>CM076260.1:40348799-41569969 GCA_038380795.1 Pyrocephalus nanus
ACTGCGCAGGGACGTAAGTGATGTTCTCTCTCTTGTACTTTCAACTTAGCACAGCATATTTAAAACACTGAGTATTATACTTCATTTGGTAATTGCAGGGCATTAATGTGTATGTAATTTCAATAATTTAACTTGAATTGGATGACTCTTACTGTTTGATTAGTTTAGCTTTTAGAAGTGTATGTGATTATGACCTAAAAGACAGATTAATAGCTGGATTATGGTCTTATAGATCATACAATTCATTATATTCACACTGATCAATATCTGGCACCTATTACTACAACGCCAGTATATATGTTTCTTTCATTCAGATGGGCAGATCTATATTTCTGTTACTTTGCTTTTCAATGTACATCATGAGCAAAAGGCTTTATAGGGTCTATAAGCTACAGCTCTCCTTATTTCACTGAAGTAAGAGGATTCAGTGCCTCTGAAATCAGGCATTTATAAGCTTTCGTTATAAAGTCTATATTCTGAGGCTCAGAAGAATCCATTAACTTGCTAAAAGGTTTTCAAACTTCTGTTGACTACTGCTACCAAACTCTTCCTCAAATATATATGAGAGGATTACTGAGCCGTTTATTTTCAGGTAACAGTTTGAGCAGCAAGGGTTCAAACAAGTTGAAAGTGAGGATCTTGCTGTGCCAAATACTTTCTTTTATGTAGATGGGGCACCAACAGGGCACACAGAAGAAATCATTAGCTGCCTATACCACTGTGCAAAGTCCTGAAGCTAGGATGCAGCTAGGAAATGAGGATCTAAGGGAGAGGATCCACAGTTACATGGTTGGCTGATAAATAAATGGTTGATTACCAAAATAATGGCTAACCTCATTTGGGACTGTGAACTTTTATTTTTTTAATATGTTTAAAGAAGACTTTGAATAATCAATATACACATGTGAACATGTATCTATATTTACATATTTGTATAAAAGAAAGTTATTTGCTCATAGCCCCTATGTACTAGTCTGGAAGACTCTGGATCCTCAGAATGAATAAACAACAGGAATAAAAATCTAGATAGGAAAAGAAATGCAAAATATTGAGAACCATATCCCCATGAGTTGCCTTGACTTCTTTGCAGAGTACCATATACCTATGGACCATTGAACAATGGCTGAATTTGTTGAACAAGATGGAGTCCCTGCCCTGGAGAGATTACATTTGTAACAGTCAAACATTCTAAGGCAAAACAAGCACCTAAAGAGGTTTATAGCTTTTTATTGTAACACAGGTGGCTGCATCACCAGATGCACTCTGCAGAATTACTCTTCTTGTTATCCTAACTTTGTTTAGAATTGAAAACACATTGTTGCAACAATCTCTGACTTTTAAATAGGACAAGGTATGATTCAAAATTAATGTTAACCTCACAGATCCTGAACGTGGTGAATTTCATGAGACTTCCTTTAAGATTCTTCTTTGCCTGCATGAGTTTTAAATTTGACCTCAAAGAGCTATTTTAAAAGAGAACTATACTATCTTTAAATTTTCTAGAGTCTGGATTTCACTAATCCTGACTTGAGACATCAAAGAGCAAGGATATATTAGATTCCCCAAGGAACTCATTTAATTGTGTGAGTATCTATAACATATAGCCTTTCTTTCTGTTATTGTTTTTTTTTCTTTTCAGCTCAGAACTTTTCTGTTCTGAAATTTTTTTTTAAAAAGTAAAAAATACAGCAGTCTACACACTTTAAAATTACAGTATTAGGAATCAAAGAATCCCTTCACTTTGCATCAGAAACAAAAAAAATACAAAAATGTTTTCTGAATTGGATCAAAGTTTCTATAACACAGCTGAATACAGCTGGTATGATACAAGGAACTCTTGACCCATCCTCAGTGGTTTCAGTGTGCATCCATTCTCCTCAAACAACCTCTTCTTTTGAATACCTCAACTTTTTCTCAAATCCTTTCAAGTGGACACCTTGGAAATGGGAACACATTCTTGCAATCTGGACAGTATTTTTCCACACAGGAAAATCTAAATACCAAATGATTCTGGCACTGAATTCAGTAGTTCAAAGAGAAATTCCAGCACAGCTTTTAGAGAGGCATGGCCTTAAATTAAGGAACACTGATTTAAGCAAAC
Source organism: Pyrocephalus nanus (assembly GCA_038380795.1). Taxonomy (NCBI): domain Eukaryota; kingdom Metazoa; phylum Chordata; class Aves; order Passeriformes; family Tyrannidae; genus Pyrocephalus; species Pyrocephalus nanus. The sequence continues at coordinate 40,350,901 of CM076260.1, forward strand.
TTTCAAGCCAATTTTTTCCATTTTCACAGTGCTTTCTTCACCTTCTATAAAACATATTCACTTTTGAAGAGGTCACAATTAAAGGGATGTTCCAGCAATAATGTCCTTGTTCATTTTCAGACACCTCCTGGTTTGTGTCAGAAATGAATGGTTAGTTTGCAGCTTCATAAATTAGTTACATTGAACAATTTCCACCCCTACAACTTGTGCTGTGAGGAATGCAGTGACAGATAGATTCTGTGCTGTGTTTGCCTATGAGATGATTTTCTTGAAGTCTCATAATGAGTTGTATTTGGCAGGATTAATGAGTATTATAATGGCAAATGGATGTTTGCAGCTCAGTTGTGTTCCATCACATAGTAACATGGGGTTTCTGGTCCCTTGGAGGCCATAATTGGTGGCATTAATGCAGTTTTTAATTATGCTTCTTGAAAAAATGAATTGAGACCAAAACAAAAGCTAAGTGATCATCTCTCTGTAGTGCTGTGTGGTGTAAACACAAGACCATTGCTGTGTCTGATATCCGTGTTTTGAATTAGGCTGATGGGAGAGGAATTGTACAGGATATTTGGCTGAAACTTGATTTGGGAATATTTGTATTTTTACACTGTTAAATAGCTTTTTAATTATAAGATGCAGGGGGTATTTTTCCCCAGAGAGACTGCGCAAAATAGCATATTGTACACTGAACTGCTTGCATAGTAGATTACATTATTTCAAATGTAGCTCAGTAGCCACAATGTGTCTTTAGGTCTTCATTTGTTTAACAAGAGAGGGTGTGATTCCTCCTCACTTTTCCAGAATGCCCATCCATGAAACCATTTTAAGGAGTGATGAGTCAGTGCCTATAACTGTGTACCACACGACAGGCTGGATTTATCTGCATGCTCTAATGCGCAACATTTTTTTTAGTGCAATTACTCAACTTCTTCCACAAACATATGCCCAACATCAAAAATGCGCCTGGCTATTTAAGAGTGGAAAAAAAAAATTGAATAAATATATAAAGGGATTCCTAAGGAAATTATGTCAGAAAATAATAAAATGTAAAACCTATTTGAAGGCATAGTTCATTTAAAAAAAAGGAAAGAAAATTATAATTTATATATTGGCTTTACTGTGATACCTGATAATTCTTATGAGAGTGACATCACTACTGCTTCATTTTCATGCAAATATGGATAAATCAAAAGGTAAAACAGAAAGGCTTAATTAAATGGTTAATTAAATAGTTACAGAATATTTATTTAACGGTCTATCTGCTTTCCCACCGTGCTGTTTAACATTTTCCTCCAGCCTGCCACAGTGTTATAGAAGAGATAATGTAACCAGAATTGCCATTTCTTATGTGATACATTAAATTGGGATTAACTCCTGATTCAGGCATCTCTTTTTATATCCATCTTGGTGAACATAACTCACATTTTGATCCTGGTAGTTTTCCATTAAATTCACAATATATCAGTGAAGATATATGTATCATTTGTGTGGGCCCCAATCGCTATATATTGTTCCCAAAGCACTGTAATGCATAAGGCAAAAGTCTGTTTGAAGGTGAGGCTTCCAGATATTTACTTCTTGACTGTGATGAGACCTTTTAAGGTCTGACTCTGTTGATAAGGGAGATGTGGGATTGATCTCAGGTACAAATATTAATTCCTTTGTGATAAAGTGGTCATAGCTGGAAAATGAGTCTTCCTTTTCTTCTTTTTTTGTTTATTTTTTACTTTTTATTTTGTTTTCATTTTTGAAGCAGTGTATGTCATTGCACACACACAGATTGTAATGAAACCAGATGACAATATAGTCCAGATGACACAGTGTCTGGGAGAACTTCAAATGCTGTAGTTCTATCAAATGAATTTACTAATTTATTGTATAAAGCGAAATCACGTCCCTGCTCTTGCAAAAGGTGAATACCTAAAGTTAGGTTTCTTTAACTCATTCTAAGTAAAATTTACTCACTAGCATCCGCCTGAAAAACTGCCAGTTTCTGGACTGATGGATAGATTAAGAACAATCTGAATTCTTGATACTGTTTTTATTATTTGTATAATCACAAGTGGAAGCTCTCATCTTTGTGCTGTGGAAGGTCCATGTAAGAAATAAAGCATAAGACAAGGCATATGAGATGCACAACAGGACAGTGACAAAAAAGCGAAATAACAGAGCACTCAAGATCACATGAAGCTAAACAACCTATGAAATGGGTTAATAAAAATGTTTAGGACATTGGTCAAATAACTGTGCTTGGAAAATCCACTATAACACTTTGGGGTCTGTTGTCATGCTCCCTCATCCTACTGCTCTTTACAAGAGGGTCCCTAACCCGTGTGTGAAGAAGGAAATATGTTCTCACAAAGCAGCATGGGACCACAGTCACTTGTGCTTGAAAGGAGGTGCTTTTCAACTCTAAATGTTTGGAGAAGTAGGTCCTTATCACACTACTCTTTTCAAATCCCTCTGAATAGACCGAATACTGCAGATACACCATTGTCACACTAAAGTTCCTGCTTCTTCTTTAATTCATCATTTCTTCTTAAATTCAAACATACTCAATTGAAAAACATATGGACTTCACGCTGTGAGATTAAAAGCAAGGCCACAAACTGTAAATAGAAAGTTAAATATAATTTTAGAGCCCTGGAGGCTCCAGTACCTGGAAGAAAAACTGCTGGCAGGCTGTGAACCCTGCTCTCGTAGTAGTCCTTGTGCCTTACACGGGCCTCAGAGAAATGTACCTCTTCCTCTTCCTTTCACCTTCTCCTTCTTCCTTTCATATCAGAGCCTCTTCCTGTTCATTATGCAGTAGCAATGCAGCTTTGCTGGCCCTTATTACTGGTACGTCACCTCTATTTTTTCACATGTTCTAACACAGTGTGAATTCCTCTCAAATTTCTCTGCCCCATGGAATGGTCTCAGCAACAAATGCAGTGGCAGTTGATGATTTTTTTTCCTGCTGAAATAAAGCCACTGATCTTTAAAATGATGATTGTATTAATACAAGACCTTCTGTTTCTCCTTGATTGCCAAAAACTTTGACTCCAGAGGAATATCTCCCAGTCCCCTTAAGCAGGTTCATGTTTCCTTTCCGCAGAGGAATAAACCAAGGTCAGTGATGCCAGGTTGATCCTTGAAGATTTTCTCATATTGCTGGATAGACTACAATCTTTCTATTTTATGAAATATTAAGGAACAAACACAATTTCACTCTCTTTCCCTTTCTTATTTCTCATTGCTGTTTGCCTTTTAGGTGGGACAATTGGACAATTGGAGTTGCTACCTGCTGCCTTCTGCTCCAAGAGCAGAGAAATCTGCAAAGTACCAAACTTAAGCCAGCCTCTCTTTTTGCTTTTCCAAACTGCTAAATTAAAATAGTCCAATGTAGAATATACTACACTGAATAACAAATATTACATTGAGTATAAGCTATTTAATCTTCAAAAAGCAGTAAAGTCTTCAACAGCATTGACCCCCATAATAATCTCTTATATTGACCCCAATATAATCTCTTATAATAAATCCTGGCTCTTACCTCCTAGAGTTTGCCTCCAAGGAAGAGATTGCTAAGGTTTGGTTTGAATACTGTCCCAAAGAATCAGAGCTAACAGGTACATCTTTGAATATAATTCTCTCATCCAATGAGACCTTCTCAAAGATCTTCCAAGACCCCAGTTCTGCCTGTTAACCCAAAAGGCTGTATTCACTTCCATTATTGCCAGGAAGGACCTAATGAGTCACACCAGCCATGTAAGTCAACACAATATTGCTCTCAGGTTATTTTCTGAGTGTGATAATTTTTTATAGAAAAATAGTCTGGCAGAAGAAAATCACTCTCCTTTTACAGTTAATGATACTGTAAAATTCGGAAAGAAGATAAAATGTCCTGGGTTATAAAAGTGATCAATAGTAAACAATCAGGAGGCCAAAGCTCTTACTGTTTATTTTACAGAGTAAGAAGTTACAGGGAATGTTAGCTACCTGGATAAAAGCACAATCTAGCTGTCGAGGTGTTATGCAGCAGTTAATTCATCCTAGAACTGGATTAACTTTGAAAATGAAAAAGTTGCTTCTCTAGTCATGGAAGATGTTTTGTAGGCCCCCATAAATCAGGCAGAAAGCTGCTGAGGGTGGAGAGGCTTATGTATATGAAGTCTCAACCTCATGAGGCTTGTACCTGCTTATCAGAAAAAGAAAAAAAAAATCTGAAGGCAAATAAGTCAGCTACATGTAGAAACAAAATATATGATCTTATGCACTGCGGATAAACAAAATCTGTGGGATAGAAGAAATGTTCAATATATACTGCAAAAAATACATATCAAAATGAAAAATTTTATCTGACATTGGAAAGGAGACTGCAGCAGGATTTCTTTTGAGCATAATCTAACAGTAGTTTTTTGGCAAAAAGACCTAACTTTAATTATCAGTGTCCTAGTCGGTCTGCTCAGGCTGCTTTGCTATGCATAATGCAGTCAAATCTCTACACATCTTTTTTTCGGTGAGTTGATTCCATTGTGTATATTTGAGAAAAATCATCTGCACATTTTTTACAGTGGGCTGAATCTGTGTGGTCTTTACTCTCTCATCAGGAAATAAATCTCATATAATATCAGTAGGGCAGGCTATGGTAGAACCAGTCACTTCCCATTTGTATTAACATTGCTTGTTTATTTTATCCAATGTCTTTTGCACATTTAGCGTATTTTAAAGTATATGTCAGCCATATTATAATGCTTTCCCTCTGCACAAGTACCACAGATATAAATCCTTTATATGCTTTCTCTGAACTCACTTACAAATGCCCATTGAAAATGTCCATTTAAATGATGGTAATGATAGTGGAGCCTAATATGCAGGAAGATTTTCTTATTATTCTATTTTGAGAGTATTTTATTAATAACATATTGATATAAAAGATAAGAACATTTTACCTCCATAAATTTGTATGTGCAATTTGTTCTTTTCACTGCACAAACGTATTTAGGATGCCACTCAGTAGTACTGATTGAATATTTATTTAAACAAATATCAGTATTACCCAACTAGCTGGAAAATCCATGAGTTTGGTTTTGATAGCAGAGCATTTCTCAAAAATTTATGTGTGCATGCAAATGTTGGTGCTTTGGATATAGGCTAAAGTATTTGCTTTATATGTATTATTTTGTTTGAATACAAGAAAGCAGGTTTGATTTGTATGTTTCCCCCTTATAGAATTGTTCCAAGGCTCTGTCAGAGATCACGTAGAGTAATTTTTCCCATCAATCTTTGCTGTGCAGCCATGCACGAATGCAGTAGGAAAAAGGGGGCAGAAATCAAATCACTTAATTGCAGCATTTTTCATCTACATCTTTTGTTTTATGGTGGTAAAGGCCCCGAAGTAGCCTACCATGATTCATGGCTGTCACTGCTGCCGTTAGCAGTTCAATCTTTCATTCTAGGCATTTTGGTACTGAAAGTACCTACACAATTACTTTGATGAATATGACTTGTTTGTTTTTTTCCCCATTTTTAGCAGAGAGAGGTTGTGCTTAATACAGACATTTAAATAAGATAGTATTCATGCCTACTGCATCTGCACTGTTTCCAAACTTGTGTATCCAGCTTATGAATATGAGCATTTTGCCAAAGGAATTCAAGTATTTTAAGCTTACTGATTTCATTAACCCCTTCTGTTAATAAGTTTATATCATCAAAAAATAATGACTGCTCCATCCATACAAAAGGAATAATCATCTCAGCTCTGACACTGAAAACTTCCTTTTATTTTTAGGGGGGGAAGTGACATGACAAAGGCGGTGAAGCAGGATACCTATTACTGCTCATAAACAAAAGAGGTTTTTCTTTTATGGTTTACACATTTATCATAGAAAGTGACTACTAATGTATACATATTGGGAGGAGCCTCAGTGATGGTATCAAATAGTCCAAATTGCCCAAATGAACAAAGATTTCAGAAAAGTCTTGTTTTTTGGTTTTTGTGTGGTGGCTTTTTTGTTTGTTTGTTTGTTTGTTTAACTCTACACTGTCTGTGTTAAATACACCCTTTTTGAGACAAGAAGGAGACATGCTTTTGGGATTTTATTATCTCATTTTAAATCAAATTCCTAGCTTACATTTAGGCACGGGAATCCACTGAGAAGGTAAATGCCCATCTAAAATATAATACTTTTTGGTGTAAAAAATGTAATTTGTATGGATTCTCAAAGAGAATGAATCTTTCTTTCACCAAAAATGGTAATTGGAATTCAATAGAAAGACCTGTTCCCTGTCTTATATTTGAATCTCAGGGCTCTATTTTATTTCTGTTCCAATTAATTTATTTTATATTGGTCTTTTCCTCTAAGTACCAGTACAAAGTTATTTATGTCTGATAACCACCTAGTCAGCCAGAAAGCCCAGGATCCCTAAATTGTATAAGGGTAATAGTGGTCAATGTACTCAGGACTATTGTGTTGCATTATTGTGGAATTCTCTTTTTAAAAGGCCAACATTAGACCCAAGCTCAAAAGCATCTTAGACTTAAGATGAGCAAAGAACTCACAATTAAATAAAACCCTCATAAAATATGAATATAAATCTTGTAGCTAAAAGTCAAAAAGAGAATTAAAGCAAATTTCATAGAATTATAATCGTGATCCAAAATGTGCCATACAATCTGCCAGCCCCAGATCTATGAAGTGAAAACACAGTTTGACAGAGGTGCACTAGAAGCTGCTGCTTTAAGATGACTTTCAGTGTGGGCTATTCATTTTGCTGACTCTGTTGTAGAGGCATAATTACACCAGGGTGAGTGGATTACTGGTGGACTTACTGCAACAGTAAAATTGAGCAAATGTGGAAATGCTCATGGGATAACCTTAAGTATTTACCACTGAAGATGTGAATATCAGTTGAAATATCTCTGATTTCTTGCTGAAAAAGCAGGGGGTAAAAATGGTAGGTGAATGCAACTCTCTGAGAATGATAGCTTTGGGGACGGAAATAACAAGTTGGAAAGATGCTCACCTCATGTTACACCATGCAATGGCACTATCCCTCAAAGTTTCCAAGACATCCTTCTGAATTGGTGCTTTGGAAAGTATATCCTCCTCTGGACCTGATTTCACTTTCTACTTTCTAATCTCATCGATTAACAAGTAACTATACAGCCCGTGAAATAAAACCATGGTAAAATACTGAAATGAGTGGTTAGTCAATTAGATTCATCACAATATGCCTCATGTTTGCCTTCTCATCATGGTTTGATTCATAGACTATTGCTGGATTTAAAGAAGCAGCAGCCATCCCATCTGTGTTAACATCCCTCTGTGTACACCTACTGTCAAAGAGTCTGGGTATATGGATGCAGGAGTACCTGAAATTAAAGGAAGAAAGATAATTAATTTCATATTTACTTCATTATGCACAGATTTTTTAAAAGAAAGTTAGCAGTATTTATACTGTGCAACATGACAAAACAATAAACCAAATCCTGGTCCTTCAGAGACTTGGCAAATGTACAGCTCCTCCATACTAGCAGACTTCAAATCTTGGTGGCACTGAGATACATGTAGGAATTATTGGCTGCAGCTGGATCTCCCTGGGGCAGCAGTTCAGAACTGAAGGTAACAAGAGGCTCCTCAGGCAGAAACACTTGCCTCTGCAAATCATAGCTAAAGCCACTGTCAGGAAAAGATGGCATTCATGCATTGGGTTCTTCACCTAAGGCATGAAACTATTAACAGTATCACTGCTGCAGGCAAAATATCAACAGTCTAGTCCCAGCTGGACTAGTTCTGAGTTAGTTGAACGAATTGTTTATGGTCTTTATGGTGTGATGGAGATGTTCCATGGTAAATGTTTTATAATTTGTGATCTTTGATTTCAGGACTGGACTCCAGGTCTGCAATTTGGTATTCTACCCCAGATAGGAGCACAGTGGAGTCTACTTTATGTTACTCTGTGGGAAAAAAAACCCAAACAAAACAAATCAAAAGATCAAAAAAACCCCAAATAAATTAACAAACCTACTAAAAAACTCCAACAAACCTGAATGATTAGGAGCCTTTGCAAGAGTCTCAGAAGTCTTTAAGTTCCTGATGGTGAGAGAAGTACCTAGCAAATTTTTCAGTTGTCATTAGGGAGTTAATCTCTGTTAATTTTAATTGGAATCAGGAATTTAGCATGCTTTTGACAGTCCCACTAGGTAGCTCTCTCCTGATACTACCTTTATAAGTACATTCCGCCTTCGATGTCACTTTAAAAATACTGTCCTTTGAAAAAAAATGGCGAATTCAAAAAAAAAAAATCTTTCATGTTTTTGTAATTCTGTATGCACATCCAACTATTAAAATAACACATGGTAATACACATGAATAGGCAGAACTGTGTAAATAAATCCATACTGAGTTATCAGTTTACATTTATGAAAGCAGAAGAATTTTCTCTTGTGACTCTTTCTAAAGTTAATAACCAATCATAATTTCAGCATAAGTTATTTTAAATTTGTTTTAAAGAAAGCACATTAAAGCAGCAATGGGACAAAAGAAATTGGAAATGTTTATTTGCTAGAATAATACCTCCCAATGTAACCTACAGGACACATCTTTCCAGCTCTCAGACAAGCAAGTCATGTTAGTCACATAATGTTAGTCACATTAAGTTAGTCACATAATGTTCTGTATTTTTCTTGAACTCCATGGACTGATCACTGCATGCAGTAACAAAGCTCAGAGCACCCTGGTAGTGAAAGATGTCAGTGAACAAATGTGTTGGCAAACCTAGCATGTGGGGAAATTTACAGGTTGATTGGAAGTCAAACTAAAATAAAATAAACATAATTTTTCATGGGGGAAACAAAGGATAGGTTGGCCTGCAGGAAAACCGACGATATAGGTACAACTGTCTGCAACTGCTTCTTCTTGCTGAATGAATTAAGACAAGTCATAGGACCAGTGCAGAGATCTCAGCTCTGTCAGATGGGTCCTTAGGTTCCCTTCAGAAGTGAACTGCCAAGAACCTGAACTTAGCTATCTCTTTCTCACAGTCACCCTGGGCTCTGCCTCCTTTGGCTTGAGGTGGAACAGACAGGTCCAGAGGAAATGCACTTTGATGGTTCCTTCTTGAGTACCATCATGTGTGTGGTATACCTCCCATTCATATGCAACGTCTTCTAAAATCTTATGTGTTATGTTTTTATGTTTTGGATCCCCATGTGGTTACAAAATGGGGAAGAGTGTCTGGGCTGGTTTCAGTCATGGATGGTTGAGAACAATAATATGATATTAAGGTGTTACTTAATAAGGTGATAAAGCCAGTGTTATTTATTGGATATAAACTCCTGCTCTAGTGATAATTAGGTAGCCATCCACGAAGAGTACCACATTTGATGAAATAGCATAGAAAGGCTTAGATCTAAAAGCAAACTCACATTGTACTCAAATACAAGACTAAGTCAAAGCATTTGGGCTGTTTTGTGCAGCAGATGGATAAAAATGTGCTTAAGAGAGGAAGATGATTTGGATGTTTGAGAGAGGGCTGGCAGGCTGCCTATGTTAGTAATTTTAAGGAGTGCTGAAACACTTGATAATTTCAGAGCAAGTTAGTTTGCCACAGCTTACAACCTGCTCAGTGCTGGGGAGAGAGCTTGTTCTGTCTTCTTATCAGTATGTGATATTGAATAATCACAGTGGTTACCTAACAGTGATGAAAAGCTTCAACAGCCAAGGAAAAGAGACTGCAAATCTGATTGAATGTGGGCATTTCAGGTTTGGAAATACAGGCTACCTACTAAAATGAGCTATTGACTAATTCTGAAAGAAATGTTATATGGGCTTAATGTTCATCTTCATCCACACTATAATGAGAAGGATTAGACTGGCTTCCATATGTGGAATATTTATTTCAGCAATACAGGAAAATGTATTTCCCTAATATTTTTTCTGTATGCACAAGGCCTTAAATTTTACAGATGTGATTAATGTTTTAATTTGCTGTTCTAGTTGGATACAAGTTTACCATACAATATAAATTACTTACAAAGAAATTTGCTTATATGGAGTTTAATTCATATGCTGTTTAGTCACAATGTGTGGCATAGATTTGCAAAATAAAAAACAGTTGGGTTACACAAAGCATTTCTTAACAATCTAAACCACAGCATTTATGAAGCAAACATGTTCCATAATTAGTGTTTATTTTAGCATGAATTGGTAAACAGGATATTATTTGCAACTTGTGAGTTGGATTTCTGACACAAATCATTCTGATTAGCCAACACTTAATAAAAAAATTATCTTTTCTATTACATGCATTTTTGTAGATCTCATTTGCAGAGCAAAAGAATGAAAATTAAATACAGCCCCCCCGGTTGTGTGAATCAAGATCGTTCTCAGGTTAATTGTTTCAGGATCCCTGGAATATGAATCCAGTGACTGATTGTGATAATAATTAAAAAAAAAATTAAAACACTATCTCAGAATGTGTTTTATTTTTTATTTACTTTTCAACAAGCAGCTGAAAATAACACATCCTTGGAATGGTATAAACTGGATTTTGCTCTCTGGTCTAGCTGTGGTGAAGATAAAGTTTTGAGTGTTCTTGGGGCATGAAAGATATCTGGACTCTGCAAGACCAAGGAAGGAACTATAGACAGCTTATGAATTGAGAACAGAGACTTAATGCCTGTATCATTCAGACACAGTAGTTTTATTTTACAGTATTTTAGTAGAATAAACTTTCAGGGAATAAACTTTCTGCCTGGGGACCAAAGGCTTTTGCTGATGGGATTGCACCTTCGGAAAGTATATAGAGAGCTGTATTCTCTGGAAAAGTATGCCCTGGTAAGGACCCTTGTTTAAAACCTTATTTTGTAATTTAATATTATTTTTCTAACCACTTTTCATATTAAATACATCGGCAACGTTCAGATGTTAAGGGAAATGAAATGGAAAGCTCCCTGGACTGAGGTGTTTCATACATTTCCAACCCAATCATAAAAATGGAAAGTCAAAATATCACTAGAGTTAAGCGTCAAATGCTGTTTTCATTGAAATCCAGAGGCATCTTACTATTAATTTCAGCAGACAGAGGATGTATCATTTTATTATGAGTTTTATGTCTAAGAGAGATCCCCTGTAATCTTTCGTGGGGAGGATAGGTGGGCCAAGATCAAAGTACATTTCTTCATCAGGTAGAAATGCTGGTCTAGCAACTGTGCTTATGGAGACAATATACTCTGTTTACACTTGTAATAATTTTCAAAAGTCCAAAATCTGAGCTCATAGAGGTTTTCACTCAAATATCAGGAAAGATACACTTACATTAAGTGTTAGAAACAAAATTTCTCCATAATTGACCCACAAAGAGTATCACTGCTCTGGTAGACGACATGATGACCCTCCACCTTTCTCCATTCTCTCCTCTTAAGCAGGGTGTGAACCGTAGTGTGTTCACCTGTGCTACAGCCAAGGTAATCTGATTTTATCTATTCATTACCTGTACAGCCATTATGTGTATAGAGTAATTAACAAAGCAAATATGGTTATAGAAAATAAAAAAAAGAAACCCTTTTGTTTCTGTAACTACTTCAGTAGGAAAGTGGAACTTAGTTTCAAGCTTTGTCCTATCTAATGCAATGTAAATATGATATTCAGCATTTTTATCCATTTCATTAAACACTGCTCATTTCAGTATAAACCTTATTAGCTAATTAAACTATTTAATTAGTTATACTTGAGTAACATTAAATTGAAATCACTTGCATCTGTTTTAATAGAGAATGTATTTTATATGTGTCCATAAATGCTGGCACAATATATTATTCCAGCTAGCATCCAGTGTAACTGGACAGTTTCCCTGAACATTTCAGCTAGTAAGACTAATTCTTTCTAAATAGCTGCATGCTAATAATCACATTTGCAGAAACATCACATTAAAGACTAAGTTTGTAGTGAGGATATAGGCTAACGTGGACAGGGCTTGGGTTAAAATGGATTTTATTTCACACATTTCAGAGTACATTATATATAGGGATATGTGTTTTTATATAGGAAAATTTATCTCTTCCCAAACTCTAGCTTTCCTTCTCCTTAAGCCTCTACATTTCTTTTCACTTGGAAAAAAAAAATCCAGACTCTTATTTGGCCTGATGTGTGACACAAGGGAATTTGACAAAGGATATAAGACAGTTCACCACTCTGACTTAGTGTAAATTGACTAAAACTCAGCAGTGACATTAATTCCATTTAAATGCTCTTTGATACTCTCAGAAAGGGCAGAGTAGGATAGCAATATACACTCACCATCTCAGAGGTATACACTGAGGCTTCAGTCCAGTTGCATGGTCAATGGAAATCCCTAATGGTCATCCACCTTCCTCCAGCTTCCAGGCTGAAGGGCTGGTCAGGTTCATACATTCTGTATAGTACAGACTAGTCCCATGTGCAGTATAAAGTCCTTAATCAAAGATCACACTTTATATATTTATATATTTATATATTTATATTATATCTTTTCCATCATGCCATAAATATTTGAGAAAGACTCACTTGTACCATTGTTTAGGACCAAAGGCAGCAAAATAAATGTGGTCCTGATTTACTTCTTAGACATCAACCTTGTTCATTCTATAACTTTACCATTACTATTTATTTCCTTTATTAAGGAAACCCAGACAGATTTCAGTCTTTGAATGAAAGAAATTTTTGCATTGTGCATAAAAGACTATTATATATGGAATAAGAGATGCCTGGGATTTATTTCCAGATTATAGTCTCAGAATCCTGAAATCTGTGCCCCTACCCATGGCAGAGGGGGCAGAATTAGGTGATTGTTAAGGTCCCTTCCAACCCAAGCCATCCTATGATTCTGTGATTCTATGACTGAGCTGATATATTTTTATTCTGGCCTTGAGAATTTTGGGCTGTGGATATGGTTGTTTAAGCATTCCTTTAGTTCTGAGTTTTGGGTTATTTTTTTTTCAATACAGAACCCAAGGTCAAATTTACAACTGTAGAAATTTAAGGGTTTTTTCATTTGTTCATTACTACTGGACAAGGTTTGTCTCTGGGCTGTGATTATCAGTGGTGCCTGGGAAGGCAGAGTGAAACTCAGTCAGTTCCCTCCTTCCTTGTCCTTGCAAGAAGGATGCAAGGACCATTGAGGTAGGTGAAGGACCAACTGGAGGGTTACTTGGAGTGAATTAGCCAACCCCACATATTACAACTAGTTTTACAAGGTAAAAAAGAAGGGTAATGGTCATAATTAATCCCCCCTTCTGAGGGGAACAGATGGCCAATATGCCAATAGGACCCATCCCACAGGGAAGTCTTCTGCCTCCCTGGAGCCACGGTAAGGGACACTACTAGGAAACTCCCTCAGCTGGTACAGCCCTCTGACTATTACTCTCTATTAGTTGTCCAGGTTGGTAGCGATGGGATTGGAGGAAGAATTCCTGATGCAATCAAAAGAGACTTCAGGGTAATGGGGCATTTAGCCAAAGGAGTAAGTGCATAGATTGCGTTCTCACTTCTTTCAGTACCAGTGTTGCATCCTGTAAGGAACAGGAAAACTAGCCCGATTAATATATGGCTTAGAGGCTGGTGCCATGGGTGGAAATTTGTTTGGCTTTTGTTTTTCTTTTGCAGTGGGGCAGCTTACAGGGCACCAGGCCTACTGATGACAAATGGGGTCCACCTGTCTCAGAAGGGTAAAAGGGTTACGGCCCCTGAGTGGGTAGGGTTGATTGAGAGGGCTTTAAATTAGTTTGAAGGGGGAGGGAATGCATCTAGGCCCACTAGAGATGATAGTTGTGGCAGGCCTGTGTTGACAGGGAAATTATTAGCCCAGCTGAAGTGCATCTATACCAGTGCAAGCAGAATGAGCAATAAACATGAGGAGCTGGAAGCCATTGTGCAACAGGAAAGCCGTGAATGTAGTCATTATCATGGAATTGGGGTGGAATTACTCTTGCCACTGGAGTGTTACAATGGATGGCTACAAGTTCTTTCAAAGAGATAGGCAAAGCAGGAGAGGCAGTGGGATGACTCTGTACATTAGCAGTTGTTTTGAGGGTATTGATATCAGTGATGATGATGACAAGGTTGAGTGCCTGTGGATAAAGATCAGGGGGAAGGTCAGCAGGGAAGGATGTCCTGGTAGGAGACTGTTACAGACCACCTAACCAGGATGAGAAGGCATGTGCATCGTGGTGCATTCTACTGGAGGCTGGAGGAAGTCTCACAGTTGCTAGCCCCTCTGCTCATGGGGGATTTCAACCTGCCAGATGTCTGCTGGAAATACAGCACAGCAGAGAGGAAGCAGTCTAGGAGGTAATGTGGGGGTTGGAGGCTGCTTGGGGCACACTGATCTAAAAATCATAGAGTTCAATTCTAGGTGAAGTTAGAAGGGGTGCCAGCAGGACTGCCACCTTGGACTTTCAGTGGGCAGACTTTGGCTTATTTAGGAGATTGACTGACAGAGTCCCTTGGGTGTCAGTACTGAAGGGCAAAGGAGTCCAAAAAGGCTGGACATCTTAAGGAAATCATAAAGATACAGGAGCAGGGTGTCCCCACGTGTGACAAGACAAGCCAGTGGGGAAAAAGAATGGCCTGCTTAAACAGAGAGGTTAGGCTGGAACTGGGGGGGGGGGGGGGGAAAGGAGTGTATCACCTCTGAAAGGAGGGGCAGGTAACTTGTGGGGGGGGCTACAATGATGTTACAAGGTTACACAGAGAGAAAATCAGAAGGGTCAAAGCCAGCCTGGAACTTAACTTGTACACTGCAGTTAAAGATAACAAAAAAAGTTTCTATAAATACACTGGCAGCAAAAGGAGGGCTAAGAAAAGTCTTCATGCTTTGCTGCATGCAGAGAGTACCATCATGTCAGGAGATGAGGAAAAGGCTGAGGTACTTAATGCCTTCATTGCCTCAGTCTTTCATACCAAAACCAGTTGTTCTCAAGATACTCAGCTGCCAGAGCTGGAAGTTAGTGACAGGGAGCTGAGTAAAGCCTCTGCAGTCCACAAGGAAATGGTTAGAGAATCAGATACCCACAGCTCTATGGGCCCAAGTGTAATGAGGAAGCTGGTGAAAGAGCTTGCCAAGCCACTTCTTATCATTCACCAGCAGTCTTGGTTAACCAGAAAAGTCCCAGTTGACTGGAAATTAGCAAATATGATGCCTATCTACAAGAAGAGTCAGAAGGATGATCCAGGGAACCACAGGCCTGTCAGCCTGACCTCAGTAGCAGTGAAGATCATGAGCAGATCATCCTGAGTGCGATTACATGGCAAATGCATGACAATAAGGGGATCGTGCCCAGCCAGCATGGGTTTACAAAAGGCAGAGACCTCATTGCTCTCTACAACTACTTGAAAGGAGGTTGTAATGAGGTGGGGAGTTGGTCTCTTCTGATATCTTTCAAGGGAAAGGAAATGGCCTTAAGTTTTGTCACTGGAGGTTCAGGTTAGATATTAGAAAAAGAAAATTACTGAAAGAGTGGTTAGGCATTGGAATAAGTTGCCCAGGCTGATGGTGGAGTCACTGTCTCTGAAAGTGTTCAAGATATATCTGGATGTGGCATTTGGGGATATGCTTTAGGGATGCTTGTGGTGGTGCTGGTTTAACAGTGGGACTAAATAATCTTGAAGGCCTCTTCCAACACTGATGATTCTGTGAAGGAAACAGACATGCATACATCAGACACACAAGAAAGAGAGAGGCACAATAAAAGAGGGTAACAAGTGTAGGTATGAGTGTTAGCTGATGATGGATGTGTTGCAAAGATAAAGGCAGGACTGTAAATTTCCCAGCTGTATGCTTTGTGTCTTCTGTGAGTTTGTAATGCAACATTTCTCAAGAGTAGCAGGTATTTTTGTTCAAGGATGTGGGGGCAATCATCACAACTCCTTCCTGACTGTGCATCTTATGTGTAATACTAGCATTAGCTAACTCTTCATGTGGAGGTAAGCACTCTCATACACTTTTTCAGTAGTTACGGTGCTCTGAAATCACGTTTTCCCAGTAATTTTTTTTTTAAGGGAGAAAATTAGACATATTCTGCATGAAAGCCTGTTCTTAGCATTCTATTCTAGTAAAATTAGGAAGAATAAACATTATTTATTTGTAAAATTCTAACTGATCTAAACTCTCTGTCCTTTATTTGAATTCCAAATATTTAAAACACTGTACATACTCTAATTGAGCTGAGTAAATTTAATGCATCTAGGTAGCTAGGTTTTACTTTAAGCATACTATTTTTTAAAACAAAATTGCCTTGGCTGTGCATTGCAAAATAAATTTTCAAAGGAGCCCATATTTTGGCACCAGCAATGAGAACAAAGGCTTATTCAGACAGTAAGTGGGAGAGCCAAAGTACTGGAGACCCACACCACTAGCTACAACCCCTCTGATGCTGAAAATATGGGGACTCGAGACCTAAATGGTGAAGTGGGAGTTTATTTGCACAGTGAATTATTAATGTACCTTCTACACTCTATTAAGTTCAAGTAGTGTCAGTTGAGGTTTCCCTACAATGTAGGCTTGCTTTTTGGTTAAGGGAAGAATGTGGGCAAAATAAGATTGGATTTTCAGAAACCTATGTAACAGCTGCTCGTGTTCTCAGCATCATTCATATCCTGGATGTGTGGGTACCTTTGATAACTCTCTAGGGCAACTAATGTCTATGGCAAAAGTTACTTAAGTAATTCTGAAAATGCAACTTCTGGAAATTGGAGATTATAGACAGATTTAGTGTAATTTATGTGCCTAATCTTTGAAAAAATTAAAAATATTAAAATACTGCTGTAGTCTTCAGTATAGAGCTGTATATATAATATAAAGGAGGATTCATAATAATTGTGGTACAACAGGTATATTTAATACCTATTGTCTTCCTCTATAAGCTTCAAAAGATCCAAGGAGCTCTGTGAAGGTGTTTATGTTTTTTCATAAACACTCTCCATTATGAAGAGTACAGTATATAGAAAACCTGACACAAAATAATAAATAAAAAAATAAATACTGGTAGAAATGTATAGTAGAGGCTAGCAGACAGTGTACTGCAATCCAAGAGCAAAATATAATCAGATGCTGACATCTAGGAGTAAAGTATGTTGAGACCTTCTTAAAAATGATAAAACTCTTCTCTGAAAAAGCAATTACAAATGTAAAAGTAGAAAAGGAACACTCATTCATCAGCTAATTTCTTTTCCTGAGACTCCACAAAAAAACCATATATATCTGACTTCATTAAATATGCTATAGTAAATACCAATCACTTCAACTTCTTCATGATCGTACACTTTCTTAAGCATTTTGTCTTTATAAATCAAGATAGGTACACCAGTCAAAGAGCAGGTGGGGAGCGTCAAAATCCTAAGCATTGTATGGAAAATTACAATTAATTTTTATCTTGCTAATTTGCAAATAGGCTGACAATTTATGTCAGTATAGAAAGGACAAAAGTACTGTTGTATTAAAGTTACATGAATGTGAGGATTTTAGAATGTCTGAGCACCTTTTATAAATGAAATCATCCAATCTGGAAACAAGAAACCTAGACAGTTATGTAGGTATATATGAAATACCATTTAAGTGTGCAAATTCCATCCTAAAGATTATATTTTAAAATTGTGATACAGATAATAACATACGTCTAGTATTTTATCTTCTTTCTTACCAATTTATTTACTGAAAATTTTCACAAGACCTTCCTCTTTTTGCTATAACATATTTAAGTCACCAAAATACTCCCCACTGACTGTGAGCAGCAGTTACAATATAATCTCAGAAGTTAACAAGGCTTACTTGTTAAAGAATAAGAACTTCTGTGAATAAGTGTTTGTGAGAAGAAGATAATAACGGGAAATCTTTCTGCTGTCTCAAGGAATTGAAAAAGAAGTTTCATATTTCTTAATTTCTGTATTTTTTTGCTTTAAGAGAACTCAGAAACCTGGTTTATAGGACTACCATCACTATATAACTATGCTAAATCTATGGAAGCAAATGCTGGATGAAGCAGAATAATTATTACTTGTATATGAATTTTTCATGATGAAAAAAATTATGGAAGTCACTAGATTTCATAAAATCCATGATTATATCCAAATTTGCTGTGATTCAAACATATTTTCTCCAAAACTGGTGTTACAAAAATCATATCCATAAGTATAAGGATTTATGCTATTGAAAGAGTAATACTACATCTATAAAAACTAAGAAAACCATCACAACAAGTACAATTTCTGTGCTTCTCCTTCCATTATAATCAATAGAGAGGCATAGGTTAATACAGTCATAAGGAAAGAATAAGTTCTAACATTATCAGAGGAACAGAAGAAATTAGGTAGAGTAGTAAAAGAACTCTGCAGACATATACTATACTTTGCCACCAATACACTTTAACTGTGACCTGACTAGGCCTCTCGTGTATTTAAGCCAGGTCATTGAATAGCCTCTGATCTGGACTGAACCAGTGACCTAAGTGTGAAAAGCTGAGGGAGCTACTGCTGGTAATCGAACTTGGAAATTCAGAGATCAGTATGATGTGGAAGATAATATGGCCTTCTTTAGCACTGTGGGGTCAACAGTAATCTAATGCAATGTCTCTGTATCCAGAGCAATTCCGTTTTGAGTGTAGTACTGTTTAAAAGACAAAATTAAGTGCTTCTTTAAAATGATTATATTCTGTCTTCTCTTCTAAGAATTGAGGGGGAAATGCTTAATTACTAGCATTTTAAAAAAGCACATTGTTTCCCTCCTTTCTAAGTGGATTTGATGCAGAATGTGCAGTTCTACCCAAGAGATGCCCTGCTTTGATTTATGGGTCCTTTCATACAGCAGAAAATCCTCGCAATCAAGAGAAACCATTGTGATTTTTATGACTTACAATATAATGAAGCAAAGCTGAACAGTACATAGACAACATGAAAACTGTTATCTTCAAGCATTACTTTCTCCCTCTACCCCCAATAAGTGCTAGAAAAGGGCCTTTTCCTTTTCCCAACAACTATATCCCTATGAAAGCTATAGTTCATTAAGTACTCACTGTTTTAGGGAAGAGGGGAATAGCAGAGCCTACTGCTTAGTGCCTGCCAGTGATAAATATTCCAGCTTTCTGTTTATTCTATTTGTGTTCTGGTAACTTTGGGGTTTATGTGTATATAGATATATATAAAACAGCAATAGGGCTGCATTTGATTTTCCTCAAAAATGTTTTCTGGTGGAATCACTGATCCTGGAGGATTGAGGTATAACTGTGCAGAGATTACATAGTTACTTCAATAATTTCTCAGGGATAGAAGCAGAACCAGGAATACTTAAATGCAAACATGTTGCAATACACTTCATTATCTATTCTTTTGAATAGGACTCCAGAAAATTTATGCAGCACCTGGAGTGCTAAACACTTTGATCTACTCCAGGGAAGGTTAAAAATGAGGAATGATGTGGAAGTCTAAACATTAATATAATAAAGACCGGTCCTCAAGACATATTTAAATTAATACAATGCCAAACAAACCCAAAATGTTCAGGTAAGGTTGCAGCTGGAGTGTTTATCATTGCATTTGCATGCATTGCTCAAGAGCTTGATTTCAAAGATAAGGAATAGAATAAGTACAGACTTTATATAACATACAAGAAGACTATTTTTATAAGACATCATTTAATGCTCAGGACTCAGGGTTATTTAAGTTACTGCCTACACCTGTCTGTTATTGGGTTCAATAGCCTATCCAGCTGAAGGCTAGGTGCTGCAAGGACCTTCACTCTTTGTGCAGGTCCCTCCAGTGTCTGAACACTGAACAACCACAGGCTCTGCTGGAAGGACTCGAGTGAGTGAGGGGTGAAAAATCCTCACCAATGGACTGCCGTGTGTGCAGGAGCACTTGAGCTTTTTAAACAACGCTGAAAAATACATTCAGACAATGTGCACCGATAAGACAAGGTTTATGCCATACTTCCCTCTGCCTCAAGTTTTCCTGATCACTTTTAGACTCATTTAGGTTGGAAAAGACCTTGAGGCTATTTTGTCTTATCCTGTCACTTGTTACCTGGGACAAGAGCCCAACCCCCACCTCAGCACAACCTCCTTTCAGGGAGTTGTAGAGAGCAATAAGGTCATTCCTCAGCCTCCACTTCTCCAGGCTAAACAACCCCAGCTCTCTCAGCTGCTTCTCATAACACTTGTTCTCTAGTCCCTTCACCAGCTCCCTTGCTCTTTGGACACACGTTGGTCATATTTAGTCTGCCTCAGAAAAATATATCTATGGAGTGGGAAAGTGAGATAGATGGCTCCTGCAACTAAACCAGACCTAGAGGGCAGCTCTTGTGTTTCCAGCCTTGAAGGTAAAGTTCCAGGCATCTGGGGACAGGGTAAATGTTATCTTAAAGGCCTTTGACTCACTTTTTGAATTAGGGTGGGACATAGAGACAAGTATCTCCAAGCCATGTTTGCTAGGAAGAAAACTAATTGCCATTGCTCTGTTTCTTTCAGGCTGTTGTAAATTTGTTTTCCCAGTCTTCATCCAGCAGACCAGAACTGACACAAGCTGTGGGGGAAAGTGCTCATGCAGTTTTGCACCAACTGAATCCCTATTATTACAACAGGGTTTCCGATTTTATTATTCTTATCTCCACCCCCTCCACCCACCCCCCCCCAAATACTCTATTTAGAGTTGATTTTTTTTCTCCCTTTCAAAACTCTAAGACTTCTCAGCCTCCCAAGTGGGTGACTGAAAAAGAAATTGCTTCTTAATGTATGGATATTGCTAGTCAGTGGAAAGCTTCATGTATGATAAAGTAAAAAGGCTAATTTATGCTGCTGGATCTCACACTAAGATACCAAGAACTTCAGCTCTGCTGCTTCAAGGAGCATCCATGTGATGATGAGCAGTACTTGAATGACCAGTTCTCAGGAGAAGCCACAGAATTATGCCAGTGACAGTTCTTTGTTGCTGGTAAAGATGGGAGTTCCCTTCAGGACCTCTTTGAATGTTTTACAAGAGCTGGTAGACATGTAGGATAGATATGTGTCCAAGTATTGCTTTGAAGATGAATGAACTTAAAAAGCTTGTGATCTAACTAAATATTACAGGTAGGTGTTGTGTACACCTGAGAAAAGAAATGTGAAATGACAGAGCAGAGTAAAACTGTCTTCAACAGAAGAAATATAAATGCATTTGGTGTTTTTGTCTGGGATGAATAATCAAAGTTAATTGCAGTGAAATTTTTTTATAGTTAAGATGATGAGGGATTTTTGATTTTTATTCTTTGCAGGCCACTTCAGGGTTAAGGGTGAAGACAGTCTTTCCACCACCATTTAAGCTAAGACACAACAAAAATAAGACCTTCTAAGGAAAGGAAAAATTCTTGCTGAATTCTCAATAAGCAAGGTGGATTTTGCCTTTCACCTCGGCTGTTTATATCTACTATGGCTCAAAGCAATGTTTTTGTTCTTTTGAGGCTCCATTTCTTTTGCTGACTTTCAACCTCAAAATACATATTTGGTTCGATCTCTATCCTGCAAATTTTCTTGCCTTCGTCAAGTCTGACTTTGAGACACTGTTATGGAAACAGTCTTCCTTTTAGTCAGAGGAAAAATGAACTTTCCTAATTGCATTGACAGTACTGCATAGATTTTAATTTTAAATACTAACAGTGGTAATACAGCAATAAAAGTTATCCTGTATGTGTAATTCATCTCTCAAGAATTTAAAGGGACAAAACTTGAATAGGTTTTTTGCGTGCAGATAGGCACGAGGTAATTATGTTTACTGGCTTTAATTGTAATATTTATTTGGCTTAGATGATTTTTTCTGATGTTTAAATCCAGAAAAGGTCTTTTCTTTTAGCTTTGTATGGGCAACAAATTTTTCTGAAGATTTTAAGTAGAAAACACACAGATTTAACCAAGTATAATGTTCCTTCTTGGAACGATCTTAAAAAGAAGGCTGTTTGAAGTGAGAAATCCTATGGTTTGCCTTAAGCTGTTCAAGCAAATTTTAACATAAAATATGCCTATACTGAAGAAACAAGCAGCCTAGAATACACAGAGTGGACCTAATTATTTCATTCTCCTATAAATAAAAATGTCTTTTTCTGTATAGTATAAAATATATCCTATCAGGGGAATCTTTCTTTACTAGAAATCCTCTTTGTTGACATTCTTTCTGTATGTTTGCTAAGTCTTTTACCATTTTGCTCTCTGATCACAGAAAGAGCATCATTTTCCAAAGCTGTACTCTAGATGTCATGAGTTTGGTACTTGGGGCCCTTGAGGTACTGTAAGGATGTACTTGGGTCACCTCAAAGCCTTTTCCAGACTGAACAGTCCTAGCTCTCTCAGCTTGTCTTCATAGAAGAGGTGTTCCAGCCCTCTGTTCATCTTTGTGGCCTTGATCTGGACTCACTAAAACAGGTCCATGTCTTTCCTGAGCTGGGGACCCTGGAGCTGGACACAGTACTTCGAGTGGTGTCTCATGAGATGGGACTGGAGAGGAATCCCTTCCCTCAACCTGCTGGCCAAGTTTTTGATAGAGCTCAAGTGCATATTTGTAATGCTTCCTCAACTTTAAAACTACAAAAGTATTACATTTGTAATGCACATTATAAATAAAGAAAATATTTCACATGACTGTCGACCTGTCCTAATCTTTAATGTGAAGTTGTATAGAGTCTTTAATAACCTATCACTTTTGTTATGATTATCCATATTCACATACTGTACATTATTTTTGAAGAACACAGGTGTGTTTTTTTTCTGTAGCATAAAGCATAAGTAGCAATTTTTTTTAAACAAGTTTTTTTTTTAGTTTTTAAATACTTATCTGTCAGGTAAAGTAAGAGGTACACTTTTCTATATGCTTCAGTTTTGAAAACTCTTACCCCTACCAAGTTCCTTTGAATTCCCATCTGATTCTTGGAAAATCAGGAGAGCACTCTTGGTGGGGGTGGTCGGTGGTAGGACTAGGACATTCCCTGTTATATTCCTTCACATCTGTGTATGTGATGGGTTAAACAGGTAATATAAAAGGGAAGAAGTCCTCTTAAAAAGGTTAAACTTTCCACTCTCAACAACCTGATATGTCTAATGTACGAGGTATCCTCTTTGAAAAAGGTTGTTAAACATGAGTTTTGTTTACATATAATGTCATGCAGTTATCAGCATAATCAAAAACTTATTTAATCCTTTTCTAATTCTAAAGTGATTAGCAAGGGCTGAGAAATCACCTTATCTCACTAAAACACAGGTACGAACACAGAGTAAATATTTTGGTAAACAATTATTCTGCCCTTGCATATTCAGCAGTGTGCTAAATTATGCATAATCTTGCATAAGTAATAAGTGAAGGTAGCTTAAATTCAGGGTTTTTTTACCTGACCTATTTCTTTCAGTGCTGTTAGCTTCTTAAATCATGTATGAGCTTTCCGTAAGGCTTCAATGAGTAGTTCTAGTGGAGAGACTTCAGTAATAAATTTCAGGAGAAGACAAGTTTTTTGACAGGCATAATGCAACACATACAGAGTTTGGAACTCACACTCTGGGAATTTAGAGCAATCCTTGCAAAGCAGCTTTTCCCTGTTACATTAATAGAGAAAATGAAGTATGAAAGTCCTCAGGAATTACTGCTAGGTGTAATTTAAATAATTTACCAGAAGACAGTTCAGCACATGCATAGAACAGGGGCATACAGAGTTTGCCATAAGCAGTTTATAAATAAACTATATTCTGCTGAAGTAAGTCAGGCATAAATTATAACTATTCCTTTTGTGGCTATACTCTGTTCCTCATTGTAATAGTTATTTAAAAAAAAATCTGGGTTATGACCTTCTACTAGAAATCATAGGCTGTGCCTGCCTTGTACCTTGCTTATGAGCATGCTTACATTTAGTAGTTTGGCTGCTATGAGATCAAAGTAAAATTACTATTGCTATGGGAGGAAAAAAAAAAGAGTTAAAGTGCATTACATTTCTATAAACAGAATCTAGGTAGAATTTTGTAGTTCAGTGGAAAAAGGAGTGTTCAGTGCCAAAGACCATTGACTAGCATCTGACCATTTCATGAAACCCTTATGCACTTTGTTAATGTATTATTCTATTTCTAGCCTCAAGTGCTGAAAGTTAAAATGACAGAACAACTTGAAAGTACCAATAGAAAATATGAAATTAAGATACTAGGGAGTATGGAGAGGGCAAAGAATATTTTAAACACACTTGTAGAAATTGGACAGCTACTACTGCATAGGAGCTGCAACCCTTTATTAAGGACTGTTACCATTTACCATCCAGAAATATTTTAATTTGTTTTGTCAGTGTTCAGAAATAAGAATCCAAGGTGAGAGATCAGTTGATCCAGAGAGGCTCATTTATTTTTGTATACCACATTAAAAATATATTAAATATATTTTATTCCGAAACCTGTAAGTACTGCACAAAGAAAAGAAAAACTTGGATGTGGTTTAATGTTGTTTTCCCCTTTTAAAATTATACAAGTCTAATGATCTCTGATTCCTGTAGAGCATAGATGAACACAAATTTTCTATCTCTGGCAAGTATTTCACCTTCTTGTTTTTTAATAATGTGTAATTTTCTTAATTTATTCTTAATTAACTCTTCACGTATATCTAATTAAGAACAAAGCATTACAGTCACTGGAGCTCAGAAAAGTCACAGGTCCGATAGATAGGCTTGTGGTCTTTTTGTCATTTTGAGCAAAAAACCAACTCACATGTTTAACACTCAAGTTATTAAATATATTTTCCTTAGGAAAAAAAAAATGTAAGTTTCTATTGGAATTTGATATTTTTCTGAATGAGACTTACTAACTTGTTTTTCATGTATTCATGTATAAAAATAGAAATTTTTTTATATTTTTGTTCATTTGTGTTGGCCAAAAATTATTTCTTTCTGAAATTACATTAATACCTGCATAACAATACTGTTATGTTTTAACCTGGTTTCATACTTTTATTACCACATCAGTAATCGCCTTGATTAAATATATATAGGTATTAGTACAACTACACAATGTATAATGTCAGTATAAATAATTCAAGCTCTTCTTAACCCAGCACTTGTTGGAACTCCCAAGTCTTGTTCAAACTCATGCTAGTGTAAGAGTGAACATGGGGAATAGGTTAAAAATGCCCTTGGTTTTGCTTCTCTCCTTCTAAAAGTATTTATCTAGAAGGTGTAGAGGAACCTGCATGCTGCAGGAAACCCTGGCTGCCCCTCTCAGACTGCCTGGGGGGTGAAGCACTGTCTGTTTATTTATCCACATCAGTGTGGATGATTTTGCAAGTCCTTGTTCACAATGTCTCTGCTGGGCTGTATGTCTCCCCACGAGTGGCACTGAGTGAAGAAAGCTTTACATGAGGGCAGTCAAGTGCCAAACCAGACCTCATCACTCAGGTTCTGCTGGGCAAACTGGTCACATTCCCGAGATAAGCCACCATTTTAACATTTCTTTCCTAAGTTTGTACTTATTGGTTGCTTATTATGACTTAATATGGTTTTCTCAGAGTAGGGACAGGGTTTGTGATAACTGTCATTTGGGATGGAAAGTCCTCAGTAGTGTTCTTGATAAATGGAAAAGTATTTGTCATGTCCAGAGCTAACATGCATATGTGAAAATTCCAAATACTCAGAGGTTTCCCATAACTATTCTTTGAATGTGTTGTAAATTTTCTTTGCTTTTTTAAGGAAAAGTTGACTCGTTATCGCTCTGGTTGAAGCAGTTGTCTTTTCTAGTGTAGAGCCTTTTCCATTATTAAACTGAACCGTTAGAAAATTAAGTAATGTTAACAAGAAATCTCTCCTTAATATGCACTAAATATAGGTTGTTGGAATGATAAAAACAGTTTAGTTCAAACAATTTAATTAACATCCTTACACGTATCACTGAAAATAAAGTGCAAAATAAAATAAGATCACTGTCATGATCCTGACCCTGTGTTGCAAATTAAAAACACAGTTGAGTGTCATAAATTTCAGCAGCTCAATTTGGGTTCACTTAATAGAACTATGACAAAAGCAAATGTTTTGTCACTTTCAGACTGTTGCCAGGAAAAATTATAGTGCATAATTAATGATAATCCACTCTTTAATTTTTATATATAAAGGCATAGAAAGTTGCCACTGATAGCAAGAAATAATATGATCTTCAGTGTTAAAGCAGTAGAATTGTTTCATCTAAAACAACGAGTCAGGGGAAGGATAATAGAAGGTGTCAGAGGCACAATAAATAAGATTAGAGTGGACAAGAAGTGAAAAGTATTAACTGCATTGAAATTTTCAATTAGCAAAGCAAAGCAAATCCCTTATGAATCATCCCCTCCACCTTCTTTTAAACCTTTTTGAATAAATGCAGTTGAATTGCCTGAATACTAGTTAGTACAAAATCAAGCTATTTCAAAGATATGAATTAGAGTTTTATGTTGTAACTCTAGACATTTCAGTAATTTTTAAGAACAAAGCTAGACTTCAAGATTTTAAACACCTGTGTTTGAATAGGCTTGTGGTAATTAGCTGCTCCTTTCAAAGTACCTTCCTAAGCAGACCTGAAATATCCATGAAGTAATGACAAAATGCATTATTTGCTGGATGCTGTGAATCACATAGCTTCCCCATCTTCCTTACGATAGATGGTGTTTCTGGATAATGCATACTGCCGAACATGAGGGCTACAGAAAGGCCAGCACGAAGTTAATGATTAGATGAAGACAATTTTCATCAGCTCACTTCTGATATACTTGTAATATGAATTGACAATGAATTTTCTTGGTAATAAAGCAAGTTTATCCACATGAGCCTTCAAATTTTTGTCTTTTTACTTGACTAGGAAATGTGACAATTGTTTCTTCTACCCAAGGACAATTTCACGTGTCCAGATATGAAGGCAGACTCATCAAGTATTAGGGACTGTGATTTTTAAAGCCATTGTGTAGAAGGAGGTGTTAGGGGTCCAACCACCACTGGAGTGGTTGTATCTGAGTGAAAAGCATATCTGACACCATTTATTTACCACCAAAACCACAGCCACTCTGTAGTTAGACCTCTTAAGATCATATCTGGATATTAGCTCCAAAGTGGTACAGGTAAGTGAACTTTACACCTTCCCAGTAAAAGTGGTTTTTAAATTTTTTGTTTTGTTTTGTTTTGTTTGTTTTTCTGGGGTTTTTTTTGTGTTGTTTTGTTTGTTTGTTTGTTTGGGGTTTTTTGTGGGTGGGGTTTTTTGTGGTTTTGTTTGGTTGATTTTTTTGTTTGTTTGGTTTTGTTTTTTTGTTTTTGTAATTGCCTTTAATGTCTTGGAGTTTTGGAAATAGTTACCAATTACACATAGTAGTCTTGAGGTGGTGAAATACCAAGTCCTTAAAAGGAGTTATTTAGGGCTGCATTTAATATCAATGTGCATGCTACACTGCTTACAAGAACTGCAAAAGTTGTTCTGACTGTTCTTTTTGTTAGAACTCTTTTTCTGATCTTTAGTGAATTCTCAGCTGTTTCTTGGATTCCCAGGATCCTACACAAAAAACATGAAATGCTGCTAAAGTTATTATCCCATACATACTAATACCTGAAAACTTTCTCTTCCAGCTGTGAAGAACTGATGTGTTAAAAAGATTATTCACAAGACCTACTTTCCTGTAATAAACCTAAAAAAGGAGACTGAAATAAGCATGCTTTCTAAATACAGTACTTAAGTCTAGATGGAATTTCAGAGCAATATTTCATGCCTCTTGTCAACATATAAGGATAAAATGCTGTGTCGGAGACTCAGAATGGTAGAGAGATGAAAGTAAGAGGCAGTCCAGAATTTATTAGTAACAGGGGCACTATGACTATATCTATGCTAATAAACTCAGTGTGTAAATGCTGCTATCCTCCACAACAGATTGACTGCCCCCAAACTACCTGCTAGCTATGGCCATTGAAAGTCCAGCTTCTGTATGGCACCCATGAAGTCCTTGAGAAAGCATTGGTTGATCTGAATAATTTTTGTAGGTTAGAGTTTGGAAAGCTGTGACTCTCTTCTCAGTAACATTCCAGAGACTGTTTAATTTACTAGCACAGATTAGTAGCCTATGGGGCTACTCCTCCCATTTTTATATTTGAAACGTAGTCTGCCATAAAAGAAATCAAATGAAAGTTGTTACTCTGGTCTGCTCCTACTCATCTCACTCCTCCACCATGAACTTTGCCAGCCAGATTGCAAATATGGATAATGTTATCAGGCACTTCTTCAGAACTTCACTTCCAGAAGTACAGTTTATTTACTGAATCCCCTCTACCTTTTATCTCTTAGTTGCCATCTCTAATAGTACATCCCATTAGAATCACAATTAGCTCCATTGTATGCTGTACTTAGACTCTTTAGCATTTGTTTTCTTCCAGGATGAACCCATGTGTTGGTTGAATGTTGACATCCACCTTGGACAGAGATTCCACCATTCCTAAAAGGAATCTCAGACTATCTGCTACACTTGTACATAAGTACCATACCACTGACATTCAGAATGACCTTCTTGTGTACCTTTCTTATCCCAAATTGATCATCTCCAGTGTTAATTGTTCTTTTATCCGATATTAATGTTATTTACCTATTTCAAAGTGGATAACTGAGGTATTGAACAGTCTGGTAAAACTCTTCCCTGATTCCTATCCATTCTGAACTTTTGAAAGCAGAGAACAGTAATAAGAAATGTGAAAACAAATAGCCTTCACACCTGGAACACAATATGTTAAAACCTTTTAAATGTATAGGAAGAAATAAAGCAAGAATTTCATAACTTTCTTAGTGTACTCACTCACTGAGGCCACTTCTACTTCTATGTGAAATTTTAGGTGGAATGGGAAAAGCTGAACCAACCAAGTGTAAGGATCAATATTTTAATTTACATAGAACATTTACATGTTAGGTGAGACAAATGGCTGGATATTTCCCTTTTCTTCTTATAGGAACCAACTCAAAGAGGCTGGAGTGTAGAAAATTAGTTTTAGTATCACAGGTAAACTTTAAAAGGCCTAACAATGTTAACTGCTACCTGTGCAGTCCTCAATCCTCATCTATTCATCCCAGAATTTCAATGAATTTTGGTTTAGTTGTTCATACACGAAGCTACTTTTACATCATATGATCCAAAATCAGTTCTGAATACATGATGTCTCTGTGAATATATTTCAGTGGCTCTATAAAATGTTTCTAATTTTGTAAGAAATGGAGCTTTTCCCAGCGCCATTCATTCTTCTCATAGCTTCTGTGAAATTGTGTAGGTCTTGTGACGTTACCTGATCAGGCTTAAAGACCAAGGCACTGTATTTCCTACGTGAATCTGATATACATGCTTGTTAGTTCAACAAAAAAAAAAAAAGTCCCACTAATGAGAAAAATTCCTTTAAAAACCCACTTTAGTCACTAGTCTCTGGTACTGATGCCTGCGTATAATAAGAACACGGAATGACATTTGGTTGGAAGGCTTTGCCCAAGTTTCTCCAAGGGAAGGTTACCCTAAATGTGAACTCCTGTCTCAAGTACCATGTGCCTTTCCATTGCACTTTTAAAATTACATTTGTGTTTTTTTGAAGTATCAGTCTTTTCTTTTTTTCTATAGAAGTCCAAATATATAGAGTTACTGCTGGCTGGACTTCCCTTGGATTTCTTCTTCTTTCTGAGTGTGCAAGACACATTGACCTTCCAGATTTCTTGCAAGAGAAACAAATACCGCAGTATCAAAGCCCTCTGACTTTATGGGTCCAGCTTATATTAACTATCATATCCCTGGATATTTCTTGGTAAAGAGAAGCAGGTTGCACACTGATGCATCCTCATGCAACTCCTCTGCCCTCTCCGGCAGACCACAGAGTAGGATGTCTGTCTGCCCAGCACAGATTTCAGACATTGCAGTCTGGAATCATACAGGGGGAGTGTTGCCCACCCTCCCCTTACACTACCCCATACTCCTCCTCAGCATATCAAAAATATCTTCCTGACATTTTTGACCATTTCAGCATCGACCTTCTGGAAATGAGGCAGCTGGGAGTCCCCTATCTCTAGCAAACTCTCCAGTGCAGCCTGAAAGGTGCTTGAACCCTGAAAGGTCCCTTTGGGCTGGGGAAGCAAGGAGAAGGTGAACTGCTCCCCCCTCTTGCTTACCCTGGCTGCACTCCCAGGAACTAAAGAGCTCTCTGCAGACTTGCTAAATGGGTCCTCATGCCCCTGGTTGTGAGCTAGTGCTGAATAGCTGGGCTACTGCAGTAGGACCTGGTTTTGTACAATAAACCAGCTGCAGGAGTCAGCTGATAATAATGGAGGTCATAAGGAAGGAAGGGAACAATGGGAAGAATGGAAGGAAGCGAAAAGCACATTGATAAATATTCCATAATACCTCGATAAGCCTAACCAAGAAATGTATTCCATGATCAGTGCACTAATGAAGCTCAGCATCACAGAAGATAGCAGATGGTCACTATGTATTCACTCACCAATTTTTACCATGGAGAACTGTGAAGCTATGGGGTTGGAATGGCTAGTACATAAAAATTTTAAAAGTGAGTAACTTGAAAATATAAAGAGGCTCAAGCATTATTTTTCTTGTGCTGAATCCAAGAGAAGATGTGTGCAGTAGGTGTTTTTTTTTTTAATTTCTGTGCCTATATATGTGCATGTGTTTGTACATTTGGATGTATGTGACAGCTTTTATCTTTCTCAAGCACAAAACGCTTTCTGATTTTCTTAGTGATAGTGATATTGCAGGTAATGATTTTATTTCCCCTCTGTTCAAATTTTACTGAGTTCCTGAAGTACATTTTAAAGCACAATGTGGACAGAAAAGCATTTTCATGCATGTATACATGTCTATACATGTATAAGCTTTTGTAATTGGAAGACTTCATGTAATCCGGGTATTGTATAGCACAATGCATAACAAAGGTAGTAAAAAAGAGTTTACAGTTTGTTACTTGACTTTTCAGGTGTTCATGACCTCTCCTCAGAGAGGTCTCTCCTCTTTTGTATTGAGCAATAGAATATCTCTGTTTGATAGAAGGAAAGTTATTTGCAATAATTCTTTTTTCCCACAGCTCCTTCCCACCTGACCTGCAAAATGTAGGGGTACAGGGTAGAATACTGAGAAATGCTCAGCTGTTTGAGCTGGACTTTCATTTGTGCTTTGAGATAAGGTTTATATGATCTCTACATTTCATGCCTAAGAGATTGTCTCTTAAGTGGGGGAGGGGGCAAAAAGGACTCAGCCACTTTGAATACTCCTTCTTTCCTGAACTCTGTAGTGAATGAGTCTCCTAACAGCACTGATGTAATTGTGATCACAGTGATAGGAGAAAATGATCTCTGCAGTGTTGCTTTGACTCAGTTCCTCCCCAGTCAGCCTGCTGGTTCTTTACAGATATTGCCTCATGCCTCAGAGAAGCACTGGATTTGCAAATTTTGCTCCTGAGTTTATCCCTGGAATTTAATTTAACCTTTCACTTTCATCACAACAAAGATATTTGCTATACCTTAATCCAAAATCCATATGCTAAAGACTCAATAAACTACCCTTTTTCCTTGGATATTCAGAAGGATTTTATGTCTTTCTGTGAATAATATCTCTTTGCAAAGTGGCTAATAGTTTCATCTGCTTTTATATTAGCAGTAATAGCAGTGTTGCAAAAGACACCAATTTTGGCAATACAATTGAGAGGTTTACAGCAGTCATAGCTTTTAAGATCCCCATTTAACACAGCATTTAAACACACATTTGTGGCAAATGATCTGAAGCAGCAAAGCTGGGACAAAAGTACTGGTGGGCCTTATAAACAGGGAGTCACACACCTCTTTGGAGGACATCCACTGTTTTAGAGTTGTTTATAGACTGTTCTGGAATAATTTGATATACAGAACTCTTTTTGGGGTCACCCCTGTGCTGTGGTGGTTTGACCATCCCAAGAGTAGCTGACTATGGCTTATAGCCCTGAAGGAAATGATGCATAGACCTATACAGCTCCCTGTGGTTTATTTTAAATGCCACACCAGAGTTTGCTGCCCAACACTGTACAGTTTTAACTCACCAAAAAAAAAAAAAAAAACAAAACAAACAAAAAACTGGAATTTTGTGAGATCTTCATTCTCTTGCCCTCTAACTTCACCATCCCTTCCGCCCCAAAACTCTTCTGCCCCAGTTCTCTGCTTTGACCATGCCTCAAGTCATAGGATGTCCTGTGACTAGCTTCGCTGTGGGATGTAACAGATTAAAGGTCCAACAAATAACTTGATCTTTCTTGTAATACACTGAATATTAAAGCAAAATATTGTATATCTTTCAAGATAGACAGATCTGGTAAGAAACCAAGTCTGTGTACATGCTCAGATATATACATGAAGAAAATCATAATGTAGCTAGAGATTAAAGAGCTTGGAGAGTGAAGAATAAGTGGAAAGTGATTAAATGGTAAGTGATATCTTAAAAGCATATGAAAGATTTTAAAAGGATCCATGCAGAAAACAAAGAGCTATTAGTTAAAAAAGGTAAATTGCAGATAGCACTACTCTAATATCAGTCCCACAATAGCCCTCAGAGATGAACCAGTAATGTAATTTCTTTTAAATGGATGCTATTCTAGTCACACTTATCATCCGCAGAGAAATATTTCTAATATCTATATCAGATGATAAAACTATTTTCATTTATTATTGCACTAGATTTTCCCCAAGATTCTCACCACATTTGCTTCTTTCTGCATGTCATTTTTTTGCTTCTATAACAAACATAGAACTTGTAAAGCTGCCTCATTTTACTTTTTTATGTATAAGACTCAAATGTTAATAGATATTTTAGAATTAGGGAATATTGTCTTGCTTCAGAAGTGAGATCAATCTTTCTGAATTTCAGCCTATATGTAAGCACAGATATACTGTACATGATATATATTTATCATATATAATTTAGATATATCTAAAGTAAATAGTTTTCAGTCGTTTCTTCAGTAGTCAATACCCCTCTCAAAACACTTTAGCAGGACTATCTGGTTTATGTACTTCTAAATGAAAAATAAAACCTAAATGATTTTCAGAAATTGATTTCTGCTGAGTTAATGAGTGATGGATCATGGTGAAATAATGTAATAAGTACATACTGTTGCCTTTGGGGAATAAAGTGGGTTTTTTGTTTTTTTTTTTTTTTTCCATTTTGTACATTAGAACCACTTTGTAGCTCAGACTTCAGCTCTGTTCATGGTGGCGTTTAACCCCACTGTCTGGTTATTATGCCTCTGATATAAATACAGACAATGTTAGCAGCATTGAAGACATAAATGAAACCCAACAATATTACTGTGATAGAGTCTATATAAAAGTTTGCTGTGTAGCCAGCTGAGAGGAGTAATTTCTATTTTCCAGCCAGTAATTGGAGAGTAAGATGTACTATGTTTCAAGGCCTTGAAAGCTCATTTTATAATAAGACTAACAAGCTAAAATCATCTGTCTGAGTGGAAGTAGGGATGATTTGACTGTGATCTATGATTACCTGTGTAAGGAAGATATTCCTGCTAGTAGAAGGTTCTGTGATCCAGTAGAATAAAGTGTAATGAGATTCCATGTTTGAAAACTTAAAGCTATGCTCATTCAGACAGATATTACAAGAGAAAAATCAATTTACATTGGAAAAACTAAATTAGAGATCTCCTGGATTCTTTATCGCTGTGTAGGATACATGCTTTGCTCTGAAAAAAAAAAATGATAGCAATGCTTGCTTCCCAAGGGGTTTATTTTATGGTCTTGTGCCTATCTTCACAAAACAAGCCTTCCCCTTCTTACAGTGAAGCAGCTGAGGCAGAAGAACAAAATAGTCAACCATAGTTTTCACCAAAGAGATTCAGAATTTTTATGTTTATTTGAAAGATGAATGCTGACAAGATATTATTTTCCCTTAACTAGGTCTTCCCTGCTACTTAATGTATGATTAAAAATGTGGTTAAATCAACTGGAATATTCTTTGGTACACCAATATTTCTACTTTATTGTAATTTTAATATCTGGGTTTTTTTAATATAAGTTACTGCTTTTATTTAAATCAACTACAAGCCTTAATACTTGAGGTCTTTTCCTGTAGGATGCTCAGAGATATCAGTGTCTGATTTAGTGATTGTTCTTAAGGAAAATAAATTTATTAAATTTATTAAATTTAAAAATGTGTACAATTCTGCTTTTTTCAATACAGGTATATCTAAAAAAAGGGGAAAAGAATGACTATTTGTTATGAAAGTGTATATATGTCATTGCCATAAGTCATCTCAAAATGTTCTCTCTTCTTACCTCCCTTTTCAGTTTAGGGTCCATATTATTCAATTATTCTTGTAAAACTTTTCAGAAGATAGGTATGGAGCATTCTACATCAGCTAAACTATAAAGAGAAAACAAATTAAACCACTAATTGAAAAAAAAAAAAACAAAACACATCAATCAGTAATGCAAAATGCAATGCTTTTCCAGTCAAATGCAGTTGAAATATTCAATTTTTAGACATAAGTAATTATTTTGAGGTAATTTTTAAAGATATTAAGGTAGGAGGCTTTTCTCTATAAGCCTGATATTATTACATTTTAGCTGAAGCATACCAATTCATTCTATAAGTCATTAGATTTTTTTTTCAAATTAATTTTGCTAAATTCATTTTTCTTCCTTCAAAATCAAAGACTATCCTATCTCTTCTCCCTTGAGGTTTTTATCTTTAGGAAAGTCCCAATCATATCTCACAAAAATAACTCTACTGTTTCAACTTTCAGTAATTGGATGGATAGAATAAATAAGTCCTTGGCCAGATAGCAGTATTTGTTTTAGATTCACTGTATTTTTCTCTAGATTGGAGTGCCATGAAACTGTGCCATCTGACTATGAAAGAAGCTATTTTATAGTATTTAAAAGATACTACATATCAGGTTCTGAGTGTTTACATTGATGTAATGCACTGAAAATGTAGAAGATTGTGTGCTAGAAGACCATTTCAGAGATCTGACTGTTTTAGCACTTCCACTTACAGACTGTACTGATATCATATGCCTGAAAAACAGATACCCGTAAAACACCTTCTAAAGCATAATTTAAATTTTCCATTAATAAAGTATTAAACATTTTTCTCTGAGTGTCTGCTGAAAAGTAATAAGGAACATGACTATACCTTCTAATAAAATACATTTTTTCCTGGTTCACGGACCAGAATTTACTTATAATGCAATTTAAAAAATCTTACAATCCTGAACACCTATAAGCATTGTTTCAAGGACAACTCTACCAGTATAGGATGTAGAACATGCTGAACAATAGAACCATAAAAGATGTGAATGGTTTGCAATGGCAGAGAACTTTGCTCTCAGATTTGCAGGACAAGAACTAGAGATGCTCGCCTGGGACAGTGGGAGGGAAGGGGAGAAGGGAGGCTGACTCCCCCACAGCCCTTTCACCCTGAGTGGGTCAGACAAAGGTTACAAGCCTGTAGGACACTTAGGGAAAAGAAATAAAACCATTTTTTCTTTTCATATACTGAGAAGTTTCTATCCTCTTTCATTCTGTACAGGGCTGAGAATACAGAAAATATAGGACTCAGGAAGCACATCTGCATTGATGTTTCTATCAGTTGTAAGTCTCAGCAGATGCTGATATACTCATGTACTCACAAACTTGACTTATAGGCTGCCACTGAAACCTAGTCAAGCAGCCTTTCTGTCGCTTATTCAAGTCACAGTTTCAGCATCACCCTGTCTTTTGAGTCTCATCTAAGGCAGTTTCTGAACATTATATTTAAAAATTTGGGTTGTTCAAGGCACCTTGTCAAAAAGCTATGCAGGCTGCAAATATATCAGAATATAAAAGAATATTTGGTGTTTTTATGGAGAGTTAAAAGTCACTGGCCACAATGAACTGTCATATTCCAGCTGAGTAATTCCTTCCTGCTTATTCATTTTCATACTATATTCTCAATAGTAATTTTTGAACGTATTTATATGTTACATCTTTACACCTCTGTTGTGAATTTATTCCAATGGTAGAATGGGAAAAAGTAATTTTTGCTTTTCTTCAGTGAAAAAAACCACCATAAGGGAGATATCTTGTGGAAAATTTTATGCTTTTTGTTGGCTAAGTACACGTGGGCACCAATGGTTTATTCTTCTGTTTCTGAACACTGATCACTCCAATAGTGTTGTAGAAATAATTAATAAAAAGAACAGATATGTTCCCACTTTTTGCTTTTGCTAATAACATTTTGTTTAATGGGTATGTCAGAGGTTCATACAACAAAATGAAATATTGAAAGAGAGATACTGAAAAATGTATCAGTCTGTCTGAAGTTATTTGTTTTAAACAGCTGCACATATTAGTTTATCCACAGCCCAGGCAATGAACTAAGATAAAGGAAAAATTTTCTATTTACTTGATGCTGGTGTCACCCAACAAAATACTATTGCTACCTCACTGGTGAGGAAAAAGCCTATTAACATCATTCAATGCAAGTTCAGGTGGCAAATATGAAGTAATTCCAGAGCAGTCTAAGTCTTTCAGGAGCTCTGTAATGGTAGGATTTACAGTACAGGTAGTCGTTTAACTGTTGAAAATATCTAAGGCTCTCAGACCTATAACTGATCCATTTTATTCTGACAGTAAACCTTTCCCAGCAGATTCTTTTATTAGTGAATTAGAAACTGAATTTGCCCCTTTTGCACTCTTTACAGAAGATAAAATGTAGAATGCCGATTTCGGGATCTGCATTTACTTTTCTCACTCTTGCATTTGACTTTATATGTAAAGCATTGTGTTCTTTTCTTTTTGGCATGTTAGGCATGTTTGTATTCCATCCAGAACTGCCCTGCTCTTATTAGGCAGCACTCAGTTTTTCTGTTATTAGGAGGCAGTATAACTCTGAGTTGTATATTAAATTTCAAGGTGTAGTGGGAATTCATCTTAGTCAGCCCCCATAGTTTGACAGTCTTGGGGCCAGTTGAGGAACAGTTGAGGAATTTGGTAATAACCAAAATCCACCCTTTGTTAGTAAAGTTTCAGCCATCCATTTTTCCATATTTTGGTTTCAATATGCTTATATGTTATCAGATTTTCACTGTTACTAAAGGATAGTATACACATATTCCTTTTTCTTCCTGATCAATAACCCTCAGATGTGCCTTCACAAGCAATATCTGTCCATCAGAGACAGTCTGTGCTGATATACTGCTACTGAGTTGTACCAGAGAGCATTCGTCAAAGCCACGTGTTATTCCCTGTTCTTGTGCCCAGCCACAGAACAAGTTGTCACATTGGCCCCAACTGCGGAGAGGCAAATTGTTAGGATTTTATTGTTGTATGTATTAACCCGCTATAAAGAAAATAATTTACCTATTCAATTAACATGAGCCATGGTTGTAAGGGCTGCCATTTGATTTTCTAAGCTGCATGAGCATTTCATAATCAACTTGTAAAAACTGGGCCATGATGCATTAGGAGCTATTAAGCCATCATTTACAAACACTTTGAAATACCGCCGAGTTCCTTTATGCTTAAAAGAGGAAATAACTAATGTATTTCAGTTTGGTAACATTTGATAAATTCATGCATGGAAAGCCTAAAAGCCCTGTTAATTAATCAAAATCAAACTAATGGAGCAATTGCATTTGTGAATCAAGGGGGAAGGGAGATTTTTATTAGAACTCAAGGGAGTCGGAGTCCCAACTTATGGTGAATTTAAATGGGAATTTGCTGCCTAGATGCCTTGGGTGTTTCTAAAAACCTCAGCTGAAGCAACTGTTTGTGTCCCTTCTCATCCTCATTTAGAAGATGCTGTTGATGAAGTAACAGCTAATATTTAATGGCACATATTGTACAGATGTATTTAGCATGCTGTGTGTGCCATATGAACATTAAAAGAAAATGAGTTCCACTTTTCCCTACAGTTCCCTGAAAACGAAGAGATTTTAAAACACACTAATTTTTCAAACCTTTTCAAACCTTTCTGTATAAAGTTTATGTGAATATTCAAAGGTACCTTGAGCAAAGTCATGGACAATAGTATGGAAAAGCATAAAGAATTCAGCATTTCCTGTAGAATGTTAAAAGAATAGGTCCACTCATAATAAATATAGATTAAGTCAATTTTATAAGGACTTTATTTCATTAAAATGTACAATTAACATGATTATTGGAACATCATACATTTTGAATTAAACCCCTCTTAATTAATTGTTATTTATTATTTCTAAAATTTCTTCAGAAATAGAAGCCATTTAAATTTTTTTTTACAAATACTTGAGCATGATACCCATTTAGAACTGCCTTACTAATTTTTTTTAAAATGTATTTTATTACAGAATTTTTTCAGTAGTATCTACTATGAATACTATACTAATTTCTATCAAACATTTTGTTTTCCAGCTTAAAAGAAATCACAGAAAAATGTACCATAAAACTGAAATGGCTACCAGTTTTATGACTGAAAAAACAACTAGTTTTTTTTTATTTGTAAATGACACTGTGATGCTTGGCAGGGCAAGCAGGTGTTGTGCCAGACCTCCAAAGTGGCAGAGCAATCACATTGCCCAGGCTACAACTGACTGAACCAGCTGCACATGCTATTCTGTTCATTCAGCAACCCTAGAACACATTGAGAGAGGTACAAATTTCTGAAATGTGCAACTACCTGGAGATATGGCAGCAGTTCTAAATTAAAAAAAAAAAAAATTGTATCTTGTGTAATCTTTGGAACCAAAAACTTCTGAACTGTTCTGTTGTGGTTTTTAAACAACTGGAATAGGATGGGAGTGGCATTTTACTGTTTCCCTTAAAAGTAGTGGAATTATTTTACCTAAAGTTCAGTTGGCTGAGAATTACAGTTTTGTAGTGTGTGTCTTATGAAGTGCCTTGATTTCAGACAAACTTAATCCTCTGATACAGTTTAGCATTTTGTTGTGCAGTGGACTGCAAAAAGATGGCAGACCAAATTTTTTTTTTTAAGTAGTTATTTTTTAATTTTACGTAGGCAAGATTTGCCTAGATATAAATGATGAAACATGGTGAACAGCACCTGAGCAGAACCATATATTTTAGAGTCATGACCACAGGGTGAAATATATTCCATTTATAGGTACCTAAAATGAGAGAAGATTTTGGAAGTCAAGGATCATATGATTTTGCTAGGTATCTTCCTTGATTCAAGTTCCTATCAAAGGCATGCAGGAGTCACTCATTTTAGGTAATATATATTGTAGTAAGTACTTCTTAGGACATATTTGAAACTCATTTTTAAAAACTTTAAGTGGTCTGCTTTTGAAAGACAGGAGAAATTCTACAGAGGTTGAGACAGGCTAGGATGTTGATAAGTAAAGCTGATTTTAATGAATTAGTGCACACTAGGCTTCCTTACCAACCCTTTTAAAGATGGTCAAAATGGGACAAACACCAGGACAGTGATATAGCTTATTTCCAGAACATTTGTCTTCGGCTGTGCTCTATGAATAAACCACACTAATTTTTGTTTTAATCAGTAGCTTCCAGTGAGATCTTTAGAAATGTTTTTCTAAGCTATTATGCATATGTACCTAAAGTATGCTAATATAATATTGTTTGTTTGTCAGGACATGGAATATGACACACTTTCCTCTATATTTTAAATTTTACATACACTCACTACGGTCTTAAAGGTTACACAAAAGAGCTTGCCAGAACTTTTTAAGTTGTACACAAATGTTGGAAGGTCACTTGTTTTGGATGAGAGGTATAGCTAACCAGATTTTAAGACATTTGAAACTAATTTTTGAGAACTGTAGGTGGTGTTCTTTTGGATATCACAGAACAAACAAGAAATATGCTGAATCCTGTGCATAATATGTCCCAAAGTTACATATGTGCTACATTGTTATGCCTGCTGCTATGAAAATGTGCCTTTTAGTCTTCGAAAATCTGTGTTTGAAAATCTGAGTCCTGATAAATAAATTGTTCCAATTGGAATACCAACTGTAGCTTTTCTCAGGCTAAATTGTAAACAAGTGTTTGTTAGTCAACTGGACTGTTTCTACAATTCTTTTAGGGTTGCTAAGTAAGGGAACTTGGGATTGTTCACAAAATTTGCATTGTTTTCACATTCTCTTTTAGTAGAGGAAAAAAGAAAAAACCCACATTCACGGTATTCTCACTGGCTAACTTTATTTTGGATGTAGGCCTGTACAGACCTTCATAAAATCAATGATTTTTGAGTATCTAAATAACTGAAGACAACTGGGCATTCCCAACAGTGCCCTGCTTCAAGTAATTCCAAGATCCAGGACTCAGAGCTGTATTTCTATCTAACTTACCATGGATAAGAACCATCCATGTGTAACATAAGGACAGTGAGACGAGAAAACCAATAGTTTTAGGAGTGGTTCTCTCAGACTTCTCACTTCTGTTCAATGTCAGAAGAAACTCAGCTGAAAAGTAAAAAGCTTGTGACATTTGAACAACAGGGGAGAGAAAAGGCTGGGAGGGGGTGAATCAAGACTGAAAGCTACAGCATCACTCTGCTAGTTAACGTTCAATAAAACTTTCACAAACTACCACAAATCACTCTACACATTTCATCATTTGAAGCCTTTTTATTTCATGTTTTCTGAGCCCCTGAAGAGTCATTTTAATTCCTTTCTTGTGACGTTTTCCTTTGAGACCCAGAAGCAGGAGAGTAAACTTGAAATCCTATAACAAAAAAGCATGTTTATATCCTTTTGGTTTTTAGAGGAAAGTGGATTAAAAAAAAATATATAAACAGCATTTTATCTGTAGGAGTTGCAAGCCCAGAAGATACCTGCCTAAACTTGAGCTACTCATTTATTTTCTTTTCTTTATTGCGAGAATAACTTTGCATACCTTGAGAGCGCTATACCTGTGAAAGCCAAGCAACTGAATTTTAGAGGTATCTAGGTGCCTTTTTTCTACATATGTATCTTAGAAAAATCTTAGTATATTTTTCTAATTACTTCTTCCCTTCCTATCCTTCCCTCTCGATAGTGGAAGAATCAACAATTGCAAGACTCTAATATTCAACCACCTCTGAGACATGTTTGATTGATCATTTCTTTTCCATGGAAATAAAATTTCTACAAAGTCAAAACGCTTTCTGTTTTGGCTTTGTTTTATTTTGTGGCATGCTTTCCTGACTAAATTTTCTAATTAAAAAATCAAAATATCTCATTTTAGTTGAAAGGTGGGACACTAAAATGTGCAGCTCCAATCCACTGAATAACACTTAACTGATGTTTTCCCACAGTATTTCATTATGATACGGCAGCTGTAGCCCAGACCACTGTTACTTTGAAGGGTAAAGATCTCAGGTTGATTACATCACTGACAGAACATTTTTTTTTTTTTTTTTTTTTTTTTTAAGCTAAGCTAAGCTAAGCTAAGCTAAGCAAGTTTAGGGACACCATGTAACTAACAATGCAAAACATAACAGTGCAAAAACATTTTCTGTTGATGACAAAAAACCAATATATATATGTGATTTTGACATTTTAAAGCAAAGACATTGAAATTTCAAAATCTCAGTATGAAATCAGAGAAATACTGAGATTTCCTACAGGATAGAAAAAATTGTAGATCTCAGTTAATACCATCCTAAATGCTTAAATTTTCAAAGGATATAATTATTCTTTGCATATTAATGGTTTTGCTATTTTTGCCTAAATATTCATTCTTTGTTTTAAACTCTATAAAGATAGCTACATAGGCAAGTCTTACAATTCCTCATTACCTTAACTATTTCCTTTGCTTTGATTTGAGCACATGGAAATGTTATGGTACAGCATGCTGGTTAAAAAAAAAGAGTCTAACGTGGCGTTTGAACTGTCTCAAGTGCTGCTTTGAGGTTCTTTGTGCTGTTTTGTAGGTAGCTTGTGTCTCCCATACACAAAAGAGCATTCTTTTTCAATGAAGTGTTATTTTAGATCTCATCACTCACTCTTACAACGTATATAATGAATTCAGTAAGTATCTGCACATGGAGAGGGTGCAGAATCTGGCCGAAACCCAGTAATTTTATCACTCTTAATTGAAAGTTTCAGACACATTTTTGACTTTGTTCCTGCCATTATTGCTAAAAATTAGGTTCTCAGTCTGGAAGAAACAGATTTAGAAAAATAACCTAATATTTCCCATAGTTAGAAGATTCGCACCTAAAACTGGAAGAGATTCCATCTGAGTTCCTCTTACCAGACAGATTGAAACCCTCTAACATCAAGCTCCTCTCAGAAGAGCACTCAAGTACCAGGCTGAGACCAGGTTTGGTTATCACACCCTCTCCCACCTCTCTAGAACCAGGTCTGCCAGGCAGCTCCAGGTGTGTGGACTGCACAGGAGGGACAGGAAGAGCATGCGAAGTTTGGTGGTGAGGGATAAGACCTCCAAGAGTATGTTTTTTTCTTAGATTTTAATTTAAAAAACCCCCTTCATTTTAATTTTAAAAAAAATCAGATAAAGCAGTTAATGAAGAAACCTCCAAGCAGAAACTGAAAATCAAGTGATGGCTTTTAAAACTGAATGCTCCTGTGTGGAGCATCCCATACTCTTGCTTGCTTTCCCTTTATTTTGCCCTAGAAACCCTGCCTAACCTGTTGTCAGACAGTAGGGACACACTCTGAAGTGAATGTTCTAACTGTAAGTTAATCACCAGCTGTTTTGAAAGAGAAAATTAACTTTTTCCAGCTTCCATAGGAGAGGATTTATGTGTTTAACTCAATGGGAAAGCTCAAATTGTCATCCTTGCAAAAGGAGGGAAGTTACACCTCAGAGACAGCTCAGCTCTCTGGACACTGTTGGCAAGAGGTGTCTTTACTTTCACATACCTGTTGCTGTGAATTCCATGAGATTAGAATAACTGGTTTGATTTAGCCTGAAGAAGCTCAGTGCCTTTCAGATGTTTAATAATGAGAAAGTCAAGTCCACTGTTTCATGGGACTAAGGAAAGAGACAAGATATTACTCAGAAAGTTTTCAGAGACTGAACTAAAATGTACCAAAAAAAAAAAAAAGTTAGAGAATCTGCACCACCAAATGCTTAGGCAAAGACAAATATCTGTCTAGGATCTTGCTATGTCAGAGGAATCATATGACCTCTAAAGTCTCTCCTCACTTTTTCTCCATCTATGTTTCTTTAGGTTCCTTTGCTGGGCCTGTGAATGCCACATATATTATACCTCTTGTCACATGAGTTCAGGGCATTTCTTTGCAACGCAGTGTGGGATATCTCAGTAAGGATAATTAGCCCAGACAAACTACCGTACTAATTTGCATATACAGCTTCCAGAACTGATGTTATGTTTTTTCTGGGATTTTTGGATGCCATCCACTTTCCTCTGCACAGTATATTTTCTTACTATTTAAGCCTCCATCCAGTTGCCAGCAGGTAATTGATGTTTCTTGACCCTTCCAAGTTCCCTTCTATATTTTACCCCTAATTTTGATCCATTGACTCTAAAAGATTATTAATAAACATGACTCATATTTAAAGGACTTATTACTAAGTTAAAAAGCAGAATGGTTATGTTAAAGGAATTAACTAGCTGAACATTTATCACACCTTCTTTTAAATCATTGACAGATATTTATCATACATATAAACTCTGTTACACATATTTTTAAGTGTTAGAGAAGGCTTAAAAAAGGCAAAATACAAAAAAAAAAGTCCAAATTAGTGATTCTCTTTTAATTTTGGCCTTCATTAAATAATAAAAAAAAATAAAATAAAAAGCCTACAGCACTGCTTATTTTCATCAACAATGTTATTTGTTTTGTGCTTTTTATTTCAGGCTGGAGTGACTTTGATTTACATAAGTTGATAGCACATGTGTGTGTATATACACTTCATATAGCCATTTTCAAGCAAGCAGTTACATTTATCTGCTAATTGTGAACTGTCAGAGGTTACATACAGTGCATAAGTTTAAAATTACTGTATGAAAAGACAGCTAGAGGCACATTCTCATTCAATAAACATTCTCCTCTTCTGCATGGATATTTCTGTGGTTTTTTAGCTTTTTGGATAAGTGTCAGTGTTATAATCTTTTAATTAATATTGTGCTGTAGAGTGAAGGCATGAATGGATGCTACTGGCTGTTATTGCCACAGTGCCCAGAAGGATGCTACTGTTTTGCCAAAAATGTTCTGTCACTAATGTGAGGCCTGTTGACAGACTGTTGTTTATATGTGTCAACATGATGCCAAGTCGATTGTTTCACTACAGGAA
Organism: Pyrocephalus nanus; assembly: GCA_038380795.1. Classification (NCBI taxonomy): domain Eukaryota; kingdom Metazoa; phylum Chordata; class Aves; order Passeriformes; family Tyrannidae; genus Pyrocephalus; species Pyrocephalus nanus. Next base: position 40,395,128 of record CM076260.1, read on the forward strand.
TCCTGGCTTGGCCCCAGTGGCTGTCTGAGGCTCTGTAGACAAAAAGATACTTTTATAGTGGCAGTGAAAGAGAACAGCTTTTTGGAGTTTTATCTTGATCTCATGGTTACTATTCTCTCATATAGATAATAAGAGGATTAATAATCGGGGCATTTTGCATGCAACTTGGTACATCATATTTTATACTTTCTGGACAGAGAAGGAAATTAAAATTTAAGTGGGGCTGTTAAGTGAGTCTAATCAAATTATTGTACTTGATGTTTAATCACATTAGTCAGAACCAACCATAAAACACTGCAACATGTTTGGAAGTGTGTTTTAGTGCAAAAAGTACCATTTTTAAAAACTGTTTCCTATTTAGTCAGAAAAATTAAATAAATTCAATATGGGTGGAGAACTGCACTGCAAATTTCTTAATATGGACCTCACCTTCTGGGGTCGCTGGATTCCATGCTCAGACTCTGTTCTATACTTCTCTTTGTGTAGCACAAAGCAATTAGGAGGCTCCAGTGGTGTAGAAAGAGGAAGCCAATCCATTCCATTTCCCCCAAACAGTCGATGTATTTTTAATAACTCCGTTTGTCTGCTTCAGAGGAAGATAACTGATTATTGCTCAGTTTGAAAGCTTAATATTTATGTAAATATGTTAATTTAATGGGAGAAATCTTATCTACTATTTAGAAAAGGTCATCTAAAGAGCAATCTTCACTATTTCCATCCTGATTCCTTCTCATTGGGTTATCTCAGTTTCTCTCAAAGTAGCATTACTACTGGAAAAGTAGCTATGATTTCTTGCCCAAACCAGTGGGATGTTTGTTACAACTAGATTGCCAACTGTCACTTTTGGGCAGAATCCTTAAATACATGGTCCTGTCGTCTAGTCAGAAAAGTGTCTCCAAATCTCACATGAAAATGCCAGAAAAATCCATCACAAGGATGTAAAAATTGTGTGAAAAATACCTCCAGCTTTTGATCACTCTGCCCAAGGCTCACCACATGGTATCCCAAATATTCTTCGGATATGCAAATTCAGTATAGCTGGTGCCATAAGTCAGTGATCATAATGAGAGTTCTGTGACTCAGAAATGTGATCAATCATGTTTATGTTTATTCCAGGCAGAACTACACTACTGGAGAAAAGACTGACAGCTTTTCAAGTCTTTCAAGGTGGGCTTTAAAGTGCCATCTAATAATGATATCAGAACTGTTACTACTCATAACAAATTGTTAGTGCCAGACCTGTATTTGTGCTCATAAAGGTCAGACTTTCATATATATTATTCTGATAAAATATACTTCCTTTGTAACCTATAGACACAATTCAAATACTTTGGTCTTTTGCCCCCAGTCTTCAGGGATTAAAACCTTTTCTTCTTTAAATCCAAAAAGTTTGGCATGTGTGGATCTTTTCTAGCATGGGCTAGAGAGATTTCTTAGAACCTTCTTCTATGTAGGCAAGTGACAAATCTTGTAGCTGTTTCAGTAGACACTGGATCACGCTCTACTTGCTGTCCCTGAACCCCACACAGCCTTCCTCGTGACTCAATATCCCCGCCATACGGGACAAAAGAAGCTGAAAATGTATTGCAAAGTATTGCTATGAAAATCAGATAAGTTCAAGGCTGAGTATCTTATATAAAACACCTACCTCCAGGTGTTTTGGTACCAGCATATTTCTGGTTTTCTGCATCATATTGGGAAGCAGAAGAGTTATTATAGTGAAGGATTTATCTGTCTTCAATGCACCAAGATTCAAGCATAAGATGAGAGATTTAGTGATAAATCGATGCACAATAAATGTGGACTGGCTGGATTTGCTTTTCACTGTCTGAAAATTTTGGTTACAAATATTTTGATTTCGCCTATTTAAAACAGAGTGAGGATGACAATGTATTTTCCTTGGGAAAGCTTGATTAATATTCCTTTTTTTTTACACTTTTTTTATTTGAAAAACACTTTCATTTCCCTTTATTTAGATTTTTAAAAACCCAGAGCTTTGTTTTAAGTCTCTAAGAAGGCTCTAAGAAAATGAATCTGTCTTTTTTCTTTTTTCCATTTTTTTTTTTTTTTTTTTACTTAAATTGTGGTTGCGGAATTCTAAATTATGTATCTGGTAGAGTGTATGTAGTGAGAAAAGAGCAAATGCCAAATGAAGCCAATGACAGTTTTAAAATTCATGAAAAATCCAAGCTAAAATGAGAAGCATGAACACTATAAATCATTACTTCCTTGCCTCACAGCCAGCTAATTCAAGAATCTGCATCAGTTTTATTTTGCCAGTTGTGTAATCTCACACAGCCATTGAGGTTTTGGGAATCCGACACGCTGGTGTGGAGTTCAGTTCTGGTCCACCCTGCCTGTACACAGAACAGTCTTCTAAGAGGTAAGGTATAAAAAGATTTTTTTTTTTTTAGGTCACTCCTTAGTCACCGTGGAAGAGTGCACTTGCTTGTCTGCACACGGTGAAACTGGTCAACCTTCTCTTGGCTTGCCCCATGAGAGAGGGATGTGGTCTCACAGGAACTGGAGATCTGTCATCTCATTTCCAGATGCATTGTAGGTAGATCAGATGGGTTTTTTAGCCTCTTTAGGGGATGAAAATATATGGATATCACATATCACCAGGTTTTTCTTCTCACCGTGACAATGTGACTTTTGCAGATAGCCTGCTGTTCCTAACACATCTCAAAGAGGAGGTGTTTCAGTCTTCAGAGTGAGAAAGAGTTGCCTTTGACTCATCACTGGCTTTTGACAGTTTTGCTGAACTAGGGCCAATAGTTCCTTATTTTCTACTTGCTTAAAATCACAACATATCAGGTTGCATTTGTGTGAATAACATGCTTTGGAATGCTTATTAGCAACAACTAGAATTTAATGGTGTAGTTAATTTAGTTAATGTTTAAAGTTATTTACCAGTCAAAGGATTTCTCTCTTAACCAATACCAAGCAGTTCTGCTTTGCAAGGTAATTTTAGACTATTTATAGTTATTACTGTGTATGTTATTTTCACACTAGACATTACATAGATCTAAATAGGCACACAGTGCCCAGATATCATACCATCTAGGTAATCAGTCTTGCAAGGATTTCTTATTCAGTCAGACCCCTTAGTCCAAGTGCAGATGTTTAGCACATTAAGAAATAGCTTTTCTCAGACCACACGTTTGGCTCGATATTTTGAGATACATTTCACACTGAGATCGCAATCTTTATCTTGAACAAATGGAGATCTAATTAAAAATATATTAACTTGTCTTTCAGCTAGCCTAGTTTAACTGATTTCTGAAAGTCAACAGCTTTTCCGTTTCATATATCTTAATGGTGGTCTATTACCCTTGATTCATGCAGCTTTCACAGAAATTAATAGGAATTGCTTTTACTGAAGAAATTAATTCATATCTCTCTTATTCTGTGCCAGCATGATTTTATGAAAATGGAGCAGCTGAAATTAGTAAAATCCTGCAATTCTAACATTTTTTTCTGATTTGATTTAGACATTGCATTGAAGATTTTATTTATAATTTCTATAGAATTATTTTATGGCTCCCATTTCTTCCAGATAACTACAAACAGGAGCTAATGAAGACATATGCAGAAAATGCAAGTTTTTAAAGGTCCAAGTAGCAGCTCCTTTTCTCACTTCCCTATGGGGAAGATGCAAGGATATAAGTCACCTAACTTAAACTGAACAGAGTGCATGCATAGCATGAGATGGTTATGTAAATACCTCTTTCACTGCAATCTGGTCATGACTACAGATGGTCCTCTGGCTTCTCTTGTTTGGAGAAGAATGCTCTAATATAAAGCTGATTGAGCTATCATTTACACCTCAGTCTGTCCTAGCATTAAGACAGCACCTATCTAGAGTAAATAACCTGGAAAGTCATTTGTAGGTGAAATAAATTAGAGAAGGTAGAAGTCTGTGCCAACTTTAAAGGGATTTTATACACATGATGCTCACTTGCATTAAACATCAAGTTGTTACCTTTCTTTACTGGACTTTTTCCAGTATTTATTATTTTTCTCAATTTGTTGGTTTTTTTGATTATCAAAAGTATTCCTAGGAAGATCTGTGATTGATGGAAGTCTATTATTTTCTGTGATGTAATTCCTATGTGTAATTCCACACTGAGAAATCAGAAAATATTCCTGTATCTTAGCAATTCAGTGCTGTTGGGATGAGTAAGAATTTTCTTACGTGCATTTCTTAAACGAAGTATGCTTCACCCCAGAATACTGCTTGACAGATAAATATTTATTTGCAATAGTTCCTACAGCTCTGCATGTTGCCATTTCAACAATAACAATATTGGCATCAGAGCTTAGCTGGCAAATGCTGCAATAGTGCAGAAATTAGAATGGGAAACATCCAGTTCTTTAACAGGTATACATAAGGACTCTTTAAGGTCTTTAAAAATATTTTGCACAAATTTTTCAGGCACTGTTGGGACTGTTTTTAAGGCTGCCTCTCCTATTTTTCTTCTTCAATTACTGCTTATATTGTGTTTAAGTGGATTGTGGGGTTCTTCGGTTTACAGAGTAAAAGGAGCCAACATCTGCTCTTTCTTATAACATTCGTTGTTCACTTTAAATACTCCTTAAAAAATGCATGTCTTCTCACAAATGACTTGTTTTAAAAATCTACCATTTGTTCCTTCAGAAAAGCTTCTAGAATCTAATATGAATGCTCACTAGCTTTTTTTGTGTTTTCTTTTCCTCTTATAAAAAATAATTTGCACGGTGGTTACACATGACTCTTTCTCATTTATTCTAAATTGAGCATGTATTTCATTCATTTTGCCCATAGTTAAGGGCACACTTCATTTTTTAAAATAAATATTATCTGTATCTGGCATTTAGAAGTTTCTTAGTATTTAGATGCCATATTACAGTAAAGTGTTAAACAGGAGGAAGTTAAAAACATGTATTCAATAGAATCAATAACCTATTTTAAGTAGAATATACCCAGAAATTTCTCTGAGAGCATGGGATAAACATTGTTAGTACCCTGAGCCATCTTGCTGTGGAAAAGCCATCTGGTGTTTAAAAGCAAAGTTTATTTTAGGAATAAACTAGTAAATAGGAGAAGTCCTGAAGATTGATGTTCTGAAGATGGTATAAGCAATTATAGTTCATTCAGAAGCTACAAATCCACCATCCTGGCTCTGCAAATGTTGTAGTGAGGCACTAGAGCAGTGAAATGGAAAAGTGAAGCTTGAAAGATTCATCTCCCAAAGGAGAAGAATCAACTCAGGCCAAGTACGAGAAATAGGAGATGCCAATATATTTTGAATTATTCCTAATGTTTGTAGATCTTTAAAAAGTTAACTCAGCAGTCAAGAATATAGATAAGCTGAAATCTGAGTTGCACATCCAAACCTACTTGCTGCTTCTCTTAGAAACCTCTGCATAGCACATGGAATGCACAGGATAAAATGGTGAGGTCCTAGAGAAAAGCTTTCTGAAATACATTGTATACAACTTCCTCAGTACAGTTGGAATAAGATGGGTCTTTCTGGTAATTTTTCCCCCTTTTTCCATATTTTCTTTCCTCTAAGCATAATACAGTGGATATAATCTGTACTCACTTCTAATGGAACAGTAGAAGGAGTATAAGGCTATTGTATATCTGTTCCTATACTGCTATAACTTGACATAGCCGTCAAAGGCAGTGTGTTCTCTCATGATTCCCTAAGGGAACATGAATGAGCATTTTGTTTTGGAAGGTTACATTTGTGTTTATTCAAAATTTGCATATTCCTATATGTGTTAAGAAAGCAAGGTCACAGGAGTTTACCCTGCATTGAGTATAGATACAGGAAAGCAGAGCAGGTAATCAGTAACATCTTGCTCCTCCATGCAGATGGAAGGTAGATTTGGGAATGCTACTTTAGTGAATCTCTCAAACTTCTACACGTACTTTTGTCCTTCACAGCCCATTTCAAGTAGGGATGTGGGATACCTAGAACTGGGCAAGTATAAACAGAGGTCCAGCAACATTTTGTGCAGTTTGGAAACAGGTAACAAAAAACATGGTGAACTTGGAGCCATTCTGGCTTGTCTCTTTGCTGACATTTGGAAATATAAGTGGTGGAGTTTGAGATTCACGGGGGACTGAAAAGGAGGAAGAGATAGGAAGGGATAGAATAGCAAGTAGGATCTAAAAAGGGCTGGGAAGAAAAACGAAAGGATTGAAATAGAAACATGGTAGAATGCACACAAAGTAACATGGAGAGGAAAAAAGACAGCTGCCAATAAGATGAAACAGTACATGAATCCTTCCAACTTCTTAGTGGCACCGTTTCTCCTGTATGAACAGCATTTAATAAGAATTAATGCTGAAATCACTGGGGATTACTTGTAGAGTCAGGTACTACTTGTTGTGACTAATGATGGCAGAATCAGACCTTTATTTCTAAAACAAAAAGCAAGATGAAAGCCAAATAAATCACTTGGGCTATGCAGCAAGGGGATCCTAGAAGTCCATACGGGCTGCAAAACTCAAGTCATCTTTATATTCTTTATTAACTGCCATTCTGTGTTACATTCCACTTTTATTTATTATTTTTGATGGTTTCAGAATCTGAGTATGCGCTTAGCTTTTTTTCTAACACACAGAAATCTGAGGTGCACCAAAATTTCTAAGAATCTTGGTGAATCTTGGCATCTTGAAAGACACTTAAAACTTTATTCTGAAGTTGTTGATTTGGTGTCTTTTTGGTTTTGTTATTTTTGTTTTGGTTTGGTTTTTTGTTTTATTTTCTTTTCTTTTGTTTTTAAATCTTCTGTCACTGATACATGGTCATACTCTTCCTAGCTCTATTTTCTGTGTCGGAATAGTTCTGAAAGAGCCAACAAATACAAGTGAATGATCAGTTCATTTTGTTCACTAATGACTAACTATAGAAATATGGGTTTTATGGATGAGGATTTCCATTTTTAATCACATTTCTCTGACCTTTGTCACTGTATTACTTTCTTATGTGTTCAGTCACTCTGGTAGATGCTAGTTGCATTTGAAGACTCGTTTCTTACTTTATCTTTGAAATATTTCTAGTGTATCATGTTCTGGCTTTGACTTTTCTCACAGAAACAATTCCTCATAATAATGACTTATGGTTTATATGATACACAGAAGACACTGGTATGGTGGTATGTCTGCTTTTTGAAGAGTGGGCTTTTTGAAGAGAAACATCCCCACATACTGTAATTTTATGTGAAACTAAAGCCAAAGACATTATCTAGGAGCACACCTAGTCCACTGCAGCTGGTCCATGGAACCACACTAAAACTAGCCCATTATAGCCACCACTCAAAAATATGTATAATGTCAATGCTGGATCCTTAGCCCTAGGTATTTGGGTCTACAGATCCACTCCCAGTGTGCAGTTTTACTTGATAATTCTGATGCAGTCACTGTGTTTGACAAGAAACAAAAGGGAGAAAATATTAAAAAACTTGCTGTTTTCAGGAACAGGATCAGTTTAATTTCAGAGAAGACTCGTGGAAGATTTCTCTAGAATATAGTAGAATATTATAATATCGAATAGAATTTCAGAAAGTCTACTATCTTTGCTACAGAATCCCTTAGGATGGTTCAAAAGCCTGTAGGAAGTATATCATTTTCTCAAATTATGTAAATTATTTCAGAGTAATTTCTATAGGAAATAACTAGTGGTATCCTTATTAAATCCTTCAGGACTTTTCCATAAGGGAGGGATTTCTGTACTTTGGAGATGAAGCTATAGCATTTTATTAACTCTGCTGAGTTTATGCACCTAATACTTAAGCAGATTAATAATGTGTGTGGCAGAGATCTTGGGGCAACTTCACAGGGCCAGTAAGAATAATAGTTAGCTAGTAATACAGCCACAGCATTGAGCCTTTAATTACAAATCATTTATTACAGTAAAAGGTACAAAGAGTGTTTGTAATTATAGTGGTTCTTTCCCACAATGACATTTTCATTTTTTTGCTTTTGTCCCATATTTGGGTTCAAAAACCAGTAGGAAAACAGTGTAAATTGACCAGTCCAGAGCTCAGATCTTCAACTGTTTGTGTTGCAGTCCTTAAAGTAATGTGAAGAACTTGTAAGAGAATTAAGAATGCAAATTATCTACTGTATATACATAAAAGATGTCGTTGTGCCCTTAGACATTTATTTCTGTATTATTCCTAAGGGTCAAAAACAAGCCTTAAAAACCATTCACTTACTACTTGTTACATTGTCTCCCTAATGTCTAATTATTTGGGGGCATCTGCCTGACAAACTCCTTTTGCCTACTTCTACATGCAAACTGAAGTGTGCATTGGGGTTTAAACATTAGAATGGCCTTTCCACTTGGATATGGCACCCGATAGCAGCATGAAATGTTGAGCAAGCACTGGATACATAATACTTTTCATTTAATGAACTGTTTCTTTATTATTTTGCAAAGCCTGCATAAGATGTTTTCATGGTTTAAAAAGTGTCCTGCATCCTACTTCATAGGAAAGGGACCTCATTTAGATTAACCTGTGACTTCAACAGCAGGTGGTAGAAAGAACCAACTGCTTCAATTACGGCTTTTGCGCATGACTTTCATGTGTTGCTAAGATTATCAGAGGAACCTGATTACATCCCCTTAGACGCTATTGTTGGCACAATGATTAAGCTGTTATTTTTTTTCTCTTTTTTTTCCCCCACTTTCTTTTTTAAACTGGAAACCTAAAGAGGCTTTTGGCATGAAGCAAAAGCATTGTGTATAGAGATCAGTAAGATAGTGAGTATCATTGCCCTGTAGCTTATCTCCACATATACAGCTCCCTGGTGGATCCCTATGATAAACATTATTGGAACAATTAGCTGCTGCTGACACAGAATCCAAACACAATGGCAATGGCCAGCAGCACCGAGCCAAATATCATGGAGCCAAAACCCATAAAAAAGAAACACCAAGCTACTCTTCCCATTCAACTGCTGTCATAAAACCCTCCCAGTGCTATGTTTGCATAGCTGGCTTCACCGATATGGCACCAAAACACAAAAGGAGAAGCCGCAGCACTTGTCTTTGTTTAGCTGAAATTACAAGTCATTGAATTAGTATGTCATCTTTATTGCGCTGTCATGCAGCGGAGGTGAGGAAGGCTCTTGGTAATGGATGGAAGAGTTTGATGGCCTAAAAGACAGGCTCACAGATGGTTGTCAATATAAAACAGTTTGCCCTTTTTTAAAAAAAAGGCAAGGGGAAAAAAGGCTGAACGGAACAGGTCTCTGCTGATCTGAGTAGCTTTAACTAACAATATTTATGTAAGGCTGATCTTGGAGGAGTCTAGGGCTAGAAGGTGAACCAAGAGTTTGTCTAAAGATTAGGACTCAGAAGTGCATGCTAAGCCATTTAAAAAAATTTAAATATCAGTGAGGCAGCATGACCCGAAAGGTGAAGCAGGAAAGGTCTTGCTCGGAGGAAGCTGTTGCCGCTACCCTTGTGCAGGGAAAGGTACCCTTGTGTGTTTCTGCAGCAGCAGCAAAATTCTCATCAGCAGAATCAATGAAGATGCAAAGCAAACTCAGGAGAAGAAGAAATTATTTGTACATTTTAAGGAGCACTGTGATATTCTCTTTCCTTATTTGTTTAAAGAGCAGGTAGTAAAAAGACGTTGCTGGTCAAAGTTTGCTGTTAGGGTCTAAGATTAGTGCTGAACTGTGCACAAACTGTCTCTTTTCACTTGAAACACAAGACCACTTCTTACCTGGTGTATACTTCGTGCAGTTTTCTCAAACTGAGGCTACAGTCACATCCAAAAGAAATTACTTACTGAAAGCCTAACTTACTCAAGTCAGTCTGGATTTGTAAAAAGAAAAAACAACAAAACAAAAAAATCCCACATGTATTTCAGCCAGATCAATCTTTTCAAGAAGAATGAAGAAAAGACTATTCAAGCCCCCTGCTGAAGTTGTCCAGCACCTCATTACAAGGTTGCCGGTACCTTGAATTAGGACTGCTACTCTCTGCTCCTCCCGTTCCCTCCACCAATTTCCTTGCCACCTCTTTGCACTGTAGTCTGAGTGGAAGTAATCCGAGGTAGTTTGAGAGCTGTGAAATGATTCCTCCCTAGTCAGGACTGTTTGACTAGAGTGGGTAAAGCCTGTTCATAGAGAGAGTACCGCAGGAAGGAGCCACCCAAGACCAGTGGGGTGCTGCCCCACTTGAGTTCAGGCTTGGATATAAGAGAAGGAGCCACAGACCACTCCTACAACTTCCTCCTACACCACATTTTTCGGTTTTCTATTTGGACAATTTGTCCCTTATTCATGAGAATAAAGGTGAAAACCAGTTGCACATTATTTTCATACTCTTCAAAGTATCATCAAGGTAGATAATTGCCTGCTCTGAAGTGGTGATGTAAGTCTAGTGGTGGTAGAAGTATTTCTAGAGATTTATGAAAATCAGTTGTAATTTCAAAGTGCTGCATTTCTGTAGCCTTTTCCTCACCCTACTGCACCCAGGGCTTTGTTCCCAAGAGCAGGCTGGAATGCTTTTAAAACAAGCACTCCTGTGTGCTATTGTTTCCTTCTTCCTCCTTGGGACGGCTGAAGGCCACCAAGGCCTGCCCTCAGGGCTCTCCATATAAAGGTAAGCAGATATAAGAGCTGTGCAGGAGGAGCACATAAGGCATGACTGGTGTTGTGGAGGCATTTGAGATACAGAATCATAACATGACAGGAAAACATATTCTGATAATAGCTGCCTTAAGTGGGATCTGACACTTCTCAGGAGAAAATGTTTTCGGTTTCATGTTCCCTGGAATAAATCTTTATCTCTGAGACTGAAAAAGGAATAATTCGGAAAAAATCTTGATACTTTATGAAATTTGTAAATATTGTGTTTTATACAGCAGTGTAGGCAAGTCGGAATTAGTGCCTGCATAAAGTCTTATAAATGTCTGTTTAATTTCAGCCAAACACCAGGATTTTCAATTATTTGTTTTAACAGGTTAATTTTTTTTTCCCTAGATAGTGTGCAGCATACTCAGATTTCAAGACATTTGCCTGTGTGTTCTTGAAACGCTGTCACAGACCACCTAATATAATTTTTTTTCAGTATGCGATCAAACAAAATCTAAAAAAAGACATGAAGCAAATGAAGAGGGTTTTTTTTCCTTATTATGCTGTTTAATGTATCTACCAAAAAATACTCTGTATTAAACAACCCAGAATTAAGACATATGGATGTCATCTATAAAAATTCCTCAGAGATATAGTCTTCTGTTTCAATTGAGAAATCCATCCAGTATCAATGACCTTTCCATTTAGGGAATACTTAATGTGGTTAACTAGGTATGATATACTTTGGGAATGCTTTTTATTGCATACATTTGAATTAAGAGATACACCTTGTAGGGGGAAAATGATGAAACAGCACTCTATTGAGGGTTAAAGATGAATGATGGCCTTTAAGACATTTGTTTTGGTTAAACACAAAGTAAGAGACACTGTCATATTCAAGCACACAGTGTTATTAAGGTATAAGAAATGAGAACTGAATTCAGTCTCACTTAAATCAATGGGAATTTTGCCTGCTACTGCTGCGGCTGAATTTGAATCATTATGGTTAAATGGGTTCTTTTTTAATCATAAAATGCTTTGAGTCATAACAATATGTATTAATCCTTCTCATTAATTCTTAGAGGCTTGTGTACTAGGCCACTTTAGATGGTGTAGCTCTTCTGCAAAACAAAGAAAAGCTGAGTGTATTTTGAGAACAGATTTTAAAAATACTCAAGCCTTGTATTTGTTTTATTTGTTATTATAAACAGTGAGAAGATATATTGCAGCTGTATCACAGAAATTTTTGAGTTTTCTGAATTTTATATTTGCTGACAGTTTTTATTTGCTTATAGCTTTGTGGAAATACTTGGAATATCACCTATGGGAAAGCCGAAGCAAACAAATAGTCTTTCTGAGTGTCTGCCTTCTCATCAGCCAAATTTTAGTGTAACTAGATTTCTTTTGGTAACTAGATGTATCAATAAACAGAGATGTCTGGAGTTGTGAATGGGATAAATCTGTTTGCATATCGATAACTGACTTAATGCATTAGCTTTTTTGCATACGTTCTTGCCTCTCCTCCAATTCTGACATCTTTTTCCTACAGTATTAATATTACATTTCCTTTGTAGTTCTACTCTCTTCCCTTGGCTATGTTTTACTTCTCTTAAAACCTTTGCCCTTGACTTTGCTACCTGCCTTACCAGGGAGAAACACTCTTCTGGGACAGACTGTCAGTGATGTATGTAAAGCCCTAATTTATGCCTCCTTTTAAGATAAGCCCAAAATACATGAATTGGCACGAGATACCAATTAAAAATCTAAAAAAAGTACTGAATCCAGAAGTGACTTTCTGTTGGTGACTCAGTTTGCTATTAAGAAATGTCTCCTTCTAAACAATATTTCTGTTACCAAAATTGTTCTGTCATCATACTGCTATCAGATTCAAACTCCTCTTTGAGCACTCTTTATCTCACTAAAAACTGTGAAATTTTAAACATTATTGTTTATAGTAATATTTAAAAAACGTTACTGTATTATTACAGAAATTTGTTATGTGGCCACAGGAAGTAATGGAATAGTCTTAGCAAACACTCTTTTCTTTGGTAATGATGGGTGGTTTTTTAACTAACTAAAATATTTTTAAAAATGTAAAAGTTATAAGTATAGTTGCATCATTCAATAACACAGAGCCTGATATTTTCCCAAATTTTTTCATATAACACAATTATAGATTCACCTACTAAATCTTCTTTTGTTTCTATCAGCCACAGTATGATTAGACAGCTGCATTCAGCATCTTGTGCTTCTTTTTTTCTGGCTTTGGCTGGATTTTATTCTTAGTGCTGGAAGTACTCCTAAGCAAACTTCCAAAATTATTTATCTATTGGAATACACTGTGAAATTTATTGGTTTTGCTTCTTGAGATCACCTAAACCCCAGTCTTTACAGGTTAGAAGATTTTACTTATTAAGCTGACCTTGAATTTTATGTAAAGGATTTAATTTTCATTCAATAATCTCTTACATTATATATACGTTTTAGTGGCATTTAATGCTTAAATTTTACTGCTGTTTCCTACCCGTCATTCATCTGGAATATTGCCAGGACTTGGAACGCAGAGCACTGTTCGTTCCCATCTGGCTGCTTCTACCTGAAGGTGGTCATGCACTAGGGACTGATTCTGGGAGCACAGGCACTTCTGCACTGTATTTCTGAACAGGAGCCAAACATTTCCCTGCTAAATTCTGAACTTGAAGTTGGCAGTTCCAGGATATGGGGTTTTTATAGTGATGATGACTTGATCCAACAAATTAGCTGTCTGATACATACCAGACTTAAAATATTTAGGTTTAATGTAGTATGCTTGGATTTCAGCCTAAACTTTGTGCCCATTTCCAGAATTGGGATCTGCCCTCAAGATTTATCACCCACTACAGCTATGTTAAGCTTCCATCACTAAGTTTATTTGAAAGAACACCCACATTCTTCGTCAACAGAGCTTCTGCCTATATAATAATGCACACAGTATATATATGGATGTTTTTCCAGGTTTATTTACCTTTTCCTGTGTCTTTAAGAAAATGTTAGTAGCAAAAAGCTTATACTAAATCAGTCTATATCTTGCAGTATGTGAGCAGATGACATAGATGTCCAAGGATGTGACGGGGACCAGCTCACACACTTTTCAGCTGAGCATATGTGTAAAAACAAAAACAAACCTTACTTTTTTTTCTTAGAAAGCACCACGCATTTCAGGCAGTTAGGCAGTAACAGATGTTGGAGACTCAGTAGGAAGCTAGATGTATGCTGGGATGTCACTCAACTCCCCTTAACAAGCTGCTGTGTTGGAGAACCAGTCTCTATATAGGCTCTGCTTAGTGTCTCAGAAATAAGACGACACTAAAATAACCAGCTTCCCATGAATACCAAGTCTCTCTTTTAAAGAATATACTACTTGGGGGCTGTAAGGGAAGGAAGTGGGGTGGGTGTGTGTGTGTGGGTGGGGGGGGTGTCTATAACTTTGCCTGCAAAGGCATTGCACAAGAGAAATACTGTCTTTGTTTTAATTTCAGGAATTTTAATTTCGGATAGTGGCAATATTATGTTTTATATAAGTATTTCATTGACAATTGTTATGAAATATGATTCCTCTGCACTTCTGATTGACATAGCTTCAGGTAACATGCTGTGCCGTGTCAATAAAAATCTACCTAGCATTAAATAACTACATTTGAAGATGGATATTCTCCATATTTGAGAAGCCAGTACAAGCATATTCATTCACTGTAACACTAAAGGAACACATACTCCCGAGTTCTGATGAGGGAGTAAAACAGCAGTTACAACAAAGCTCTGTACCAATTGCAGAAACTGCAAATATAACATTAAACTGGGCTGGATGACACAGTATAAGCCAGGCCAAAGAAAGGAGGCTGCATATGGCATGAACAAATCTTATTGACTATATAAAAGATGTTTTCATGCCTGGTATGGTAATGAGTAAGGTCATACCTGACCACATCAAAGTACCCCGAAGAGTATAATTGACAGATATCTATCTAGCTTCAAGAGACTGAGCACAGTGACGCTGGGGACTCAGAGACATCTGAGTACTGAGGGTCGTACAAGGACTTTGTCAGTCTGAGAGAGATGCAGGACTCTGGAAATCCAAGCAAGGAATTTTATGATTTTCTTTCAGTGACTTCAATTATTTGGACCTATGTCTGCCACTGGGGAGTCTGGGATAGGTGTTTTTGAACAGTTTAGCTTTGATTTGGCTGTGGTATTTTCTTGTTTTTCAAATAAACATCAATTTATTGAAGACCTTTTTGGATCTTAAGACTGTTTGGAGGAATATTTACTACAGTCTCGTCCTTGGGACAAGGGAAACAAACTTCTTACCTTAGGCAAAAGACAGAAGAGAGGGCTGACGGTACCTGACCTGGGGCACTTTGTCACAGGTGCTGAAGGTGTCACCAAAAGGCTGACTGAAGTCACTGACAAGCAAGAGGATGGCTGGGGAACCACAAGGGATGACAAGATTAGGGATCTTGTGGTTAGCAGTCACAGACCTCTTCCCTCAGTAATCACAAAGGTATCAGCAGTCCCTTCATGGGATGATGGGGAAAGACACTAAGAGCTCATTGGGATGAGAGAGATGCCTTTACTCTGCAAACCAATGTAATCCTTGATGCAGCAGGATAACTTACAGAGCACAAATGTTTTTGTCCTTTCTGCCCCACCTCCCCCTCTCCCCCACTTGCCAATATTTTAAGATATTTCCAAAAGTAATGGGGAGTGGGTGTTGGAGAGTTGTATTTGCTTTATAGTCAGCTTTACATATAACAAATGAGCATTCAATTTCTCCTGGGAAATAAGTAAATTGTATTGAAATTGAAACAGTGGCAGAAAAGGAGTAAGTGGTTTGACTTGAACCACAGAGGGAGATTACAAGAGAACAGAGATTAAAATGCAGAAACCCTTACATCATGCCAGAGCTTTGTGTGCTGCACCTCCCTCTCTCACTGCCTGGAATTGATGTTTCTTTCTTCTTGGGCAAACCAAGCCACTGCTGGAAAAATGGAGACTGAGCAAACTGCAAAACATCCCAGTACCATTTTTGAACCCAGGAGATACTTTTTTTTTTTTTTTCCTGTTTTGGTCTGCTTTATTTAAAATATTTATTTATCATTTAACTTTATTGTTAAATATTCTTTGCTCTATAAATGGATTATTTTCTTAGAACTATGTCTGACTTTGTCACACATACAAAAAAAGCCTCACCCAGTGTTCCTTTACTGACTACTATCTCCAGATTAATTGTAGATGATACACTCGCTGAGTAGCAAACTGATATAGAATGAATTGGTCACAGGATTATTGTGCATTTATTCAGAAAATGTTTGTTCTAATTTATTATTGATTGATATCCAGTGAATTCTTTTTCACTAGCTAATACTTTATTGTGCTCTATCTAGCTATAGAATGTTCCATGGAATCGCATTGATTAAAAAAATAGGGAAGATGTCAAAAGATTCCTGAACAAAATACTCCAATTAGATCTGACTAGAGGATTTAGCTAATTTCTAGATGTCAGGTTTTATGGTTTTCAGTGATAATTATGTGTTTCTTAAATGTTGGTACTTTGAAAAGCCCTTACTGAAACACTTTATGTTTTATGAGGGACTTTGTTTATGAAAAGAAAAGCCACAGGAAAGCTATGCTTAAATGTAAGGATTTTTGTTAATTTGAGTTATAATGTATATTGAGTGTTATAAAACAAAAGATTTAGTCAAAATCCTTAAAAAGTATGATTAATTCTGTTAAATTTTAATTTTTTTTTAAATTGTCACATCTTTCCCAAATTTTTATTTGGCAAACTCACTGAATAATTAAGGATTTGAGTAAATGAGATAGACAGGGTTATTCTAGAATTTTAAAATAACATTTTATAAAATGACTAAAACCGACTATCTTTTTGCATAAGTTTTGCAAACAGACTTGTAGATTCTGTCAAGGCCTTTTTTATTACAGATCTAAGTGCTCAAAATAATTTTTTCAAAATAGCATTACTTTAAAATATAATGATATTATGTGATAATGAGTTCTACAGGTTGAAATTACAGAACTCTGAAGAGCAGATATATTTGAAACATCATCATGTTAGTTTTTGCTTTTCAGAGCCACTGAATGTCCCATTCATTCTTTTATTCTGAGCAAGTGTAAATAAAGTTCCTTATTTGCCTTCCCTGCAGCATTCAGAATTTTCTGCCAGTTTAATCTGTTCCCATCCACTAAGAGTCAGTTTCTTGCATGTCTTTTCACAAAGTCTTTGCATCCCTTTTTCATTGTAAAGCTGAATATCTCCCTGTCTGTCCCCACTCCCTTCATTGCAATGTTCTTTGCCTAGGAATGCTTAGGACTAAAACAATAATCCCCTTGAGGATGTAAACTGATTTATGAAAAGAGATAGGAAAGAAAACTAACAATGAAAAAGTATAAAACAATATTATTATTAATACTATTATTTTACCATTTTGACTGCTGTTTCCTATCTTTGCACTTACGCATACATTTACCTCGAGCTTTTTAGATAATGCCTCAGGCTTTATCTGAAGTGCTTACAGCTAATTTAATATGTGGGAAAGTTCATCCATGATCTTTGAGATCTTCAGAAAAATATCCCAAATGGGTACAACATTGCAGATACAGGTAACACAAGCCAACAGTTAAACCATACCTCTGTTAAACAAATAAGCCTAACTATTAAATGATGTGAAAAATAGAAAAACTCTGTCAACTGAGTGACTTATTCAGTAACCATGGGGAGAGTCTCTGACTCAAAGCAGTGTCAAACATTTGACTGGAAGGCCATGCACCTTCTCATGGTTCTGGATGGTTATAAATGGACCTTGAGGACCAGTTTAGGGGATTTTCATGTTCCTTCCCATGTCTGCTGAAGAAGACTATTCACCTTCTGCCACCTCCTTGCACCCTCCTTGCACAGAAGCCTTGTTGATCATCATGGTACTTGAATCTGACAGTCTCATTGCCAAACAGTCACCCACATTTTTAATATACTAACTGACCACACTTATTCCTAGAAAGTCAAGTGAAAGTTTATCTTGCTATCACAGAAGTGCTTGCACTTGATTTATTTAATCTTTTCTTTTTTTAATAAAATGGAAATTGGTATACAGCAATCACCTAATCTGGAACGACTGAATTAATATTTTAATAATACTTGAAGTAATTAACAATCCCTTACAAACATAGGAAACATATAGACATTTTCACACCTTACAGAGGAAAATTAGAATCCAGTTGGTGTCCAGAATGAAGATTAGCTGTTCTTTTTCTCTCATGTTAATGCAGATGATAATTCCCTGCAACTTACTTGAAAGGGAGGAAGACTTGAAAAGCTGTACAGTCATCTTCTTCTACCTCTGCTTTTATTCTGAGTCTTAACTTTAAAGACAGAGGCTGGTTTATTCTGTGGAAATAAGTGAGAATGTTAGAAAAGGCTAAATATCATCATAAACCAAAACATTATGATACCAGAAACCCTTAGGAGCAACACTAATGCTTTTAAATGAAGGTTTTATTTGTCTCTGAGCTGCAAAAGGAAGTCACTAATGAGATGTCATTTACATTCTAACACCTGTTAAATGGCACTTTTCTCTTTCCCCAAAGAGAGAGATGTTTATGAATGTTTTCAGTTTTCTGAGTGTATCTACAAGAATTATATTTTCATAATAAATGCTGTATATTTTTGCTGTATATACTTTGGGTACACCAGAACAGTATAGGGAACTATCAGGAGCTTTTTCTGGTTTTATTAGATTTATTTGTCATTTTTATATAAATCTAAAAGGGAATGTCTAGCTTACAAAGAAATTTCATTAATCAGGATTTAACACAATTGCGCATTTAGGATGTGATTTGCAGCAGTTACAGTGCAAGAACTGCATGTAATTATACCTCCATTTAAATGAAAATTAAAAGCATGTGTTGTAGCAGGGTACATGTGTTGAATATATTGCTTTACAGGATAAGCCTTCCAAAGCAGAATACCTGAAAATGAAGTTTCTGTTGGTTCTGTCGGGGAACTGCTGCATGCTGTGACTTTTAAGATTGGGACTTGCATTAAAACTGACCAGAGGGAAAGATGGGAAATTACAGGAAAGCAAATGATCTATAACAATACAACTTGATATGCTTCTGTTAGATAAGCATAATGCAAGTTTCTTTCAATCATTTCTAAAGTAGTTTGGCGTATAAATTAACTCATTCAGTTATTAAAAAAGCCTGAATCCACAGAGGCCCGTGCTGGAAATAAGTTCTGTAGAGGAATCTGAAGAAGGAATTAAATTAGTATTAGAATTAGAACTAGAATTAGAATTAAGTAAGAGAATATTAGGGAACCAATAGCTTTAGCAGGTGCCCTTGTTGAGAGTGCCTCTCACCCATTAAGTATAGGGTTTACCTGGGGATCTTTGTTTCCCAGTTCACATTCCAATGCCTGCAGTTGGCATATCTGCTGCTTGTCTCCCAGAGATGGCTTCTCAGGTACCAGGCGCAGCTGCATGGCACATCTGGCATCTTGTGCAGGGGAAAGGCAAGGTGCAATGACTCTGAGCACAGCCTTGGCATGAGGTCCTTTCCATTGGACCAATGCCATTTCATCAGTTTGTTTCTCTGTCCAGCTCAGAGGCAGCACAATCCCAGCACATAACAAAGGATGGCAGGAGAGAATAGTACAATTGAAATGGCTGGTGCTTTCATAAACTAAAGATATCTTAGCTTGGTATGATGTGGTGCCATTCTGGAAGTTGATGCCAGAGGCAGCTGGAGAGTTGGAAATTACATTTGGATCTCTTAAATCTCAGTTAGGTGGTTTACCCATGAGGCATTGTTATGATCTGATTAGCCAGAGATGCCCCTGCCCAAATTAAGGTGCAAATGAAACCATACGCTGAAGTCAATAATACAGATTTTATTTAACAGTAAATGTGAGGTAGAGAGACAGAAGGAAATAGAAAAAATGAGGGAGTGGAGAAAGAGAGACATCAAACAGAACTAGTCCCCACCCATAGATCCAGGTGCATCCTGTTGGTGCTTGTTCACCCTGGACTTCTTGGTGGTATGGATCTTGGAGTTGTTCTTCTGAGGATATCACCTTTACACAGTTCAAGTTCCAGCTACCCGCAGGGTGGTCACAGATGCTGTTCCCATAACTTGGGGTGATATGTGTATGAGCAGCTGCTTCCTTTTCCACAGCAGGAAATTTTTTTCCTTGCCACAGTGGGAACTTTTGTGCAGATATATTAACCAGGATGTGCTAACCAGATCTCACCTCTGTCAGGCCTGGAATTAGTGCCTTCTTGTCATAATTTTTACCTTCCATGCTTATCTCAAGTTCTTACTGTAGTGGCTTATGGCAAGTTCATCCTGTGGCCATGACAGTGTTTGAGACAGGCAACTGTGCTCTTTAAGTCCATATGTGTGTAAAAGCAGAAGATAGAACCAATTGCTGTAATGAATCATCAAAAACTGTGCTCTTCAGCCAGAGAAATATGTGATTCAGCACAGACCCTCTGGGGAAAAGCCAGGGCAGAAGCTACTCATGGAACAGAGCTGACAGGGTATAATGTGCAAATCATGTGTTGGGGGCAAATTATACCCCGGGTTTTCTAAAATAGTTCCTGAAATCACAGGATTTAGGCATTTTACGCTCCTTTCCAGTTGCATAGTGCTGATATTTTAAACGCTGATGGCTCTGCAGTGCTGTAAACATTATTTATGTTAGTAGGTCCTAAGCAGTGGTTTGGGTTTTTCAAAAAGGGTTTAGTATCCACATGTCTATCACAGATGTTCCTTATGATTCCTTAGAAAGACCCATATAAGTTGACAGTGTCTCTTTCAAAATGCTAGATGCATGACAAAAGAAAGCAATGTTTGTAAGCTGGAGTCAAAGTAATGACAAGCCTTTGAATGAAGGGAAGAAGTCCTTGTGAGCTAAGACTACTTAAGCTGCCTTTTGGATTTAACCCAAATGAATCAGATTTTTTTTGAAAAAGAGAGTGACTGAGCCCTGTCTGAAAGCCAAAGAACATAAGCCTTACAGCCCAAGCGGTCTGTAATTTCAGGAAGGGAGGAATTTTTTTCATATATGACTTGATCTTTCTGAGAAAAAATTCAAAGTTTTGGCTCATGAACCATCTTTCCTCCTATATTTCCCAGTTCTAACACTATTACCTCTCTCTGTCAAACTAAAGCCCATTTTCTGTAATTCATGTTAGTCTCGGATGTTCTGCTCAGACACCAGAGAGACAGTTTTGTTTTAAATTTAAGGAGGCTTTAAATTTACTTGTGTTTTAGAGACTGGTTTCCTCTTTCTTACCTTATGTCTGGAAACATTATTTAGAAAAGCTTGCAGTCTAGAGAACATGAGCTTAATCAGACTGCTCTGTAATTACTCACTGGCTTTATTCACCCTGGATGATATATACTTTGCATGGTGCTAAAAGAAATAAGTATATTCATTTCCTATCCACTTCCCACCTTGCATTATAAAAGCCAGATATCCATTCTGTAAATAGAGATGAATCAGCAATCCATATAATATCTATTCATCATACATATTTCACAAGGAGGATATTGTGGTGGCTGGAAAGTTCTTACAAAAATAATATGGAAATCCGGAACTTGATGTGGAATGTCAGAGAGCTTCTTACTATTATTTACCTTATCAGCTTTTGCTTTCTGAAATCAATGGAAGGGCATCAAGTTCAGCTAATCCATATTTCTGAGTATGAAATTGAATTTATAGTCTGTAGTATGTTGACTACCGCTCGCATTTAAGGCATAATTGATTTTTATTGAAAAGCCAGCAGGCACATCAAAAATTTCCACAAACCACAAGGATGTTAAATTTTACCCTGCTTAGATAATAGTGTTGCTTTATTTATCCTTTAAAATGAAGCTTTTATATTTGTATCAGCACACTTTGTGGAAGTGTGACTGATACCTTGTGAAACCATAGGTCCATAGTTCTGTTGAACTTTATAGTACAGAAATAAGCAACGTTTCTGTTCCTAAGAACATGTCAATTATTGGCTTGTTTTAAGAGTAAATAAAAAAATAAATCTGCAAAATACCCCCAGTTTCCTGTCATATACCAAAGTTATCTTTCTTCATTCCAATAAACAGCTGGTGCAATTACTTTTTTCTGTTTTCTTGGGTTTTTTTCCCTTTCCTCCATATTGGCCATCTTTATTTCTTCCTTATTGTTTTTAACATAGGAGTGGACTTTTGTATATACTTTTACTTGGTGGTAGATAGCAGACTTACTAATCCATGTTAAAATTTTTAAAATCCAAAGCATTGACTTAATTTCCATCAGGTACAAAGGTGTTCTTAATCCTAGACTAGATCTGAGCATCTAAAAAGGCTTCATGACTAGATTTTTTCCAACCAATTAAGCAATTAAACAAATTTTGCTCTCCTTCTCGCACTTGGGCTATCTGAGCTTTTTGTGCACATCCCTACATGTAGCCTACTTCATTCCCCCAGTGCATATGTGTTTTTCACAATAATTCTTTGAAACAGAGAAAAGAACTCAGGGTTGCTCTGCACAGGCAATACAGTAATGTAAGTAACATAGCTCGGAATTTTGAAAAAACAGGCAATGAGTTATATATGTTTGACTCAAGACTATTCAAAAAAAAATTATCAAATGTGTGGAAATACAAAACTTAGAGAGATTACACATCCATTTCTTAGTGTAAAAGTATAAAGAAAAAGTTATCAAAATTTTGCAAAGGCAAGTATTTTCAAATGTGTGTGCAACAGGTGCAAGTACAAATCCATTTAATAAATGACAAGATTTTTGCCTCCTTCTCTCTACCATCATTTTCAAACTTCACCATAAACTGTATACAGATATTCATACTTGCTTTTATGTTTCTCCTTGTTGTCCATATCATTTCTTTACATGTTTGTGTCATCTTTGTTATGGGGCTGTTATTGAAAGCATCTGTTTTCTTTCTGAAATATATGGCAGGTTGTAGTAAAAAATAGTTGTAACTGAAAAGAATGTATCATGTCAGTAATGTATAGTATAGAAAAGAGGGAATCTCCTCAAGTAGTTCTCTATAGGCATAAATTCTTAAATAAGTCTGGTATAGATACATTGCTAAATAAAAGAAGCCAAATATGACTCTGGTCAGCCATATGGATTTAACTGATAGCTTGTTGTCTGTATCTGCTTGGATTGCTGCAATTTACTGCATCTTAGAGAAACTAGGGTATTTCATGGGATGCTTCATTCTTAAAATTGTTCCCAAAATGTAGCATGGGCCAGGTAACACCAGTTTTGGTTCTTGCTATTCTCTACAGTCCTTTCCCTCATCACTCTAAGACACCTTCAACCTTCATCCACACCTTACAGTCTGTCTCAGGACATGCAACATTGTGTACTCAGTTTGATGAGATGAAAACACCACCGATGGATTGTGTCGCAATCCTTGCACTATTTCCAGATACTGTGAACTCACTAAAAATACAGAAATACAGAATAGTTGTATTTTTCAGCACTGAAAGAGCCACTTGATGCACAGTGAAATCCCAATGCCATGTGCAGAGCAATGGAAGTATGCCTGCTGGTCACAGAGCCATCTAGCCCCAGCTACTGGGGATTGGAACTTGTCTCTGCCACTTGGCTCTCCCTCACCTCATTTATTTAGCAGTTTGAGTGCAGGTAACACACTATTGTTTTAGAATTGTTCACCTGCAAGATAACCACACCACTCATTATTTCTGATATAATGATGTTTTAAGAGCACTGTTCAGGGATTGAGATACAGATGCAACAGAAGTCATACACGTAACAGGAAGACCAGACTGTGCTTAAAACTGAGAGCCAAAGGGTGAGGAAAGAGAGAGGAGGAGATGAGGCATTAGCTCAAAGGAAAAAATGAAAATGGAGTTTTAGGCACTTGCATATGATACTCAAGTGGGTTTTTTGGGATACTTTCTAAGGATCTTTTACAGTGAACATTTTATTGAAAACCATTAAAGGAATATATGCTGTTGAAATTAAACTTCGGTTCTTTGGTCTGGATTCCTTTTTCTTAAACTTCCAAACAAAAGAGGATTTTTTTTTTTTTCAAGGAGAGATGATTCTTTTCAAAGATGTTGGCCATATCTCATAATTAGTGTTCATTACAGTGTCCATTTTTTCTCTTCAACATCTAGAAAGTTACCGTTTCTGTGTAGGGGCCTTAAGAGAGCTTGAATTTATTTGATTGAGAAAAGACAAAATCTTCAGGATCATTGTCAATTTTGACTAAACTTTAGCAATCTGGTAATTTAGAATTTTTATATTAAAAAAACCAAAACAGCAAAAGCAGTTTACCATATATGTAGTGTCAGGTCTGTGAAGAATGGGAGATGGGTTCATTTGTCTATCTCCAGTGTTACATGCTCTATATCTAAGAGCCTCATCTTTCAAGTTCGCATACATATTTAGAAAAAGTATGCAAATTTACATGAAAATTCCCTGGAGTATTTTATGGACAAATCTTGCCCATTAATGGTCTCATAATGTCTATTCTCAAATGAAAGATATAAAGGATATTGTTCACAAGTACTGAAATGGGAACAATTCCATTAGAAATACCTGTAGTACACTGAAACTAAGCAGGGACTGCATTCATGTATGAATACAATGTAAATTTATCATTGTAACAATTTAGTACAAAAGGGAGATTTTATTTGCATTCACATTCTCTGCAAAGATATGAAAATTACTTCTACGGTGAATTTAGGCCCATAATTAGAGAAAATTTCCTGGTTTAAAAGAATTTTCTGCTTTTTAAGAATTAGATAGCTCTTGATTAAAAAATTTTATTATGTTGAGGAAGATGGGAATGTACAAGGGTATTGGAGAAAGGCAGATAAAGGAGATTTAATGCTGAAACAAATGAACCTTTCCTTCCTCACGTCATTCCCTTATTTATCATCTCCCATTTAGAATCACTAAAAGGATCATTCTTAAATGTTGCCCTGCTGCTCTCCTCAGTTGAGTTTCCTGCTACTTATAAAAATGATGCCTTGGTTATTTTACTTTCTGGTTTGGTGCACATAGGTTTTGGTATGGATAATTAGATGTATTTATCAATTAGACTAATTCAGGTTTTAATTTGTCACAAAGGAGAGGCTGAACTGAAATATCAAATGAGATTGCCGAAAACATGATAATTAGGAATTTTTTGTTTTTTAGCTTGTTCTTACTCTCCATGCTACTGTCATTTTCAAAAAAAAATTAAAAAAAAAAAATTAACAAACACCTCCTTTTTATTACTTTTCAGCATTAAAATGTTAGAGAAGAACAACCAGATCTTTTTGCACCATTTCAGATACACTTGGGCATGTATTTTTATTTTCCCCAAACAACAGGAGGTATGAACTTCACATGGGTTTTTGGCTATAGAGAAGGGTCTTTCTGTAACACATAATTAAATTCTAAATATTGTATCAGGCACCATTTTCTTCAGAACCATTTCAGCAATACCTCCAACCAGATCTGTGTGAAAACAGCTGAGTAGGCATGCAGGGACCTGAATGTCCTTAACATAGAAAGAAAAAAGAGGAAGTCTCAAAACTGCAAACAGCATTACCATGAGTAAAAGATGAATCTATATTTCATATTTCAGCTAATTACCACCTTTATTACTTTCCCACCCAGTCTTATCTCTGTAGCATGTTTTGGGATGATGTTTACAAAGTGCTTGTTCTTGTACATGACATCCATTGATAAAATCAGATTTGGACTCTTACTCCACAGTTTGTTTCTACATTCATGACTTCAAGCAAAATATTCTCGTTTTGTTTCAGTTTCATACTTTGTTATTTGAAATATTTGACAAAACATTTTATTCTTGAATTGAGGGAGAAATAAAGCACTTCTTTGAAATTGAACTGGTAAATAAATTTTGCTTCTATTTTGCTTCTATTGTGAGGTTAATGGCATTTTATATAGCGCTAAATTCAGTCCTTCTGTAACATACTTTTATACTCCTGCAAAGCTAAGTTGCCTTAACTATACTTGATTAACATGGAGTTATATAGGAACTATGGCATTGAATCAGATTTCAGTGACCATCTCTGTAGCCTTAGCATTCTTCAGTGGGAGTCAAATAAAACTTGAACTTACATTGATTTTTCATGCCTAAATCCTAAACATAAAAAGAAATGTTCGGGATTTATTTTGTGCTCTCTTGTAATTTTATTTTCTCAAATAGTTTTAACCAGTATTACCTCTCATTCATATTGAAACAAATGTTTATGTTTTGCCTCTTCAATCTAAGATTCTTCCTTCTCTTTGACCTATGGAGGAAGATGCATGAAAATGTTGAATAGAAGCAACACCTCTAAGAGAAAGAGGCTAAGTTACATGTAATTTATATTTTTTAGAGATTGTATCCTGTTGAACTATACTTTGCCACGCACAATCCTTCTGGAGCCAGGATAGCTTGTATTAGGTTACAGCCTTATGGATTTACCTCTTCATAGCCAAGGGGAGACCTATGCAAAACACCAGAATATAAAAAACCAGATTTCTCATGTTCATAATGTTTTCCACTAGATCAGACATCGATATAGCAACTAAAATGTGCATCTTATATAATAAGGAAATAATAAAAAAATAAATATAAAGAAGTTCTGATGCAAGTAACTAAAATTTGAATGCTGGATAACATTTTTATTCCTTCCCCATTTTAACTGTTTTGCTTAAGACATAAGATCATGAAAGTATAATACTAAAAAGGTCCTTCAATAAATAGAAATAAATGAGCTTTTCCCCACCATGGAATTATTTAAAATTGGTCCTTCTTGTGAAGCTAATCCCCCAACAGATAAGACTGTGAATTCCCCCCTTCCCTTCCTACATGCTCACAGACGGGTTGCAACAGAAAGATGACAAATGAGTTGTGTTTGGCTGG
This sequence comes from Pyrocephalus nanus, assembly GCA_038380795.1. Classification (NCBI taxonomy): domain Eukaryota; kingdom Metazoa; phylum Chordata; class Aves; order Passeriformes; family Tyrannidae; genus Pyrocephalus; species Pyrocephalus nanus. The sequence continues at coordinate 40,421,669 of CM076260.1, forward strand.
ATTAATGGGTATTATCATGTTAATGGATGTTTATGGTGCAGTTTGGGAGGTTCATGTAGTTTTCAAAAAGTGCTAGTGTTCTGGGAAGCTGAAGCCTCTGCACGTGTGTATGCGTTAGAACCCATCTTTTTATATACACTGTACATTTTTTGTCTCCTTAATGGGTCACACCTAAACTGGGTGTGGAAGCACTGGCCTTATGCTCATATCTTTCACCACGCATGACATGTGAAATGCAGGTGCCTGAGACTTGTCTTTCCACAGATGTGGAAATGCAGGTGCCTCATAATCCCAGGTCTACTTCATTGCAATCACTTTTAAAATCTGACATATTGATTAGCAGTTTAGCCTCAGTAACTACTGCACATATATCAACTCCAGTTTGGGATGTTAGGTCAAATTTGTTGGCAAGGTGATCTTACAGCCAGCCCGGGCAATTCCTGCCACTCATGTGAACTGATGCTCAGGGACTCTTTTGGCAAGGACAGTGCATATGGCAGCAAGAGGGCATGGGAATAATGTACCAAGTGGGGCAGACCCTCAGGAAAATGCCTCACCAAAGACCACAACATGGAAAACTCTGCTGTTTAAGAATGGAAAGGTGTCAAAAATATAAAATCATGCAGAAATAAATAAGCTTTTTATTTGCATTTTAAAAATTGGGTTGAGTGGGGTGTGTAGTATGTTGTGGTTGTGAGTTTCTTGTTTGGTTTTTGTGGGTTTTGTTTTGGGGTTGTTTTATTTTGTTGTTTTTCTATTTTTTCTGTTGAAATTTTCTTATTCTGTGGAGAGACAAACCTTTAAACATTCCTGTTTGTTCTCATTTTCTTCTGCCCACAAGGCTTGTTTTCCTCTTACTTTCAGGATATAGGCTTTATCTTGAGCTGATAGGCTTCTTTCATAATAGATATACGTATAAAGGAATACATATGTCAGACACTTGTGTGTAAACTTCTGCTTAAAACCCTAAATGCTCATTTGAATGTTAAAATGCATCATTTCCATGCAGCATTGAGGGAGTTGTTCTGCATAAACATACGGTTATGTTGACACTCAATTTTTCTCTAAAAAGGACAGGTATTTAAAATCTGTAATTGCCATAGAATATTCTACGAGAAATAATATAATCTTCATCAATTAATACATATATTGACTCAGAAACTATAAAAAAACGATGAGACTCTGAGGTGCAATAAGAATGCAGGAAGTATTCTGTTTCATATAATTCATAAGATTTCTGAGGGTTTTTTTCTAAAATTTGGGAAGTCAGATTTTACTTTCAGGATACCATAATTTGGGACTAAGACAGTGAAAATGATCCTCTGAAATCAGTACCAGAGGGCATTTTAATATAGTGAAATAATGCTTGCCATTTATTTGGTATTCCTCCACCATTCAGTATAAAATAATTCCTTCATGTCTTTTCTTTCCTTAAAAATTCACCAAGCGTATGTGGACCTCACAGATGCAGCTTTAATTGAAAGTAATGTCAAAAACAGTGTTTTGATCTGTTTCCTTTCTTTTGACATTTTCTGTTTTTGGAATGTGTTGAGTCTGTACGACCATTCTCTGTTCAGAAATTCATCTGGAAATTTACATATTTTAAAGGCTTCTTGCTCTATAATACAGCTGAGCATAATAGTGCAAGCTACACAGAAATTGAGGTGTGAAAGAGAAATTTCCCAATTTCAGTCCTTAACTGAAATATAAAAACAATTCTTCACCATCTGGGAATTACTATGCAAGTCTTTCTTCTGGGTAGGCTTGCTAGAGGGATAAAGTTCATATGATCCAGCAATGAATAGGCTATCTCTGACTTAAAAAAAAAAAATAAATAAAAGGACATTAATTAGTTTACAATTCTATCATTGAGATCCACAGAATGTTTCATACATTCAAAAGCATACTGAAGTACATTACAACCAAGCAAACCTCTAAATTTGCGAAATCCAATAAATTTCATATTATTCTACAGGATGATAAAGTCTGTTTCTGACCAAGAAAGTCATGTTCCCGATACAGAAGGGTGCAAATCCCACAGGAAACATTACATATCAAGGATGCTCAGCATTTTACAGGATTATTCTCCAAAAAAAGAAAGAAAGACACAAGAAAAATAAAATGAGATAGACATTCATAAAACTTGTCCTTTTTTTTTTTCTGTTTATTCCCTTCTTCAACAAGTAGAATCAAGAAAGGTTCTAGTCTCAGGAAAAGGTTATTAACTGTACAGAATTTTTCTTCAAATTAATTATGAAACCACCTACTGTTATAAATAAATAGAATCTGAGGTCAGTGTACATATACTTTGTCATTTAACGGTAGGACTATTTCTGACAGTTCAGTACCAGATGTTGTGGCTGCAAGCAGCTTTCAGACTTTACTGGACTATTCATTCTGCAATAAAACTGCAAGAGCAGCAGGTATGTATAGTCCCCAGATCATGCTGATATCATCCACTTTTATTATGTGAAATCATCCCTTGCTAGTTACTGAATTACAAAAGGTAAGAAGGAGATAGACTTACTAGCAGCTAAAATCTCAAAATAGTCAAAACAGTGAAATAAAGCACTTCTAACAACATCCACTTTGCATAGTCCAGCTATAGGGAATACATAAACAATTCGAAAAGCTCTACTTCCAGAAGGAATAGAACCTATACACAAAACTCCATAGAAACAACTTGAGCTAGAAGTGCTAAGCATTAAAAAAAAAGGTAGCATAAGCCCGTGTACACAAGTATGCATTTTCTATGTGCATCTGTTCTGGTACATACAAGCACAGGGCTCAATTCCTTCTGCCTCTGTGAGTTCAGCTGACTGAGGACACATCCGCGATAGCTCTTGCTCAAATCCAAACTCTCTTAACACTCAGGAACTGTAGGTACAAGATTAATCCATAATGCAGGTGACAGGTTGGGGATCAGGAGTCCAAGGATATAACTTGCTCTCTGGCCCAGCAACCTAAACTACAACACAGAGAGAGCCTTGATCTCTCTGATCCTGCTTCTCATTTTAAACATACTGACAGCTACGCTTCCTTACTTCATTGGGCAGGGATACTGGGAAAAAGCAGGTTTTTTCTTACCACTTTTCTGCCTACTTTGGTCTGACCAAGAATATTTGAAATCTAGTTGAATTGTGTAACTGTTCAGGTCAAAAAGCCCTTGGAGGCAATTAGAAATATTAATGTTGTGATACTTAATTAGGTATTTTTCAAAATTACTGCTTTCAGTTTTGTATTTTGCAGTGCTGTTTTCAATAGTGGTAAATTTACAAATTAAAGCATGCAAAGCAAACAAAAAAATATTATTAAGTATTCTGAGTATGTTCTCATCTATTTCGGGACAGGGGAGGAGATGGAGAAGAGGGAGGAAACAGATCCCCTTTCACTCAAGCTAAATAATTTCCGCATTCACTAATTGGAAACAATCTATATTATTTAGGGTATATGTTCCACACATTGCAAGAGTAGCTCTCACTAAGATGGTGAGTACTACATAAGATATTTTAAAAAGCAGTATAGCACCTTTCATTTTTTTCTCTGAGGCAGTTGCAAGATCTGAATTGATAGGTTGACTTTTATTCTGGGCATAAAAGTTAATCAACTTCAGAGAGTAGTATTTGTGTAACATTATTTTCTTTCTTGTTTTGGTGATTTTGTTTGTTTGTTTGTTTGTTTTGGTGGGGTTTTTTTTGTTGTTGTTGGGTGGTTGGGTTTTTTTACTACAGAAATGTGGTATTTTACTTCCTCATGAAAAGTGTGTGGTTTACTCACCAGTTCTGTCCAGTAACTCTTTTATGATTGTTCTGATCTTGTACCTTCTTCACCACTAAGCTGTGACATTTCCTGTGTGCCCTTGAACAAAATCTCCCCTTGCTTGAACTGATCTGCTGTGCGCCCTATACCACCACTGGTATGCTACAAGGCTCACTGCAAAGCTTGGAATTCAGGCTGAGCTGCATTGAGAGATTAAGGACCAAGTGGGCTGGAGTGAGGCTTGACTCCATGCAGGTTCTAGTTTGTAACAGGACTCTGCAGAAACACAGGGTCTTGGCACTTGTCCCATACATCAAAGTTGCTCCAGGTGTGAAGCTGTTCTCATGGTGACTAGGGCTATTTGTAATAAATTTGTTTACCTTATTTACAAAGCAGCATTTTTCAGACCCTCAAGCTCTAACACTGAGTGGCATTGTGTGTATGTACTGATAGCCACACTGTGTTCTTGCAGTGCCTCTTTAGGAATGGTTTTCATGTGTAATCAGATGAGGCATATGTCAGAAAGATGAAAATGGAATCCCGTGATGTCTTATATATGTTTTTAATAAAAAAACAGAGGGTTTAATTTTGTTTCTGTTATGAGACTCAGAGTGTGAGGCGCTCTTCTGTTTTTCTTGATAAATAGGTTTTTCACAGTCTCTGCTTTACACAAGCTACCATGATTTTGGAGGCAGCCTCTCTACACTTTGACAGTGGCTCATCTACCTACAAGTAGAGTTCAGCATCCTGAGCCTTAGGTACCCTTCTGCTCCACTTTTTTCTGTGCCATATGTGTGTATGTGTGTGTGCATGCCTGCATGGGTGTGTAAGAGAGATGGAGAGAGAAAACACACTGCAATGAAAGGCAAAGATACTACTGTGATGTATGGGGTGAGCAAACCAAGCAGGTTTTAGGGAAAGCACAAATTCTACCAAGACACGTATGCTTCCCATCCCCTCCATTTTTCCAGACAAGTGTTATTTTTCAATATTTTATTGTGCTAGCCATAGGAGAAATCTTGTAATAAAATCATATCACTGTTTCATCCAAGGCAACTTTAGATGTTATCACAGTGATATACTTTGTCATAGATTTATTGTTAGGTTGTGGCATAATGTAGCTGAATAGAGTTATAACAATTGTACTCTAACAAACTTTTAATACAAGATTGTGAAATTTTAACCTGAAGTAGATTTCCACAATGACAGACTGTTATTACCTTCAAAATTCCAATGACAAATCATATGACTGAATGCAAAAAATGCAATTTAACAGCATTTGTTATTATCTGTACAGCTTTATTGTTTTCTTTTTATTATATTCATAATTTGAAAATAATGTAAAACAGATATATGTCTGATCATGTAATGACCAATGGCATATTGTATCTTGTTTAGTAGGTGGTTGTCCTCTTGTCTTATTTGGGAATATATAGTTTAACAAGATACTTACCATCATTTTCTTAACAGGGATAATAAACAGAACAATTCTGAATAAAAGCTCATATCAGCTTCTTTCATGGCTTTTCTTTTCAGAAGCCTGCCTAAGGGTTTAAGCAATTTAGTTGTCTGACCCGCATGCTTTCTCTGCAGTCTGCAGTTCTTTTGTTTAACATTAGTATGTGGGCAAACAGCATTCAGAGCTGTGCAGAGCTTATCAGCCTGTGCTCAGTTGACCAGAACCCCATTCTGTGTATCTAAGAGGGGCCACGTTTAATGCTTCACAGTAGGAGCATCTGCAGTTTCCAAAAATGACTTGTTTATCAGATAAACTCTGTCCTTGCACTGACACATAGTGGCTCTTCAATATCATACTCTCCGGTACGAGAACTGAGCAAAACAGGGTATGCGCTATGAATAACAAGTGAAATTTATGCACATGGTATGGTGATATAGGTACTCTGTAACGGGGAAGAGTTTCTCTGCATCACTCAGTAATTACACATGGAAACTTCCTTATTATCTTCCAAAATGTTTTAGTTACTCATTCTCAATATATTTAGAGTACATGCTCTGAAATCAGCAAATGTTAATTAATTTGCTTATTTTGACTGGAATTTAATTAGAAGTAGTATGAAGGGCCTGACTTCTACAGCACAGTCAGATACTCAAAGCAAATCCTGATGCTGAGGTTTGTGACGTGTCCATAAGTGTGGCAGCCTCTGGTGTTACAACTGGGACTCTCACTTTTGAGATAGTGTGTTAACAAAGTAGTCCTTCACAGCCCTCTAACCCAATTTTTATGCTCTCTCTGCTCAAAACTGTTTTGTGTTTTCTTTCAGTAGATCAATTAGACCCTTGAACACTAATCCCATAAATATATTCTTTTAAGAATCATGAATTTTATGTTTATTACAAAGGCCTCACAAAATACTTTAGATACCATAGAGGTTAGCCACTGTTTTAGAAACAAAATGTTTATTAAAACACCGTAATTTAAAAGTGGGTAGAAGCAGCAGCTTAGAGCTGCTGTTTGAGGCTCAAGATCCAGTAAGAAAGAAATTCTGTGAGCTCTCTTCAGACAAGTGCAGCTGGTCTCTCAAATTCTCCATCAAGTTCAACAACGAACATCTTATAAGTTGGCTTTGCAAGATTTCTGGACTGCTCTGGAGCCTTTCCTGAACATGCTGGTGGAAATATCTATTTGACCAGTCACAGAAAGGGTAGATAGATGGGGTAAGAACCAGAGATTTGGATCCAAACCAGTGCCATTCCCCTACAGTTCAGGCAAGCCTGTATTCTAGAATGATACCCTTGACTAATTATAATGATTGTATTATAAGAAATTGATATTACATTAAAAATGGCAATGGCCTAGAAGGAGCCTGTTAAAATTAACATCCTCATCTGTACAATTAAGATTTTAGGTACAGAGATGAGAATACAATAAGTCTATTAACTGTTACATTTTCTATACATGCAACATCTCAAAGCTGAAATGGTGTGCTGGGAACAGAGGCTTATACCAGGCTTTCACCTTTCTTTCCCTCCCTTCCCCCCCTCATCAGTACATGCTGGCTGGTCAACTAGTCAGAGAAAAATTGTTAATGAGGGTTAAATGGAAGTTATCTATTAAATGTCATTCTAGGATCAAGACATCGGAGCTTTATTTTGAATGATGCCCATATTTTTTTCTCCCCTTTATTTTTCAACCTTCTCCCTCCCCCACCTGAAAGAAAATATCCAGCGGATGCCTGGCAGCATCCTCTGATTGCTTGCTGTTTTCCTGACACTAAATCTACTGTGTCATATTCCTTGCATGGGCTGCAGATTTTGGCCTTTTCACCTGCTGTTTTGGTTGGCTTTAGATGCAAAAAGAAGAATATGAAAAGGAGAGGGGGAGGGAGGGAAGTTGGGAATGGTGGAGAAAAAAAAAAAAGGCAAATGTTTTTAGCGCCTTCATCTAGACATGTGTCCCCTCACTCTGTGACATGGCTGCTCCAATGTTGCCATGGTGAGGATTTCTAATCATCCCTACACATGACAGGCTCCTATTTGTCTGCACTCCCTTGGGTGTAAATTTCTAGGCTTAAAAAAAAAAAATCCATGTGAGCGTATCATCCGCCGTGCAGATGTTTCACTGCTTTAGAATATCAGGCAGCTGCTTGTGCCACCGTCGACAGCTAATTGGAGACTGCATCGCAGGAACAGAGGCGTAATTATGGCATAAATACACATCCTCTGGTGCATCATTGTATCTCTATTAACAGAAAATTTTAAACAGTGTTCAGAGTGTAATTAGTGTAGTTGATAAAGTTGTAAAACATGTAAATAAGGGAAATAGCAGGTACGTGGCCAATCCACTACCCAGCACTAGGGGATGCAGATTATTGCCTATTTAGAAATAATTAGCAAAGCTGCATTAGCAAAGCCTGTGTCCAACAGAAGCAATGCAAACATTTATTCTGGTAACAGCTCTTTCTGTGCTAGCCATGAAAATCTACTAATATTGGTAATTTAGCCCTCATTACAGAGGATAAAGCATGAAAAGAGCTCAGACATGAAATATGACAAGTAATATTAATTTTTATTCCAGAGGAAAGGATGCTTTCTCGGGTTGCATGCTGATTTCTCGGCAGGATCTCAGTAGTGTGTGAGTGAGCTGGTGGTTGAGGATGCGGCTCTGGAGCTGCTCCCTGCTGGAGGTATACCCTGCGGTACCCGTGACAGGAGCTGATGAGGCATGCTGTGGTTAGTGCCCAGCCAAACCTTAGGTCACAGTTCAAAACAAGCACTCAGGCATTAAACTTCTCTCCTTATAGATCCGAGCCTTTAATTTTGTCCTCGGCCTTGCTCCTGGCCACCCCCAAATGATTTTGCCAAATCACCTGCTCGGCCTCCAGCTGTCCTCCCCAAAATGTGTAGCACACAGCTGTGCCGCGCAGGCAGAGCTCTGAATCAGTGTGTACACTTACTCTTCAGTTTTGTCTTGTGCCCTGGATGAGGAATGATGGCTTCACCCTCACTGTTTATGTTTCAGATTATGTTTCCTAAAGAACATTACCCTGCGACCATAAAAATAAATGCCAAAATTTTGACTTGTTTTACAGATGTATTTTCTAATGAAGAAAAATGTGAAAGCCTGGTTGGCATGGGAGACATAGATCATCTTTTAAAAACAAGAGGATAAGAAGGGCTGAATGTTCTGGAAAGGAAAGGGAAAAAAAAAAAAAAAAGGGATTTTTTTTAACATCTCCAATTTCTTTTTTTTTTCTTTTTACTGGGTGTAGAAACAGAATGAATAAAAACTCCAGCTTATAGTGTCAGCTAAGTTCTGCTGCATTCTTAATAAGTGTGCACGTGTGTGTTTACGAGAGAGAAAGGAAAGGGGGAACAGGAGAATTCTGCTTGACAAGTGCCAGTATTTTAAAAAGAAGTCTAAGAAAGATGTTATCTCTGGCTCAGGAAAATAAATTTCTCCACTTAGCCAGTGTTTCCTGAACATTTTCAGAATTCAGCTCTCACCACAGACTGCATAAAATCCTGCCAAATAAGGGCTGAATTTCATGTAATACAATACTTAAGAAAGAGAGAAATAAAAAAGAGAGGGGAAAGGTAGAGATGAAAAGAAGCTGGACAAGCTACTGTCTGAAGTATTAAAATGTAAAATAAGCTTTAGAGCTGTAGCAGAGGGAAAAGCCTTTTACAGATCCAAAGAGAACACTGTGTATATTTTATCACCTGCAATGACGTGAAAATTGTGAAAACACTGAACTTGTTGTTTGAAAAGGGTTTTTTTCCACACTTTGGTGGAGGTTCAGTACTCATCCCAACACCCTGTTTAGGGAAAAATAATAAACTAGAGAGAGAAACTCAGTCAATCTTTTGCCTGTTGTGGAGCCAAAAGCACACAAAAGCTCAGACAATACCCACCTTGTCTGCAATAACATGAGCATCCCATCTAGTTCTAGCACACCAAATTTTTATAGCCTTAGCATATATTTTCTGTGTTTAAGATTTATGTATTTATGGGCAGATGTGCATTCCTCTGGCATGCAGTAAGTAGATAGTTTATGCATATATACACTTTATGGGTAAGCTGTTTGAATGTGATCAGGATGCTTCGTTAGATGCACTGGTACTGCTCTGCTCTCATGGAGTGCAGTGAGGTTTTTACCACGGAAGAAGAGCTGGTCCAGCTTCTGCTGCTTTTCATTATGCCAGCACTGTGTGGCTCTGTGTGAATCCTGCAGCATATTTGTAGAGCTATAGCCTTATAGACATGATGTTACAGTGCTTGTATATGCATGTATAAGTGTGTGCATATAGGCACTAATTTGAATATTTGGATACGTGTGTATGTATCTGCATGCGATTATGAATGTTTAATAGTAATAGATTTTGTTGATAATGATGATGATGGATCAAGAAAACCTGACAGTCTACATGTCAACATATATTCTTATATGTATAATGCATACATATATCATAGATATATACACTTACATAAAAGAGTAATTTTTAATTTATATGCTGAGGTAATGTCTCCTAAAAAAAAAAAAAAAAAAGCTACCCCTTCTAATTCCCCCCCTCAACTTCACTCTCTGTTTATCACAGTGTATTGCTTGGATGCATTTTTCCAGGTTTGCTTTTTTTTTTATTCCTGAGCCCCCTGCACTGCCTTAAGTCTTTTATTGCCCATGCACTAGAAACAGGGGAGAATGATCTTCTACATCAGGAGAAGCCATCTCTTTTCTCTCTTCTCTCTTTCCCTTCAAATTACATAAGTAAAGTGCAAATTGTTGTCAAGCCTAAATTAACTACAGCATTGTAATCAGTTCAGGAGGATGATCTGAACACTGGGCGCGTAGGGAGAGATGTTTGGAGCTGGACAGAGTTAGGTGTCTATAAGTACAGTACTGACAAAGGGGTCCTGAAGTGGCTTTGGGCAAATTAGTAGTTCATTACAGGGTGAGAGAGTCATGGCTCGTTCGTTTTTATAGAAAAAAGCTCATCAGTAGCTAGAAGTAATTTCAATGTTTTCTGTTGTTTTTCCTCAATTTAAAAGCTTATGTCCTATTCTTTGATATTAATAAACAGGTTTTAATATTTCGGTGACCTTTATAATGGGTGAGCACTATAATATCAGTTTGAAATAAAAACATATTAACTTACATATTCTGACTAAATCAGCTTAAGGTCACACTTCCTATGGTCCAAATTTACTTCTGTGTAAATTAGTTTAAAAGTCCATTAAAGTTAATGTAAGGTGTTATCTACTACACTAGACTAGTATGAAAAATGAATGTTGATGTATGTAGCATTTCTTTTGCACTGAGCAGTGTGTGTACTGTGACATAAAAAGTTGTATTTCTCCATTTTATCTTTGTAGGAATATGTCCCACAGCAACTCTATGGTTTTTGAATGATTAATAGTAGGGGCACCTGTCCTTAGACACTGCTTGCTTTTCTGCATTGCAGGGGAGACATGAAGATGTTAAATTTGAGGTGCAAAGTAGAAGGAGTTGGTTAAACAAATGAGCTTATACAGAATGAAAGCTGACCTACTAATTGAGCCAAGGAAATTAAAATTAGAGCTGAGCCTAGAGGCTGAAGAAATCGGGACCTTGTAGATGATAGGTGCTTTCCCATAGATTTACAGCCACTTCACAGGTATGAAGACTACAATAGCATCAACCCAAATCCCATTGAGTTTGGAGATATGCAATTTGGTGAAAAAACATTAGAAGACCAGAGAGTGGATAGGAAAAACAACAAAAGAAAAAAAAAAGTGCTGTGCTATTGTGGGTGCCATAACCATTCACCTTTCGTTTTCTGCTCATTTATACTATTTCTGTTATTGGTGGGTGTGTATTGAAAGGAAATGTTTTAACCATGTTGTATCTTAAATATAAAGAGGATAATGAATTGAAACTTTTTATTAATTTTCCTTTGAAGATATTTGACTTCTCTAAGTTCTTTCCCTGCATATACTTTCAAATGGTCAAAGAACATCAGGGGAGTGAACGAACAGCAGGAGTAGCTGCGTTTCGCAGCAGCTAAGTTGCCATTAGCAAGTAGTGTAGCTTGGTAAGAACAGATCTACGGAGTGAAATTGTTGATGCTGAAGACATGACTTTGTGCAGTGTATGCCCTGCAAAGTTTTTACTATGTATTACTTTCTCATCTGTTCTTGTGAACTCAACATCTGGTAAGAGTAGGAGCAGATAGGTACATTCTGCTGGTTTACTTGGAAAGCAGCACAGGCATTCTTAGATCATGATGCAAACTGAAATGCAGTAAGTAAGTGGAGAAGTTAGGAGATTCACTTCAGAAGCACATTCATGCTCTGAACTAAAATGTTGGTATGGATGCCCTCCGTGCCTGGAGATCTCTGCTCTAGGACATTCACTGTGCTTCAGCAAATGTAATCCTTTCTGGCCTCTGGACAATTGCTGTTTCTATGGGTACACTTCCTTTGTCAACAGTTTTTGCTCGATTACCCTGATAAGGGTAGGTGAGCCACTGCAAAAGCTTTTGGGAGGAGTTCAAATCATTCATGATCCTGAATAGACAGGTTTCTGTCTTGGTTTCACTTTGCTGTCCTAAAGAGCAAAATTAGGATAAAGCAATACAAAGGACATAAAATAAAATTATATTTTCCTGAAATATTACTGGAAAGAACACTTTTCTATGTCACTATATGCATTTAAGGCACCTCAACAAACACTGAACGTGAGAAAACCAAGTTGTGTAAGATACTAGTCCTGATTTCCTTTTACTAAAGAGAAGGCAATTTTGTCCAGTATGGAGAAGAAGCATATCACCAGAGTAAAAGAGGGCACTTGATTGTGGAAACAAGGTCACACATGGGCTCTAGAGCATTTTTTACTGGTATTAAAATGGTATGTTCCTCCTACATTGACAGATTTGCTTGCTAGCATGGGAAACATCAATATTAATTTTGTAAATGTTTATCTCATGTAATGTATATGATTAAGACTTGTTGGGATGTTTTGTGCTGATTAAATCAAGACCTTTCTATGCCAACAGCCCTGTGGCATTGAGTTACTGTGAGAAAAACAACGTGTGACAATGTTAGGGGAGCACAGCTGAGCAGTTTCTCTAGTGCACTGGGTTTTCTCAAAATTTTTCTTCCCTCTGTTTTTGTTGCCACTGATAGAGCCATAGACAAAACCAGATTTGGATTATCAAATGTCAATAGTATATTTCCACTTCCGGAGTCTGTAAGCAACATGCCATTTATGGCATCCTTGGAATAATGTCTATTTCTTTAACTTACACATTCTGTGAGGTGGTAGATGTTTCCCCCTTGTCTGGTAGCATTAAAATTGCACTTTTAGACTCATGTGACAAATGCTGTGAAATGCTCACTTTTAGTCAAGTTTCATTTTATGCTGAAAATAGGGGATGGAATTCACAGGTTCCTCAAAATATTAGCTCTTCTTAGGTGTCTTGGTAAATGAAAGCTGCAGTTCTTGGACGAGGCTCACTCTTTGTAAAAGCGTTCATTGAAATTGATAAGAACTGACCTTGATTTCATAGCATAGTCATTACCCTCTGGTAATCTAGAGATGCGAAAGGATTTGGGAGGAAAGAAATGTTTCCCACTTTTTTATACATGTCACACTGCTGCAGCATACATGAATCAGTAGCCAAAAATCCACATTTTACTACTTGCCTGCTGAAGTGACATAAATTAATTTGTTGTACTCTTTTTTGCCAAACAAGTCATGAAGAGGCATGACTGTCAGCTATGATGAAGACCAATTGTTCTCACATGCTCTTGAGTGTATGCAAATTGTTCAGCTAAACCATTACCATAACCTAATCCCTTGCATTTTTGAGCTCTTCTTTGCTGAGGAATGAATGACTTCAGCTTGAAGTCACGGCATGGGACTGAAGGGAAATTTCTGAGTCCTATGCCTTAGTCTGGCTTGCGGTCTGGGCCTTAATTCATTTATCTGCAGGACTTGCGCTTCTCAGATATTTAGTGTTTGTCAAGCACATTGAAATCCTTGAACTTGAAAGAAAAGTATGACTGCAAATTAATTCTTATTCTTATTATTGCTATTATTGTTATGGTTTCACAGAGTTAACTGTGACTTAAGTTGGGAGTTTTTTACTAATTTTTATGTATCATGTTTTTGTAAGTAAATTCTTGCTTTTGGTTTCTGATTCACTCTTTGGTTAAAAGTAGTACCCACTATTCTGCATTAGCTATAACAATTAGAAAAATAATTGATGAACTTATTCATCTCAACAGTTTCTGTACATGTCTGTTTTTTCTTTACCCTCATCTGTTCTGTATAAAAACACTCTGTGTGTGTATTTTCAGCAACTGGATATTTTCATTTAGTGATGTGGAAAAACTACCCTGCACTCTCTAGGTCTATGGCTAAAGTAAAACCACAAGATATGGTAATATCTCTAACACTTGTAAGTGTGAGCACTGTGCATGGGTAGGTATGAGTGAACTTCCTAGTTTAAACTCCCCAAATCTTTTACCAGCTGTGAGAGCTCCTGTTTGTCAGTTTGTCTAAGTGCTGCGCCAGCAGCTGGTTGTGAGATGCCTACCATGTGCTGCAACTGGGGCAGGCACAGAAGATGACTCCAGGACTACAGCTGCTGTTTTAAGGCCCTTTTTAACAGAAACATTAAGATCAGCAGAGTAAAATAAGCATATCTCTTTAAATGGCTTTTCATATTTACTGTTCAGGTTGTTTTCCTGGGAGAGTTCGTATTAAACGTTGCCTGTAAAGAATTCAGGCTTGCCTAATATTATTGCAGTTCTAGTTTCAGAAAAGCCGTGCTGCGATTGCTTGTGAAGGAGAGCTTTTAGCACCAGGCGTTCTTTTTCTGATTCTGCATCTTTTCATGATTTTATGCCCTGTCCAAAGTGAAAGTCTCTTATCAGCCACCAAAGGGTCTGGTATTATTTTGGCCATTACAACAGGTAATCATATAATATAGCAGAACTAATGGAAGGGAACTTTCACAGAAACCGAAATTTTACTGGGTGTTAGAACAAGTTATTAAGGTTTGCTTGTGCCTGTTAGTATGAGTTTCACTGTAACAGTAATCTAACCTTGATACAGTCTCTTTCATCTACAGGATCCCAGAGTGCTATGCAAACCTAGCAAATTGGTATGAGAAACTGTATGGTGATCACTTCAGACATGCCTGGAGTGAAATGCAGCAGCTGTTCAACAGCATACAGTACTATTCCCAAACCCTTTAGAGAAGGCAGTGATGAATGCTAAAAAAATCAAAGACAGATTTTTTTCAAAACTGAGTGTATTAAAGTTATCAGCTAAAATACCTTTTTGGCAGCGAAATCCCAGTAGGTGGGCCTGGTTTTCACAGGTGAAAAGGGCTGGCATCTAACCTGAAATCCATAAGAGCTGCAGAAAGATCAGTATTTCAGAAAAAAACAGGATCCTGGCATCCTAAAATTCTGATCTCAACACTGCTAATAACCTTTACCATGACATAATATTCTTCCTAAGATAATTCAGATAACACATTCTGAAAGTTTTAACCTTTGTGTGAAGTTAACACGCTCTTTCATGCCTTTATGGAGTTCTTATTAACACTGAAAGCAGCTCTGCCCCAGAAAATACAGGAGCAACCAAAACCCTCTTGGAACATGGTTTCACAGGGATCCCCTGAAAGCGAAGAATGACAATGTGGAAGAAAAGCATATGTTTCTCCCCCAATCAAATTACATTATAGAACAATAACAAAATTTTTTTTGGTAGCTTGGTTTGATATTGAAAAAAGCTAAACAGCACAAGGAAATAAAAGTCCATGTTTGGTACCAATCCTCACTAGAGCTGGTGATTCCTCTCCTACTTGGTAAGACCCATGGTCACACGATGCATCCAACTTGCAGAACAGATGGGTCTGTTCCCTGGTCTTTCTGAGGGGGTTTGAACAAATAATCTCCAGTGTCCCAAGAAAATGCCATAGCCTTAGGTATGGGTTATCTTCTCTCTGCTGATGACGTCCCACTTTAATCATAGAGGGAGAGAAAATTTTCACTGCATCAGTTAGTCAGAGGAAGAAATTTAATAATAGATCTGCTTTGTCTAGAGGCAGGACTTCTAGTAGCCCTTTCATTACAACATTTTCCAAGTCTAACCTTCTTTTCCAAGACTCATTAAAAGTGCTTAAGCAAAGCAGTTGGAAGTGTTATGTCAAACTCTGTTTTCCACTTCAAACATTTTTGTCTGTTTAATTATTTCATCATTCTTAAAAAACCCACTGTCATTTCTGTTTCAGCAACAGAAATTCATCGGTTCAGTCTAAAACCAGGATAATTCTGGTTCCCCCAACTAAAGGGAGAGATGAACTCCCTCAGTCCCACACCTAGAAGTACACCTTGGCAGAGTCTAGCTATTTTAGGTCTCAAAGAGACTGAGTTCCTCACCTGAGGATGGGAGGCCACGCATGAAAGGATACAGCGCTGGTGTGCAGGGCGAGAAAGGGAATGTACTGGACTGCCGGGAACTATTCATCGTAAAGTTTAGCTGTCTCTGCATGACTAATGATAACTAAGGGACAGAGTCTAATCTGAAATGTGCAGTGGTGTGTGTCTTGAAAAATACACTACAATGAAGGAGTACATTTATCAATATAATTCTTTACTGTTCACCCTAGATTTGGTCCATATCCAGCTTACTTTGTGAAAAGATCTAACTAATAAAGATCTGAATATAATTAGTCTGGAATTAGTGAAATAGTTACAAATCAGGGGACCAGTTAATGTCCTGGTTTACTGATTTATCTTCCTGCAAAATCAATTCTGAACTCTTCTTATTAACAAAATGTTCACTTGTAATCAGTGATAACTAGTGCCAGTAATACAGTAGTTGAAATATTTTACAGGCAAAATAAGCTGTAAACATAAGAAATATAGCACTTTGATGTAAATAAAATTTTCCCTTAATAATTGATTAGTGGATGATGAGAGAAATACACCTTACACATTAAATATTATGACTGACATAGCAGGTAAGTTCACTTCTGTCAATACACCATATATCACTTAATTTTTCCGTCAGCTAGCATCTTCAGAAAGAAATTTTTGTGCCAAAATAATTAATAATCCTCTTTGAAGCATTTGAGCACAACATTAAATAGTAAACGAAAGTATCAAAGTACCATTTTCTGTATTTCTACATGAATGTCTCAGTTTAGCTTTGGTAAAAATTCAGAGGTACGACATTTATAGCACTGTAAAATATCTTGTTGGGGACACACTTAAGCAACCATTTTGTCACCCAGAGATTCATGGAAAATAATAACACAGAGGCTTTATTCTCAAGCCTGGGAGAGTGTCATCCTGACCTCTCCTTACTGCTATTAAACATAGAAGGTTTACTTTGAAGCATTCATTTAAGGAAGTGAGTTATTATTCCTTTGCTTGACCTTAGCCTATGGTGTATATATCATGAGGTTCCATAGGACCAAAATGCAAAAGAAAATTGGTCTAGCAAAAGATAAACTTAAAAACAATCTCACAACATTTAAAAAATCAAGGAAAGGCATTAATGTTTATGTGCTTATTACCTGCCTCCTAAATAGGCATGCATATATACTGAAAACAATATTTAAAACTTGCCATTTTATATTTAGTAATCCCTAATAGAAGTACCTTTCAATGAATTCTGTTGAAGTTACTGTTATGTGAGCTATTGCTTATATTTATTACTGGGAAAACATTATTTTTAAAAGCATATGAAAAAAATAGTTTTCAAGCTGTTTCCTTAATGAACTGGAAATAGTAACCCTGTCAAATGTAATACAAAAATAGTGTTATAAGCCTATGGCATCTATTTATTACTGGAGAACAAAAGCCTTCATCCATTTCCTTTAGAGAATGACATTTTTGTAATTCGCTGCCCATTTCATTTGTTCTAAAAGGACTTCGTAGGTTGACAAATATCCCACAGAAATGGCTTCTGATTCTTGATAGGATAATGTGCAGCCCCTTAGGACAAGGGCAAAGGCAGCAAACTTATCATCCTTTAGTTTAGCTTAGTATGGGTCAGTAACAGCGCCAGGGGTGACAGAAGATGTTAAAGTGTGGGAAGCAAGAACTAAGAGCTGTAGGAGGGTAGTTTTTATAGTTTATCCTTTCTTTCACCATGACGCTGCAGAGACAGCTTGAATCACATTGTTGATTTGGTTCACTGCACGCCACACTAACTGCTCCAGTAGGAGGGAAAAAAACACTTACGGGTCATTTTCCCCAATAGTGTGTGACATTTCAGCACTTATCCTATAGAAGAGGAAACACATGTTTAATATTTTAGCTTGAAGTTCATATTTTAAAGATGCATTACCACACTTGGAGGTCTGGTGTGATAAATTTGAAGATTATTGTAGTACTACCAATATGAGGATTTTGGAGGAGAAAGTGTTCTGCATGTTTAATTGTCCTCTACATTTTGTTCTTTTTTTTTTTTTTTTTTTTCCCCAGCAAGGCAGGGTAAGAATGAGCATTTGGCTCCTGTGGAGTGCACATTTTAAAAACAACAAACCAGACTTTAAAACCGTGATGATGGCTTTCATTCATCAAGAGCTGAAATCCATTTTGAAAGTGTCATTTTAGAAATGTGTTTAACAGAGGTAGGTCTTCCTCAGTGGTGGATGATTACTACTCAGTCGTAGATCTTGTAAACTTTGTGCTGATCTAGCGAGATATTTCATGCAACGATTTTCTGCTAAAGCCAGTTGGAGTGACTGAACATAATGAGCAAAATCATGCCCTCTTTCTAAAACTCGCAGCTAGTCTTATACTAACCAGCCAAGTTACCCCTGAAAAACATTTTTCCACTGTCAGCTTCCCTAGTTTCTATTCTACACATTGGAGTCATAAAAATAGTACTTTTATTCCCTGATTAAAAAAGGGGTTTTGGCAAACTGCATTCAAATGCAATTATATTCATAAGAAAAATCTCATACTCTAGTAAATCGATTCTGAATGCATTGGAATTATAAAGTGCTGCAAACCTAAGTGGCTTGAGTTCAAACCATATTTTTGTACTTTAGTTTGCAGACGTTAGAAGAAAGACAGTCTCACCCAGTTTACTCACCAGGTCAAATGTATTTTGCTTAAATGAAGTAAAAAAAAAAGATAACTGTAACTAACCGTAACAAAAATTTTGTACATAGACACCTTTGAAGCTTTTCTACAGTTTCTGAAATTCCTCTTAAAGATTTTTTCAGAAATAACTTGAACCCTGGGACTCTGTGTCTTATGAACCTTGGCAGGATGCAAACTCCTGTCAAAACACCTGGAGTCCTTCCTGGAGGGGTGGGACTTTGAATGTTCTCAAAAAGTTTGTTCTGATTAACTGTGCTTTAAGTTTGTGAGTACCAGAAGTACCTCTAACAGTGAGATGTAGGTTTCTAAATCACAAACCAACTTCTGAAGATTTATTTTAACTCTTTCTTTTTTTTTTTTTTTCATAGTGTCTTTTTTGCTGAAGGGAGAGTGTTTTGACAACTCAGGCACCGGGGGTGGGATGGGGCGGAACACCCATTTTTTGATTGCTTTCACAGAACTTCCACTGTTGTGGAGCAAAATTGAAGTAACACTTTAATGTATAATAACCCACCCAGCCAAGGTTCAGGCTACAGATTTGTGAATGCTTTGTACAATTGTAATAAACCTTTCATAAAAGCAACAAAACATTTTTATATTTCTACAGCAAGATATAAATTTCTTCAAAAGGTCTGCCAATAACCATTCTTTAAGTGCATTCTTCAAGTACAGCTTGCAAATGCTCCTTGCCTGCACCGCACACACACCCAGTACATATTAATTACAGAAGCTGTCTTTGCTGCAATAGCCATTCTGGTTGGATCAGACCTGTTTTACAAAGAAAGTGGAATAATTTGTTGGTGTAATGTATGATCTGAATTAATGTATTTTTAAGAATCAAATTATCCTGATGTGAGAGCCCCTAAAGGGACTGATATAGTGGAGAAGGACTGAAAGTTTTGACATGGTTTAATGAGCTGTATGCTAACTCCACCTGAGTAATTAACAGGCTTGACAGTCCTTTTGAACACTGATAGTCTCTGTAAGGATGTTTAATGCTTTAAGTATCAGCGGCGCAAAAGCCAAGACAGAGGCAGATCTGACTAGGGATTTTTTTGTCAAAGGAGTTTTAACTATATATTTTTTTACTTTATGAATGATTAAGGCCAGTCCTTTCAGAAGCAGCAGCTATTTTTTCAGTAGCTCTATTTTTGAGTTCTCAGCTGCACACTGTTTTCTCACAAGTTGTAGAGATATGAGCTTCCCATTCTTAAAAATGAAAATATGGATGCAAAGTGGCCACATCCAACACAACCATGTGCAAACACTCTTCCGTGAGTAAAAGATAAATGATTCTGTGGCAAGCAATTTCAATTCATGCTTTGTTGTAATTGTTAATATGTGCTAACATGCATATCATCTTATAAATCATTCTTTTAGAATTAAAAGAAATTGTTTTGTACTCAGAAACAATGAGAGGATAATATGATTAAATGCAGAGGCCTCAGCACTATTAAATTTTTTTCTCAGTCAAAGCAATACTCTGAAATGACAAAGCACAAATAATATAGGGAGATTTCTAACCAATTCTAAACTTCAACAGACCATTAACAATCGATCAATATCAAAGTCCAGGTCCCTCAAAACCGCCCATCTTCTACATAGCATAGTCCTGACCAGCTCTTTTCCATGCAAATAAATGGAGACATGAAGAAAGGTGAAGCCTTTCAGCTGCATAAGATACAGAGATGAATATTAAGAAGTGTGTTTCCTTTCTTTTCTAGATTTTTTCTCTTATTTTTGTCTTTTTCCTTAATTTTCATAATCTGAAATTCTTGATTAGTTATATTCATATATCATGTAAATCTGTACATGTTGATGGCAGTAAATTTTCTGCTTAACAGATTTTACTCCTTACTATGCCTGTCACTGGTTTAAGCAATCTGTGTGTAATTGATTTCTTCAGTAAAACAGATAACATTTGCTTAAAGCTCCTCTGATGGCTTTACAGCCTCTACATTAGCAACAGCACTTCCATTTCCACTGGCATTCTAGTAAAATATAATTATTATATATCCATCACAGACAAAATGCGAAAAAGTGAGCAGGGAGAGTCAGCGCTGCATTTTCCCTGAGTTCAGCACTGCCCAAGCATCAGATTGTTCGGCTCTTACTGTGGTCACACTAAATGACTGTTAATGCCGTCCCTCTCCCTGGCCCCATGCCATGTAGTTTTCTATTCACTGATTTAATAACAGAACTAAAGATATTTGTGACTCAGATATAAATAGGGCTTTAATTGCCTTGCAGGTAAATTGACTTATTTTTAACTTCAGCAGAAACTTTTCTCAAACCATAAATAAATAAAGAAAACAGGTTTTATTCTGTACAATATAAAATAATGACTTTTACATGTTCAACTTCAGATAATTAAAGCAAAACAAAATATAAAACCATCCCTCAGGACAAAATGTTTTTGTCTAGAAAGGACATAAGAAAGAGAAAATAAGATAGATGCAGGGAGGAACTTAATTGTAGCATAGAGAGAAGACTCAAGGGACTGCAATATGGCCTCTCTCGTCTTTTCTCCAGTGTTCAGTGGATTGCAATTAGGCATCACAGTACTGGACAGTGGATGTTTACTACTGAGAAAGGAAAGGCTGCACACTAGAATTTTTAAGTGGTTTTGTTATTATATCCAAAGCAATCACTGCAGTTTTCTAAAATAGTTGACTTTCTTGATTTAACACATATGAAGAAATATTTCCAGCTTCCAAGGATAAGCAGATATGTGAGAGATTTGAATGACTAGACAGGTCATGTTGTAACAGACAGTGCTAAAACTGTGTTCTCTTTGCTTGCAACCTACCAGGTTTCAAAGAGGGAAAGAGTGAATTTATTCCCCTCCACTTTGAAAATTAGAAGTGAGGGAAAGCCCTCCTGTATGATCCTGTTTCTGACCCTAAACAATGAACTTACTAGTAATGAGTGAAGGTCATTCTCATCAGCCACAGAATAAAAAGCTCTTGAAAAGTAATACTATTTCATCTGAGCTGAATCGAGGAAAGGACAGAAGTGCATGCCCGACTTGGGTATGCTCCTCATGGATATAAATGATTTTCTGGATTGGTGCCAGCATGTTCAACACCTTACAAGATCTGTCCTGAAACTAAATTCTGCTGTGTAGCCCATTACTAGCATCTTGGCATGTTCCTGCTGCTGGGTGCCCACAGCCTAGGTTCTGCCCCTGTCACTCTGGGTGTAAGTACACAGGGCAGTGCTGAAGGCAGGTAGGAGCTAGTTGTTCTGTGTGTGTGTATCCTCTGCCAAAAATAAATATTTGCAGTTTAGGGAATATCATGGAGAAATACCTTCATGTCTCCTTCTGTTTTCCTTCTAATTTTTTTTTAATTTGAAATTTTCATTTTCTGTAAATTTTAAAAGAGAGACAACCGTCTCCTGAAAGCCCACAAAGTGATCATTTCTCAAATCCAGGATATCAGGGGAGAGTGAGGATTCTAAGTAAGATAAATAAATCATATATGCAGAATGTAAAACAAAAAAATGGCGTGTTTCGTATTGATGTGGCAAAACCAGCATGGAAAATTTACATCCCAGCTGAGATCTGACTCTCATGTGTGTCTTGCAGATGCTCTTTAAGGAAGAGCTACACTGCATTTTCACAAAGCAAATATGTCTGATAAAAATACTGGGAAAAGTCACTGGGTTGGGAAGTGAAAGATAAAGCTAGTCTTGTACATTGTTTCTTGCTTTATTGTTTATCTGTTCATTCACAAAATTATAGGCAAAGATCTATGCTGGTTTAAACATTTATACTTATATTTTAAATGGTAAATTTTTCTTGTCTTTCAGTGAAAGACTGATGTGGTTTGGTGTGACACAATTTTATGTCCCAAATAGCATCTTAGGGAAATGTTATAAGCTGGTTTGAAATGACAGTACTAAGAATGTTTTTTTTTTTCCCTTCAACTTACAGAAGGTGCTAAAACAGTGATCCTCAGCTTTGAGGATCTCAAAACCTCTTGCTCAGAATTAAGATTCATGGCAGTTTAGTAAGGGCAGAAAAGATCTCTGTGTGAGAGGCAGCTGATATTTTTCTCCCACCATAAATCTTGATTTCAAAACTCTGATTTCATAAGTGGGAAAACTGAAGCCCAAAGAGCTTAAGGGGAAAACTTAAAAGCACTTATTTGGCCTAGATTCAACAGTGTTAAACTAGCTTAGATACTTGGGCACCTAAATACCACCGACTCTCAAAAACTTTTATATTATGAGCTCTGAAAAATTAGAATATGCAGATTTGATCATATTGCCCCTTTGGCAAGGAGGATTCAGGCTTCAAGTATGTGAGGGGGAGAAGATGGCCAAGATCTGATCTGAATGCATCCCTGTAACTAAAGATGCATTTTAAAGCTGATTTAATTATATCAGTTAAAAAAGTTGGCACATGAGCTTTTAACTTGTCTTGCTTTTATTGATTTAGATAGAAGCTGTAGTTTAGTGTGGAACCCGCTGTTTTTGGTCTGGAACTTGCCTGACTTCTCCTTGATTTTTGATAAATTGCCGAAATCATGTCTGTTGGACCACTGTAGGCACTGTCCAAGGAGCCAGGCAAGGCTTTCCTCTGTTTCATTCTCCTGCCTGAAATGTAAGTAGTGCTGGACTTGCAGTCACTTTATGGTTACACCAATGGTCCTGAGACAGCAATAGGCAGTGATTTGCTTTCTCTCCAGCACAGGAAAGAGAATAGAGAGCCTTTATTACACATCCCACACATCAGACCTCACTGTTGCTGCTGCCAAAGCATGACCAAAATGTTTACCTTTAAAAATAAAGGGTATGTCTACTGCTTGGAGATCACCAAGCAGCACTGCAGAGCAATACAGTTACTTTAGAGGGCGTCTTGTCCTTGGTTTGGTTTTGCCTTGCCATGTGTCTTTATCTGACATGCATTTGTCTACTACTCACTTGCATGCCTTAGCATTAGCCAGGAGCAGCATTCCCAGATCAACAAAATGCTGCAGTGAGGGTGAAAGTCTGGGCCCTGTCTAGCCTCTGCCACAGGTTTCTCATCCTTGCTCTGCATGTTTTAAAAAAAGTGAGTAGAAAGTGCGAATACAAATGATCAGTTCCTATGGAATGCATTGTAGTCTGCGTTGCCCATCATAAGCTAAGTACCCTATTTATAGTAAGGATAAAACTGCAGTATCATATCTGAAAGTAACTTGGCATTATGACTGCAGACACACTTTTTACGCTGCTTTTGTTCGCCTTATTAAAACCTCCCTAGGCTGGAACAATCAACGTATACTTTAATCCACAGAGGCAGTTTTTTTAATGGATAACTGCTATCAAATTTTTTTACTCCTATCCATAAATGGCTTGCACAAATCATAGCTGGGGAAAGACATTCTGTGTATGTTAACTTGCACCTGATTCTTGCTGCTAAAGAAACACCTTTACTAAAATTTGTGGAGCAAAGCTGTCTCACTGCCTCTGGCTCCCTGCACCAGCAAAGGCTGTCACTTTCCCTTTCAAAGATGGGGAAAGATGCCAAAATAGACCTGACAGCTTGTTTTAAGGGGCCTTCAAATATGTTTAAGGTCATATTTTCCATTTTGATGGAGTTTTCTTGATTTTAAATTATTGTTAAATTCTGAGGCTTCGGTGTTTAGTGGCTGAATTCTTTCACGAGCCTAGAATTGCTCCAGAAACAGACATTTAACCTGTCCCTCCTCACTGAGATACCCAAGAACCTTCTTTTCTCAGACACAGTTTTATTGGTCTGTGCAAGAACCAAAAAAGCCTGTGATACTAGAAACAGTTGTTAATGTTTTCTTGTCCTCACTTGTATCACAAGCCTTATCATCATCATTCACTCTTCTTCAATTCCTTTTACCTATTTTATCATGTTTTTAAAAAGCAGGGACTGACATGTAATGTAGGTTTTTGGTGTCTCACCAAATTTATCTCTCAGCCTTAGTAGGAAAAGAATATTAATATTAAATAACAATAACAGAGGGTTGAAGTTTGGCAGTTCATCCACTTTTGAATTATCCCCATGGGGAGAGAAAAAAAGTACAACTAATTTTTTTTTCCTATGTTGTTCAGAGAAGTTGAGGGAATGAGGATTACTTTTTAGTCTTCTCATAAATCCAGAATGACTGCAAGAATTTTGCTCAAACTTTTTAAAAAATCACTTTGGGAACAAGTCAAAGTATGCTTTTTAATAGTAACTATGTAATTTACTGTAAAGAGGTTGACAACTGAATTGAGAAGTGGAATTAAATTTAAAAATGTGTTTGAGTGTGCTATCCTTCTCTGCAATGGCAGGAAATTTTTTCATAACATATGTCCAATCGTTCACTTAAAAAGGCAACTAGTGTCGAACCTGCTATTTTCTTGATGAATGAAAACAGTTTTCTGCTGTTGAACTGATAATAGGCTTTTATTATACTAACATGAAGACATCTTCACCAAATCTATCAAGAATCCAGTATGTAAGTAGAGTATACAAGCTAACTACTGGCACTTTTCCCAGGAAACTGATTTATCTTTTCATCAACAAATAGCTACTGCTACTGCTTAATCGGGCAATATTTGCAAAATATCATTTTAATGGGGGCATATTCGGTCAGTGTCAAATGACTTAAGTCATGTTTTAAGTATGCAGTTCCACGCTGAGATTCTCACCGATCACTAAAAAAGTGAGATATTTCAGGTCTGGTATTTCAAGATGGAAACTAATATTTAAGTGTAGCATGGATTCAGCCATGCACTGGTGCACTAATACTCATTTGGCCTGCCTATACAGTTTCTACCTTCTGTAAAAAATGGGGAAAAAAAATATCTGAAGTTCTATAACTGCAAAACAAAGATTAAATCATCAAGGTTGCTTAAAACTAATTTCTGAATCTACATTAAAATTGATTAGAAAGTTTCCCAATCAGATACTGCATCTGAGGTGTGAGGTGATAGCAGTTGACTAAGCCCTGTTCTGCACCTGTGGTCTCTTTGGGATCAGCTGTGCTCCCCACTGCTCTGCCTCACGAGCCCTGGGCTGCAGTGTCAGTGCCCATTACACTGCACGAGGCAGGTACCAGGGTCACATAACTGTAACAGCCCAAACTGATCACACGGATGCGACTTTTAGATGGAGGCTCTTGGAGCCGCTTTTTGTACAGAACGAAGCAAATGTAAATCACCTCATACCAATTTACTTGGGACAAGTGGAACAGAAAATAGTCCTCAGGGTATGCAATCAGGACTTTTAAGACAGTACTCTCTCTCACAGAGGCAGAATTCATGCTATTGCAAACTCCTCAAAGCCATATTCAGCAGTACCACTTTAAGTCTTTCTGCCATGGACTTTGTATCCCATAAACTATTACAGTTCTAGTTGATCCTCAAAGGCCAGAATTAAGGTTGCTATAAGGATAGTTCATGAATTTCTCTGACTTTGATTTCACAAAGAATCAAGATCTTTATCATAGCCATCTCCTCAAAAGCCGAGATCTTAAACTTAATCACACCATCAAAAAAATTCAGGAAGCTGTTTATGCAGGGAGTTAGAATTAGACACACTAAACTGTGACACTTAGATGTTGTTTTTTAAAAGAAAAGTAGATGGATGATATCATTTGATAAAGAACACATATGATTAAAATATACTAGTTGTTTGCTGTTTTTTAAACTTTCTCTTAAGGCAGCAGTGTTCTGCAAAGATGGCATCAAGAACAATAAATGTCATTAAATAATTCTACAAAATTTATGGCATACATTATTTTGGTAGATCATTTCATGCTTTGTGTTTTCTCTGTTTCTTATACTCAAAGGTGTACTTGTTGAGATAAATGAAGCCTAATTTTCAAACTGTTTAGGCTAATGCCACTACTGTATTTTCCACTGGGACAACAGAACTAGTAACAAAACAAAAATATTGTTGAACATCAGATCATGAGGCAGAATCCTAATGCTGTGGGGTCACACAGTAAAATGACAGAAATGTCATGCTACAGAAACTGTGAACATATTGAAATAAAACCAAATTGTAACCTCATCATATTGTTTTAGGACTTTCCAAGAAGATCCTGTGAAAGTAGAAAAGACCTTTCATGACACTAAAATTGGTATGCCTTTTAAAACCCTTTGTTACTGTTAGCATGTGTAAGAGAACATCTTGACCATATATGACAATCAAGTTCATAGTATTCAAATTGAATGCTTTGCGTAGGAAGATGTGTATTTTACATAGGCATGTTAAATAAGCTGAAGTATAAACAAATATGGCTATAATTTTCAATGTAACATTCCTGGATGAGAGGAGTTGATTTCATAGCCTAGAGCTATGAAATCGGGTCCTTTCAGGCTGTTTTCAAGACTACAGCTTGTGTATTACTGCATTTTCTTGATTTCTGTTGATTTTAATATTTTTTTTTTAATCCTGAGGAGAATGGAAGAGTTTGTTTTTTTCCTGACATTTAACCACCAACTAATCAGTTTCATTTTGATCTGTGGGAAAATCATGGACTGAGCTCTCTTTGAAGATTTTTCTAGGCCTGCAGAGAGGAGGGTGGTGAAGAAGGGTAAAATGGCTCTGGCCCTCCCAGTTGCCTTCTGAAATGAAACTACTAGATCCATGGACTACAGTAAAGTGCCATCTGTATTCATTTTACAAAAGCTTTTCCCACAGTATTCCACAGCATCCTTATATCCAAACTGGGACATTCTGATCTAGAAGAATGAACTGTGAGGTGTATGAAAAGCAGTCTGTACTGATGGGCTACCAGTGCATATATGGAATTCCTCAGGGGTCTGTCCCAGGAGTAGTCTTGTTTAAAGTCTTTATCAATGACCTGGAGACAGAATGATACAGACTGCGCACTCTCATCAAGCTTGCAGACAGAAGAATACTGGGATACAATCTGGTCTGCACAAGGGAAAAGTGCCTTTGAACAGGCTCATGAATTCAATAAGGGCACATCTGGGACAGTAGCGCTGCTTGCAGTGCTACATGCTGAAGACTGGCATGTTGGAAGGAAGGTTTTAAGTGAAGGAGGTATTATGTCGACATATATGGAATTTCTTTTGTCATGAGGGTGACTGAGCAATTGAGTAGGCTGCCTGAAGAAGTTGCAGAATGTCTGCCTTTGAAACTTTTCAAGACCTGAAGAAAAAAATATTGACTATGCTTTTGACTAAGCTTTGAGCAGTGGGGTTGAGTAGGTGACCTCTCAAGGTCTCTTCCAGAACATACTGATCAATGATTCCAGTGATAAAAATGATGGATTTATCATCCTTGGTTTTGGTGTTTTGGATGTTGGGGTTTTTATTCTCACAAGCTGAAATGGAAGTGGTGTCTCTTCTATCAGTTAATGCCTTGGAGGGACAAGCTTTGTATCTCGGATGACTCTAAAAGTACAAATCTAATTACTATGAACTAGATATGAAAAAAGAATCAGATCTGGAAAGTAGAATGAGATTTTAACCCCCTGCTTAAAACTTGCCTCTCCTGTTGACACCTGTGTCATATATGTAGACCCAGAACTAGACTGATCAAAAGTCCAAGTTTTGAGTTCACACGTCTGAATTCTTGGTCAGGTTGACAGGA
The DNA here is from genome assembly GCA_038380795.1 of Pyrocephalus nanus. Taxonomy (NCBI): domain Eukaryota; kingdom Metazoa; phylum Chordata; class Aves; order Passeriformes; family Tyrannidae; genus Pyrocephalus; species Pyrocephalus nanus. The sequence goes on from CM076260.1 coordinate 40,449,574, forward strand.
ACCATGAGGGTTTCCTTTCTAGCCTTTCCTTATCGTGCATAAGCAATTAACTCACTGGGTTTATCTGTGCATTAACATCTATCAAATTCCCTGCTATCGCATGGAACTAGGATATTGATCTTTTCTGTCTTTTTGTGAAAAATTATTATTTGTGGTCTTGGCTCATTTAAGTAAAAGGAAGAAAGCCATCTACTTCACCCCACTGACTATGTAGAGGAATTTAAGGCACTTACTAATGAGGATTGGGTACACTGGGTGCTTTAAAATTAAATTCAAGTTAAATGCCTAACCTGAGTGAACTTGATCCCACCCTCAGTCATTAACGGATTATAATGATATTCATTTTACAGAAAGGCTCACTTAGAATGTGTGTTAGCAAATTCTGTTTGAATTTTTCAAAAGCAGCAAAAGTTGCTTGGATGGCTGCTTTCATTCATTTAAATGAACTAATGGGAAGCTGTCAAAAAATATTCTTTAGGACAGAGGGCATCATTCTTCTGTTTCTACTGTGCTGTGGCAGTGCAGTCCTAATCTGTGACCACGCCTTATGTATCTTGTATGTGTAGTACATCTCAAAATAAGTAAAAATAAGATGACAAATCTGTTCATTAGGGAAGGAAACATTTCCTCCTATCAACTAGCCAGGCAGAAATGTAGAAAATATGTTGCTTTTAGGCAACAATTTTTAGAACATTAATTTAGTTTTAAATTCAGATCATTTAAGATTATATTTTCTGTGGTTAGTAATTTGAGAAGCTGAACAGGTTAATTTTGTGTCTGAAGCAGTAAATCTGGCTTCCATACATCTGTAACATACTTCTAAGCAGAATATGACTTACAAAACTAACTTGAAGAACAAAGACATTAAAATACATGACACTCAGAAGTCAGGAAATTGCAAACAGTTGTCAATACAAGCATTCCTCTCCATCTCTGAGAGTATTCTTTGTCATGAAATGTCTTGTTTAAACAATAGCATTTTTAAAAGTTTCCTTTATTAGTGCACCGGTTGGAAAATGGCCATTTAAATAAGCTACTTATTTTTTTCTCTTTAATATTAACTTTTTCCCTTTGTTTACTGGTCTCCTGTCCAAGGCAATGGAAGTCAGCTGAAGTTTTTTCACCAGTTTCCACTTCTCAAGTGAGGTATATGGTAGCCCAGAAGATGGAAAAAAGACACCCACTAGCTGTAGGTCAGGGGAAGAGACAGGTGAATTATCCTGTTATTTCCTAGGATTTTCTGTATGCTGATTCTCAGCATATGTACTCTGGAGTTCGTGTGTCATTACCATGAATCCGTTTGGCGTTCATTGTAATGGCTGTGATCATCAATCCGATTAGTACTCATATAGATGTCAATGGTGTTTCATTACAATTTATTATTAGTTAATGAACACCTATATGAGGCTCATACTACACTCATTTAAAAAAACTTCTTAAAAGGGTTAGCCATGAAATTTAGTGGCAGCCAAATTCTGTGTCTCAAATCAATCCTCAGCTTCTCTCAGGAAGTGAAATCTTAGAGCTTGCAAGCTCCCTGCTAGGAGATAGAGAAAGATAACTTATAGCCATATTTTTGGGCTAGGAATGATGCAAAGCCCTCTCAGTGCTCTCCAGCTCCAGCTCCTGGGGTTCTTCCCTCCACCCTCTGCCTGCCTGTTTGACCAGATGCTGCCAGACATGGCCCTGTGCAGTGTTTTGTCATGTAATGAGAATCAGGTGTGGGAACTGTTTCCCAGGAGCAGAGACCAGAAAAAGCTTAGTTTTGTGCCAGTGTTTCTCCGAGGTCTGGCTGAGAATCCAGCTGCTATATTCACCCAGCATCCAGTCCAACTCTTGCTGAGGTGCCCATGCTGTCATAGGAGTCAGGATATCACTGACAGAGCCAGGAGACACTGCCTCCAGAGAAGAAAGCTGCTCCACTTTCCCCAATCAAACAGGTACCTGAATCGTAATAGACTTTGCCTCACAGAATGCAAGGTCTCACCAGTCAGCTGGTCAGCACTATCTTGACTTTGCTTGGCTCCCTGAAAACCAATAACAAAGGAAGGATTTTTTTTTTTTTTACATAAATCCTCAGTTTAGATACTTTACCTTTTGTAGTTTTGTGGGGTTTCTGGGGAGTGTTTTTGTTGGGGAGGGGTTGCTTGGTTTGTTTGTTGTTTTGTTTTCTTTTGTTTTGTTTTCTTTTGTTTTGTTTTTTTGGGGGGGAACGTTTATTACTATTTTCTGTCCTAGGCAACTACCTTTGGGAACACTGGACTCTTGCAAAATCTATTTCAGGCAAGAGTTTTGAATGCAATAAATTGTCACCGGGATGGCTAGTATATTTAGTCTGTTTTAAAATAAATGGGAAAATAATAAGTGATGTTTGCGTATCACTATTGATAAATTGTTCTGCATATTTCTGCTGCTACTGTATATGAATCACTTTGCATGAAATTAATAATACTCACAAATCGTGAGAGTGAAAGTATCTGTGCTTTTAGATATGAAAGTAGAGGCAATAGGATGAGGCTGTTTCATGGTGCTTAGTTAGGCTGACTGTCCCTGAGCCAATAGTGCTCTGTGCATGTCTTCCAGCTGCAACTTTCCTATGCTTCCACTGGATCAGGCACTGAGCCCTTCTAGCTAGCACACTGGGACTGCAGGGGTTTTCTCAGCTCCAGGGAACTTCCCTATTCACTCCTTTGGTATCTCTTTTAATATTCCAGTTAGGTATATATGACACTCTTCAATCATTTCTAGCTGTTGTTAGCTATTAATTGTGGTTTAGCATTATGACTAAATCCTTGCATAAAAGTCTGCCTTTGCCCTTGAACTACTACTGTCTCCACCAAAACAATAAAATATCATAAAAATGTAATTTTCCCAAAAACCTTTTCTACATCTCTTTGTTACGATCAAAACTTCCTTTTAGTTCAGTGGATTTTGTACCTTTAGATTTTTCCATAACTATCAATTTACACCCTGCTCCATCCTTTCCACTATTTCCTCTCTAAACCTCAGTTCTAAGTTTAACATTTTATTAGTTAACATTGTGTCCAGCTTCTTTTATAACAGTTATTAGAGCATTCCATTTTGAGATTCAACATATAAATTTTTTTCTCAGATCCTGTCAGTTCAAAGTACAGGTTCTCAATCCTTCTTGGGCTATCACTCCAGCCATGCCAATTATCCTTTTTTTCGGTCCTTCAGTAAAATGCAAACTGCTCCTCACTGCCTCTGAGATCCTTCACAGTCCTTACTCCATCTTTGCTTTGCCGCTGTCATTCCCCCTTTCCTGCATTTCCACTGTTGCTGTGCTTTGCACCTTCTTACACCATGAAGCAGTGTCTCAGTGCAGATCTACAAGGCTGCAACTCCTAACTTCAGATTCTAGTATCTTTTGTAATACTTACCAAAAGGCTTTAGGATCAATAGTGAGAGAAGAGCAATTTGAATTTTGCTTTGAATTATGAGGGGAGGGTGTGGCATTGTTCTTTTTTTATTTTGGTTCGTGCAGATGTGTCCTGACAAGGAGATTTCTTTGTTGAGAAGATCATGTCTCCACAACACCTCTGGACAGCATCTACCACATATGTGGTGCCAATGGAATACAATAACAACAATAATAATAACCCCTACCCAGAAAACCTCATTAAGGACCTCAGGTATCCCTTGAGTTATGTATTGATCCATGTAAAGGATTGCTGTGTCATGCACTTACATGAAAGGCCAGATTTAAATCCCCCAAAAAGCCACAGAAGAGCTCACATTACAGCTCCACAAAGAAGCTTGATTAAATGTGAATTTAGTTCAAGGTCTGAAGTGTACATATGAAAACTCCTGAGGATCTTTTAATCAAAACTCGGACCCTTTTGCGTGGTTAAAAGTGTGATTTTTGTTAGGTGATATTGACATGGATTGTTTGCTGATGCATTGTGATTTAATGCCATGTGACCATAATCCCTGCACGCAAATGATTAATTACAAAGTGTGTTTCATTTTTTTTAAAGGACTTATCACATTTCCTCTACTTCTGCCTCTGTTTAGATTGCATTCTAAAAGCCACATGCCTTTAATTTTTTAGTTTTATTTGAATTATGTCAAAGTATGTAATAATTCACAAGCTATTTGGATTTTGGATTAAAACAGGTAATAGTTGTTTATAAAATATTACAGCTTCAAGTCTATAGAAACTTTAAGCATTTCTGTATTTGCTTCAAGGCATGAGGAGAGAGTGACACAGCTCATTTCCTCTGCTGAGCCCTCTTTGCTGCCTTGTACAACACTTATTTCAAAGCACGCCACAGCTTAGAACTGTCGTGATCCCCATTAATATAAAATCATTGACCTCTGCTCCTGCTGGTGCGACTAAATTACATTCTGCTGCTCAGCAGCAGCCGCATATGGGGCCAGCTCTTTTAGTCATGGCCAGGTGCCTTGATGTCAGCGCTGCCCCTCCTACGCTCAGGGTTTTCCTTTAATGAGGATTATGCACCTTCAAAGATTGAGGAAACCCACTCCCCGGATGGCAGCATTTCTAATGGCATCTGGTCTTACCATACAGTGACTCTGTGTTGTATGAAGCTGTGGAGAAGTGCTTTGTTTTCCCCACACACACAGTGAGGAATTGTGAGAGTTCATGATTTGGCAGCTCTTTTCTCCCTTGACCAACAAACCCAGGACACCGTGAACAGAAATATCACATTTTTATGAAGCCCTGTAGTGCTGTGTTAAACAGTATCCCATATCGTGTCAAAACCTGGGTGGGATTCCTTCCACCTCTCTTTGCCTTTTAGTTTATGAAGCTCAAAAATAAAGTACAGGTAGCAGTTTTATAGTCTTCACATTTTTGTGTTCTTATAAAAAAAAACCAAAAAAGATTTTATAGGGCTGATCAGGATTGATACAGCTTCTGAGTGTGGTCAGCTTTTCTCACTGTGTGGTCTTTCTTGCTTTTTTTCCCTGACCCTTTTCACCCACCCCCAGCCCCTCGAGACACTGTGCTTTGTGAGCCATGGAGCATTTTTGCCTGTAAGCAACGTGCTCTACAAATGGGTCTGAGCAGCAAGTTTCTCTACCAATCTTCCTAAACATGGTGTTATTCAACAAGGAGACTATTTTATGTTCTGGTTTTTCAATGAGTTACATATTGCTAGACTTTGGCACCTATCAGAGAGACTGGCTACTGATGATGATCTCTGGAATAACACTTTAACTGACACAGAAATTGCCAATGCACTCATTCTGTATCCAGTTCCATGAAGTAGTATTCATCACCTTAAGCTTGTGATGATGTCAAAGTGAATTAGCAATGATCATCTCCTTCTTGGTGATAGTCAAATTCTTGTAGATCTTATCGTGTAAGAATAAGTAACATAAGAATTTGGCACAAAAAGTTTTTATACAAGAAAATTAGAAAATGTTCTGCTTAATGTGTACAGACACACTTTTCTTTTGTTATAGAATATATCTGTGTCAAGGATTAAGATCATTGCTCTCTTTGATAAACTATCGCTATTTTTTCATAACTTTAGGCTACTGCATGATTTCATTCTATTTTTATTTTGCAACTAATTTAAATCTGACACTATTTGTTAGTTTTGAAAGTCTCCTCTGTGCAATGCAATCACGTAAAATAACTATAAGTTGACTATAATAAACACATACGTGTGTTCTTTGTTGTATTCTACGTTGTGTTCCCAGTGAAAGTTAGTGTTGACAAAATATGACCTGTAAAACAAAGCTGAGGGTTTAGAAATTTCTTTTTAGTGTGTACCCATAGACAAATTGCAGATAAATCTTTGTAATAAAAAGGAACAATTCCTCATTTTTTCCTTTGTGTGCATGTGTGAGAGGGGGAGGAGGAGGTTTTTAATTGTGTTTTGTTCCTTATGAAAGGTAACATCTGGATTAACAACTTGCTTTTGAAAGCTGATACCCAAACAAAGTGCTTTCTTTACTGAGAGATGTCCTAACCCCAGTCACACGACTGCTAATTTGGCTTTTCTCTTAATCTCTGCAGAACTTGCTGAACAGAAGCAAAACTATGTGCATGCTAATGGCTCACTTTCTGCATACTCCCCTCTCTCCCTTGGAGTGTCTGGTGTGCAAAGCCGAGCTGGAACAAAGATACACTAATTATTCTCCATTAATTTGTCTGCTTGGATGGTCCTAAATACCAGAGTGATTAATTAGCGCGAGGCAGCCAGGGCAGGATGTCACACCCTTCTCTGCGTTTAAGTGTCGGCAGGGTTGTGCTCAAGTGTTGACAACAGCATATCTTTAATTTTCTCCAAGAAGAAAAGTTTACTCAGTACAATTAATTTGAGCTTGGCTAGGTTGCAGGAATAAATGTAACGTGGAATAATATTACTGCTGCTTAGGCAAATTTTTTGCATCCTTAGGGTACGGTAAAACTTTTCGCACCTCAGTTATTGAATATTGTTTTTCTATAATTGTTTCAAATTGGTTTAATTACTTTAGTGCATTTTGCAGATTAAAAAATGGATCATAAACCAGATAGAAATTGTTGTCTTCAATGGCTGGAGATGGGGTATGTGTAAATGGTTTGATATGATGGATAAATTAAAGAAGGACAACCAATGTCAGCTCAGCTTCTGAATTATCTTAATTCAGCGGTTTTTTCATGTCCAAAAATTGAATTGTCCAAAAATATATGTCAACATGATTTAAAAATTTACTGACTACTTAGCTTGCAACATTTCAAGTAAATTAACCAAAATAACTTGAAAATTAAACAAACCTGGTTCAGAAATGTTTCACCTGAGATCATCACTTGCATTGCCTTTCTGTTTTCATATAGAACTCTTAAAAGAATAGTTAACAATATAGTTTTCTGAGATTAGCTCCATAATAATGATAAAATTTGTAGATACACATTTGTGGATTGTATGAGAACTGTTTGTGTTTAGGAAACATGGTAAATAAAAATAAAACTGCAGTTGTAGTGTCTCGAGTAATTGTAAAACTTACTGCATTTGCAAATCCTTGTGTTTTATTTTGATATTTTTAACCACTTTTTAGAGCACAATTTTTTTCTTGGGGGAGGGGCCATAAATGGAAAAGAGATCCATGACATTAGACAATGCCTGTGACTTTTTGGCAGCTACCCTCAGATAAAGCCCTAAAGGGGTCATACCCAAAGCTACAGAGAGAGCTTCATCTCTCCTTGCATTGTTAGTCACTATTGTTCTCCTTGTCAATTAATTCCCCATAATAAATGTTTGACCATGTTGTGGCTGATACAAGCCACTTCAATGTAGGTTACTTTACACCAAAACTTACTCTTTCTCTTGGTAATTAATTTCTGTGTTTCAGCCATCAGTGTATACTTTACTGTGCAAGTGAAATCTTTATTCAGCTATGTGAGGAGACTGAAGTTTACTGGCTACAATGAGAGTTTGGGGAAGGGTTAAACTAGATAAGAAACATTTATTTAAATTAACAGAGCTTATGCATACCAAGCTTTGTAGAAAAAAATATAAGTGCTACGATGCATAGTGAAACATCAAACTGTGATTAAGTCAGGCATTGTAACCACTATGGCACCTATCTGCAAGAAAACAGACAATTCTGGCAAAAGTTACCAGTTGCTGGATCTCTCTAAGCTCAATAAAAATAAGTAGACAAAATAGAGTCTGAACATGAGCTGAAGTTCTTGACTGTGAAGTACAGATAAGTGAACCTTATTTAAAAAAATAAAGGGAAAGAACAGATCATTAAGAAATACCATCCTTTCACATCTTCTGTGTGTCTTGAATTTTTCTGTTTTCTGGGTTGCTTAAGTAGGAATTTTTTGCATCAGTATTTTGCAATTGCTCAGTTTCCTCTCTGATCGATGAATGATGCTGAGAAATTCTTATCCACAATTCATTATGTTCTTTTAGTTCCCTTGTCTTAAAAATAATTCCTTACATTTTACGTTCTAGGTCCTTATTGACATTTAGTCACTTGGTAAGCCTTGTCTTCCTTCTGCAAGGCAATCTCATTTCCCTATTTCTTCTTTTTTAACCATCATCTGTCCACACAAGTTATCACACCTTATGCATCCGTTCTGTGGCTTCCCATAAAACAACTTTGTAATGAGAGCATTTCAGATCAAAATGTCTAGACAGGACACGGGAAAAGGGGAAATCAGCATAATTTCAAACTCTTAGGTGGTTAGTTTGATCAGAGAAATGGGACTGAACTATTAAAATACACTCCCCATTCTTACAAGTATTAACATTTGAGGTCTGTCCCAGCAGCCTTGTCATAGGCAGTGTTCTTCACACTCTCCTACTTAATCAAAATAACAGCATCCATCAAGCTGTTGTGAAAATGAATAAGATGCTTTGTGGGAGAATCATTTCAGTGTACTATTAATACTGTTAATAGTGATTCAACTTGGATTTCTTGAAACTTGCTAACTCTACAGCTAGTAGGATTTCTCTCAATAAAACTAAACAAGGATGTTATTAAGTCTTCTAAATGATGTTACAAAACTTCAAGTTACTACAGAATTAGAGGTGAGTTCAGCAACAAAAACCTTGCCTCACTGTTATTTGTTGGCTCTAGATTATTATATATGGCATTTGGAAGCAGTCCTCAAATATATTAATTTCCCTAGGAATAACCTTAATCAATCAATCAATCAATCAATTATTATTAGTTGATTTCTACCTTTAGAACATATGTTAATTATTTGCTTCCTGATTTTATTTTGAAAAGGCTCTAATTCCAAGGTATTTGTCCAACATGGTAAAAGTAAGATAAGTATAAAAGGATCTTTTCTGCAGTGTTGTTATTTAAACAAATTTGTTGTATATTTGATGTACAGGAAATGTTATTTTGAAGTGCAGAAGTTACTCCTGTCATTTTGAGAATTCAGTACTGATGTCAGTTTATCTGCTATGTCAGTGCTGATTAAATGAGTCCTCCCTGTATAGTGAGAGCAGATCCAGCTGTTACATGAACTATGGTAGTTGTTGCACGTCTTCTGTCTTTGTGTGAATTCTAATTTATATATCCCTTCCTCCGTATGGCAGCCAAACAAAAAGTCCATTCTATGCAGAGAAATACAGGACCAAGTTCAGAGATGCCCAACATGCAGATGGCAAAGAACTTAACTAGTATTTTCTTTGTAATTGACATTTTATAAGTTGGCTCACTCCTTATCCTCTAGCAATTGATCTTAATTATTTGATGGAGACTATGGTAAATCAAAGGCAAAATGCAGCTGTTGTTCCAGAGGATATCTGAAGTGCATCCTAACATTTGGCTGATTAAAAAGCCTCAGACTTCTGAGAAGTTTTCTGCAAAGCGCAAATGTAAAGCATGGGAAAGACAGGTTAGTCCTACAGTGTACAGATCAGCCACCAATAAGGATCATCTAAATATGAAGCAGAATTCCAGTGCAAATTGGCACAGCTTCCTTGACTGCTGAGAAACTGCATTGATTAGCAATACCTGTTGAGTCCACACATGCATGAGATCTCTGTTGATCTCAGCAGGAAGATTTTGTGTGTATGTACTTCAATTGAGTGAGCTCTAGGGGCTAGAAAAACACCCCAAACACCTGCATTAATCTCTTTAGTTTTTTTCAAAGCCGGTCTCAGTGGCTACTTGGAATCAGCAGGTGCAGTTGGACTTCCCTCAAAACTAGGGGCAGAGCATAGTTTCTTTCACAGCAACATTTCCATTAATCTTTTAGAATCAGCTTTTCCTGAACTAGGGGTTACAGTCCTTTTGTGCCAAATCAACAGAAAGTTAAAATCAGTCCTTAGAATGCATGTTTCAAGTTCATAAGGAAATCAGTTCAGTGTTTCAGCTAGTGACTGAAAGAGTGACTTTCAGAAGCCATTCTGTCTTCTTGTTTGTAGTTAGAACTATACTCAAGTTACTCAAGTTACCTTTCCTAATGTCTGGAACTGTGTGGAAATGTCTAGGCTTAATAGCTCAAGGTATTGAGCTCAACCTTTCAAAGTGTTGAGTGCCTCTGTAAGAATTTCCATTGCCACCCATGAAAATTGCAGTTTTTGATCCTATTATGGAAGAATAGATGTCTAAACATGGATATGGAAATTAATTTGGTCACCTCCTTTTATGAAATTAATTTTTTTCACCCTTACACCTTAAATTTTTAACAAGATGTAATTGATTGATGATGTCATCGACCTCCCTTCTTCCCCATTTATTCACTAACTGCTGTTAACTAACATTTGCTTTCTGATAACACTTGGAAAATGAAAATTACTTTCAATCCTATTTCTGGAACAGAGCCTGAAGTGTTCTTAGCTGTATCAGAGGAACATTTGTATTTCTTATTATTCTAAAGGTCTAATTCAGAGCAATTAGGGCAAATAAAATCAAAACACTATGCTAACAAGCTACGAGAGGCTGTGGGAGAGAAAGAGGCTCTCCTGGACTTGTGAATAGCTGATGCTGTCATTTCTGATGGGCAGTGGTGCAGTAGCCTCAGAAATGTTCCTGTCAGTAGAAGACATTTGGGTGAGTTCTTAGTTTGAGAGCTTCATCTCTGAGAAAGAAGAAAAGGTGGGTTTGGTAATAAATTAGCCTTTCTGATTACAACATATCCTCATGTAAAGGAGAGAGAAAGAGATCAATTCCTTTTCCATCAAGTTATTTATGGCATCCATATATAACAAAAGTAGTTTGGGAAGAATTTGATTCTCATGCAAAGCTACATTAGAGAAATACTAAAAAAAAAAAAAATCTACTGAGTTCCTGTTACCCATTTACAATCCTTTTATTCTCCTTTGTCACAAGACAATACTAAATAGACATGATTGCATAAAAAAAAATCTATGAAAATTTTATGTATTCTTTAAGAATTCCCATAAATTATAAGAATTTGCAAACCAGCTGACCATGTTCTTCAAAAAATGATGCATTACAACAATTCAGAGATGTAATTAACAAAATTACTTTTTATATTGATGCAGAAACTGAGGGCAGGGTAGATCACCCAAGTTTCTGGGACGATAATGGAGAATGCATACAGAGAAAGGCAGAGTACTTGCATGCATGGGCTGACGATGTATCAGACTTGAGCCTAGCATGTCCTCCTGACAACTTTGACCACAGTGCTAGTCCCATTCCCTTTCAAAAGGGAAATCCACAAGTCATTATCATCTGAGTAATGGCTAAGCTGGTTCACAGCTTCATGTAGGACAGCATTGTTGGGCCAAATCACGTGGATATCACCATGCATTCTCACATGTGTACATGTGTGTACATGCATGCATCTGCACACAGACACACACATAGAGGCAAGGAGCAGACCCTGCGACATCCTAAGGAAGTAAAGATCCACTCCAAATTCTGCCAAAACTGCCAAAACTCTTTCTGCTTTCAGTAGGCAGTTCTAGGCTGTCAGCCCATTTATCTACCCCCTCAGTGTGTGTTGTCACTCCTGATCATGTACTCACAAAGTGGTCCCAGAAATATGTTTACAGAAGAACCTCATTCTGACTTTCATATTAGTGCAAATTAGTGGGAGTACTTCCCTTGGAAGAGCTCTTGGGAGCCATTTTGGAAAGCTCTTGTTATTTGCTTGCTACTGTAAATTAATCCCAAATGTTTGTATATTATTCATGAATCTAAAACTCAAACAAGCCTTCTCTCCCTATCTCTGTGTTTATATAGTTTCCACACCCAGTTAAACTGAACGAAAATAGTATCTGTGATGAGGTTCCACAAATCCATTACTACATAAGGGAATAGGTTAATACTGCTCTATAGTTGGGCACATTGTTGCCACTCAGTTAATATGAGATATTTTCGTCTACCTTTGCACATGGAAAAGATATGTCAGTTATGGCAGGACAGGAGTATGACTACAGGCAGCTTGTTCACTGGGTGTTCACAGTGTTGGTAACTTTGTCTTGTGTAGTGCTCATCAGTCAGTTAGAGAATTAAATGTAAGCACAGATAATAAGGTAAAGATATAAATAGCTGGCTCTGACAATGTGGCACAGGGTAAATTGCTTTTTTGGACTGAACCAAAATACTGGGAGCAAAATTTTGGTAAGATTACGTACAAATTTTGCTGCAAGTCTGAGCCATGATGAATTTCGGGATGCAAGAATACACCCATTCAAACGAATCCTCTGCTTCTGAGTGGTCATCGAAGGGAAAAAAAAAAAATCTTTGCACTATGGTGCTATATAGCGATCAGTACACACAGAATTTAAACTGAAAGTCTGTGGAGTTTTTTAAATTTTGGGTTTACTTCAGCAAGATGAATTGCACTAGAAGAAGGCAGCGTATGTGCTGCATCATTCTGACAAAAGTTCTCGTGGAGGTAATGCCGTTACTAGATGAGAAACTAAATAGAAATGTTCAATAAAACATGCGTGCATCTGCACAATAGAATAGTCCTTATATTTTACATTGAGCTACCTCAGGGTCATGGAAGGTGTTTTATTAGCACAGTCAACAATAATAGCATGATTTTTATTAGTAGGAAAAGATAGAGTGAGAGACTACTAATTATTTTTCAGCCTGAGGGGCATTTTTCCTGAAACGACTGTTAATTTGATCATTGTCATGCAGTTCACAGATTTACATGAACTTATTTCAGTACGACACATGGCTAAGAACAAGACTAAAAATGTTGCTTTATTAATGGTTTTCAGCGAACATATTAGAAAGTGCTAACCATGTGGGTATAGGGATGATATTGATAGTACTTAGAAGGCTGAATCTTTTTTGGAAGGAGCTAGCCTGAAGCCCTTTCTGTGTGATATTTTTTGTTCATGCGGTGAGATATTAAGCCTACAAGAATGAAATAAAATCCCAATGAAATGAGAATCTGTTGGTGTTGCCTTAGATCTTTGTGCAGTGATGTTGCTGCAGGTTTTTTTGGCTGTTGTGTTTTGGTTTTTTTTTTAACTGATCTGGCAGGTCTAACAGCCGATTACTTTTTTAGGCAATTATTTAATCAATACATATGGCTTAGGTGTTTACATATATATGTGTGCATGTATAAATATAAACACACTCTTAATGAATTTTCTACTAGAAGTGACAAAAAATCCTGGGAATACATTCCAGATTTTAGTATTTTTAAACACTCTGGCATTTTCTTACTTTGAGTGTCTTCTCTGCTTTTCAGCCCACATACACACATCCTTTCAATCCTGAGGAGAGTCATACATGCACTCTGAAAGGTCTTTAGTTTAGATTAAGAGAAACTGAAAGATGAAAGGGAAGAAAAGCTTCCCGAGTTTCTGGAAGGACAAATTGTTTGCATCTCCTTTGTCATACACTGCCTTCCCTTTTCCTTACAAGGTGGTAGCTTCCCTTGCTGGTGGGGACTTTTTAGAAGTGTAAAACTTTAGTGTGCAGCAATCAGTTGCTATTGCTGTGTGCCACTGTCTGGTGTGCAGACCAGCAGAATGCTCTGTACAGCTGCATCTTTCGTCCTGCTGTGTCAGACTCCAACACGTGGCTGGTACAAATGCACAACAAATAACATATCAATGTTATTTGATTTTCAACCGGGACAATTTAATCTCTTAAAAAATTATTTTCATTGCCAACTGTGGCAAAAATGGTGGAAGAAACTCTCAGACAGCAAGAAGTTCCAATGAGCTGTCAGATGACTTCCCCTCTTTTCTCTCAAGTTCATGTGTGTTTACTGGATAGTCGCCTTCTTGCACTTGGGAAAGCAGTAGCACCAGTGTTGCCCAGGCTGAGAGTTGACTCTAGGCCAGGACATTCACTTACTTACCGAAATATCTTAACGACTTGCAGCTCAGTCTGTATAAGGGAGTCTAAGGAAATTTTTGCTTCCCTTAGTGCTGTGGATTGCTAACTGCTCCACCCATTCCTCCAGTGCCCCTCAGATCTCTTTAGCTGATATAGAAAACTACCCTCTTTCTTTCTGCTTTGAGGTCCCAGTTTTGGTCCTGCCTGCCTCCAATCACTCTTTGCTCATCAATAGACCCAAAAGTAACATTTCCTAGTCATGGTTCAGGACACACTTATTAGATACTGATTTCTTCTTTCAGCAGCAAGAGGAAGTATTTTTATCTGGCTTTTTCTATTTAGATTTTGTGAGGAAGAGGGACGCAAATATGCAAAACAGTAATCCTAACAGAAAACATTTAACAATGATATTGTGTAACTGTGAGTTGCTACAAGAAATTTTACTTGGATTTATAAAATCTTTAACTGAGATACTCAAGATATTATGGTTTACTCTGAAATTGATGGGCAGGTCTCAATGCACAGATATCCAAAGCACAGATTCCAGGGCAGATATCAGAAACCTGCCTCAAACCTCTGTCTGTAGATATACTCAGAGAGAGAGAGAGAGACTTCAATAGGCAGAAAGCCAAAGGATAAACTCTTGTACCCCTGTTGAAGGAGCAAACAATACAGGTACCCACAAAAGCAAAGGAAAATACAGTAGTCCAAAACTGCCAGGATAACACAAAGAGGCAGCACCCATCTTAATGGCTTCTGATCTTTACTACCACCTATATTTTGCCGTGGGTCTTACTTCTGAAGAATCAAGGTGATGAAAACATGATTTAGTGCTGCCTTTCTTTTCATCTCCCTTTCTGCCCTAGGTTAACTTTTGTCATAGGTGAAAATTTTGGTTGGGCACCTTTTATAGTTCTGTGGGCACCCACAGTTATCTGCATTTCATCTGCAGTCTTAACCATGAGATTGAGATGGGACAGCCTTCACAGGTACCTTTTTACTGAGAAAGGTGACAGGCTATTGGTTGGAATGTCACCATTGTGCCTTCTAGCATTTATGTTCATGATAGAAATTATTTGTCTCAGTCATGCAGAATTGTAAGGCTATCTTGAGTCTAGCTATTATGTCAATCTGCAGAAAACAAAAGTAAGAAGGCTAGGAGAGAAAAAGGTACAATCAGGCACTACTAGGACTGGATGATATTTAACATGAATTCTCTGTTTCTTGTGTTAAGGTCATTCTCTAAGGACTCTCTATGAGGTACCAATAGATCCTGACATGCAGCTCCATATCCTAGACTTTGAACTGTCCTAGTCTCTTCTCTGATATGTAAGATCTAAATAGCAAGGTCCCATCTGAACCTTTCAGATACACCTTTTTCTAAGATATTTTACTTCAAATAAATTAGATCCCTTAGGATTTGAACTGCATTATTTTTAAGGAGTGTTATCTCCACAGAATTGTGAGATACTAATAAATATTTCATTTTTAGTAAGTTCTTAGTCTATTTCATAGATATAAAAAAAAAGTTAAAGCTCTGATTTCAAGAAAAGAAATCCAGTTTTTTAACTCTTTTATTTACAACTTTTGTTACTTTCTTCTGAGAGTCTGAAAGAAAGCTGAAACTAAAGACTGAATATAGGAATAATAAAATATATTTATTTTTATCTAAAAGGAAATCAAAAGTCCATTATCCCAATAGTTATAACCCCTCAACTGCACTTGAAATTAAAATGTTATTTTTAAACCCAAATAAATAAATCTGACTTGCATCACACATCTGTTGAGGTAAGCCTTGATGATATGGCTGATATCACTCATTTTTTTACTATCCATAGCATAAAAATCTCCCTGTAACATTTTCTGCAAAAACACTTTTTTTGTAATAGACACAAAAATGGAATGGAATGAAATGAAATGAAATGCTATGAATGTTTAGAATGAATTTTTCTTTCTGTTGTGAAAAACACATGGAAAACAGAAAGTGTTAACTGGAAATCTCAGTGCCTTAAACTGAAAAGAAGGAATGTAACAAACATACAGCTAAAATTTCTCTGAATTTGCTCTTTTTTCTGATTCAGGAATGAAGAGACACAGCTATACGAGCAAAATGGCACTCTTCTTCCAACCCTACTTTAACTGAATCAGTGCCTAATTTCACATTAATCAAATGTAAGCTACAGTCTTACAGTCCCACTGTAATTTTGTGTGTTTCTTTCCATTTTATAGATAAAATAACTCTAGAGTATTATGGGGAAATTGTGAGCAGAAGTGATAGAGCAGGAGATATCTGGCAGGTCTAACCCTGCAAAATATTTCTACCATTTCTGTGTTGCCCAAGTCAACTGTAGCTTGAATACTGTAAACTAAAATGGAACAGAATTGTTAAATTTTAAAGGGGAAAATAAATGTGGCTCACTATAAGTGTTATAACTGAATACACTTGGCTGTGAAAGACTGTTTTTAACAAAAGTCTCTTTGCTGGAAGCTCATCTAAAAATGTGGGACAATATAATGCAACTAAACAAGAAGGAAATGATTATACAACAATCAAAACAATATTGCTGTTTGGATGTTCTTTAAAGTTGTGAATAGCCACCTCTGCTTTAAAATTCACATTTTTGAACTTTGAAAAAGGTTCTTGAAGACAATTTGGTTCTGTTTTTTCCTTCCAAAGCCATATGGTTGAGAGAATTAAGCACTGTCCTGGGAATCAGGACATTCTCACTCCTCATCTCATCTTTACTGCTGATGGGTCTTAATACTTTCTACTTCTTTAAACTTTGGAAATGCTATTTAATTATGCTATGCAACAACCCAGTTTGCAAACATTAATTAAGCCTCATAGCTCCCTTGTGGTCTGAGACAGGTAAAATACCATTAGTCTCAGATAATAGGGAAAATAAGGCTCAGAGGGGTTAAGTGGCATGCCCAAAGTCACAGAAGCAGTAGTATTTGGATTGGTATTATAATTCAAATTGTCTTTAACCTACAGTGACTCTCTAGCAAGGCCAATGTGAGTTTCTTGAGTTAAAAAGCAAGAAACAAGCATTTTATCTGTTATGAAAATTCAGTACCTTTAGGCTCAAGTTACCTCTAAGTTAAGTATTCATTTGAGCCTCACTGATTTATAAACAGATACATGCACAGGCCACTTCAGTGCTGGGGAAGATGAACAGAGAATACAAACTGCATCCTCTAAAAGAAGTTTCTAAAGCAGGGAGAGAGCATCACCCCTTGCGCAGGCTGTGGGGCTGGTGTTTCAGAGTGCAGACCCCACAGGAGGGAATGGGCTTCCAGCTGCTCCACTCAGAGAAACACAAAAGTGATCTCCTCCATCTGCGAGGGGTCAGGGAAGGGTTTTCATCCTGTCTGCCAATCCAGACAACACAGGAAGGTAAAAGAGGCTACTGGGGAAAGAAGTGGGGGACTCCGTACTACTGTTCCACGTGGGTCACCAAGGTCATAGCAAGGGAACCCCCTCTGTAAAGACAGAAGTTTTGCTGTTTACTCACTCCTTAGAGATGAGCCCCAGCTGAACCTGGTCTCCAAGCCCAAAGCTCCCTGCAGAGAACCAAATCCAAGAATTGACAGAGCAGAATGATAAGCATTGCCTGGGACTTCGCAAACAAAAGAGGAGGAAGTATATCCAGTATTCTTAGTTAACGCATTAACATCAACTACAAAGAGAAAGGATCTGAAGCAGCACAATAACTGGGTTATTTACCCAGGATTATGCATCATATCCCCTCTTTAAGCACTGTTACATGCTCAGGTGGCCATGAGAGTGTTTTCTGGAAAAATACAAAGAAACCTTGTCTAGATACCTAAATGTATACATATCTCATATCCCACATGCTATATTCAAAGGTTGGCACATATCCTCCCTGTATAAATGTATAAGAAGTAATAGTATGTTTTTTTCTTATATGAATTAATAAATAAAATCTTTTCTACAGTCACATATAGGGGTTTTATCTAATGTGTTTTCTACATAGATTCCACTTCTGCCTGCATGAAAGCAACCAGTTCCTAAAACAAGCAGGATCTGTGCTCATGCCTTGTGAACAGCCTGCCTTTTCTGTCCTCGTGTGCCACGACATAAATAGTTGAGGTGGGCCTTCACTGCCCTTCTGCTCTTCTTCCTGCCTCAGAAGCTAGATCTTTATGAGATCTACAGTTCTGCACCAGAATATAGATCTAAACAGATCTATACCAGCTTTCTGAACTGAAAACTATAATTTTCTGGATATTCTTCAATAACCTAAGTGATTTCTGTTAAGTTGAAGATACAGATAACCCTGTTAGTGGCAGCTGTCTGAGGTCCTATTTAGGTTTAGGAGACAGATGACATGTCAGAATGTGTAATGCAGTTTCAAGAATTGGCACAAGGAGATCCAAGCAATTGAACCCATTTTCTAGACCACTGACATTCCCCTAATATTCTCTTTGCCTAACATTGGGTCTTCAGGACATACTAGCAAACCAGCTTAGCAGAGATATCTCAAATAATCACAAGGAGATCTTCAAATATCTTGTCCTCCAGCTACAGAATTGTTTTTGACATGCCATAACTGTTAATGAGAGCCAATACTACTCCAGAGGAACTGGAAGAATTGGGCCATTGTATTTATGATTATTATAAAAATATTTTCGTGAGTACCCAGAATTTGTTTGCCCTTGGGAAAGCTGATCAGACTCTAGTGCTGTCATTCTGATTGCTCCACCTTGTGCCAGGTACTCCTACAAATCTAATCCAAGAGGAAACCATTCCTGAACAGATTTGAACAAGAGTACTTGGTACCTCTTCAAATGAGGATATTTGTCTCCACTGAGGCCCTCAGGATTGCCTCTCAGCTTGATTACAGTTACTCTGACCACACCTCACCATATTTCCTAGCATGCAGCACATGTCTACCAGATTACAGAAAAGAAATTCTTGAACACAGTAACCCTTGCAGTTTTTTTGTCAGCAAGCTCTGTCTAGCTGCTTAATCCTTCCATCATCTTGCAATAGATACTGCTTTTCTGGCTGCTGTATCCAGCCAAGAGGCTGTAGTAACCACAGGAATCCCTCAAATATTTAGAACTTCAGGTATTTCCTGCTTCTATTCTTCATGTATTTTCTTTTCCAAAGTTGTTCTTGAGCGACGTCTGCAGGTACAGCTTAAAACCATCTAATTATTTTGATAATTAAAATTTCTTTTGTCTTTTATTTTTTTATTCTAAGCAACCAAGGGTAGGCTTCATATCCTGAATGCAATTAGCACTTCTTTTCTCCTTGACAGTGTGGTATTAATTGAAGCTTTATTGAGACTAACTTTATGGCACAGATAAGAGGGGTTTGACAGTGTTGCAGGGACTATGCAAGTGGGTCGCTGATTTGTACTTACTACTTTTTATCAAAGAAAGACCCACTCTATTTTACTTAATTTGAATTTTACAATTTACAAAATTTAGTCTTTCCCTCTTTGAATAGCAACCTTTAAAGATTTATAGGGCAGCAGCTTGGAGTTCACTAACTATACCAGAGACACATAAAATTACAGTTCTGATAGAAGGTGTGAATTCTGACAGCATCAGAAGTTTCAGAATAAAACTAGGAATTTCACTTAAATCTTCAGATTTTTTAATTCTCAGACTGAAATGGAGTGAAAGAAATGGCCGTTTGAGCTAAGACAAGTTTTCTAACACTGTGGGATTTATCTAGAGGTCAAAGTGCTTTCCTCGACACATAGCTAAAAGAGAAGGGTGGACAAGCAGCCAGAGGCACTCCATTCATAAGTTTTCAGGCATCTTTTTTCTACAGTAAAGAATATAACTAGAAATAAACAATGGCAGCCAGATGAATTCCTGTTTTCTGTTGATTTGTAATTAGGGGAATACCTGCTGGTAGATTTTTACGTGCAAAGACTAGTTTAATTCTGTCATGGTCTTTTGCCTGGATTTTACTCTGGTGTCTCTCACAAGCACACCAAACCCATTCCCTCCACTCTTACAATTTTGAATTTGTTTTTGTTTTACAGTTTTTCTCATAGAGGAATTGCTCATCAGAAGAGAAAGCTACCCACATCATATTTTGTGCAGCTTGGCTAAATCAAAATAACAGCATCCTGGCAAACAGTTGGTAGAGAGAGTGTAATAATTATTGGTTTGGTTTTCCTTAACCTCTTTTTGTTTAGTCAACATTAAGTCAATCCACCTGGAGCTTAATACTGTATGTTACTATAGTAACTTTACAGCCTATTTGATTGTGACAAAGGGCTTCATCTCGTCCATTTCATGCTCCTGTGTCGACCTACTCCCTCCCAGTGTTTTATTATAGCTGTCTTTAAGAGTATCTGCAGGAGCCACAGCTGCTCTGCTTTTGTAGTAGAAAGCAGCTTTCACTGTGTGAAATACTCCGCTCTAAAAGGTCTTATGGCCTGATGGCATTATTGAATTTCAAAGCAAATACAAACAACATTAAATTGTGTAAAGCTAATGTTCGTGTTTTGCTGTGTACCATGATTGGGGTTTTTTTTCCGAATGGAACAGTATATAATCACTGGTTGATGCCCTTGAGAACAAAACTACAAAAATAAAGCAATGTAGAATACAAAAAGACTTGAAAGTAATTCAGTTTTCCAAACAAAACAAAACAAAACAAAACAAAAAAAGTGTGTTGGGGGCTCAGGAAAAACATTAACTCCAGAAGCTGGAGCTAGCAGTTTGTAAAATGAAAAATTGGATAAGGCTTCACAAATGGGCCCAATTCTTCCCTGTTTAACTACCGTGAAGCCATTGATTTTCATGGCATTACTTCCGAATTTGTACTGCTATGAGGCTGAGCAGTACAGGACCCATGAGTGCAAAATGTTTAAGACTTTCTGACTGTTGCCAGTCCATTTTACAACCTGGTTATTCTACAATACTCTAACCAGCCATGTGGATGATTGTAACAAGCAGCTATGCAGCTTTTGTTTGGATTACCAACACCTCAGAACTCTTTCATTACATTGTTTGTTCCTGCTGTTGTTTAAATTTACCTTACTCTAGCTTCTCAGCACAATTTATTCCTTACTGGGGCTCTTTTCCCCCAACTGCTCTACAGCTGCTGGCCTCATGAGTGAAAATACTTTACAAATCTATTTTTCCTCAGTCCGTTCAGATTTACCTCATATTGCTAATATTTATCCACATATTTGATTTGAGAATAAAACATGTTCTCTGCCCTAGTTTCTCTCACTCCTTGCATGTTGTTACAGATGCTCCTGAATAAAGAATTGTGCATCTCTTTGTCACCAGTGCAAGGGCGATGCAGTGAGGTTCCTCCTGCATTTCAGCAGAGCCCCACTCCAGTTGTGTTAATTGTTGGGCTGGGAGGGCAGCGAGTGCTGAATGCTGCCTTGTTAACTTGCTAAGCAGCTGGTCAGCAGGGTAGTTTGATTCCAGCAAGGCTCTTGACACCTCTGCCAAGGGTTATTGATACCTCACACACCCCAGCTGAGACAGATTGTTTTAGTCGTGCTTCATATCCATAGCACAGCCTGTAGTTAGGAAAAAAAGTGATTGACAGCTCACACCTCCTGGGCCCTTCTTACTACCAGACACAACATCTGCTATGCCCTGTGGAGCAGTGAACCAACACACACTGAGAGAACTGTTTCTAGTATTGTCAGGGTTGATTTTATTTAACCCTTTCTAGCTGCTCTCTGGAGATGCATATAGGGGTTTCTGTAATCCCTTACACGTGCTTAAAAGGTGTGGAATATTTGACCAAGCAAACACCAGAGAAGATGGTGTTAGCAATGGCAAGGAAACCGGTCGGCTGTTCTTCCTCAGTGAGGTGATCAGCGTGCTTTGGATTGCAAAATAGAAACTGGGCTATCCCTACATAAGTGTTGCTTATTTTCAAACAGCACCTCGGATGGAGCCTATGAGGAGTGAAACTCTGAAATGTGGCCTGAAGCAATTTCACTGAGTGTGCATAGATACACTGAGGAGCACAGCCACAGGGTTAAACAAAACTGTTTGCTAACTGGTTACCGAGGTCAAAGCATGCTATGGTTAAAGTTTAGGTTATATGCACAAACAGCAGAGGGGTATAGCTTTTCTGATAAAGAATAGAGAGAAAAATGGTTCTATTTTCTACCTGCAGAAAGCTAGCCAGTGACAGTTGGCAATTGCAGCATCCTCACTATAAATGACTGGATGTTTGATTACAATATGGGTAATTAAATATACATGCAAGGAGCTTTTGTAAACTGTCTTCGATATGTTAAAAAAATTATGAGGAATCCCAAAATCAAACCAATCAAACCAATAGTATTGAAATACATCTGACACGTTTGAAGGACTGATTTGCCTTACCTTTGGACTGGTTTGGGGCTTCTTGTTTTTTCCCTGCTAAAATATCAACAGAAGTATTGCCAAAGTCTACAGATTATTATCTTTGCAAATCATAAAATCAGAGAACCATATAATAGAATCATAAAATTGTATAAGTCAAAAAAGAGCCTTAATATCACCAAGTCTAATCATTAACCCAGCACTGCCAAGTTTGCCACTAAACCACATCCCCAAGTGCCAGCTCTACTCATCTTTTAAATACCTGTAGGAATGGTGACTCTACCACTTCCCTGGGCAGCCCATTCCAATGCTTGGCAACCTTTTCTGTGAAGAAGTTTTTCTTAAGTCAAATCTAAATATCCCCTGGAGCAACTTGGCACCATTTCCCCTTATCTTTTTACTTAGGGAAAAAAACCACCACACCCCACCTTGCTGCAACCTCTTTTTAGGCAATTGTAGAGAGTGATAAGGTCTCCCTTGAGCCTCCTTTTCTCCAGGCTAAACAACCCCAGCTCCCTCAGCCGCTCCTTATAGGATTTGTGCTCCAGAACCTTCACTACTTTCATTTGGCCTTTTCTGGCCATGCTTCAGCAACTCAGTGTCTTTCTTGTACTGAGGGGTCCAAAACTGAAAGTAGGATTTGAGGTGTGGCTTCACCAGTGCCCAGTACAGGGGATCATACAGGGGGTTGATCACTGCACTAGTCCTGTGGGTCACACTATTTCTCGTGCAGCCATGTGATGGTTCGGACCTGGCTCCCTGCCAAATGCCTGAACTCACAGTAACAACTCCTTCTCCCTCCTTTCTTTTCTTAGGGAAAAGGAAAAGAAACTATAAAAGTTGAAGAACCCGAAATCAATTTAATTATATAAAAATATATGTATTTACGTATATTACAGTTATATGCAATTAAAATACTGCGTACACAGCAAAGGGGATGCAAACACACCCGAAGGGAAAGGGGAAAAAAAGGGATAAAAAAGGACAAGAGCAGGATAGATGTGCACAATCAAACCCAACAAGTAGCAAAATAAAGAACTAGCAAAACAAATCTCACCACGTCCCTCAGAAAAGCAAGGTCACCAGACATGGCCAGCACTCTCCAACCTCCCACGTGGCCGACCAGCGGTCGCTGCAGGCCTCAGGCTCCAGATAAGCGAGACCAACGCAAGGACCCACTGCTCCTGAACCTTGCCGGAAGAGAAGAGAGCCAGGTCTCTAATCTCCATCTTATTTATACCCCGGTTTAGGTAAAAATCGTATGGAATACTGGGAACATGGCCACTTCCTTGGTTACGAGCTGGTTACCAGGAAGGCCTAGACCAAAACCATCACAGTCCGGAATGCCACTGGGCTTCTAGGCTGCCTGGATACACTGCTGGCTCATGTTCAGCTGCTGTCAACCAACATCCTCAGATCATTTTCTGAAAAGCAGCTTTCCAACCCCTCTTCTCCCAGCATGTAGCACTGCGTGGGGTTGTTGTGACCCAAGTGCAGGATCGAGCACTTTGACTAGCTGAGTCTCATACAACTGGCTTCAGCCCATGGGTGCAGTCTGTTCTGCCCCCTCTGCAGAGCCTTCCTGCCCTCCAGCAATCCACACTCCCACACAACTTGGTGTCACCTGAAACCTGGCTGAGGGACCACTCAACCTCCTCATCCAGGTCATCGTTAAAAACATTAAACAGAACTGGCCCCAGCACTGAGACCTGGGGAACACCATTTGAGACCAGTCACCAGCTGGATTTAACTCCATTCATCACCACTTTTTTGGCCCAGCCATCCAATCAATTTTTTGCCCAGTGAACAGTCCAAGCCATGAGCATCTAGTTTCTCTAGGAAAATACTTTATTAAAGTCCAAATAAACTACATCTTCAGCCTTTCTCTCATCTACTAAGCAGGTCACCTTTTTCCCTCTCTGCTGTATTGTATTTCCTACAGATATCTGATAAATTGAAGTTTCCAGCAATAACAAGGACTAGCAAAATCTTATTTGCTTGCACCATATAGGTACACTCAGTGAGACTTCCATAGAAAATGCCATGCAAAGATAGAGAAGCCATATGGTAATGGATCAAAAGGACTTTTTGGACCTTTTTTTAGTTTTTTTGGCTGCAGACTGGCTTCCTACCATGCTGTCATGCTTTAGAACTGATGCTTGCCAGCTAAAATGTCTGTGTTTACAATAACATAAGGATGCGCTATGCTAGAGAGGAACTAATAGCTTTATTTATTATATATTTATTATAGCAATGCAATTAGCAATGTTATTATTGCTTAGCATCCCTATCACCTCTTGTCAGCACCATGTAACTCCAACATAAGTCACTATGTGTTTTATATCCTGGACAAAATTATTAGCTGACTGAGTTTATATGATACTGTCTTGCTCCTACTTCATGGGATTATATGGCTGTGTTCTGCTGGTAGACTGAGGATTTGCTACAGTAAATTCTAGAGCAGCATTATGACTACATGACTTTCTGCACAAAGCTCTCACCTCTAATGGTTATTTATCTCTTCTTCCTTCAAGAACCTGGAATGTACTTCTGATGACTTTAAAACTTACAGCAGCCTCAGTGTGAGTGATATGACCAAGTTAAAATATCAGATTAATGAAAATTAATTTTTGTTTGTGGACTTGTGCAGTTACTGTAACTGCCTTCACTGTAAAGGTTCCCTTAGCCTTCCTGAATAAAAGAAAAATTAATAAACTGGGTTATGGACAGAAATCAGATACATAACAAAGTCAGATTTTGAGTTATGTCTGTTTTCTGAAATAGTCATCCCCTCTAGAGGTCATATTATTTAAAAAAAAAAAAAAAGTCACATTTCCTCTAAATGAAAGGTATATCTATCATTTTGAAATATAATGTAACTGATGTGAAAGCATCAAGTTCCCTTTCTTTGAAGTTAGCATCAAATTTGAGAGTGGTTCACAAACATGGAACTCCAAAGTAGACTTTCAAACAAATGAACACTCCTCCTAAGAGCATGCTTATTTCTAATGTTTCTTTCTAATGCTCCAGTGATAAGGGAGATGAGGCAGACTCAGCAAGCAAATTCAACAGAAATGTAGAAATTAGCCACACTTGCAGGCAATGGGAAAACATGGCAATGTCCTGAATTGACAGCCCCTTGGCAATTACCAGGCCAAGTGCAAACAAGGTCAGATAGACAAGATGTCAGGAAGAGGTTCTGGCACCAGTGAAACTCACCAAACAACCTTTTATTAGCAAATTCAGATATGTATTTTCAGAATACATAAGAATACAGACTGCTCAAAATAACTATATTGTCAGTAACTGACATCAGTACAAGTCAGTACCGATGGTCAGTCTTGTCCATCAGTAACAGACACATCAGCACCTCGGATCACCAGTTGCCCAGATGTGGTATCTTTCTCTTGGTGGAAACTGAAACCATTGAGTTGGTTCAGTAACAACGAATGGTCAGAAGTTTGGGAGAGGGCTGGGTTCATGTTCATCAAGTCACATTTGTTCCTGGGTGACATGAGCACCTTTAAAAAGAAGATAAAGCTTCTCTAAATTAAACAAGTCAAGATGCAATAATCTGAGAAACTTGGAAACAGCTGGATTGCAAAGAACTTCATCAAAGAAATAGGAAAGAATGATGGGAACAAATACAAAACTAGGTATAACAGAAAGAAACAGAATAGTTCTTTCTTAAACACTTTTTAAGGTGCGCAGTAAACTAGACACATCAGGTTTTCCCTGTCCCTTGTCTGTTGATGAATCAGAATGTATAAAAGAGTTAATCTTGAGCATGGAGAAAGATGTGGCACTTCAAACATAATTATTTCTAGCATTTATATTCCATTCTTTTTTTTTTTTTTCCAGAGAAGGCAATATTATTGTTTACTCTGAAAGGCAAAATCAAGGGTCAACACAGAAGCAACCACGTGAAAGCCTATGGCTTGTGCTATGTAGGAGAGAGACAACACACACTAACAGTCTTTTCTGTTCCTGAAATCTAACACACTTGAAAGAATGAAGGTCTTAGTCAAGCTCTTATAACTGCAGGCAAATATTTCATGTTAGTTTGACTCCTAAGTTCTGTTTGTATCTGTTCATATGCTTGTTTTTGTTACAGGAGACAATATCAGAAGACCAATCAAAGCAAAAAATTCCTGTATGTCTACATGTGTACCTACCTCTCTAACAGCTTTCACATGACATTCTTGGATAACCACTGAGATGTCTTGGTCATACTGTAGTCTAAAATTTTGAAATGATAATGGGAGTGTTTTTCTGTGTTCCTTTATTCTAGTAACCAGTTCAGCCTTAGGTGGCTGGATTCATTTCTTGAGCACAGGGAACTGTAGAGAAAAGATTTGTATAACCAGAGATAATTTCCTTCTGTGGCTTCTTATTGATCAGGACACATTATAGCATTTTTCAGAATACTTTTTTTTTTTTTTTAAATTAAAATGCTACTTCACTACCTAGCATGCTCGACCCTCTTGGAGCGCTGATACAATTCATATCAGTGGATGACAATAAAGCATAATGTACAGCACTGATATAAATTTTAAAAATACATTTTAAGACTCTCTAGGAAGCCTTGTATATAATTTCCTTTTTCATTGGCTTCTAAATGAGCAGGATGGCAGTGCAGGAAAATAAAATAAAATAAAACATTTAGTTCTAGATTTTTTTCTTCAGGTGGCAGGAAATTGGGATTTGGGGACTACTCTCAGACAGTTTTTTGAAGGAGACCTCTTCCTCCTACTGTTGCTATGAGTCCCTCCACTCTACAGCTCCTGGTCATCTCAACCTTATCAAAACCAAACCAAGAAGATATAAATCATTCAATATCACTTATAGAATAATAAAGTGACTTCTAATGTCATGGAAGTGCTGGGAAATATATATGTTCATAGTATTTATATTTACTAAGAGTGTTTGACTTTCATAGGAATCCTTTTCTGTAAAGTCTCTTTAAAACAAAAGCCTAGTTTCCAGTGTTAAGTTTGACCAAATACCCCTCCATCCAACTGTCTTTGTGATGCTGATATAAAAATTCAAGTATGACTTCTTGTGTGGCCAAATCTGCTCAGTTCTCTGAGCATCCCTGTATCTGGTGGGCCAACAGAAAAACTGTACCTATTACTTTAAGTGGTAGTTCAGTTTGTGATGAGGCAACCCAGAGAATATGCTCTACCTGATCTATTCTGTTCACTGACCTGCTGGGGCCTCTCTCAAATCTTGGCCTCACGGTGCCTTTTGCCTCTGTTGCCCTGTCTTCCATGCTTCTCTTAAGCTTATCAGCAATCCCATGAAGCCTGCTCAGGCAGAGGTGATGTTTTCTAGTGGATGCAAATAGAATTATTGCTTTGTTTGTTCAGTCTTGGGATAGGCTTCTTAAGTGGAAGACAGCTGTGATCCTAAAATGTGGAAGGCAATATTTTTAGGAACTGATGAAGTCTATTCTTTCCCTGAGCTAAGGATGACATGCCTATTCAGAATCTCAGTTCATATCAGATTCTTCTGTCCTTCAGACAGCACTGACTGGAAACATTTTGTTTTATCATCACAGCTGATGCATTTTCTTCTTAAATGCAGACTTCGTTACAGTGATCCATAACTGAGAATCCCTTCAGGCTTGTCTACTACATTGCACTCTATCAGATTCAAAGTGTGAAGAATCCTTGAAACCTCCAGTTACTGCAGAATAAAGTTGCTTTTCCTCACAAGTGCTGTACTAGCAAGAACATATCACAGCTCTGCTCCACAGGCTATGTTCATCACTGGAAAATCAGGGTGCCAGAAAAAGATCTTCAAAGGCCTGTAGTCAGCTATAAGAAAGAGGGCATCTGCAAACATGGAAATCTTAATTCAAATCCCAGAGACATTCAAGAAAGTCAGAACAAGGACATGCACCTCACAGTTCTTGAAGTTACCCCTTCTTAATTGCACATGGGTCCCAACTCTGGATAATTTAAAATAGCTTTTCATTGCCTAGACTTTTCAGTTGATACCACTTCATTACATTTGGCACTTAAGTCTAATAGTTATGCATTTGCAGCCAGGTGTGCTATACGTGAGTAAAGTTGCTATCTCAAAGGGTCTCTGCTTTGAGGCTTTGTAGCTCTAAACTCTCTAATACAGATATTCTTCAGCGCCGTGAATGAGGCATCCAAGGTTCATCTTTGTGAACCTTGCACAGCACAACAGGGGAAAAACTGCTTAAACACTGTTTACAGCTATTTTTTACTCCTACCCACCACTCAATAAAGCCTCTACTAATCCATCCTTAGAGAGGGGAGGGAAAGAGTAGGAAAAATTCCTCCTGCCTTGTGCTGTTTCACTAGTTTCATTTAGCAGCAGTGCAATTCAGTGGGAAGTCACTGAATCAGATACAGGCTATGACCTTTTGGGTGACCTTGGGCCACTCACCTCTCTTTGCCTCTCTTTTGCTTCCCCTTTTTGTTGTTTCTTTTAAAAGCATGGCATAAAATTATGCAGAGCTGATTCTGTCTTTGGAGAGCATTTTCTGTCCTAGCAGGACCCCACCCCTGGCTGTTAATTCCAGGATTTTAGGCTCATGATTAAGTTACTGTGGTGTAACAAGGTACCTTACATCTGTTGCTCATTAGGAGGACTTGTCTGAGCCTGGGTAAATGACTGTGTCTGAACTAGTAATCTTGACTTTCTCTCTAGTCACTGAAAAAAATTTGTCACTCTTAGGTTGCGTTCTGCAGTAGACATCTAACATATATCAGATGAATCATGTTCCCCAAATGCCTATTTCTCTCCATTGATTATGAACAGTGTCTAGAAGAAATAGCTGAGATGAAGATTTCCACACTGCGGTAGTCTAAAGTTATGTGGAAATTACTTTCCTGGTAACTTCTCATACATCTGCTGTTTGTCCCAAACAAAAGCGAACTACTTTTGTACAGCATCCAACTAACTATATGAACTAGGTCAAATTGTCTTGTGTTTATTCTGAGTTAAACACATACGTGCCATTAACATGGCTCAGATGACGTGTTAAGTGGATCACACATTCACTCACCTACTTTTTCTAAACGTACCATTCTATTACATTTGTTTACCATCAGCCTACTTTGTGACCAAAACTCTTATTTTTCTTCTCTCTTTGACTGTAAATACTGAGGGCAAGGTCAGTCTT
Organism: Pyrocephalus nanus; assembly: GCA_038380795.1. NCBI lineage: Eukaryota > Metazoa > Chordata > Aves > Passeriformes > Tyrannidae > Pyrocephalus > Pyrocephalus nanus. The sequence continues at coordinate 40,478,786 of CM076260.1, forward strand.
TCTACTGGCTCTTTTACTCATAAGATCTATTCTTTCTATGCAGCCTTCTCAATGCTCCCTATGAAGGACACTGTAAAAATGAACTGAATTTTAACACTTAAGTCCTGGAAAAATTTAAAATGCAGACTGTAGGCATGAGTGTAAACTATTTTGTAAATCAGCAGTCTTCCAATTTTTAAATCAGGCTCTAGTATGAATGTAAGATTGCTTTAGAGCAAATACTTGTAAAGATGCAAACAGCTAGAAAGACACTCTTGAAAACATTTTTTCATAATATATCTGTGGGAGATAATATTCCCAAGAAAAATCTCTTTTTGTTGTTGTTGTTGTATCTGTATGTGGAAATAACAGAGCTGTTTCTAAAATGTAAACAGATTTTAATGTAGATTTCCAAATACTCACCTAAGAATTTGTTATTGAAATATGGTTGTTTACCTACGGTATAGAATTTACAGAGATATACAACATAAGTTTGATGTCTATTGTATACATTTCTGGCTGTATCAAATATTTAATACCTGGTATTCTTTGGGATTTGTTAGCATCTCCTTTAAAACTTGCCTGCGGCAATTACAAGACGGAATGTGAAAAGTGGTTTTGATTATCGTTTTGGATTGTCACCTTGACAGTTTGGGTTGGGTTTTATAGGCATGGAGAAAGAACACACACAGACACACACAATTGCTCCTTTTCACTTTGCATGCCTTTCCCAGTAGACAATGCTCTACAGAAATGGCTCAGGAGCAGAACAGACATGAAAGGATTACCAAGTGGAGCTATTTGAGGGAAACCTGGTGGTTTGTTATTTGGAGACAGGAATATGTAAGTGGCCAGTTTAATCTATAAATTGCTATTTCTTGGGGATTGCAAATACCCACTTTAGTGGGTATTTGAGTGGTCAGCTCAAATACACCACTGCCAACAAAAACAGAGGGAGGGGGAAAAGAGGTGGAAGGAAAGAGGAGAGGGAAGAGAAATTCAAAAAGCAACAGAGGAAAAAGGAAGTACCTTTAGCTTTTGTTGCCCACTGAATAACTATTGAATAATTGTTTAACAACAGGAGAAGTCTAAGGGCATTGCTTTAATTTTTAATCTAGGCTAGAGGATGGAAGAAGAGTACTAACATGCCTATGCATGTGAATATCCTTTAAATATGAAAACTATCCCTTGTTTTGAGTACCTTTTGGCTCTTAGCTTTCAGGTCCCCTCTAGAGCAAAGGCTTCACTTGGCCACACTGTTTTAGCAGTGCCCATCAATACCTTTTTGTCCACTGGGGAAAAGATATTTTGTTACATATGAATGGGAATCATATCTGAGTGTCAGACAGTGGGAGGCAGGGATCCATTAATTATTTACTTGTAGTTCAGCTTTGTGTTTGTTTTGATGCAAACTGAAGGCTGCAGTTTGCACAATAATTGTGCAGACTGCTATGGCCACTGAATTTTAGGCATGAGGAAGACTCAGATGCATGACTCATTCATAAGGAAAGGAAAAGGAAACACCAATGCTAGGTGCAGCACTGTGTTTCTTCTTACAGACTCTTTGGCAGTATGACTGCAAGTTGAGTTTCTGAGATTTCTTGTAAATGACATCAAGCATCATAACGAATCAAGTTTATTAACATCCATCTTTACACTGAGTTTGCACATAGCCTTTGTGAAGCTTACAGATTTTCTTTTTCATTTAAGTATTTTATTATTGTGGTGCCAGCTATTGCTGTTATCATCCAATGTCTTTCAGCATTTTCATTATAAACCTTTTTTCAAGGAATTTATAACCTACCTGTTTTGCTTCATGTTTCTCTGTAATTTGCTGTAGTAGATTTTCAACATGGAGTAGATAGCACTGTCTTTCCTTGCAACTTTGATTTGAACATCTATAGCTATTCAGGACTGACTATTGCAAAAGTTAAAGGGGGATCTCAGTAGTATCATTTTCCTACAGAATAATATTTGAGCAGGACATAAGGCAAAGCATGAATTATCAAATTTGGAAAAGAAATTTGCAGAAGTTTTTATTTTGGAAATGAAATTTAGCAATGGATTCATGACTGCACACTGCGTTGTTAAGGAAAGAATGTTTTTCCTCACAAAAAAGAAACCTGTATGCATAAATACCATATTTCATGTATACCTATACTTTCAATACCAACTCCTGTGAGTCTTATAGTTCCTATTTATTCCTAACGCTTAAGAATGCACAGAAACAGTGATTTTAATGAACATGTCTTTAAAACATATGGTGAAGTGCTTTCAGTTGCAGGCAATTACATAGTTCTGTGACAAATGATGAGCTGTACTGTTGTCATAACACAAAAAATCTTTCCCATTGGCTTCCCCTATTGCTGCAGTAGAAGGAGTTACAATATTACTCTTATGCAGAAATCTGGGCAATGACATCTTATTGACTTAATGCCTAATCTAAAACCTAATGAGGTAAAAGGACTATTTCCTCAGACTTCAGTAGTCACTGGAGTCTCATGGCTCATTCTAACAGTTCTCTTGTATCCTAATAACTGAGATAATCAGCTGCAAATAGAAAGCCTGCAAAATGTTTTGGATCTTTGTTATACAGAGTTTTACCAGTTTTTATTCTACCCAGCTCACCTCTGTATCGGAATACCATACATCTTTCTGCCTTATGTGAAAAAATGTGAAAATTTTGTGGGTACAAGAGATGGGTAAAGTGTGTTTTCCTGAGTTTATTTTGCATTTGGATAACCTTGATACAGGAGCCAAGGAAGAGAGGAAGCTGCCATTCATGTCAGTACTCAAAGAAAGAAAGAGGAGAAGAAAATCTGGAGACATACGTCTTTTCTTAAGGGGAAGCTGTCAGACTGAACAAAATTCAGAATTCCTTTTTCCTTCTAAAAGGTATTATAACATACTAAAGTTTAATCTGCTAGTTTGCTTTCCTAAGTGTAGGTTAGTGTTACTTACTATTGCATTTTGACATGCCTCAAGCCACAGCCTTGGACACCATATCCATTTGGAACAGCTATAGGCTATGCAACTTGGCTTCTGAGGCAGTTCACTGCCATCCAGCAACGGCTCCAACAGAAAGAGAACATTGTGGGCAAAACTTTTTCTTCCGGGATCTGTCAATGTTATCCTGTTCCTTTCCTGTGTCTCAAATACTAAAACTTGTCACCTATAGCAGCCTTTTTCATTAGAAAGTAAAAAACAGCGACTGAATAAATGTGCAAAAACTCCACTCTCCAGCAAAGTAAAAAAGACTGATTTCACAAAACGACCTCATTGCAACTGGTTAGGGAAAAAAAAAAAAAAAGGCAAAGCTTCCAGCTACAAATGGCTGACATTTTAGAATATAAAGTAACACCTATATAGAAAGAGACTAATTCCTAGAAATACAAGGCTCAAAATATCATAATATTCAAACTGGAAAAATGTTTTCTTTTCAACAAATGAATTAATTGTATTTATATTGCTGTGCATTTTTAAGCTCAAATAACTAATAACATAATAGTTTCAAAATATTTAAAAATAATATATTGTTGTTTATTTGGGATTATGTGACTAGACCATAGGAACATATACATATTTATACTTAGTTGAACAGTCAACTATTTTGTAGCAACATGCCATAAATAAGAATACATTTACTGGATACAATTTCTATACAAAACCTAAATATCTATGATGGGAGTTGTCTTTAGTCTAAAAGTAACATTAAAATAAAATAAATAAAAAGAAGGGGAACCAAAAGCTCACACATGACACCATGGAGCTGGTCCACTCTACATTTGCCCACTAACAATATTCCCAAAGGAGAAAAACACATTTTTCCATAATTGTGATAAACACAACGTATTTGCTTTATTGGGAGAAGACTAAATGGTGACATGATTTTGTTCTGTAAGAATGTAGAGTTAGAGGAGATTTCTAATCAGAGAGGTGTCTTTGTTCTAGCAGAGAGATAATCAGACTTCAGTGGCTGGAAGTTTAGGCCAGTTATGCCCCGATTAGAAATAAACACTAGATTGTTTAGCACTAAAGGTATTAGCCAGTCACATGTATTGCCAAAAGATGTGGTTGACAGTGCCTTATTGTTTTAAGTCAAGTTTTTGTGGCCTTTGGAAAGAGAGGTTATAGTTCATCAACAAGGTGTCAGTTCTGATGCAACAACTTTTGGGTGCAAATTTGTATTTTGTGTCATGAGATAATGATAACAGTGGATTTGAAACATAAAAGTCAATGAATTGTTGACAGTCAGGTGACTTACTTGTTTTGAAAGACTTAGATCGAAGTAGGTAGCCTCATGGGTACCTCACTCAGTGTTGTGCATATTAGGTATGCAACCTGAAAATTATCAGTGTGGTATAGGAAAATGTTGGCCATCAGTCCCTGCATTGATTCTAACTAGGTACATGGAGTATCTTAAAACTATTTATTTGTACAAAGATATGAATGTCACTTAGTGCCTTGTTTTAGCCAACTGTACATTTCTAATTTTCTATCATAGGATAATTCTTTGACTCCAAATAAATTATTAAATAATAAATAATAAAGCTACATTATGAAAAATATGAATGCAGAAAAGAAGAATGTTGTCTGCAGTGTACAGCTTTGGTTTACTGGCAGTCTCCAGGGAGCCTCACATTACGCAATCTTACTCCACTGTACTCTTTCTAAGCCCTCCCTGTAACTACACAAAGCACGGGACATGCCACATTTTCCTTCTTTGTAAATGTTGGATAAATCTTATAATTTATATTTGATAGATTTTTATCTTATTATTAATCCAGAGCAGTTTTAAAAAAAGTAATGAACCAAAGTTCAGGTAAGTAGTTTAAATAAATATCCTCATCCAACCTTCTTTGACAGTCTACATACATATCTTGGAGTTTATCTGTGAGATGATTATTTTTTAAAAAAATTTGCAGGCTGAAGGGATTATTTGTTGATTATATGAAATATTATATGGTTTTCACTGATCTAATATGTCTCAGAGATCAAATATTTTGTTGCTTTAAAATCATGAAAGCAAACAGTTTTATACGTTACAAGACAAATACACAGTTCACGTGCAACACAATACTTTTTACTAGTCTGTATTACAAGTGTCAGGCTTCAAGCTGGTGAGAAGATTGAATATGTCACTTTTTTGTTTAGGACATGTGTAGCTCATCTAAAGAGACAGGATGTTTAGTTTTGCTTCTGAAATTTATTTTGTTTCAGCTACTAGAAAGGAGTTGTCATCAGTGGTTAACCTGGGCAAATGACGAACTGCAATATAACACCAGAGAGCAATAGTTACAGACCGCTGCCTTTAGACCTAGCAGCAGGTGTCCCTTTATGGACCTAAACAGCCTTCTCACTTCTTTTTATAATTTTTTTTTACTTGCAGGATTTTGTCTCAACAACCTACCTTTGTTTGCAATGTTGCCTTTCTCACCTGTCTAGAGGCTTCCTTAGAGCCCTTTCTCAGCAGCCTGAGGGAAGTGGCACAGCCGGGCCACATCAGAGCTGGATGACCAATCTCGGCAGCCAAACCCTGACTATTAGGGGAAGGAACCTGCAACAGGAGCTCTGAGGGTTGAAGGATGACTATGAGTTTGGCATCCTCGGAATTATCCATCACTGTTCTTTATGGGCAGAATTCCTTCCTCTTTAAAAAGTACTGAGGCTCCTTAGTTCTGCTGCTCTTTTGTAGGCTTCTGCATCTTTTAGAGACAAAAAATAGGATAAATTGGAGTTTCTTCTGAACCATTACAGATTTTTTTAGGTGTAGGTAACTTTTACCTCTAGATACATTTTCAAATGTCAGTCAAATAACAGATATGTTTCCAAAACATCTTTTAACAGAATTTTGTTTGACCTCATTTTCTTCCATGTGCTTGTACAGCACCTAAAGAGGCAAGAGCTATGAATATCATGTTTACTAGATGGAGCACTGAGTCACAGAAAGTTAAGTATTGAAGAATAGAAGTGAAATCATTGACAGACCAAGTAGGTAAATTTCACAGAGTTACAGAATCACTGAATCACAGAATGGGTCAGGCTCGAAGAGACCACAGTGAGTGGAGGGAGGTCCAACCTCCATGCTCAAGCAGGGTCATCCTATAGTACACTGCACAGGATTGCATTCAAATGGTTCTTTAATATCTCCAGTAAGGGAGACTCCACAACCTCTCTGGGCAATCTGTTCCAGTGCTCAGTCACCTGCACAAAAAAGAAGTTCTTTCTCATATTCGGGGGGACCTTCCTGTGCATCAGTTTCTGCCATTGCCTGTAGCCCCAGCCTAGTGCCTCTGTCAAAGAATTCTCAGTAAAACAGAAACAGGTTATGTCTTTTTCACTGATGACAGGCTGTAGCACTGAAGGAAATATTGAAGCCTTTAAAGCTTTTCATTTCAAGACAGACTTACAGGATCTTCTAATTTTATTTAACCAGTCTATGTTGAGAAAAAAGATATAGAAAGCAAAAATAAACCACGCATAGTGTATTTAATATCTCCTTATTCATACATGGTGTTATATATATAGTAGATGCACATGATGGCTTATCTCCCTTATGACATTCATCTTCACCTGTGAGGAGAGAAATAATAAGTCACCGGTGACTATTGCACTTGACTTATCCCTCCAGATCAGAGAAGATAAATGCCAATAGAAAGATCAAGTCTTTTGTATTCTTTTCTAGGAGAGAAGGAATTTATCACAGCGATATTGGAATTTATCTTGATCAGATACAGATGATTTCATCACAGTAATGAGGGAATCCTTATTGCATGCAGATAACGTCTATGTTTTGAGTGTAGTTTCATTTTTTATATACTGTTTAGTGTATAAAACAGACTCATAGTTCAATGCAAGTCGGAGCTCTCAATTCCTACTGAACTCCACTGGGGAGGAATTATTTATTTAAGGGGGAAAAGAAACAGAAACAAAAGAATGAATGGGGAGGAGAGAAAAGATAAGAATTTATGTAAAAGAAAATCAGTTGGTATACAACTAAGGCATTTGTTGTTGTGCACATAAAATGCGGCATGTCATTTTAAATTGCACCCTTCCCAACTCCTGCTAATTTAACACCATTTTAAGACAGCTTTTCTGCACACAGTTAATATCTATAGTAGATATAACTGCAGCAGAACAGCTTTTCCAGATACTGCATTTGAAAAATATCAGCAAACTTTCCTTCAGAGTTATATTTCATTGATTCTTTTTTGTAACCTATCTGTACTTCCTTCTCTATTTCCTTTTCATTTTCAGTAACAAAGGCATTTTCACCAAAAACATTGGTCCTGTTTCCAGATACATTGCTAAGGCTTTGTTCAGTGCTCTGTGTCCAGGAAGAACTGAATTCAACTAGACTCTACAAAATGTCCTGATGATATTTTGGAAAAGAAACTTGATCAGCATTTGATCAGAGGAATCACAGTCCAGTTCTTCAGAGGTGTGCTTGGTGGAAGCAAGCCCCGTATACTTCAGCGGAGACATGTCTGCAAAAATTACAGTGAAATTTGATTGGCAGGAACCATGAGGTCGAGCAGGTTAGGAGGAAGAAGTCAAAATAAGTTTTTTACTCCGTAAATAAGATAGCACAGGAATACTTCAAAAGGAATACAGTAAAACATATGGTAACGCTGTGGCTGTCTGTAGTGAAGTACATTACATAATTTAATATTGTCTAGGTTTTTTAAAGGAAAATTTCAATCCATCAAAAAAATTTCTAAGCTCATACTCCATACAATTGTTATTTTTGAAATGTTCATATTATAGACTTTTGAAGTATCAGTATTGCCTTATGTTGCAATATTGAAAATTTTGCAGTGACATGCCCTGCTGTTTGCATCAAGATGCTGTATCTCAGAAATCACCAGCCCTGCCTAGCCTCCTCACTTGACTTTTTTATTTATGGAAAGTAAATGGACACTGAATAACTCCAGAAAGCATGGGTTTCAAAGGATCAGGAACTTGGAAGCAATTTTAAAATTGATGTTTCATGGACTAAATAGGCAGAACTGTGACTACTTAAACTGGTATTTTAAAAAGGAAGGAGCACCTTTCATTTCAGGAACTCAGTTTAACAAATGTGCTTGTCAACATAGTTTAGAAAATATTTCCACTCTTGTCCTATACAAATACTTCTAATGTATTGTAACAATAAACAATAAGTTCATCAGCGAGTCTCTCTGTATAGTCTAGATATCCCTTTTTGTGTTTAAATATTTCATATAAGTGTCATAAATTTATTGTAGGCAATATGTGAATTTTTCTGCATGTGTTATCTAAATAAATACTTTGTGTGTACTTTTAAGTTCATATTTGTGTTGAGACTAATATACTGCAACCTTGAGCACAGTGGGAGCTATGAGAATCAGGGGAGCCATCAACCAGGCTGATTAGACTGCCCACTGAGCACAAGTGATATCAAAACAAGCAAGCTTTGGCCAGCATTACAAGCAGAATACAGCAGGAACTGCAGACATGTTATATAAAGTACGATGCTTTTGGAACTTCTAAAACAGCAATGTTGCAAAAACGGACCAATCACCCCAAAAGTTAGCCCTGAGTGATCAGTGGTTCTCATGAGAATGATGGGACACTGCTAGAGGATATGAAAACTGAATCACAGCCTTCACTGTTCACACAGTTACGGATGTACATGTTTATATATACTCTGTCCACATATCTGTCAACATTACTATTCATGACTGCTGTGGCATCTTGGTATGCTGGTGATATTTCAGTGAAAGAAAGCAACATGGATTTTTCTTTTTCTTGGGAAAGAATCGTATCTGCATGTAAACAAATTTGCTGAAATGTAAGGAGTACATTTTCAAAGCATGGCATACAATTTTAGTATCATGGACTGCTATAGGTCTCTAAATTGAGCTCAGGAAACATATACATATTTTCTTTTTGTAAATACATATATATTTATATACATATATGCAGAGATAGACAGTGTTTTACCTGTGATGCTCCTGCCAATGAAGGAAACATTAAAGTTGTCTTTATCTCCTAGAGTCACAAAGTGCTCTGAGTTGGAAGGGACCCACAAGGAACATCAAGTCCAACTCAAATGGCCTCTATGAGGATCAAGCCCATGACCTTGGCGTTATTAGCACCTTAGATGCCCTCAAAATGAGTGATCCACCAAAGCAGGTAGTGCTTTAAATCTCATTGAAGAAGAAAAAAAAATATTGCAGAATTTCTTTAGCTCTCCAGCTGAAGTGTCTTAGCTTCCACCTGTAATCTAGGGGGAGTACAAAAGAGATTTAAAGCACTACCTGCTTTGGTGGATCACTCATTTGGAGGTCAACTTGTGCATCTGAGGCTGAGGTTCTTTGTATTCACAAAAGGTGTGAGGTGACTTTACAAGTGAGCCTTTCTGCCAGCAAGGGCTACGGATATTAAGCAACTGAATTACAGCAAATCTATAAATATGTGACTCTTAAGGCTCTAAAAAACCCTGTTTGATTTGTTTTGTTCAGAAACATTTTGAGTTGCTTGCAGAAATGACAGACAAGGCAGTTACTCTCTGGTTAGAAAAACAACCTGCTTCTTTCATTCATTTCTCTGCTCCCACCTAGAAGCAGATATTAGGGTTTGGTAACTAATTTCTCCTCAATATGAAGCTACTTAAAATACCAACACTGTACAGCATGCAGTCTAGCATCCATCACCTTGATGTGTCACTGGAGGAGCATATTCAAGTCACCAGTTTGCTTGTTTTAGACAGATACCTTTTGTTACCTCATTTTTACATTTTGTTACCTTCATTTTACATGAAAGCTTTTAAAAAGAAAAATAATTTAAAAAAAAATTTATTCAGGAAAAATATCCAAACATTTTAAATCTCCTGTCTTGAATAATACTTTTATGTCCCTCAGTTTGTGGGGGGCATCAGTTAGTGTTTACTATAATTAAATAATTTTCACAACTTTCAAAAAGAGTGCTTTGGTTAAGTTTGTTCTTATCCATGCAATAGACAATTATTTGTGTCAATTTATAGGTGAAATGAGACAAATTTTTGACATGAACATCAAATATTAAAAAGGATGTCACTCGCCATTTGAAATTTTGGCAATTTGGACTATAGACTTTGTTAAATATGGAAATGGTTTCAACAATCAAACTACGAACCCACTCAACTATCAGAACTGACCTTAATGGGCCTTAGTGGTATTCTCACCTAGAAGGAGATACATTTTCAATGTAAATTTGTGTACTTAAAAACAGAAGAGAATTTTGTAGACTGCATGGGAGATCTATCAGACTCTTTCTGGTCTAAACCTGATTCCAGCTACTGGCCCTTTCAACAACAAGAATCAAAGTAAAACATGTTGTTTAAAATAATTTAACTCTGCTCAGCCATAGCACAGGCCAATGTTCTTGGTGAGTTCCTCATTATAAACATCAGATTACTAAGACTTCAATCTTTAATCAGAATTCAAATGAAATATGGTCCACAGTAAATGATGGCACACCATGCTTTTCAAGTGTCAGAAAAATATATATACGACTACATGATGTAGCTCTGCTACTGAAGATTCAGCAATCTTTGATAAGTTATTTCCATTTATCCATGATCCAATGGTATTTCTCATGAGAAAACAGTTATTTTACTTCAGTTCAACGGTGTTTGTGCACAGCCCTAACTGTTGCTTTTCATATTCTGAATGTAAAACTGTTCTGATGGAAATATTTATGTTTTATGGAACCAAAATGTCACTGGCCTTTGGTCCAAGTAATAAAATCAGCTCTTACACAGAAACAAGCAGTACTATTAAGGTTTTAAACATATCGTAAACTATCATGAGTCACTCAGTACATCATCTTCAGGTACAAGATCTTTTGGTCTGTTCTTACCAACATTCATCAATCAAAGTTTATAGGCCCACAGATTGCTTGGCCAACACTCAGTAGTAGTATTTTAGCCATATCTATACTGCAAATAAAATCCATACAGAAAATGCAAGGTGAATGTCTGGTGTTTGATGCGGTTTGCTTTCTTAATTTATCAAGAAAATTGATGTATTTCCCTCTTTGTCAAAGCACTCACTTCTTGAATGTAGATGTCTCAGGTGCACCCATATCTTTAGCCAAGGCTATTCTGTTATATCTCCCTCTCACATGAAGACCATAACTGAATCTAGATAAATGACATATTAGTTCTGCTTCTTTTGTTTCATGAGTTTTGTACCTTTCAAATTTAGCAAATATTTTTTTTTCAAGCAGTGCACTACTTTAGTAGTCCCAAGTCAGCCTTGTTTGTTATTTGAGACTTTGAAAAGGAAAGTTACTCCTGTAATAAAGTGAATACAGGTCAAATGTACCAAACTTGAAATTGTCCCAAACGTCTTGGTTTTTTGGAATGATTATCGTAATATTCCATGTACAGTAATAACTTGCAATATAATTGTAATTTTGTTTTATTCATCAGAAGAATTTGCTTCTTTTTTTCTCAACACCTCTCCCCCATGTGTATTCCTCTGTGGTTTAGTATGTATGTTAATAAAGAATCATCCCAGCACTATCATGTAACATATACACCATTAATTACTTGCACAGGCAGAGTGAGAAATGCCCTTTAATAAGATGCTCTGAAATAAAATAGCTTTTAAATCTGCTTATAAATGTGATCAAGATCAGAGCACAGGGTATTTTGAACTCTTCCTTATCAAGTCCCCATCCCAATATTGTCTCAACTTTTAAGGATAACCAAATAGTTAAAGTGATACATGGAAAATTAAGTTGTTAGGTAAAGCTTAGGACAATATTTTTGTTCTTAAAAAGTCAGCATATCTCAAGTGTCTGTCTGCCTGCCTCAGACCTCAAAAGCAATAATTTGCTCTATTGAGACTGGTGTAAACAGACTTCCACATTGGTGTTGACTGTGTCATAATTAAATTACCTGCTCTTGCTCTGAAAATTATCTTGTTGCTGAGTAGTCCATTGTTTTACTTTGGATTCCCAAACTACCTTTTAATTAATATTTAGGTCTGATAAAACATTATCAATAGACATTGGTCTCCATACTAAGACAGAAAAGAGTAAGACTAGGAGAGAGTGTTAGCAATCCATAACAGTGATGAAAACTCTGAGGCATGCAGGTATAAAAAGAGCAAGGCAGTTCTACAGTGAATGCAATCTCCAACTTCTCCTAAAATAATCATATATATAGTGCAAGTCGTCATATTGTGGTTTCTAGGATTAATATATTGGGAATATTTATTTAAAAATAGATAGAGTAGATGTGTGAAAAGGTAGGTGATTTTTGATTTGTGATTCATCAAAAAGATATTTTGAAAGAAAGGGAAGGGAAAATCAATTTTATCTTTTTTGAAATCTCATATAAAATTATAATGTGAGACTTGAAGTCAGAAGCTGGTCTTTGAAAAAATGTTTAGCACTTCTTAAACATGTTTCTTTTGTGCCCCATGGGTCAGCATCAGTTAAACTTGTTCAGAATAGAGCTAAAGTGGCATGAAACTATGATTGCCATTCTTAAGTTCCTCCTAAACTCAGGCAGCAGGGGAAAAAAAACCCAACAACTTATGTCTAAAAAGTGCTTAAGCACCTGCTAATTATTATATGTATGATTCTTTAAAAGAAATGGTAAATTTGAAGTTAAAAGACACCATTAGTTCACCTAGTTTGATCTCCTGGCTAACTAATTATTTTGCTGCATAGTGACAATAAAAATATGGGATATATAGTGGAGTTAAGCTTTCAAGACTGTGATATATCTCTAGAAACTTTCTGTTAGTAACTGTTGAACTTGCACAATTACATGCAAATTTATAAAGCTGTCAGTTGTTAAATGTTTCAGATTTTTATTTAGTTAAATATTATAAATAATTGGAATTTTAAACTGAATGGCATGCTGACTAATACACCATCATTTAATTTTGTATAGATTTACAAAGAAAATGTACATCTAACACTTTGGCTCATCATGATAATTCTTTGCAATAAAAATTGTGTGGCTTAAATACTATTTTAATAAAATGGAATTGGACTGAAAACAGTTTATTTAGAACTGCTAATACTTAATTAATACTTAAAGTAGTGGAGTTAAACTTTTTAATAAAAATATTGTAAAATATATTCAGCCTGGTTTGCTTGTTTAACAAAATGCATGATAAGTGAAACGCTAAGCTACCTGACAGCCTAGCAATTTTTTTTGCTGAAAAGAAATATGATTAATGGAAAGAACAGGCAACTAAAACAGTTCTCCATTTCTTAGGGTATACAAGATGTAAAAAACAAATATTTTACTAGGGATCCCTATGTGCAAATGAGGCTATTTATAATGTATTTCATAAATGTTAATTTCCTTTGTAAGTCTCTCAGACTGATTAAGCACTGACTTTGGAGTGACTTATTGTATGCTTAAGTTAATTACATCCACAAATATTTGCAAAATCCAGGGAAGAGGTTTTACCTGATACTATTAGTAAAGGCAGCAGAATCAAACCCATTGTTAACTTTACTTAGTAAAACTACATATATTGCTTCTTTTTTTTTCTTTTTTTTTACTGGCAGACAACAGATAATAAGATAAAACTGTACTACCACTATGTGAAGAAAACTGGAAATATCACAAGAAACCCTGCTGTGATTTTTGGTCATTCTATCCATGTGTCAAGTAAGCTAATTCTATCACAGTAAATATAAATATGCACAAATCGTATGCTTTAGAAACAGTATTGACTCTTTGGTGGAATCTCTATTTTAAAAATCACTAACAGTTTTTATTGTTTTTGAAGTCTGTAAATATCAACTTTGCAAATCATATCCTTCGGAAGGTCTCAGACTGGAAAGATTACAAACACCTTTGCATTAGCTTTGAAAGGTCAGTGCATGTAGGTACCTTGTGTTAACAAAAGTATCTGTCACTCAAACATTGCCCACACTTTTGAAAGTAATTCTCAAAGCAGGAAAAGTAGCATCTTTTCATTTGCTCTTCTCTCTCTTTTGTTTGTTTGTTTGTTTGTTTGGTTTTGCTTTGGTTTTGATCTTCTCTTTGTCTTCCCCTCTGTTTTATTCATATTTTGGAAAACAAAAAAGTATTCGATTGTTGACTCAGTATTCAGTGATAATTTAAATATAGAGTTCACCACTCAGATTAATTTTATTCCTGTTCATATAAACATAGTTTATTGATAAAGAGATAGCCAAGCCTAAACCATTCCCAGTATTACAAGACTGGGACATGAGTAGCCATTTGTGTTTATTCGAGCAGCAGGGCAGCTTGTGACTGATAATCACTGGACTCTCCAGGAGCTACCACTGCACTGGAAATAACAACAAACAACCAACCAAACAAAAACCACCAAAAAAACTCCACAACAACAACAGAAAAAAATAAACAAACAAACTAAACAAACAAAAACCCAAATAAAGTGCAAGTGGATTTTATCTTCTGGAAATGAAGCAAAGGGAAATTATATTCTCGCCAAAAAGATTCTTTTGTTGTTGAGTATTGCAGAATCAGGATAGCTTCATGCCCTGTCTATATTCATTCTTAATTGCTGTTCTAGAATGGCTAAATGCAGTATTTGAGAAAAGTTGCAATTTTAAGAAGGCAGATAATAGGCACAAAATTATACACCAGAGCTGAAATATTTTTTCAGAACATCAGGTATGAAAGCCACAAAATATTTACTTCCTCTTCTCATTCTCTGCATTTATTTCTCCCTTCTCACAAAACAGTAGAGCTGGAACATTCTTATTTCTGTGTGATACCATCTGCAGTGGACTTTACTTACAAAGGTAGTCAGGGTGGTCTGAACAGCTACTGCCTAAACACTTTCCTTTTCTGAAAAAACGGTTCTGGAGTATTTAATCTTAATTTTTACAGTTCCTGTATAAGAAGATTTTCACGTGGAGTGGTGAGTTAAGAACCTATTCAATTTCCATCCTTTTATTGATATCAGACCAGAGAAAAAGAGAAAGAACTGACAGCGGGTCTTGAACGAATGGTTCAGTAACTCTTTCATGTGTTTCATGCTGTCTCCTGCAGGTTTCTGAGTCCATTGTCATAACAGAGCAAAAGGAATAAAATCACCAGAAATTACAATAGTTTTCATGTCCTTTCACTTGAAAGTACCATTACTGGAGTATAAAAATTAAAAATATCACCAAGAAGCAGACAAGGTTGCTGGTCATTCTTTGTCTCCCTAGATGGACCTGGAGCGTTTAGAGAATTCTCAAAACCAGATTATAAAGGAGAGGGGTGGAACAGCTATGCATCTATGGTTCAGCTGAACACCACATAGCTGTCTGCTGTGTGATGCCTCAGCCTCTCAGCCCTCCCAGAAGGACAGGGAAGAGAATCAAATGAGCAAAAGCAAGAAAACTCATAGGTCAATATAGTTTTAATGAGCAAAGGAAAGAAGAAAAAAAAACAACACATGAAAGAAGTTATACAAAAGCAATCTGTTGCCACCTCCAACAAGTAGACTGTTGAGCCAGCCACTGTGCAATGGCTATCTCCCCAGAATGTCCCTCCAATCAGTTTTTACAGACATTATATGACATAAAATATCCCTTTAGAGCATGTTGTCAGCACTGCTTTTGTCACAAATCCAGAACACAGCACCATAAGGGTTCCTCTGATGAAAATTAATTACATTCAAACCAGACATAGTCCTACAGTTCAGAGCAAAAAGTTGAGAAAGTAGATGGACAAGGTTGATAATGAAGAGATTAAAAAAAAAAATTAAAAAGCACATAGCCTTATGCATTTTATGTATGACTCTCTTCTAAAACCAAATCAAACTTTGCTTTGCTGAAAAGAAACAATGGTAGACTGCTCAAATTCATAAGGCAATTAGATTTTTCCTTTTCACACATAGTGTTTGTTATTGAAATAGTCACGACCTAATGATTAAACCTTAATTCTTTGTATTGCTATCAAAACATGTATGTGTTGTATGTTAGCAGATATTTTTCAAGTTGACAAAGCATTTTCAAGAGAAGTTTACTTTCATGTGTACAAAATATGCTGATTTCTTGAAGAGAGAAAATTTCACACCAATGGGAAGATTTTTATGGCATTATTTTAACCTGGGAATTTTTGGCCTAAGATGGAAGTTGAGGCAGGAAGGCCTCAATGGAAATAGAACCTCCATTTCCAGAATTTCTCAGGATATCTAAGACCTTAGTGATCAGAGCTGTCTTGGGATGATAAGGTCTCTTAGCAAAGTATGTGCATTTCCATCATCTCAGGTGACTGTCCCTTGCAGTGGGCTCCTATGAAACAGGTTATTTCACTATCTCCTCCAGAATCATTGAAATAATTTTCTTTCAGATACCTGCAGGAACTGTAGCCAGAACTATGACAGCCACCTATTTTTTATGAGACCTGAAATTAGACTCAAAGTTACAAAGTGTTGATTTTGGGCATTAACCTGCAGAGGTAGTTACTTCATCTGCCCTGTTGTGAAAGCCCATAGGGAATTCAGGGAGATAGAGGATGAACATTGGTAATAGCGTGATGCATCACCTCAAATTTTCAGAATAACCTTGCTACTGGTCTCTTGGCTATCGTGAGCTTAAGCTTTTATTTCTTTGTCAGGCTATTGGTCTTCTGAAACCTCCTCTCCCAAAACATTCCTCAGTGCTGTGAACTGTCAGCTACACACCCAGTAATGTTTCCACCTTGGACTCTAGACCCTGGACCTGATACGTTGGTTACATAGTCCATGCTGCAAAGCTGCCTCTTCTTGAAAACACTCCTCTCTCCCACACTTTGCAGCTGTTGGTGCTGTCTTTCTGAGAAACTTTCCCTTATGCAGAAAGGGTTAAATCACCTTTAGTTTAAAACTTCTAACAAACAAATTTTAAAAGCCTGATAATTATTGTGGGTCTCAACTTTTCTTGTTCTACCCTATCTCATTTTAACTTTTCAGTTTCTGCACAGAAATTGATTTTATAGGAGGGGAGCAAGAAACATTTAAAAAATTGCTTTCACTGAAATTCAATTTGCTGTGTTATTTTCTTATTCTAAAAAAAATTAATTTGATGAAAAAATTATTTTTTAAAACAATGAACCACTGTAACTGTGTTTATGGAAGCAGACTTCTGAGATTATATGTGCTCACTTTGTTCCTGTGCTGCTAAACTGGTGACACTGCACACATAAACCTCAGCCTCATCTTTTCTTCAAGCTATCTGTTTCACAGATTTCCTCAGAAGGTCTCTCACTCTTTCTCTCCACCTATGCAGTTGACATAGAATTCTCATACTCAGTCAGGATTAACAGGCCTACAGAATTGAGTCAGCACAACTTTCTTGGTGTTTTAATGCAGATTTCTACACTCGCTAATAGCTTGGGTCAACAGATGAGTGCTGTGTTCCTATGCAGGGGCATAGATCGACCTATCCTGATTCAAATGTCAAATATATTACCAAGCTGTTAGTTCCTTGGTCACAGTGTTCAGGGAAATAAATAAAGCAGTGACCTCAGCTATTGTTTATGGTCTTCATCGTGTAGCAGATGTTATTGTACATGAGAAATAAGAGCGCAAACAGAAAGAACCCAAAATTTTGTGGTGTGGTTGCATTTACCACATGGTATATTAAAATATAATGAAAATATATTATGTTATGAGATATAAAGTAATGTCAAATAGAGGAAAATGCAAGCATGCTCCTGACTGAATAAATCAGAAAAAATACACAAGGCTATAAATTCCAGTCAGTTCCCTCGCTATGTGGGCAAAAGGGGATTAAACAAGGCAGTGGATTAAATTTATAGTAGCTCTTATTTATGAGTCAGGCCTCAATCATGTATCAGAGACACCAAGCCTATAATAATGGCACAAGCAAAACAGAACCAACTCTCAGAGGGCAGATACCTTCAGGACGCGGAAGTGTGCTATGATATAGAAATCGAAAATGAAGGCAGTGAGGGAGGAGATATGAACAAAACCCTCACCATATTTCCCTGCTATTGAGGGCAATAATGCCACAGTTTTAGTCTTCTGTTGCCTGGCTTCCTTACCTCCACCTTTTTGAGTTCCTTTCCTTTCCCATTGCCACATTTTTTATTTTCTTCATGTAGTGCGAATCAGGAAAATAACAGAAGGGCTTTCTGCCTAGTCCAGAGCTTACAGGGAGCTGGAGTTGCTCCTTTGTCAGCTGTCTCACCAGAACAGCTCCCTTTCTCCTCATCTTCTACATACTTGTGACAATCTTATATAATTGAGCAAAGTATCTGAAAAAAATGCCTGTCATTTGCTTGTATAAAAAAGGGATACACATGTAAAGCAGCAATGTCTCACAAAAAAAGGTGGGATGATAGTAGCTACCAAATTAAACATGAGCTTGCTTTGTGATCTGAGATGAAAAATCCACTACAGTTTTTGGCGGTGTATGCAGAGTCATCATATCAGATTGGCAACACACATCTCTCTGCGAGCCACCGAATGAGCTCCAGCCACTTCGGTACAAGGGAGATGTCAAAACAAACTGGTGGGAATTTGAAGCGGAACACTCCTTTCCCCTCTCCTCCCTTCACGCCTACCCGCCTCCGAACATCTGACAAGGCTGGAAGAACTGCTACATCCGGAGCCTTTTAAATATAGAACTTGTGAATGGTTTGTACTGATTCATATATGCATCACTGACACGGTGCTGGCAGCAGCATAGCGATGAGTGCAGCATAAAATCTATGTGAAAGAGAAGACGATATAACTTTTTGTTTATGTCAGTCAGACTTTGGTTCGGTAGCTTCCAGTTGGTTAAACCAATTTTATATGTGGGACATGTAGCTGTGCTATATTAGGAGTGTTTTGGCCAAAGAGTTGTTGTCAAAGGAAAAAGATCAGTCTGCCAAGAGTGACACGTACTACTGGTGTGTACCAGTTTGGTGTGATTTTTGTCATGAAAGGTTTCTGGTATGCAGGCTAGAAAGTCCAGTCAGACAAGAGGATGGTCTCAGAGTAGGTCAGAGTCTGATGGTCCTTCTGACTTGGGATGTAAGAGAGGCCAAATCAATTCCCCTATCTCATGGTTCACAACAGGGGCTTGTATTCAATCTTCCACAAGATAGGTGAGTGTTCTGACCAATGTTTTATGTCCTGTTGGAGATCTGCTCTGCAAAAATAAACACAAGATGGAATCTCTAGCAAAACAACCTTTGATCATTTACTGGGATGTAGAAGACCCAAGTTTGAATTCTTGGGACAATAAATGCTAATTTATGCAGAAGTTTGTAGTCTCCCTTGAAAGAGGGCCACCCCAAAATTGCAAAGAGCAGTGGCTAAGGCACACATGAAAGAGTGAGCGAGCTAGACAGAAGCAGAAATGAAGTGAGGGGAAGTGGTCTAGTTTCCCCTACAACAGGCATGGGAGCTTGAGGTACTCAGGGACATTTCTCATCTTCATCTTCCTTCTTACTAAATCTTCAGAAGGTCCTAATTTTCATTCTAAATGGAAATGAAACTTAACAAAATCTCAGTATTCTAGCATGAGGGAAAATAACTATGGGAACCTACTACCCCTCTAGTTGATAGAAATATTAACAAATATTTCATAAAGATAAGGAATAGCAACGAAAAAACCTGTAATTACAAGAAATGTCTATATATATGATTTGGGTTACTGAGGGAATGCAATCTCTTTGCAATTAAGCTGTGCAGGTTGGACAGAGGGGTGGGAGGCAAAGCTAAGAGGACTTAATTGACGGAGAATGGGCAAAAAGCCCCAAAATAAATTTTTTTTAATTCCTTTTGTTTTGTTGAAGATTCCACATCTCTAGCAACGTATAAGCATTCTATCTTAATTCCTCCACCTGAAATACTTTTTGAACATAATCTCAGAGGAAAGCAGGGTTTAAATTGAAAGGAGAAAGAAGCAAATATTTTATATTCTACAGCATTCCACAGAGATAGAAATACATCATGGCCAGGTTTTTCTCAGATTATGTGTTATTTTCTAGTGCTGTTATGTGTTTTACAAGACACAATATTGATTTAATGCAGTAGTTCGTTCTCTTGTTGTGCCTTCCAGGCACTATTCATTAAAAAAAAAAAAAAAAACAAAAAAAAAAAAACAAAAAAAAAAAAAAAAAAAAAAAAAAAAAAAAAACAAAAAAACAAGCCCACAACAAAACCCTCACACTTTTAAAAAAAAAATATATATAAATATATATACATATATATATATATATATATATATACTGTACTGACCTGTTTGTAGCATTAGAGACGTGGCTTTTACTCTAATAGTACAAGCGAGGTGCAAACTGAGACAAGTAATTCCCAGAAATTCCCCTCTCAAATCTGTTTGGTTTAAAGCTATTCTGTTAGCTCTATGGGATTTACTAATAAGTACTGAAAACCTGACAGGAGAAATTACTTATATTTGTGGAAATTATGCTTCTCTGAATACTTTTCATCATGTGATCTGTTCATCTGTTCATTCTTAATGGTTTGGGGATCATCTTCATGAAGATTATGCCTCATCTGTTGTGAATCTTTGAAAACCAATTTGCCTATTTTTCATCTTTGAGGCAACAGTGTTGCCTGCAAGTAGGGGGTTTTTTGTGCCCTTCTGAACTAGGATCTCCTTCACAACCTTCTTGAATAATTCAAAGCTTAAAGGTGCAAAACTAAATATATTTTTCTTATTCTTTAACTTTATTTATTTTACATTGTCTGCTACCCTGCCTGCAGCACTGCTAGTGTTCCCAGAGCTCATGAACCTATTTACTTTCCATCCACTGCTCACTGAAGAAGGCTTTGGTACTGTCTATCAAAGAGGGAAAAAGTTCACAGTTTTTTGGGTCTTATTGTAGCAGTTGTGAGTAGACAAGAAATATAAACAGGCTCAGGAAATCTAGGTCTGAGGGTGGAAGAAGGTGATTTCTGAGGTAACTTTAACTTCCAGGATCAAACACTTGGATAAGACTTTGACAGAATTTGTTGGGCTGTTGAGAGATGTCGGAAAAGTTGTAATTAGGAGATGAGCCTCAACTACCATTCTGCAATCTGCAGACAAAATATGGGGATATTTCAGGGTTCTTCTTTTTTATTGTTGGTTAGTTGGTGGGGTTTTTTTGAGACTGGAAAAGGTATAAGTGTGTTTTCACAGAGGAAAGCTAGAGGAAAGAGAAAATTTGAGGTTAGGTCTGTGATATACTCATTGTAACCTCTTGGGTAGTTTAAAATACATTAATTTTACTGTGTTTAGTCTAAGAAATTCAATGAAGATACTAGAATGAACTTCTGAAGTGGCCAGGGAAACCCAGGAGCAGTCTTTCCTGAGGAAAAGGGGATAACTAAGGAGACGTTCTGAAGTCTGTGGGCAATCTTTGTGAGCTTCATCTGTCACAAATGTTGCATGTCTGATATAATCTTCTGTCACATTTTATTTCATTTGTTTACAAACTGAATTATTTTTTCCCCTCAAAAATATGTCCAGGGAATATCCTTCCAAGTGTTCTATCAAACAGTTGACCTTGAAAATGGAATAACTTGCAAATGAATAGAGAAGAAACTAAGACAATAAAAACATTTTAAAATATATTTTTATTTTTCCTCTCTTCTTGCTCATTCAAGCCATGATGTCAATAGTATGACTGAGCAACAGAAATGGCCTCTTTCTACATTTGCAAGAACAGAGCTAATCAATGCAATGAGTTTTATAACTTTTTTCTGATGTAGTGAAAAAAGAAATATGTACCTAATAAAAAGAAATGTTTACCACCTATTCTGTCTTTATTTTGTTTGCTAAATTGAGACAGTTACCTTGAGGAAGA
The DNA here is from genome assembly GCA_038380795.1 of Pyrocephalus nanus. Taxonomy (NCBI): domain Eukaryota; kingdom Metazoa; phylum Chordata; class Aves; order Passeriformes; family Tyrannidae; genus Pyrocephalus; species Pyrocephalus nanus. Next base: position 40,500,531 of record CM076260.1, read on the forward strand.
GGATTTCCTTCTTTGTTTTTGCAGAGTACAGCATCACAAGGAGAGTAGCAATTTGTAACTAAGGCATTCACTCTATTTCAATACACATGAAAAAACTAATGCTTACCTCTCTGATTTAAAGACCACACATCACATTTAAAGATTCACAAAGCATAATCAAAAATATATTTTGGCCAGTTTATGCAGGAAAGTCTTCTTGCCCTCTTTCCCCATTGGAGAAATTATGACAGCAATCATATGTGATTTACGAACTGAATGAGCACCTCTGCCTTTCATGTGACTGTTTCATATCTTCTAGGTTTGTCTGAAAGTTCAAATAGCTTGGGGTAGCCCAGCCCAAAATCTGCAGACATTTTAGGTGCAACTGCAGCTAACTCTCACTCTCCACGGCAGCATGAGGACAACATCCGCCAAAAGCACTTCCCTCTCCTGTGATGACTTCCTTGATGGCCTAATCTAGGAGCTAAGCAACAGGAAGGAGAGGAGCCTGGAACCAGGGAAATTTTAGCCAAAGAAGGCTGCCGGTTTTGTGGGTGAAGTCTATGTATCTACATATACAGAACAGACTCCCTGCTTGATAACAGGGTGTGGTAAATCTTGGTTGCAAGAGCTGTTTGAATAGGGTCAAGGTTTGCTAAGGGTAGTATATCCACAACTAAAACTAACTCAGCAGTCTTCCCCAAGTGTCCTGCATTCTCTTTCTACCATGCACATTTTGACAGTCCAGGCTCAGCGTTAACTAATTTTATGCAAAGCAGTAAATTTGAAGAAATATATTTCATTGCACAAAGTTGCTAACTTATGTAGAATTCAACAGAAATTCTGTACTTGTTGCAAGGTAATCTCAGACAATGAAACTCTTTGCCCTGCCTGTATTGATCTTTTTTTTTTCTTTCAGAGGATAAAGGCAGTTTTAAAAAGAAAAGTTTTCTTTTCTGCATACTTTCTGTATTAGCCAGTGAAGAAGTATGCAAAAGCTAATCTAAATTTGCTTTGTTTATATGCACCATATACATATTTCTGTGTGCTTCATGTGTTTTTTTCATTTAAATTTCTCTCTTTTCCCCTTACTAACTCCTTTTATCATAGTGCGTCCTAAGTGAAAGGCAAATGCAATTAATCATCAACCAGCTTGTATTTCTATGGCATCTGTCTCCCTGATATCTAAGCATTATTTAAGTTTATGTTGAATTTCGTGTTTAAATTTGCCCATCCTTGCTAGGAAGAAGCATAAGGCAATTTCAAGAGCAATTTACAAGGAGCTTTTTTCCTCCTCAGTATGAGAACAGCAATTCTTCTGATTCACAGGTTGACAGGAGCACATCACTCTGGTGCTCAGATCAGTGCACGAGCTGCCCATCGAATAGCAGATCAAGTTTAAAGTCCTAAGGGCAAATTCTGCTGTCAGTTACACAGGTGAACATGTAACTATAAGAGCAGAATTTGGCCCCTAGTCTTGATCTTCAAGTCTCTCAGTGGGAAACTTGATTACTGTGTTTAGGACAAAGTGTACGAATGCTTTGTAAAGAGCTTGATACACACATACTGTGAAACATGAGTCTCTTTTTCTGGTTATCTTTTCATAGCATTTGTGTAGTTCTTGAATTACAACAGCTCTTAGGCTGCGTGTTGTACTATTGCATTCATTTAAAGAAGAATCATTTTCCTTGAGCCCTGATATTCAGGACAGTAAATATAGCATTGATAAAAGCTTCACTGCCATATTTTCATGAAAGCATTGCCTAGGAAAATAGAAGTTTTGAATAAACATCCAGCTTTTCTGATAATATGCAGTTAATTTTTTCCCTCCCTCTTCCTTCTCCTTTCACCAGACCTAATGAACAGTGTCCTGCATTTCTTTAGCACTTGAAACAGTTTGGATTTCAGTATCCCCTCATAACATATTCCTGTAGGTACTTCTGACAGGAGCTGGATAAAGCCAAAAATCTGAGCAGTCTTGTGTAATTTAAAATTTCCCTAAATGCCTCATTCTTCGGGGTTCAGTTTAGCATTATCTAAGTGCTTGAGTGAACATTAAGTTCTTCTTCCTAGGACATGATTTCGCTCATAGGAGCAGCTTTCTGACCTACCAAGTGAACCAGAAGACAACCCACAAGGAGAACGTGCTCACAGCCTGCTGCAGTTTCAGTGTTGCTTACTGTAGTGTTTTTTGTTTTGTTTGGTTGATTTTTTTTTATTTGCCTTTTTTTCTTTTTTTTTTTTTTTTTTTTTTCCCTGGCAATGTAAAAGACAGGCTTTTCTCTTCTTGTTTTTCCCAAGGGCTTCATGAAAATAAGCCAACACTTTCCGGATTCAGTTTCTCACACTGCAGTCATGAGGAAGTGGGGGCTCTCAGGTTTTTCAGAGATGGTTTACTTGCAGAGTGAAGACTGGCAGTGGATCCAGGTTCTTCCACAGAGTAGCTCGAAGCTCCACGCACACCTTTGTTTCTTTGCCCTGGCACACTTCACAGCTCTGGTCAAACGCTAGATCAGAACAATATCCACCAGATGGCAGCATGCCATATCGAAAATCAGTCACTTAAATCAATATTTAGTCTTCTTTTTTTTTTTTTTTTCAAGAAGCACTATTAAATTTAATAAATACTCATGACTTCAGGAATTCAGGCTTTGCACTTCAGACACATCAGCTGCTGACAGTCCCCAGAGGAGCCAGTGGGTGAGAGGATGTCACCTTAATGTGATGCCAATACTTTGGGAATTGCACAGAAAAAGACACAATGGGGCAACTGTCTCTCCTCAAGGTCTTCGAGGGGCGTCTTGGCTCCTTGAGGTTACTGCTTGGTATGTGCTTGGACCTCACAGCTATGAGTACCACATGAATGGCTGCAGGGTATGAGAGCTTGACAGAACGGAAGTGCCACTGATTGCTTCCTCTCAGGGCTTTGCCCATCCCCTAGTGACCTAAGCAGCAAGCAGGCCCAGTGGCACTTTGCTGTGGCTGGCTCAGAGGAGCTGCCAGGACACTCCTGCCAGGTACCTGCTGGAAGGAAAGGTCCAAACTCATTCTACTGCAGAGAGGAGCCAGGTAGAGCTGGCCAGCCCAGAAGGGTTTCAGAGCAGACAAGAGAGAACAGGCAGAAGGAGACACTTTGCATTTAGGCATATATGTGTGTGCAGGGCAGGGAAACCCATTGTCCATTAAAATTTGTCATTAACAATGTTAAGAAAGTGACCACAATGGTTCTGCAGGATTCAACGAGGCAATGATGTTTGCAATACCACCAGATCATAGATATGTAAAACCATAAAAGTGGTCATTTTCATCATAAACGTTGATTCATAGTGGCATAACTAATCATGACAACTTTATTAATTGCTTATTACCAAGGGTTTTCTCTTTTATTAGAGAACAAGTGACTTCCTTCCCTTGTAGTGGTGTATATTTCTCTGTGTGATAGAGATTAATGTGTGAAGCTTTGCAGGAAACTGCCTCATTGATTTTGTTGCCTTTGTATTTGTCTTCCTTAGGTGACTTCCAGTAACATAGATAGAGGTGATGCAAAGAATTTCACTGGGACATCAAATACTGTGTTTATGGCAACTCGACTTTTAGGCTTTATTTGGAAATCCTGTAGGCAGTATGTTCATTTTTGTCTGTTGTAATTTTCCCTTCAATTTTATTGACTTATTAGAAAATATATTGTTAATTCAGATCTAACAGTATGTAATGGCAAGTTATTTCAACCTGTATTGGTTTTGCATAATGTATAATTACTATAATTCTTCCTATAGACTTTTGCAAAGCATAGTTTTGTATGTATATATGTAATTGAATGTACTTTTGCCTAAGGCTTCACATATTTTGCTGTCATATATGTCTTTGTGTGCATGTATGCATTTTACCAGCATTTTATACATACTCTGGAAAATTGAAAATTTCTGTTTCTACTGTTTAACCTTATGACTCCACTGTTTGTTGAATGAACAATTATTATAGGACCATTTCACCCTACACATTAGTAGCATATATTGCATTCACTGAACCTAAGAAGAAACTTGACTTTAGATCCAAAAGCCTTTCCAAAGGAAAAGTCTTATATCAGTACTTTGGAAAGCATATAGCTTGAGGATAGTGTACATAAAAGAATGCAAGAGAGCTGATGGGGTACTTTTAAAAAATGTCCTGACAGAGTCAAGGTGATGGCCATTTTTAGCTGCCCTGCTATCCATCACCTCTTTCAGCCAGGCATACTCCATCATATGCAACAGCCTCATGAATTTATGCATCAAGCTGTGCAGCCAGTCGTGCCGAGGGCTCTGGTGACAAGTGAAATTGCTGTGCGCCTCATTTAGCTGTTTATTGCGCCTGAGTACGTGTTGCAGCTGTCATCTTACGATGGGATGATAGTGCTCGTTAATAGACAAGACAGGCAAATAATGATGGAGACTATAGCAAGAGATGCTCATCTGCCAATAGGCTCTCAGCAATATCACAAACATTCACAAAGTTTTCAATCAAAAACAACACTGCAAGAAAATACTGAGGACAGCATCTGCTTTTTTATGTGACTAGCAACACAGATTAAACTTCTGAGAAGCTGCAGCCCAGTCTATTATGTAACTTAATTTTTGGACATTTTACCTTTTATTTTTTTCTGTCTTTTTTAATGCCTTTTGAAAGGAATGATAAGTGCATGGTAAAATAACCCAGTGTATTCGTTACACTTTTCTTTAGCTACAACTCTGCCTGATGTAACTAGATTTGTTACTTCTTGTCTGAGTAGTGTGGTTGTAGTGCACCAGGAACTTGCCAATAACGCTTCAAGGTTCTGGCAAAAGTTTTGTTTAATAAATTTCAGTTGCCTAATTATGCTATTGACCATTAGCCTGCTTGTATACCTGCCCTGGAAAAAAACAAAACACAAAAACAAAACAACCAACCAAACAAACAAACAAAACCACAGCAAACAAAACAATCTCTATTTTAGTGGCATGCAGAATATTTCAATAAAAAAATACCACCTGTGAAGCCCACATTTCTTTCTGTGAAAAGCAGATATGATGAATGCAAATTCACCTGTATAAAATTCCCTCAGTAAAGATGGTGCCATAGTCTGCCTTTCCCCTCTATATGAAAATTTGTGATGTGCTCCATTTTGCAACCTTTTCTGGGATTTGCAAAATTCTTTGCTCAAAGTAATAACTTCATAGACTACAGGATAAACTATGAAGTAAATAATTTTTTCTTCATAATTAAATCCTTCAATTAAAATGAGAAGTAAAGGGTTAGTACATTTGATGTAATTAGAAGAATTATTTGTGTATGATAGATGAAGAAACTTTACGTTAATCCTCCTGGAATTTTCTAGGGAAGGTACTTTTAAACATTTCATATGTGTACTTGCTAGAGATTTTAATGAATATTAAGTGTAAGCTACCACTTAAAATAATACATTAAAGAATAAACATTAAAGAATGTAAAATTGTGTCATGCTTGCACAAAACCGCACAAAACCACACAAAATGCTTAATAAAATGTATTTTCTACAAGAGGCAATAACACTGAAAAGGATTTTTGCAGGAATAGCATTCTACAGAAAAAAAAATCAAAGTGAATATATAGTAGTTATTAATGTAATAAGTATTTTCCACATGTTACCGACATGTTTTCCCAGATTATTATTACATTGTAAAATTTTTAAAAAGAAAAAACACCTGGAAAAGCAGCCACAGTTTGTAATGTAATTTATGTGTCCATTCAGATGCTATCACTGTAATATTGAGTACGCAAAAATGAATCCATAGGAGGTTTATGACACATCGAAACCATATATGTCACAGGATGATCTAAAACTGCTTTGCAAAGGGATAAACGTTGTCCTTATTTTACAGATGAAGATAGTGATGAAAGAGAAATTTTCTTTTCCAAATCAATAGCAAATACAATATATGTGCTATATGACTTTCTTTCACAAATCTATTGTGCAAGGACCCTACAGCCAATCCAGGACCGGCAAGTTTAGGGTAGGGTGGAGAGAATTAGTCACGTGCCATCCCCCAAATAGTTACATGATCTATGAGATTTGCCTAGAGTCTCTCTGCAGTGACCAAAGAAAAGCCAAAGACCTGCACGTCCAGCTCTGACAGGAATGCAAATGAAGAGGCCCTCTTGCAGCATCTGTTGCTCTTCTCTGGCTCCTGAAAAGTATTTTAATTTTAGAGAAAACTGATTTTTAAAAAATCTAAAGAGAAATCAGATAAACCTACCTGTATAGGCTAACCAAGATAACTCCTATTATATTTTACTGAGGAAAAACTGCGATGAAAGGGGAGGATGTGGGCTGATAGAGATCACACAAAAAGTTTGAGTAAGACCTGGCTGTTTCCTGCTGGTGCTTTCATTTCTATGAATAAATTCTGTAGCATCTTTCAGTCTTGTCCCTCACTGTGAGATAAGCCATTTTCTTCCTTCACAAGAGAACATTAAAATAAATATTAAAAAAATTTTTACACTGACTGTATAGTAACCAGCCAGGTTGGTTTTGGTGGGCCTTTTTATGAAACTGAGTTATCACAGGGGAAAAACTGGCACGTAATCATGTGACTTTGATGCCTCTGCCTATGTGGGTTAAGGCTGAGCAGACGGTCTCAGTGTCAGAAAATTTGTCATTTGAATGCTTCACTTAGAATCACAGAATCATAGAATCTGCTGAGTTGGAAGGGACCCATGAGGATCATGGAGTCCTTCATGGTCTTTATTTTTACACATAGTTTGTCTGTGACTGTATGTTTTGCATATGTAAATAAATATACATATAAATATACATATAGATAAATATAAACATGTGTGTATTTCCACATATGAGTTTCTGTGTCTATTTGTTATGATAGGAGACTGACTTTGAGGCAGCATTTAAATGAGGAAGTCAACAAAGAAACAGATTTTGTAACCAAATGAGAACATGTTTTTGTGACATGTCTTTCCTGTCTGTAAAATGTATTTTCTCTGGTTAAAGAGGTGTCAGTATTTCTTCAAGGAAGATATTTTTGCTGAAAAAAATGTTTGTCTGCTTTTCCAAAGCAAAAATGTAATGGAAAATTTTGGTTTAAAGAAAAAAGGACCATTATTCTAACAGAAGTGAAAAATGTAATGTGACTGCATTTTATCTCTTTTTCCTGTGTTTCCTCTTTCCCTGGTTTGTTTTTCTATTCATCTCTTCATAGTTATGTCTTCAACCTTGTTATAAGCTAAACTGAAGACATAAAAGCTAGTGAAAGACAAGGAATTGCAGAAAGGCAGGATGGAAGGAAGGTAATAAAAATATGAAAGGGAAATAAATTTTCCCCCCACATTTTTGTAAATTCTTTTATACTTTCAGAACAGATCTTTGACAAAAATTTTCAAACTTCTGCCTTTTTGTGCTTGCTTACATGTAGTGGGGCCAATGGCAGCTGACTACAGGCATAGAGTTGTGTATGTATTGTACTGTCCCAAGAATGTAGCTACATTTATTATCTCTTCTATTCATTTGCACCAGTTTTGTGATGATACTAATTCCAAAGAATTCTGCAATTTGTACCAGTAAAAGCAAGAGGAGAATCAACTGCAATGAATATACGATTACTAACTGTAATTACAGTATAGGTGCACACATGCACACACATAATAGTCTGTTCAGATTTATGAGATGACATTGTAGTACAATATGGCAAGTCCATGTACAGTTTGTTTCTTCTAATTTGTGCTGAAATTATTATGAAGCTGAATATAGTCTACCCATCACAGTGGTACTGCATTAAAAATAATCTTTCATTTGTTTTTGTCATTTACAGAGCTAATGGTCAGCAAATTTGTACATCCTGTCTTTTTTTCTTAATGAAATGGAAAAGGGATGTGTGCTACATAAAAAAGAAGTTTTATTAATGTTTCATAAAATGGTTGCTACAATCAAAGGAACTGCTATGAAAATTAAATTACTGGGCTGACTCTGAAAATCAGCATAATATGCTCTGTTTAATTCAGTCATGCTAAGATGTTAGATTCTCCTTCATTCTCTCAGCTTTCTCTCTCCTTCACCTGGGGGCATCTGCTGATGAGTCTCTTCTAGAGGTTGTTTAATGACTATTTTACAGCAACTGTCAGCTTTCTAAAGCCCAGTGGCACGGGGCGTCACTGTATTACCAGCCTTTTTACACGATTTGCCTGACTGTAAATCTGAGCTTTAAAAGTACAAAAAAAGCTCTTATTTGATTTAATGACTGGCTGACGGGGGTCGATTAATCTTTTTATGCTTAGATGTTTTACTCATAAAGGTCATCTCCTGTTTGTTTACTCTTCGCTTCTCCTCTCATGGCCAATGAGAATGAGGCAAGGAATTTTAAGTATCACGCAACTGGAGCTGAGTGGCTTGGAGGATAACGCTGTTCATGGACAGGATTGTTATCGTATGTAATTGATATCACAGGAAATCCCAAAGGCACTGTTCAGAATCAGGGCCCCATTGTTCTAATCACTGTATAAATTCCCATGGATACACAGTGCGATCTCCGGGATATGGATGATCTAATTTATGAGAAGGCGCAATGAGTGTGCTGTTATAGCACAAAGGAGAACAAGGAGGCAAGGACACACAGAGAGAGGGGCACTCATAGAATCTATATAGTTCTTGAGATAACATTTTTTAGATAAAGTTTAAAATATATTCTTCTTTAACCACAAGGAGTGATTAACCAGGAAATAAAATTCCATGAACATAAGTAGTGTTTCCAGAAGCACCAAATTTCCATTTTCCAAAGTGACTTAGGTACTTGGGAGTAGAGATTTCATCTACATTCTTTGATACTCAAGTACCTTTTCAAAAAGTTGCACATGAAACAGAAAAACAGATCTTATCTTTAAAATCAGTTATGATTCTTTCTCTCATTGAAAACCAGAGGGACTTGAGGGTACAAGTTTTCAGAAGCCTGTAAATATGATAACCTAGCATCTTCAAAGCAAAATTATAAAAAGCTATTTATAGTCCTGCAGCTAAGAAGACAAAGATCACCGGGACAAACTGGCAGAAAAGGTAACTCTTCATACAAGACTCTCTCCTCTTTTCAACAGTCCTATTTCATCAATGGCACTAAGATTTCCTTGTTTTAATAGGCTTGGTGGTACTAGCTCTCATTTTGCTTTTGAAATGGTGCAAGATCCCTCCTGACACCTTTGGGTTCCATGAGAATAGCACATAAATGGCTATTTCCTCCTTTAACTTTGTATCTTATCAAATCTACTAAGTAGATTGCAAACCTTTTGGTCTCACATATTAAACCCACTCGACACTTAACTCATAGCCTTGCTGACATGTACTCTGCAAGTGTGAAAAAGTAGAACTGGCTGATCCTTCTATAGCAACTGAATTCTCATGCAACCAGTAACAGAGGTGAATTATAAACAAGTTTTTATCCCCTTGATATTTAGAAGATTTATATAATGATTTGTCATAGTATTTAGAACATCACAGGCTACCTTGATGCCAGCACTGGAGAAGCTGTCAAAGCAGGACTCTTCTCTTAGTGTCATTGGTTGGTTGTGTTATTGTGTCAGTCAGATATAATATGATAAAGTGCAAACTCTTTGAAATATCATAAGTTTTTAGACCATATGTTTAATTAAAGGTTGCTTGATTCCATAATTTTTTTGCAAATTTGGCATAGAGAGATAATTGTGAGTGTTGAGGAGAACATAGACTGCAGCTTTCTCTGGAGATTTTTATGACTCATCACTTCCTTGTGTCTTTCTCTTACCTCAGCCTCCTCTACTCTTTCAACATTAGTGCTTAACAGGCATCAGCAGCATGAGAAGACTAAAGACAAAAACGGCTAGGACTAGTTGGGAGTTGAAAACCACAGAAATAATTCCAACTGAAAAATGGCTGTTCCAACCTGTGGAAAATGTCATGGCTTTTGTTTCTGCTTTGATATAGAAGGAGAAGAGATACTTGTAAGTATCCATCTAAGGCAAAAGATTCATTGTCTGTTTAGAAGCATAATTTGAAAACTCATAGTTTCTTTTTACTGCTAAGACTGAGCAAGATCTGGGGTGTGACACTGGCTCTTTAATGCTGCATCTCCAAACAATCTAATTCATGTGTGTTTGTCTTCATCACACTCTGTTGCCTCACATCTATGCAAAAAGAAACACATGCAGCAAATTAAAGCGAGAGATTTTCTTCATAAACTCATGCTTCAAACAATAGGCATTACATTTTAGTTGTTCTGTGGTTAAGTAATTTCTGTCTTTATCTTTCTCTGGTTTTTATCAGGAGTTTTATTCTAGACTAGAGAGCCTTTCCTAGTCAAAGTTTTGTTGTACTTGATAAGCTCAAATAAACATTAAGCTCAAATGCATCAACATTTTTAATGAAAAAATCGTCATCAATAAAATCCTGTTCAGCTTCAGCATCTTTCTCTCTCTCTCATTTGTGCTGATATAATACTGTACCAGAAGGGGAAAATCATTGAACTGATTTAAGATTAGCAAAATTAATTTGGATGAAAAAAATTCTTGACCAATAAATTTAATAAACTGTATTTATAATGGGTGAATTACTTTGGTAATGGTAGGGAAAGCTTGTAGAACACTTTAGATTTAGAAGAAATCCTTGAAGCCTCTCACCAGCCAGAAGTTCCTAAACTTGTCTTCAGTTTATACTGGTATTCAACAAATTTCTTCTTGAGCTAAAATCTTTTTCTCTATAAATTTTCCCGTGTTTTATCTTCTTTTTTTCAGAGTCTTCCACAAAAAAGATAAAGAAATATTTTCTTCCCCTCCATGTTAATGGTCAAATTTCGGTCCTGGTGGACAACAAGCTGTCCATGAGCCAGCAGTGGGCCCTTGTGGCCAGGAAGGTCAATGGTATCGTGGGGAGCATTAGGAAGAGTGTTGCCAGCAGGTCAAGGGAAGTGATCCTTCCCCTCTACTAAGGCCTAGTGAGGCTGCATCTGGAGTGCTGTGTCCAGTTTTGGGCTCCTCAGCACAAGAGATGTGGAGCTACTGGAGCCAGTCCAGTGAAGGGCTATGAAGATTATTAGGGGACAGGAACATCTTCCTGAGATGCTGAGGCTGAGGGAGTTGCAGCCTCAAGAAGAGGTGACTGAAAGGGGACCTCATCAATATCTAGAAGTATCTGAAGGGAGGGTGTCAAGAGGATGGAGCCAGGCTCTCCTCAGTGGTGCCAAGCCATAGGACAAGAGGCAAAGGCTAGAAACTGATGCACAGGAACTTTACCTGAAATGAAAACTTTATTGTGCAACTGCACTGGAACAGTGGAGTTTCTCTCACTGGAGATATTTAAGAACCTTCTGGATGCAATTCTGTGATTCTATGCCTATCTTACTTGTTCTGCCTTGCTTTGAGCCACGTTCTGCCATACATCATAAGTTAACTGCTAACTAGCAAATCTGGTCTCATGTCCTTCATATTGATAAACAGTCACATGGAATCACTTATTCAGCAACATAAAAAATAGCCTATGGATTTTCCAAATAACTCAGTGTTTATCCATCAAGTTTATTCTTCCATGCAGTGTGAACTCCATTTTGGTCGCTGAAACCATGGTGTAGAAAAATTGTAATGGCCCCTGTGTTGTTTCTGTAATTCTCATTGTTGAGGATCATTTTTCTTTGAGAAGTTTGTCACTTTCAGTTACTTTTGCAACTGTACTTTTACTTCATATATAATTCTGAAGTGGATCTGTAAATATGTGACCAAATGGTAGGAGATACTTAAGCTTTATAATTTGACTGTTTATTAATATTTTTGCCATCACCTGGAACTTGACTTAAACAGACAGATTCTTACTTCACTTTTCTTCTAGCATTCTTTCCTTTCAAAGACTGCTTTGTCCACTAAATGCAATTCTGGAACTCTACCCTTCTGCTTGTAGATATATGTTCTGATTTCACATGTAAATATGATTCCATCTTTTGATCCGTATTTTTTGCAGACTTAGACTGGAGATACTGGAGCTATGTAGATTCCTGTTTTTCTTGTAACCATTTTGGCAGGCATGTGTCAGTTTGATCGATAATGATGTCTGGATTAGGCAGTCCCAGTGGCAAAAATGGACTCTTCTTAGGCTTATTGCCAGATTTTGAAAGCCGCTATAATGACATTCTGCCAAGCAAGCAAGATCTGAATGCTGATTGAACCCCTTTAAAAATAGTGCAGACTAATAGGCGTTATTGCGTGAATAATAATTAGCACAATTAAGTGGCTGGCGCTTTGCCTGTGAAATTTTCAGAGCACACAATTAAAAAGCTCTACAGAGTTTTGTTGACTATTGTCAAGTATAAAATAATGGCAAGAATTACCAGGAATGATGTAATCTTGAAGATCATTCATCTATAGTGTAGGAAAAATTGTTAAGGAAGAAAGTTTTAACAGAACATATTTGAAGATGAGACTATAACTGCAAATCTCGAAAGGAAGTGTCCTGTGAATCCTCTGATGTTCAGCTTTCTTAAAGAAAGCTAAAGTCCGGCACATGCAAATATTTCAGTCCTCAAAGGTTTCCCCTCATATTGCGAAAGTGTTTTGGGTGTTTTTAACTTTCCTAAGGTTCTTGCAGAGACAGAAGGAGTTAGCTTAGGACACTAAAAAGAGCTAATCATCCTCTGTTCTTCCTGAAGTTTAAGGGCTGAAGGAATGATGCACTTGCTAAGTCACTTTTGGCTTCACTGAATCATCTCTGAAGGAGTAGGTTAGGCATAAGCACTGAGTACATTTTCTATCTGTCTAAAAATACAAATGACCCCTCTAGTTTCAGAGATATGCTTATGACTAGCTATCAAATAAATATTATTTTCTTACCAAGTCCTCTAGTTCAGCCTTATCTGACATATGTATATTTTGGTATGAGCTATATATAGCATAGTAATATATTAGCTTAACATCAGCTCAGGCAAAATACTGTTAAAACTTATGTGGGATTTAATAAGGAATTAATAGGTATGAGCAGCTTTATAGGAAATAAAGTCTATCAAACAAATCTAACTTTAAAAAAAATTACATATTACCTTGTAAAAATAAATGTAGACGTTCATAAGGCTTTTAGCTTAGATACACATGATCATCTAGCTGAACTTTAGTACTTAGCATTAGCAATGCATGTTACAAGGATTTAAAACTGGGAAACTGGTAGGTCTCTGAAGGTGGCTGTCAATGAGGTTGTCATTTTGAAAGGACTGGTTTTAACAGGGTGCTTTGGAGATCAGTGCTTCCCCTAGCACTATTCAATATTTTCATCAGGGGTGGGAAGTAAGTATAAAATTGCTGCTGATAAAATTGGCAGGTGACACAAAGTTGGCAAAGAGGTACATAATGACGAAGATGTCAGTCATACCAGCTGAACTGAATTACACAGCACACTATGCCTTATTCAAACAAACTACATCTTAGTACTGAGAAGTACAAAGTTGCAGTTCTATGAAGGGACATATATTGCAGGCTGAAGGACTATGTCATTAATGTGGTGACTCCAAAACAGATTTATGGTTTGTTGTAGACAACAGCACATATCGAGCTCCCAGTGCAGTGCGGTGGTAAAATGGACTAATGAAATGGGCGTAGTCATAAGCAGAGAAGTGTTAATGAGATGTATGATGTTTCTACTTTTCTATAAGGAAACAGTAAATCTGATATTAGACTACTAGAGAAGTTAACATCATCCACATTTAAACACTTAAAAGGGTTATTAGAAAACTGAAACTGCAGAAAATATTTGAATTTTTGAACTATATATTTCCAGGGGGAAACCAGAGGAATTCCAGTCCTCAGGTTACCTGTTTACATGACATTGCCATTTCCATGTAGAGAAAATAATGGGTAGGTTGTGGCATCAAATGAACTTGTGGATGGCAACTGGAGCAACAAATGAATATGAAATCTGGCCACGATTTTTTTATTAGCATGGACAGCTAATCAGCATGAAAACTTAACAGTGAAAATCATGACCTCTTCAGCACTGGTATTCTCCAAATGAGAAAACTGACCATCAAGGAGACAACATTTAGCCAAGCATGAGACTGGTCTCAGTTGTGAGTTAAAAGGCAAAAATTACAGAAATTATTGGACTAGATGAAACAGTTCTCCTATTGTACCTAATGTGCTATGGAGTTAAGACTTTTTAAGAATATTCCTTCTTTACATTTCCTAGCTGCTTCAAAGAACTGAGAAGAAATAGAGGGGCATGAAGTGAGAAATTCCCAAATGTGTGATGTGTTACAGCTATGGGCTGCTAACTGATAATTTGCTTTCTGACTGATTGATCTTTTTTTGTCTTGATGGACATTCAGTAAGAACCATTCAATGATAATCAAAAAGACACGCAAATAGCATTCTTCCATTCCACAGTGCCTTTGCTACTTTTGGGGGGGGGCGGAGTAAAGACCCTCAAAGCAGATACAATTTAAAATTGAAAAATGGGGTCTTACATTTTTTTGCTGTTGCTGTTGTATCTATGGCTGTAAATCTGTTATTTAGTTTAATGGCAGATCATAAGGAGACCATATGGCTTTCCACAAACTGATTCTGCTTCCATTTAAAACTTCCAATTTGGCTCAGTTCATGAGGGTAAGTGTCATGCTCATTTACATACATAGAAGAGACTGACAGAAAATATACTAAAACAAATACTCCTCATTTAGTTTGATTTAATAGATTAGATATACTAAAAAAGTGCTAATTATTTTTTAACTTTTCAGAGAGGCCTAAATTTCCACTAGAAAATATTAAAGAATTCCCTCTAAAAATAGGTATTTCTTGTGCTTCTATTAAGCAATGAGTGGTGATCATATGATAGATGCTGACATCCTAATGGTGGCTGCTGTGTATTCTGTAGCTATTGGTTTCTCTGCTTTTGAAATGTGATTTTTCTTAAAGAGTGACTCTGTTTCGAACTAAGGACAAGCTTATTAAATTAATTAATGAGGACCTACTCCTTATAATACACATGCAAATATCCAAACTCCATATTTGCTTAATAAATATGAAAAGAGTTTGTACTGTGTTCTTTAATCTTAGCTTTTGAAGACATGCCCCCACCTGCAAACAGTTTAGTGTTTGGAGAGACTGGAAAATCAAAAATGTGTCATTGGAATAGAAATAAAAATAATGCAACTGACAGACAATGACAGAACATTAAATGGCAGATAGTAACTACTGAAAAACAAATTTATGCAAAATAAGAAAAGAACATCAAAGAGAGAACCTCTCAAAAAGTTAAAGGCAATGAGTCACTTCATGATGAAAGACATAGTTAAAAGTATGAATGCAGTTTATGATACATTAGCAATCCCCCCACTAAGATGAAATCAAATCTTGAGTATGTGCTATATGTTTGTAGTGGTAGTGAATAGGAATATATTCTGAAATCATCTTAGACATACACAAGTCATAAACATTAAGTAATCTACTTCAGAAAGCTTTAAATTGAAGAAACATGTAAAGCCTCCTTGTGCCTTACCTTCATTATATAACATGCATGTACTAATCTCATAGGAATTTCAGAAGCTCATCAATATTTGTTAATCTTCAAGTTCCTGATGAAAAGTGGTATGTGCTTTTTCAGCACACCTGAAGTAGCAGAAGCATTAAGTACCACTTAAAAATTTCAAGATTATAATATTTTCCCTGACACACAGAAATAAAATATTATGAAAGCCGTGAAAATAATTAAAGGTAAAAAAACAAATAACCTTTCTTATTTATTGTTACCCTTTACCTACCTCTCATAAATCTGGAATAGTTTTAAAAGAATCATAGGGTGTTAAGCTACATTTTTAATCAATACAAGCATCATACACAATCAGAAATGAAAGTGAATTGAAACTCAGTCATTAGAATGAAAAGCAAACTGAGACCAGAAATGCTCAATACCATGTGATGTACCGATTTCTTAAGAGGAAGTAACGTCCCAGCATAAAAAAAGAAAGGCTGGAGCAATGTTTCACCTCAGAAGGCTGGAAGATAAAATAACAAAATTGTTCCTAGGAAGGTGTAAAAGACTAAGAAGAGGAACTCCTGTAAGTTTTCAGCTCTAAATTGGCCAAGGGGTGAAAAAAAGAGATGATGAAAACATAAAGGAAAATGTAAATGTCTGGGTACTCCCTGGAGGTTTAATCATGGCAAATCAGAATGTGAAGCTAAACATTGTGTCCCAGTTTCATTACACTTCTTAGGTTTAAACATGAAAATTACCCATCTCATTTAAGGAAGGAAGCCTTTCCAATCTTGCCATAAAGAGGGAGGGAAATTTCTCAAAGTGCCCATCTCAGATATCATAAATCCCAATCTTGGGTCTCTATTTCTCTCTATGGACTATAGAGGGAGCTTGAATGATTAGTTTAAATTTGGTGATAGTTAAATTTTTAGACAGCTAAAGCCAGGTGAGACAAATCCTCCCCTTTGTTTACAGACCATCACCTCCATCTGCTTGGAGGGAAGAGGAGTATGTGCATATAAATATTAGAGTCCAGAGCCTGACTGGTTTACCTGGTGCTAGAAATGAGAAGCCTAAAAAAGGCTTGTGTCCTGGACATTGTAGATGTAGTAATATGGTCAAAGTTGCCCTTGGTTTCCCTTTTTTAAATGTTTAACTCTTATTTTTTTCCATTTTTCATCTAGTACCATCTAGAAATACAAGCAAAGTTGGGAATGGCTTGTCCTGAAGCTACAAAACATCTCTCCTGAATCATTTTCACCTCTCAACTCTGCTTTATGTGGCTCTGTCAGGGAGTATTGTGAAGCTCCCCCCTATCCCATAGTAACATTTCAAAGTATGCCTAGGGGTATTCTTCACTTTTGAGCTGGGTTTGGCAGTAATAAAGCATTACTCATTTCCCTGCTTGCTTCCTCTGAGCCACAAGAGCAAACATATAGTCAGTGATAGCTCTGCTCAAATGTTACTGTATAAAATAAGTGAGCATGGCTTGCATACATTATACCATCATGGAGAAAGGGAATTATTTTCTTGACGCTATGAGAATATAAATTAAATGCAGAATTTTCCTTTACACCCTTAATACAATTTGAAATAAATTACTATTAGTTTGGTTTTGATGTTCTCACTTTCTTTTATATAAAAGGTAAATTGTTTCTTTAAATTATCAGAATGTTATATCTATCTCTAAAGACATATATACATATAACTCATAAACATATACTTACATACGTATGATATACAGACATAGGCACATATGTGTATACTCAAACATGGTATTCTTATAAGATAATGAACCAAACGTTAGTGGGGACTTATTTGTTACCCTAACCCAATGCTTCCCAGGAGAAAAGATAGATAAAAATCGCCGTGATAATACTGTGAACATTACAGTTTCTCCCGATGAGTAAAATTGGAGAAATTTCTCCTTGAGAGCAAAAAGGCAAGCTGATTAAGTCAAAGAGGCGTTATAAACCCCAAGGGAAAGCAACGTGTTTTATTTTTGAAGTATTCCCAGCAGAAGTCTGAGAAATCTTACATGTCCTCTCACCACGATCCATCATTATAACTTAGCTGTTTGCAAATCCTCAGCAGGTCATCATATTTTACACTTGCTAACCATGTAAACACAACTGGGGACTCCTAATTACTGTAGATAATCTCAAAAACTTTCCATTTTTGTAAAGCGTACAGAAAAGTCTGGGAATAGATCATTTCCCATGCCATTGTGTTTTGCTCATGTATATTTGTTTAGCTGTCACTTTTCTGGATCTCTGACTGCAAGTGTAAAGTATCTTTTTCATACACATATAATAGCTCATAACAACCTTTGAGAATCTCAGTTCTTGTTCTGCATACAGCAGGTGGGTTTGCTGTGCTTTTGCTAAACTGTTTAATCAAAGTGCTTTATACTGAAGGGTCCATGAATAAATATTGTAAACATCATCAGGGGAAGTGATTTATATTTACTTCAATTTTGTCAGGAGAAAACCTAGATTATCTTGAATTAGCAGCTGAAGTTTTTGTATATTAAAGTTCACTGAGTATATTAAGAAGAGTGTCACGTACAAAGGAGACAGCAGTTTCTCAGGTCTGGAGTGACATGCTTCCCAAAACAGAACAAAAAATGCTAACTATTTTTTCTTCATTTGTATGAAATTTACATCAGTATGGCTTATGACCCTGGTCCTGGAAATGTACATTTGGATGTGTGACAAAGTTACCAGCACCATTGAAAACTTGAATTTTCCTGCTCTAAGGACCAGACTCTGGAGCCACGCCAGAGCAGTCTAACCTTTCCCCAGTGAGGAAGATGGTGTGTGCAGACCCAGAGCCAAGAGCCTAGGTGCAGCCCCACAGGGCCAGGCTGTGCTCTCCAAAGTGAGAGAAAGGATGGGGATGAGGGCAGCCACTGCATTCCAGCAGTGGCCTCTGCTGCACAGCGGTCAGGACCTTATGGGAACACCAGTCAGCATGGATCTTCAGGGCCTAGGCACAGGGAAAACTAATGGGAGTGTCAATAACAGGCAAGTCATGGCTGCCTACTTCCCCTCTGCCTAAAGTTTGCCTGCTGCATATCACATTTTGGTTATTGTTTATCTGTATGATAGCATCATAATCAAGGGTATGGTAATTATCACATCTTATAAGAAAGTTTTAGGGAAACGTGCCTCACCAGGATAGTAGTTTATTCTGATCAAACCTGAGGTGTGAAGCATGGTGCACGTTAAGACAAGAAGGAAGCATTTACTACTGACTGATCAAACTTACTTTGCTAGGGTGTGGAATGCATTCTTGTAGGGAGAGCATGGCTCAGCATCAGAGATCACTATGCCATTCAAAAAGTAACTGCACTGTAGTTACTGTTATATTTATATATAAATATAGTATATGTTATATATCTATATTATATACTGCAGTAACTGTTATATACAGTTATAATTTAGTTGTTCTCAAATTATTTTCATAAGGTTAAGAAAAAGATGCATGGAAGCATCTACTCATCTGTTATCTGCGGTTTTACCTTATGAATTCTGTGGCCAAAGAGTATGTTTTAGAGGTTCTTTCACCATCTGGACCATTTAACTACTGCTCCTGATTCTTCACAAATTACCCCCAGTAGAGATTACTACCACTTTGACTGTATTCATTATATGCATATAGAAATACATGTGGAAAAATACATTATATATACATTTATACACATATATACATACATACATTAGTGAGTGTCAGTATATGGATGTAAACGTGCATTTGTATGTATGCACATAAATCTGCGTGCATGGCTATTTCTGTGTTTAGAACTGTTAAATGACCCATCTCACTGGTTTGTTTCTTTCTAATGGACAAAAAGGATGGGAGCTTTCTTGAAAGAGAATGCAATTAGTATATGGGACATGAGAGGCACAGAAGGACAAGAGAACTGTTCAGCTAATTTTCTTGCTGGATGGTTCATAATATGGCCTCTTTTGGGGGAGGGGGGGGATATGTAGCATGGAGCACATACAGAGATCACACACATGCTCACAGGACACGGTGTAATTTTTGCAAGGAGTGTTCACGTTATGATACATATCAATATTCAGGGCCAGATTCTGCTTTTCAAGTACCTGTCTTTCTACAGTGATTCAAGAGAGCTATTTGTATGAATGATAGTGGAAGAATAAGAATCTCTGCTTCTTCATCTGCCTTTCTTTTCAGAAGAAATTTCAATGTTAAGGTTTTGTTGTGTTCAAACCTGCCTGTGATGAAAAGATTTATATTTGCGTTTAGAAATCCAGAGACATATGGTGAATGTGAGAGCTGGCCAGCAATCAAGAGTGATTGATTCAGGTTTGGTCTATCAATTAAGTGACAGAGCAATTTTAATCTTTTTTTTTATTATTTTATTTTAAGCTTGGGACTTCTCTGGAATGCTATAACTCCCTTAGCCATGCCTGTGACAGCTGACTTGTACCCATAAACTTTGGTGCATTGATCTATTAGTTCAGCTACTTGAATACATCTTCTTTTCCATAAATATGTCTGAGCTGTGACTTTTTTCAGCCTCACCAGAGGTATCCTTATTTGGAGTGATCTAATATGTACAGTGGTATCTGCACACACAGTCTAATATCTGCTTAGAATAGCCATACATAACTCACAGTGAGCAGTATGGCTGCACAGAAACCTACAGTTAAGTGACTTAGTGTTGAAGCAATTCCCTACTCACAGGAGAAAGAGGCTCTGGTTAATGAGAGTTCTCCTCTTTCTTTCCCAGAGGAAGGGGGATGGGAGGGAGCAGTGGAGGAGGTCTAGATTGCTGCACCAAATAAAACAAGGGGGGGCAGGGAGGGGGGAGGAAAAAAAGAGCAAGGCTTCTTCCTTGTTCACATTTTCAGCTTATGTCTTTTGGATTCATTCGTTACCTTGTGTCAGTTTTCTGTACTGACAGCAATTCTTGTACAGAGTCGCATGACAAAATTAACTTTAAATCCTCCCCTCCTCCTTCCCCCTCCAGCCCCTGCCTGTCATTGTCTGCTCTTGAGTAAGCAAAGTGAATGTGGCCAGAGCAGTGTGGGACTGTGTTTTTCCATTCTCAAGGGCAGCCACCTTTCTCATCAGCAAATCTATGCTAGCTGCTAGAGCTTCGTATATTAAACTGATTTTCAGTGGTGAGGTTAGTTTCTCACCGGTGAAGCACTTAGCATAATAATACTTTACACCTTGTACTTCAGCAGTCCTTTCTAAACACTAATTTAGCCTCACATCCCTCTCTGAGGTAGGTCAGTATTATCCCACCATATGAATGAGGAAGCAGAAGCCCACAGAGGTTAAGTGACCTATCCAGAGTCATGCAAGAAATGAGTAGCAATGTGGGAAACAGAAAACAAAGCCCTTTTGGTTTATAGATTTCCATGGAGCAGTTGAAAAAATTATCAGGTGTTCAAACAAGGTTTGCTGTTCCAAAATAAAATAAAATAAAAATTAAAAAAAAAACCCTCTTGGTAAAAAGGAGACTTTATATTCACTGATTTCAAATGAAGGAGCTGGGGTGAGAGAAGAGTTAAGTGATTTGCTTGCCATTCCATAGACAACTCTTACCAAACATAGAAATTATGGGAGTAGCTAAGGCAAGAAGGGAGACTAATTAAATAAGTGACTTCTCTGATTGTGTTATTAAACTTAAAGAAACAAGAAGACAAAAGGAATGTAATGTTCTGTGTTGAACTTTTACAAATCCAAACTCAGTTGCCATTTTTATTTGATCATAGTTCCTTTGTTTGATTTGACTTTACTCATTTCTTCTCTTTCACTTGCCCTTTTGTTCTCTTCTGACAGTAGATATTTTATTAATTAAATTCCTTGTTTTCTTTAAGTATGTCAGTTCTCTTAATCATTCCGTTTTGATGCTTCTCTCTTTTTATGATTTTTAGTTCCCATCAGTATTCAGTTTCTGAATTTAAAATGTCTTATATTTACTCATATTTCCTGCCCCTCTAATTCTTCATTCTGTACTGATCCCCTGCTCTGGTCTCTAACACTGGTTGTTGGATTCTGGAGAATCACTCCTCTCCAGTGCACTTCAACCTAATTATATCTGTGGCTTCTAGTCTTCTTCTGTAAATTTGGACTGACATTACTGAAAATTAAAAAAAATGAAATTCTGAGATGACATCTGTACCAATATGTACCTCCTTAATAGGCTCTATTCTACTTCTTCTCACAGAGACTTAGAAGATGCATGAAAGATTTGTATATGATACTATGCTTGTTTCATGATTTTATATTATGTGATATGATATTATTAAGCTGTATTATGTTGCATTATATTATTATATCATTACAGAGTGTTTATAGTATTACATCTTCTTGCCACAACCCCACACTCCATTCCTAGGAAAATGGCATATCATTTCTATAATTAGCTATCCTATCTTAAATAAGAAAGTTTTGCATTAATCTATTAAGTTTAGGTGTTCATCATAATGTCTTTAATTTCTGTACACTTAAAGAACACCTGTTAATCTGTAGTGAATCTGTAATCACATTCATGCCTTTCCATTTTGGCCAACCTTTGGTTCAACAATATCCCATGAGAGTTTTCCACAACTGAACTGTTTGTTAAATTTTAAAGAATTTCCTTTCTATTGACTTCAACATTTTCTTTGTTTCACTTTTGGCTTTTGATGCCTGAGAGATGAAAAAGACTGGTTTTGGCTGTTTCATATCTATATCTATATAGATATAGATTATAGATATATAGGTATATAGGTATAATTAGATATATACATACATGTATATTTAGATATAATTTTTTTACCATTCTTTTCAGTCTTTTCATATAATAGCCTGCTCCTGTCTTAAACAAATTGCCCAAACTTTCTGTTTCTCCTAAAGTGAATTTTTTCCAAGCCCTTCCACCACCTTGCTACTTAAAAAAAAAAAAAATAATACGCTTCTTTGACGCTAAGAGAAAACCAAGTGAAGAGCCAAGCTTAGATCTTCAATATTCTTGTCCTAGTCCTCTACTTAGCTCACTACGTCATGACTCAGGATAACCAAGATCTCAAAGAAGTAGTCATTAGCTCCAGCTGGTACTTAAATATAACAAACTGTTTTGATGCAACAGAGCAATGAGTTTATGGCAGATCTGTGGGGTTCATTCTGCCACCAGCTCCCACACACAGAACTCACCATTGATTGTGTGTTGAGCATCCTTCAGCAGACTCTTGGCATGCTGTGGCTCCCCAGTGATTCCACAGTGGAAGAAATTCAAGGAATTTTTCTCAGACCGCAGAATTTATGAGGCCATGCAGAAGTCCTTCGTGAAAGGCAGGAAGCAGGGACACAGTTCAGAGCCTGTTGGGAATCTTCCTCTCTTTTTGTTTTGTTTGTTCTCTTTTGGGACTACACATAGGAAGAGTAAGAGTTGAGAAGGAATCTGGAAAGTTTTCAGCTCTGCCCTACCTCTGCTGCCACAGAAATATAGGACTAAACTCCTGCTATTCTCAGTGGGAACTGAGGCAAATGCTTAGTATTTCCCTATTGTTGCAGAGGTTTTTTTATCAGTTCAGAAATGTTAATGTTCAATTCAACAGAATTTTTAATAATGCATTTTTAAAATTTACTTTGTGCTGCTACAAAAGAGCATTTTGTTAGAGACTAAAAATATGCTTTTATGCTAAAGAAGCAAGGTTGATTTTACCTACAGGGTGTGAATTCATAGCCAAAGCACACAGGAGTTTGCAACTATCTTCTTTGCTGGTAGTACTACTTTGCTCTTATACATTGCTTCCATCACAAGATCTCAAACTGTTTTCCAGGAATGTTTCTTCACCTGTAGTCTGTGGAGTACTTGTGATCCAAGAAACATTCAGGAGTCCAGAAAAAACCCTATAATTCTCTTCCTTTGTGTTCCTGTATGACTGCAGAAGACAAATATATTACAGAACAAATGCTACATACACTTCTTACATATAAGAAAGGGTGAAAAACATAAGTGAGAAAGGAGTGTGCCAAGTGTACTCTTTAATTGATTCCAAATGAAAATCATCACAGCAGCATTAGACATGATGGGCTTTATAATTGACTTTTTTTTTTTGGTTTTCTGAAGAAAGTTTGGTCCAATGTGGCAAAAAAAATACCAGGGAGTGGTTCTCCTAAAGAAATCAATGCCATTATCCCTATTTTACAAGAGGCAATAATGAAATTTATTAAGAAAATTAATGTTGCTTTAAGGACATGTACATAAAAAGTACCTGCTTCTGGCATACCTCAAATG
The DNA here is from genome assembly GCA_038380795.1 of Pyrocephalus nanus. NCBI lineage: Eukaryota > Metazoa > Chordata > Aves > Passeriformes > Tyrannidae > Pyrocephalus > Pyrocephalus nanus. The sequence goes on from CM076260.1 coordinate 40,524,245, forward strand.
GAAATGGGACAGATTTCACTGTTTAAAACTTGTATCTGAAGCAGTGTTATGAGGATAAAAAAATATATGTGTATTTTTGCAGTCAGCCACTATGTTTTATAACTTGAGGCTCATAATTTATTCCACTTAACCTCAGGCACTCTCTCTGTGGGGCTGTATGAGGGGCCACAGCGTAAGTGGTTCATGCACCCAGCAATCCAATAAGGGAGAGTTGAGCTCCATGCCCCTGGGTGCAGCCAGTAGCGACTCTGAGCACGTGTTCCCAGTAGGTACACACGCTCATATGCTCAGTGCATATATGCATGCACACACAGACACTCAGATCAACCCAGACAGAAAACACTGCACTCATGCAATCACAAACAGCTTGATGACCTAATCCTGCTCTCCTCTCTGGCCCAGCAGAAAGAAAGGCAGTGAAAACTGCATATGAATACATACAATAAGTATGGTACAGCAGGCAGTCTTTCTGGTATCCGCCACTGGATCTCAGTCTCCTCACTTGGTGGCTCCTGCTCATGCAAGACCCCTGGGTCCACAACCTCACTCCAACAGCCAGTACAGAGCACCCTCCTCACTCACAGACAGACAGACACACACACACACGTACACACACACAGACAGCATCTCTCCAGCAACTGGCCTTAAACATCTGGTTAAAGCAGTCGGTGGTCCCTGGATCGCCTGATGTCCCAGTTGCCTCACACTCACAGACCCACATATGCAAACACATCTCCCCTGTAGCTGGTTTGGGTGACATACTGCTCTGGACTCTCTGTGCCCACCTTTCTATACCAAAACGTCACATACTTTCACTACCGTTCAAGTGTTCACATCTGCAAACACTGCTCCTATATATTTTTATTTCTTCCATATCAGTCACTAAATCTTTCATACATGTAAACACAACACACATCTCAGAACCATTGCTGTGGAGCAGTGTTGCTTTTTGTTGTATCAAGAAGGTGATTTTTTTTTTTTTCTTCTGAAAGACCAGTGGTATTGGGTAATGCACCTAAATATGTTACAGGATTGGCAAGCCTAAAGTTTTCACAGTTCAGTCTTTTATTTGAAACATTATATATGGGATGCTAGACAAGTCTGCATGGATTTCCAGAGGATTAGTGTAATCAGTGTTAGGTTTTATAGTTTTGCTACTTAAGCTCATGTCCTCAGACAGCTCACGTCCAAGCATGAAAATGACACATTCATTTGCTCTCAAGTAAGAATCCAGTTTATTTTTCTCCTTTTCCAATGATATTGGCCGGTGCTTTGAACCCAGTTCTTACACTGGTGAGAAGCCACTTGTACAGAAAGTTCCAGGGGAAAAATGAATGAGATGACTCTTGGAGGTAAAAGTTCACCCATGACTATAAAAGATTCCAATATATTCCTCAATTCAGTCCTAAATCAGAAGATAAATCTAATTTTATTTTTAGGGTTTCAAATTAATTTTAATTTTTTTTCCTTTTCCTTTGGCCCTGACTGTCTATATATTTTGGTAGCTTTATTTCAGCTATTCTTCTATAAGCTAACTCTCTTTTTTTTGTTGTTTTCTCTTTTCTTTGGTTTTGATTTCTTTTGCCCCAGTATTTATCCACCAGATAGGGTTGTTTAATATAAATTCAAAAGTTACTGAAATCAAGTGTGTCAAGACCATGGGAAATATCTGTGAGATTTGTAGTATACTATCAGAGGAAACCCACAAGATGTAATAAATAAATTATCTGAATCCTGAACCTGAGGTTCATGTAAGTGCCATCCAGGGCTATTTTTATCAGTAGTATATATTTTCCTTTAGCACAAGCCTTGTTTACATAGTAATGTCAGCCTTGTCATTACAACACAGACCAGGAAATAAGAAGGTTTTAATTCCACTGATCTCTCTTCCATATATCCTCCAATGGGCCACTGAGACCTATTTTATAATGTACTCAAGAACCATATAGTTACTTTGGTCTGAGAATTCAACCTGAAATCCTACTACTCCATTTTCCAAAATTTATGAACCCTTTTAGAAAAAGTATAAATATTTTTCTGATTTCCTTGTCTAAAAATTGGATGCGATGGCAATAAATATGTATAGTGATGGACTGAAAGGTAAATGGAGTCTTGTTGGCACACCCAGGTTTGCTGTTAAGTTGAATTGTTGATATATTTTTTATGTACATAAAGGCAATGATGTTGTTTTCATTTTCAAAGATATTATTAAAAATCTTTATTTTTCCTCAAGTGCTTTTTAAACACAAACTGCTGAATTTCCTAAAATGACACCCTTTATTCTTTTCTAAAATAAGAGACTTGTGATCAATATTTGCTGGTTAATTTCAGAAATTAAAAAGAATTAATCTTCTTAAAACTGCTATAGAAACATTCTGTCAAAGCTGTTATAATGTTGGTATCAATATATAGTTTAATCCCAAGAAATAATTTGCAGTACAATTTGATCAATTTGATCTCGTCATTATCTCCTCTATAATCAATTTGTAAAGAAATTTAAACAAACTATATGAATCTTTTCATAAGATGTGGCAGTTCAGTTCTATTATGTTCTACTGTGTCAGAAGCCCAAGGTTAGTTTCCTTCACGTGGCTTCACCAAAGAAGGTGGACATATTCTGTTCAATGTCAGAAACACAAATTAGCATGAGTGGGCACAATCAATACTATGTGCTAAGAAAAGCTCAAGATAAGGATAACAAGACTGAAGGTATTTTGGTAGAATGAAGTAGGAATCTTAGCTTGTCAGTCCTCACTGTTCAACTTTTAATGATCAGCATAATAAAAGCCACAATATACACTAATAGAGCCTACTATTTATACTACAGATTTCATAGACCAGGAGCTGGGAAATATTACAGATGGCAGAGTGAATGAAGAAGTGCTGGAAGATGTGTGATCAGCTGCTAAAAACACCATAATTTTGTACATATAAAAATCAGAAATCAGAAAAGGTCAGCCCTTGAGTGGCAAGAGATTTACAGGTTGCACTCTTTATATTGTATCCATTGATCATGAAAAATACATAAATTGATCAATTAAGGTGCTTTTCCCTGTAAGCCTTAAAACATGAATTTTATTTTTATGTCAGTAAACTTGATTCCCGTAAATTCATCCATTCTGTCGCTCAGTTTGTCCAGCTCTGCCATCTCTAATTCCTCCCAGCAGATTAGTGATGAAGTGTTTTGCTCTCAGTGGTGAGTCAAAGCATCCAAGCCCGTGTCACATGGGCTCCAAAATCACACAGACAGCCCTACAGAGCTGCAGGGACTGATGCCAACTTTATCCTCTTTCACGGTAATCTCATTAGTACCTAGATATGAGAACATACAACTCAGACATGGAGCATGGGTAACCAGACAAGAAAATGACTAAAACTTTATCTTGATAGATTGCACATCATACATAGTCTAATTCATATTAACTTCCATTTGCTTCTATTTTTTTTTTTTTTTGAGAAAAAAGAAAAGTGAATTTCTGAAGTTTTAAAAAAATGTTAATTACGATTCCCATGGAAGCAGAGAACAAACCAATCAACAAATTCAGAGTAAATTTGGTCTTTGAAACCTTGTATTGGATCTTCAGTTTGAAGCTTCTCTATAAGAGATTGATAGGACTTGTATCTAAAGCAGTGATATGTCAAAAATATGTCAGGACGCAAGGATCAGCTGTCTCTTTCAGAGATCTATCTGCAAAAAAATTAGCTTTTCATAAAAGACTAGTGGGTTTGAGATTTTGGGGTGAGGAGGGGGAGGTTATGTAGGATCTCCCCCCTCCCCCCTCCCCCCAGATTATATTATTTTCTAAGAACAAAGGCCAAACATTTTGAACCATCATATTAACTGATCCCCAGCACCTATAGGTTATACTACACCAAAAAAATGCTTGATCAAATGACTTTGGTAAAATGTAGAACTGGCAATGACAAAAAATACAGAATAAACCCTCACTAGTACAAAACCTCAAGGAAGTATTATTCCTCTCCCAGTACAGCAGCAACCACAGACTTGAAACTTTTCCCATCCTAAACTTAATGGACTTTTAGCATGTGAAAGCTGAACTTTATCTTTTGCCTCCATCTGAGCCTATATGGTGGGGTTAGAAAGACGATTTTAATACTTACTATGCATCAATTTACAAAACTCTTTGAAGGTTCTGGACTACACGGCTATGAAAAGACGTTTTCTGTCTACAAATTTTTACACAGTTCTAAACTTCAAAAGCACACCAGCTTGCATTCTACTATTATTCATATGTTCCCAGTGTCCCTGTGCTTGTGTCCACATCTCATTCCACCAAGGGGAACTAGTCAGGATCTGGCACCACATCTACAGTTACATGTACATGTTCTGATACACTGCTGAGCCCTTAAAATGTGTAAATACCTGTGAATGTGTAAATACTAGCCTCCCTGCTGTGTGTAAATACTAAATAGTTTGAGTAAGTTCAGCTTGCTGGAGGGATTTTTTCTATTTTACCAGATCGAGGCTCACTAAAAACATCAGTTCAATGACTGGAAAAAATAACCTTTCATAGCTGGAATATTTCATAGACAAGTGGGTTTTTTATGTTGGTTTGTGAAAGTTTGGGACCAAGAAAACCATTTGGAGACATTTGTTCAAATATATATATGTATTGATAAATTTAGAGTGACTTTTTGCTGTCAAATGTTCCTCTTTGACAAAATGTTTCCATAATAACCAACAGAAGAACCTCTTTATCCAGTAAAAACAGTAAATAATCAAAGAGCTCCAGCAAACAAAACCCCTCAAAATCTTCCTGGACATGTCTCACCACACAAGCTTCAACATCCAGATTCTATTGAGGTGAATTATTTCTTTGAAATAAGTTGTAACTGAATAGGTACAACACAAAACCTTGCAGTAAATAATTACTGGCCACATTTTCATATAGAAACACATATTTCACTTTGATGCTTTGTTTCTGGTTTTTGAATAAGGTACATTTCAAAAAGGAGAGTGAAACCACACCTGGCAAAAATCAAAATGAACACTGACATGTCTATGGATTAGCATTTGTAGACTAGGATTTAAACATATTTTTAATGAAGAGGAGGAATTTCGAGACATTCCTTTTGGCATTCCAGCCCACAGATTAATTCAGTTACAGTAACCATTCTGAAAAAGTTAACTCCTTCCATGCACCTTATAGCATTATGATTCAAGCCTTTCATGAAAGCTGTTATTTAAATCTGTCCAATTCAAAAAAGAAACTGAGCAATGATCTTTTATATCCTCATGAAATACTGCTACCATGAAGATACTGACCAAAATGATGGCACCTTTTTTTCTCAATAAATTTATGACTGTAATTCAGAAGAAAACCCTAACCAATGCTGAAAAATAATTCAATGTACACACTTTGGGAACATAGAAACATATTTTTATCACAGTCAAAAATTATTAAGTTTTAATTCAAATCTTTCAAGGACTTTCAAAGTCCTTAGATGTATGGAATCAATGACTTTTAGATAATTTCAGAGAAGTGAAGTACTACTCTTATTATGAGTGAATTAGCTAATCTAGAAGACTAAAATAAAATCTGGAAATCTTTTTCACTTTACAGGGTTTTTCAGAGGTAGTAGCACCTGTTCCCACCAATTATTTATTCTATTTACTTTTAATATTTGGTACATGAAAAATCTCACCTTTGATCAACATACTTCAAACTGTATCCTGGGTGATCTCTGGTCACCAAGCTTTTGTGTGTATTTATTTCTCTAGGTGAGTTGTCTAGAAATGCAATGGAAATCATTATTATATTCCTGGGCAGAATCACAGCCCCATATTTAAGTGCCTTCAATGCAACTTTGACTGCAAAATTTCAATTTTACAGCAATTACTGAAAAATATGCAACTGAAATGCAACCAGACCTTAGGTACCATTTTAATTCAAAGTTCTGAGGATGAAATTCAGCCCTTTTAGGGTTAAAGAAGGGAAAAGATCCACAGTTCCTGATTTCCAGATGTCCAGAAGTCAGTTGTCTGAGTTATTTACTTCATGTTCCCATTTATAATCAATGGAGAGAAGCAGGTACCTCTAAAAAGCAATTCATCTTTTTCTAAGATAGGAAGGATGAATGGATTTTAGGTGTGCCTATTTCTCTCTGCTGACTTTGAGGGTAGTCAGGGTTGACTAACTCAGATGAATAACTTTTAGATGTCTAAATTAAATGAGATGAATCCCACTCAATAAGAGTACACATCCTTTTCTTCCTGTTTCATTGCTTTTTCAAGGACTTAATGGTGACATGTTCCTTGAACAGAATTACTAACTGGTGTGGGTGTGGGTGTGTGTGGGTGTGTTTGAAATAAGAATGCTCTTGAATCACAGAATCATTCTGACTGGAAGGGACCTCTGGAAATCATCCAGTCCAATCCCCTGCTAAGGCAGGGTCAGCTGGAGTAGGCTACACGGTGGGTTTTGGATTTCTCCAGAGAGGAAGACTTCATGACCTCCTTGCACAGCCTGTTCCAGTGCTCTGCCACATTCAAGGTAAAGTTTTTCATTCCCCTGTTGAGGTGAAACTCCTTGTGTTTTGGCCATTACTCCTTGTCCTGTCACCAAGCACCACTGAAAAGCATCTGGCACCATCCTGCACTTGACTTTGCTGAACCTTCATTAGGTTTCTCTCTGCCCACCTTCCAGCCCGAGGTCCCACTGACTGGCAGCACAGCCTTCAGGTGCATCAGCCACTCCCCCCCACTTTCATATTATCAGCATGAAACATTTTAATTTCATGAAATTTTCATAAACATCAGCTCTTGGAACATTTATATGGGTAGATCTTCCCTCTCTTTCTCACATTGTCAAGGCATCAGCTCTTCCCAACCTCATTCCACCACCTCCTTAACGGGCCTGCAATCCCCACAAAGTATTTGTTCCATATCCAATAGGACAACTGGTGAGCAGGTGAAAAATGGATGCAGGAGTGGGAGACGAAGGGGATGGACCACACAAAACATCCCTGTGTGAAAGGGAAAAAAGTGCTTTCTTGATCCTGAAAGCTGAGAAGAAATACTTGCTGTTGAAGGGAGGTTGTAAACCTGAGGCATGGAGGGTATCTGCAAGGCAGAACCAAGCTGGGCCTTAATGGCTGTATGAAGCAGCTACTTGACGTTTATCAGACACATCTGTAGATAAGTTGAGAGACACTGGGGAGTTCTTCTCTACTTAGACTCTTTCAGATGCAAATATGTTTCCAAAATACAGGTTTTTAAAGAACCCAACAGCTAATGCCAATAAAAATGCATGAAGAATGTCCTAATTTTTTTATCCATATTTAAATACTTTACAAGGTTTTAAATAGATATGAAAACAGGAATAAACAATAAAATTCACACTGTCACAGATATACCATTCGTATGTTCATTGGACAATCTGAGTTATTCGGAGAGTTGGTTTCAAATTTGGTGCTTTAAAAAAGAAATTGTAATTACATTTTAATGCCAAACGATGGAATTTACAGAATGGAAGAGTATGACTGATATTTTTTCTTTGCTGCTTTCATAGGACCAGTAATTAGCTATTAATGCTTTTAATAAAATGTAAAATCACTATTATTAGAAAGACATTATCATTATGTCAATAGTACTATAAAATAATCACATCTCTGAATATGTATGTTCAATAAGCCTGGTGGGAAAAGAAATGGAGGCCGAATTGCTGCCATATGTCAAAGGAAATTACCTGGGTCACCTTGTAAGAATGCCTAAGATCGTGTTCCAGACCCAGTGACTTGCGTAGTAGTAGGACTGGATTTAGTTATTATCAATACAAAGTTTTAATAAAGTTGCCTGAGCATGGTCAATTTTTTCATTTGAGTTTTGTTTTTTTTTTTTAAATGTCCATAATTACCAAAGATCATAGGGCTTAGGGCTTAAAAATGACCTCTAGTTTGTTTTCAGTGAAAAACAGTAGAGGCAGGGAATCAATTTAAATCAATATTTTCAGTACAATTGAATAGCAAATTTACCAGAACATCTTCCTATTCTCATTTTTTATATCTGGGGCCCTAGTTGCACTTTCAGATATGCAAACCCACCTCCCCATAACTTTAGCAAGGACTGCCAGTTAAATCTATTTGGCTGTAAGGAGTCCAGCTACACTACTAACCAAGTTGAGTAAGGTTTTCCACTGACTACAGTGAAGGCAACAGTATTTTTGCATTGCACAACCTGCTTACTAAGGCTTCAGTTTGACAAAGCACTGAGCAGCTTGCAAAAAAACCTCCAAACTTAGTGCCCTCTTTTTGTAACCCACCTACAACGTTGCACTGTACCTTTCAACATCAAGACCACGAGTCTTAGTTCTGTTAGATGCTGTGTCTCCTGGATTTATGTAGGGCTCACTGAGACCAAAGGAAGGGAAAGCTGAAAAGAGGGGTGGGGGCTGGCAAACAGCGGCTCAGTCTTCAACAACAGTCTTCAGTCCTGTCCTTAAAGTTGTATTCTTCTGTCTTCTCATCTTCTTTTAATCATTTGCTGCTGCATCCCCAAATAAGTTGTTGTGAATATGGGAAAAGAAATTGTTTAGCTAATTGAAATTGTGTTCAAGATTTAAAAGCAGTTGTTTTATTCAGTGCTGAGAAATAACTAAAAAATATTCAACTTAATTACTCAGTATTCAAAAACATCCTTTGAATAATGATAACACTCTAAAGCCTTGAGTTTAGGCCATTAAAATGCTTTTTCTGCCAATAGCCCAATGAATGCTTTAGGATATTGCTATTTTTACTGATTAGCAAACCTCTATAATCTATTTCAGAATACAAGTGACATCTTTCTCTGAGTATCCAGGACCCATGACCTCAGGGAGATGTGTTATGTCACAGACTTGACTGATAGAAAGGCAATATTCCTCCTTCAGACTCTAATTGGAACTACTCAGTGCAGCTGAAGAATTGAGTAACTCCTTATTATTCTGTTTAATGGCCTTTTTGCATTTACAAATAATTTATCAGAATCATACCCAAATGAAAAATGATAATAATAGCAAAGATATTTGGCACAATATGTTTGACTCGTTATCCAAAGACTTTGTATGGAGGCATCAAAGTACAAGGGATGATGTCATACCCTAGAGTGGGTGCAAAAGGGGAATCATTCTTAATTTCTGGCTGACTTCCCAGGCTTTCTCTTGGTCCTCTTCTACCGGAATCTGTCACAGCACTTTCTGTCACAGTTGTAAAATACTTTCGGAGAAACATAAAGTTTTTATGAGAAGAATGATAAAAGAGATGACTTATTCTAGGGCTGGGGGTTAACATTTGCACTTGTGGGCTCACTTTGAGAATTAAAAATAAAAAGAGATTGAGGAAGAAAGTCAGAGTCCTTTATTTCCCCTTGTAATTATTCAGAAGACACAGCAGCACCTGCTCAAGATCTCTTCTAGAAAATTAAAGATACTGAGCTACAGTCACGGGGTTCTGAACACGGTGGGTTATTGGTGGATAGACTCCACTGGTGATGACTTCCCTTTTAAAATTTAAAAAGGGAGAAATTAATAAATAACAAATAATAAGTAAATATAAATAAATAATAAATAATGAAATTAAATAAGAAAGAAAGAAAGAAAGAAAAGAAAGAAAGAAAGAAAGAAAGAAAGAAAGAAAGAAAGAAGAAAGAAAGAAAGAAAGAAAGAAAGAAAGAAAGAAAGAAAGAAAGAGAGAAAGAGAGAAAGAGAGAAAGAGAGAAAGAGAGAAAGAGAGAAAGAAAGAAAGAAAGAAAGAAAGAAAGAAAGAAAGAAAGAAAGAAAGAAAGAAAGAAAGAAAAGAAAGAAAGAAAGAAAGAAAGAAAGAAAGAAAGAAAGAAAGAAAGAAAGAAAGAAAGAAAGAAAGAAAGAAAGAAAGAAAAAGAAAGAAAGAAAGAAAGAAAGAAAGAAAGAAAGAAAGAAAGAAAGAAAGAAAGAAAGAAAGAGAGAAAGAGAGAAAGAAAGAAGAAAGAAAGAAAGAGAGAAAGAAAGAAAGAGAGAAAGAAAGAAAGAAAGAAAGAAAGAAAGAAAGAAAGAAAGAAAGAAAGAAAGAAAGAAAAAGAAAGAAAGAAAGAAAGAAAGAAAGAAAGAAAGAAAGAAAGAAAGAAAGAAAGAAAGAGAGAAAGAGAGAAAGAGAGAAAGAAAGAGAGAAAGAAAGAAAGAGAGAAAGAAAGAAAGAAAGAAAGAAAGAAAGAAAGAAAGAAAGAAAGAAAGAAAGAAAGAAAGAAAGAAAGAAAGAAAGAAAGAAAGAAAGAAAGAAAGAAAGAAAGAAAGAAAGAAAGAAAGAAAGAAAGAAAGAAAGAAAGAAAGAAAAAGAAAAAGAAAGAAAAATTTTGTGTTTAAAGTTATAATGTATTTCACTTCAAATGCAGACACTGGTGATGCGAGATCTCCTAACCCTCAAAGACATTGGGTATACAGGCTCATGCCTTCTGCCTTAGCTCACGCGGCAGCCTGTACAGAATGACTTATTCTTTTTTAACAAACAGGACTCTCTGAGACAGAATACTTTTCCTCCATGTGTTTGCCCTTTTCGAACATATTTACTTAGAGCCACCTAATGGAAATGTCATTGAGGTTTTGAGTATCTTCTGAAGAATGGGAGCATTAAGATACTAAAACTGCATGCTGTCAAAAGCTATCTTAAGTGGTCTGGTTCATCAAATAATACACTAAGTAGAATTGAATTTAGAGGACTTTTATGCTACAATGAACAAGGAAAGACTCTAATATCTGTGATACACTTGGCTTTTTTTTTATTTTCTTTTTTTGAGGAAGGACAGTCTCCTAGTTCTTGAAGTTTATTAAAGCTTTAAGCTGTCAGGTTATTACTGTCAGTTTCAAGAAAGGAAAGAGCTACTGATGTAAAATTAATTTATTGAATAGAATTGTTTTGCCCCAGGGGAATAACATCACCATTTAATTTAATTTCCCCATCATATTGTCTCATTTGCAGAAGAAAAAAAATATCTTTCCTCTTTTACAGAGCAAAGTATGTTATGCTGAATGGTGAATTGTCCTTACAGGTTTTTTCTTGTTCTAGATTATCAGTTGTCATAAGAATATTTCAAACTCCCTGTAGGTTCTACTTGCTGCTTTTTTTGAATACACTGAAATGTAAAAGTCTCTCAGATGTCTGGTCCTGAGCCTCTTGGCTGACAGATGTATTTCCATTGACACAGTTTGGCTTGGATCAAGCCAAAGGGGAGGAGAAAATAGAAAACAGAATGTATTCAGTATTAGAAAATACAGCTTGACCATTTACCAGTCTGTCCAGGATGCCTTCAGTATCCCAGGCAACCTGACCTTGTTCATCTGTAATGAAATTAGCAGACCCAGGTGGGAGATAGCTGCTGAACAGTTCAGTGGGATGGGATTTATTTATCACAATTTTAGAGCTAGTCTGTCAAATCAATACATTGCAAGGTCCAAATTCAATGGAGGTGGGAGCTTATAGTTACAACCCTTCTACTACCTGTTTTGTCAAAATACTGTCTCCCATATTTTAGGCAGTTTTATTGTATGCATCTTTTTAGAAGACATAAAATTGCTGCTGTCTTTACTTGATATATTGCAAGAAAAATGTTTTGCATTCAGTTAACCACCCCTAGGAAAAGTAAAACTGGAAATAATTTGGGGCAGATTTTGGTTCAGCAACTTAGCATTGTTCCAGTGTTCTCATAACCCTCTTTCTGACAGTATCACTATACCTTGCATAGGTTATTAAGAGCAGAATATGATGGTCGTGATGTATTGCAGTCTCTTCAATACATACAATTCCCAAAGGAAGGAAAATGCCACCGAATGGGAGGTTTGCAATATAATCCTGTGTACATTTTGAACCTGACATGTTTTGTTCTAAGAGCTGATAATCTTGCTTTAGCACCTGTCCCACACCAACTTCAAAACTAGAGAGAACAGTTGTCAGAAAACCTTTTACCACAGATCCAAAGGGCCGAACAGTTTTGGGTACGTGCTGCTGTGTGCTGCACACCTGCAGAGAGTTAGAGCAAAGTTAAGGTGAAGCACTGAGAGCCGTTTGCCTAATAGCTGCAGATTCAAAGGAACCCATGAGAGAACTCACTGGCCTGCAAATGCATGTGGTGGGAGAGGAAAGGGTCACTGTGCTCTGTAATGTTCCTTCCAATATGGTCCCTAAACTAGAGTTTAGATTTGAGGAGAGATAAGCTAAGTAAGGGGAGTTAAGACCTGGAAGATATCCCTGTGTCAGTCAGGGAAGTTGAGAGCAAACAAAGAAGTCCCTTTGGGAGACTGGTTGCCTATTACAAAGGCAACCATGCTACCTTTCAGTGATGGTGATAACAAGCAGAGGTCAACCTCTCTCTGAAAAGTGTCTGCCAAAGAAAAGATCTCTCTTCCAGCAAAAAAAATGTAGCTGCAGAAATCTTTAGGTGTAGAGAAACGTCTTGTATAACCTTCTGTCTGCCCTCTCATAGGTGTGGATGCTTCTGGTAAGAGCTACCCTTTGTACACACATGGGCAACTTATGTCCATGGAAACATCCACTACGTCTGAGTGGTTTTAATATAGAATGTTCTTGAAGAAGTAAGGTATAGTAAAGAGAAATTCGTGCATTTTCTATTCAGCAATAAAGCAAAGTTGTGTCACCTGTACAGCAAAGTAAACTTTTAAAGAGTAAAGAGAGAACCTTTACAGCAGTTATTAGCATCTGAAATAGGAAGGAGCTAAGCTCTAGAGCACTAGAAGTAAAAGTATCTCCCAGAATTGTACTTCAGGAAGAAGAAAAAAAAAAAAAAAAGAAAAACAACTTGAACTTATATATACCAAAGTTCAATATTTAACACAATGGCGGGGAGGGGGGAGGGAGGAAGCTAATATAGGACAATTTTAAAGTTAAGCTGAAAAATTTGAATGTGTAGATGGTGGGAGTTCATATCCATTTGGAGACAGCAGGGAAAATTATCTCCAAAAGTACAGTGGGGCTAGTTTCTGGCTATTGCTGAAATGAAATGATTCTTAAGGAGCACTAGGAGCTTCAGTTAAAAATGTCATTGTATTTAAATGGATAACTACAGATTCAGAGAAATTGGGTTCAGGTAAATGGTGAGATTCCCAGCTGTGTTCACTGGCAGATCACCAGCATGGGAAAGAAGAGAAAGATTACCATTTGTACATTTCAGTAAATTGCATAATGTCAAATTGTCCCGATCTTATCCCAAAAGAAAGATGTTGAAAAGAGTCAGAGTGGGGCTTTTATCACGGCATCTAGTTTAAGAAGTAAAGATATGATTCATACTGAACAGAAAGGTTGAGGAAAGGTAATGCATTATGCATTTAATATGGAGGTTGCTTGCCCACTATGGTGACGTTTGTCATATACATTAATAAAACTATGCATGTATCTTGCCCAGTTGTGTTGAATGAAATTTCTTCTAGGAATATTATCAGATACAATTGCATGCTGCAAGGTAAACTTCTGTAAAGGCTTTGGTTTGCAAAGCAAAAGGGCTTTACATTCCACAGCATGCGGAATTCTGCTCATTGGTGGTATTGCCATTGAAATTGCTATTTGATTTTTGTATACTTATTCATTTTTCAGCCAAGGTTGCACTACTTGCACTTTCAGTAGAGGTCCTTTCTTTTTTTACCCTAATGTAAACAAATAGATGGAACTACTTTCTGTGCAGCTGTTTTAAAACTAACAGGGATGTTAGTGCAACTCACTTCACGAGAGACACCTTTTACTTATCTAAAGCAAGAGCTGGATTAGATAGAAAAATGTTATGGTAGTAAAGACCTAGAGAAAATTCAAATAGTTTTCTCTTGGTCTGATATTCTTTTTCTTTCTTGAAAGGATTAGATTTTCTTGGCATCACTAGTTTAGCACTGTAATGTAACCAATAAAATTTCCCTGTCTGTTTCTCCATTTTTCTAAGTCACTAATCAGTGGAAATAAAATGCCATGATTACACTATATTCATTTTTTTTTTCTAAAAAAAAAAATAATTGTCAGGGGACTGAACTGGATTTCTAGTTGAAACTGGATGAACTGGGTTTCATTTTTCTATGACAAATGATAGTGAATCTCAAGGGTCGTCCCCCCCCCCCATTAAAAATTGCATGTATTTCTGAATTAGGCAGGACTGAACTAAACCATTTCTGTTTCTCAAACAAAGTCAGGGTTTTTTTCTACTTAATAAACAAAGCGAAACACATGCTGCACTTTATTCTACTTCGTTGTCTAGAGAGCAAAGTCTAGTACAGATCTAGTTAGCAAGGCACTCCAGTTCTAATTTTCACATTTCATTGCAACAGAGCCAAGCCATGATAATCACCTTATTCAGAACTAGTATGGATACCAAATCAAAATAGCAGTTACATCTTGGATTTCCATATTTTCTACCTCTGCATCCCCCTGCACAACTCCAAACTCCCAATGTTAGAGGGATAAGGATAAACTTATTAAAGAAAAGGCATAGCTGAAGGACTGGAAAGCAATTTTTTGCTCAACTTGCACTTCCATTTTCAAATGCAACATATCTGCAAATAGTTGTTTCAACTAAGAATAGCTTTAACTTTACAAGCCTGGAGTGCTCTCATGCTAAACCAAGCATGGGATACACAGAACAGCTCTCCGTCCCAAAAAGATTTGAACCTGCAAAGTACCTTGTGGATGCTTTTGCAAAGCATGCTTGTGGATCTGAAACAAGTTTTACTCATCATAACTGTCTCATATGGACAAAATTAGGATAATTCTTTCTAATATTTGTGTATTTATATATAAATCTGTGTGAATTTATGTGTGTGTATATGTGTTCAGAGAAAATACTATAATGACAGAAAATCTGCTCTCTCAGTCAGGATAATCATGAGGATTTTTAAAAATTTCCATCTTGTGTCTTCTAATTATTATCAAACAATTGGTAAGCCAGTAGTTCCCAAAGGTGGGAATTGTGAGAATATGACACCAACTACTTCCATTTTTACTAAAAGATTAATAAAGAATTCTTTCCAGAGTCTAGAGCTTGCATTGCACTTTGGCAAATACTAAATCACAGAGAAAGTTAATGTGCAATAGCTACCTTCACTGTGTCAAATGTTTTTCACATTTTTTCACTTTATTCAAAAGCATTATTATTTCACAACCTAGGGGATTAAATTAATGCATTAATTCTTTTCTTAATTTGTATATATTTGATATAGTATCTGGTTTTAATTATCAGAAGTCTTATTTAATTTTGACTTCAATAAAAATTACATATGGATTTGTATGCATACACATCTCTTCTACATGTGAGAAGACACAATATTCCCTTAGCTGGAAGTAGTCAATTAAAATGTTCAGTGCGTAAACACAAAAATGTTTTCCCTTATCAAAGATAATACAGAAGAAGAATGGTCTTGTGGTTAAAATGTTCAGTGTATAAATACAGAACTCTGCTTCTCAACAAATATAGTAGGGAAACCTTATGATTAAACAAAGGGAGGTAAGCCATCACAGCTGCATTCCTGGCTCTGCTACAAACTTCTGATACAGCTTGTGGCATGTTACGTACAGATTTTCAAACAGGGGTTATAAAGGTGCCATGCTGGGAATATGAGTGCTATTATTTTCTAGAAAAAACAGGGTGTGAAGAAATTTTTAACACTGCTCTTGCCCTACTGGATTTTTGAGCATTCACTGCTGTGTTGGTGCACTGGTGTCCCCTGTACTGCAGGTCAGGTGCTCTGTTGATAGATATACATGTTCCTCCACATCGCTTAGGACCTCAGAGTGCTGAGGGAACTGGGCTTGGAATTTGTGGTCCTTGAGATAAAAAAGAAGTTCTATCAATAATTACTGAGTTAATGGCTTCACACAACAGTAATTTGTTATTGCCTAACTGCAATAACCTTGGTCTTTCCCCTTGTTCCCCGAAGAGACCTTGCCTTCCACACACGTGTACTCACAGCTGTCTCTTAGGTCGCAAGGCACCAGTGAGTTACTTCAGCACCCTCCCTTTTCCCTGGTGAGAGGCAGCATGTGCCACTCTGGGATCCCGGATCTCAGGGGCAGGAGGACACATGGGATAGTAACAGCTGAGCCCAATTGCCTGCAACCCTCCTGCCCCTGACGTTCCCAGAACTCATAGGCATTTAAAAACTTTTAGTTACTGGGGCAGTACAGAGGCAGGCAGAGAGACAGACAGACAGACGTATAGTTTCTTTTTTTCTGAGTCTCTATTCACAGTTTGAACTGAACTTATTTCAAGTGTTGCTTGTCTGCAATGAGTTGTATAGACCCTCCAAATATGAGCATAGGTGTCTCCAGGGCTGAACTCCCTCTCATTGTAGTTCTCATTCATGTGAAGCAAGAATAAATAAACAATAAAAGATTAAACAGAGGATTTGGATGCCCTTCTCTTTCTTAAAGCTAGAATTGAAGTAGGGCATAATCAATGAAGTGATCAAATGCTCAAACAAGGTGGATTGTTTCCTCATGTAGAAGCTACCTTTAACTTTTTAGGAAAATGTACCTCCAGGTACAGGAGGCAAAAACGTACCTCCAGGTCAGCTTGATACCTGTAATCACAAGCAAAAGTTTTTTATGTTGACATGTTTAGTCAAATTTCCTTTACTGGATTTAGCAACAGATTCTAGCCACCAGTTCTTGGCTCTCCAGGGTGGTACAGCAATGTTGAACCTGGAGTAGTCTCACCCCAAAGTCAAATTGCCAGTGTTAGATATCTGGAAGAGGTTCCTTCATGAAGGGGGACCTTGCACCAGGCTGTCTGCAGATTCACATGCTGCTTATTGTACAGTTTGGTTTAAGTCAACTGGTTTTTAAAGTGCAATGATTTGAGAGTTAGTTCCTTTTGATAGAAATGAACTTCAGCACCAAAACAATGTTTAGTTATTTCATCAAAATTTGTTTTATAGTAATTGGTAACCATCATGCAGGAAGAAGAAACTTTCTGAATAATGTCTAATAGGACCAAAGCTGTTCAAGAATTTATATTGAATTCAATAATTGATTTCCAAAAGAAAAAAAGCTTTTTTTTTTTTTTTTCCCCGATCTGATAAAAGATTTTATCCTTTTCATAGCAGTATGTTTCAGCTACTCCTTTTGGAAAAGCATTTGGCATCTCAAAGTTGACCTTAAAAAAGAAAAAAAATAATAATAAAAAAAGGCAAAGGACTTCAAAACTGAATAGCATGTCAAAATATTGAATTCTGGACCAGATGACATTTTTTGGCAAATCCCAAATTACTCTTTTATTTCCCCAAAGGAAATCTGGTTTGACTTGTTCAAACTAATTGGTTTCTCCTTCTGCTTTTTGCTAATTCTGTAAAACAAAATAATTTTTTTTTAACTTTATTGTGGACCTTTTTGACAAGAGAGAAAGGGATTTTCAAAATTTACTTTGATAGGAAATAAAGATCTGCATCTGGTGTGCTTTCACATTGATTTCTCTGCCTTAAGAATAAACAAAAGCTTTTAAACTTCTTAATTTACTATTATAAAAGTCTTCTTGTCTATTGCTGCCATTTATCTAGGATAAAGCTAATTATTTTTTATATTGATCAAGTAAAGGATGGAAATTAAACACCTGTTTTATAAATGTGTTCTTCCTTCTACCCCTTGCCATTATAATAATTGAAATTACTACAGGAAATACTGCATGTTCGCACTGGCAGATTAAGATACGTTGATCACAGGTTTTTTCTAATCTTTGAGTGTGTTTTTCATTAAAACCAAAGACTTACCTTCTCATAATCTCATGCTCAAAGGCAGAAACATTGCAAAAGAACAATGGTGGACATCTTTTTCCAGAAGTTTCCATTCTACCTGCATAGTTGTTTATACTTAAAGTAATGATTTTAATATATATATAGATATCACACTTACATGACATTGCCTGATCCATACTGCTGAAGATTAACTTTGAAAACCTTCTGGAGAAGATGCTTGGAGTTCCTGACTGGAAAATTATCTGTGTTAGCTATATTTCAACTACTGCATAAACACACTCCAAGGTTATTGCTCTGATCACTGCAATAATCAGAAACATGGGACTTTTCTTACATTAAAGCAAACTATTATATACATGTTCCCTTCTTATCTCCAAGGCTCAAATAGTCTGTCATCTGTCACAGAAATTTAAAAAGATTTAGTGGGTTCTCTCAAAGGTAAAGCTAGTTATTGCAAAGAGTTTGCCATACACAACAAATATTATTATGTAGTCACCAAAGGGTGGCTTAAGCTGCTAGAAGTATAAGAAATTCCTTGTTAATGCTGGAACTTTCATTTTGTCAGCTTAATGAATCAAAACTTCAGATCTAACAAAATGTGATTTATTTTTTCATACAATCCTATGGATTCTTTCACAATATTGAAATAGTAAACAAAATGTACCACTAAAATTAATTCTATTAATTAAGATACAGTAAATCCCATGTAGCATACAGTGTTCCTTGTACAGTGTTAATCTATAAATACCAGGAACTGAGCTGTGCTCAGTAAGGAGGCTCTTTGAAGCATAAGCTGGATGAAGGAGGCATTCTTTTCAGGGAGTAGCTGCGTTTTATGCAACACTTCCTTTGGTATTAATTTGCCTTTTTCCTTTATCAGGGTATTTTAGTGTCTTTAGTGTATTTCAAATCTCAGAACTACAGAAAAGCTATGAATATGGTTTGATACCCTAGCATTTTTTGAGAAAAACACAAACTTCCCAATTCAAGTGTGAGGCTGAATAAAAGAGTAGAGGTCCTTGTGTTAAAAGTACTGTTATCCTGATACTTCACACAGGTTATCATTCCCTAGAGAATGGGCTTTTTTTTTTTTTTTTTAAGAATAAATTATGTTTAAATAAAAAGCTAAATTCTCTTAGAGGACCTGGCTGCAGCCAACGACTTAAATCTCTTTTTTTTCTCTGCATTCATAACTCTCACCATTGCTTGAGATTGAAGGTCACTAAAACTGAACAAAGCTACTCTTGTGGCATAATTCTTCTTCTAACTGACATGTGAAACTGAATACAGAGGTTAAAGCAAGTGTCTAAAGCATGTGACTCACCAAGATGTCCAGCTGTTTACAAACACTGTGACATTAAGGGTAGGCACTAGATCCTCCAGGTCTTCCTATTTGTAAAAAAAGGACATATTTTCTGTACCTCAGAGGCTTCCCAAAGTATCTTATTGATAAATGGGATGTGTTTAAATATTTTTTCTGAGATGTCAGGAGGTTGTATTACTGTCTTCATGTCATTATAGTAGAGCTATCTTGTTTAAGGTGACCCAGTAACTCTGTTGTAGGCTGCTTATAAATATTGGCCAATGACTAACTAGGTTCTTCGGGATCCAGCAAAGGATTTTTACCTGTTTATAACTTAGATACTAGGTTTCACTCCATCAATGATAATTTTCAAGGAAGAATGTCACAGATGAGCAGAAAATAACGGGCTGTACTTTATGGCTTGACAACATGTCAAGGAATAGTAAATATACTACTCCTATATAAATATTTAGTAGTTATATATATAAAATATTTTTAAAAATCAGCATTACTCATTGGTTTAAAGAAACCTTAACATTCAGAAGTAAAATATTTAATATGATGGAAATAGGCACAAAACTTTTTGAGACTACAGTGAAACCAGGTCTCCTTTAAGTAAACAGGCTCTTTGGCTAATTGAGGATAGAAACTTATAAGAGGTTTTTAGTTTATCAGCCCTTAATGTGTTGTTTTCCAGGCAGTGGCATAACTCCCAAAGAGCAGGCCAGGAGTGGATATGGCCTTGTCATCCCAAGGTGATGAACTCTCTTGGACTCATGCTGGAGAAGGAACACAGACCTAAGAGTTCAGAAGCAAGGAGCAGGATGGATATAAAGTGACAGGTACTGTATGTGAGAGGAGGGCAAGCAATACCAGGTGAACCCCAGCATAACTGCAAGGAACAAAACATTTGGGATCACTTCCCTTTCCGTTAGCTTTGAGAGGCTGGATCATCAATTAAAAAATTACCAATCTGAGTTAGATTGGCTTGTCTTTCTGTACTTGTGATATAGTTGGATTGTCTCCGGTAAGTGATGAATATCTGGCTTATGTTAGGAGAGGTGGCTAAAAAACCTTTGTTCAGCATCTTCTGAACCAAGGAGACCCTTCTACATGTAATGCAGCTTGCTGTGATTATTTCCTAGTTCTGCCTAGATTAGACTAAGGAAATGGTTCGTGTGCAAGGTCATGTAACACCTCAGTGACTGGTTACAGAGAAAGAGATGGAAAGGCTTAGTTTAAAACTCAGATTCTATCACACAGTAATTAAAAAAGAGATTTAGCAAAACACAGGTAGAAGCTGATGAAAGTGTGAGAAAACACGACATGGAACTGACTTTCTTGTCAGCACTTAAACGGGTTGTTTAACCTGTCTTAACATTATTAATTGGATATTTTTAATATTCTAGGAATGTTTCATAATTGTATTTATGTAAAACATTGCAGAATAATTTAAAACCTAAACTTTAAATCTTCCCCTCCCTTCTCTTCCCTTCCCCTTTCCCTTTGATAAAGCAGGTGCAGGTTTAAGAAAAAAGGCTAAATGAGCAACTGTAGTGAAGAGATCAATACTAAGACATTCAATTACATTTCCCTCACAGGAGGTTTGTTCCAAATCTCATTGAAGTCAACAGAAAGATTCCCACTGACTTCAGTGGGGTTTTGATGAGACCCAGGGGACACAGCCAGAGAGGGCCCCAACACTGTTTTGCTGACTTAGAGTCCTTCCTCTGAGTAACTTTTTTTTTTTCAAGAGAACCCATTTTTTCTGTTCTCAGACTTTCACTTTGGGTCTGCAGAAAGTCTCTGTGCCCTGAACCTCTTCTAGTGAATAAATTCTCTTCAAATCTTCCCAATAGTGCTGGACAAACAGTGCAAAAAGATTTCTTAATCACCTTCCGTCTTTTTCATGTATCCTGGTTTGTTCTAGCCCTAAACAAAATTCCCATGTTTATGCAAAATATTAGCTGGCTTTATTTTTATTAGGGGCATGCTTTATTAATCTTAATAAATCAGTTTGTCACTTGCTTTCTGACTGCCTCTCAAGTAAAACAGGGATTGACTGTGCGATAACACTGTTTATGTCATGCCTGAATAGTTTAAGGTGAGGCTTTGAGTAGTTTTATTGCTTTTGTTTATATAGGTAAACCCAATCTGTGCATTTGAAATGATTGATGAAGTGCAGTCCCACTTGGAGTGTTTGTCATCATTCATGTGCTGAAGTGACATTTCTTTATGTATTTTGGCATAAACATATGCAACTACTGGCAAAGCATTTGACCCTGGAGTCTGACTATTTGTCATTCTAATCTTTTTTTTCCTACCCCAAAGTCAGGCAAGTTACTGTATATTCTATGTGAATTCATGTTGCTAATTATTCAAGAGACAGTAAAACAGTCCTGTGGCTGGAACTGTGTAAGTTGCTGAATGTGCATTCTTCTTTTCACAAGTTAGGTACTTTGCTGCAATATAAATAAAGTTGGGATGTGTGCAAATGTCAAGAGCAACAACCATATCGAGCTACAGTATCTTTTCAGTAAAATCTGAAGCCTATGCTTTGTCAATAGAATAAGGCAAAATACTTTGCACGGGATTTAGCAGATCAAATGTGAGCAGAGATTAAGTAAAATATATAAAATATATCTTGGGATATAATTGTCCAATAACACAGTTACAATGAAAAGCAAGTAACCAATAATTCACATTATGTGAACAGAGATAAATGGCTGGTGCCTTAACCTCCAGGCTCAGGGTTCAGACTGTGTGCTGTCTTGTTGGAAAAGAGCTGATTATTTATTGGGGAAAATGTCAGAAAAAAAATTAAACTGTAAAGTAATTTTCTCTGGAAAGCAATCACTTGTCATTTATAAAATATATCAACTTTTTTTGAAGAGTCATAAAAATGGTATACCTCCTTAAAACTCACTTGTATAAATAAGAGTTCTGAATATAGCATATGTATCTACAATAACTGAGATAGATTTAGATATTTGTACATAGAAAGCAAATTATAAATATGATTTCTAGAAAATCAATCCCAATCCTTAATCAAAGAATATGTGTCCCAAAATGACATATTTAAATGGCTTTCATTCTAAACTAAGATAACCCTTTCTAAATTTACACTAACATGATATGATTTGTTTTCTAAAGTAATTTAAGTATTAATTCTGCTGGGTTTGCCACAAATTTCCACACATTTAGGCACACAGAAGCATCATACAAATTCTTCAGAAATACAGTGTATTGATGAAAGTTTAAGCCTTGGTTTCAAACATTCACCTAGAAGGACAAAAGACAAATGGAAGCCAGGCAGGACACCCAGCTGTGCACGAGGTGACACACGATGAGTTGCTGAGTCTACACCTAGAGGGTGGTTGACTCTAGAGTGGCTGAGGAGCTCTCCAATTTCCATTGACAGTGTTGGTGAAGGGTCAGTTCCTTTGCCTCTGTAAAAGCATTTCAGTTTCCTTGAGATCTTCCTTGGTCTCCAGCTGGAAGGGAGCCATAGTACTTCTGTGTGAAAAGTACTAAAAAGATCTTCAGATTTAGTCCTGAAACAAATTCCATGATAACACAGGGGGAATAAAGTACCTTACTTCGCTATTTATATTCCAATTCATGTTAAGCCATTAATTCAGATTCTACTAATATATAGGGTAATAAAATGTCTGTTACCAATGTAAAATAGCATACTTTATTGGTATAAATACCTGTATACAAAAGCTCTGCATAAAAACTCTCCATTTAAGGTATTCTTTCCCGATATTTTCCAGAAGTTTCTGAAAGACATGAAAGCTATGTATATATTCTCCATGCTCTGAGACTAATAACCACGGCCATCTGCATTTTCCTTCCCTTCTCCTCTTTGCTTTTATCTATATAAAGATAGCTTTATATAGTTTTTTTCCCTATTACACTTGTCAAGGACTTTGATTTCAACATAGTTGTTCTATTAAAATTTTACTACATTTCACTCACTGCGTTAAATAGAATCTATTTTGGGTACTTTTAGAGTATCAAAAAAAAAAAGGCAAAGGTTGCCATCATGTTCACAGAAATACTTTTATTCTCCTCCTTCTCCTCAAAATAACCCTGGCATAAAAAGGGAGAAAAGATGAGAAATGGTTTGGATTTTTTTCATGGGGAATACTTGCCCTTTCAATGATGATACATTTCCTTGTACTTTTTGTTATAGGAAATGACATATAGTTGGAAAAATCTCTGAGAAATGCTTCTCATTATCAAATCACTGTATGCAGTAAATGTATCATGGCACTGATAAAACCCATGGTACAAACTGAACTGTTTCTATAAAGGAAGATTGGCAAACAATATGCTGCAGGTGCACTGAGCCTTACCTCTGGCGCTTTTTTATTTTTTTTTTCTGAAATAGGGTTCATGCAAATGATGCATCAAAATATTTGTGGTCTGAGGAGGAAATAGGGGGTTACTTGTCAGGCTTCTGTCTCTTTCTGTCTGGCTTTTTTCTGAAGTTTGACTCCTGGCATGTCGCTGTTTTGGAATATGTTGCCTCAGATATGCAACAAGTCATGTGTAAAGCAAATACAGCATCACTTTAAGTGAATGTCTTTCTTGATAAAGGAATATATTCCAATTACATTAATCCATTAATGGTTCATTTCCTCAGATAATTGGCTACTTATGTGCATCTTTATTTGCATCCACTAAATACACAGCCTAGAGTTACCAGGATCTATGTTAAGGCAAATGATTTCATCCTAGGTTAGCATTTACAAGCTAAGACCAGTTAAAACAGCATAGCTTCAATGAACAGACTCACCAAACAATAAATTTTGTTCATTGACTGATTTCCTGCCTTCGAGTTACAGCTTATAGATAATGCTGCTTTTCAATTCCTTTCAAGAACAGTATATAAAGAAATTGGGGTACTGCTTTAAAAGCACAGTCTTAAATTATAATTTGTCACTAATACTTTCTGTTGGTGAAAAAATTCATTTAATAATAGTAACTGGTTTTGTCATTCAGGTATTGAATTTTGTAGGAAAAAATCTAATTTTTCAATGAAATATTACATTTTCTCCCATTTTTTTTTCCATTTTCCATTCCATTTTTTATTCCAGAAAAAAAGCTCTCACACTCTTTGTTGTCCCAATATATGATCTGGTATATTAGAAATAAACTATAGATGTTACCTTTCAGAAACTGTGGTAAAGTTTGAACTCAGTCTCCAAGTTCTGACTTATTTGTATTCTTTAAAATTTGGTTCATATGTGACTGCCAGTTGCTGATTACATCACATAGAGACACTAATAATTATTGATTGATTATCCCTTGACAGAAACTTGATTTTTCAAAAACATCTGAATAAGTAAATGGCAAAAAAAAAAAAATTCCTCTTCTCTTTTCTCCATTTCACTTGCACCTTTTAGTTTATTTTTCATCCTTTCTGTCAGAGTTCTCAGAGGTCCCAAATATCAATCAAACCTCTTGAAATTTTGACGGTGTCTTCTCCTGAAGCTCCATGGATGCCTAAGTGTAAGAATCCCAGAAATACTATGCTCCATCTTCTAAAAGTGCAACAAAAAGATCAGGGTGTGTTCGTCTTTCTAACCTTGAATGTGGAATTGAACCTTCCCTATTTCAACTTGAAAATTAAATTTTTCATTTAAAAAAGAGAATGTTTTCTGCAGAAAATACTTTAGTATTTAGGTTTTGTTCATTTTCTTGTTTATGAAAAGCAAATGCCCCAAGCCCCAGAGGATTTCAGCTCTTAGAATGTTCAGGGAAGAAGTTAAAGCGAGTCCTGTGACTCATATTGTGGAGGCCAGCCAGCCAGGCAATCGCAGTCATCCCTTCTGGCTTTAGAAATCTGTGGAACACCAAGTGCTTCAGTGCACAGTAGCTTCTTCTAGTAGTTCAGCTTCAGTGGCTGCTTCCCTTTTCAGGCACCAACTTATTCTGAAGAAGGAAAGGTCTATCAAGTCATGCATTTCACTGTGAAACATGGAAAAGAGATGCAACATTTGATCTCAAAATTTCTGTTTGCCCAGAAAAATGGAACTGCTGATGACAATTGAATCTCCCTTCCTGAATATAGAATGTTTTTCTTGCACAGTTACATGAACCTAATAACCATATCAATCAGGGTTCTTGAAAGTAAAGCAGTACATTCTACTGAAGTGTCTGAGGAGATGTTGAGGTTAAGAATATGTTTGAATTTCTGGATGGATGACAAGGTTGTTTTCGTTTTGAAATTAACTGGGAACATGAAGAAGCTGTGAAACACTAAGCAAAGTATACTCAGAAAAGCAACTGAAGTTTGCAAAGAGAAGGAAAAATCACTTACATGGAAGACCTTATGTGTCAAGTACTCCTGGATTTACACGTACATGGGTAAGTCTATGTAGATTTATAACAAGGGTGGTATGAGTGCAGGAATTGCATTGGTATATTTGGAATTGAAGTTTCAGTATGTTCACAAGCTAGGGGCACAGTTCTGATACGGCATTACCTCAAATACAGCAATAAACCTGCACTCTAGGATGAGAAGAGCCTGAAAGATGGAAGCAGCTAGGAAAATAGGTAAAGAATGACAAATTAATGTATAGCCTTTGGTTTCATAGGGGCTTACAGTGACTCTTGGATAATGAAAAGAAATTTCATTCAAATATTAATTAAATGTAGCCTTTGGCCTGAAGTTCTTCAAACTAACCCTGTGACTGCTTGAGACATTGCTATTCTGTGCTCCTAATTTTCCTCTCATTGTTAATACGGAGCTACACACCATTGCTCTGGATTTTTAGCTTCTTTGGTGAATTTGCTCTTTCCTTTCAAATTCTCTGATTAGAGGGAATCACTCTCCCTGAAAATTTTATTGGATTGCTATAAAATGCAGTCTCTCTTCAGGATATGTCTTCACAAGAACGCTGAACATTTTGAGACAAAATAGGAGCATTTAAGGTTCAGTTTCCAAACTTTCCAAACACTAGGTTGCCCAAGCATCACAGTTATTAGAGTGCTTAAGTAATTTGCAGCTCATATTGCCTCAGTTCCCACTTGCAGAGATTCTCAAAAGTGTATCCCTAAAAACAGGTGATGTTTCAATAAAACTGCAGAGGGAAGAGAATCACTTTGCTTACACGGTCTTGCAGAGTGGGAGCAACCAAAACTTGCTGACCTTTACTAAAGTGTGTTCACTTTTGTGTTCTTACTGAGATAACAGCTATTGATACATTGATACATTAAGGGAACACTTATCATTCAACTTTCACAAAAGAGTGTGGAAATTTAACTTTGATGGCTCTTTCTGAAATGACAGGTGAGAAATTGTGCAGAGATGCTTTTCAGGAACTGTTGGCTCAAAAATTAATCGAAACAATTGATGATATATCCAAATTTGAGAACACAAGATTCCAAAATCTGCTTTAACTGCCACAAGAAAAAGTAGTGAAAGTTGGTATCTTATTTGGAAGGTAAACATCTTGAGAAGATTGAGATACTGGAGATCAAGCTTCAGAGCAGAGCAACTGAAACAGAAGACGCTGAGTCGCCACTACTGCTGAGACATGCTAGGATGATCATGTCTATGGTCTTTCAGACCAACATATATTTTTCCTTCTTTGAAAACCAGGTATTGCTCAGACTGGGTGAAGACAGACAGATGTGGGTAGAGGGAAGTGGTTTTGAATGCTGCATGCAGGCAAGGACTGAGACAGTCTTGGACTTACCACAGCCATAGTTTAACACTGGGAAACAACAAAACAGATTCAAATTTGCTTCAGATCAATCACATAAGAAAGTAATCCTCTTTCCCCCAGCCATGAGGTTGTTAGGTGCATTCCTCTGGGCTTTCATCAAAAGGTCCAGACATCAGATTATCTTAAAGGACAAGGTGAAATTTTCAGATGTTTTAAAAATACTTGTGGAATGGTAAGCCTTCGCACTGCAACTTCAAATTAGATGCCTGTATTAGGACACTTTATGCATTTTCCATATTAAACCAAGTATAAAACAAATAAACTATTTTGTTTATATAAAGGTCTATGGTAGTGTCTGATATTACAAAAGATGAGAATAAACTTTGCATCCGTTCACAGGTTGCATTCCTTGCCAGCCTCTGCCAAACTCTTATCTGAAAAGGGCCAATACCAGTGGCTCTTTCTACATGTGCAAGGAATTTAGTGCTCTGGACTAAATCAGTAAGCCAAAGTAGATGACCATGAGGTCCTCACACTTGTTATGTGCATTTCAGGTGCTCTGCTTCACCCAAGATTTAACCCTGGACTGAACATCCCAACCATACATACCATTTAACACCAATTAGAGAAGCAGGCACTGGTGTTTGTGTTAGTGACTTGGTGCACACAGGAGTTCTCCAAAAAAAAAAACCAGTTCATTCATCAGGATAATTCTGTGAAGCAAAGCAACCTTCAGTTAGCAGAGATATTTAGGAGTTTTATTTCAAAACTAGATTCCTGCTAAAATCAAAGCATTAATGCAGACACAACTTGCATGACTGTATGGAGAAGCTGAATATTTGAGAATGTGAGTGTGAGTCTTGAATTAAACATTAGCACTGAACACAATTCAAAACTTCTTGAATTTGAAAGTGTACATAAGGAATTAGAATGTATTTTTAAGAATTTAAAGAAGCAACAAAATGCTTCAGCACGCTCCATACAAAGTGTGTGTTGGAGATTAATAAAATCTTTGGCAAGTGCTAAAGAAAAGTCATGAAAATTTGTTTGTATTATCTAACTTATTTTGAAAGAAAATTTACAGTATTAATAAAGTTTTTCCACTCTCTGACAGAGGTACTGACTTTTCTCAACATTTTTGCTTAAGGTTGAGTAAGGCCTAAGGTTGTGTTTTGAGATCTGGTTCACTTTGATAAAGCACCCAAAAGTTCAAATGGGCATTTGGAACTCCAGAAACCCTCTCGCTCCAAACCACACACTTCTCTTTCTTCCCCATCCAAACAAGTTCATGACTTTTACTTCTCCTTCAGCATTCCAAATTATAAGTACATTTCAGGACATCTTCAGAGACATGGTACCAGCTTCTCAAGAAATTATCAGATTACCTTTTCATTCTGATGCTTTCTAGGAAGTCTGACACCTCTCTCTGCAGACCTTCCTTTCTCTCCTCTAATACGTATCTTCATGTTGGCGTTTTCTGCTTAGTATACCCTAATTACTCCTCTGGGTCTCATTATCATTCCTTTCAGCCTTTAAAGTGGCCTGGACACAATACAGTGTGCTAAAATTACCTTCCTATACAAGACTGTCTAAAGTATTGTCTAAAGATTTCAAAACAGAAAAATTAACCTGATTAAAACAAACTTTATTGCTGTTCAATAGGTTAGAGAATTGAAGGCAAACAGTTTGATCCTTTCCACAGAACTCCATTAAAATCCCTGATTCCACTTAGGAAGCTTCTGGAAACTTCAGAACTTTATCTGGAAACAAAACAAAAAAAAAAAACTTTAAGTTTTAAACAGAAGCAGAAATGTTAGATTTTTACTCCCTAATGGAAATAAGGATCTTAATGGTTTTCTGTTTGGTATTTGGAAAAGAAAAATCTATGTCTTCTACCTTTTAACTGCTCTGAAGTAGGAATTTGTTGGTGATTTCCAAGGTGAAATGAGGGGGGAAGGGAATGAGGGAAGGGAACTTCTTGCAACGTGTTAGTAACTCTCAGTGACTTTTTACAATAAAAATTAAAAATGCCTTGTCTGGTCCCTAACCATTTTAAAGCATGGTTTCTTTTTACAGCTTCAAGTTGCTGAATTGAGTATCTTTTATGTTTATCTCTTTTATTTCTTCTACTCAAATGATGTAAGTTCACTATCATTGTTATTAAAACAAACCCTAACAATCCTTAAGAATATATAGTTGTCATTTAATGTCATGATTGTTTTTTACTTGAAGGCCACCAAAGGGCCCCTTATTCACATCAGTTTTCTGCATTCCTGAGTGGTAACCTGTTTTGAACACTAAGGCATACTGACCAATTTTTCTAACAGATGGCAAAGCTGTAGGCTATACAGCATTTGCTATATAAACTATTACAGTAGTATATTTTACTTATGTTTGAACCAGAGACTCAAGAACTAGTGTTTTGCACTCTGTATCTTTCTTCAAAAGCCTAGTAAGTTTTGTATTGTCAACTTTTTCCTGCCAGCCTCTCTCCTCTTGTACTGCCTGTATTAGACATAGAAAAATCTCATGCTGAGTGTCTACAAACTCAGAATCAGAATCTTTATTCTGACACTGAACTATTTCATGTTTACCTGAAATAAATCAGATACCCTCTTCAGCTTAGGTCTCATTTTGATGTTTAAGAAGAAACAAAAAACCCATAATATTTATTTCCCCAAAATTTGCTAAAGGCTAAAGTTGATCCTAATAAAACAAATGTGAAGTTTCTAAGGAACAGTGTTAAATCAGTGAAAGTTTTCACTAGAGTTGCATGAAGAACAGAATAGGAAAAAAACAATATCTTGATGTGATTTCATCTGGCCCTAGAGATCTCAGGAACTTCCCTATGTAGCCTTTAGCTTAATGTGATTTGATTTTCAGATGCTGTTCTTTATCTACCTTAATTCAGCCATATGAAGGCTATTTTATTTAAGACAAAATCTGAAAGATGCAGCCTTCTAGAACAACACTAAAACATTTGAGTGGTTCAAAAACTTTTTTGTTTAAATTCTCCTTTCCCAAAATAATCCAACTTGTTCACAGACACACATGTACATGTTCCCTCACACACCCTTTAGAAGATATGAATGTAGCTTAAGCATCATCTTAGTCTATAAAATCAGTTTTATTCAGAGTATGGTACTTCCCTGGTTTCCTTTGATGATACAATAGCTAACAATTGAACTGCTTAAGGGACCGACTTCTGTGTTCCCAGGAGAAGGATGTGCAGTCTCTGCCTGTGGAAGTTTCCAAGACCTGACACAATACAGCCCTGAGTAATGCAATCTGTTCTTAAAGCTAACCCTGCTGAGAGTGAGAGGCAGGACTAGGTCTTTCTGAGGCACCTTCCAACATGAATTATCCCAGGAGTTAACATCTCCTACTCTTCTTCCTCTTTTTGATTACTATTTTTTCTGATTATCTCAATTTCTTCTGTTTTTCTAAATTTCTAAATACTTCCCCTTACTAGGGGGAAAAAAAGGCGTCAACCAAATTCACTTCTTTCTAGATCTTCCATTGTCACAGAAAAGTAACACATCATGAATTCACCTCCATTTAAAATGATGTGAACACCCCAGGACACACAGTTTGCCAAAGCCCCACAGTGGAGGAGTTGGACTATGTGTTAACCCCAACCCAATGTCAAACCCCACAAGGTTTCTTTCCACTTCCTTAAAGGACTCCACCTGGTTTAATTCCCCTGATAGCTCCAAGTTACTAACTCTGTGCCACCAAACTCAGCTCTCCTTGGTGCAGCTGAACCATCTTAGTCTAAGGTGGTCATCCCTCCTGGATTACAGCAGCTGATGCTGAGAGCAAAGCCATGAGAGGAGAAGGGATATGTAGCTCAAAGCAGCAAGTTATCACTGATCACCTGCCTGGCAGGTGCTGTCACTGTTAGTGAGAAGTACCTGTGTGAAGACGACTACACCTCACAGTTCAGAAAACACAATTAGAGAGGTTTGGGGAACTTTTAAGTAATACTCATTGTTTTAACCATGACTGTAATCCTCAGTAAATGCCATCTTCTGCATTCTTGTCTGTTTTTAATTATACATTCTATTTCATAATAGCAAAAAAGACTCTAGCACAGTGCATTTCTAAAGGCATACTAGTTTTTCAGTTGTATTCTATTGCATTTTAATTTTATACTTTCAAGAGCTGGTAGTCACTTGGCCTTCAGCTTCATGTCTTATAACACCACCTAAGGCTTTTCTTAAATGCCAAAACACACTGCTCTGTGGCTCAAATAAATGATCCTTTAGCGAGTCACAAAACCTTGATGCTAAATATTCATCATGGCAGCACTATTGCCTTGAACTGAGGTGGTTGGGTCTTTGGAACAAGGTGTATATATATGTACAGACTGGTGCAGTGAGTCCTCAGACTTTCTACAGAGTATTGCACTCCCAGGTTGCATGGCCTGAAACTGAAACTCACCTACTGCTGGATTGTTTCAAAGGATTTTGAGATAAGAGGAAAGTTGTTGCTAAAGATGTTCATTTTGTTCTGCCCTTTGTAAATTTCTTGTGATGTTATTCTTGTTCAAATACCCTCTCTGGGCTATAGCTAATGGAGAAATAAAAGGAACTTTCTTTGGCTTTTTTGATTGGTCTTCCTGGTTTTCATTCATGGATATCTTTATGATTCTCCTGTATTCATTTTTCAAGGTTGTCTCTGCAATTATGACACATTATCAAGGCAATTCAAAATAATATATAGATGTTTTAGCATTTCCTCTCTGCTGATGGCTTCCTTGTCCTTTCTCTTTCTTTTTTTTTCTTTTTTTTTTTTTTTTTTTTTGTTCCTGAACATGAAACACAGTTAAAAGCAGGCTGTGTTCATTCAGTTTTGTTCATGTTCTCTGACTTAACATCTCTGTATCACCCTTGATTTAAAGAAGTATAGAATGCAAGGCTGTTTATGAATATTTCTTTTTACAGTACACATAAAGGAACAAATATCAAACCAGCAAAAACAGAGTCTAAGGTACAGAAGGCTGGGTTTCTTTTTTCTTCCCTATTTTTTTGAAAGAGAAGGAGCCAGCCCAGCTGGGTATCAGTCACCACAAGATTCTGGTTTGATTTCTGCAGGTGGCAGAGGTAAAAGGCTTGGCTATACAGGGCCTGGGGATTCAAAAGGGGAAATTGGTCAGAAGTTCTTTTGCTTCATCAAATTCTAATGGGGAATGAGTAAAGTTTACCAGACTTCTTTGGTATCTCATCTTTTTGCAATCTAGAATATTATCAGATAACAGGAAAACACTGATCAACATATACAGACTGAAAAGCCCACTGTTGAACACCTGTGAACACCAATATGCTTATGAGGGATGCTTTTGACCTACAAATCCCAAGGGTTTTTTGTTTTGTTTTGTTTCTATGAAAAATATGACAAGCTCATCATCTCTGAAGATGCCTTCATTGCTCATACATGAAACTAATGAAATAAGAGGTTAATTTTAAGGGACCATTAAATCTTTTCTCTAGAAGAACAAGAATCTAAAAATAAGATCAAGAGAGGCAAAATTAAAATAGGACTTTAAAAACAAGTGTTCTTATTCACGAGGTACAACCTTACAGTTCTGGAATTCTGACAAATACAGACATTTTCTTAAAATAATAAAATGGGAGGCATGGTACAGCAAAAACAATGTAATTGTGAACTATCTATCCCAGAAAGTGAAAAGTAAGAATATCACCTGCTGTCTGGAAAACTAAGGGGCACAAAACTGATTTTCTATTTATTATCTTTGCAAACATCTTAATGAAATTTGAAGAAATGTACACATGATTCTGTAAAAAATATACTGATTAATGCAAAGGAAAAATACATTAAAAGTGTTATTTCTGCAATAAACAGCACATGAGGATTGAGCGATATGCTTTGTATCCTACTTTTTGTGATAGCATTGACATTTTGATATTCAGTTTCAATTCACGTCACAAAACATCTGATTTATTTTTTTAATGAAGCATGATCAATCATTACCTAATGTTCAGACTGACTTCTCAAAATGTTTTTTCTCTTAAAAGGAAATAATGAAACAGAAGGTTAAGACAAACGAGACAAGTAATTGTGAACCATTTTAAAATAAATCTTTGCGATACTTGTTTCTCATCTAAAAAGAGGACATGAAGAAATGTTGAAAACTGTGTAGTATTTGATAAGGGCCATAATTGTTTAGCAAAGTGAAAGGTTCAAACCTATTTTATTAATCACCTCTGTTGTTAGACCTAGGCTTGTGAGGTGGAAATTCAGCAATTTAGAGCGAGACCTACCACTTTACTTCCTATAACCTTCTGCCAGTCTTCCTCTCTACATTAGCTCCTAGAAAACCCTCAAAACTGTATGTAGTTCAACAGATTCTAGTGTTATAAGATGGAACAGATACTCTGTTAGCCATATGCTAGAATAGTGACAGTCTCTGAAGCCTGTAGTCCTTTGTTGATCATCAAAAGCTTTGAGGAATACTGTGAAAAGCAGAGAGAGGCCTGAACATTGTATTTAGTGTAGATTCTTTCACTGCTTTATCGTATCTTTCCCTGTAAAGAATTTGCTTTGCTGTTGTCTAGCCAACAATATTTTAACTGGGATCTGGCAAGGACATGCCTGAACTCTGACATGTCTGACATAACTTAGAGTTATGTTTCATAAAATGTGAACTTAAATGTCTATGTCTTGTACATATATAATTTTTTTTAGTATTTATTTTCAGAATATCCTTGTATTTTTTCAAGTGTGTGTGTGTGTCTGTGTGTGTCTGTGTGTGTAATGTAAAGGTCTCTTGTATTCTAACTGCTTATTTAGTAGTCAAAGGAAACTGTATTCTGTTTCTAAACACAGTTTCTACACTGCCTATATTTCAGTGTAGAGGGGTAGAAGCAATTTCAATGTAGAGTTTAGCCTCTTCAAGTCTGTTGAAAAATGTTTTAGGAAATCGAAAAACTAGTTGTACCAAGATTTGGCACACATTTTAAAATTGGTAAAGCAGCATTTTTTTCTTATAGATATCAACTATAAGACTGAGAGTTGATCAAATTCTTTGTATTAATGGAAAGAAAAAAAGAATAAACTTATTGAAACTACTTCATTACCTATTTTCCACCCTTACTGTAAATCTGGAATTATCTCCCAAAGGATATCTGATGATTATCTCAACTGGAGAACAAATGGTTTTCCTTTAAATTGCCTGTTTTTCACCAGTTGCATGTTTCTGTAACTTCTTTCTTCATAAAATATTGAAATAACATGTGTTAGGACAGATCTCCTTAATGCTGATTTTTTAAATATTTTTTTACTTTTCAGGACATTCTGAGATACTATCCAGCTTTACTAGCATATTATATTCTTGGTTTGTGCGTGAAACTCCGATTAGCATAACTGGGAGCTGTGTACTACGTACAGCAGAGAAAATAAAATATTAAAATACATCACCAACTTTCTACGTTACATCTTGACAGATATGATATAAAATGTTAAGCTACAGAGAAAACTTTTGCAGATTAGGGTGTAAATTTTCCTTATTTGTTTAGTAAATCAGTCTTTTAGGTTTTAGTTATTTGCTTCTTCAGCGCCCTGTCCAAACTCCCTGCCAGGAACTTTTTTCACTAGACCGGGTTGCTCAAAGCCCTATCCAACCTGGCCTTGAACATTTTGAGGGATGGAGCACCTAGAACTTTCTGTACAACCTGTGTCCATGTCTCACCACCTTCACTGTAATATTTTTTTCCTTATGGCTAATCTACACCTGCCCTCTTTCAGTTTAAAACCATTACACCTTGTTGTCTCACTACAAACCACAGGAAAAGGACAGCAGGAAAAGCTAACTCCTGCCTTTAACCAAGGGTGCAGTACCATGATTTACTCTGCTTGGCATCAGAAAACAGGGACCTTAGTAATCTCCTCCCTATGGCATGGGTTCCTTTAGGATCTGCCCTCTCTTCATAGCCACTGTGAGCCTAAACTTTGACAGAGGTGTGAAAATCCTTGAGGGAACCAGAAGTAAAGAGAGTTGACCTTAATGACCTTCTTAATAGAGATTATACATTGTACCTGTTCTTAGTGGTGATAGATGATAGAGTGCTTTTGCTTCCTTCTGCATACTGTGTGAGATTAAGGTCATAAAGAGGGAAACCATAACAAATAAAGGGATCTATAATAGAAAACAGTTTTCCAAGTGAGAGTCAAAAAAGACTGAAACTCCTGAACTATGGTTCCTGCTCTGTATACATTTCTCTGTCCCTGTGATCAAGGAATTTGCATCCAATTCATCAGACTGAGGGCACAGATTCTTAGAAACTTGCTCTTTCTGAAAAAGCAAGGAAATTAAATACTTGGAGAGAATTGGGATAGTCTCACAACAAGTGGGAACACTCAGCAAAATAGATCCCACAATTCAGATTTATTTCTTATTGCTGAGGGATAAATTTGTTGATAAAAAGTTGCTTAGTAGTATGTACCATGCTATATTTGTTTTTCTTCACTCAGGGTATCCTGGCTGGAAAATCAATCTCCTACAGAAGCTGCTGTAGCAATTCTGTTTTGCTAAACATGACCTACCTGACCTAGTATACATGTATTTAAGCAAGTTGTGTGGAAGTATGTAAATAGAGGGGTAAATTTTGCTTTCATACCCTTAACTTAGCAGATTACAGGTATAGAAACACACTGTCAGACAAGGAAAGCTGGATCATCATGCTATGAGGCACTAGGAAATTGCAAAGTTGTAGCAACAGAACGGGGAGTTGTCACCTGCTCAAATTTTATTCAACAGAAAAGGTAACAGAGGAAAGTCTATAGCATAAAAAGCTGATGCCAGAGACTTTATCAGATATATAAATAAACATGAGAATAAAAAACTATTGTATTTTAAATATTGCTCTCCAGAATGGCAACAATGGTTACAAACAACAGGAGAGTCAGAGGATGCGTTCATGACAACAGCCCCAAATTCCAAAAGGCAAAGAAGGAATGAACATTATTAGTGCAACCGCATTTTTAAGTAAGGCCTCAGACAGGAGACAGCTAGCAAATATGGGCTGGCCATGCCTCGAGATGTAGCACAACTAAAAATAACACCAATGTCTGACATTATTTTATTTATTTATGAGTGTATTGTTAAGTTTACATAATGACGCTAGGCACTGGCAGTGCTACTTGAAATCCACTTTCAGCTTAGCTACTGGGATGTTTCAAAGCATCTGTAAGCCTGTATTATGCTGATATTGATTCTTAATTCTTAAGTTTATTTAGGAAAGGAGGATGTGAGGAAGTGAACCTCTAAGATCTTTCTGAGGCAATTAAGGCTGGTTATTTCTCTGTGTCGAAGCTGCTGTATCACAGAATATCGATCACCTAGAACTAGCTAAAGCAGAACTGATGACTAAATAATATATATGGATTTAATATATGTGAACATATAGAGCCACAGTATGTGGACTAGGTAGAACCCAAAAGCAGCCATCGAGCTTCTACAGAAACTGGAATCGTCATCCAGCTGCAGATCCTCGTTTTCATTACTTTAACACCCTTTGACAGTTCACAGAATGGTTTACACCTGCATTTTCAGTGCAATGTCAGGTACTCACACCTATTTTTGATTTGTATGACTGAAATGTGCCTAACTATGAGCATGCATGTTAAATGTCAGACCATAATTAATTCCCTTCCCAGTCTTTTAATTTGTATCATCAACAAATATAATTTCCTTACATAATCCACAACCATTTTATGAACCTTGGAAAAATGCTGAAAGACCAGCAAGAAGATGCAAATCACCACAAATTTTAACACTGCAATGAGTGCAAGTGTGAAATTTGTATAATTTTTAAAAAATATAAATAAATAAACACTCCTGAAATGAATACACTTATGCAACTATACATAAAAGTACAGTTCTTTGTTTAAAAACAGGTTTGTTCTTCCCCCAAATTCTTTGTTCACTGGTGATTCACCTATGCAAAGCTGCCCCCCAGTGTGTTCTAAACATCAGTGGCTATAATAAGTGAGAATTAAATAAGTGTAGGAAAAATCTATCTTGTAATTATGCAGGAAAAGTATCGTAATGAAATCTGAATATTTTGCTACTTCTAAGATGTTTTTAACACAATAGTGCTGAAACATTTTTAAAAGAAAAAAAAATGAACACTTATTTTGATTTAACAGTGTAATTTTATTGACTACCAAAGAGCTATTTCTGATTTATACCACAGAGATCAAAATCAGACCCAGTTACTATATAATTTTCTTCCTAACATTTCCGTATGGATGAAAATCTAAGTAAGATTATGGGGTTTTATGCACGCATATTTGGAAGCCTTTTCGTATTTATTCGTGTAGCAAATATCATTTGAATTTGGTGCCTTTTTGCTAAAGAGTCAAATAAGTTATTTGCTCTATGAATAAGTATTTGATAGCAGATCAGACAAAGATAAGGCATGAGGTATGAGTTTGCAGATGCAATGAAATGACTAAAAGGCCAATTTATCCCTCATGTAACATTGCTGAAGTCAATGAATTTGATCTTTATGTCGAAAATCCAATTTCACACTTAAATAGATTATTTATATCAGAATTGTTTGTTTTTGTTTAGTACTAGCACTTGTAAGAATACCCTGTAGGATGAGACCAATTCACTTCTAACTTTTACACATATAGCACACAGTCTGTTTTTTTCCAAATATATCACCCCAATTCATGTCAAGGAAATTCCAGTGTACTTGCACACTACATATAATTAGCAATCATTAGTCCAATTAGTGAAGATTAGGGATTTAGATGAGATATGACACTTGAGCTAGAGATAATTCAGAGAAATCAAAAAGCTGGAATGATATCAGGAACTATGAGGAAATAGAGTTCTTAAAATGGAAAAACCATAGGATGACCAAAACAGTGGTAGAAAATTGGATTAAGCTGAAGGCTAGAATGAAAAGTCTTTTAGCAAAGAACAGTGGTTGCTCCACAACACATATCCTACTTAGGATAAAAAAGGTGAATGCACGGGGGTCAATAAGATTTAGGACACAAGTATATGCAAGTAAGTAGAAGAAGTACATTTTAGTGATGCAACAAAAATCCCAGAGGTACTGGAACTGTCTCCAAGGCACAGGGGAAGCTGTGATCAGCAGCAGATCAGTGTTCTCTGATTCTCAGTCTCCAACAGTCCCATCAATATTAAGTCTTTACCAGGAGGGCCAACCCTGTTCTGGGGTTGGGGGTGGGCATCAGGCAAAGCATCACCAGCTGGTTAAGAGAGATGATTGTCCCACTCTGCTCTGCACTGGTGCAGCCTCACTTGAAATATTGTGTGCAGTTTTGGGCACCACAATATAATAAAGGTATTAAGCTGTTAGAGAGTGAAGGGCCTTGAGGGGAAGCCGTACGAGGAGTGGCTGAGATCACTTGGTCTGTTCAGCCTAGAGAAGAGGAGACTGAGGGGAGACCCCATGGCAGTCTACAAGGTCCTCATGAGGTGAAGAGGAGGGGCAGGCACTGATCTCTTCTCTGTGGTCATCAGTGACAGAACCCAATGGAATGGCCTGAAGTTGTGTCAGGGGAGGTTTAGGTTTGATATTAGAAAAAGGTACTTCACCCAGAGGGTGGTTGGGCACTCGATTGGGCTCCCCAGAGAAGGGGTCACAGCACCAAGCCTGACAGTTCAAGAAGTGTTTGGACAATACTCTCAGGCATATGGTGAGACTCTTGGAAATGGTCCTGTGAAGGGCTAAGGTTGGATTCAAGGATCCATGTCAGTCCCTTCCAACTCCGCATATTCTGTGATTCTGTCATTCTGTGAAATATTCTGGTGTTCCTCTCATGCAGTTCCGATTGCTTTGAAATCCACGTAAAAACTGACATCTTCTTGAAAACAGAAAGCCAAGAGACAGAGGGTATGAAAAACATGTATAATTAGAAGGGAAATTAACTTAATGCTGAGAGGCAACAGGTGCCTAATCGAGCATCCAAGCAATCTCCTCGTTTTTATATCTTTAGAGGGTTTTCCTTGCTAACTGACAGATGAGAGGTAATGATGATACTGATGAAAAAAACAGTTATGAAACCTGAGGAAATCCCATGAATAAGCAAGAAATGGCCAAAAGACTGGCAAGCCTGCTCTCAGTAGCAATCAGAGAAGGATCTAAGCTGATAAGCAACAAAAAAAAAAAGAGAGAAAGGCACCATCTGGCTTTACTCTTCCAGCAGAAAGCCAGACTCATTTTCAATGGAAATACCCAGCCAGGCACACAGCAGCCCAAGAAGACCCCAGAGTGAGAGTCCTGGGAAGCAGCATGTCAGGGCAAGAAGCATTCTGAAGTAAGGCATTTTTTCTTCATCTCCAATGTTTTAAGGCTAAATTTTGGTCCTACAAGACCAAATTTGCCCTCATAAGAGTGTAGAGGTGTAGAGGCAGCTGATCTCGTCCTCTGGCAGTGTTAAGAAGAGTATGCCTTGTGTTGTCTCTCAGTTTTTTTCTCCCAGTTCATATTCTTTGCTTCCCTAACCAATGAAAACACAAGCACTCCGGGAGGTAAAAGGTTCTTCATTGCAGGAAAAGTACAGCAATGTTTCTAGTAAGGATGTATGTCATTTTAGACTTGAAACAACTTGGAAACTTTAAACTATTGAAAACATAACTACTGCACTTCTTACGCACCCCAAGTTTTGCACTCTTTGCAGAGTACCCTCATTTGGCATGTAATGATTTCAGAGCTGTTAAATCTTTACATTAACCCAACAACATGTCAATTAAGGGAGGCATTTTATACAGATTACAAAGATTTGTCTGAGGTGGCCACAGCTTTGTTAAAGCTGTTTTGTGGACATCTTCATAATTAATGGAAAAATCATTAGGAATTCAGTCTTTATTAACCCCTGTAGCTGCAGGGGCCCATTTCATCTTAATTGCATTCATTTGGCACTGGCAGTATTATACAGCATAATCACTAATAAATGATCTTTTAATTTGTACCAATCAAGAGAGCTTGCTTTCATGCCAATATTCCTGTTTCTTTGATGTTGACCTGTCTTGATTTTTGATCATTTGAACTTAAGATGATTTACTGGAAAATCAATATCAATACCAAAACTGCCGTATTCATACATCTGTGGTTAAGTTCAATTTGACTGTAGTTTGATTGAAATAAGTAGTTCTTGATTATCCATTCAGATTTTATGAAATAATCAGGTTGGGAAATCTAGTCCTGTATTCTTATTCAAAGGGAAATAATTAGAAACTGTAGGAAAACTGCAGAGCTGGGACAGCATTTGAAGTAACACTTCAGATCCCACTAATTAACCAACTTTGTCCGTAATCTCCTAAAGGCCTCCACCAAGAGAGTAATATGCTATTACCCATTTAGCAAGGCCAACAGGGGCTTTGGCTACACTTGTTAATAAGAAAATCTGAGACAGTTGCTCTCATTATACCCCCTGTCAGCACTGTCTCTGCAGTATAAAATAGCCATCATTGTTCTGTTGGTCAGTTAACCAGAAACCAGACTACTGTAAAAAAATACTTTACAGCTAATTGAAAATGACTGAAACATTCCCTTATCAACCGGTTGCTTTGTGCTACTTGAAGAAAATATAAATGTTAGTGAAGGAGGGCAAACACAAAGTTCAGTCTCTTTAATGAATACCCCCTGCATGAACTAGAATTACTGACTTAGCTAAAGAGAAAAAAACCTTACAGCTATTACTTCAACCTCTTGGTTATGAATTAAAGGAAAAAAAAAAAAACACATGGTATCTTTCCTAATATTATAACACTTACTTCCTAAGTACTGTAGTACTGAATTAATTTATTGAGAATTTACAAGTAAATCTTTTTAATTACTATGAGCAATATGGGTCTTGTCTAAGCTTTTACTGCGCTGTTATACTGTGATACAGATCCACTATGGGCTGTGAATTAAATAAATAAATAAATAAATAAATAATGTAGCTCATTCTGAGGTGGGAGGGAATGAGCTCAACCACAGCAGCTGCATCATGGAAGGGATTGTAAGGGTTTTTCCCATTCTTGTGTCACTCCCTGGACCCTCACTGTTTTGCTTGCAGATACTGTAGATGACTGACCTCCTTCCTTAAGCCTTTGGTGATTTGAGGCAACCAGGTCTGGAACAATCCCCAGTTGCAAAAGGGAGATAAAGTTGAGTGTGTGTATGTACATGCAAGTTAGACGGTATTTTACCTCACTGCAGTTTTCAGTGCAAATATTATAAGTCAAGGAAATGAACAAGCAAGATTAAATAATTGATTTCCAGTTTTTGAGATATAGACATAAAGGAAGCAAATAAAACGGTTTTAACACTGCCATGCAGTGGCATTGCACAGGAGACTCTCCAGGTTTGGGGGACAGAGAGGAATGCAGAAAACACTTTAATCTGAAACTACAAGCATGAAATTGCTTCCATTAAGCTTGACTTCCTGATTATTGTGTAACATTATCAAAAGGCATACTTAAGGCTGTTTTGGTACCCTAAATGTACATTACCATTTCTAAACAAATTTAAAATTAATAATGACTGCCCTTGATGTATAATGCCTGTTTAGTTACTGCAAGATTTTTTTTTTTTTTTTTTTTTACATGAGCTCTGTGAGGTCATCTTTTCTAAAAGATCAGTAGCCTCACCTTTGAAATCATTATACCAGAGCTACTCATTTGGGAGTTTTGACAGATGGATATTTATAATAACAGCAATTCAGTTTTTGCTGCTGCTGAACAGGTTGCCTGACCCACAAAGTAAGCTCTACATACAGGTTCCAGAAAAATAGATTGCCTCATCTCTGTACAGGAAAGAAGACAATATTCACTTCAATAATTAATTATTTATACAGATAAGAACATGCCAAATTTTTTAAAGTAAAATAACTGGGGGAGAGAGAGGTGGTGGGGAGTGGAGGGGTGGAAATCAGCTTTACCAATAAATGCTGTAGCTCATAATTACTTAAATCTATTTTGGCAGTTCTTCAGATTCTGCTTTTTCTACCCAGACAACTATGATTTCCCTTTAAGGGTGGGGTTCAGCAAGGGATTTTTTCATTTTATGGACATGTCTTCTCAAAGTTCAAGCAATATTGCCTCTAATTTTGTCTGTCTTCATGCAACAATATTTGTCCAACTGCTTCTATTTATCTTGGTTGCACTCTGAAGAACTGATTTTTCCAACTGATCTTGCTATGTCTAAGTTATAGCTAGTCACCGTTCTTTTTTCTCTGCTCACCTCAGTGAAAACCACAGACTCTTGTTAATATTTTAACATCATGAATGTAAAAACTTTCCTTGCTTGCTGACAGTCTTTCAGATAAACAGTAACACACAGAGTATATCACCACACACTTTATATTTTCAAATATAATCTTTTGACAAGTGTCATGCACACAGATTCCTTTATTATTTCAACATTTATTACCATGTGTTATGTGATTGGACATATTTTATTGTAATTAAGTCTATCGGTGGCTTTATTCAAAGTTTTTTTTTCCAGTAATGAATGTACACTTACAGAAAATTCCCTCGTAATACTAACTTTTCTTATCGGAGAGGTCCCTAATACCACCTTTTAAAAAAATGTGTAAGGTATGCAGTGCATTCACTTCTACAGACACTCAAGAGAAAAAAAAAAGTCTGTCCTAAAGATTCACGTTACTTATTGTATAAATCTGCATATAATTTTGCTTGATTTCACAGAATCAAAGAATATGCTGAGTTGGAAGGAAACCACATAGATCATTGAGTTCAACTCCTGGCCCTGCAGAGGACCCTTCCCGAGTCACACTATGTGCCTGAGAATATTATCCAAAACACTTCTTGAACACTGTCCACAGCCCTCACCATCTTCGTTGCCCTCCTTTGCATGCTCTCTAAGAGCTTAATATCTTTTTTTTATATTGTGGTGCCCAAAACTGCACACAATATTCAAGGTGAGGCCACCCCAGTGCAGAGCAGAGCGGGACAATCCCCTCCCTCGACCAGCTGGCGATGCTTTGCCTGATGCCTCCCGGGACACAGTTGGCCCTCCTGGCTGCCAGGGCACTGCTGACTCATATTCAATCAGTACCCTCAGGTCCCTTTCTGTGACACTGCTTTCCAGCCTCTCATTCCCCAGAATGTATGTCCATTCGGGGTTATTCCATCCCAAG
Source organism: Pyrocephalus nanus (assembly GCA_038380795.1). Classification (NCBI taxonomy): domain Eukaryota; kingdom Metazoa; phylum Chordata; class Aves; order Passeriformes; family Tyrannidae; genus Pyrocephalus; species Pyrocephalus nanus. Next base: position 40,567,087 of record CM076260.1, read on the forward strand.
TGCAGAATTTGGTGCTTTTCCTTGTTGAACTTCACATGGGTGGTGATTGCCCAGTCCTCTAATTTGTCAAGGTCTCTCTACAGGGCCTCCCTGCCTTGCAGGGAGTCAACAGCTCCTCCCACTTTTGTACCATCTGCAAACCTGAATTTGCATTTCATCCTATATGTTCCAAAGTGCTTTCTAGGAAAAGTGTAACAAAGATTCAAGATAGAATTTGAAGAATTGAATGAAAAATAATATCTTCAGCATGAAGTTTGCTTTTAGCTTTCTGCGTAAGCTTATGACCTCATAAGACTAACCCCTAAAAATTGTTTTGTTGTAAATAAAAAATTTCCAAATCCTGAGATTACTTTTAAGTTGTATTTAATTTTAAGAAGAGAGAAAGTTAAAAGAAGCAGAATTATTTTATTCACCAGCACATGCCTCAACTACTTAATTGCAGAACAGACACAGCACATCCTATCAGAAAGACACCAATTTTTTTGCCTCAAATCCTTGCTAGCCATGCCAATTTTTTACATGTTTATTATTCTCATCATGGGTGAGTACTTATATCTGTTCTGAATTTATTCTCCTATAATTTCCATTTATGTTCCTTTGTCCTATCTTCTTGCGCTGGTCTGAAAATAGCAGCTCATGTTGACATTATCTCTTCCATTTAAAATTTTAAATACTTCAATTAAACCACCTCTTAAGAGATTTCTTCCTTCTTGTCTTCATGTTCAGCTTGTCCTCAGAACTTATACTTTCAACCTTGCCATCTTTTCAAGAACAGCAATATCACATCTATAATATATATCAAAGGTAACATTGTGCTGCTTGAATGTTGTCTCTAACTTTCTCAAATGTATATATTCTGCTGCCCTGGCTAACTGTCCTAGATGGCATGTCTCTGGAACCACTTTTAAAAGGGTCTTGTCAAAGTCAGCTGCATTGCTTATATTCTATTCACCCTTAAATGTGCTTTATATTTCTGATGCCAGAGCTTGGCAATTTTTTTTAAACATTACATTTTATAATCATGTAAATATCCATTTGGCAAATAAAGAAAAATAAGGTAAAATTTAACTTTATATTATTCATTACTATCTATATTTAGAATTGTTTTCCTTAATGAACTTTATTTTTATAGAAACCTACCAATTCCTAAGTTGTGGCTTTTAGACTCATAGTTATGCACCTTTACATTCTTCCCATGCTATTTCCAATTCAGATACAGGTCCCCCAGTAAAACACCACTACAGGCACATTTTCAGACTTTATAGCAAATAATTTATGCAGAGCATAATTTGTAAAAATATTGTAATAAATTAGAGCACTTCTTAAAGAGTGCTACTTCCATTTCAATATCAAACCAGCAGAGGACTGCTTAATTTCAATAATGTAGGAAAAATTCAGAGACATCATGGAAATAATCCAAGGACAGCACATTTCCTGCGGAGAAAACATCAAATAGTAGGTAACTCAAATGAACTCCCCTCTCTTTGGTGTGCTGTAATTGTGAACGTGTCTCACATGGGTAGAACAGAGTCTGAGATGGAGCAAAATGGCTCAGGGACCTTTACTCACCTATGGTGAACGTACAATCTACATCAGAGTTTAGAAGAACCCTGAATATCAATAACTTGTTGCTGGCTGACTTGAGTCAGTTGGTAACTGAGTCTGGTAGCCTTCCTTTCACAATATCCTGCTTCCTCCATAAGCTGGTGAAGGCACAGAAAAGAGACAGTCATGAAGTTTCACCATCCCTTCTCTGTGTAAAAGCAAAAGACTCCACTTCTCAGTCTGGAGTTGCTCACTAAAGCAGATTGAATGGAGGGAAGAATCTGTCCCCTAAAACATGTGGTTGCTTCTCCATCATTTGAACTAAATATAGAGGCAGCCACTTTTACATGAAAGTGAATTTGAAAAAGAAATAGTGTTCAAAAATAAAAATACTTTTGTCATACAGTTCTGTTGCCTGTAAGATGGGTGAGAGATCTTGTTTCATGTTTCTCCTGTGACACTCTGCAAGACAGAAAATGTATTGGATTTGTTTAAAAGTTGCAAACTTGTGATTTGGAAAAGTCTTTTAGAACTTTTTTTTTTTTTTTAAAAAAAAAGGAACCCCATCTCACAACTATCCTTCACAGTGTGCTCTTGGGCACCCTTTTTGGCATTGTGCTGTCAGTTCATTTGATTTGCTATCTGCATGTGATATTATGTGCCATATTGTCACAACTTAGGAAGAAGCAGTAAATTGAAGTCGAGTCCTCATTGGAATGAAACTCCCATTTTAAGGAGAAATTCAGATCTATTCAGTTTGACCTTGGAACTTGAATTAAATCTTTAGAAACTCAACTTTCTCAAGGGAAGTATGAGGTTTGTATGAGACTGGATATATTAAAAGCTCATACAGCTCTGGTATACTGCACGTGCCAGGGTGGTTAATTTTTAATTTAGAGGACAATGAGAATATCAAAGGGTTTCACCTGAACTAATTTTCACAGAGTTAATTTGTTATACTCAACACTGGTTTATAAGCATTAAACAATCCATTAAAAGCAGTATTAAAAGCTCAGTTGCAATTTTTACTGAAACATTTTTGTATGTTTAACCTGATTTCTGAACGGATTTTTTATAGTTTGGGGTGGTATAAAAATGCACATAAGTCTAGGCTGGATTCCAATTTTGTATTGTAATAAGCAGCATTTTATGTATGGCTCTGTATGCACATTCAACAAATCATTCAGAAAGAAAAATCAAGTGGATGTGGTTATTGAAGATGAGGATGGCATTTACCTGCTTGAAATTTGATGCATATAGTACATAAGGGGTTGTCCTTGCTTCAGTCATAAAACTAATCCATTTAGATTGTCAAGTCGGGAAGTCAGGCACAAAGGGTTTTTTCAAGACTACAGCATATCACCACCTCACTGTAGCAGAGCAGCACACACATCGGAAAGCAAAGCCAGGACACTTGCTCCTGCCCTACCTGCAGCAGAGTAAATTACTAAACCCTCAGTCAGAACTGGGAAAGTGAACCTGCCCTGCTCCCACAAAGAGGCAAAGCCTGGGATTTCTAAAATGGCTAAATGTTTTTCTCCTGCTTGGTATCACTGCTGAGTAAATGCTGACTTATCTTCATTAAATCTGCATGCAGCAAATCAATGAGAAGTTGGGGTGCTTGTTTGTAGAAGTATTGGAATCGTTTTGGCATGCTGCTAACATGTTGATGACTCATTTTAGTGTGAATTTAGGAGTTACCAAGGAATATTGCTAAGGCTATCTAAGTCTGGCTATTGGAGAAATGATAGGTACACTGCAACCCATGTATCAGAGTAAAAGGGAAGGAAAATAAAAATCTCCCAGTGCTTACAATTCCTTGCACTGCAGTAAGACATGGGGTTTAGGCTTAATTGCATTTTATGTCTGCATTTTTACAGAGGAAAAAAATGGACCAGTGTACTTTTCTCACACTAAGGAATGCAGGTGGTTAACCCAAGAAGTTCTATTTCCACAGAGTAGCAGATGGCCAAGATACCATTCGTAATGTGTGATGCAAGTGCTGCATTTTTGTGCCCTGGAGTGTAAGAATATGATGAGGAGAGAAGCTACCCACAAGGACTGAGGAGGTGCAACAAGATGGAAGTGGATGTGTTCAGTGCAGGATAATCATGGTTTTACAAGTTGGGGAAAGTCACATAGTATGGCCAGCCTGGAAAACATTTCTTAACAGCATTTTTTTCAGGCACTTTCTCTTTTTTTTGGCCTTTAGACATACTGAAAGGTGAGAATGATTGGTTTTATGGAGTCCCATAATAGGGTTAAAAAACACATTGTAAAGCCTGGATTCTTCTGCTAATTTGAAGAGAAAAATTAGAGTCACCAGCATCAGCAGCAAGTTCCACAATTCACAGAAACACATAATCACAGAATATGCTGAGTTTGAAGGGACTGTGAGACATAGGATCATTGAAAGTATTATTTTATTATTGGGTTGGAACCAACTCATGCGGCAGGTGGGGGGGAAGGGCAAATGGAACTTCCATGGCAGGGCCCAAGGAGCCCCATGGAGCAGCTGTCAGTCAAAAGGGCAGCCTGGGAGTCCGCCCACACCATGCCCCTCTGGAACCCCTAACTCAGCCTCTGATTGATTACAACAGCCCTCCCTCCTACCTGGGAGGCACTGAGTGCCAGGGAGCTGGAAGTCCCGCCTGGGAGGAGTGGTCACAGGTGGCCAAAGCACATAAACACAGGAGCACAAAGAATCTATCCCGCCTTTTTGCTTAGGATCTACTATGTGTGTGAAGATGGATTTTCACAGAACTCTTCGGTGGTAGCTATTTAATCTCCTAATCTTTTTCTTTACTCCTATTTCTTTTCTTAATCTCTTTCTTTCTTTACTCTTTTAATCTCTTTTCTTAATGTTTTGGGTTACTTAAAACCAGTGGTTTGGATTTCATTAAGTTGGCATGTGCTGGCTCAGCACTCTGTGAAATGCTCTACTTGGTTGTATGTTATCCCTTTTAAACTTTTGCCAAAATCCTTATTTCCTCCTAAATTAAAAGTATCTCCTGAGGAAAAGTGTGTGACTTTTCTCTCTTTAGGCCACCTCAAGGTGTTAAGAACCAAAGGCTCTGCAAACTTTCGTTGAGTGAAACTTTTGGAGTCATGCATATTTTTAAAAAGTAATACTCCCAGTTCAGCTTGTGACTTCAGGACTGGGGTCCTAAAAGGATCCAATCACCCTCTGGGTGAAGAACTTTTTTCTAATATCCAACCTAAACCTACTCTCAGGTCATTCCCTTAGGTGCTGTCGCTGGTCCCCTGCCATTCTTCCCCTCCTGAGGAAGTTGTAGGCTACAGTGAGCTCTCTCCTCAGTCTCCTCCAGGCTGAACAGACCAAGTGGCTTCAGCCACTTCTCATACAGCTTCCCCTCTAGGCCCTTCACCATCTTCTTGCCCTTACCCTCCCCCCCCCCCCCCCCCCCCGCCCTTTGAACGCTCTCTAGAAGCCTGATATCTTATCTTGCAGTGCCCAAAACTGCACACAATATTCAAGGTTAGGCTGCCCCAGCGCAAAGCAGAGTGAGACAATCGCCTCCCTCTACCAGCAGCCGGCACTGCTCTGTCTGATGCCCCCCAGGACACATAAAAGGAAAACAGATTAGATAAGCAGGACTTTCCTGTCACAAATCAGTGCAACCTATGACCAATGACAGTGTTGTCTTTGAGGTGTTTTTCATTAACTCCCAGAATAATCTTCTCCATAACTTTTATCAGCCACTGAAGTGAGACAGACAGGCCTGTAGTTTCCAGGGTCCTCCTTCTTCCCCTTCTTGAAAATTGAGACAGTGTGGTCCAGTTTCCAGTCAGGTGGAACCCGCCTGGATTCCCAACACAGCACAAAAATCATTGAGAGAGGTTTTGTGATGACATCAGCCAGCTTTTTGAGGATTCTGGGATGAATCCCATCCAGCCCCATAGATTTGTAGTGATTCAGCTGAAGCAGCAGATCCCGCACAATTTCAGTGTCAACTGGGAGTTGATCATTCTTGCCATCAAGGTCCTCCAGCTCAGGGCACTCAGACCCCATTGGTTTGTCATCTGTTTTGAAGACTGAGGCAAATAAAGCGTTAAACACCTCTGCCTTGACTCTGTCCCTGTTTGGCAGGTGACCATCCTCATCCTGTAATGGGCCAATGATATTTCTATATTGGCTACTGTTGTTAATGTATTTGAAAAAAACTCTTTTTATTATCTCCGACATTTTCAGCAGCTTTGGCTGCACAAATTCTTTTCCTACAGCAACAAGCAGCAGCTCTGTATCCTTCCTATGTCACTTGACCTTACTTCCACTGGGCATACACCTTCTTTTTGTACCTTATTCCCAAGAGAAGATCCCTGTTTAACCAAGATGGCCTTCTGCCTTGCCTTCTTGACTTCTGATATTTGGGAACTGCTAGCTCCTGTTCCCTTAGTAGATGATGTTTAAAAAGTGACTAGCACCGATGGACCCCAGCTCCTGCAAAAAAACATTTTTCCAGGGGACCTTACTTACTAATTCCCTGAGCAGCCTGAAATTTGCTCTACTCATGTCCAAAGCTGAGGTTTTGCTGGTACTTTTTCTCCTGTCAACAGAGATTTTAAACTCAATCGCTTTGTGGTCTTTGTGGCCAAGAGGGGTATGAATCTCCACTCATGAGATCCTCTCTGGTGACAAGCAGCAGGTCAAGGATGGCTTGTTTCCAAGTCGGCTCCCTTAGGATCTGTTCCATAAAGTTGTCATCCAGGTTTTTTTAGGAATCTTCTGGCCCAGATTGTACCAGCTGTGTGATACTCCCAGTTAATTTCTGGCAAGCTGAAGTCCCCCGTAAGGACAAGGGCAGTTGGCTTGGAAGTGTCCCTTAAGTTCCTCAAAGACTTATTCACTGGCTTCATTGTCAGGGCTGCGAGGTCTATAGTAGATGATGCCTGCGTTATTTGTTTGCCCCTTGATTTTTACCCAGAGGCTCTCAACTGTGCCATTGCCAGCTGTGAGCTCCATACATTCTAACCCTTCTATAACATACAGTGCCACCCCTCCGCCTCTTCTGCCCTGCCTCTCCCTCCTGAAGATCCTGAAACCATCAAACAGGGCACTCCATTCACAGGACTCATCCCACCAGTTTTCACTTATGCTAATGATGTCAATTCACAGAAACACAGAATGGTTTGGGAGAGAAGAGACCTTAAATATTATCTAGTTCCAACCCTCCTGCCATGGGCAGGCACATCTTCCACCAGCCCAGGTTTCTCAAAGGCCCACCCAACTTGGCTGTCAACACTTCCAGGGCTGGGGAGACCACAGTTTCTTTCGGCAAAATGTTCCAGTGTCTCACCACCCTCACAGTGAGTTTATTCTAAACATCATAATTCAGGCTTTCTTCTCAAATTATTGCCTCTCCTGAGCATGAAGGAAATTCAGCATTGGCAGGCCCTCCCCCTTGAATGTCCAAGACCATCAGTACTTGCTAATTGCACCAGAGATTTTTTTATGTGGACTTTTTTCTAACAGGCTCAAAGATAAAGCATCAGATGGGTGATGTTGAACCAAAGATCTAGGAGCTGAAGTCTCTGAATACTCTCAAACTAAGCTATGTTCCTGAGGTTTTTTCCCTCTTGAAGGAGTGGTCATAAACACACAAATGTGCAAGTAAAGGGTACCCTGCATCAAACGAGTTACTGTTTGGGACTTTTGAAATTCACAATATTAGCCACAGGCCCAAAGTATTTTCCAAAGTACAAGAGAACTCCAGTAGTTTATGCACCTTTCTGATGAGAAGTTATTTTATATGATATTTTTCATATGTAATTAGCTTTTTCCTTTTTGCTGATTCACCCATTTTCTCTTAAATCCTTCATGCATGTGATTGAGAAGCATCACCTCTCACATAAGGGAGGAAGAAAAGATATAATCAAGCTGTACATCTGATCTATAAGTCTGATCTTTTAGTCAATAGAGGCAGTTTCTGATTCTTTGTCACTTGCAGAGAAAGGGGGAAAATTCACTGAAACAACCAGTGATTTTTTTTTTGATGGGAGAAAAGTCAAAAGGGGGTGGGGTAGGACACTGAGAGTGGGAGCCTTTGTTCAGTGAAACAAATGTTAACACCAGAATACAGATAAAACTTTATGTATTATTAAAGAATACATTTTGCTGTTGGAAAAATGTAATGCAACCTGGAATCATTTATTCAAACTGATAATTCTTTTCATGTTGTCACATTACAAAAAGTCTTGACGTGTCTTGTGGCTGACTGAAAATATAAAACACTGTGGCAAAGACAACTAATAAGTACTACATTTTCTTTAGCCTGAAAGCCAATGCAGGAAGAAATTATCCCAAAAAAAAAAAAAAAAAAAAAAAAAAGGAACCACATAATTTTGTTGGAAAGGAAAAGGGGGAAAAGCAAAGATACCCTGATAGGTCATTTTTTTTCCCATACATGAGCATTTAGTCTACAGTAATCTACCAGGACTGTCAAATTTGATTGAAAGATAATGCAAGATTTTTTTTCCTGACACAATTTATAGCATGTATCCATTAGGAATAATTATGGTTGCATGATTTTGCTAGCTGTTATCTCTACAAGTGTTACTAATGGTTTTATCAATTACTCCCTGTCCAATAACTGCATGGTTGTAACCTAATTTAAAGACACTCTATCACTAGGCTGATTTGTGTAGTAGTAAATGACAGCATTTGAGACACCAGCCAAACGACTCACTTCAGTGACTTAGTTAGTCTCTAATAATTAACAATTAGTAAGTACGTCGGAAAAACTCAAGAGACTGGAGTTCCCATGTTTCCATTTCTTATTTAAATACAAGAAGTTATCAAGACTATCTCCTCTAGATTTAATCCTGTAAATAAAACCTCATTCTGTGGCTGACAAAAAATATTCTTTAATAAAGGTTAGCAGTTGACAAATGAAACAGAACTAAAGTTTAGGATCCATGGTTGTAAGACATAGTGACAACCTAAGGAGGAGACACAGGATACACTTTTTGGTTTTGATGTTAGTGCTATAGTTCAAAAGCAAAACCAGTGTGCTAAAAGGGGAATAGTGCTGGCAAAATTGTGCTATTTTCTTGAACTTTAGAGCAAAAATGCTGGATGTGCAGAAAGAAGCACTTCATTACAGATCATTAGTGAGGTTTTATGTACAGCTCAGAAAGGTATTGCCTGCTCAGAACAAACTGCAAAGAAGTCTGAAATCTATTTTAAATGAGTATAAAAGATGGTATTCCTCCAAGGATGCTATCTCTGAGGATTTTAAAGAATTTTTCCATTAAAAAATCTCTCTTCCTAAATAAGACTTTGAACTTTAAAGTTTAAAGCAGGATCTTCTACTCTGCAAGTAACTATTTCTTTGTAGGCACAAAGACATTTAAAATAACAGTGAGTGTACAGGGGTTGAGGTCTTTACAGTGCACAGCCCTTTGCACAGTCCATTAGTATATTTGAATTCAGCTTGATGGGGCAAAATTGCCTGGAATAATTCATCATTTGGGTTATTGTGTCAGATCTCAGTACATCATCTCTTTCAGATTATCCGAGATCCCAACGTAACAATCTTTCCTCAGGAGCCTTGAGGGTTGTATGTTTATAAAATGCTGCACTTTACCCACTCAACAGTCTGATGACATTTTCAGGCTTACATGCTAAACCAATATCTGCTATGAAGCTTGCACATTCTTCGTAGGAACATAGGAGCTGCCACACTGGATTAGATCAGTGATCCATCTAGTGTGGTCCCCTGTCTCTCACAGATGCCAAATCCAGGCTACTTTAGAGGAAGGTGTGAGAAACCTCGTCAGAAAAAAACTGTGGAAACACCTGCCTGTAAAGGGAGCTGCTTCTTAAACCCTTAGTAAGTGGCTGGTTTATGCCCTAAAGCATGACTGCATATATGCTTTTAAAAGTACAAGGTTTTTATTATAATTACAGGAGCTGTCACTATCCTTATAATATTTTTATTATATTCCTGATCTCAAGGCTATGTCTAGATTCCACAGCACAGTCCCACTTCCCTGATCATTATCCAGGTTGAGGGCTGACCCAGACAGGCTGCAGTTTGCTTTTAGGCAGTGCAGTCAAGTTTCCTTCTCCTGGGATGCAAGTCCTGCCGAGAAATAGGGGAGATAGAGACTGTCTAGTTCCGAACTTGACATGGGCTCTCAGATCACAGAGTTTTAAATAGTCACAGAAACCAAGCTGCAATTAATTAATTCAGCTGGATTGGGTTGGGCATTTTTTTAAGTCTCTTCTTTCTTTTTCGTTAATTCCATGCTTTTGATTCATAGAAACAGTAAACAGACAATCTCCTTTTTTTTCCAACAATATATTTGTTATTTTCAATATTTTTGCCATTTTCTGCTTTTCACTTGCACTCTAAAGCAAGCAATTTCACTCCTCTTTTCTTTTTTTTCTTAACCTACATTCATCAATCTAAACATTTCATTGCCGTTTTGATTTTCTGAGTTGCAATACACACTGTGCTGAGAGCGTAACACTTATTTATCTAATGTCATGAAAATAATTTTGGTTATGTTCTGTGCCTCCAGACGCATCCCTAATGTAAATACTATTTAATAATATTAAATGAAAAAATTAATGCCTCTAATTTTAGCTTAATCTGATGATGATATTCATAAGATAACAGAGCATTTGTCCATTCAATGAGCTGATAAAACAAGGGTTGCTAAAGCCAGAGATGGTCTTCAAAATGTAGTTTTAACCTCACCCACCCTTCCTGGTTCATCTGCATATTCTTTTGAAATCCACTCATTGAGTATCTGTAGCCCAAATGATGTCATCAGGCACAGCATGCAGCCACTACAAGTGGGACAATTATAATTTTTGTAGCTGATTAATCATCATGAAAAAGTAACAGTCAATTGACTCAATCATACATCCATGGTGATTAATCACACTTCACTTGTGTTTTTTACAAGTATTTTACCGACAGTGCAGATGTTGGATGATTTTTCTCCTTGAGCCTTTTCTTGGTCACAGATGTTAAGTAATCACCTTGTCCTGATACTTGACTTACCTAATTTTTTTCTTCTTCAGGCCCTTAAAAACAAATGTGTTTCTTGTCTAGAAAGAAAACGTTAAAATAGTTATTAATTTTTTTACAGGTCAATCAATATCTGAAATCACTGCCATTATCATCTCTAGTCATAGGTGTTTTCAATAGGCACACTGCTCTAAAAGCTTTTCTCTGCTATGTATGACAGCAGGAGTACTAATAAAATACTAACAGAGGCTGGTAGCAGAGTCCATCTTATGTTTAGACTGCAGTTAGAACTTCTAATGCAAGTGCATGAAAAGTCTCACTTAATTGTAACTAATTGGCATACAGGCACACAAACAAGTAAACAAGAATCTTCTGGCACTGAAATATTGAGGTTCATAGACACTCACGTGGACTGGCAGACTTCAGTCTTAACCTTGGTTAGAAAGTTAAGGGAAATTGCTGAAATGCCACAGCAGATGAAAGTGTTGTAGGGTGCAACTAAAATCCTGGTAATGATATTTTCCATGGAATTACATCTATACTGATGAAGCCATGTGAATTTACAACCTCTGTCTGTCTTATAACTCTTACATTCTATTGGCTCATGTCATATGTGCATATAAAGAGATGATTTTGTTTTAAGGGCTGCAAGTCAATTTCTGGGTGATTTTCAGAGATTTATTTCAAATGACCCCTTATAGATAAAATCTGTATATTTCCCAGGCCGCCCTCAATATTGCAAATGGAAGTGTGTAGGGCAAATAAGATGTTTACCTCATATGATGCAAGCCTCACTGACTCTAACCATGTTTCATCCTTCAGAAAAAGCCAAAGATCTCCATTCTATTTATAAAAAGTATTGTACTAACCTCTTTGCCCATCCTTAGATCACTGTTAAGATCAATGCATACGCTGGAAATTGCTTTCATGAAAAGATGACACAGCTGCATTGAATTCTGCACTAGACTCCAGTCTTGATACTGTTAATAAAGATCCTAAGGTTGGGTATAATTGTTAATACACTAATTCTAAAAATCCACTCAAATGTCACTTATAATCAGGATTTTCTACTGTGCTAGGACCCCTGGGGAAACCTTTGAAGCTGTGAATGGTGTACACGATGACAGGGATGAACATAAGAAGGTAGAAGGCCACCGATGCTGTTTAGCTTAGTTGTATAAAACTATCACGTACATAGAAGCTTAGAAATACTGGCAGCTAGGAAGATGGGAAAGCAAAGTGTGAGATGGAGAAAACACCAAGATCCAGAAGGAAAAGCTTTACACTAAACCCAGTTATTTCAAAGCATTAGGGAGAGAGGTGAAGAAACTGTATGACTTGTAATTTACAGCAGAAGTACCGAGGCAGAAAAGACATTATAAAAGCATTTCATCAAGAAGACATCCATGACATGAAACTACTTAAAACAATAAATCAAAAAAAAAAAAAGTTATTTTATTAGAAGAGATGAACGTAACATTAGATGTGAAAAAGTGGGATGGCCATGAAACCTTGTAAAGGAAAATGAGAGTAACAAAGTAACTTAATATGCAAGATTTAAAAAACCTCTGAATGTAAGTAAATGATTATACATTAATTCGGTTTTAATTTTATTAGAGCTATGCACACTTATTGTCTCGTTTTATCATATCTTTGATATTATTATGCATAACAGTTTGAAATATAACTTTCTGTACTTCCAGTGCTTGTTGCACCTTATTTATGATTAGTGCTTGGGCTGGTGTGAAGTGAATGCATATCCCTCAATAATGAAGTACATAAGAGTTGGGCGGACTTTTCAGAGTAACAAGGCCTGCTGTAAAAAATCCCTCATGAATCTTTTACAGCTATATGTAGCCTGGCACTGGTAATAGCTCTACTGCTATGGGAATTTTGGCAGAAAGCATTTTTTAAAAGCTCCTGAGAAAGAGAGGATATCAGGAGATATGTGTGTGGTGCTGAAAACAGTTGTTTTCATCAAGGGCAAGTTTTCTCAGTTTTTGTTTGTTATAACTGACTGCCACAGCTTGGTCTGCTTCCTACTTATCATCATAAAATCACAGAATGGGCCCCCAACCCCTCTGCTGTGGGTAGGGACAGCTTTCACTAGAGCAGGTTGCTCAAAGCTCTATCTAACCTGGCCTTGAAAATTTCCAGGGATAGGAGATCCACAACTTCCCTGGACAGCCTGTTCCAGTGCCTCACCACCCTCAGTAAAGATTTTTTTTCCTAATCCCTCATCTAAGCCTACTCTCTTTCAGATTGAAGCCATTCCCCCTTGTCCTGTCACTACATGCTCTTGTAAATAGTCTCTCTCAGTCTTTCTTGCAGGCTTCCTTCAGGTACTGGGAGGACAACACAGAGTTTCCTCACACTTTCACCTATTTCTGTTTCTTGCTCCATACAGTATTGAATTTGAGCTGTAGGTTGCTCTCTCATTACTCACTTGTATGGATTTCTGCAGAGGAAAGAGGGGCTGGGCCGAGAGCTTCTCTCCCGAGCTTTATTTTGGTTAGAGTGCAGACGGCACAGGGAATTTCAAACCATTTCATTGATGGCAGAAAATGGAGACAGCAAAAAGAGAGAGAAACTGATGCTTAAATAGCAGTTGGAGGAGGGAGAGGTGCTGTCCCATTCTACAAAGCTGCAGCAAAAAAAGAAAGAAGAGATTGAGTACAGCCAGGAGCAACGAGGTGAGATTTATGAGATTATAACAGGAATGAGATACTTAGTGGCAAAAGCCTCCTTTTGAGGTTGAAATGCAAATGAGGTTTTCTGAATGTCGTTGCTCCTCTACTCTTGATGAGTATGTAGCTGTGAAACTTGCTGCCAGTGGCTGGTCTCCGTGTAGGACTGGTGCTCTAGTGACCCAGGCCAGGGTCAGGGGCAATGCTTCAGGTCACAAAGCCAAGGGCTTTACAGCTCTCAAAGCCATCAGCATAGTACCAAGCCATGAGACCCTCTGAGGTAGGCTTAAAAGGTAGCAGGTGTCAGTTTAAGTCTCAGCAAGAAAAAAACAAAAAAGTAGCAGGAGAAATTTAAGCAAGTAAGCACAAGCTTTCCAGAACCAGGTAAAACTGTACCTTCTTTCTGTCTCCTAGTTATATCTTGTAACTTTGGGGAAGCCATTAACATACCTGAGGAACCAATCTTGGAGCCAGGACCCCTGAGACCTGTGCAGGAGTCCCAAGCCTACCTTTTAACGAGGTGAGTGAATTATCAGGGCCCAGGCAGCCTCTTTAGCAAAAGTCTGTTGGTTAAAATCCTCACGTCCATGCAGACTGTTTTCACTTTCAGCAGAACAGCATTTTCCAAAAATGTGCTGATCAGCTCTAATTATCAAGGTTACAAACTGAATAACTCAAAAGGTAAGAAATGCCACAATCCGTGCTGCCTGGGTAACCTTGCTGCTCGCACGCACACCCTTGCACACACATTATGATACAGTCTATAATTATCTGATTGCTTGTTAATTTTTTCCCCTGTATCAGTGGAGGCATGGGATGCACCTGCAGCAGGGATGAATCAGAGTTAAGTAGTGAAGGTGGTTGCTCTCCTTAGACATCCTGTTTTGGTTGGTGCAAAGATGCGTAGGCTGAAGTAAATACAGTGGGGAGAGAAAGGGTAAGACACAAATTATGGCAAAAAATCCTGATCAGGAGATCTAATTCTGTTCAAGCCTCAGGATTCATCCAAGGTGCTGGTCACATCACTTAAGCTAAATTTTGGACAGATGATTCTTCAGATGAGCCCAAACTGCTTTGAAAAGTAATGCCTCAGAAGATGGAGATTTATGAAGCTGAGGAATATCACTTTTATTTTATGCTTTCTGGGTACCTCAGTTTAGACCTTGGGTTTTGATTTATAGAGCTTTGGAGCAGTCACACCTGCAACCAAAATCAATAATGGGAGCTGTACTTTGACGGCATAAAGCATTGTACGGTAAAGTGCTAAAATCTCTGGGGGGGGAAAACATCTGAACATAGATCCTAAACACTTCTAGATAGGAAGAGTTAATGGAAAAACTGGATCTTCACATCCCTGATTCTCCATCTAGACAGTTTGAATAATCATGCCCCTCACACACCATGGATATAATGAAAATAAATTTTATGTATATCTGAGAAGCACTCAGACTGTTAAACAAAAAGGCATAAGAAAATTAATAGTTTTGTCTTCAGAGTAGGAGCTTAGAACAAGTGGTAAATAAAGCACAAAGCCAAGAAAAGCATGAGGAGGTGCGAGATAACTAAATAGCTCATTACGCAGCGCTGATGTGCACTGCACCCTGAAGGAGGAAGAGATCTCAGGGAAAAATAAGAGTATCTTTTTATCTAGCCCAAGATTATATCAGAAAATGTGGATAGAGAGGTGATGGCCAGTGTTTGATGACACAGAAAATTCAGCTTCCTAGAATTGGCAAATAGACCACCGTGGTAAAAATGCTGATTCAGTTTGAATTTTTTTCTGCCAAACCAAAATTGTAACAAATTTTGGAGAAACAAGTTGTTAAAAATTTTAAGTTCTTATGCTCAGACTTTAGGTTTGTTCAAGTATTATTCCTTTCCAGAAGACAGCATGGAAATATAGGACTGACACTTGGCTTGGCACTGCATGATCCATCTAGTTTAGCATTAACAATACTTGATTTGGTGTTTGAAGTGCAAGGTGTGCATATATTGAAATGGGAATGCCTCTGAGGGGAAAATCCAACAGAGGTTCTAAATGTTACCTTGCCTTTGTGTACTTGATTTTGCGAACTTAACAAACTTAACAGACCTTTCCTCCACTCTTCCATCTGTTATATGGAGGCTGTGTAGAGTTGCTTGAAATAGTCCCCAGCACAGAAGCAGACAAATTTATGTACTTGCACCACTGTATTCAGCAGACAGCTTCATTTTCTATCTATTAAAAATCATCTATACATATGATTTATATTCTAGAACATGAAGTCAAGTTTTTTTATAGTATTTTAATATATATAAATATATATTTTTTATAGTATTTCAATTGTATTGCTATTTAGATTTTGTCTGGTGTCTAAAATAACTACATAAGGATAAAATATTTGCCTTATATAAACCAAATCAATTTTTACCCTAGCTTTAAAGGCATTTGTATGCTGCAAAATAGACTGCAAAATTCCAAAATAACCTTATTGTTCTAAAACTAGTTAGGTAATTATTTTCCCTAGTATAGGAAATTTCAAAAAACTTTCAAGATACAACTTGATTTTTCTCTGCTGATGGATCTTTGGAGAACTCTTTTCTTTGTTCCTTCTGAGAACGTCCATTATTCTGAATACTCCTTCTGAACATAAAAAACTTGAATATGTTTTTTTGCAGAAACATTAACACTTCTTTTGCAGATACCCAGACTTAAAGCAGCAAAAATCTGAAAACAACATTGTTATTCTTGCTTAAAATCTTCAGTTTTCTCCTTTTGCCAAGTTCAAAATTTCCAGTAACAAAAAGTGATTTAAAAGCTTGAAATACTTTCTTTCCTCATTCAGTACAAAATGCTCCGTGCCAAAGATTAATTTAATCTCCCCAAAGCCAAAACTTCGAGTCAGTTTTTAACCACACTGTACATTCAAGCCCTGAAACAGCAGACAGAAACAGAACAGCATTTAAGTAGGCAGTTACCATCAGGACATTGTGGCACAATCTAGTTTGTTGAAAAAATATAATATCAAACTGAGGAAAAATCTGTTCAGTTCTTTGGCAACATGAATTGCTGGATTAGACAGTGCAAGAGGTATGGAGGCTTCTCATCAAACTTCTCTTGCCACTTAGGTTGACTCCCTTGTACCTGTGCACTGGTAAAAACTTAGATGTAATTAGCTAAACTTTTCCCAGCTAATGTAGCACTAATTTAGACTGAGAAACTGAACTGCTAAAAGGGTGTACCACAAGAAACAAGGAGGTCATTTGATATTGTTACAACATCATAGTGTTCTTTAAATGTACTAAACATTAATCCATCCCTACACTATAGACATTTTCACTGCTGATCAGCCAGCAGAAGCTTTCATACCAAGGAGAACCAGCCCAGAGTGCTTGTCTTCAGTAACTTCCAGAGACATAAACTGATAATGCTTTCACTGATATTCGTATACATCATGAAGGAGGTCCCACAGTGGGAAAAGGCTTGCTGGCACTCCCTGGCCAGCAAACCGTGAAGGCCAAACACCACCCGGTAGTCTGCCTGTGGCCCCAGGAGAGCAGAGCAGGAGAAGAAAGGCAGTGCTTAGTGTGCAGGAAAAGTGTAAGCAAGCTGGTCTCAAAAGAGAAAAAGCGTGTTCCCAACAATCCCTTCCCTTCCTCCTTTCTTGTGGACATGTCTTTTGAAAAATGTCTTGGTAAATACAGTGATCTGTGTAGCAGTTTGTTTTCACACTGTTGATGGTTTCAGTTTACATCTTTATTTAGCTGAAAAGCAGTTAAAAGCACGTGACGATGACGCTGTTCAAGATCCTTTTACAAAATGCTAGTATCAGTTCTTTTCAGGATGCAGGACTGTTCTCTCAAATAATTTGGTTTCTTGCAAAATATTTTCGTACATTTTCAGCTAAAAGAAGTTACCCAGTGGAGTGATTCATCAATTTGGCATTGCTCACACACCTAAAATCAAGCACAAATTGTTTTAGTGTATAAAATGTAAACTTCATGAAACTCCTTGACCAAAAAGGGGGGGAATGGGGCTCTGAAAGTGAAATTTAAAGGCTTAATGTGCTCAATACAAGTAATAAAGTCTCAAGGCCTGAAGCGAAGGAAGTCACAGGAAATAACCATAATGGATATTGTAGTGGGACTAGATCATCATCAGAGGTCCTTTCCAAATGAAAATTCTATTCTAGTCTATTCTATTCCTATCAGTTCCATTCTGTTCCATTCTGCTCCACTATCTTTCTAACCAGAAAAATTTCATGGAGATGATTCACACAGAAATTATCTATCTCAGATAAGTAGCTTTAAGTCAGTTAAGTAGCTTTCCTAGTTTACTTTTCATTCTTTCACAATCCCTACTGTTGAATTTTATTTGCTCAACTTACATGCATCAAATTCGTATAATCAAGTGTTAATATGTGCCTTAAGTATGTATAAAGTACTTTTTTCCTCTGTTAGGCTTTTGATTCTGGAAACTCAGCATGAAAAAATTCAGAACTTCAACAGTTGACTCATTTACTGGCATTAATATTCCTTTGTATATATTTGAATTTATACTTTGGGTGTCTCATTTTTTTGCTTTGTTGTTTTGCTGTGTTGGCCGGAAGGACTGTGCTAAAATTCACGTGCCACTCAGTTTAATTTCATGTGTTTAGGACTGTACAGCGTTCCATGTAAAGCTAATCAATACAAGGATTTATGAAACTTCAAAACAGAAGAGTCTAAAGGAGGAAATTATAGTCAGTTCCAGTTATTAAAGATTTCCTATACTAAATTTAGTATAAGTGAATCCTTACACATCTTCTTTTAGGGTATTTGTCAAGTGCATAGATTGAAGAAACAATTGTGGTTGGTTCCACTGCAATGTGTCTTTATTTGTTGCTTGCTATTTAATGCTAGCTGGAAGGAAGCAAGCCATGTCCTGTGGAGGTGAAATACTGATTCGATTTTAGTCACTAGCAGTTCTTCCATTAATTTCTTTTGAAATTTTACCTGATGAGCAAAACACTGTGCAATGGAAAAAGAAACAGCAAATTTTATAAGATGAAAATAGGATGAAAATATAAATGACTCCGCAGCCTTGCTGTATTCAGCTCTCTCACACTGCAAGCCAGATCATGTACATAGATACACATGTATTCATACATGTAGGCATATAAATGCATTTATATAAGGTATATATAAAAGGAAAGATCTTCTTATACAATTAACTTATTTAAATGAAGGATTTGTAACTAAATATATTTGTTTCTGTCCAGAATTAACAATACTTTTCCTAATCTTCTTTGTTTACTTTCAGCATGTATCGAAGACTTTTGCCTCTACTTTCATGACTTCTCATGGCTAATCATAATGTTTTTTATTGTTTGATAGCAAATTTTATGATATTTGTGTCTCAGAACACTATGACTACCTAAAATTTACACAGATTTTCAAATACTTATTTTTGGAGGATTTGAAGATATTCCCAATTCTGATTTTTGTATTTTAGTTGACAGACAAGCAATTACATTTTTTTTAGAAAACGAAATTTCATGCAGATGATGAATTTTCCATCAATACTATATATATATATGCATGCATATACCTATGTTTTTATTCATATACGCCAGCGCACACACTTGTGCTCTGTGAAGTTTGTTACCTAATAATAACACTAGAAGTAGTTAAAACAAAACACTCATCCATCACAATATACTCAATCTGTATCATTTATAAATCAACATGTAAATAACATTTCAATATAGGAACATGCAGATCTCTTTTTAAAACTTTTGAAAAGCAGATTGTCTGCATATGTCAGTACAAGTCCAGTTCCTTGGCTAACTTGTCCATTTCTGTAGGCACTGACTTGCAGTTATTTAGAGCATTTCAGTTTCTTGGTCTCTCCAAGTGTAATTTGAAATCTTAATGAGTTACTTGTTTTGCTCTTGTGAACAACTTCTCAAACTAAAAATTATTTTCTAACTTTGATCGTTTCTCAGTTGCCAAATATTTCTCTGGTACTTCACGACACATGAATAAGTGAGTTGCTACTGAGTCATTCATGATTTAAAATATTTTCTCCTGAGGTTCTAATTTGCAGACAGCTGTCCTTGCTTCTTGTTTTTCCTTCACTTACAAACTTGAACATAATGGGACCTGTGAAAGGAAAATAATAAGCAATAAAAAACTGATTTCATTTGCCTACGGAGCACACAGAAAACTAGCTTATACCAATGGCACAGGACACAAACCATACAATTTCCTTTCAGTATGACAAGAAACAGTGTAAAATCTTATTTTTAACAAAAAAATGTTAAAAATTGTGAATATGATAAACTGCAAAGAAACATAAACAAGGTTTGGTTCAGTTTTTGTTGTCACTTGTTTCTACCACACTCTGGTCAGCAGGCAAAAGGCAAGTTTTCAACGGTACCCATTTGTTCACCTTAGTACCACCCTGGTTCCTCCAAATTACTGTTTTACATGAAGTTTCCTTGGAAGCAATTATCAGCTGCATTGTAGAGATCGACCTGTACACGAAAGAGCAAAATAGACATTTTATCACTGCAGCTCGTATATCTAAAAATGGTGATGATCTACTATTAGTGCAACAAACAGTTAAGATAATAAAATATTTACTGTAGCCAAAGCTGAATTGCTTGTGAAAAGGAGTTATTTTGGGGCCCAGCAACAAAATCTGTTTCAGTCTTCATTCAAAAAAAAAAAAAAAAAAAAAGTCCAGTCTTTATCTTCCTAGTTTCTATTTTCAAACCTTTGCATTTCCCCCTGGGACAGGTGATATGGGAACCTAAGATAGACAAAACAATAATAAAAAGAAAAAGATTATGTGGTAGCAAACAATTCCAGAGAGTGAAACTACAGAATAAGATGACTAAGATGTAGTGACTCTGCTTCTGGTGACCTAAGAAATAAGCCGAGAAGTACTTAAAAATGTTAATAGTGATGAGACCCTGTCTTTATAGTTGTATAAGATCAGGCTCCTTTTTGGGCTCACTCAGTATGTGCTGTAAGTATTCAATGCCAATATTCAAGACACAATCCTGTAATGTCATTACAAGGTCCCATCACAGTCACTTGCACATTTCCTTTGGCACAGCAGATTTTTTTTTTTGATGGGGGACAGGGTCAACAGTCAAGAAATCCCTGCCCTCTAATAAGACAGCAGGAGAAGAAAAACACTTGCTAAGCACTTCAGCTGTTCTCAGATTCATAAAAAATATCATGTTGTGGAGATTATAATGTTTCTTTTTCCTGTTGGTCAGCTGCTAAAAAACCTTTGGGAGTTTGCTGGGTAAAAGCTCCAGAAACTCTGCAGCCCTTATTGTTCTCGCCTTTGTAGAGCAGCTGTGGCAGAACTTCTCATGCCACATATACCACCACAGGCAACATTTCCATTTACGCTGGAGGGCAGGACAGGAGCAGTAATCCTCTACCAGACATTAAAACTACTACAAACAATAAAGGAAGTTCTTCAGATCCTCAGAATCCTGGTGAAGAGCACAAAAAGCATGGAAATTTAGAGAGTGGCAAGACACTGATGCCTCCAAGAAGGGAAAGAAATTTAGTACCAGAGGAGAGAAGGCATATGGATTATTCACTCTGAAAGTTTGATTTGGGTTTAGGCTCATGCTCAAACCTGCAGCCCCTGCGAATGAACAGAGCACATTTCAGTTTGTGCATTACACTAACAAAATCTCACAGTTCTGCTCTTTCTCTAATTTTGCACCTTTCACACTGCAGGAGAGTCTTTTTATCAATCTTAGTCTGTATCCCAACCTTCTTGCGTAAAGGTTAAAAAGAATGTATTGATTATACTGTGAAGTGTGCCAATGACATTTCTAAGGTTGTGTAGTACAAATCTATAGATAGCTAGGGAGTGTTCATGCTTGATCAAGTTCTTGTTATTACTGGGACAAGCTCAAACCTTAACAGATGAAAGATGTTTTTCAAATTACCTAGCTCTGTAAAATATTTTTCCTGATTCAGAGCATTTTAACTTCCCCTTGCTGTTAACATAACACAAATCACAGACGAGTCTACAGAAAAGAACTGTGATGAAATCCTGGTTATGGGAGATCTGTCACCAGCTTCAAAGTGGTCAGTATTTCACTTCAGGTTCCTGATATAAACAAGGAATATAAATCTTCGCTTCTAAGCAAACATTGATTAAGGTAGTTGTGTCAGATCTGCTCCTAGGCCTTTTTTCTGCCTGTTTTGCAGCTGTCACATCGCTCCCCAAGCTATTCTCCTCTCTACTTCTGCAATGGGACAAGAAATTCAGGAGCTTAGCACCCTTCTGCACCTTACTGTGGATTAAAAGGTCCAGGAAAAGTAGCATTGGTGAAGCTTGGCTTCCCACTGATTTGCATGCTATGGGCTATGGCCAGATCTGCGAGTGCCTCACTGGGGAGGAGCTGTGACTGATGCTCTTTGCACCATTGGGGCATCACAACACTTCTCCTCCTAGACAGGTCCTCTGGTTTGACAAGGATTTCACTACCTCTGAAATTTTTCCCTCAGGTTGACACAAGAAGGTTTACCCTCTCCCAGCAGTCTATTTTTGGGAACTTTTGAGGAATCTTACGAGTATTAAAACTGCCAGACAGCTGGAAATCATCTTTAAAACCTGTCTGGTCAGATAGATACATGTGCAGAGACTGACAGACACAAACACTTAAGACTTGCTTTTGTAGAAAGACAAGTTACAAAGATTTAGACTTTTAGCACATTTCTGACAGGATTCCTCTGTAGGTATGGAGGCTTTAGTCACAGGAGCTCAGAAACTTTCATCAGACTTATCCACCCAGGAACAGCTGAGTTCCACACAGTTTCTGTTGCTGTTACAAGTCATTCTGTAGCCTACTGACAAAAGGAGAGAAAACATGCAATAACCCTTCAAGGGAGTAAACAAATCAACCTTCAAGTCTCAAATGAGTGCTGAGACACAGGTCTCAGGGCTGACACTTGAGCTCCTGACTTTAAAATCTGCTTTGCCTGTGTGTCAGCCGTGGCTGTGAATACCGAAAGGCTTGAATGGCTTTCTTGCCGACAGGAGTTGCGTATACCAGAGAGCAGTTCAGTTCGAGTCACTGGCTAAGCAGATGTCAGAAAGCATGATATCTAAAGTTGATTTCTGATGGAAATGTCAAAGGAGGTGTCTCTAATGCTGAAGTTGCTTCTCAGTGATGGCTTGCTAGTGGTTCATAACCACTTTCTGCTCTGCATCCATCTTTGGAAAGATAGAATATGTTTCACACATAGGAAGAACTCTTGCCTGGAGATTTCTTCCAAGGAGTGATTGTCTCCACAAAGAACATTACCCTACAGACATAAATTTGGCTTTATTCCCCCACACCCATCTCAAAATCTGATACAATAGAGTCCACTGAGAGCCTGCTATTTATGAGGAATTCAACAAAGTTTGATCCAGGACAAAAAGATGTCTGCAAGATTTGCATATAAAGGAAGTGCTTTTTCTTCTCATTTTTTTCAGAGGTACATTCAATCTTCTGATCTTTTGTTCTCCATTTTTAATTTTTTCCTGTCAACTAACTAGGTACCACCTCTGAAATATCTCAATCAGTTCAAGTAATAATAATAATAATAATAATAATAATAACAACAATGCCATGTTTTGATTTTGTAACTTTAATTTGGAGATCTTGAAACATTTCATACAAAAATATCATTATTATTAGCTTTCTTTTATATATTTGGAGACCAAGGCATAGAACATTAAAGTAACTTTTTCAAAGCTACTCTGCAGAGCTAAGAATGGAATCAAATTTTCTTTTGTCCTCATTCCCTGTACCATCCTAATTCCATAAAATATTGGCAAGTCATATGATAAAGCATACATATGTCACATATTCAAATAAAAAAGGCAGAAGGAAACAAGCTGAAAGAATTGAGAAATGCTTCTCAGTAAATTCTATGGCACATGCTAGGATCTGTGTCAGCTCTACAGACTATTTTCTTTGCTGTCCACACAAATTTCTGTAGCTTAAGATCTTTCACACTTCACTGTATTCAGATTTCTTTTTTAAAATTCACATATTTTTATCTGTTCTATCTGGAATTTAATACTGCGGTGTTTTTCCTCGTTCTGAACTTATCAGTTCATCACCTCTCAAAACAGCCGCACTTGCAGTAGTTATCACTTCATCTTGCAGAATGTGCAAAATGCAGACTTTGGTAGGTCCCTCATCAGCTTATTCCCTATGGTCCAGATTTTTTTTTTATTATTTTTAAAAATGTTTCAGGTTTTTATTTAAATAAGTTTATGCATTTACCAGTATTTTTCCCAGGCTTCATGACTCTCCCACAGAGACTAAACTTCATACACTTGATGTTCTTAGAGCTATGTCCTTTCATCTTTCTAGAACAAAGCCATTTTGAAATTCTCTCAGGCTTTTTGTAGCTTTTGGTAATAAATCCAGGGGGATTTTTTTTTTTTTTTCTTCCCAGAGGCTCTCCTAGGGGTTTCAAATTGTATGAGGGTCTCACATGCATTGAACAAACTGTCCCTCCCCTCTCAATTAGGGCTTACTTTACTGAGGCTCAGGCAACATCTGTAGCTTGTTTTAGGGTAATCCTTAGTTCTGCACTGTGCAGGGCAGCTGCTTGGAGTTCAGTTCATGTGCTCACCAGGCATTGCTTCAGGATAAGAACTTCTAGATGAGGTCCCTGGAGTCGTTAATTAGACAAACATTTTATCGCTTGTCTTCTTGTGAGGTAATTGGTAGCTGCATACTGAGGGATCCAGGTGGCCCACTGCTGGAGGAACAGTCTTATGATATTTAAAGTCCTCTGAAATGCTTTTGGGTAGATAGATTCCTTGTTGACTTTCTTTCTCCACTGCTTCAGGGTCCTTTAACCAAAGGTACAACACCAAGAAACTGAAGCTACTTTGCCTTTTATGTCCTGTTTTATGACATATGAGCATTTATAGCCTAGAAGGTATACCTACATCTGGCTTAAGTGATAAGAGTATGTATCTGTGAGATATACACACAAGTGTGCAGTGAGATCATGAGGCCAAAAGCATTACAAGCATGACTCAATATTCATGCCACGAAGCCTTGTTACCAGCACGCCAGTTCTTGATGACCTTCAGCAATATGGCTCCTGTGTTCTATCGGTTTTTTTTTTTTGTCGGTCCTGATAATTTTCCTACAAAATGAACTTACAGGAAGAATCAAAATAAGCAAAGCATGTATTCTAATGTGTACACAGAGTTCAGGTCAGGATTTCGGTTGTATGAGCTGTTCATGGTAGTGTGTGCTGAGTTCTTCATTTAACTGCTTGCTTTTGTCCACTTAGTTTTCTTTTAAGCTTGACTTATTTATGACTAACTTAGTGCTCAATATCATGCAGTATTTACTGTGTTAAAGACTGAGCTTTAGAACAGCTATATCATTGTGGCCAAAAAATGTCTGGATCCCTCAAGAGAATGTCAATGACAATATTAAGACTTTGCTTTATGAAAGAAACAATTGAATTTGACCAACTCCACTGAGGTGTTTGGGTTTGAAGGGACCTTTAAAAGTTATTTAATACAACCCCCTACAATAACTAGGGACATATTCAACTATATCAGGTTGCTAAGTGCCTTGTCAACCTGACCTAGTGTTTCCAAGGATGGGACTTCCACCACCTCTCTGTGCAACCTGCTCCAGTGTTTCACCACTGTCTGAGTAAAAACTTTCTTCCTTATATCTAATCTAAATCAACCCTCTTTTAGTTCAAAGCCATTGTCCTTGTTCTATTGCAGCATGCCCTCCTAAAGCGTTTGTCCCCATCTTTCTTATAAGCCCCCTTTAACTACTGAAAGGCTGCAATATTGTCCTCCCAGAGCCTTCACTTCTCCAGGATGAACAACCCCAGCTCTCTCAGCCTTTCCTCACAGGAGAGGTGCTCTATCCCTCTGATCATTTTTGAAGTGATGCCCCCCTCTGGACTCACTTCAACAGGTCAAGTTTGAGTAAGAGCAAAGCTGGGTCCAAGGTCTGCCTGCTTCCAAAATCTCTGCACACTTTCCATAGTGAATATATAAATTTTTAATCTCTTGTAATCTTTACATGCTTTAAGCATGCATCCAGGTTCTGTGTCTTCTAAATCAAAAGCGTGATAAGATTAACAAGTATTTTTATCTAAAACTATATGTCACAGTTCTAGAGGCCTTTGTGAGCGAGTCTGATTTCAGGAAATTTCCTTCTTATCAATGGAATGAGGGATTTGAGTATATTAATTCTATGTATTTATCTCAACTAAACTAAACATCTTAACATCTTAAGGTTAATTTGTGATACTTGGACAGCAGATGATTTGGAGGAGAATATGAGACTTAAATGATCATGAAAGGGACGAAAAAGACTTATTTTACTCAAGTGTGTGCGTAACCTTTTAATCAGGGAAACACATTTTTTATATGACCAAGTATCTATCTAAGCAAGTATCTATTGCTATTTACACTGTTTAAAGTTTAGCCAGCAAAGCACAGATGGAGGGGAGTCATAGTTCTCTAAAAGTCTCCTCTCTCCCATCCCCTCAAGTCCCAATCAATATCACAGATTCAGTACCAGAGAAGAAATAAGCTCCCAAAAAGAAAAGTGTAATTTCCCCAGAGGACTAAGGAAGGAGAAAGATTGCTGTGACTATATGGCACTGATTATTGGGAGATCCCTCTGATACAGCTGCAATTTGGTCTTCATGCATGGTTAGGGGAAAAAAAAGCTGAGTCAGATAATTCTGTTCTTAAAGTATTTAGCATACAAAATCACAGATTAGGAAAGAATATGATGGGTTGGAGCATTTTTTACAGTGCAGTGTATCTGACACACATCTAGGCCATTAATTAGAGAGCGACTCTTTCTATTTCAGTTGATTATAGGGTTGGAACATTAGTATAGTTTAGAAGTCGGATGTGGAAGAGATCTGGTGAATTGTCAGCTTCTTGCCAATGCAAGATGCTTCTGAACTAAAGAATGTAACTGATAATGGATAACCTTTTCTGGGTTCTATTCTTATTTGCCAAATTACAGACGAGGAATAGGAAATAAGACTTGAGATGACATTTGAGCCATGAGTCTTAGGGAAAAAAAAAAAAAAAGATTATTAAAGACAACAACTGTGTCGTGTGGGAAAGGTCATGATTTAATTGCAAGATTGTGAAATCAGGATGCTAAGCACTGGGATAACAGGTTCAAGAGACACATTCAGTTAAATGGCTCAGTGGAATAGAGGACATTATTTTTCATTTTCTGTATAAAATAACATTTTAAAACTATTGATAGAAAAGAAACCTAATTTACCTGAGTAAATCTGATTTTTTTAAGTGATAAATTGTATCTATATGACCCTTCAGAAAAAGATTCCTCTTATTTAAAGGAATAAGTTATTGTAAGAGCAATATGAAGCCTTCAAAATCTGATCCTGAAATAGTTACCTTATCTTGGTTTTATCAAAATCAATTGCATAGAGATCAGTGAAACCCAAGTAATTATAGCAACAGTAGCTGAAGTGAAATAACTGAGTACCATGTAGACAGCCATTCTTGACAAACATGCTATTATTCAAAAAGACAATATGGTGCCTGTAATTATGAAATAATATTATATTTTAAAGAAAGTAATATTTACAGTTTGTCAAAATGAAGAGAAAGGAAAAGTTCTCAAGGTACTCTCTGCATTTAGGAAGCTTAGAAATGTAAATGTTTTGTATATATTAACCAGGTGCTGTGCTGTAATTTATTGCAATGAATTTTTGTCTTCTAAAATTTATTTCAGACTTGGAGATCATATGGGACTGGCATCATATGGGATTGAACTCCTCAGTTTATCCAAATTACATATATATTGCAGGCAGTGCAAGTTTTCATAAGCTATCTTGTCAACATGTCTCAACCCTGACCTACTTATGGCACCTCCAAAGATGAGGTTTTTCAGCCTCCATGTTCATTCAGTCCATGGTGTCTTTACTGAGCTTGCCAATTAGTGTCCTTGAAGAAGAGGGAATGGAGGGGCTTTTGGATGTGGACACCAAGTTTTGGACCACCAAGTCATGCCTCAAAGTTTCCCACCACGATGTCTGACATCAGTTTTGTCTCTTTACCTATGATTGTGATATGAAGTGGCTGAGCTGTCTCACATTCTAGCTTGTGAAAACTGTTGGCAAGTGCTGATGAATGTTTTCTTAATTATGACTGCCATACACCTCCAATTAACCATTACATAATACAGTCTGTTCTGTATTTGATTTGAACTAACAGATTCTACTATTATGGACATATATAAGCACCTAGAAAGATGGATAAGCCCAGTGCCATGGAGGTGATAGACTGCACAATCCAAGAGCAATCCCTGTGTCATTCATTCTCCTGTTGGATGTGAATTTAAATCACCTAAATCCTGAATATTTCTGTCCTTTGAATATTATAAAATTTAAATCCTTTAAGAATTCCTTTAGAAAAAAAATATGAATCGAGAACAAATGATAGGATTAATAAACCAATTGTTCACTTGGATTTAAAAATCCATCATGAATTTTCTAAATCTCAAACTGTTTAGTTAGGTTTTAGTTTTCTCACTTGATGTGCTTGATCTTAAATCGTTCAGTAATAAAACAGAAAAATTACAAATCAGCCTGGTTAAATTAGAATATTCATAAAGTGAGGTGCCATAAGAGAGTCATTTACCATCTTAGAAAGTTCACTTACATAGTTCAAATAGATGAAAAATACTCCTTAATAAAATACAGTGCATATGTCGGGATCAGTACCAACCATTTTCTACATCTATGGGATTTTATACATCTCCGGGTATTGAGAATAAGCCTTTACTAACATCAAATTCCTTGGAAGTCTCTTGAACTTCTGGACATGATGACTGAGGAAATAGTTGTTCCTGGTCCAGTCCACACCAGAAGAGAGGCTGAGCAGGCAATCTATCTGCAAGCCTCAAATTAAAGTGAAGCGTGACACCATCTGTCATTTCCACCTTTACCTTGTGGATGTTAAGATGATTGACTCTAAGAAAATAAGTGCTGTGCCTGAGTAGGACTAGACCTAGGAAATATTTTAGGTATTTATGCCTTTTAAACTTTTTACTTCTAAAATTAAAATTATCTTTTTACCTTTTAAAATTAAGACTTTTAGTGTTCCAGCTTGTATGGTTAGATGTAGGACAGAGTATAAAATAATATAAGAAAATGTCAGGAAATGGATGGAAGAAATTGGTGGAAAGCTCAGAGGTTCAGAAGACCCATTACATCTGTTTGATGACGAAGCTGTGCCTCTAGGACTTGTTTAAATACTCTGTGTGAAAGGCCTTTCACAAGAGTGAACTTGTGGAGGATTTTGCTTACCTCTGGTCTTTTTACAGAACCCTTATCTGGAAGGCAAGAAAGAACCAAATTGCTTTCATTGTCTTTGGTGCTCTTTGGCATTTCATTTGTTTTTCACAATTACAGTGACTTTTATCTTTTTTGAAATACAAAATACACATGGGGAAAAGTTTATTTTGAAACCATGGAAGGAGCTTAAATAGTTCAGATTAGTAGAGAATCCTTAGGCCAAATGACACCCACAATTCTTTTCAATCTTCTTCATCACCCTCAAAGTGTCCGGACAGGCCAGACTCATCATCTGTCTTTGAAGCTCTCATCAGGGGAGCTTCATCTGAAAACAGTGGACTACAGGAGTGTAACAACAGACTTAACTTATCCTACAGAAACATTGCTTCAAATGATAGTTCAAAAACTAATGGGACACAGACTGGACATACTACTTGTAAGGGAATATAGAGCCCTTTTTTTTTCTTCTAACTTTCAGAATTTAGCTGAAATGTAAGATTCAGTGACAGTGGAGTCAAGAGAAGGGCAACTTTTGCATCAAAATAACTTGAACTACACTTTTAAGTGTTCACACTACTAAAGTTCAAGCTTCAAGTTATTGGCATGACAAACCTTGAAGGTCTTGGATAGCTAAAATGAAAGTTACTTTTGAGTTCAAACTGTTCATAAATCAACCCCTTTTTCTCAGCTCTTTTTCCAATCCATCTACAGCAGTATGTTGCAGATTTTGAGAGCAGATATTTTTGTAGTCAAATCTCACCTGTTTCCTCAGTTCACTGTCTGCCCAAATCACCAAACTTACATTTTAGGGATGATATAGTTTAATGGAAAAAACATTCATTGTGGTTTCATAGCTTTCCATTTTGGATGCCTTAGCAGTTTACTGAATATTCAGTTTGTCTAAGCTTGTATTTTCATTTGAGCTTTCCCATTTTCAGAAGGCTATTCAAGAAAAAAAAAAATGAAAGCATTGGATACAACTTTTCATCACTTTTAAGAATCAGTCTTCATCCTAATATCAGACAGTCCCTCCCTTTCTAAACCATCCCATTCACATCCTATCTACAAATGTGCATTTAATTGTTATTCTGCAGATTTGGTTTTCATGTGTCATATATTTTGGGAGACCTAAAAGCCTGGTTTTGAGAATGTTTGCTGTTTCTAGTAATCCAACTGAAGTAGTAAGAATCACTGAGTATGCACATCAGGGGTATTTAATCACTGACTGAAGTGTGTCAAGGAACATGAAACTGGTGATTAACAAAGATACTATTGCCTTTTGAATTATGGTTTTGTATTTGTAATTTAAACCAGACCTCAGAAACAAATAACTAAAAGAGAGGGTAAAATTGTATCAGAATAGTCCACTTCTACAATTCAACACTAAATCATGAATCCGAATCTCAGAGTCTGTTTGCAGCAGAAGGATTAGGGCCAGGAATGCCTCTGTGCATTGTATGAAACTAGGCATCATGCTTGTAATGTCGTGAATTTATTTCACCAGCTTTCACAATTTTCTTTTTCATTGTCTAAGAGTATTTGCAGAAACGCATTTTAGGGCATTAGAATGTTTTCAGAAAGGGTGTGCTATTATTTCTGAAAAGATATGTCTAATATTTTTATTGCATATCAGTCCACATGTAGCTCAGTACTATATACATAGAACTGCAATGGTAAAGAAAGAATCTCTCACTCTCTCTCTTGCTCTCTCTGCCTCACACACACACTTATGCATACAGACATACACAAAAGGAACGGTTTGTCCTCCAGCTTCCCAAATTATTCAGGGGTTTTTTTTCAGCAGAAATGCCAATAAACTGAAAAACCCTATAACTACAAAAGGATGCTATAGCAGGAAAAGGGAGAGGTGAAAAGGGGAGTATCTGTGCTGTGACACCATACCTGGGAACTCTAGAGTGCAAAACACAGTCTCACACTGCGAAAAGCAAATCATCAGAGCAGACTCGCTAAATCACCTTCCCCTGGTAAGCACACAGGCCAGGCACCCTCGCCCCGTAGCAGCCAATAAGCGCCTACCTATTTGTAATGCTGCAAACACAGTTAGCAACATATTTGTTAGCAGGTGTCACTGTGATGAGAAGAGCAGACGGCAGTCAGCCTGTAATTATTGTGTGAACCCAATAGGCGTTACACACTTCATTTTGGAATACATCACAGAATTCTTTAATAGCTGGCCTGATTATTAGGATCTTAAGTTAATTTGTGCAGAATGTTATAAAAGTTAAGCAAGAAGATATTAACATTATACAAATGAGCGTGGTTCTGCCTGTTAGCTTGAACATACGGCAAGAAACAGAATGACACTATCCAACACTGCAAATTTACATTTAGCAAAATCACTAAGTAACAATTTTACAGTCATCTTAATTTGCATCACTAAAACCTGGCAGCATTTCACCCAAAATGCATTAGCAGGAACTATTTATAAGATCAGTATCAAGGTTTTCATATAAAGCCAGTGAAGTAATATGATTGTTAGAAAAGTCTCTACAGTGATACCTAATTTCCTTAGAAAAGTGCAGTTAAGGATCACCATCACTGCTCCTTGAACACTTCTTAAAACAATTCATAGCCAAATGACTGTGAAAAAGTAAATTTGGGTCTAAGATAGCAGAATATAATATGACTTCCGAGGGCAATCAAATAGCACTGTATTGTTTACTATCTAGGGTGTGAGCATAAGCACTTCACAATGGGGATAGTTTAAATCTATATTTGTTCAACATGGTACAGAGAAGCCACAACTTGCATTGATTTTGTCATTGTGTTTGTGCAGCAGGTGTGAACTACTGGAGGAGGGGTCCAATTCCCAGGTCTGTCTCCATGTCAGGAATCAATCTCCCCTCCAGATCAAGTCCTGCTTTTCTCCCCAGTGCATTGAGAAAAGAAGCAAGGAGAGATGGTGCAGACCTGGCTCTTAGCATGAAGCCAGACCACAGCAGGAGGTGACGCGCAAAAACACGGAGACAAGAAGCCTTTCCAGATCCTACAGTTTAAGAAATACATTAGTACCAATAATTGATTTAATTATAGAACTTTAATTAACCTTGCTTGCCTTTGAAAGAGTGATATATTCCTACAAGGCCAAAATTTCCTCTCAGATCTGCTCTATAGTTCTTAATTACGTTAATCTACTATACTGACATATGTATTTTCCTTTATACCAGTTGGAAATCTACATACCTAAGAATACTGAAGCAAACTGCTATCATGTGGATTTGAAGAGAATTCTGCCTTCAGATTAAATAGAAAAACAAAAGCCCCTATGACAAAAAGGCTGAGTTTCTGACAGAGTACACCACTTATATGCTGCTTTATATAATATGAATAATTTATATTGCTAAAAGTGCTTCCCCTGAAATATGGGTAGAAGCGGGTAATTGCCCATGGATAATACTTTATATATTTTGTAGGAGGAACATATCTCAACCCAAGAAAATACACTGGCGCTAGGGCACAACTTTCAGATATGAATGACTCAATGAATCATGAATGACTATGATTTTCTTGGGACCTAATGGTTTAACACACACTTAAATACATAACAAATGCATGGAAAACCCTAAACAATCTAAATTGTGAAGCACAGGGCAGACTGTGAACTCTTCCGAGCACTTCAACTGCTTGGAGTTTAAACAATAAATGAATAAATACGTATGGGGGCAGCTCTTATCTGGCTGATAGTGGCATCCATCTCCACCAGAAGTTTATAAATCTTTCTGAAATCTTCTTCTGTTGCTCTGTCTTAACAGTGACATGCAGTGGCTGCATGGTGCAACAGAGGTTTAACAGGACAGTATTGCACAAATAACAGCATTTAACACATGACAACATATCAAACTTGTTACGCCACACAACAAGTTTCCATAGACATTGTTTTTGCTGGTATTTAAACAAAGTTACTGTTCCTTCACAGAACATTTGCATGACATTGCAGTTGCAGAGTTTATTTTAACAAAAATCTGTATCTTAACTCTGAGGCTTTTACGGGCTACAGCATAGGGCTGCCAGTGTTGTAGGATCTGGTCTGGCACAAAATAGAACCAGAGAGAAAGCAGCAGGTAAGAAATGTTCCAGAAAATATGTAATAGTTTTTTATTTTGAATATTAGTCTTTAGATCAGGTGATCACTTTGCAGTTGTGCAGGTAGTGAGGTTAGCCTGCTTCTCCCTTGTGCTGAAGGCTCCCCTTGCAACAGTTGTTCATCTTCCACAGTGGCACCACTCATTCCTGCTGCTGTTGCTGCAGCTGCCATCTCATTGCCCCTGCTTTTGAGACACTCAACTTGGTAAACTAGGTGGAATTTCATTTTGCAGTAGCTTTTTAATCTTCTGTGGTTTGGTGATTTATCCCAACAAACCTACCAGTGTCTGAAAATAAAATCAGTTGTACTGGGATGAACCCCTTTAAAACAGGGAATGCATAAGGCAAGTCTATGTTCTTAGTGTGCTTTAAGTATTAAAATCTGTCTAAAGCATGGAGCTTGACCAATCTCTATTATTCCTTTTGCTGTCCTGGCAGTTATTATTTCTCTCTAGCTAAGAATACTTCATATTAACTCCTCTAATACCTGGCATACAACCATCTGACCTTCCTCTGGACACTATCTTCCTTCCAATGTAAAATGATATTTAGATATTACTGAAAAACATCATCTGTCCACCTGGAGAAAGACAAGGGATGATATGAGCTATTCCCTTCTGCAAATAAAACGACTATTAAAAGCCTGAGGAAAATAGGTGTTAATTCATTGATTATAGTCCCAAGGAATTTGGAGTAGTAAAAAAAGACTTAATTAGGGAGGTGAAGTCCACTTGCCAGCAATATGAGAGATGAAAAATGGAAAATGCAAAGCCATCTTTAGGAATCATTGTCAATTTTACTAAGATTAAAAGTGCTATTATCTAATAGTCATGTATGCATGCACAGTGACAGTATGGAGCATGGTTAAGGTGCTCTATGTTTTTCTGTTTCTTAATTGTTGGCACCATTTTCAAATGCAAATATTAATTCTGAAATTCCTATGGCTATTAAAAAAAAATGCTCTCCTTACTTTCCTGAAACTTTTATTTCTTCTGTGCATCTCCAGACTTAATTTTTCAGGTTAAACTGTGAAAATGTTGGTTTTGTTTTCTGTGAAGAAAATACATATTCCAGGAGCAGAACTGTCTTGATTGATACGTTATGCATCCATCAGTTGGGTTACATGGACTATGAGTCAGGGTATAATTCTGCCCTATGTCAGCATTTTCCTTTCCAAGTGCTTGAGACTGTGCATTGCAGAAACAGGCTTCTGGGGAGAACACTTCAGAAAATTGTGCTAACTCCTTGGTTCCCTCCATCACCACAATGTCATATTAGGAGGCACAAAGTGACATCTTGATATATTGCTTATAGCCTCATATAAGGTAAAGTCTTATTAGAAAGTAATAAAAGTGACCTCCTGCTTTTTTGTCCATAATCTTGTATTACGTTAAGATGGGAAATCAGAGCTGGTTATGTTTGCCATTATTTTGTTGTATTTAAAATAATATTGTGCAACACCAAGGTTGGAGTTTGAAAAATGCTAAGAAATAATACTGTCTGGAGCAATATATAAAGTATTGATGAAAACAGAAATGACAAACATACTTCCCTGTGGTTTGGTTTGAGTGCGTCTGATGAAGAAAGCAAGTAAACTCTCTGCCTTTCTTTACAATGTGTTTTCAACTTAAATAGTCACAATGCTCAAAATGTTGTATTCCCCCAAAAAAATCTGGAAATATTGTAAAAATCAGTTTAGTTTGGAGTCAAATTAGGCATGCAAGTACATTGTGCTCATGCATGACCTGCATTACATCATGGAGGGTAAAGGTGTTATGCTAATAAGTGGTGAAAACCCTGTGCCGCCTTAGAAGAGCTTTCTCCACTAGAAAGAACAAGTTAATTCTTTGAAGGAATGGATAGATTTGGAAACTCACCAAGAAATATGACTTAAAATTGAACTTACATGAAATATTTTTGACATATTTAACTTCAGAGATGTCTATTATTCTATCTATATAGGCCAAAAAAGTAATAATATTGATTTAATTTAATGCAATTAAAGTTTAGCTTGTCCTGTGTTAGGGATGTTACTCTAGGGGGAACAAAACTGGTAGCAATAGTGAAATTACAAAAGTTGTTTTATGTCACATTAGTTAACATATGCAAGCTTATTTAACATGTGGACCACAAATAAGTGTAATTATATTAAAACAAGGATCTGTAGCTCAGAAGCAATAAAAATAGACTAGGTTGTATTATTAATTCTTGTGTTAAGGGTTTTGAGCCATGTTGATTGGCCTGAATTTTTTGATTTTGTTATGGTACAAAGGGATTGTTTGAAGTAATTTGTCCCCGAGAGAGGCTCACAATCCCAAGCGGGTTTCAATTCAGCAAAGCAAATCTAATTTTGTTTGCTTTATGCAAACCAGAAGGGGCTGTGGTTCATTCTGTTTTCACTGGAGGGGAAAGGCGCACTAATGGGACCTGCTGAAATGCATGCATTGCAAACATCATACCCCTGCATATATTAAATTTAGCTATGTGATGCACTGTATTCATCATCTCATTGTGTACACAGATATGCTTTAGAACAAAGCCTTTAATAGTACAGGAACCTTACTACATTATGCCAACACACTATTGTATTTATATTTAATGCTACAACTGGAATTTCTTCCCTTGGATAAAGTGTATTGATACGTCGTCTTTTTTTCCCTCCTGTTACTTGTTATAGTAGACAGTATACTGAGGACATTACATGCTTAAGCTTCAAGCCATCTGAAGATTAATTATATGGAGGTCTCATAATGGTTTTTAATTTTCCCTTTTTTACAGCCCAGAGTTAAATAGGAGACATGTTCAGGATCTGATTGCCAAAAGAGCAATAATCCCCAATCCATCAGATCGAGGCTGGAAGATAAATGAAAGGGAATAGCACCTGCAAGACAGGTAATGCTCCAGACAATAACCACTGCTTTGACAGATTGCTACCCTCTCTTTGAAGTGGCTCCTTTTTAGGCTTTTCAAATGTGGTAATTATACTGCGTAAAAAGTACACCAAATCTGAATAAATGCTGGATAGAGAAGAAAATCTGTTTCTCTAAAAGTCAAAGGAAATGTTGCCATTTATTTCACTGGGAGTCAGAGTGGGCCACTAAAAAAATGTTTGATGGCAAAGTTGAAGGATGGATAAATTTATTTGCATATAAGTCCCATTATTTATTTATTGAATTTTCATAATAGTGTTATGGTTCGTGTGGTGTTGCTTAATTTTTTCCAGGGTGCTTCTGTTTTGAAAACAATTTTGATATAACACAGAGACAGACACATCTCAAAACCCTTCAGATTGTCATTAGACATTTGGCTGCTTGCCTATTTTGCTGATAATATTGCAAAACTACATTAATTTATTGAATGATTTTTGTGAATCAGTTCACACAGAATTCAGAATGATACTTGTCATGCATCAGATGATTAACTATTAAAAGCACAGGTTTACTTGTTATGCTTATTGTATGGTACAGTTCAAAGTTTGCTTAAGTGTGCAATTTAAATTCAAAGATGGGTTAGGAATAATGATTCTTCTACTTTTAAAGTTCCTTCACAAAACACTCCAGGAATATTCTTCCCAACTCTGTTATACATTGCCACTTACCAGTCTCTACAGCTACTTAATTATTTGCAAGATTTGGTAATCAAATTGTTAATACGGTAACACAAATGTTTTAGTCTCAAAACCCAGAACCTGGATCACAGGCAGCCTGCATGGGCTGATGGGTCTTTTTGAACAGGTCTCCTCAAGGGCGAGTCCAACTGCAGTGCATGGGATCAGAGCCCTCCTCCATGCTGTTTACACAATTCACAGGATGTGACTGGGCCCTTGATAGAGAGGAAAGACACCCTAATATATCCTAATCTGTTAAAGCCACTCAGAAGTAATCCAGACAGGTAAGATTTTGTTTATGCGTTATCTTAGGAGGTATATTTGAAAATAATTATATTCTCTACCATGGTACATCACCTGCACGTTCTTTACCATCTAGGTCAACACAAACAAAGGTTTAATGCATTCTTTTCTGCTAGATTTAAGGAAAAATTGAGATTTAGATGTAGAATCAGATTGTAGGCAAACTTAGCATTTTGATGGGAGAGTTCCCTCTCTCAAAATGGCAATTAATTGGGTAACAAAGTTTATACTCAAAATAACCTGAAACTTCTAAGAATGTAAGCAAGTAAAACTTTAAAAGGACAAATAGATGAGAGTTTTTTTGAGAAGATAACACCCTTTTGAAACTGGAGGACAGACAGTGGTGTCCTCTGCTCTGATGTTAACAGTTTTCCATGATTTTCACTGAGGGGGACCAGGCCAAGATATTTCCATGGTGCAAAGCAAGACAGGAGATCTGAGTCAGCATAAATCGTTACCAGCAGGTCTTTATTGCTCTTCAGAGCTTTGAGAATGACTTTGAAACTACTTTGATTTCCTCCAGTTGAGGATTTGGCCGGAAAAAAAAAAAAACAAACCAACACACAAAAAACCAAACAAACAAAACCCACAAAACCAAACAAAGCCCAACAAAAACAAATGAAATCAAAACAACAACAACAAAAACACAAACAAACAAAAAACCAATTTAAAAGGTTTAAAAAAGAAGTGCTCTGATCAAAATACTTTTATTAGATAAGGTTATTGAGAAAATATCTGAAGTAGAGCTTAGAATGAAGAAAGGATGTTTGTCAGAAGAGTCTAAATTGAGATAATTTTACAGAGGGGAACCGGGGAAATGTTAAAATTATCACCAACTGCAGTCATAAAGTATTTTCATTGCTAAACATGATTTATTACTTGCTTTTGTTTTCATCATTTCTCATTTATATCAGACTAACCACTTTACAGAAATTAATAAAGTAGTGCATACTTTTAGAACCTTAAAGGCTAACTCAGTTGAACATAAAGAGAAATGAAGGGAAGGGATGCAATGTCACTTCAATAATGCAATACATACAGCAAGAGGCAATCCTTGCTCCAAGGGGTCTTCTGTATGAATAGACAAGGCAGATAAAAGAGCTAATATTAATTCCTCAGTTTATGGAGGGAGAACTGAGGCACTGAAAAATCAAGGGACTTACCCAAATTGACAAAGAAACTCTGTCTGAGATAGACACTGAATCCATTTTCTTCATGCTCTACTTCAATACCTTTCCCTCCCCAAAGGCTAATGTATATTAAAATAACATAAACTTTATACAGTCTGAACTATTCATCAAGATCATGTCGGGCTGAACCTATTTCAGCTTATTCTTAGTTGAGGGTCTGGCAGAGTAAGATGCTCTATTAATCCCTGGAGTGAACTGATCTAGACTGCAGCAAGTGTTAGAGTCCAATTCTGCAAACGATTACAAAATTTAAGATATATAGATAGCCTTGTCGGCATTATTGGACCTATGAACAGGCTTCCAATTAAGTACTTATATATGTTGCATCTATTAGCAACTAGTTTTTAGGACATTATAATTTATTACTAACACAGGTAACATGCAAAATTCAGTCATATGCGTAAAAAACATTTCTGTCTATTAGAGAGGTTTGAAATACAAATGAGTAAATCTAAATTTCATAGGGTTTTTGATTACAAAAAGCTCCAAAAGAGGTCAAAGAAAAGCTTTATTTAAATAAATCAGTAAGATCTGGTCATCTACAGGACTTCAGCAGTTAGCCTTAATCAACTTAAGGATTGGATGAATAGAATTAGAAAAACAGAATTGATTTGTTTTCAGAAGATTTTTTTCATGCAAATTGAATAAAATTAAATTGAAAAGTTATTGTAAGAAAAAAGTAAAAAGATTCCAGTATTGCTCTGTATCACATAAAAAGACTTCTGTTTTCTGGGTACATCTCAGGATTAAAACTGGAAATGTTTTACAAGATTTTTAAAAATCCAAACAGATTATTGAATGATCATAGAATCACAGAGGGGTTAGAACACAAAGGGACCTTAAAAATCATCTAGCTCCAACCCCACTGCCATAGAGCAGGAACTTTACACAAGACCAGGTTGCTCAGGGTCTCATCCAGTCTTGTCTTCAACACCTCCAGGGATGGGCAGTCCACAACCTCTCTGAGCACTGTTCCAGTGCCTCACTGCCCTCATAGTAAAGAATTTCTTCCTAATATCTAATCTAAAGCTATACTCCTTCAACTTATAACCATTCCCCAAACAGATAAATAAAAAAATAAAAATAGGTAATCTAACTAGATAGAAACAATTAAAAAACTCTGTGCATATGAATTCCTCTTTTTCATAAAAAGATCCTCTTTTTATGAAAAAAATATTTTTTCTTCTTTTACTAGTAATAGTATGTGCTCTGATTCGGTAGGAAAAAAAAGCTTTTGCTATTGATGCCCAAGTAAAACACAGAGCTTGCTGTATTAATATATTTTTCATGCCTGTTTTTGCTGTTCTCATTGGGAATTCTGCTGCAGAAAGTCCTTCAGAGTAAAACCTTTAGATTTTCTGCAGAAAAGCTTCAATGATGTCCTAACTTTCAAATAGGAAAAAAAAAATCCAAACCCTCTAATACAGTGTTGCATAAGGAGTTAGATCGATATTTGGCTTTTTTTCTCAGGCTTTTAATTTAAGAGATTTTGGGTGACATTCAATGAAGTATTGCTTCTACAATACCTACATATTGAAAACAATAAAATTGTAAAAGTTGGAGAAGACACTAGCTCAATGTAAATACATGCTTACCCCCTGTGTGACAGTTCCTATAGAAATAGAGGATGTACAATGTCATTAGTTGATACAGCTAAATGCACATACATATGTGCATGTGTCTGTGTGTATATGTACTTCTATACACATATCTATATACAGGAAGCATACAATAATCCATGGCTCTAGGTGTTTGTTTCCTAGGCCTGGCACTTGCTCAGCTCAGGAATTTCTGACTTGTCTTCACAAAGTTTGTTGCTTAAATAACAGGAGGGCCTGACACAATGTCATCTGCTAAATTTCTGAATAATTTTATTTAGTTTTCATTTGTTTCATTTTCTTGGAGGAAAGATGCTGAAGTGGGGTTTTTTTGGAATCTCTGCACATTGTTATCACTGCCCAAGGGCTGGTGGTGTTTGTACTCTATGTGCAATGCACTGTATGGGATTTTATTGTAGCAATTATTGTAGTTCATTAACTTTATTGCAGGTGGATTAAAATAAAACCTGGCTTAACAAACTATAAACTAATAAAACCTATATTGTTTGTTCAAAATGATAACTCTTAAAGAGTGAAACATTGGGATCATTTAAAAGGACTGACAAGATGTCCTCAAATCGAGGCCACGCTGCCTGATATTTCTTATAGCATGTTACCTTGTTTACACAAACATTATGTTCCTGCCTTAATCCTGACTTCAGCTCTGTACTATCGACTCAAGGACCCCATCTTGCCTGCTTTAGATGATGTGATGTACCACTGAGCCTCATTCTGCAGGATCCATGCGGAGATTTGCAAGTCCATGCTAGTTAGAACAGGGTGAGGAGTCCAGGCAATCTGATCATGAAGGCAATCTTGAGCAAGTACCAAGTGACTTGAAGACAGTCAGAAGTAAAGGCAGAACAGTAGCAAGGGACCTCATTGGAGGGATGAGGAAATCACACCTGTTTCTTTCTTTTCAGATGTGTCATTTAAACTCTTTGCTTTTATTCATTTCAGAAATGGACTTGGAGGGTGATCACACTTAGCAGCACTTGTATCAAATTCATCACTTGGCACTTGTCTCCTTAGGGGCTGCAAATGTTCTGATGAGGCTCCACCATGTATGAGTAGCCTGGAGACCCGTGGGGTCCTCTAGGCCTAATAATTCCCATTCATGTTAAGTTTCTGAGCCAACTAAAATGCTATCAATATCTTCTTCAGAGTCTTTGTATGGGTGCACAGGAACAATGTGAGATGGCATCAGGGAATACCTGGAATGAGCACCCAGCGTCACCCTGGGATATCCACAGAAAAGGCAGTCAGTTACTTTGTATGAGTATCACAAATATCTGATAACAGCTGGGCATTCAGACAGTTGGGAGCTAGAAAGAAGATGCTTCAGTTGTCAGAGATGTTGCCCTTCCTAGCTGGTGGTAATTGTGCACTATGTACAAGGTACTGCACGGGATTGCCATGAAAAGGCAAGTGCAAAATTAGGATGATGAAGCACTATCTTTCTGATAGAGGTTCAACTCTTTATATATTTTTGTATTCCGTGCCTTGAAAATTTTTTAGAGCTCTACTCACCCCTGTTCAGTTTGACCCAAATTTCAGTGTATATACAATTGCTGGTATATTTGGACTAGTGACAGAACAATACTATGATGGTTGGTGACCTCAGAATGTGTCATGTTAGATCAGGATGGAAGAATCTAATTAGATTCTTAAAAGGAAATCTAAGATCTCAGTAAATTTAGCAAAACAATGCCCAGGTGACTGGGTATATACACAACAGGCTGGAAAATAGCTGGGAGAGGGAAAAGCTATTTACAAAGGTTTAAAGCTATTTTGAAAAGACTGACACAAGAACAAATAGGTATAAACTGCCCATGATTAGCTTTAGTCTGGAAACTAGGGATTTATAACCAGGAATGAGGTAAACATCTGGAACAGCCATACACTATTATATGAAGAAAAAACATTATAACTACTTCTAAGCAGTAGCAGCTTGAAATATGTCTTGTCTTACCAGCAGATACAAGATGGATTTAAGAAGCAGAGAGTTTACCTTACTGACCTGCAGATTTGACACTGCTATTATCTGAATCTTGAAGCACTGTGGTTGATAGTGTCACTGATAGAGATGTTTTAGTGTTTGTGGCCATTGGCAATGAGTGGTATTTGATCTGAAACTTTTAAAAGAGTCAGTAGAAACTGTTTTGCTGACCAGAAGGTCTATAGTGTGCAAGATTCACTAAAAGCCAAAAGATTCTCTAAATGTCTTTCCAGCACTGTGCAATTAAATCTGCATACAAGTTGCCCTTAATATAATTTGTTGCATGCAAATACCAGATCCAATTCTGCCAGCTTTACTTATGTTAAGTAACCATCAAACAAATAGTTTCTATGAATTCCCAGTGGGAGAGCTCACATGAGTAAGTGCTGCTACACATGGCAAAAGGTGGCAAAGCTTGGCAAGGAATGAATAAGCGTAATGATTCTCTGTATCCTTTTCAGCCTCCAAAGTTTAAGCAATTTTAAGGCTTATTCCTTGATTTTCCCTGTTAATGTGGGCAACTGCAGGGCCAACTGTGGGACAAAGGTGACAAAGGCAGACCAAACAAATTTTGGAGGTTGGTTAATAGTACTTTTCAAAATGCCTCTGCACCAACAAAGTTACTTCATGGCATTGAATCCTCAAAGCCAGCTCTGGCACTACTGATCATCGATGCATTTTGAAAGGCATCGTAGCCCTCTAGCAGTGAGTTATGGATTGCACACCACCTTTCTCGGCAGCTTGTTGAACCAGAGTCATTTATTCAGTTGGTATTGAGAGTCTGGGGGCATGACAGTACATCTGACCCCTTTTGGGTAAAATTTGATCTGGCATTTCATTTCACGGGCTCAGCCACCAGTCTGTCAAATCTTCATTTTGCGGGTGCCCAGTAGAACTGCTGACGCTTGTCTCTAACTCCTGGTGCTTTCATCTTTCAGCGGCAATAAACATGTCACACTGCTGAGGTGAAACACAATCTGGAATTAAATTTACTGCATATAAAATATGGTGCCCTCTTTATTGGTTCAAATACTTGTCACTCATAATTTATTTGAAAGTGTATGGCATTCATGAGGCAAGAGTGCTGCTGGAAATGGAGGTGGGGGGGAGCTGCAGAACTCCAAGCCACGGCAGTTTGCAAGAGCTCTTCTTCTCCTTTAACACCCATTTCCCCATCCCTTGCCAGTCCTGACTGCAATAAACACATCAAATATAGTATCAATGCCTCGGCCAATAAACAATATGTATCTCAGTAAAAACAAGCTCGGGTACATTTGGCTCTGTAGCTGCACGTTAGTTGCAAAGTGGCTGAGGGAAGATAACCACTATTGCTCTCGGAAGAACAATTGTGTAGATGTTTATACATGTGTATCTGGGGGACGGAGGGGTGGGAAGGATGGGAAGGAGTCAGATTTAGCCCTAGTCCATTTCAAACTCACTCACCATGCCTTTCCTTCTGGCACTCAACTTTTTCATGATTTATTCCAAATACTGTCGATCAGCTTTAAGTAATACAGTTCTTGTATGAAGCACCTCTCTAATCTCTTCAAACACAGATGTGGAAGTGCGGCTTAGAGCATGGAGGCCAACAAAAGCACTTTGCCTGTACCAGTGATTAGCTTTGATTGACATAGTACACTTCTGCTTTCACAGGCATACTTTAACACCCATAAATGATTGTTTTAAAATGAGAAGCACTGGGTAGTGCAGCTCTGGCTTTAGTAAATATGCAGTACAAACGTAGTAGCAGATAACTGTGAGAATACAAAACACTTGATATTCTTTTCTGGCTTTTCTTCTCCTTTTTCAGTCTTGTTTTGTTTGTTTTGATTTGTATTTTTATCTAGCATTTATTCCTAATTATCAAAGAAAAATTATGGTCATATGAATTCTGCTTAAACCTGGACTTTCCATCCTGTCCCATGTGCATTTTGCAGTTTTTCATAATAAGGTGAAATGGGAACAGTAGTCTGGTTTTGAAAAAATAAGGTGATTCAGAATGTAAGGGGGTTTTTTATGTTTTAACACACAACTTTATTCGTAATAAATTGATGAAAATAAGGAAGGGTTAA
Source organism: Pyrocephalus nanus (assembly GCA_038380795.1). Lineage (NCBI taxonomy): Eukaryota > Metazoa > Chordata > Aves > Passeriformes > Tyrannidae > Pyrocephalus > Pyrocephalus nanus. The sequence continues at coordinate 40,610,533 of CM076260.1, forward strand.
AAAGAGACAGATTCAAGATATGTAAAGACATCCAGACTACAAAGCAAAGGGTGCCAACAAAAGAATGTCAAATATGTGCAGCAAAAGCCATTTGCACATACAAGTTCTGTTCTGTTCTAATTGCTTAATTGCTAATTTTTTCTAGAATCCTCTTGATGTATTTATGAATGCAGCCATGTGATGATTGAATACACTCTCCAAAATAAAGCTCTAAATTAGAGATAATATCCCAAAAAATTAAAATAATTCCGCACACACAGCATTCATAGCCCCCCTGATCAATCAGTACTGCCCATTCTTCCTTTCTCCTCAAAAAAAAAGCCAAGCTTTGCTGTATGGCCTATCAGCCAGGCAGCCCACATTCTGGGACAGCTTGTAAAGCAAGTTAGTGTTCATCTCCTCCTGCTGATCTCAGCCTCCTGGTCACACATGAAGAGAGTGGTGTTTTCTGTGAATATCAAGGCACCAAACAATTTAAAAGCACACAAATTTGAACCAGTATATAACACTACACTTGAAAATGAACTGGATGTGAGGGCAGACAATGGGGCACAACTGTAATGAGATCCTGGTGAGAAACACCCATTAACAAGTGAATAGCCACTGTATACAAGAGGTGACATTTCCAAGCGATCTTAAGATGTAGATTTGTGTAAAGTGTGTTACCAGTAATCAGTAACCCAATAAGGGAGATACCACTGACAGAATGGACTCCCAAGTGTTTCTGTATTTATACTACAATATAAAGACGTGAATGTGCATTTTAGTTACATGGCTTCATGAAATGATGTTTCAGAAATCCTTCTTTCCTTCCACTGAGTAAGATCTAGTATCTAACGCAATTGTGAGACTCCTGGTCTGGTCTTTAAGAGCCAACAGGGCACTACACATAAATACTGACACTCCAGCTAGCCAGAGTGAAACAAAAGTAAAAAGGAAAGATTGCAGTACCTCTGTATTCGAAACTATATCAAAGATTTCTTTTATTTTTATGAATAAGAAATTTCAAGTAATGTACATGAGCTGAGAAGTCACACATTTGTTTTAATAATTTTATGAGTCTTAAAATGTTTTACACATAAATGTGTTAATTGTTAAGCTGATATTTTGCTATAGTATCAGTAGGGTAATAAAATCCAGATAGTATACTAAATTCGTACAATTAGTTGGGTGATAAAGTCTGTGTTCCAAGTCTCCATCTCTGCAAGTGTGTGCATGTACATTCCAGCATTTTCTCATGTATGTGCACATATGTATTCATAGCACAAGAGAAAAAAGTTCAGAAGAGTAATTTCTGCTGCATCCAGTAGTTTTAATCTCAGTGAACAAAGGCTACATAAATTCTAGTAGTGGGGATGTCTCATTCCCTTCTTTGTTGAACAGCTCCACTGTGTTGGTTTTTTGGTTTTATGGGGGTCTGGGGGGTTTTCGGTTTTTTAAATATGCAGTATTGCACACTAGGAGAAAAGAAAAGATGTAACTAAATTAGCACAGATGCTGGATATTCATGGTCTACTTAAAGAGCTTTCATGAGAATGATCTACACGTCCTCAAGGATCTAGACAGGTTTTATACAGGTTTACATGCAGTTTTCTTGTACTGAGAATACAGTACCACAATTCCACAAAAACACAAACAGGACTGAGCATACACTCTGCAGAAAACAAACATGAGTTCTGTGCTTTGCAAGGTTCGCTGGACAAAAATCACTATGGCAAATCTTGCAAGAGTAAATAGCAATCTTTTGCATTTGAAAATGTTTCCATTCATTCTTTAGCTTTCCTGTCAGACTCCAAGAATACTCTGGACTTGCTGCACTTTGCACTTTGTCCAGAAGCTGTTTGGTTACCAGCACTGCTCAGAAAGTGAAGTCTTCTCATGAAAACTACATACAATTTGGCTGGGGAGGGAACAGAAGCTTGAACAGCTCTTTCCTGAACAAAGGATTTCTTAAGTGGAAGAAATTTTCTTCGTCTCGCCTGAGTGGCTGAGCTGACATCCGGGGAAAGGGAAAATCCTATTCCCATTGTATACTGCTGATGGAGAGCCTTGTGCAGTCTTAATTGTTCTCTGTCTGTCTGCTATCTGACACCTTCTACAGAATGGTACATTTCAAGTCCTCTTCCAATTTTTGTCTTCTGACAGGGATCAAAAATGCCTTTCAATATATACTCTTCCACATTTAAAACCCATGGCGACCCACTTTTCAGGAAAATCAGCAAGGTCCCTTCCTCAAAAACCCATGCAGAGGCCCAACACTCTGACTGTCTCCCAGCCAGATTCAGAATCGTTTTCCCTTGGGTCAGTGCTTTGTGTTGTCCATGACTGGCAAGAGTCCCTGGGTAGGTTTTTCTTCAGTCATTTCTTTCTCTTGTCTTTCCTGCAGCCCATCCATTTTCCTCCAGCTTTTTCTTTCATCATCTGTGCATGAGCTCTTATCTTTCTCCTTTCTCTTCCCTGTTCATGGTCTCTATCATGCAATTTCCCCTCTTTCACATGCTTTTTGCCCTTGATCAATCCCTTCATCTCTCTCTTCCTTTTCTTCTGCACCTTTATTTGCATCCTGTTGTTCTGCCCTTCTTTCTGCATCATATTATTAAGGGATGTGAAACCTGCAGCCACAAGCTCTATCTGATTAGGCAACCTGAAATGATAGCTGATACATTTTTTAAACAAAGCCAATCCTTATATTTACTTTCTGTGAAGTTAACAGAAACTGAGTGTATTCACCAACACTTTCAGTTTGTGGTCTTGGGTCTGTTTTAAGAAGTTTAATGTTATTCTCTTGCCTTTAAAACTTTGGTCATCATCTCTACTGCATGAAGATATTATAGATATGAACTTTTATATGTGGGGTGTTTTTGTTTTTTCCTTAATTTCAAATCTGTATGCTAACTAATGCTAATTTACATCACACAGGATACATCAAAACACAATTGAGGAACAAAAGTAACTCCATGCACCTATCCACATCAACCTTCAGGAAACAGTGGAGAGAACTTCTGTGTTGCACATGCTTCATTTTCACACAGATCTCCTAAACTGCTGTCCTAGAGGATCAAACACATAACTCTGGCAGCAGGTTGAGAGCAAACCCTTACTCCGATTCACTGTGACTTTCTCCAGCTGCCACATATGTGGCCATCACCCACATTCTCTTGCATGACAGGATTCTGTGCCATAAAATGTCCTACCCTTGGCTTCCTCAAGTTTGAAGTAAGCCAAGGACCCAGTTCCTGTTGCACAAAAGAAGGAATGGTATAATCTACAGTGTAAACTGAGAGAAAGCTGAGTATCACCTTGAGAGGGTTTGAATTCTTTCAAGTTTTAGATTTGCTAAAAATTCTTTCATGTCACGTATAATCTATTTCATCGTATTTCACAAACTTTTTGCACCTTTTTTAAGGCTTGGGATTGATTTCTGCAATCCTTCAGGAGAAGCAATCATCACGTTTCTGTTTCCTTTATTAGCATTTGTCTTAAAGCCACTAGCACATGTCTAGTTCTCTCTCTTTTTTTTTTTTTTTTTTTTTTTTTCCCAGACTCCCAGATGTCTAGTTTTGGCTCCAGCAGTCTTTATTTCGCAGTGTTTGTCATGTGTCAAGTTAAGATTATAACTTGGAGTATCCAGAACTGAAGAATTTGGATCCAGCATTCACAAGGGAGGGCAGGAGTTTCTTCAGGAGGAGGAAAGCTGTCACGTCCCCTGCCCCATCAATCCCCATCTTCCCTACCAATAGGCCAGTAGAAAGACTCCATGCTGGAGTGGCAAAGAAAGGAGATCCACAGGCATTGTGCTCATATTTGGTGTTTCAGCCAAGTCTGGCTTGGACACTCCAGGAGAAGATGTGAGTCTAGACAGATCTGGCAAATCTATCTATTATGCTTCATCAGCACCTTGCTGACAGTACGAAATGCAGACTGTAAGGTAGATCAGAACAAGAATTGTTGACTAAGCAGAGTATGAGATTCACGAGTAGACTTTGTTGAACATGGACTACTCAATGTAGATAGACATTCTCCATGCTTTTGGTGTGTTTTAGCCTTATTTAAACCTCTGCACTAAAATGAACACACTAGTGTTCTTTTAACAAATATCTGGCAAATATATTTTAACAAATACATCGCATTTTATAAGAATTTAGATCCACGCAGCCTCATAATGCCCTCATGGTTCATATCAGAATATATAGAACAACACTGCAGATACAAAGTCACATAGATATTTTTACTCATATTGCCCTCAATTTAGTTGTGCATGTTGTAGTAGTATTCAATACATGATGAAACACATTTCATTACAAATTAACAACATAAATTTCCACTGGAAGTCTGTGGTGTCCTATGGCATATGCTAGAGCATGCGCCATGCTGAAATACAGGCAAGCCCACCTTCACTTGAGCTAACCTTAATTACCTAGACTAAATCTAGCCAGATTAAGTTCATGCTACTCAACCATGCATCATATTACTTAATGGTAATGGCTCTTTAGCAATACTTGGCAAAGTAAACATTTATGTACATCTGTAAGCATGTGTGCCTGTAGGAATGTGTACCTTTTTGCATATACATGTGTGCGTCTGCATTCATGTGCACACACCACAGCAGGAATTAAAGGCCCTTTGCCCCAAGGAAAAGTACTGGCGTGTCTGTGTTGAATTAGTTACAGTGCTGGTCATCAGGTTACAGGTGTGTTTTTTAAAAGTATGTTTGGTTTCTATATTCACCTCAGCCTGGATTTTAGTTTTTATCTGTGGACTTCCTCCACAGAGGAATGAGATGGATGTATTAAAAAAAAAGGTCAATTCAAAAATTGTTGCTTTGCCTTAAGTATTCTTATAGCATTTGTGGACATTGATCAAATCTTAAGGTTCCATTAAAAAAAAAATGCCATCAATTTATTTTTTTCAGAAAAGGAAATAAATCTTTAGAAAAGATGATCACTTAATTAATCACAGGGGAAAAAAAAAAAGCAAGACTAATGCCTAGATGCTTGGTGATTAAAAGGGAACAGAATGGATGACTGGATAGCTTCAAAGAGTACTGGGCAATTTTTGCCTCAGTAAGACTGATAGCAATGGAGAGTCTGTGGGGCAGAACCTGGCTCATGCCAGCTCATGTTTTCCCTGAAGTAGCTGTTATCCTGTTGTGTCCCACCTCTCACTTCTGGCACAACCAGTGCACACTCAGCAATTCATATTGCCTACACAGCACATAGCCCTAACTGGACTAATAAAAGCAGTTTAAAGATTGAGCCTTGAATCATAGAATTACAGAATTTTAAAGAGTTGGAATGGATCTTCAAGGTCATCTAGTCCCAACCCCCCCAGCTGTGGACAGGGACACCATCCACTAGGCCAAGCTGGCTTTGAACACTGCCAAGGTTGGGGCATCTGCAACCTCCCTGGGCAGCCTATTCAAGTGTCTCACAACTCTCTAACCTAAATTCCTAACCTAAATTTCCTTTCTTTCAATTGGTACACATTACTCCTTATCCTATCACTAAAATTCCTGAAAAAGAGTCCCTCTCCGGCTTCCCTGTAGGGCTCCCTTAAGATACTGGAAGGCTACTTGAGGTGTTCATGCAACCTTCTCTTCTCCAGGCTGAACAGCCCCAACTTTCTCGGCCTGTGTTCATAAGGGAGGTGCTGCAGTAGTCTTACCAACTTTGTGGGTCTCCTATGGACTTGCTCCAACAGTTCCACATCCTTCTTACTCTGGGGACACCAGAACTGTTAGCAGCACTCCAGGTGGGGTCTCACAAGAGCAGAGGAGAGAGGGAGAACCACCTCCTTCAACCTGTTGTCCATGCTACTTTGGATGCAACCCAGGATGTGGTTGCCTTTCTGGGCTGTGAGTGCACACTTCTGGCTCATGTTGAGTTTTTCATCAACCATCTACCTCAAGTCTTTCCCCTCAGGGCTGCTCTCAATCACCTCTCCACCCAACCTGTAGATGTGTCTGGTATTTCCAGACCCAGGTGTAGGACTTTGTGCTTTGCTTTGTTGAACTTCATGAGGTTCGCACAGTCCCAACTATCAAGCCTGTCAAGGTCCCTCTGGATGGCATCCCTTCTCTCCAGCATGTCAGTTGCATCACACAGCTTGGTGTTGTCAGCAAACTTGCTGAGAGTGCACTTGATCCCACTGTCCATGTCACTGACAAAGATATTGAACAGTATCGGCCCCACTACCAACCCCTGAGGGACCAACCACCTCTTTATTTTCAAAGTGCCTTTAGCATAGTTTCCAGGAGATTCTGCTCCATGATCTTGCCTGGTACAGAGGTGAGATTGACTGGTCTGTAGTTCCCCAGGTCTTCTGCTTTCCCATTTTTAAAAATTGGGGTTGTGTTTCCCTTTTTCCAGGCATCAGGGACTTCACCTGACTGCCACATTTTTTCAAAAATGATGAATAGTGGCATAGCTACTTCATCTGCCAACTCCCTCAGTACCCATGGATGAATCTCATCAGGTCCCATGGGTTTGTGCACATTCAGGCTCCTTAGATGATCTCAGACATGATCCTCTCCTACAGTGGGCTTATGCTCTTCATTCTCCTCGTGTCTGCACTTGTCTTTCTCCACTTGGGCAATGTGGCTGGAGCTCTTGCTATTGAAGACTGAGGCACAGAAGTCGTTGAGAACCTGAGCCTTCTCTTTGTCCAGGGTAGCCAGGTCTCCCCGTTTCCTTCTGGAGTGGGCCCAGATTATCCCTAGTCTTTCTTTTGCTTGCAACAAAGGTGTAGAATCTCTTCCTGTTATCCTTAATATTCCTGGCTAGGCCCAATTCTAACTGGGCCTTGGCTTACTTAATCTTGTCCCTAGCTTCCTGTTCAATTTCCCTGTATTCCTCCCAGGCCACCTGTCCTCATTTACACTTCCTGAAAGTTCCTTTTTTTGTTCTGAGTTTGCTCAGCAGCTTCTTATCCATCCATAGAGGCCCCCCGGCATTTTTGCCCAATTTCCTCCTTGTTGGGGTACGTTGCTCCTGAGCTTGGAGGAGGTGATCCTTGAAACTCAGCCAGCACTCTTGGGCCTCTCTGCGTTCCTCTATCCCATGGAACTCTACCAAGTAGTTCCTTGAAGAGGCCAAAGTCTTCTCTCCTGAAGTCCAGTGCAGTGAGCTTCCTTGATGAGTGCCCTCATCACCTCCCTGAGGATCTCAAACTCCACCATTTTGTGGTCACTGCTTTGAAGCACTACATTCCCCACCAGCTCCTCCCTGTTTGCGAGCACAAGGTCCAGTATGGTACCCCTTCTTGTTGGCTCCTCAACCACTTGTGTAATGAAGTTGTTGTTGATGTATTCAAGGAACCTCCAAGATTACTTGTGCCTCACTGTGTTTTTCCTCCAACAGACACTGGGGTGACTGAAATCCCCCATGAGGAACAGGGCTTGCAAGCATGAAGCCCCTCGTATCTGCCTATAGAGGGCTGCATCCACGCCTCCTCCTGATCAGATGGCCTGTAGCAGACCCTCACTCTAACATCCCCTGCCCTTGCCCTCCCCTTAATCTTCACCCACAAGCTCTCAGATGGCTCCTCATCCTTCCCCAGGCAGAGTTCCATGCTCTCCAACTGGTCACTGGCACAGAGGGCTACGACCTCTCCTCATCTCCCTCACCTGTCTTTCCTAAAAAGCCTAAAAGTTGGTCTGTGTTTCTCAGGGAGCAGCTGGGCTCCTAGTCATCCCACTGCACCCCAATGATGGTCACAAATGTGACCTCCTCCACCCCAATTACTGTCTCACAACTGGTCCAACAGTTTCCTTACTTACAAGTCAAGTGCAATATAATTTTATGACACTCACCATACCAAATTGCTTTCCAGGCAGGTTTTTAAGACATGCAGATAAGTATATTATATTTAAAAAAAAAATAAAATAAATAAATCACTGTTGCTGGTGGTGGTAGTTGTCAAGTCTCTCAGCAGAAGTCTGGTCTTGCTTAAGAAAATCTCCTCTCCCTTCCCTATGTATAATCCTTTTGCTTTATCAGGAATGAAACACCAATACAGAGACGGGAATTATTCTGCCGGTACTATAAATTACAATGATTTCTCATCATGTTTTCTAGGAAACATTTGTCTGCTAAAGCTATCCTAAGGACAGAAAAAGTTCATAAGGACCTTCTTGCTGAGCAGAAGGCCAAACACTAATAATATGGTCCTTAAGAAAAGGAACTCCACAGATCTCATACAGCTCCTCAGCTTGGAAGCATATGTCATCTCACAATGCATTGCCCACTCCAGCATTATTTAGGGTTTTTCTTAAACCTTTTCCACCGTAGCCATGTTTTACAACTAGATCCTCACTTTCAGTTTAGAAAAATCTTCCCTGTACCTCAAGTATAGCAGTCCTACAAGATCAAAAATCAGTATAATAACTACATTAAATCATATTCTAAAGGAAATTTTGTGATTCTGGGGAGGTCTTATTCATGATATCTGAAATGTGCAGTGGTCACTGTTATGATAAAAAAGCCCACATTTTTGCCCTTACTGCAGCTGCTGCTTTTGGACTTTAATCAGTGCAACCAAACCAACAAAATTACCCTTATGTACCCCTACCCTGACCCAAAAGAGACCAGCCCCCTTGTATTTGTGGCATTTGGCCTTTGACAAACCAAATGCCCTGCGTTCCTGGCTGGGAGGAGGCATGTTCCCATAGCTCTCCTGCTGGGCCAGTTAGTGCCATTCCACAGTCATCACCTACCCCCCAAGCTGCAGTTTTCTCCCCAGAAGCACTGGGATAGGCAGGTGCCACCTTTACTTCTCCCAGTCCATAAGTGCTGTGCCACCTGTTAGTCATCCCTATGGTTTTCCCTGGTGTGATCTGTTACAGCAACAGGGACTAGAGCTCTGTCTGGCAAAGGATGAAAACTACAGCAGGGTTTTCACGAGACAACTGTCAGCTTATTTACAGTCTATGTATTAGTTAATATAATTAACGCATTGATGCTGTAAATTAAATAGTATATAAGACATTTTGCTGGCATAAGATCTGCACAGTATTTTCCATATGCTTGCTTATGAAGCATGAAAAATGAACAAAACTCTACAAATTAGAAGTCACAATGCTCAGAGCTGCTGAAAGGCTTTACCAGTACTGTAGTATTTCTGTTCTAAGGAACTTTCAGGAGATTTCCATGATGGATAGCTATGAACTTTTCTTCCTTCCTTTCCTTCCCCTTTTTTAAGTGATAACTGCCAAGTTTCATGAATCCTATAATGTTCTGCACTGTAATTAGTTTGGAAGCCTGTAATTGTCTAAGCCAGCAAATAAAGGATGCCAAACCACTTGAGCAGAAAAGTTGTATTAATGGCTTCATATTATCACTTGCTGATTTATTTAATCTCTTTCGATCAAATTGTGTTTTTCAAACAAAACCAAGAAAAACTCGAGTCGTTGTTTTTCACTGCGAGGAGGAAACGAGCAGAATGGACACACACACACACACACACGCCCAAACACACTGAGACAAAAGGGCTTTTGTGGCAGAAAAGGGTGCGTCGATAGTCTTGAAGATCAGTCATGATTCAGAGGAAAATATGCTGTGGGAAGTGTTATATTCTGTAATGACAGCTAAAAAGAATACAACATCTGGTTACAACCAAAAGACTTCCCCTTGTGCTCCTGCACTGTGGTATCCCGGGACACCTTTCTCAGTGTTGAATGAAAACTAGTGCACTTGTTTTAGCTCTTAGAAGTACATTAATGCACAGTGTTTACAGTTTTGTACTGTTGACTTATGCCTCCCTTCATATAAAGATTGTTCCTCTGCTTTGATAGCTGGAGTAGCAAGAGTTTAGCACCAGATGTAAAGGAAAGTAAGTGTACTGAAAAAAAAAAAAAAAAAGAATATGTGTCTTTCCTGGCATTTTTTATAAGGGTTAGAGCAAAGGTCCTTTTAAAAAACAATGAAGATAAAGTATTGCAGGGCTCGTATGTTCATGCTAATGGCCTATGTGTTGGTGTGCACCATTTACATCATGCTACAGGTTTTCCATTACCCTGTTATGAAAGATACTTTTACAGTAAGAATTAACAGAGGACAGCTCAAAACCATGATATGGGAAGCAGTCTATCTAGGTACTATTTACCTTCAAGGAACTTAACATTGCTCCATATAAATTCAGCTCAAATGCATCTATTAGGAAACATTTTTACTTAGTTTTAGAGTAAACACACTCAATTTTTACAACAGATATAACAGCTTGGTCTTATATTTTGTACCATAGCTCCCTTCATGAAGGTTTTTTGGTTCCATTGCAACTTAAAGCCATCTCTGAACTTAAAAATTATGGGAGTTATTTCATTAGTATTAGATTACTTTCTATGCTTGAATTCATCACATTCTGAATTCCCTTGATGAATCAAGGCCTTTATGAGAAGAAAGTTATGCTAAAAGTTTGATATAAATAACTCACAAGTAGATGGTGCTACTTTTATTGGGACAGCAAGAATTATGCTCTCTTTGGATTCACTTTTTTGGGGTTGTTTATGACGCTCATTGAAGGAAACATGGTCCTGGATTTGCTACCAAAGCTAAAGGAACATTTCCTTTTAATGACAGCTCATGAGGTTTTAACACTTGTTTTCATCCTGGGTCAAAGCGAAAATAAAATCTTTCTAAAAGTTTCATCTAAGTTAATTGTGATGAAGTTGACCTTTTCGACAGTAATTTGGATATGGGAGAGTAACTCTCTTAAAATTTCAACCATTTAAATTCTGCCAAATATTTAGGCATTTACTGAAACAAAGATACTCTATGTAGCTCTCTTTCTTCTGCAGCAAATTTTTTACAATTTAGAAAATCAGAGGCACCACCTGCTATATGCCATTTCTAGGATTTCTGACTTAACAACATAGATAAGCATAGACTTTTAAATTAGATTACTTTTAATGTTTAAATGCTTTATTGATATTGTTTTCTGATTCAAAGCCAAAATAAACAGACTAAACTTACTGTGATTTTTAGGGTTTCTGTTTCAAATTCAAAACATTATTAGGATTTTGAGGGTTAGTGTTTTAATTGAACCATCACTTAGAACCTGGTGAGTAGGCAAGCACTGGCAAATCTGGAAAATAAATGCATGAAACTTTTATTTTCTAATTATTATTTATTTCATAAAGTAGCATTCAGGTGTTGTGTAAAAATAGTAGCAGTATATGTTAGTTACCAACCAATAGTAACTGTTTATTATAACTACTATTTATGTAAGCCTCAAAATATACTCAATAGGGGAAAAAAGGAGAAAAAATCAAAGGTGCTTGCATGTGTAAAGAAGTTATAAATCCAGTTTGAAAATGAAAAAGCTATTTCTTTACATCATGGAAAGTTAATTTTTTTGAAAACATTGGAAGGAAAAATAGGTATTCTTTCAGATTTCTGATGTTTTAGACTTCTTTTCAGTCACTGATTTTCCACTGAAATGTGTTTTGACAAATATTTTTCTCTCTCCTCTACCCATCTGACATTTATAATCAGTAAAATACTGTTTAGATAAAATGTGATTTCCTCTTCTAAATTCCTATAATACATCTCTTTATCTATGAAAAACATTTAGATATCAATGTCTTTGGCACAATGCATTACTGTACCTCTTGATAGAAGTACTAAAGTATTTAATTTTAGTGACTTAAGACTTATACCATATTAATTTCCTACCAAAAAGCTGATTTGAAGTCTGATACACAGGGCTTGTATAAGGCCTTCTTTCTCAGTAGAATTTCAGCCTTTGTAAAAAAAGGTACATAATGTTGGATTTCACACATGCAATTAGATAGAGCTTGGCAAACTGTACCATATTGCTGACAGGAAGCAAAGCATTAAGTACATGTTACACAACATTTAATTTATTGCATGATATAGATGCAATACAGAAACAATTCAATTAGCTGGCATAAAAAAATTAAAAGGGACAGATGCAATATAACAGCACATCAGGAGATTTCAATAGGCTCTGTAAATATTTTTGATATCTAATCATAAAGAGAGAGAGCAATCTGCTGAGGGACAAGGATCAGGATGTTGCGTCTTTCAGTGCATGGGAGAGAGGGATGGGCTAAAACAGGGAGCTGTGTTTCAAACAAAATCACAGACACTGAGCTAGGGAAGCCCTATATTTCTTGGCCAAGAGGCTGTGAAGATGGATAAGTCCAGCCAGTATGTTTGCAAAGCATTAAAAGTAAGGATGGAGGTCTGTATAGCAGACCAGGTCAGCAGCACCCAAATGCTACACATCTATAAAGGCATAGGAGCTTCTGCATGCACAGTGCACTGTGGAACTCGGGTCAGGGCTGCCATTAACACTAATCCAAAAGAAAAACTATACAATTGATGATGAAGTCTTTAATTTTGGCTTGCATTGCAGAATGACTTTTGCTTTGCTATGGCACCAGCCGGTATAAGACACATGATTGCTCAGACTGGGCACTCACAAAAGGAGTATCCTGTATAAAATGTATACAAAGCTTAGACCACCTCCAATCACCAGCTCTGAAGTATGTCAGTTGATTTAGCTATTATTTAATGGCATGCACTGATGTTTGCCTGGTATTTTGAGGTTCCCCGTTCAAGGAAATTTTTTACATTAGAAAGACTAAGTTAATCAGATAACATGTGCAAACAAACTACTCCATTTGTGATTATGTCTATAAGACACTTCGTTATTTCACTTGAACAATTAATGCTTCTCCATATGATGCTCCTCCTAGCATTGATTTTCTTAGTACATTTTGTACTGAGCTATTTGAAGAAAACAAATTAAAGCAGAGGATTTATGAGAAAGCCTCACAAAATCCTAAAGATGATATTGTCCTTACCAAACTCAGGTGGTATTCAAAAAAAGAGAGGTAGGGGAAGCAAAAAAACGAGCGAGCACCAGCTAAGTTCTAGAAAAAATTAATTACTAAAATCTTAAAAGCCTCAGGGGAGACATATGCCTGTAATCAAATTCTGGGAAACAAGCCCCTGCAAACTCTCACATTTCAACTTCCAACTCACTACCATTTCATGTTCATTTTGTGATGAAGTGTGAGTCTTATAAAACAAACAAACAAACAAACAAAAATCAGTTACAAAATTTCCACTTTTCCATGCAACTGAAAAATCCCTCGAGTTCAAAATAGAGCAGTGAGCTGCCTTCCAAACTATTTAGAAGTGAGGTAATGGCTTTCCGATTTCATTCCTTTGGTTGGAGCAAAGAATAGAAGCTGGGAAAAGAGAGTCTCAAAAAGTGTGCTCTTTTTGCCCTCCCCATTGGCTGCCTTCTGCAGCTTTCAGCCCCAGGAATGCAAGGGATGATGTAGTACAGCCGGTATGTACAGAAGCACTTGCAAACCCATTGTGCTTAATGAGACTTGGAAACAAGTCAGGACCAGGGCACTTCTTGTGGTGCTTTTCATCAAGACCAAAAAAAGGGACAGCCAAGAGGCGTGAAATGTTCCAAAGTTTTTGTAAATATTTAGGGCAGGATTTTTTAAAAACTAGCCAGCTGATATCCAAACATCCTCAGCTCCGAGCAAGCTCTTGCTGAAGATCCCATTCCCTTGAAGTATGGTCTGTGTTCTGTTTTAGGTCTCAGCCTTGAGGGCACTGCTACTGCAACACAGACCAGCAGTCAAGCAACTGAGGAGAAGATGCAGATCAAAACTCTTTTCCATACTGAAGGAGAGTTAGTTGAAGAGTGTGCTATTTTGAAGGGTTTGGATGTTATTTTCTGTTTCACACTCAGCTCTCTGTGCTTGTCAATTCTACAAACATTTTAATATTCCTGACTTCACAGTTCTTCACAGCGTAAACTCTAACACTACCAACAAAATATGCAGCCTTAGGTTACACCAAAAGCCTCTCCTTTGTAAAAAAAATGGGTAAGGGGGCATTGTGTCCAGCCTTTGCAAAAGTGTGAGCCAAGTCCAAAGTGAAATAACAGACTTAGCAAAGCTTTATGACAAGCACATAAGCTCCCCAAAATAGATGTTATCCAGCATTGTCCAAGATCTTATTTTCAAGGTCCACCAAAGAGATGATTCAGGCTTCAGGTGTGCTGTGTTTAATTTACTAAAGGGCACATTCAAACCACTGTGCATGTGTATGTGTTTGTAAATATATGCATCTATAATTTATGAAGGCACCTATTTAAGATTCTTGTCATTTATCAAGATGCTTTTGAGACTTGATTCCTTATTTTGCAGACCAAATGTTAACATTTGATTGAATTTATTAACTCAATTAAATGAGAAGTGTTCCACATTAGAAAGCATAATGTCGGAATTAATCCCCCAAAAATGTGGTGATGCTTTAACTAATATCCTGTGACCTCTTGATACCCTCCGACACTGTACTGATGATCTCAGTATAAATAATCACATCAGAGGTTTCCCAGGGAGCTCTCTCCAGAGGATATCAGATGTCTCTGCAGAGGGGATGCGTGTGCCCCTCTCTTGGCCAGGGGAACTGCAGAACAGGTACTCCCTGCCTTCTCCTAGTCCCTCCTCCCATCCTTCATAGTCATTCCTTAGCAGAACAAACTGCCAAACCTAGATGCGGTGATCTTCAGAAAAGTATTCCCGTTGCTGACTTTGATCCTAGACAGAAGCAGGACATGGACACAAGAAGAATGTTTGAGCAGGTAGATGGCTGGAAAAAGAACAAGTACCTTGGGGGTGGAAATCCAAGCACACACTCACAACCTGAAAAAGTACTTCCTTGATATTAGTGATCATCCCGAAAAAAAAAATTTGCTAACTTCTAGCAGCCAAGGGAAGGCGCTTTTCCTTCATCAAGACTTGCCAGATGCCATTCAACTTTGCACCAAACCAAGCCCATATGTGGATAGGCTGCCTTGAAGTCCAATCAAGACAGTACAACCCATCACTGACATCTCACCACTACACAGTCTGCTCTGCTCCTCACCTAGCCACTTGAAGTCAATTATAAGTAGGATCTTTGTCACCACGCTGAACAAATCACCTCCCATCCCAAGCTCTCACTGGAGCGAGGCTGTTCTAATTCTGAAAGAACAGGAAACAAACTCATTAAAGGCAATGTATACAACAGATTTTCTCATAACCACTGAAATCTGCAATCTGGTAAGACACCAGAGGCAGTTTTTGCTGTGTAAGAAGAAAGAATCAGCAACCTATTCTCAGACTAGCACAAAATTCTTGAATGCTTGCACTGGGGAATGACAAAGATCTGGACACCATGCCGGTATAACAACAAATTGTTCCCCCCATTCAGTCTTTGAATAACATATGAAAATGTTCATGGATTCTGCCAAAAAAGAAGAGCAGAGAATATGACGGTTTTTTACTCTGTGCCTAGAAATGAAGATGAAACATGCAGACTCACCTCAGTTTTAACCTTAATATAACCTTACCAAGCTAAAATAGGCAGTTACAAAGGTGACAGATAACAGTACACAACCATAACAGAGCTCCACAAGCATCCAACACAGTCTAATCCCAAGCATCCTAACCCCTATTTTGCATGACAAATCCCAGAAATTCCTCTGTCCAGGAGCTGAAAGACCCTTGGTGGAAAGAGGCATCCCCACTATCCTTAGGAAAGATCACATTTCAGCTTCCTGAGCTATTCAGGCACCATGTTGGATCCTTGATGGCTGGACAGGGGATATCTGCCAGGTGCATGTCACTCCACAAGTACAACATGCTATTCAGCCCAATCATGTTTACTGACCTGAAAAGAATGATAAAATAGAGACACACTGTAGGAAAGGTTTCTTTAATAATTTTAAGGATTCACAAAGACCTGGCTGTATTCTCAGTTTTTTCCCTGTTCTGTTGTTCCACAGACGTCTGCTATTAGCTACTGTTGGAATCAAAATATTGTCTTAAAATGGCTCCTTAAAATGGAATTTGCCACCCCAAAAATGTATTCTCTAACTCATAATGTGCAATTATTTTTAATACCAAATTTGAGATTTTTCAGAGAATGACTTTGCATGCTTTGCTGATGCCTCATACCAATCAAGATGAAAGTAAAATTTTCATATTCCATTGCACATTCTAACAGCAAGGGTTCTTACAACACTATATATATATATATATATATATAGTCTTGTATATATAGCATATATATTTATATGATATATAGTATATACATAAATCAGTATTCTTACAATAATTTCCATATTTATCTCCCATAATCCTCCTTCATGATACAGCTTGATACAGCTTTTTATAAGTCCTGAAAGTCTGCTATCTCCTCACACACTGCTCCTACTCAGACGGAACAAAGTATGTGCACTATTGTCCTTTAATATGAAAAAGAAGAAAAAAATAGATAATTAATTCTTTCCCAGAGACTCTTACTGGGTTTTTACCACTGACGGTGTGGCTGATTTGGAGATGTTTAAGAGGGATCCACTGCTCTGTTGCAGCATGAGTCCCAAACATAGCTGATGCGTCAACTGACTCTGTCCTGACATATACACGAGCAGCTCCCACCAGCTTTTAGTGCATATGCCCCTGCATAGTTTAGGCCTAGCATGTAGGATAGCACTTAACCTGATTAGACTATGTTTGCACAATAGATATCGATGATGCTTAAAACATCTTCCCATTGTCATGTTTATGTTCTGACTAGTCTTTGACAGAATTGTCACTTTTGTTGAAGAATGCCCTCGACATATTGCAGAAATGAAATAGATCCTTTTGACACAATTGACTAAATCTTTCACCTTGCTTTCTTACTAAGTCTTTTTTCTTTTTCTAGTTGCCAGCAGTGACTAAAAATCTCACTGAGTTTTTAACTTTCCCCTATATTCTTTGAGAACTATTTACTATTTCAGCCCCAGTGGAAAGAAACTCCCATTTAACAAATGCACTGTATTCTATAGCCAAATCAATATCAACCCTCTTTACTGGTCATTTGGCTTAATTCAGAAGAAAAGATGTCATATTTCGCATAAATCACCTTTTTTTACTCAAAAGAATCCCTTCTTGAATAAACCAGTGTCATTTCCATCAATGAAAATAGAGCACAAACATCCTAGGCCCCCCTTGCTAGTTTGCATTATTTATCCACTTGTGAAGTGATGTGATTCTGATGAACAACAAAAAAAAAAAATTTAACTTACATTTTTTCTTCTGATAGAAAATTGCTACAGAAGGCTAGAAATGCTCCTATTTATTAAGGGAACTTTCAATTACTGTAATCCCACTAGAATGGTACATGTATATATATGCCCATGTTCATTAACGGATCTAGCAAAAATGAACCCATTAGGCAATGCTTCATGATGTTCTTGCTGGCACTGCCATTCAGGTGCTTTGATAAAACAAGCAGATCGAGCCCTTTTAGACTGACAGTTCAAAACTGTTCACTCTCAGCTTTTAGTTTGGATCCAGGTTGGAAATATCACGCATTGCAAAATCACACTGAGCTGGATTTATGGCATAATGTAATAGATGATTCACCAATACTTTTGCTCATGCCAGACTGAGACATAGACCCTAAATCAGCAAAGAGTGACAGGTTTGGAACTGCACTGGCTATCTTAAAGAAAAACAAAATGTCTCCATTTTCAGTTGTGGAGACACAGAAGTACCATGATAATGACACTAACATGGAAACCCTAATTTCCATATTTATGTAAATTATCTACTGTAGCTTCAGGAGTGTTAACACATGAAGCTTCCATGAGCTCCCACGTGCAGTCTGGAACATAGACAAAAGGGATCAAATCCCACTGTACTTCATTTTTAGGTATCAGAGGAAGAGGTATGTTTCACATGAAAACTGTAACTGCTAAACTGTAAACTGTAAAAGCATTCGGTGCATCTCATTTTAAGCAACTGCGAGTTTGAGTTTGCCAATAATATGTTCTGAGTTTTTCTACAGATACCGGAAGCATGTCTGTGTGTGTGTGTGTGTGTGTGTGTGTGCGCGCGCTGTCATAACCTATCTGCCCAAGCATGGACTGTCTTGAAAGATTAAGTGCACCTATTTTGAACTAGAGGCTGCATGCCGTAATTTTTAGCTAACCCGTTTCCTTCTTAGTGAAAACAGAAATAAAAATATATTGTGCACACTTCATTGCTAGAACCTTTGACCTCAGCTGCCTGTCTAGCTGAGACTGTGATGAATGCTTTGTGTCTCTTCATTTTTAATTGCTCATAAATTGTTATCCCATGAAACACAAAACTAGCCTTGTCCTCATTTTAGTAGGGGTTGGAGGTCAGCCTAACAGTAATACAATTAAGGAGTGTCTTTGTGTGGGGGTGTGGGAGTGAAGAGGGCAGGAGGGTTACAGAAGGTTGTGGTAGTGAAAGATGTATTCCTTTCCAAGGAAATACAAAGCAAATTCCACACGTTCAAACAAAAGTCTTTAATGTTTGCCAGTGTTGAGAAAAGCTCCTGGGAGGGCATTTAGAAGGGCAATAAAGTAGACATCATTTTCCATATCTGTATAATCATTCTTAAACATAGATGTACACATGGCCATGTATGATAGCACCAGTCTTCTCTTTGCAATGGCAGACTTAATCCTGAGGGTCAAATTTTACCCAGGCATGCATTCTGATTTGCTGATTTCAGAAAAAATAATAGCCTACCTTTGACTCCTCTATAAAATAATCTAAGCCACATCTGTGGAGATAACTCCACAGAGTTACTTTCCTCCAGTTAATCCTCCATGGTTGCCAAACATTTCCTTCCTGTTCTTGAAAAGTTGGACTACCAGTAATTCAAATACTATACAGTATGCCAAGACACAACAATATCTTTCACTTTCAAAATGTCTGGTAATAAATAACAATAAATTATTAGCTCAGTAACAACAGGAAGCTTACTGTGCCCAGATATAAACCTCTTGATTTTGATTGAATTAATATGCAAATAAAGCAAGGTTGCTGAATTTGCTTTTACTTCACATCACACATAATTCTATTTAACAAAAGACATTGTTGGGCTTTTGGTGATTGAAAATGTCTTCAAATTCCTACAGACCAAACCATTCTGGTAATACTGAGTTCTTCTTGGGGTTAGTTTAGGCATTTTGTTCCAAATCCCATAACAATTCTTATTCTCTGATTTAGCTCTGACAAGATGTGGTATCTTTCACAAAGCCACCAAGTTCTCAGCAACCTGGCAGAACAGCTGGAAACAGTCTCCTCCAGCCCTTTACACAGGCAAATTCCAATAGCTGTTTAAAAAAACCCCTAATATCTCAAAATAAAAATAGTATTTAGCACCCAGTGGCAAATTTTTCCTGGAGGACAGAAAACTCCACCACTTAGCCATGGCGCAGTGGCTGCAATCAGCTCATACAGATTCCAGTGGTCCATATAGCAGAAAGGAAAGATTTAGTCCCAGTAAGTGACACACTGCTGAGTTTAGCACCCCAAGAGTCTGTACCTTCTCACCTGCATGCTTAGCAGTGACCTGTTATCACACTTCCACAAAAGATCCTACAATTTAATCAGATACTGCATAGAAAGAGTTGCAACAAGTTACTATAAGAGGCTCCTAGGGCCCCAAGATAAAAACTGGGTTTCCAGGATATTCAGAAGTTTTCCTTCAGAGCTGTGTCTGGTTTATATTTTTTCTAAACTCAAATGTATTATTTGTCAGTTACTAACATTTTATCATTTTATTCATAGAATAATTACTTTCCCATCAACACTAATGAAGTAATACTAGGAAAGAGAACAACAGAAGCTACTGCAGAACATTTTTCTGTTTCTAATGAAGGATTCCTGCTTACTTTAGCTGTGCTAGTAGTTGAAATTGCATATGTTTGCAAATGGTCCCACTAAGATTAAATTATATTTCAGGCCTTCTTATCTTATCTTTAACAGATAAAAAGCATATTAGCATTTTCAGGTTTTGGGGTGGAAAAACATGTATTTCTCTGATATATAGGGTCTATCACATTATGCTGCAATGTTTATCATGACTCCTGCAAGATTTATCCTTTTGCTTTAAAAATCCATTTCTTAAGATTGGTGATTCTATGAGACTTCTAGCTTCCTTGCTCAAAATGTAAAGGCATGGTACCATCCTTTTATAGCCAGTGCAAGTTCTGATTTAAGAACCAAAGTTCCACCTGAATCACAGATAACAATCTGGACTGCCTGCATCCTAGTGTTCTCAAAGTCTTCAGTTCTGAAACCCAGTATATTCTCCCACAGTCTGTAGAAATCTGCTGAGCTATACCTATGGTTAGAGGCAAATGTACTCTGAAACATTCTATTCCTGCAGGATAAGAATCTACTGCTAAGGAGGAAATTTAGCTTTAGACATTGAGTTACCTACATTGTCCTTATTGGAACTGGAAAGTTTAGTTGTATTTTAACATAAAAGCTGCACTTGGATCTCTCTTATAATTTAGAAATTAAAACATTCAAAGATGAGAAAAATAGGTGCTAGATCCCCCACCTCAAGGTATATGAACCTAAAGTCCACAAAAATGCCTCAAATACTGAGCCAGAGCTATGCTAGTGTACACCTCTCTCCTTGCAAGCCAGATTGAGAAGCTTCCAGGTTAGGATTTTTTTCTGAGGAAAAGTAATCCTGACAGTGTCAGTGTTTTAGCAATGATGGTTTAATGTTATAACTAAACTTATTTAAAGGGCCAAGGTCTAGAACTCTAGCTATGCACACCCCAAGTAGAAGTCAGGATCCTACTTTCCCTTCAACTTCACAAGGGCCTCACATCAGCTGTTGGTGTCTTTCCTGCTTCTTGCTCAAAAATCCCTACATCAGCCCTCCTCATGTCCTCACAACCCTTCTACAAACTTAACTGGGAAGAGCCTAGTATAAGTCAGATAAAAAAATCAGGGTGTATGTTTCTTATGTTTTCTTAGTTTAAATTTATCACTGCACAAATGATAAATCTTGGTGTTCTTATTGAATCACAGCATTGCCTCACAGCATTCTCATTGAAAATCACAGACTGGTTACTTTTCTCATAATAAAGTCTAATATTTCATTCTACTAATGGAGAAGGTTTCTTTCAACATTGTGTACAGAATCTCTCTTAAGATTCAGTAGGGTTAGGTCAGGTGGCTGTTGCTGGCCATATCACTCAGCAGGAATTTGCAGCAGTGGGAAGTCTGAGTAATAAGAATTTTATGGGTTCTCCCTCCTAATTTTACTTATAAAATGGTAATTTTGAATAAGTTTGCTAGTAAGGATACTTTTTTCCATAAATTGTATTCAGTTGTTCAGTTAAAGTAAATATTCAGAAAGGAGACTGAATCCTTGCTAAGTTTGTATTGGATAATGAAAGGCTATAAGGGGTTTTGAGGCAGACTGTGAAAAGCCACTTGGGATTAAAATCATATTGAAATAAAGCTATCTCCTAAAGAAGATGTGGCCTGTGACTGGTTTTCCGGATGCTGCTGATAAAGAATCCATCACCTTTTCCCCCTCATGAGTTCCTTACTAGGAGCAGGTATGGGGCACAGCAGCAAAGTCACTTTGCTATCTTAGTAGAGGTAGGGGACAGAGATCCATGTGGCAGCAAGGATGCAAGGGTTATTGATGTACTAGAAACCACACAAGAGCCTGAAAGTCATCATGCTTCTCTCTCTGAAAAGGGAGCAGGGCTGATTACCCAGCTGAAGTGCCTCTACAGCAATGCACACAGCATGGGTAACAAACAGGAGGACCAGGAAACCATGGTGCAGGAGGAAAACTGTGACACAGTTGCTATGACAGAGACTTGGTGGGATGAGTCACAAAACTGAGGTGCTGCAATGGATGGCTATAAACTCTGCAGAAGAAATGGGCAAGGAGGGAAAGGCAGTGGGGTAGCCTCGCATGTTAGCGAGTGTCTCGACTGTCTGGAGCTTCATGGTGGTGACAATAAGGTTGAATGTTTATGGGTAAGCATCAGGGGCAAGGTCAACCAGGAAGATATCCTGGTGGGAGTCTGTTATAGACTACCCAACCGGGGTGAAGAGGTAGGTGAAATATTCTTTAAGCAGCTAGGGTTAGTCTCACAATTGCTAGCCCTTGCTCTTGCGGGGGACCTCAATTAACCACATATGCTAGAAATACAGTAAGGCAGAGAGGAAGTAGTCTAGGAGGTTCCTGGAGTATGTAGAAGATTGCCTAAACACAGATGGTGAGTAAGCCAACTAGGGAAGGTACCCCACTGCACCTGCTGTTCATGAACAGAAGAGGACTGGTGGGTGATGTTGGAGGCTATCTTTGGCCCAGAAATAACAAAATTATAGAGTTTTCAATTGTTGGAGAAATAAAGAGGAGGGTCAGCATAACTGTCACCCCAGACTTCTAGAGAGCAGATCTAGACCTGTTCAGGAAATGGGTTGAGATAATCCCTTGGGAGGAAGTCCTGAAGGGCAAAGTGGTCCAGGAAGGCTGGCCGTGGTTTAAGGAGGAACTCTTAAAAGCATAGGAGCAGCCCATCTCCATGAGTGAAACATGAGCTGGCTAGGTAGGAGATCAGGCTGCTGAATGGAGACCTTTGGCTGGAACTTGGGGCAGGAGGGGAGAAAAGGAGAGTTTATAACCTTTGGAAGGGGCAGCAAGTCAGGAGAACTACAAGGATGTTGTGAGGTTGTACAGGGAGAAAAGCCAAACTAGAACTTAATCTGATTACTGCCATAAAAGAAAATAAAAAATGTTTCTATATATACATTAGCAACTAAAGGATGGCTAGAGGGGCATCTTCATCCTTTCTTTGGATGCAGGGGAAAGCATAGTGACAAAGGATGAGGAAAAGATTGAGGTGCTTAATGCTGCCTTTGCATCAGTCTTTAATAGTAAGACAAGTTGTTCTTCCCCTTAGCTGGATGGCAGCACCTCAAATCCTGTGTTCAGTTTTGGGCCACTCATTGCAAAAAGACACTGAGGCTCTGTAGCGTGTCCCGAGAAGGGCAACAAAGACGTTGAAGGGTCTGGAGCACAAGCCTTATGAGGCTCAGGCAACTGGGGCTGTTTAGCCTGGAGAAGAGGAGGGTCGGGAGGACCTTATTGCTCTCTGCAACTACCTGAAATGAGGCTGTAGCCAGGTGGGGTTTGGTCTCTTTTCCCAGACAACAAGTGGCAGGATGAGAGGAAATGGCCTTAATTGTACCAGTGAAGGTTCAGATTGGATATGAGGAAAAACATCTTCACTGAAAGGGTGGTCAGGCATTGGAATAGAATGCCCAGGGGAAGTGGTGGATTCACCATCCCTGGAAGTGCTCAAAAGGCATCTGGATGTGGCAGTTGCATAAGTGGTTCAGTGTAGGACTTGTCAGTGCCAGGCTAACCATTACACTGGATGATCTCAGAGGTGTTTTCCAGTCTTAATGATTCTATGAAAGGCCAGGATGATAGGGTGACTGCTGATTGCAAACGTCTGCCAAATATGACACAGAGAAGGAATCTTAAAGTCTGTCTCTCTCAAGTAAAACACATTGCATTTCAAAGAAGACAAGTTCCAGATAAGTTCTTGAAAGCCATGTTCCAGGTACGTAACTCCCAGGTATGTTACGTAATAAAGCAATGGCTTGCCCAAACTATATTCCTAATGTATCTATTCCTTTGATGTTGGGAAGTCCAACACTTTTTTTTTCCCCCAAAAATACCACCTTTTAAAGAAAACAGTCATCACCTTAACTTAGCCTACCCCAGTCCCAGAGCTACAAACTCAATTAGGAGTTTTACTTTAAAAAAAAATAAAAGGGGTCCAAATATTCACCCACCAAATATTTTGAAGAGCCCTCAGTTCTTTAATACCTTGAGGTAGTATAAAGAGAAGACAGAACACATGTTTTCTCAGGAGATACTTTTACTGATAACTTTAGAAAATCAGGGATAAAATAAGAGATCTTGGCAAAAGTTTAAAGGGGTAACATACAACCAAAATAGAGCATTCCATAAAGCTATGACTTAGCACATAATAACCTATACAGCTTAGCAAAATCCAACCCATTCAGTCCCAAGTTACCCAAAAATATTAAAAAAGGAGATTAGGGGAAGGAGTAAAGAGAAAGAGAAGAAGAAGAGAAAAATAGCTACCACCAGAGAGTCACGTGCAAGTCCAGCTTCCCCACGACCAGATGATAGGTTTCAAGCAAAACAGAGCCACATGTTGCTACTTTAATGTGCTCTGGCCCCCTGTGACAATCCTCCCAGATGGGACTTCTGGCCAATGGCCATTCCGGAGCTCCTGAGCAGGGTGAGGGGTGGTATTCCCACTATGCCAGGCAATGTAAGGCTGGGTTAGGGGCTCCAGGGATGTGGTGTGGGCTGTGCTCCCGGGCTGTCTTTGCCTGACACTGCTCTGGGGTTACCTGGTGAGGGTGCAGGGGCTGCCCTGTGGGATGCAGCATTACCTCACTTCCATGAAATTCGACCTATCCCCTCCTCCCACAAGTATACTTGAGTTGGTTCCGACCCAACAATATAGTAATCCAGTGTCTCACAGCATCATAATTAATTTTTTAAAAAATATATTTGAGCCTCTCATTTGCAGAAATCCATGCCTGAGAAATAGCGCATGATGCGCTTTTAAAATCATTTAGGATTCATTATGTTCTACAAAGGTCCAGTGTTTATGAACTATTTGTCTTTAGGGCCATAGATTTTAAACATAGTATATTTCTCAAAGCAAAGCAGAAAATTCATTTCAGACTTCAGGTAGCCAGTGTTAGGGCAAAGGCAAACAACTCTGAAAATGTCCTCTCCAGGATGTGGCAACTTTTGAAGAGAAAAATTCTGCACAAAAGCTGTCCCCTTAGAGGTGGTAAATTAACTCTTACAGAGCAGGGTACTCATAGCAGAGAGAAGCACTGGTGTTTAGAAAGCAGGCTATGGTTGGTTAAGATGCCCATTTTACAGTCCTAGTGTCAGTCAGAGGGGAAGACTAGTCAGGTTTCCAAGACATCTATCTCTGCTTCATGACAGAAGCATGTTGCTGCACTGTACTTCCTTGCCAGTCTCACTATGAGAACCAGGAGAGCAGTGGAGGCTTTTAAACACAGTTCATAATGCAGCCATATCTTTGGCCTTAGCTCCATCAAGCCCAGATGGGAAATAAGAGTCATTTAGCAACAGAGTACTTCCACAAACTAGAGAGAGATGTAAAACGTACTCACCTACTCATAATTTTCTTTCTCTGAAGTGGATACTGGGTCCTCTGTGACCCATTAGAGCTGGCTTGTTCTTCTGCTCTAAACAAAGAAGCTATCTGATTTTTTTTTTTTTTTGCAAGCTTCTCAAACTAGTGCCAACTGCCCAAAATGGGATGACAAACTAGAAATCCTGATGAATAAACATTCTGCAAGATTAGCTATCTCCAAGCAGGAGATGTTGACTTTTATCTATTTAATTTATCAAACAAAAAATGGAAATGGAGATGGTAAAGCAAGATACCAAAATGAAGGAATCGAAGGATTTTTCTCTTAGCTCTCAGCAGGAGTGCTGAGGGACAAAAGGATGATTAGAGACATGATGCAAATGAGACAATGTTCTGGGTGGGGTCTCTCCACATCCACTGTAGAAAAGGAAAATTCCAAGCAGGAAAATACATTTTAGCTTGTTCCCTTGTGGGTGTCTGGTGCTCAGTGATGCATCACAGGTGGGACGTATCAAACAGTAAAACAAATCTTCACAAGCATAAGACACATTTAAGATATCAGGAAAATTGAACCCAGAGGAAAGAAAACCTTTATTTGAGAGTGAATGTGTGTTTTATTATGCTGGGTTGCTTTTTTTTTTTTTTCTTTACTGCCTTTTCACAGCACAGAAAGCAAGTGTGGTTTTTTTTAAAAATGAACAAACAAGTCCTCTGAATACTGCAGAATTTTGTGCCTACAGGTCATGGTTGGTTTAAACAGTACATATGGGAAAGCATAAAAAAGCAGGTATGCATTCAAGAAAAGAAGAAGTGACCTGCTCTAGCCTTTTCCTTGGCAACTGCCCAGATGAATGCTGGTCTGAAATAAAGAACCTGATGGATTAAAAAACTTTTGAGTTTGTACATCAGGACATAATATTAGATGTGGCTGTTTGCCACCCCTTCTTAAACTTGCCCACTACCCTAAAATTATATCTGATGTTCTTCAATGATTAGTTTTTGCATAAACAGAATTTTTAGGTTCCAACTACATCTTAAGTGCTAATGTGTATAAATGACTGATCTTCTGGAAAGACTCAAGAGCAAAGGAAAGGAAAGTGTTCAGTTCAGATGACAACTTAACCATGCTAATATGAACTGAAAATCAGTCAGAGAAGACGCAGCTATTATTGGAGGTGGCAAATGGCCTCATATGTATTAGCTCTCCTAAAATGCAGTAAATAAAGCAATAACTCGTGGTAAGTGATAAGAAGCAATCTGAATAACAGAAAGTTTTATCAACATGTTTATGAAGTTGTTCTGTGCAGTCTAAAGCAGTCTAGTTTCCCATGGAGCCTTGCTCTCTGACACCATTCCTCTAATATATTTTCCTGCAATGAGTCTGGTTTCTGTGCACATTCATTCTGAAAACACTACAGGGCAAGGAAGAGCCTACACTAGGACCAATTTGGACCTCGATGAGTATCTAACTGGCCAGTCACACAGTTGTGCTAACAGACATGGCCCTCTTTTGCTTCAGAAAGTATCAAATGTGGGTCACTTATCTAGCTATGACTTTCTAAAAACCTGAGAGAATTTGATTATTCATGTCTCCTTTTCAATTTTAATAAATGTAATCAAAAATAGATCATGGATTCAAGATACACTTGGAGAAAATCAGAAGACAATCAGATTAACAAAGCATAATAAATTAGGAAAAAAAAACACACTAAGTGTTGAATCATATATTGAAACTTTTTGATACATGGATTCAAAGAATTGACAAAGATGATGTGTCACCCAGAAGAAGACTTTAATGGACTAATTTTGCTGCAAAATCTGTATCAATAACACTTGGACACTAGGACTAAGATCCAATAAAGTTCCTAGCTAATAGGCAGATGTATTATATCTTTAACCACAAGATAAATAGGTTGCACTTTTTAAGGCACCATTAACACAATTTTTAAATATTCTGAGCCACTATAAAACATCATCTGAAAGATTATTAGTTATTTCAACCATGCTAAGGAAACCATTTGATAATTCTCTGTGAAATTCACTTCATGTGGCCAAAGGCAACTACAGGTTATACGGCGGTTCTTACATCTGAGTCCATAGTCCATGAGTGGGGGGACAAGACCTGAGCTAATCATTCCACACCTAATACTTTCTCTAGCACTGGATTCAATATTGGAAGGTACTTAGCCATTTTCATGGGCTGCACAGGGGCCTTAGATAATGATTTGCACCACCTCCTAGCCTCCAGATGACTATAGTTTAGCAAAATGAGCTCTAACAGTAATGTATTACTCAAATGTACACAATCATAATAATCTGATTTATATTTTGAGCTCACCAGAGTAGAAACTGTCCCAAGGCCTGAGAAAGAACTCAGCACTCAGTATTTATTTACTAACATTCATTATTCCAAAAGCAATTTTCCTTCTCTTCATACTGGATTTTCATTGAATACTTTCACTTCCAGCTTTTTTTATGAATGGCAATCAAATGCAGAGGCAAAATATCAGAGGAGATAACACTACCCTCTTCACTGCTTGAAAGATGAAAAAGTTTTTAGCTTTTGATGTTGTTTATGATGTTACTTTCAATGGATGGAACCATTATATTTAAATTCCTCTGACAATTCCCTAGGTAGTCTTGGTCCGAACACAGAGATGTGTTACTACCATTTCATTGATATAAGAGCAAATGGTCAAAGAATTCCCAAGGAGAACAACAGAAAAAACAAAAACACAAGTTGCAAAATGCCTCCTTGGGACTAAAAATGGTTTCATTGTCTAGCAGAGTGGCCAGGTACTTGGGGTCTCTAAAAGTAGGTGGCAAAATTGCAGAGTACCAGCAGCTGAAAGGTCTGGTCAGCACATGCACAGATCACTTCTATGATGAACTACGACTAACATCAGCAAGTTATCTTGCTGTCTCCTGGACATTTGTGTGACACCAAAAGGGCTTTGATCAAAACTAGAAATAGGCCCACAATAGTGCAAAGCACCCAAGGCACTTTTAACACAGCCAGCAAGTTGGCATGGAGCTCTTGCATTATACAATGCTGGAGTTTTGAAATGAAATGTCTTTCAAAGTGAAAGTCCTATGCACTGCCAGAATGGTAAAATATAATTTGTTATTTCATCACCACATTCTAATACATTTATTATTTTATTTTTCTCTTACTGTTCCAGAGTACCCTTCCGCATAAAGACACTGGGAAGTGCACAGCACAATCAGGAAAGTATGAAAGGATCTTATCATTAAGAATCTGTGAGCAGATATGTCCTCCTAGCAGAGGCAAAGCGTTTCAGTTAGATGTTACACCTTTTTTGCTGCTGTTATTTATTTTTGAATAATTAATTACTCTTACCCACTTACCAAAAACCTTTAGGGTACTGTGTAGTTTCTATACTGGCAAGACAGCCTGCATGCAATTTACTGAAAATGAGATCTGTTGCTGAAAGACAGCCTCTCATTTGCTTAGGCTGTCCTGATCCACAGTTGTAAAGTTTGTGTTGTTGCTACATCTGCAGCCTCACTGCTGCCCCAGCTTGAGAGCTGCTCCTTGATGAGACGGGGAATACCATTTTAAAAAAAAAAAAAAGAAAATAAAAAAGTATATTTATAGAAGCATGGCTGACAAGGAAGGGGGGGGGAGTGGAGTGGAGAACAGGGCATGAGCACTCATGCTTGAAACCCCTTGCTTGTGCAATAATGAGCTTGAAAGCCTTGCTGAAGTGGTTTTACAGCTGTGCAACAAAATGGTGCACTCTCCTCCCTTAATGCTGACATTTTAATGTAGGATCACAGCTATTCAGATTGTCCATTGGAGCTGGCAGGCTGACGGTGTGAGCAACTACGCACTCTCATCAATGTCGCTTGGATGAAAGCTGCTGTCAGGCTCAATAAAATGGCAGGCTAGGCCAATCTGGCACACATGAAAGGAAACTGGAAGAAAGGCTTAATTGCACCTCCAGCAGATTCCAGTTATTCTGCTGGTCTGTTAACAACACGCAGCCTGGCACGCCAGTCCAGTCCAGTCTGCTGTGCTGCGCTGGTAGGAAAAACTCCTTGAGGGTTATGGCACAAAGGCATTCTGGGCTAGACCACAACAACCAAAGCCAAAGAGATCACAAGTCTTCTCAGCTAGGTTAGTGGCAGCTACCACATCCAGCAAAAAATTGAGGAACAGACAAAGGAACCCTAAAATAAAAGGTTGGGTTTTTCTATGCTTGAGGGACCAGGGCAGGATCCATCATAACTGGGGAGATGCCAAGACGGGCTGGACACTTTTCTGAGACATCTCAAGGAAGATCCAGTGGCAAGAGTAGACACTGGAGAGAGAGATTAGGCAAAAGAGAGAAAAAGGAGGCATGACTGATAAAACCAAATATGGTGGCATTCACTTTGAGCAGAGTGCTTGGTGGTATCAAGGATGGAAAAACTAAGCATTTCTGTCTTTGATGTGTTGGTAGGGAATTGAGGAAGGGCCAGAAACTGGGCTTTTATTTCATTTTCTCATTTTTGTTCAGTGGTCATGGTGTTCATAACCTGTTGTTGGAATATTTGCAAAAAATGTTTTCTGCTGGTGGGTGGAAGGAAACAAGGATGAAAAATATACTGGATACAAAAATCTTTCCTAGGGATAGGGAGCAACAAGCCCTTGGAGCAATCTTTTGACTCTTAAATGGGACTGAGATAATGGGAAGTAATGAAATACCTCTCAATATTGCCTTTTGCTAGCACAGCATTGTGAGACTAAGGAGAGAAATTCTCTAATTTTTTTTTTTTTTTTTAAAAAGGCTTCATACTTGCAAGATGAGACAGAATTACTCATTTCTTTATAGATCAGCACGAGATGGACACAGGGTAAAAGATTTAGTCCATCCATTCAGTTTGTCTTGGAAGGTGTATGAAGATTACATGATTTCTTAGTATTTTTATTTCTTGGGTTTTTAATTTTACTTGCAGGCATGTTCAAGGACCACATAAAACAGATCCACGACTGCAATTTTATTACTTTTTCAAGCATGGTAAAAAAGAATTACTCTGAACAAATATTAACATTTTCTATAGAGTTATTCTTCTGTAGTGCAGTCTAGAATTACTCAAGAATACTATGTACTGTGATATTTTGAGGAAAAAGAATATATCTCTGTCTTGTGATAAACCCGATTTCAGTTGCACCAACCCTTCCATTTCCAACTCTGATTAGATCACAACCTTCACTGTCACCTATACTTTGTGTTCTTAAACTATCTGGGGATGAATGGATCTTGTAGCTGTTAGGCAGCCAGTACCTACCCAATTAGGTAGGAGAGACACTGTGGTCATCAGTATTGAAATTACCCTATTTCTGGAACCCTCTGCATAGAAGATTTGAGCAAATGAACTCAGTAGCTCATCCATATAATGACCTGCCAAAAATAGAGAGCACAGTAACTTCCCATAGGACATGGATGGCTGGAAAACTGCAAATGCTCCTTCTGTCAACCTGACAAAAATAAGGAGAAATTCTTATTCCTACCTTCAAGAGCAGCAGCAGCCTCTATGTTTAAGCTGGAGTCTCCCATGCTTATATATGAGCCAAGTTGCCTCAGCTTATGGAATCTGACCATCCTTAAGATTTTAGCTGTAAAGAAATTAGACCAAGAAGGCTATCTGTGACTTTTCAGTACTCAGTAGCAGAGTATAGGCTGTTAAGAGACATTTGTTTTGGATAAGTAGTTCTTGTAGGCAACTAGTAATTCTGCCTTGCCAATTTGCTTTCTCTAGTGTACATGAGGGTTCCCTAATTCTACAGTGAAGTCATGCATGTGTCTGCATCTGGGGATGCTGAAGCAATACATTCACTGCCTTGAGAGGATGGCATAGAGGGTTCCACTGCTTCAAAGTGTATTTAGCACTTGGGATAATTTTCCAGAGATCCAGGCTTGGAATCACATTTTAGGGGCTTGGAAATACACAAAGCAGAATTTTTGCAGCAGGCTGGTGTCTACTGAGGAGTTTAAAGCTTGATGGCATTGTGACAGACATTAAAAATACATGAACCTTCCTTTAATGTAAAGTCCTTTGCTGGTAAAGTGGATGGGCACTGAAATAGCCAAAGCCATTCCCTTCAGATGAAGCCAGGAAAGAAACGTCCTTAGCTCAGCTGCATATGATACAGATACTCACCGCCCTAAAAATGACACAGAGATAATACCAACTGGAAGAAGTTCACAGACACATCCTTTCCTAATTGAAAAGCTTAACATGACTGTTTCAACAAGAATAATATACCCAGTGTTGACCTACTTCAAAATAAAAAATCATTTTATGGCTGCTTGTTTCACTCTGCCTACTTGTTTCCTTGAAGATAGCTTTATATAAAATATAAATATTCCTTGCCAGCATCTTGATCCAAGAGAAAAGTTTCATCCTTCAGTAGTGCACGTAATAGAACTGGTCAGATTTGAAGCATGGGAGCACTTTTTTATCTTGGATCTTTAATATTTTACAGTTCAGGCAACAGACTTTAACCAAACCAAAGTTGGAGATATAACTAATAAGCTCTCCACACACACAGCAACTCATACTATAGCCTTCATTTTGATTTTTGCTTTCCTGACTTACATGTAGTAAAAAAATCATTTAAATAAGATGTAAAATTTGCATTCTTATTTAATTATCTCCTAGGACAATTAATGCCCCTGAAAAATTTCAATATTTTGGCTACAAAACAGATTTAATAATAACAACAGTGGCAGCACTAAAGTCAAAAGAAAGGTCTATTAAATCAGTAACCCTACTGATTTAAATAGGACTAGGACTGCACCCTGTGACTTTACGGATACTTATCATGCAAATTTTCAGAACATGCTAGTAAGCTTTTCACTCTGAGGCACTTACAAGGTCCTGCCTCCAACAAACTCTTTCCCAGAGATGCACGTCATGCACTTGCACTTACACTTAAACCTCTTCTCTATCCTAAACTAGCCAGGTTTTAGAGCAAGGTGAGAGCTTGGATCATACAGTACCACTCCCAAAACTCTTAAAATTACAAAATTATGCTGAAAAAGTTAGGAGAACGGGGGTTTTTTAAATATTTTAATGGTAGCTTTCACCATTCCTATGACATAGGATTCATTTTAAATCTCAAGGAGTATGTACTCTTACAAAGTTTTTATTCTAATTTTCTATGCCATCATCATCACACACATTTTTCCAACTCACAACATACTTTGAGGTTCAGTCTTCAGAGAGACATTGAGAATTATACATTGTTTTCTCTCTGTTTGGTTGGCAAAATTCCCTCACAAGTAGAGCTGCCACGGTTAAGAGGAAAATCCTGTAAAACCGTGATGATAATGTGACACTGGATGGATGATAATGAATGTGACACTTTAATAGTTTAGTTTATAATTTTCTATATTGTAAGATTTATTTAAGATAATGCTAGGAACTGAACAATCACCAAATGTAACAGGCAAGGAAGGACAAATGAAATATAGCATTCAAGGATGTACAATAATTACCAAGCTAAGACAAAGTGAATGGCTGAAGTTAGATGCAGGGTTTAAGCTAATGTAGATTTCCTCTAAAGTAAACAAAGAAACTAAATTTCATCAGGCAATTCCTCTCACTTTAAAATGGTTTCTGAAAATTAGATCAGTTGCCTTCTGAAGGTGCCAATCTCTGACCAGTGACTACTGCTGGCATCAAGACATCTAAGTAAGAGTGGACATCTCACTTCTGACCAGCTACTGACATGTCCACTTGATAAACTGCGCGGCAAAATTAGTGGGAATACGGTGAATTAATAGGAGTCTGGATACACTGATTTGTGTTTAGAAATGTCTGCACCTGTAACAGAGGCACAGGTAATAGCAATGCTGAGAGAAGCTCACGTGCAGTGAGCTGGGGGACTGTTTTGATGAGAGGCACCTCCAGTAGCTGGTTTTTGGCTGACTTCAGTAAGTTGCATGTCAAGAAAGCATGCCAGCTGCAGGTGACAACAAAGCTGGACCCTACAGCTGATACCTGAGACACCACATACATCCAGCAATGAGAGAGGACAACGAGGAAAATAATTCTTTTTGGTACAGGATGAGCAAGGGACCCCAAAGTTGTGCTCTAACTGCTTCAGTTTGCTCCCGTTGTTCCTGCCTGGAAAATCAGCTTCTTCTCCTGTAGTTTCCTCCCTTAGTCAGGCCTGATGACAACAGAGAGAATGTATACTCTGTATTTAATGACGAGAAGCTGCAGCGCATACTAATGGTGCCATAGCTTCTAATATCATCCAATATCCCCTGCTGGCTTTGCAATTACATACACATGGAGCAGGGAAGTGGCATGTGGCACTCCCGGTGAGGATAAGCAGGTGTCTAGAATTACCTTCTGACATCTCTCAGAGGAAGAAGGTAAGTGTGAGTTAACTGACCCCACACACAGCTCCGAATGCCTCGAGGCCCCCAGTGGCAAAGGCTGATGCTGGAGAAAGGAGAGTTTGTGTGTCTAAGTAACTACCCTAAATTCCCTTCTCCCTCTCCTGGCTGGGAGGACACTCCTTACAGTCAAGCCAAGACGACATGTTTTGTAATCCACTATTGTACACGCTGTAAAGGTATTTAATCAGACCATATTGAATAATAATAATAATAATAATAATAATAATAATAATCAAAGCATATTTAATCAGGGCCTTAATCTTTGAAGTGTTTCCTTCAACTGAATTACACGCATAGAAGTATGTAGTTCAGGAGAAACAGAAGTGTTCTCATTTTGGGATTGCAAAGATAATTTTATTACTCCCCTGTATTTTTTCCCTTGGAGGGAAAAAAATGAACAAATGGATAAAGGGGAAACATTTTAAGGAGGATTTAATTCTTTCTTGGGTTGACACACCAACAATATTTTGTGTCTGCTGTCATTCAATGCTGCAACCTGTACTAGATTAAATTACATGGCAGAGTGCTACAGTGTATTGGAAAGGAGGCAAAAAAAAAAAGTATGCTCTACTCATTACTGTGCCCTTGACTAAGTATGTGAATTTGAGTGCACCTCCATACTGTAGTATGCTATATCCATAAAAAGCATAATGATACCTGTTTAGAGACTCAGTTATTAAGACCACGTTTCTCCATTAAATATACAAGGAAATACTTGACCGGTTCATTTTTTTCCTTTTGGTTTTCTGGAATTTCACAGAAAATCTAATTACCTGTTTTTTTTTAATTATACTATCAGGGTCAAATTTGTTAGCTTCTCAGATTTCAAAAAAAGAAAAAAAATATTGGCAATATGAAGGTATTTTTAGAAAAAAAGAACCTTAAAATTTTTTCATATAAAAATTGAGTTTTTAAATTCATAACTGAAATGTGCTTAAAAATATATATGCATACATTTATGTCTGTGTCTATACAGAATCACAGGACCATAGAATATGCTGAGTTGGAAGGGATCCATTGGGATCATGGAGTCCAACTTCTGGCCCTGTGCAGGACATCCAAAGAATCACACCATGTACCTGAGACACTGAGTCCCTTCCTCTTCATCTCATAGTGCCTCAGGTATTGTAGGCTCTCTCACCATACTGTTCCCTCCCCATTCCTATGGCTCAGGGAATCCAGCACTGCAAACTTCCATGAGCATCAGGCTCCAGACTCTAGCAAGCCCCTTGGTTCCTCATCTTCCTGGGGTATTTTCCTAGCATGCAGCCTTGAAGTTTTAAATCTGAATTCTCATCTCCATGGTATGCTCCTGCAGATGGTGAAGTGCCACCTGGATGCCAAATCTTCCTTCGGAAGATATGAGTAAGAAAACCTTGTGCCTCCTTTTGGTCAGGCTTTCTATACCTGGAACAAAGCTGCTGCTGAAAGCTTGGGGTGGGATAGTGTCAAAGACAAAAAAAAAAGTATCCTGGAAAAACGTAGATAATGTAACACAGTTTTAATGTAACTAAATAATGTTTGGGTGGAACTAGCGGAATCTGCCTTTAATGTCCAGAAAGATGTTTCATGAACTCTCTGTAAACCAAGGTTATGTCCCCCAAAGTCCCACCACCATTGAACAAGGCAAGATTGTAGTACTTTTTAGCATTATTAGGAGAAGTTTACAGATATTCAGAGTTACTCAGTTTATAACAGTTTGAGCTGGTTTCAGCTGGGGTAGAGTTAACTTTCTTCACGGTGGCTTGCATGGGGTTATGTTTTGGATTTGTGCTGAACACAGGGTTGATAATACAGAGATGCTTTTGTTATTACTTGAGATGGCTGAACACCTGCCTGCCCATCGGAAGTGCTGAATTAATTTTTTGTTTTTCTTTGCTTGTGTGCATGGCTTTTTACTTTCCCTATTAAACTGTATCTCAACCCATGAGTTTTGTAGCTTTTACCCTTCCAATTCTCTCTCCAATCCTGCTGGCGGGGAAGTGAGCAAGCAGCTGCATCGTGCTTGGTTGCTGGCTGGGGTTAAACCACAACAGTCCTTTTTGGCACCCAATGTGGGGCTTGCAAGGTTTGAGATAATAACAGATTTGATTGGGATGTGCTAGATTGAATTTATAGCTGTTAAGCTGGTAATGAGCAGGCTCCTGTGCTTGCCATGGGACTCACTTTCCTGTGTATTAGAATCTTGTACTCATTATGATAAATGTTACTATTTCGTGTATATATGACAGCATGCATTGAGTAGTCATTACTTCTGCATTACTATTTCTTCATATAAGCTTTATTTTTTACTCCTGAAACTGTAAGTTTAGTCAGCAAGCCTTAAATTTCATTAAATTCCCTGTTTCTATTTTGGCATAAGCAGGAAGACCAAACCATGGACTGAACAAGATGTTTGGATACATCTCAGCAAAGCAAGAGCAGGGGGTCTATGTAATCAGTAAAGTGATCTGGTTGTTTTCTATTCTTTGAGTTATATGATTCTCTGTTCGCTTTTTAATTCCTTTATGGTTTGAGTTCAGGGAAAGAGCAGGGGGCTTGCAATGAAAACCGCACAAGAATGTCACTGCGTTGAGATGAAACACCTTGTCGAAGGCAGGCACCTGCCCGGGGGTTGCGTGGAGATGGATGATGAATTGAACACTGCCACCTTTTGGCTGTGACCACTGCCAGGGCGTTGTGAGGACAAGAATTTGCCAGACTTCCTTCGAGAACGGGCTGGGCATCTGGCAAAAGCACCCTTTCATACCAGCCCAATGCTGAAGCGCTTCCTAGTACCGCACACGTTAGCACACACCATGTTGGCATCACGTAATTTAGGTTTCACCCCTTATCTGTGAGGTCCTCGGAACTGAGGAGACGGGCTAATAATACGGAGAGCTGTTAGCTTTACTAAAGACTAAGTGCAATCAAGTTGATGTAAACAGTCACTTCAGCCTGACTGCGGTACACTCTTCCTGCCTCAGGAATACTTGAGAGCATCTCGCATTGTGTTGTGCTGAAATAGTGTTTTCTCAAGCGCTGAATTATATACAGTTTGTACTTCAACCTCTTTTGAGCACTTAGCTGTGAATGTTTGTATCAGTGCCAGTGAGTGTGAGGTGATCTCATTAGAAAGAGAAAGAAAATATTATCAGCCACAGAATTATTTCCCAGTGATTTAATGACTAACTCTTATTCGCGTCCTACGTCTGCAGTTCTCACGTAGGGATTTAAAAAAAAAAAAAAAAAAACATTTCCCAAACATTTGTTTGAAAGTAGGATAGCGATGTCTGTCCTGCCGCCCTGGCAGCGGCTCCTGACCCGCGCAGCCTTGGCTCGGCCTGTGTCGATTCCTGAGGGTCTCCATCGCTGCGCCAGGCGCGAAGCTGTAGCTCGGTGCCTCATCGAGGTGCTGTCGAAGCGTGCTCTCCAGACGCAAACCTTACCCACAAAAGAAAGCGTGGGCCCTCTCCTCACACCCTCCCCCGTTGTACTACACAGGCAAAAACCCGGTTTGCTCAGGGGCTGAGGGCTCCGGGAAGGATGCCCGTCACTGGCGAACTGAACGGGACGGCGCTCTCCCCTTCGCTTTCTCACCAAACTCTTTTACCTTTGGGAACCCAAAATACCCGGCTCCGAGGGGGGGATTAAGGTGGAATGGCATTCCCCAGCCAACCACCGGGCGCTTCCCGAAGACGAGCCCCGCATTCCTCGGCTACGGACCGCCCCCCCTCCCCACGCTCGGGGCAGCGCTGGCCGGGAGCGCTGCCCGCGGCGCCGCGTTGCTCGGCAACGGGGAGACACCCCCGCCCCCGCTCCGGTCGGGCCGCGGCGGCGCCGGCCGGCGGGAGGTCGGGCGGGCCCCGCTCCGGCTGACGGGCCGGGTCCCCGTCCGGGAGAGCGCCGCGGAGCCACCCGCGGCCCTGGGGCGGCTGTCGGTCTGCCCCGCGGTTCCCAGGCGGCCGGCAGCTCCTCTGGCCCCGGCCGGGCGCGCTGCACCCGCGGCCGTGAGGGGGAGTTGGGCGGCGGGCCCGGCAGCCGGCGGAGGGGTCCTGGACTGCGTCCATGGGCTGGTGTGCGAGGGGGAAAGACAAAGCCCCCTGGCTCCCCTGCCCCTCCTTGGCAGAGCCCGGTGCCCCGCTGCTTTCATTTGTTTTTGATCTGCCTCATTAAAAGACTATTGATGGCTTTAACTATTGTCCTTGTTTAGGTGCTGATTTACAAGCGCTAATATCTGACTGTGCCGAGATTAATGGGAGCCCGTGAAGTTTACAATTATCCGCAGGTCCCTTGACCACACATGGAGGGGTTTGGGTTGGGGTCACGCACTTTTATGAAAAACTCCAAAGCAGGCTTAAACCTGGGAACATTTTAATAGGATTGAATTTGTAATAGGATTTGGCAGCTTGGCCTAAACTATAGGATAGGGGGGGTTGCTCTGGATTATTTTGGAGTTCAGTTTTGGGGTTTTCTTAACATGGTGTCATTACTATGGCACAACAAGGTGCGGGTTTTAACATTGGGGGTTTATTTTTCGTGAGAATCTAAGGACAAGTATGTTTGATACAGCACTCTATCTGAATATATCTTATAGCATATATGCGATAGAACTGGGTTCCAATATTTTATATTTTCTGATGTGTATCTGCATGCTTTATATGATCTTAAATCCCATCAAAGACAACATATATGACATTTATTAAGGAGAAAAAAAAAAAGGACAAATGTGTTACTTCACTGTAGCAAGCGTTCTGTAGAATATTAAGAGATTCCCATGCCAACTCTTGCCTTATTCAAACTAAGCCACATTAGGAGATAGTGGCTGGGAAATAAATTGATTTAATGAAAATAGTGCTGCAAATAGAGGGAAAGTTACATGGAAAGGTGGAAGAGAACCTAAAAGTGAATCATATGAGCAATTAGTTCTTACTTAGAAGTTGACAGCAGTGAGTTTCAGTGATAGCACAGACTCTAGCGTTGTTAGTTCATTTTACATCACTTTGTGCTGTGCAATAATGCTGGTATGCTAGTTATGCTACTTAGATTGCTGTGAAACAGGATCTTATTAAGCACCTCATTATTAGGCACCCTTGTTTAGCAGTTCTGGTTTGTCTCTTACTGGGGCTCTTTGTGAGGTTTTGGTTTTTTTGTTACAGCAAAACTGGAAATACATGATACTAGTCTTCAGGGTCCTGAAAGTACTTTCTTTCAGGACATAAACTGTAAATCCTACAGCACCGAGGGAGGTACTGTGGCTAGGAGGTATCATGAAAAAATAATGGGAAGCTAATACAGATACAGTTTGCCTGGCTTTAAAAGTTCTAGTACAGCCAACTTTAGGGAAATGGGAGCTTGCGAGAAAACAGCAGCAGCAAATCCTGCACTAGTATATATCCTGTGAAATGTCAGAGAGTGACACTGGCTTCACTGGAGCAGAATCAGGCAAAATTTCCCCCAGTTTAGAGCCTCAAAGCTCCTTTTTTTTGTAAAGACTGAAGTAGGAAGGTGCTAGTGCCAGGGGTCTGCATGTCTGTATTCTAAGTGCTCAGTCCTTCTCATTATTGTAATCCCAAATGCTGTGCATCTTTCCTGTCCTTATAAAATCAAGGACTTGAGAATTCTGTGGCAAGATCGTGGGCATCTGGCCCCCTAGCTAGATTTATTCATTTCTATAGCAGTCTGTAAGAGCTCCTTGAAAATTCTGAAGCAGGTTCAGATAACAAAACAAACAAAAAGCGTTCTTCTAGTTAATTCAAGTATAATAATAATTCCAAAGGCTATCCATGGTTCTGTCATTTGCTAGCTTTATTCTAGTGTTGATTTTAAAGAGTACCTATTCATAACCACAATGTAGGATTTGAAGATATATTACATATAAGGGCTTCCTGACAAATGAGTGGGCGTTGTGTAGTGCAAAATAACCTTCCTAGTCACCATATAGCTGCAGCTTTATTAGGACTATTAACAGCTGAAATAATTAAGTTTTGAAATGTGCATTATCTTTATTAGCCTCCAGGAGTAACATGTGGAAATGAGTAGGACCGTCCTCACCTCCCTGAGAAATGTTGCTCTGTGCCTTCTGCAGGTCCAAGAAGACAAACCTCCTTCAGTTTAAATTATTCTGGAAGGTTTAAAAATCCTTTAAAGATTAATTGTGTTTTCAGTATTTTCAAGAAAACTTCGTAGAATCATAATTTTGCAAGCTGTTCTGGATCCTGTGGCGAATTCAATGGCCACAACTCTACAAGAGAAATGTAGCCCAGTGTATAAGGAAATTTTTAGACTGCTTTAACCAGGAAAAATATTTTCTGCTCCGCTATTTTCTTTGAACTCAGATTACGCTGTCTCATTAGCAGTTCCTCAGTGTCTGACTGAAGTAGGAATCTGGATGAAAATGAACTGACAGCAACTTAATCTAAACAAGTAGGACATGGTAATTGCTTTTGGAGAGAAGTACTTTAAAACAGTTAGTAAAAGCCTGTGGGGTAGGAAAGGAGGAAGCAGAGAGCTGGGGGAGGTGTTGCTTCTGAACTGAACAGGTAAGGCTGAATGCTGTTTTTACTGCTGTGCTAGATACAGAGATAGGGCTTCTAATATCAGCTGGAGTTTAAGGTTCAAGCCCTTCAGGCTGCACAGTGCTCTTCTCTCTGTTTCTTCCCCCAATCTTTATCGATAGGAAACTCTTACACTTTAAGCATCAGCTCTGGTGCTTCATTCTGGAGCAGACAGAGGATAATGCACCTCACACTGCGAAAATGAGGCCAGATAGATACGCTTTTATTACCATTTAAATGTGAAGCTCCACAGACACTTCATATTTGCTAAAGCGAGCACTGTCACCAGAAGAAGCAGTCCTGCCTGCCCCTGGCCCCAAGTGGGCTTTTCCATCCATCCTCCTCACTGCATCAGCCTGCACCATCATACCTGCAGGCACAAGTCAAAACACCTCTGACGGCTGACCTGTGTAACCTACCTTATGGATGAACATGAAATGGAAATGGAAATCACCACCGTTGCTCACCACAGTGAGTCCCCAGAGCCAGCTGCCTGCAGGGCTGCCCCAGAGGGGCTGTGGGTTAGGAACAGGAGAATACAGGAGATGATTGCTTCTTTTGGCAGCAAAGCCAATGCCATTCCCTCTGCCTGCATGATGTAAAGAGCCAGGCACCCCTAAAAGCCACTCAAAGGGGACACTGGGGTGCAAAGCAGAGCACAGAGTTGTCAGATAGGAAGACTGAATTTAGGCCACCATAACTGTGCTCAAAATTTGTGAGGACTGATGGGGGACCAACCCAAAGAAAGGGAGAAAAGTGCCTTCTGAGGCTGATGGATGGGATATAGATGGAAGAAAGATAATAGGCAATCATGTGGATTAACTCTGTGTATCCATGTAGCCCATAATAAGAAGCACTGCCTTTCTGCATGCATCCGCTGTAACAAAGCCAGGTTCTGCAATTGCCACAGGGAGGACTGACTTTCAAAGAGCGGGTGACAATGGCAGCTGCTTTCAAGTGTGTGCCTGCAAGACCTTTGAAAACACCAGCTTGGATAAGAACCCAGATTACATGTTTGAACATAGGCAGTTGCCATGTTTCTGCAGTTATTACTTTGTCTTTCTGGTATGACAGAGATTTAAAAGAAAAGCACATACATTTTAAAATTATGACAGCCAGGATAGATGTCTGTGGTAGCATTGCAATTGTTTCAAGAAAAGGTGTTTAAGATGTTAAAATGTTATTTGATTTCTGTTCAGATGAATGAAGGTAATTTGGGACATTTTATTATTTACTTATAATACACAGAATAATTTTGAATTCATTTATAATGATTGATTCTGAATAATAAAAAAGTCTTACAACTCAGACTGGAGGGGTGGGGTGAATCTCCTCCATACATCTTTTAATTTTTTTTAGTGTGACACCAAAATTATAGACAAAAGCCTTGTT
Organism: Pyrocephalus nanus; assembly: GCA_038380795.1. Taxonomy (NCBI): domain Eukaryota; kingdom Metazoa; phylum Chordata; class Aves; order Passeriformes; family Tyrannidae; genus Pyrocephalus; species Pyrocephalus nanus. The sequence goes on from CM076260.1 coordinate 40,651,946, forward strand.
ATGCATGTATGTGGAAAGAAAAGGATCAGAAAGAGAGATTACAGTCATTTAATCTGTAAAATTTACACTAGTTTAAAATTAGAAAGCTATAACTAATTATCTCATTTGCAAAGATTGAGCAAAATCTAACCAAATATCCATGACAAGAGTCTGATTTATCATGTATCTCATATGATATCTTTTCCATAATAGCTAATCAATGAGAACCAAGTGCCAGTCATTGATCTAATGGACAGATGGTGATTTCCATTCGATAAGGATTAAAGTTTTGGCAACAAGGATGGCTAGAGGTATCAGTTTTGCTTGGGCTGAAGAGATTGTTGAGAACTGCGTTCAAATATTTGTACTGTAAATGAAGGCTGTATTTTTCTACACAGAGAAGCTAGCCATGCTCCTCACAGCCACTGCTGTTTGTGCTTGTCAAGTCACCAAACCACAGTGCAAATGCTCCACATTCAGCTTCGCTCTCAAAGTACGCAGCAGGGTTTAAGGTGTTCGCTTTCTGATGTACTGCATAGGCAGGTCAATGTATCTTTGAAAGTTGGCAACATCATGAATAGGCTTGATAAGTGTTTTTTCTGAATGCACTTTATTGCTCAGCCTTTGAAAGAAGCCCCCTCTGACATTTCAGGATGACTGATGATGTCCCAAATGTCTGGATCCATATTACACAGAGGGCTGCTGCACACTGAGGAGATGAGTGGGTCACCAAGCAAATAGGTGTCTCTGCCTGGCCCCAAATTTCTGTGTGCAGCCCCTAACAGTGGTTTTCCCAGAGCAAATAATGGATCTGAGTGCCCCACTAGACAAAGATTTTTATCTTCACCAACTGCCACTGATTTGGTTGTGTTCTCCAGATGGATTGCAGCATGGAAGCCCATGAGATGAACTTGCACCATTCTTTTGGAGAAGTGTTTCATTGATATTATTGGCTACAGGCCCTTTACAGGAGAGAAGTGCTTGTTTCCAAAGACCTTGATGTGTTATGTCCAAGCTAGCAACTCACTAGAAAATGAAGTTAATCATGACACTTTCCTTGTGTGGCTTCCCAAAAGTAAAAATGAGAAATAAAAAAGGCAACACAAGAAAGTGTTTCATATTCTGTTTTGCTTCCTTCTTCTCTTACCTTCACATTTTTGCTGTTTTTGCTGCCCTAAGTTCCCAAAATTACTCTGGTCCCTGTCACGTCTTATAGAATTGCAACCATGGATCAGGACAACATTAATAGACCCTGAACAAACACCTATTTGAAAATAATAATAGTTAAAACAATCCCAAAATGTTCCTGCCTAGAGGATATTAAAGCCTGAGGAATAAGGTACTTGCTGTGTTCTCTTTCAGTGAGCTGCTAGCTCAGAATTATCATTGTGACAATGTGATTTTCCATGGAACCACAGTGCAAGCTTTCTTTTTTATTAGAAAAAGTGTTAAGTGTACCTAGATGCCCAGCCTGAAATAGGAGCTAATAATGGATACACAAAGACAAGGCAGCAGAGTTAAACAATAACCTGATACCTGCTGGGATGGTCAGTTATGTTCTCAGTACTGTTCTGTATGATAATTAATCTTTAGGCAGCTCTGGTAAAGTGTGATTTAAATCCCAAGTAGAACACGCTCAGCAAAGAATCTGTAAGAACTCTGTATTATACTGGATTTGGGCAAAGAAAAATCACATATATCAAGGCTGCCGCAAACAGTGAATTAAGTTTCTGGAGTCTATCAGAGACTGGGTGGCTGTAATGTCTTCTAAACCTGGAGTAGCTCAGCTACCTCTGACAGTAGGGTCACAGGGCGCTGGTATTTATTATATAGTGAAGTCTGCCTTAAATGAGCAGACAAGGGAGTGGTGGAAAGGATTGATTAGCAAGAAAGACCATGAGTTGGACAAAATTATACTTAACTTGGTGAGTATTTCAGAGAAGCCTGTTCAGACTCTGCCAGTCATGCTGGGGGATTCACAGCAACACTGGTTTAGAGGGACAGTCTCAGTGCTGTGAGAGCAGCCTAAGTAGTTCACAGTCATATTTAGACCCCAGCATTCCTGTAAGTGGGGATAGAAGATACAGGCAGGGAAAGGAGGACTGCAGTTGGGAGCAGGATGGATTTCCTGGTCATCCTCTATTCATCTGGATGCTAACTTTTCTGTTAGGACTCTGGATTAGGATGAGAAAAAGGTAGAGGAATTTACTTTTTCTCCAAATAATGCACAAAAAAACCCTCTGAACAAAACCAGTGGCCAATTTGGGTAGCGAAACAGCCAGTATACAGAAAGCTTGGATTAGTTGCCATAGAATGAAAAAGATAACTTGATGAAGGCATCACTGCCATTTCTTGGGGATGCATTTCTGTGTTGAAAACTGAGCACAGAATGCTGTCATCTTCTTGCCCTCACATTTGCTCTTGCTGTCAAGCCCTGGTAACCCAGAGGTGTCTTGTTTCCCTACCAGCTCTCCCACAGTTCCCTGAAAAAGGGACTATACACCCCAAATTTCTTTCCTACCTCATCTTGTCCCTTCTGTCCCTTTTGGGGACACTCCTATTAGTTTGATTTTTACTGTGTATATTTCCAAAATTTACCTTTTAAAAAAGTGTTAGGCTACACAACAGAGTTGGGTTTTTTCTTAGCTGACAAAGGAGATGAAAAGCATTTGATTAGGTACAACTTTACAGTGCTTGTAATGTTTTCTTACCAAATATGCAAAGGAAAACAAGTTGTTCTGTGAGTATCACTGCTTGTGGAGTCTGATTTCCTACAGATTTGTATCCCGTTTCCTTTCCTCACACTCACCACAATAGTTCTGTCTCCCTCTGTAAACCCTCTGACATCTGTCAGGCAAGAAATAATATATACCCTGGCTAATCTGGACCCATGCATATGCAGATTGGGCAGCTGGCTACTACCAGGCCACGTAACGTATCACATCTGAGTTCTTCCTGCCCTCTTTTCAATGGGGGTTTTCATGCTGAGTCTCTCTCCACTTCCCAGCTGCAGATTTCAAAAAAATGCAGTTAATTGTCTCTAAGACTTCTGCTCCATTTCTAAATTTGGGTTACGTTGCCCAGCACACTAAAAAGTTATTAAGTAGACTGACTGGCAGAAAAGAGGAGCACCAGAAGGACAGAGGCTTCATTTCCTTAGCAAACTAATCTGAAATATTTAACTTAAATCATTCTCTTTAAGGATAAAACAGTGGTGCAAACAAAACACTTTTTTCTTCTGTGGTGCAAACAAAAGATGTGAGAGGCTGAATCCAAAATCAGCTGCAGAAGATGGCATCTGTGTCCCTTTACCCCAGGATGAAGTCACTAGATTAACCTTCGGGAGGCAGGAGTTGCAATACTTTCCTCTGTACCAGGATCTGAGCTTCAGCCTCTCTAGGGAACATCCCTTGGTAGGTAGAGATTCCCCTGGTTCATCATGTTGGCACTTTCACCTCAGACTGACTGAGGTGTCATTGAGTGAGGCAGGAACTGATTCTTGGGTGATGATCCCTGTCACCAGGCCAGAGAACCATAACCAGCATTAGTATCTGTTTCAGAACTGAATACAAAAGTTGGGCAGCACTGGAAGGTGAGTTCAAATCATACCAGTTTGTTTGAGGGGAGAAGCACCTGGATTCTCTTTCTTTCTTTGCCTATTAGGGGTTTGTGAGTTAGTACCTCACTGTCCAAGTTGTTCTGGCTTTTAAATTGAAACCCAGAGCATAATTCTTGCTTGTCTTCTAGCCTAATTGGCTGAGACAACCATGAAACTAGAAGTTTTGCATAGCTTTCTTGCTATGTCTTAATGAAGATGAAAGGACAATACTTTTAGCTGTGAAGATCCCTCCAAAAAGCATCTAGAGAACACATGAAACTTACATATAGGTTTTCTTCAATGGCTCTAATTTTTCCAAATTCAAGCAAATTTTTAATGGGGAAAACAGTAGGTCCATCTTTTACTTCCAAAAAATTGTCTCAGACAAACATCAAGTACCTGCCGAAAGATCATATCACTGAAATGTTTTTAAACCATTAGACCTATTTGGCAAATAAAAACATATTTTTCACTGGCATTGTCTTTGAAAATGATCTGTCAGTTTTAACTGAAACCTAGAAAAAATATTTAGTCTCTCCAGCATGGAAATTTCTGATCACATACAATTTAGCAAAGTTACTTAAATGAATCTACTACCATAATATTGAGGTCTGACACAAAGAATAGCCAGCTTTACATGCATAAAAGGCTGGTGGTAAAGCAAAAATCTTTGAATCTTACAACATATTTTACAAAAATTGAAGCTCACATGGCATTCCTATACAGAATTCATCCTATCGTGAGATAGTCCTCAGGTTTCATATTGGCTATAGAAATTATGGACTCAGCATGATGAGGTTACATACTCCAAATATCATATCAAAGGGGAAAATGGCAAAATCTGAACTAATGCTGAGATTTTCCCCTATATTTCTACACCTAAATTTAAAACATTATATTAAAAATTTAGAGGATCTGTAAACTGCCATCGTTGTACATAAGATTATTAATCTTACAGTTTAAATGTGTTTGAGCATATTTTTGCAACTTCATTTTTCTGTCCAGAAAAAATAAAGGGAAACACAAACAAATTGTGGGGGGAAAATAAAGGGGGCTTGGGGGCTTGCAGCTACACTGGAAAACTGCAGAGGCTTTGACGTGGAGGCTTCATTATCCCTTCCACTCCCTCCCTGTAGAGATTCATTAAAATGTCAGCTGTGTGAAGGTATACCCGTAAATATATAAATAATACATAATAATTCCATTTGCAGATTCCACTCGAGAATACTAGCCCCAAACCATTTTAGTCTTGCTTATACCAGGAAAGATCATAAACATTATTCTGTTCTGGTGCGAGTCCACTGGCAGTAATAATGTTGGTGCTGCAATACAGAGCACACACGTGGCTTTTCCTTCAGAACCATTGTATTGAACTACCATACTGTGGTAGGTGAGTACTGTTGACTTTGTTGCCTTCTACATAGGAAGGAGTTGTCCTTTTAAAATAACAGCAGCTCACCTCCATGTAACAGCAGTCTCCAGCTGATCTATCCCTGGATGTTTGGACCGGGTGGATGAATTCTCACTTTAGATCCTCCCACAGCCAAGTACAAGAAGGTGCTGTTATTAAGAAAGTATATGTTTTGCAGACCATCTTAGTTATGGTATTGCCTAAAATTTGTGTGGTATTGGCTAGCCAGCTTATGAGAACATGGGTAATTAGGTATGGACCATATATGTTTATCAGGATCCCTTTATCATGGTCCACTTTGTGTACAGGCAAAGGCAAGAGATACCATGCTGGCTGCAGAGAGAGATGGCATCTGATAGATGGCTGCACCTCTCCCTTTTAGGGTCATACTGCTAGCCAGTATGAACAAAACGTTAACAACTTGAGGACAGCTGTTTGGCAGTCTGTGTGAAAGGGGTAGGTGGTCTCAGCCTTGCTCATGGCAGCCTATTGGCTACATAATGAAAACTCCCTTGCAACCTCCATTAATCAACACCCAAGTTGGCAACCTCAGAGAGTTTAGCAGATAAATCATAGAGTCACAGAATGGTTTGGGTTAGAAGGGACCTTAAAGGTCTTCACACTCTTCCATTTTAAAGGCATTCCCCTTGTCCTGTCTCTACATGCCCTTCTAAAAGGTCCCTCTCCATCTTCCTTGTAGGCCCCCTTTAAATATGGGAAGGTGCTGTAAAGTCTCCCTGGAATCTTCTGTTCTCCAGGCTGAACAACCCCAACACTCTCAGCCTGTCTCTGTAGGACAGGTGCTCCATCCTACTGATAATCTTCATGCCCTCCTGTAGAACTGTTCCAATGGGTCCATGTCCTTATCTTGGGTGTCTCAGAGCTGGATGCAGTACTCTAGGTGGAGTCTCACCAGAGCAGAGTAGAGGAGCATAATCACCTCCCTCGACCTGCTGGCTAGGCTGCTTTTGATGCAGCCCAGGATGCAGTTGGGTCATGTCTAGCGTCTCATCCACCAATACCCGAAGTCCTTCTCTGCAGGGCTGCTCTCAGAATAAACATAGAGACTGAATCACCCTCTTGGCCTTCCCAGTGGCTCACAAAGGATAGAGCTGAAGGCAAAATCCGTGGACAGGGCAGCTTGGGAGACTTTGCGTAGCACAGTCTGGATAAAATCCATTCCAGGGGATTACATTTTCCAGGGCTGTCAAGTCACTACTTTGTAAAACTAGTAAGTTGATTTTTAAAAGATGTTAAAGGAATCTTAAGGAAAAAAAAAAAACGTAATTACTATAAATGCAAGTTTTCCATTGGGTCATACATCTTCATTTAACATAGTTATTTAGTGATTCCTAAAGGAAATGATTATAGTCCTTTGTTCTTAAACAAATAAATTGTGTTCTTTATCCTCCGAAAAAGCTGATAATATGATAGGTGCAGCTCTAAGGAATAATTATACTAAATGGCCGTGGATACCTCAAAAGACAGAATACATCTATTATGCAGAATTCCCTACAGAAATCTTAGAAATCTTATATGCATTGATTGCTAGTTAGCATTAGAAAGACTTTTGCAAGTTGACTTTACCAAAGCAGCAACTATTTGCATTAGCAAACAGGCAACATCAGCCAGCTGATAAGAACACAGTGGAGTAATGCAATTAATATAGCTATGTCTGTTAATTAGTGTTTGCTGACTGTCAAAAGAAGATACTGTTCGGAGACAAACTTATTTTCCTGATTAAAGAGTAGGGCCCATCTTGTTGAATTGAGCTGGACCCACTTTTGATCTAATTAAAGCTAGCAGAGTACTGTGTGCTGGAAACTTATGCCACTCTGACATAATATTTGCATATTCATAAGTGAGATGGATTGATATTTTGCAATTAACATGGACCAATGAGAATAAAGCCTAATTAGTAAACATGCTCTCTTTATTAACTTTCAGGTCAGGCCTTTGTTGTAGGATAAAGTAATAATGGAACAGGAAGTCCCTTTTAAGAAAAAAACTTATGTCATGTACAGTTCATTCCTTTCTCATTCAAGCTCCATCTACTTGTTACTCTTCCAAAATGCTGGGAGATGCAAAAAACTACTGGGCTGTTCAGCTATTGACAAGTTCATTACAATTCACTTTTTATCTGACTCGAGTTTTCTGCTTTCAAGTCAAATCTGCAGGTTTGGAATGTTGTCCTAGATCCTCAGATGACAAAAATTGCGATTACATCAAGAAGATTCAATGCAATGGTGTGAATGCAAGAAGCTGGACACTATGGGGGAGGGGGGAGGGGCAGGTGGGCTTAAGAAGCTTTCACAGCCCCACAAAACATGGAAATTTCTAGATTTATATATAAATTATTTCTATATATAAATTATAATTTTAAAGATCAGATTGTAGAAATTATGATCTGCTCATAATCAGCTGGCAGAATACTTAAAAAGCAAATTATGGCTCTGTGTAGAGCATACTACATGTGTTTTTCAAAAATGTCTCACAGCCCTAACTAATATCCTCATTATGATTAAGTAAAATTAATTCTGTATGTCAGTGTTTACAAATTCAGTGATTCCAGCCTTCATTTTTTTTGTCTATTTAAAATACACAAGGATAAGGCAGTTAACTAGATGTAACACATCAGAAAATGGCTCACAAACAAATATTATGCAGCATAAACTCCCATTAACTAATAATGTATTTGACATTGATTGAAAGTGATTAACTCCAGTGCTCTTTTTCATGTCGTTAGTTAAACTAAATACCAGTGTATAAGGGAAAAGTTGGCATCTTCTCATTTTGCAAATGGATTGAACAAAGCTGACTTCTTCCTCATATTAAGTTAAACTAAAGGATTAGTAGATGCATTAGGGAGAGACAGCAATCCAGGTAAAGCAATAATAGTCAATGAGGCAGTCTCAATCATTCACCTTTCCTACTTAAAAGAGGTTAGTTACCTAATGATAAAATTTCATGGTCAATTTGGAATATGTAATTAAATCTGATTGTAAACCTACTGCTATTTCTCTCTTCTTCAGAGGTCAGCACAGCAGTATAATTCCTGACCCCTGTCCATGAGCATTTTCTTATATCTGGCACCAAATATTATTTTGGAAGAGATCTCTTTTTATTCCCAACCTTCAGCCAGCAGCTTGCTTCTCTGCAAGATCTGATAAATGAATCACACAGATTCTCATTCCCAAATGTAAGTTGTGACAGGAGCCCAGACCCCCACCATACCTGCCCCCCTGGGACTTTGGTGCCCGCTCTACTGGTCTTTCACCCCTTGGCTGTCCACAGGAGGCTGGTCATGAGCCCCCTGTTGGGGTGGTTGCAGGTGTCACTCTCTGCACTGTGTCCACAGAGTGCCATGTGGATAGAAATCCTCAGACCATGGTAAGAGCTGTGTGTGGAGTTCAACTCCACCAACCCCCTTCCCATTTCCCTGTTTCCTCCTTCCCCCTTCACCTTTTTCTCACTGCTAGATGTGCCTGTCAATAAGACAAATTTAGGATGGCTCTGTTCTCAAAATTCCTGAGAGAGGGCAATAATTTGTTTGCTTTGCTTGTCTTCAGAGCAGGATCCAAACAGTGATGCCTGGCCTCCCCAGTGCTCCTTCAACTTTTCAGCACAGGAGTTCTCCATGAAGTTTCCTCCTTCTTTACCCCTTTCTGCACCAAAGCTGCTCCTTTCTGACCCAGCTGCAGGGATGTGGGGACCTAGTATGTGCTCTAAGTGTCCAGTTTTCCGTCTTCCTCCTGCCATGGCTGTTTCTGCACTGCTGAGACTCCCTGCAGAAGCTCCTGCTCTAGGACTATTGCTGTACCCACTCCCTTACTGGCTTTTATCAAAGAAAACTTCAATAGTGGCAATGACCAAAAATAGTCCTGAATATTGTCTGCAATCAGCAGAAATTTGCTATGACAGGACCATAAGAGCATGAGAAAATGAGGATGCTTCAGGAAAAAACAGTGCAGTAGCCTATGATGAACTATAACTGATGAAGTTAAGGCAAATAGTGATTTTCTGCATAATGATGCTGTCTCAAAGGCTAGAAGGAGGATATCCTTCATTTTGGAAAAGCATAACTACCTACAGATAGGGTAAGATTGAATCTCATGAGAAATTGAATCTCATGAGAGAAGAACAGAATTCATGACAACTTTCTACGTTTGGGAACAGTCCTCTAAACAGAAACTCACCTGGAAACTTACCTCAATCTGAACTCTTGAAGAAAGTGGCATGCTTTTTGGAGGAGTGCAATTGGGTATGCTTAGGGTAGATCTTGCATGAAGCAAAGAGGAAGAAAATCTGACTTGTGGATGATGATAGGCTTTGGTCATGGGCAAGGCATCTGATTGTTCTGCCTTGACAATATTGAGGCACTTCTGAGAAAAGTAATTGTGAAAAATGACACAGAATGTGGTTTCTAGTATTTCCAGTGTTAGATATTATCTCAAATGAGATTTTCAGATGTAAGCTTAAGTGTACTTTAAATACCTTTTCTCTGGCTAGCAGTTAGGTTTTAAGGTAATTTATTTAAAAGTCTTTCTTTTATTAGCAAGCCCTACATCTTCCAGGCACCCATCTGAAAAATCACAGTTTGAAGCCTAAACCATTTACTATAGCCGCTATACTTTCAAAATGTCTTAGGTGATCAGATGAATGGCTGAGTGTTAAAACTTGATAAATTCAGATTAGTGAGGATTTATAATTATCTAATATCAAAAGCATCTGACCACTGGAAGAACTTATTAAGAACTGCTTTTAATTCACCATCTCAAGGAGCTTTTGATTCAAGATTATATTTTCAGAAAAGGAAATGCTCTAGTTCAAACAAGTATTAAATATAAGAAATCAATATTGTCTGTACTCTTGTTATATAACAGCTCAGATTAGCTGTGGTCTCCTCTGAAACTTGAAAGTTCATTACTAACTTAACCTTAAATTGGAGGGGAAAAATAACACTGATCCCTATTAGCTAAACAAGACAAAACAAAACAAAATGAACAAAAAATGTTTCCTTAGGTTTTAGGTCCCATGATCATCTTTATGAAGTGATTAAGAAAGAAGAATGTTCTGTGTAACTGTGGCCTTAACAGCACTGGTCTGTCCCAGAAAAAGCGAATGAGCAGGTGACTGAGGTCAACTGCCTGGTACTGGTAGGTGGAAGAGATCACAGAGAAGAAAGTAGGAAGTGAAAATAAAGGGATAACAGAGATGATCTGTCAGGTCAGCTTTCCTATTTTAAATAACTTAGGAACTGGGGAGGACACTGCAGCTCCCAGTTTCCCAGTCCTTCTTGTAATGGCTCATTTTCACCAGAGGAGAAAAGGAATTTCATTCCTCCTCCTCAGAAAAACATTTAAGCTCCTAATGCACCTTGAGCACTGATCTCTCATTCATTCCGAATAGAAAAAAGTAAAATAAAAATTAAAAAAAATTAGCATATCTGTTTCCAGAATCTCCTGGTCATGATGACAGCAGAAGAATGAAGTCTCTGAGCAAACACGAAATTTCACAAGACAAAAATGCTGAGTAGGAATCAAGAAGTGTGACTGCACAGAGTTGTTAACATGTCTGAAAATCATGTCCTTGTCGACTTTAGAGACATTAAAGAGTGCCCAAGCATCCTACTTTCTACAGCAATTATGAAATGATTTTTCTATGTCTTCTTGAAAAACAAAACCTCCATAAGATTCATTTTCTTACATGACTTCATCAATCTCCACGTGAACTGCAGAGACCTGTAATGGAGAATGAAGCTCTTTCTTCAACACCTTCTCCAAAATACCTCTGATTATTCGGATACCAATACTGTAACAAATTATTTGTAACAAAATCCCCATTTTTCTAAGATCTATTGCAATGTTATTTCTGTTTGGGCACTTCTACTGCCTCTTTTACAAAAAGAAGGCTCTAGATGTCTGACTGCTTTCAAATTGTGGCTTCTGATCCTACTTACCTCATCAAAAGAAAAATGAAGGGCATTAGGTACATTTCTACTGTGCTGCACTATTCATCTTGCATGAAAAGACAAAGCAAAATGGCTGCCTTACATGCAGTAATTTGCACTCTGAATTATTCAAATGCTTTTTCTTTCTCTTTTCATAGTTAGATGGTGCCTGAATCAACTCAAATCAAAGTGGGTAATAAATTGATATAATTTCCTATCAGTCTTGCAGAAAGTCTCATTCAAAATAGCTGCAGGTTTACCAGTCCATCACGCTCTGAAGACTTCCAGGGTGGTGTTTCTGATGCCAGTGAGTTACCAAACTCTTGAACTGGGGCTCCTTGCACTTCAGTGCTAAAGTTTTTACTTTTTTTGTACAAGGGTGTTTCAGATAAAGCTCTGATAGGCAAGTTGTTCTTGTTCAGAATGGCAGTAATCCCATATATTAATAGTATGCAGTAGCAGATCTTCATCATTCTTGTGGTTGTAACACTTATTTATGTAAGAGATTTGACATCTCCATGGTGTGTTGTATGCCAAAATTCTCTGTCATAACCTAATTACCATGTGAGTTTTGATAATGATATAAACATGAATGGAATGTTATAAATGCAGGATGTTTAGTTTGCACTTGCAATAGAATATTCAAACTCTATGTGTATGAGGTATAGTATGTATAAGGAGCCTATATTTTTTCAAAGCTTGCCAAAAAACAGATGCAAAAATAAAACGTGGACATGGGGCAATTTCCATGCCTACCAAGTGCTCAGCACCTGCTTATGGATCAGAGATTCTTGGGAAGGACAGCCAGCTGCCTAACCTGCTAGAGATGAATTCAGGTATCAGAGAGTTAAAACACTTGCTCATTGGTTTTCTCAGCTCCTATTTTAATTTGCTCTCTTTTTTTTTTGGACAGCTCTGTGAAGGCAGTCTGGTTCGTTGCTTCACCATACTAATGAGACTCATCCATCTGCCTCTGTCATTGCCAGGCTCTCTTTTCTGCTGGAAGTCAGAGATGAACGCTCAGGACAGGTCCTTTCTAGGCTGCAGTACTTAATCATTTCTAAACACGCTAGATGGCCTCAGGCAGTGAAGGCAACAAGCATTTAACCCAGGCTTGGCAGCTCGAGCTTCCACATAGGCTGGCTCTAAGCCTTGATAATGAAAAGTAGCTGTGCTTTTACTCTCCACTTAACCAGATGCTCTTTGCTTCTTGGGGCAAAAGGTTAAATAGATATAAGAACCCATGCTAGTTTTGAAGCCTTTTATTAGCAGTCCTTATAGAAGTGAAGTAGAGCATTCGGCTCCCCTGACTATGTCTCTCTCAGAATCCTGTACTTAGGACTGTGTCCACTAACTAGAGGAATGTAACCTCCTCACCCAAAGCTCATTGCTTGTTCAAGTAACAATAAATAGAACCTAAAGCCCACTTTGCCACTTAATTATTTAATGTTCTATTTTCATAGTGAGAATGAATGAAGGAGACATTATCAGTTTTGTTTAATGGTGGCAACACCTTATATTAACAGTGCAGATAAAGCATTTTTTCCACCATGGCTGGGACAACTGATTTATTTTTCCACTCCATCTACTGCTCCATATGTCTCTGGAATCTGCCTTTTTCCCAGAGCTCATGTTAGTATAAAGCAATTGTCTGGGATGTGTAAGAATTAAGTATCCCATCATTCAGGCTAGACATGCAATTAGAAGAGTTGCACTAATTTCCACTGCTGAGACCCTGTCACTTTAATTTATCCTTACTTTCCTGCATTTAGGTCTTCTCTGGTTTGAGGCCAAGGGTTTTATATAGTTTGAGGCAGTGGTTCTGTAATGCCAGAGGTGGGGGGGAGGAGGAGTTGGTGGCTGTGGGTGGGAGAGGGAAAAGAGCAGACGAGGGGAAGTGTTAAGGGCAGGGGAAGAATAAGAACTGGCTGAAAAGAACAAAACTGACACATACTACACAGTTTAAAGATCTAAAGCATGTGCCAAATAATGATGTGTGGAGCAGCTGCAAAGGAAAGTAAAGCTTTCAGAGAGGAAGTCTTTATTGAACTGCAACACTATGTGTCACCCCAGATTATTTTCTGGTTTTTACGTAGGTGTTTAACATTAAGCCTCAGTAGCGGGGCTGGGTTCAAATGGCTTGTCTAAGAGCGCTGCAAAACCTGTCCTCTGCTCTGCTCCAGATTTCACACGGGAGAGCCGAGGGTGCAGGAACATCAGCTTCAGCTCAGTTACCACCTCCCTGTGCCTGCTGGCTTCCACACTGAGCTGGTGGAAACCCTTAAAATGGCATAAATCTGCCAGTGCACTGCTGAGTTCCTGCGTAAAAGTCCAGGACGACCTCAGACAAGAATTTTTTCTGCATTTCTCATTTTGCACACCATTCCTGCTGCACTCAGGATCAAATTATTCCTAGATCCAACCGGTAAAATTTAAAAAAACCCTCAAGCTTTCCAAGCTTTTATGCAACGAAAACTCTTAATTACTAATATCTTTATGGAAAACAGTGAATAGCTTTCTAATTAGGGAGAGTTTTGTGTGAGGTTATTTATATGGAACTGTCTGGGTTGATTTGTGTGTTTGTCAGTCCAGCAGAAGGAAATGTGCAGAAAATAGTTACTGATATTGGGTGATACAGAAATACAGTGCTACAGTAAGTGGTTCTCTTGCTCCATTGTTTTTCAAACAAATACTAAAAAGTACCAACACAGTATACTTCAGTAAATTTAAGGAAAAGTATAGGGAAAATTGGCAAAACCGCATCTGCACTCATTAAGTCTTTTTCAATAGGGTAAAGAAAATGAAGATATAAGCTGCCATTCTGGACTTGCATCTCAGTGATGACATATTTACAATTTGATTTTGTGTTTTCTCACTACTGGAGGGTATAAAACACTGTATTAGGCATACTTATTACTAATAAAGTGTTGCAGAGGACTTAAAATGCTGATAAACTATTATTATAACTTACTTAAGTCAGTTCCTTCCTATAATATCCATTCATTTGGATGGTCTGATGCAAGGACAAAATCAGACATGTGAAGGGAAGGACTCAGATGAAATCTAGGTGTGATGTAGATATTAGATCCTGGATTTATACTGTAGATCCTAGAAATTTAGATCGATGTTTTCAAAGATATTTGGCAAAATGAAAGAGGAATCAGGCAACTAAGTGCCTTTGAAGCTCTAGGAGTTTGTGAGACCTAGTGGTGAGGAGCTTGACAGTTAAGTTGTTCATTGTTTGTATAATTTTAAGCATTTTTATATGCTAAGGAAAAGATTGTTCTACTGCCTATGTGCATATCAACTGTAGTTGAACTGTACATTATTATTAATTGGGTTTATATACTTGTGTGTGGAGACCAACCAAGCACAAGACCCTGCTGCACTGGGCCCTGTACAAACACAGTGACAGTTTCTAGCTTGAGAGTTAAAGCTCCATGGACAAAATAGAGTAAGGAGAAGGGAACAGAAATGTATAATGTAATCAAAGTGAATGTAATGATGGCTTGAAAACACCGTAGAAACATTACAATCTTCCAGAGATTTTCTGTCTCAACCCTCGCACTAAAATGCAACCAGGGCAGCCTAGATCTCCCACCATATGTGCAGAGCTAATTTCCATTAACCATCTGTGTTGGAGAGAGCAGAGGAAAGGGATGAAAAGCAATTCAAAGGAAACTGAGATCAAGAAACATTAAGGGAGGGAGAAGATGGATGCAGAATCAAGCAGGTAATTTCTAGTGTGTTTCCTGAATCCTGTCCTCACCAGTGTTTTCTACCCCTCGCACGCTCATCCCCTTCTGACTTTTATGTCCTTCTCCATTGTGGGCATGATGAAGAGACCAGCCTCCACTCAAGCCCTGCATGGGTTCCTCACCATGTGTTGCAAGGCCTGCCTGAATCTTCTAATGACAGAAAGAGACTGGTGACTGTTTTCAAAACAGAAGTTTTCAACCAGTTTGTTCTCACCACATAGTGATTTAGACTGTATTTTGTTGTATAGTTTGTGTGAAAATTATGCTGGACACTGGGAAGTTCTTAATAAAGTCAGACTTATGTTTTGATAGGTTGTAAGTAATGGCAAGTCCCCTTCACTTTCTGTCTTCCCGCAGTGACTGTCATTTAAAGCAGCTCCGCTGATCCCATCTGTCATACCAGAGATCAGCAGGAGAGTGCAATTCTAATGCAGCCAAATCTTTCCTTAGGAAAGCCGTTTTTGTAAAAACTCGGTGAAAATAAAATCAAAGCCTCAGATAAGGTAGACCTGCAAACTCAGTACTCTGAAGGTGCAGACGCAAAATATTTAAGGATAATGTGAACTTGATTCGTAGTCTGCTCTCCTGTGTGTTCCATACTTGCTGCTTGTGTTTACAAGAGCAAAATGAGAATGTCTTCAGACACAAATAAGTAGTATTAGCAGAGCAATTCTTCAGAAGTACGTGTATTCTTTTCCAAAGTCATTTGCATAATAATAAAAGAAGAAAGGTATATAACCTAAACTACATATCAGCAGAATTGTTTCTAAAAATTAATGCTTTTCAAGTTTTCCAAGAGGCATTGAAATCAATGAGGTAATTAAAAGTGGTGGAAAAAACAGAAGGAGAAAGAAAGGGGAAAAAAGGATTAATAGGATGCTATTAAATGCCCACTGGCCCACTGATTACAGCGTTTTGCTGGAGTTTGGGTGACCCTGGTTTGCATTCCTGGACTGTTAGAATGTCCTTGTGGGAATTTTGGACAACTAAATTGTTTTTTTGTGCCTCATCTTACCTATAAAGCAAGAACTGCAAAAGATGTAACCAAGGTTTTAGAGGACTGCAGAGCAAGTTCTCCAGAGATCCTCTAGTGTTAGTAAATGAAGCGACAACTTCCTTCCATTTCTACAGCAGTCGTTGCTATGTAGTAAACCAGAAGTAGTCCCTGTCTAGGAGGGTACACTCATCATGAAGTAGAGAGAAGAAACCAGGAACCTATGTTCCAGAGCCCATGACACTGCTCAATGGTCCTTTGTAATGAGATCTTTTTTTTTTTTTTTAATATATATATATATATATATATATATATATAAAATAAGGACCTCTATGCCCAGATATTATAATGATGGAGACCTTTAAGAGTTCCCAACATAAAAAGATGCTCTTCAAAAGTCCAATACCAAAAATAAATAAAAATGTATCAGAAACTTTGTGTTCATTGAAGAGAGTTCACTGTATAATGCATAACATTTGAAAAGTACTAGAACTGCAGCACAGGTTTAATTTTTGATAATAAAACATTAAAGATGCATTTTCAGTCTAATGATTCCATGATAAGCTGTCTCACGCTGCAGGTAAGAATATAGTAATATAATGGAAGGAATTAGCAAAATTATCTGTGTCTTCCTGTCTCTGGCCCTGAAACCAATACCACTGTTGGCATCTGGAGGCTGCACCTGTCATGAGTAATGGCCCTTGTTTTTACAGGAAGGATAAAACTGGTATTTCAGTGCCATTCATCATATATAATAAACTCTCTGCCTTAGTACAAATGCATTTATATGCCAATACTGGAAACGAGTACAGGAAATACAAGCAGTCAGTTGTGTATGTTAGATACACTTTTTGTAATACTTCCTTTTGCTAACAAAATAAGTCACCAGCTCTGTCTTTCAGGGGTAGATTGGCAGAGCTGAAATTGCAGGCTCTGTGTCGCGAAAGAGCACGATACCCTCTTTGCCCTTTAAATCTCATAACAATGCTAGAGCTTCAGCTGTTTTATGGGCTCTGAATTGCCTGACCAGAAACATGGACCCAAGGGCTTAAGCTATCCCAAAATATTTAGTCATACAAGCAAACACGTTCTGCTCACAAGGGCTGTCAAGATGTCTGAGTGAGATAAATGTCTTATTTTCTGATGGTTCCTTATGAATGATAGTGCTTGTGAGTGGTGGGGCACAGGAGGCAGTTGGGCTCCATGGGTTGTATTTAGCTTTGGTGCTCTTCCATCAGCCCATCCCATTTGCTGGAGTTCCTTTTCATACCAGCATTTTGGCCCCCCCATCTCTCTCCCTCTAGACAACTTCTCCTACAGGGAGTTAAAAAAGGTTCAAATGACCTTCCCAGCTAGCTTCTGGGATGAAACCCCAACCATTGTAAAGCTTCATCTTCCTTAATGAAGGGCAATAAGTTTGTCCTGTGGTTTCTTCTCAGTGGGAGATTACTGCCCTTCCCAGATATGGGTCCATCCAGAGGGGAAGAACAACTAAATGCTGGCAAGGGCCCTTCTTCTTACTGTGTTTCTGGCCACAACATCCAGTTACTCTGGAGAAGTTGGTTTGCAAGTTTAATCATCAGGTTTCAAATAATTAAACACCCTAGAAATGTATTTTCGAATTATAACAGAGTTGACTTTGCCCTCCAGTTATAAGTGTCAGTAATGCCATTAATTCTTTTGAATGGTCTTAATAGTTTCTGCACCAACAATGGGGAATAACATGAATGCTGTAGTGGAGGATTTTAAAGCCAGAATAAGGCCGTGACAAAATGAACCAACTTTTTGGTTTATCTAGTTCCTTTGAAATCAAGGGAGTTATGCTCTGTTACACCACACAAGAAGCCAAGTCATTTAAAGCATTGTATGATTTAATAGCAACTCTGCCAAACTTGATTATGCCAGGGGAGTTGGACTAGATGGTCTCCAGAGGTCCCTTCCAACCCTAAAAATTCTGTGATTCTGTGAATAGAAAATAATAATGCTATGGAAGGGGAAGGTGGGTTTTGTCAGCCTCATGAGTGTTATATTCGTTCTGTGGAATCACACAGTGGACTGTGAAAATAGCTATTTGATCATTTGAGTTCATGCTTCAGGAATGTAAACTTTTTAAGAAAATAGCTTGGATTTATGTAGGAATCCTTATACCAAAAAAAAATAATGCTGAGTAATATTGTCTTTTTTATGTAACATAGAATGAATAAATTAAATAAATAAGCAAGAGAATAGGAGTGTGTTCACTCATATGAATTATTTTGTTTTCAGAGACTTTGCAACAAACATGAAGCTTAGATTCTTTGTCAATTAGGATAGAAATACCATACAGGTACATCAGGAAACTTCTCTAACACTTTTTTAATTGTTGTTTGTAGAAAGTTTTTTTTCCTTTGTTATTTTAGCCTTTCCTCTGTTATTATGAAGGACAACATATATCATTTTTACTGCAAAGTGCCAGGCAAGCCAGGATATTCAAATGAATAAACCTGGATGCTTTACAACTTTTGCCCTCTTGAAATCAGATCTAAAAAATATAGGACCTAAATATCAATACTGTAAGGTTTTAGTTTTATATCAGTCATAAATCTTAACAACCTGCACTTAACAATGAGCTCAGATTTTAACTTAATCTTTGGCTGAGAATTAAACCAGCACATGCTCCATTTTGTCTTCTCTCCCAGGTGGCTCCTTGAAAAAAGGCACTGTCTGTGGCAACAAGCTTAAAGGTTTTATAGTTTGTGAAAAGCAGATCCAGTACTGCCTAGGTGGGCCACAGACTCACAAAAGACAAAGAGTTGAGCCTTGCACTCCCCAGCTCTCTTCTGCTTAAATAAAGTTGCTAGTTGCCTAATGAATGTTAGCTGTAATACTCCCTGTGGTCAGTGGGGCTGTTGTTTAATGAATTGCTTAATGTGCCTGATTACTGTTACTATGTGGAATGAGGGAAATAGCCAGAGAGATTTGAAAGACCCACTGGAGAATACGATGAAAATGAATTGGATCAATAAGAAGTTTTTGCTCATCTCTGAACAACGCATTATGTGCTGCATTGTTGGAGTTGGGGATAATGTAATTTTGTGGCTTGTTGTTGTTCTTTCTATAATTCAGAAATATAAATCTCATTTGACATTGGGTTTTAGGGCTGGCCTTCCTGGAGTTATAAATGTTCCCCTGACTCCAGTCCCGGTTACTCACATGGACAGATAAATTAATTAGGAAAACTTTTATGCCAATTACTTTATGCCCTTGGCTTTCATATGTTTCTGAAGAGCGGCAGCTAATTAAAGATATGATTCATAATTACTGGTCGATCGAGTAGTTGAGTAATGGAATCAGGAACTGTTCCAAAAAAATTATCCATCACATCATTACTAATTGTTACATAATACATAAGGATGTAGAATTGAAATAAAAAATTACTCACATTTGAAAGATTCATTCAATTAGTGGGTTTGGGATATTTTTTATGACAATTATAAACACGAGATAGTTCTCACATTTTTAAACATCACAGAGGTTTTATAAATATTTATAATTAAATAGGAGCATAATTTCCAGTGAGTAAAGGATTCAAGGGCCTCGCTGGAGGAGTGGGTTAGTAGTTAGTGAATTTACGGAAGCTGGAAATCAAATCTTTGGGTCAAATTATGGCTCAAATGAAATGAGTATGATGGTGTTTTCCTAGTCCTGCCACAAATTTGGCAAGCATTGCAGGCTAATATCTAGAGAATAGAAGAGCAGTTGCAAGTTATAACTTGGCACGAAGCAATGCACAGAAATTTGCACAGAATTTGTCAACACTCATTTTTCACAGTCGGCGTTTGCTGTCCCAGCAAGAAGATCATAACTGATACCACAACCTGGTAAAACTGGTAAAATAGTGAAGAAAAAAAAAATCCTCCAGCTAAATTTGCAGATGTTCTGTGTTTTTACAGTTTATGAGCAGTCATGTCACTTCATCAATAAAAGATGTTTGAAAAATTTAAGCATGGGTTCACTCAGTAATTTCAGATACCCAACAGGTAATCCTGGGAAATCACTTGGTTCAGTTTTCTACAGCAATCATGTGATAAAGTCTTGCATAAATATCTATATCTGCTGAGCTCTCTAAACCTTACAAAGCAGGGCCAGCAATACTTGCAGCATGAGCCTTCACAAAACCTGTGAAGATGTCCCAGCCAGCAATTCAAAAGTTATCAAGAGAGCACCCCAAGTACCCAGAATTTTAGCTGACTCAGTATTTATTTAAACTTCCTAGAGGGCCTGACCCCACTTATTCTTCCTCTCTTTCACTTATTTAAGTGACTCAGATCTACAGTATTAGCTTTTTCAACTACTCCAGAATGTTATTTTTCATATACTTGCTTGGTTGTATATGATTAACTTTACCTACCACTCATTAGACACATGGCATATGGTTTGGAGGAGGATTAATAAATGTTTTGCCGTATCTGAGACTGAAAGAGAAAATGAATGAAAACAAACTTCCACTTCTGCTTGCAGCTTTAAAAGGCTATTTAGCTGCAATCCGTCTGCAGGTGCCATTTGTTGCCCTCCTGAGTATCACCAGGGAACAAAGGAGAATTCAATTAAACATTAAACTCAGCTGACTGATGGATAAGAGCATTCAGCAGAAGAATGTCCCAAAGACCTCAAAGTCCACAGCAGTAAAACCGACACAAGATGGCCAAAGGGGAGATGGACCAGCAGAAAGTGATGGCCCCTTTTGAGAATCAATATTGAAGTCAACTCTTCTGAAGTCCCCACAAGTTCAGGGTACCTGATGAATCTTCCTCTTACCCTGTAAAGGTGTTTCAGGGGATACAGCTGTTTGTTTTGTTGTTTTTTTTTTTTTTTCTTTTAAGAAACCGTTTTCTAATAGTGCTACATCTTTTAAAACTAAGTTTTGGTGTTTCAGGAGTTGGTAGCTCCTGTTAAAGTGAGCAGAAAAGGTTTTTCTACTGCACCAGGCCAGCTGAGCACACTGGGGAGAGGAGGGTGACAAAGTGATGCATAGAACTCTACAGAGGTTTTAAGAATTGCTGCTGTTGAACTAAATGCTTTTAAAACTTCAAAGTTAACATCCTAGGGAATAATAAAGTGCAAAAACAAGTAATATACAATCATGATATTATATTAGATGGGAAATCAATACTGAACCTGGTAGTCTTATTACAGTGTGCTTCTATCGTGACGGTTAGTCAGAAATAGCTTTTTGGGATTAATGGTGACAACCTCTGACCTGTCAACATCCTTATCAAACACACATTCTCCTGTCTGGCAGAGGCACGAATGCTCCTCACTTGCAACAGCACCTCACTGTAACAGGACTGTCTACAAGCCAAATGAGGACAGACATTCACAGCTATAGAAAAATCCCCACTCCAACACAGTATAACCTCAATTCACAGAATCCACTGGGAAAAAAAAAAAAAAAAAGAAAAAGAAAAAGGGAACTTTGAAATGAATTAAAGCTAATGTCTCTGCAGAAGTTTTATTTTTAAACGTTTAGGCTGCTACATTGCTCGTTTAGGAAACAGTATAAATGTATTTGCATAAACGGAGCAGAGTGAGGAAAGATATTTGAGTTTGATATGGTTAGAGGGTTTTATGGAAGTTTAATTTCTTCTAATTTTAATACTAGAATTAAATGTTTCAGTTGTCTGGGCATTTTCTGCAGCTGACATATGTCAGATCTCCTCAAGGTGCAGCAGGGCACAAGAACCGTTCAGTCACTTCTGAGTATCTTTGGGGGCAAGTCCTCTGTTGTTTTTGTTTACTATTTTTGTTCAAGAGAAGAGAAGTCATATGGTCTATTTTAAGACATTGTAGTCTGCATCTCAGAAAAAAGTTTTGGTCTAGATCACTCAATGTGTATGTAGTACCTTTTTACTTAAAAAAGGTTATTTTCATAGTAGTTTTTTAATTACTGTACAGGTTACTTTAAATAAATTGAAAAAGAGAAGTTGGGATTTAATGGATGAAAAATTACATTGACATACTCTCATTATGAAAATAACCTTACAGCTCTTGGTGAAATGGAGATTTTCGTATTTTGGGTAAAATCATAATACCAATGGTAAATGCTGCCATGTAGCAAATTCCCCTATATGTTATATATTTTATATAACTACATGAAAATACAGGCTTAAAGAACAAAAATCAAAACCCCTTCAGCCATGCTTAGTGCTTGAAAAGTCACATAACCAAGACTAATTAATCTCATGTGGTTTATCAGATCAGATCAGTAGGCGATGGATTTTTCATAAATATTTGGGGTCATGCTGCATTTTACTTTGATACATTTAAACATTTGTTAACAAAAGTTATTTCAAAATTAAAAACTTAAAACTATTGTGAATGTCAAAATGGGAAGCTCTAGTTTCCTTTTTTTCCCAAATAAACAAAAACAACCATATAGACATAGACATACACATTCATTCAGTTGCAACAGCACTTTTTGACTGGAACCCCCTTTTTTTTAGAAAAAACAGAAACATTTTCAGGGAGCTTCTAGGACAGCTGATGGGCTTTAGTCCATCATACTTGGAAGGTGCTACAGCTTCCCTGAATTATCCATAAGAACGAAGGTGTGCAGAGCTGCAAAAGGGCAAAAGGGAGGGGAGAAGAGAGGTGAGAGGTGGAATGGGGTGCATAATTTCTGCATTAGCTAGAAATTTGCTACCTGCTCCCTGTGTCACTTATCAGCTCTAAGTACTCACAAAACTGTGAAGGCTGTCTTTTCTGCCTCTGAAATATTTCAAACTTGAGAATCTCATGCAGTAACTTTCAGGCAAAGCAAATATTTGTCACTTCTTGGATTTCAGCTAATTCTATGCTTTCACCAGGAAGGTGCTATTTATTCTGCATGCGTGAACTTCTTTGTGGAATAAATATTATTTGCAAAAATGCAAGATAGCACGGTTTATGCTTGTGTGTGTCAGCTGTAATAGGCACTATTAAACAAGACATATCATCAGAGTACATGTCATCATTAGTTTGCCACCTTTCTGATGTCAAAGGCAAATGTCTGATATTGCAGTGGATTCCAAATATTGTCCTAATGCACTTCATATGCCACAAAACTTTCATTACCAGAAACAGCAGCTGGGTTGTATCACTATAGTCAGTGAAATTCTATAAGATTTTGTGAACTGCAAACTTAATCTACAAAGAGATATAAGATCCATTACCTAAAAAGTGGACTAAACTGTCATAGTCTAAGGGATTCACCAACTGGTGCAAGTTGAGCTGACAAATCCACGAAGTAGAACATGCTGCTGTGACCAATTCATCCTCAGATGTATTAAAAATACATGGCAGAGCACTGCAAGATTTCCTTGTCTTTGTCCTGATCCTCTGAGACTCTTTCCTCCCTGCCTCAGCGTGGTCCCCATGGACAACTGAGCCCCTGATACACAGGGACAGTGACAATGCCAGAAGGCTGGAGAGCACAGTCAGCAGGACTTTTGCAGGGGCTGAGCATAGGCATGAAAGTCCTCTGAGGCAAGGCAAAGTAAATGGCCGTGGGATTGGAGGCCATTCCTCCAATTTCTCCAAGGAGAAATAAATGCCTATTTATGGCAGCTGTTCTCCAAAACCATCGCAACTCAAGCACGAGAAGTGAGACAGGAGGGATGTTCTTTCCCGCTACTTTCTTGCACTTGAGATCCTCTTGCAGTTTGGGGTTAGGGGTGCTGTACAAGTAGGTCAAATAGATGCTCCTTGAGATAAGCACGCAGCTTAAATTATTAACATTATTTTCTGAAAAGTAAGGAGCTTATTATTACATGATTCATGCTTGAAGTTTTCCAAGCGCTTAAAACAGTCCTCATGATTCACAAGTAAGAAGAGATTATTAGTGTCTGAGAATTTGACTGCCTCCTCTTGGCCATTGACTTCAGCAATAATTTTTTTTCCAGTTACCTGATAAAAATTTCAGCATCTGCCCCTTAAACAACAGGCACCATTCATGGATGGGAAAGTTTGTGTCCGTTCAGAATAAACCAAAATAAAGTCTCAGTCTTGTAAAACTGGCACTGCTGGAAACAAATTGCTTGACATCCCAAAATCTCTAAGAGGCGAAGAAAAATCAAAGCAAATTTCTAATATTTTTCTTCATAAAACCCCTCTCATTCTGAAATGAAGAGGCATATGGAGTATTCAGGCTGAGGTGAAGGAGGTGGGCAAGCACAAAAGAACTTGTCTGCAGCACTGAGAGTCTCCAATGCCACACAGTGACTTTCACTAATTTATTCAGCAGTGAATTCCAGTGAGATCTCCTCTCAGCCCTGTTCACACACATATGTTCCTATGTACAAGAGCCCTCCTCTCTCACATAAAAGCTGACACACAGATGTATAGCATGCACGTTCTACTTTCCTACTTGGCAACTGATTGCATATCTCAGCTCCACTGTGGAAGTAATCCCCACATATGTATAATTATTTTTAATGAATTAAGTCCTTGAAGTGTGAAGATCCATAAAGATCTTTATAGTCTCCTTTGACACTTGAAGGTAAATATTTGCATTGTGCATTTCAAATTAGATGTGCAACGCCTGTTAAAAATAATGGGAGCTGGAAGTCTGGTCTGTCTAATGATTTCCTTCTTGATCATTGTGATAGTACAGAAAATGCAGAGAGCAGGTGCTTGAGTCCTCCTCTGCTCCCCTGAGGATGGAGAGATCTGTCGGCAAAGTCACCCCTAGGGTGAATAAGAATGTTCTTTCCAGAGAGGGAAATAAATGGCCTCCTTCCCTGGTGCTTCTTGAGTGATAACAGGCACTTTCAGATCCCTCTGCATCACTGCAATACAGACATTTTTTTCACCTACAATTATTCTATAAATTATGCTGAAACATTTATTGGGTCTGCCAGCAGCAGGAGGGAAGACCATTGGTGTTGTCCCAGAGGGGAACACAGTGGCTACAGGGTAGCTCTGTGCACGGAGGACAGTGTGAGAACACCAAACTTGCTGTGTTAATGCAAGGTGGGGAGGCATGGGGGCAAGGAGGCTTCCTGAGGTCTCCCAGAGCACTGTGCAACCCTGCTTAGCAGTGTAAATCAGCCAGTGAGGAGTTCTGTGCCAGGAAGACTAGCTAACCAAGCTACATAGAGCTCCTCATCAGCCTGCCTGGTGCTCTTCTCTTGCCTGAGCTCACCCGTCTGGGTCTGTCCGCACCAGAGCAGAATTGCCTGGGCATTCATTGCTCTCAGTCAAACCTCTCAAATTTGGACCTTCTATGAAATTTTTCAGAATTCCCAGAATGAATTGCAGAAAATGCTTTTGCTGATAGGGCCAAGCTGTCCCATAATACTCCATGTGTCTCATCCCTGTATGGGAGTGGGTTTGGTGGGTTGGAGCTTGCACCTCGTCTTCCACCTCAACACCCAAGAGATCAGTTTGAGTAGAGACAATTTGTCGCATACAGCCCCCAGTCCATCTGAGCTGTTAGTCACTTGCTTCACTGCTCAGGCTGAAATGTTCCTCCTGTGTGGGGACCATCCAGCAGTGCCTGATAAGATGGGATTCTACCATCCCGCACTTAGTTCCAGGGAGCCCTTAGCTTTAGATATCATTGTTCCTGCCCATGGGATGGGGGCTTGGGACTAGATGACCTGTAAAGTTCATTACAACCCCTTAACATTCTATGATTCTATGATCATGGGCTTGTTTGAGATCTTAAAAGCCATTATGGTCATCTCTGCTATGTGCTAGCACCCCTGCCTTGTCCACAACTGTTACACAAAACAAAAAAAGGAAGAAAAGGTGCACATTTATAGTATAACAAAAGTAATTTCTCACTAATATACATTTTAAAAATTGAAACATCTGATGCAGTGAAATTTCTGCTGTGCATAAGGATGACATGCTGACTCTTGTCCAAAACCAATAAATAAACCCTTGACTACTGCTCCTCTAATGTTTTTGAAGTCATCATTCTATAGCCAGGGATTATACACAAGGATTCATTGACAAGTGCCTGCTACAATATACAATATCACCAATTCCTAACCAAAAAAGTAGTAGAACAGTGTATAACTTAAAGAATGGCTTGGAGCCTTATTGTGAGCGACTCAGGAGGAGGGAGAGTTAAAGAAATCATATGTCACTTACTCCTAAATGTTGCGGTTTTCTGGTCTGTTGCTGCAATGCACTGGTTTTGCAAGCCTTTAGTTGTCTGGAAAAAACCATAAGAGACTGCAGGGTGGGAGAAGAGGCAGGAGGAGGCTGGGGAAGGGAGAGTGTCAAAAAAAAAGAAAAAGGAGGATTAAACTGAAGTACTCCTGTCAGTGCTACATTTTCCCTCCAGAAAAATCCTTATTGTGTACCAAGTACTGCAAGTGTGTATTTTACTGAGGAGAGAGAGAAGGAAGGATCAGAAACTCTGTCACATGGTATCACCACGAAAAGTAGTGGTGTTTTTTTAAAGGCAGGTATGGCTGGCTGGAGCAATTTCTCACTCCTTTTTAGGATCTTATATGTGGTTCAGGATACTAAAAGAAAAAGAGCCAAGACTGTATTTGATCCCTTTTTTTTCTGGACCAACCCAGATGGAGAGGAATATGCTGGGTTAGTAAAGAGGTAACATCACAAGAGAGTATTTTAGATTTCACACTTTAATAGTTACCATTTGTTCAAAAAATGTTAAACAAAGTTATTCTGTTTTTATTTGTTAAGCATAAGGAGAACAATTGAGCTGTACCAGTCATGGATAATTATGTCTTATATCTCACTTTGACAGTGGCTTTCTCTGAAAGCTACACCAAAGTTATGACTAAGCAAGAGATACCATTCTGATAAATCTCAATAAGAAAATACCAGAACAAATTGAGATGGATTCTTCCTTTCTGTCATTACCTTGCTCTTTTTCAAATGAGAAATATGATGCCTCCGATTTCACTGATTGCTAGTTTCAGTGTCAGCCTTATCAAGACAATGATAGGCTCAACACAAATGTCCTCCTGATGTTATTTTCCTAACAAAAGTTGTACCTGACCTGCAGTTTTTATAGAGAACATGGAAGAATAGATCATATTTTTCTGCTGGTTCTACCTTGTTTTTAGCTAACTGCTTAATTTAATGTCACTCAGAGCCCTCAGCCAAGGAGCACTGCAAGACTAATACTGAGTATTTCACTGTGTTATTGGGTTTTTTCTTGTGTCAAGATTAGAATTCATTTATTTTTAACTTATTCTATTCTTTATGTCAGCAAAGCTGATCACAGAGTGAAAGCTAAACTTTCTGAATATGTGGCTGTCCGGTTCAGGGCTGAACAAAAATACTGTGAAAATACTGTGCCTGACCATGTCTGGCTCTGACGAAGCTCAATTGGCCTTTCCATGCCCTACAGTAGCAAGGTTGGATTCTTGCAAATGTGCAGCCACTGTCATAGCTGCGTAATTGAAGGATTGACAGTTCTCAAGACTTCATTATTATTTTTTATTAGAGAATCTGTTGGCACTGACAGTTTTTTCTCATACTTTTCAAATACACTGGATACTGGCAGCTCAGGATTCTGCATGACAGCTTGTATTGAAGTATCAGGGTATTTTTCCGTGTCGGTGCAGAGAGAGAAAAACTGTCAACAGGAACACAAAATAGAGCTCAGAGATGGTTTTATGTATCTAAGTTTATTTAAGACTCGATGCTATTTTGATTTTCCACTTGCAAATTTTAATTACATGTAAGCAGAGCTTATTGTTAAAAATGTAAGCACCAAGAAAAATTTGGTGCCTCTGAACAAATGTATAGTAAGAGCATAGTCAGCAAGGAAAGAGGTTTCCTGGTTTGTAGCTAGTTTCTTTCATTTAGGTCACTGCTAGAATGGCTTCGTCTGAGCCCATTTTTTGTAATGGTTCAGTACTGAATGATTCCAGATCATGAATGGCCTTCTATGTTCCTTCTTCATAAACAAGGAAGCAGAGCCTAGACAGATCGTGTTTGATGCTGATCTAAAGCAAAGTCTTTAAGGACATATAGGGAAACCTCTAAGGTTGCTTAACCAGTGTATTTTAAATGCAGGAAAGATTTTCCTCAACTTTGCTGTCATAAAGGATTGCGTTGAACATGACTAGCAACAAAACACTTGGCATACTAAGAGCAGGACTTTCAGATCCCAAACACTCAGCAAGGAGTAAATTGTGTTGAACACAGAAGCAGGAGATGTGGTTCCTTGGCAGACCTCGTGAGCAGTGATGCCAAACTCTGAGCTGAATTACCAATGGGAAGTCAGTAAGTGTGAATAGCCCTAGATAGGGTTAGAGGTCTTCCTTTCTGAATGAGCACCAAGAAAAAATAAGCAGTGCCCCTATAGTACTGCAAAGCTTTTATAAAATTGACTCTTCAGAGACACAGGTTGATTAATTAAACTCACTAAAGCGGATGTGATTAAAAAACATACTGTCATAGCAAGACAAGAAAGATGAAGAAGAAAGATTTCTATGTAAGAAATCATTATTTGCATGAAATCATTGTGAGTTCATACAAAGGGTTTATTGAATGCACATCGGCCAAGCCTTATTGATGATTATGGATTTTCTGGATATGCCTCAAAAACAGCATTTTCACCGCTGCATAATTGCTTTTTTTTTCCTTCAAACCATTTTTATAATTTTATTAGCTCTATAGCTCTGGTAATATAAGCTATTTAGTGAGAAATGCAATAGTCACATCAATACAAAAGTATTATAAATAAAGTAGAATTTGTCTGATATTTCAATTTGTATTTTAATTCACTGAATTTTTTGAGTTCTGTTTCTTTTTCATTACTAATATTGTAAGTGACAAACAGGGCCTCAGAACAGGATGTATATGTTTAAATGGGACATGACTCTGTTAATGGTACTTGGGGGTCAGGGTCCTCAGATAATGGTTTTTTTGCCCAGATGATGACTGCTCACTGCATGTTATGACTGTCCCCTTGGTCTCCATGAAGACAGTCACAGAATCAGGTTCCAGGGACATTTCAAGGTAAATACATCCATGCTTTCAGACTGACTGGAACCTCTAACCCTTCATGTCTATTAACTATAAAAATAACTCTCCGCAAAATAATTGCCTGTGTTTGTTTCCAGTTCTTGGAACAAGTCTACCGACAGAAGGTGGCAGTGGGTTTGTATTTAAAATTGTTAGTCTTTCAGAATTTTAGCTATCTTTTTGATGTTTTAGTGGATGGGGCAATGAACTGGCACAGAAGAAATCTGCTCATCCCAACTCTTCTCTGTTCTGCAACAAGTCGTGAATCACCTCACATTCCTACTTCCATCATTTCTTCATCTTTCATCAGCTTTGTATGTGTTGTCTTTAAGATGTTGAGAGAAGTAAATATTTTTCTGCTTGCTTGTAGGCTGCTCGTAACATTTATCTTTTTCAGTTTCTCTAAGTGCTAATGAAACTGAAAATTAATATATTTTTTAAACATATAAAAATAATTAAGAAGGCAATTTAAATTTTTCTTTTGTGGTTCTTGGGTATTAAAATAGTCTTGTAAATTCATGCCCAGTGACATAAAGACTCTACTATGCTCTACAACCTGAACTCCAGTCCTGAAAACCAGATTCACTGTGAAACCAACAGGACTGGCCAGGGAAAGTAGAGCTAAGCATATATGTGCGTGTATGGGATAAGGTCTATTGTTATAGACTGTTTTACTGGTGTTGCTGCAGTTGCTCTTTGTTTGATAGTAGGATTTCGCACTTCCAGAACCAACTACCTGCGGCATAGCAATCACAAAAGCAATAACAAAAAAATAGGACACTTTTAATGAAGTGAAAGGGCTTTTATAATTCCAGAAGTCTTTCCAAGTTCTTCTAAAACTTTAAATAAATTTTTACATTACCTCATTTTGACATTTTCAGAGAGAATTAGGACAATTTTTTAAAAAATAACAGGATGAGTAGATTGTACACTTAAGTATTGTAGAAGCAAGTTCTTCTACAGAACAATAAGATATATGCTGTATAAAAACTTTCAGAAGTGGTCAACTGAATGACCAACTATCAGATAATCATTCTTCAGCATATGGGGTCCCTCAGAGCTTGAGCTATGACCTACATATTCTTTTTCAGCTCTGACATTTATGAACTTTCTCTTGGGAGAGAGGTACCAGCATATTAGGATCCTGCATCCTGTCCTGTGCAAGCCTCGGCAGTTGCCAGAGTGGGAGTGTGTGTAGGATTTGAGGAGAGCATGGTGGAGAATGAACTCCCAGGGGGAAGAGCCAAGCCAATACAGGCATAGAGATGGTGCATCAGCAGAGAGCAAGCTCGTGGGAGCAATGCAAGATGGCATCAGCCACAGTTTGCAGACAACCACCTAGATGGGGCATTATTTGGACATATTTGGCAGATTAAAGTTAGAGAATAGCTTGCCATGGGATTATATATTAAATGGCATATGTCCTTTTGCAAGTTCACCCTGGCTTTATTGGTTATTTCCTTCCATGTAAGTAGAGATGTAGAGATAAGATAAATGTAAAGATGATAAACATAAATTAGGAAGCGACTTAATGTATATATTATCACTTTGTAATGCATTTATACATATATATGTGCATATATATATATATATATAAAACAAATTAATAGAAAATTATAGCATTCCTGTATTACGTGTAAATTAAAATGCATCCTTTTGTCAACAGGTCTCCCCAGAATAGTTGTGCAAACAGTGTTTGTCTCTCTGTCATGCAACTGTGGGTAATTAACATATGCAAAACACTACAGTCCTGCTAGAAGCTACACAGTCCTCCCCTGAAATTTAGGTTCTATTTATTTACAACAAAATAAAGTGGACCCTTCTGGAAAGAAACATAGCTTTGTGGCTGCACCAATGCTGTGGCACAGATGCTTTAAATCTTTTATATCTCCCAGACCTCCAGGGGCTGGTGTTGGATGGTATTGAGCCAGGGCCAATAAATAATTTATGCTAAGTAGCAATTTAGTTGTTTGGCTTGGGGTAAAGAAATCCAAGAAATTCATAAATAAAGTTCCCATTTTTGCTGTGTTCCAAAAGTTAATTTATGTTACTCTGCAATTAACTAACATAAAGGTGAAAAAATATGACAGGCCTAAGGTAGAAAATAAAGCTCATAAATCTGCCGTATCTTAACTAGTGGTGCTTTAGTGATAGTTGGTGCTTGCACTTGGTTTCCCGTTCATCTAATTCACCTGTATTTGCCTGACCCAGAAAAATGGAGTAATTAATTTCTAATATTTCCCCTTTGCAATAAACAAGCAAACCCAACATTTCTTGCTCTGCCCTTTGAACTAGAAAGTAGGTACTAGATTTTGGCAAACACTTTGGCAAAATAGACAGAAATGGGAATCTACAATGGTGGATAAAGTCTGGTCATCAGGTGGTCCCACATGTTCAGTGGACTATATTTAAAACCAGATCCACTCATTCATTAATGTCCTTTCTATACGCACACACTTATATACAAATGCGTAGGATTTTGATGTGATAACTGTATTCTTTCCCTTGAGCTAAAGCAGGTATTTCCTAATAAAGACATGACTTTTCTTTACGATCATTCTATTATAATATATAATATACCATTATCCTATTGACACAGTGTGTACTGTTTAAAAGGAACATATATGTAAGTGTATGATGGTTGCTACATAGGGAAGAATAAAATTATATAAATATATACTGTATCTTATATACAAAATACAGAGGTTGGGTAGATTAGAGGAATGAGAGTTAGGCAAAAGACTGGACTCAGGTTGTTCCAGTATGAAAAGACTGTGTGTGTGTTTTCTGCCTCAAGATTTGCTGAAAGCTCTTAATAATAATTTTTAATGAAATTTTGCAGTTTGTATTGCTGTATTTAGAACTTTCAAAGTGCCCATCTTTCTGGTGAGGAAGGGGTAGAGAAAGTGGTGCATCCCATAAAGTTTACAACTTTTGTTACTCACAAGAGGAATTCTGACTGTGGGCTCAAGGAGCTTATTTCAGGGAGGTTGTCTGTTATCCATTTCTATCAAAATAGATTCTGACTATCCATGAATAGAGAAAAATTGAAATACGATTATGCAACAGAGAAGGACCAAGTCCTCTGCTTCTCTGCCACACTATGTGGTCACTGATTTCCATGAAACTACACTGGTTGAAAGCAGAATTATGTCTCATATTTTCAACTCTAAGACTCATCTTGGCAATTACCAGCAGTCTGAACAAGTACAGTCCTTTCAGAATGCAAAGAAAAGGAAGCTCCTTTCCTCCCCTCAGTTTCACTCCTGCAGAGTAAGTACGGTGTTGCAAACATCCCTCGCTGCAATCAGTGTCTCCTTATGACTTCAAGGAGCCTGTAAGCTCCAAACGTGTTCAGAGGTGAAGTGCCATGGAAGAGTTCAGGCTCTGATACTCAGTTACTTGCCTGTTGTAGAAAAAAAATCTCTGCCCATTATTCAGAAGGGTCTGGTTTCAAAAGAGATTGCATTTGCTGTGATAATGGGACCAGAATATGCTTCACTATCCACTATAATATCTGTTTTCTTTTTCTGGAGGTTTCTGCGTCATGAAGATGAATTTAGTTCTTTACTTCCTGAGATAAGAAGAAAATTACATGATTGATTTCTCTTTTAATTGCAATCCAGAGTATCTTGATTTCTGACTCTCACTTTTAATCATGTTCCAGGCAGCGTTCACTGTGTCGATGGCACAGAGGAGCTCTGGGGTGTTGCTGCATGAGTGAGCATGACCCTTTTCCCCTCTGTGGCACACTACGGACCACAGGTCCTGGGCCCAGGAGGAACAGTCCTAAACTCTTCTCAAATCTACTTTTTAGAAACAAGTTTCAAATTTGCTGGATAAGAGTTTGGAAAAGACCATATAATTTATTTAATGGAAGACAAGGTGTGAATCTACTCATTAAAATTCATAATGAGATGCATCTGGCATCTTAACTCTTCTTACTATTCTGGAAATAGACTTTGTTAAAGGCCATTTTGCTCTTTCTAGCAGGACTACATGGCACAGATAAAGGGTTTTGAATTGCAGAAATGAGAATACGTTTTCAAGTCTATTACCTCCAATTTCCAGTCATTAAATGATTCAGTGGGAAAGTTTCTGTTTTAACTTTAGTGACCTCTAGCAGGGACATCAAGCCAAAGTGACTCTTGAAGAAGACATTGAAGTCTCACATATTTATATATACATTTAGAAACAATAGAGGGATGGCTAAAAAGCAGTTCAGCCTGTTCCAGTCTGACTTAGATCAGATTTCAACCAAAATAATGTTTCCTCTAAATATGTAGTGGGAACAGTTAAGTAGCATCATTCCAATATTTTCTGAACAGGCCTCCCTCCATGTGAAAGATGTTCACTGAACTGGAGATTCAGCAAGGAAGACAAGGGGAAGCAGAGAACTTTCTAATTTCTGGAGTGAACTATCCCTTTTATTCCGTTGTGGTTAAAGGATTTGAGTGGCTCAAAGAACATTTTCGGTTTATGTATCTGGTTCTCACTTACCTTCTGGAGCTACCAGAGACTGCTGCTCTGCATTTTTTCCCTTAAGAAGGTCCATGGGTGGATAGAAGGCAATTCCAGTCCTGAATGTTTTCACACATCCACCCCTCCTTAACCTGAAGGCCACTAGTGAGGTAAAGAGGCAGACATTATGGTAGTGGTCTCCTCCATCAACTTGGGCAGATAGGACAGGAGTGTCCCATGTCTCTTCTGCTCTCCTATCACTCTCTGGAAAAATCTGTTCCTCTTGAGTGACTCAACAGAGCCAAAGTGTGTGGTTACTTGGACTTTTAACATTTGCACTGGTGATGAAAGGTAAGCTAACATAAAACCAGAAGTGTGAAGGAAAAAAGAAGGTATGTCTCCAGATACGGAATGCTCAGGAGCATTAGTAGTTCAGGAGCATGCATAACTAAGACTGTATATGCATGGAATTTCATATAGATACATAATTGTGGGAACTTGATCTTGCAGAATATGTTTTTTGTATTTTAAATGGATGCCATGTGGGACATATTTGCTAACAGTCTTAGAGATAAACTACATATCTAACACATCTTTCTTAATTTAAACATTTTCAGAGTAAATTAGAGGATTTATTCCACAGAGTGTGCTATTGGGTAGCTCATGCATAAATTGGTTCAAAGTTACACATATGGCTATGCATATCTCCAGCTGATTTTAGTGAGGCTGCCTTGTAGGAAATATGTCACCTGCAGTAACCTACTTGTGTAGTCCCATGTAAGGTTTACACGGCAGAAAACAGTTTCCTTATGCAGGACACAAGTTACAATGGTCACTTCTCAGAGTGGTGTGATGTAATTCACATAGCAGATTTATGCATCAAGCATCCTGGTGAAGATGGTGCTCAAGTAATAAGGCTAGCCAGAGAAAAACAGGCAGACTGTCGTTTACCAGGGATATACTGGATGTCAGTCTGGAACTCTTGTCAATAGCTCTTCCTCTGTGAAGATAGGCATATGTAAGAGACAATCTGCATAATCCATAATAAAAAAAGAGTTGTGAGTTATGTTTTGTCTCATAATTTGTTGGCTTGCACATTTCATTACTCTACTGCAGTTTCACTGGTGATTCTGATCAGCTTCCTTTCTCTTTATTCTGGTTTCAGCTGGGATAGAGTTAATTTTCTTCCTAGTAGCTGGGATAGTGCTGTGTTTTGGATTTAGGATAAGAATAATGTTGATAACACAGAGCTGTTTTTATTACCGCTGAGCAGTGCTTGCTCAGAGTCAAGGCCTTCTCTGCCTCACCCCATCCCACCAGCGAGGGGGCTGGGGGTGCACAGGGAGCTGAGATGGGACAGAGCCACAACACCTGACTCCAACCAACCAAAGGAAGATCTGGTGCCATACATCATAATGCTTGGCACATAAATCTGGAGGAAGGAGGAATAGGGGACATTCAGAGTGATTGTCTGTTTGTCCCCCCAAGTCACCGTTATGTGTGACAGAGCCCTGCTTTTCTGGGGATGGCTGAACACCTGCCTGCCCATGGGAAGTGGTGAATTAATTCCTGTTTTATTTTGCTTACATGTGTGACTTTTGCTTTACTTGTTAAACTGTCTTCATCTCAACCTGTGATTTTTCTTGTTCCTACTCTTCTGATTTCCTCCCCCATCCCACTGTGCGGAAAGTGAGCAGGTGGACGTGTGGAGCTGTGTTCCTAGCTGGGGTTAAATCACGACATGAGATTTTTAAAAATTATTAATCTCTGTGTAGATTCTCAAGTGTCACACATCAGCATACAGTAGGTAAAGACTCCTGTAGTTTTGTAACTTTTGTAGCTTTGCTGTACTGAGCAACAAGAAAGCTAGTGCAGCCTCTCAGGACAGCAAGAGATTTGCACAGCATGCCCTAACCAACTATGTGGTTACTGAAGAGGGAACTATACACATAAATACCAGCTGGTACTAGTAAAGGAAACTTCATTAGTAATATTAAAGTGTTCATCATAGTAAATGTTCAGAAGTGTTTATGGTGCTTTCATAGCATCTGCTTAGGACTCTACCAGTGAATATTTTTTGAAAGAGGGTCTTCCTCTGCCTTTGACTCTTCTTATGTGATATTACTAAACTAATTCATAATTTCTTTTCAAAGTGTACTCAGCTTCTGCTTTCAGCTTTTAGATAAATACTGCATATCTATATACTCTCTCTGGTAACAGCTCAGCTCTGATCTGCTGTAGAGCTCTGGGGCAGATCAGGGATGCACACCCCCAATTTAAAAAGGACATCTTCTTGTGTGGAGATCACTGTTATGTTGAACAGTGGTGTTCCAGGTGCAGGACATGTTTTTGAGGAAATACAAGTGCACGTCACTCATAGTTAGTCTTTCTGCTTTCACAGGGTGGAGGAGAAAACCAATCTCACCTGCATGGATAGAGTGCATTAAGAAAATTCTTCCTTACAAATTTACATAGATGTGTTCAGTTCTTATCACGTTGTTATGAAAACAGAAATATTTTCTTTCATGTAAGCTTCTGCATCCTGTGGGCCCTTCCTGACCCACCTGAAACTAGTGGAAAAAGTCTATTGAATTAAGTAAAAATCACAGTCAGAATTTCATACATGGGAAATAAAATCAATTATCTACTCAGCCCTGTGTTACCACACTTCATTGCTGCAGCTTGGCATTTCAGACAGTTTTGCTTGCAAACACAACAGTAACACTCTTGATATTTCTAGGGAAAACCACATTTTCAGATACAGATTTCTGGTCCATGTTGACCATAGTCCTGTATTTCTTTTGGTTGCATATTCTAAAATCAAGGCAATAATTTTTAAAGAACACAAAGTACTTTAGCTAGTAAAATCTAGAAGTTTCATTTTCTTTCTTCTAGGAAAACAAATGAAAGACTATACAATATATTCAGGGGTACAGAACATGACAAGTGTGCTAGTAAATATTAATAAAATAGATAATGTAAATAAGGTATACTTCACAACTGCAATTTGCCATAGATTCATTGATATTAAAGATGTAGATCCCCACATCAATTTATCCTGTTGACCCACTGCACAAAATCATACATATCAAAGCTATTATTTTTATCTATTTAATTTAATTCAGTTCTTTTTCCGTGTTTTTCTAGATCACGTAAAAGCTAAAAACAGATGATCAGATGCTATGAAGTCATATGGAAAATGTTCACAAAGCATGGATTTTTTGTAGGCCAATTTTAAAGATTTGAGTGTTGGTCTTATACTCTGGGACAGTTAGTTCCTTGTAGTGAAACTGACAGATCAGGAAATCATTCACCTCATTCTGATGTGGGTGTCTAGTATGAGTGAGAGGAGACACCTTCTCAAAGTGGCCTTTCATCTTGATTTATGAGAAAGAGAACTTAGACAACTATGCGTAGCCAGGTACCAACTCTCAACTGTCTAACTGTAAGTAATGCATATTCCATTCAGTGATTTTATTTTCTGTTTGGAAC
Organism: Pyrocephalus nanus; assembly: GCA_038380795.1. Classification (NCBI taxonomy): domain Eukaryota; kingdom Metazoa; phylum Chordata; class Aves; order Passeriformes; family Tyrannidae; genus Pyrocephalus; species Pyrocephalus nanus. The sequence continues at coordinate 40,688,567 of CM076260.1, forward strand.
TTTTGGAAATGGCAAATTAAAAATAAGAACATTTGCAACACTTCTTTCTTAATTTCTCAACTATTTCTTCCTATGTGCTGTTCAGGATTACTCAAAAGCATCTTCAGCTGTTTTCTCTTTGCTTTCCACTATGTGCAAGTGGCTGTGTGAGTCCAACTCAATTTTTTCATTTTCCAGTATTTCCCCTTCTTCAGCTGCAAACACACTCAACAGCCCATGATACAAACCAGTATTTTAAATATGTCTCAGTTGGACCTTTAGTGTAATACTCTATCTATTCATAGTCACAAGCCCACCACTATTATTGTTACTGTTGTTACTGTATTTATCTTTACTTCTAAGTAAAGACATCAGTCCTGTAAATTAAGTTTTTTTCCTTCAGTTCATGCTGTATGCCCTCAGCATGCTGTTGATATTTGACATTACTTTTTGTAAATGTAAAGAGCCATGACTTCCACACTATTCACCCCATTAAATTCCCTCACAGCATACAGAAAAAGAACTCTTAACTTACAAAAATTTCCAAATTCCTGCTAACCCTGAGTCTTTCAGCACTCAGACGTATTTGCTATCATTTCCCAACCTTTCTCATAGAAAATTCTGTTATTTTTTTATGTATTTCTTAGTTATGACATATTCCAAAATTTTAGCCTTTATCTGTCTGGCTTTCCCCTCATTTATCATCATTTTCTGCTATGTTTCTGTCCAGTTATCTTTTTCTTTCCTTTAATTTCTGTTTCTTGGTCCCCAGATAGAGAATGAAATATTAGGTTTGTCAAGCGTATATCATTGTTTAAATGCCTGGAGATGATGGGTTAAACAGCACAATCAATGAAACAAACCTCCAGTGCATTTCAGCTACTGCAAATGATGTTCCCTCTGGCTGTTTAAGACCTACCAAGTCAATAACCTATTAATATCATACTCTGCTAGGGTCAGCGCCAAACAAGTCACACGTCTTTTCAAGGCATTCAGCTTCTGGGTGGATTTAATGGAAGGCTGTTGGCTCTTTGGTGGCCTTAAAAAAATTGTATTTTTTTTAATCTTCTTGCAAGATTAAACCTTGTTGACTGAAATAAATTAAAAATGTAAAATGGAACAGATAGTAGTTACTGTAGCTGTATAAAATCATAGAGCAACACAAACTGCACTACCAGTAATTCACATGGAACCATTGATCTTCTCTAGAATCTGATAACATTTTGCTACTGTAGACTGTGAAATAACAGTCAGCCAACCTATCTTAGCTTGGTCTCTGTATATAGTGTGAGAAAATGTTTAGTCTTACCCCAGAAAGGAACAAAGTTCAAAGTCTTCTATTTTTATAATATGTCCAAAATAGGTACAAATATATTATGATGTCATGTAAAGTTTCATCCAGCATCACCACCTTTTACAGTCACTTATTTTTCATACAAAACCCATGAAGACTGAGGGCTAAATTTTACATAGGATGCATTTTTTTAGGTCATAGAAGCTCTCCACATGCATCTGGAGAAAACTTTTCCTACTATATCAAGCGGTAACCCAATGCACAGACCTGCTCAGCATGATTAGTACAAGCAATTAATAAATAGTATACCAACATAAGAAAAGGTTATAAGACCTTCTGGGAAAGCAACATTTAGTCTGAACTTTCTGAGCACAAGGTGTGTCGTTCCCAGTTTCAAAACAGATGTGGCTTGGGAGAATGATTTTTAAAAAATCCAAAACATATCTCAGCAGGTTCTAATTAAGAAGGACTTTTATTCTGAAATGATTGATTAAGTTGCATCTGTTTGTTTACAATAGGTTGTCTTCTTACAGGCCTGTTGTGTCCCATTCTGGACTAGGACTTGAAATTGTTCAGACTTCCATGTCATGAGCCTCTTCAAGTGCAAACATAAGAGATTTGAGGCAAAAGGCACAATGTCATTGGGAAGATGTTGCCCAGAGGCATCAAAAGAGCTCTCAACGATCTCCCACACATCATTAACATACCACTCAATTCAAGGTGGTTAGCAGGAAAATTAATCACCTCCTCATGGGTTTTGGATAGGGTCACAAAACCAAGGGGCCTGGGTTGCTGAACATGTCCTGTCCAGCCCCTGTGGTCTCAGAGGATATTCCCACTGCAGCTGTAGGTGCAACAGGCATTTTAATTGTGACCTGAGAGAGTACTGTATTACTGCATGCAAGTGCAATAGAAGTATAGAATTCCCATCCTGATCCTGGACAAAAATTGTTTTCAAAACACAAGAACTTGAAAGTCTCTCACTTGGTAGAGGTTTTTTTTCATTCAGGAGGTCTTGGGCAGAAACCAATGAGGAGGAGGGGAGAAAGAGAGCTGAAAAACAGTGCCAATTCATTCACAGATCAGAGATATGCCTGATCTGATGTGTCTGGTGCACCCTCAAGAATGGCCAAAGAATAATTTGACAGACTTTGGGGAGGTGTTCTGAATGAGTGTCAAATCATTGGATAAGGTCTCAGTTTCTAATTTAAAATAAATAAATAAACAAGAAACCTGATCAGCACAAAGAAATAGACAGTGCATTCAGTCTTCCCCTCTCACAAGAATTTACACAGGGTTCAAAATACATTGGCCCAAATTAAGCAGAAAAGAAAGAAAAAGTACCTATCTCATCCCTGATTATAAAAAAAAGAACTTCAGGGGCTTGCAGTAAAGCCTTCTGGCAGAAAGAAACTTCAAAATCTATCCTTTTTTTCCCTTAACTGAGAACCCCCTTTGAAGTACACTGCAAAGGATTCTGCCTGTCCCCAGAAGCCCTGTGCAGTGCCGCTAACCATCAGCTCCCACCACTTCTGAATTAACATCCCACAGACACTCCGAAGGAGCAGCACACCTACATTTCCTAGCAGATAACTTATTTAGTATACGAGCTCCTGTTACCCACCAGGCCAAAAGAAAAAGCACTGTACCCCTTTGGTATTATCGCTGATCCCCAAGAGGAGGGATCAGCTCTTCCATGAAACATCAAATAACACGTTGCAGGCACAGTGGATTTGTGTGTGTGTGTGACTAGGTTGTGTAATTTCCACAATGCTCTGTGGTAGAGTTTGGGGCCATGTTGTTTCACTGCTGGAAAGGTTTGCTCTCTGCATCCCTTCAAAGCTTAGCATTCGTGAAAGCATTAAAACTGACCAGATTTCTCCCCTTTTTATCAGCTATGCTGGAAGACTAGTCCATCTCTTCACACTTCCCTTTCCAGTTATTAGCTGGACAAGGGCAGCAACACCCAGTGCTCATGGGGACTTGTTGGGCTCCACCCAAGAGGCAGATCTCTCCCCACACCCACTGCAAGACCCTGATCAAGACAAGCCACAAACATAAGATGTGAAAGTGAATTAAGAAAATGGTTCATGAAGCCCAACTTTGTTTTCTTCAGGAACAACCACCAAAGGTGGATTTCAGGAAACAAAGAGAAACACAAAATTGTCATATCCTGGATAATGACTAAATATCCTTCTCAGATGCAAAGTGTCTTCTTAAACCTGCAAATAGGTGATATTTTTCCTGCCTTGCCACTGAAAATAAACGTTACTATCAGTATAGTTGATTTATACTGACTAATACCAGGGAGTTTATGTGAACAATAAATCCTTTCTTTGAATCCACCAAAGTTCTTGGCCTCAGTAGCATCCTGAAGTACAGCCAGTGGAAGTTTACTCCAACCTCCCAAGGGAGCAGAGAAATATTAATGCTAGTGCTGTTGCCTGCTAAAGTTAAAGGAGCAGAAAATATATTCTGGAAATCTTTAGTGAGCAGATAAATGAATGATGGCCAGATCTCTATGGCTCTGTGCTCCTTTAACCCACACGGGTATTTTCCAGATTGTCAGAGAAGGACCAAGTAAGACATCTCAAAGTCACCTCATTAGATGCTATCTGGGGATCAGGACCTTCAGTGTTACAGCTTAGCCATACCACCACACTGAGATCAACACTGAGATATGTTAGCTGAGAATTTGCACCCGAACTATTTTATACATCTCTGTCACAGTGCCTTTGCTCAAAGGACTACCTGTGAATGTGGGCACTGACAGTTAACAAAGGTCCTATTGTAAATAAGGGCAAAACCTTTTAGTAGCGAAAGCCAATGTTGTGCCTTTTCAGTGGCAGGAGATTCCCAAGTGTCATGTCTGAGGCTTTCAAGCACAATGGGCTGCCTTGCTTCCCATTGCAAGTCAGTGGTAAGTCCCTCATGCCCCATCTTCCACTCCTGTCTCCCAGAAGAACCGGCACCAAAGAGTGGTCCATTCCCCCAGGCTGTTTCATTCACAGGGATTTAAAAGTACACTACCATCCCTTCAAATCCCACTGTATGTGCTTTCCAAATAACGCCATGACTCCCTGCTGGGATGAAAGCCAGGCACATGCAAGCAGCTGAGATCTTCTGCTATCTCCATTTTGTATGTTATTTGCCAATTCTATTAACTGCAATCCCGGTCAGGCAGAACTAAACCTGCCCTGAGCATGGTAGGGTTTCCAGTAAGATGAAGTCAGTGAATGATACGTTCATATGTGCTGTTCTTCTTGATCCTAGAGCCCCATTCAATCTATTGGAGTTTCCCCTCCAAGCCCCATTTTTCTTCCTGCCTGCTGCCTTCCCTCATTTTGGTACTGCAATGCCCTTTTCATGCTGGGTCATGGACCTTTTATTAAAGAGTTATAAGGAAAAATGGACCACAACAATAGCATTCAGAGAAACAGTTAATTCCATCATTAAAAAAATCTAACTTCTCAATAAAGTTTTTCACATGTGAAATATATGTATTTTATCCTGTTTTTATGAAAATAACCAGCACATGGTAAGGGAGTGTGAAAAAAATATAAAATAAAGTAGTGTGCATCACTTCTATTTCCACCTCATTTTGGAGTTCTTTTCTTCCTCATTAGCCTTCTCTGTAAACTCCAGTATTGTCAAAGTTTTGTGGCTTTGATTTTTATTTTTTTTTAATCTGTATGTTAGCCACAGAAATATGTTAAGATGAGAGTTTGGAGAAGGGTCCACAAAAGGAAAATGGAATCAAATACTGAATTAATCAACAATATGAATACTGTGGAGTTTGATTGACTGAAGATATTAAAAGAACATAATGCAAATACATATGTCATCACATTTGGATCCAGAACAATGAGGTATGAATTCAACTTATAAGTTAAATTAATTTTGAACTATATTCTCCAAAACATACTTAAGTGTTGCTACTACATTCTGTCTTTTCAGAAATGGCATTTTAAAAATCATACCTTTGTATTCCATCAAATAACTTGTATCTAAAGTTTTTCAGATGCTCCACAATAGTTTTGTGAACATAAAGTAGGATTTCTAGAAATGTTCAGTCCTTGCCTCCTTGCTGTTAGAGCAACATTTTACCATTGTGCACCCAGTTCAACAAAACAGACAGTGGCAAAATTTAGCATTTAAGAAAAGATGGAATTCTGTTGAATAAGTAAACTTTCCTCTCTCTGTCCCCATCATAGTATATGGTGGGAAGCTGAATAGAAGTCGGTTCTTACAAGGATGAAACAAATATGGAGATTTATCTGCTCCACGGTATTTTCTTTTCCCTTCTGCAATCATTATGATGTTTACAGGGAGACAGTTTTAAATAATAGTGTTCTAGAAAGCAGATCTTTTTCCAAGAATTAAACAAAACAAACATGTTTGGTCAGTGTGTTCTCTCTCACACCTTATGCTGACATTTCTTCACAGTGAAAACAGGAGTTTTATTCTGAGCGCCCCTGAGAACTTCTGCAGATAGGGTTCTGCCTATTACAGGGAAAATCAGCTTATAACATTTTAGTCAAGATGGTTAGTAAAGTGATTAAAACTCATCAAGGAAAACACCTCTAGTTCACCTTGTCCAGAGGCAATAGTCTCAGACAGAGTCTTAGTTCAGATGTTGCTCTGTCAAGGGTGGCCCGGTGATTGTCAAGCTTGGTCTTGAGAGTTTGACACCAAGAAAGGAGGTCTCAAGTGCTTTACCCTGTGCCAACACAGTGCAACTCTGTCATTCAGGGAAAGCGTTTACTTTGTCCCTTTTTATTCCTCTTGAAAATATTAAAAATGGAACCTACTCCCAAGTAAATCCCAGGAATAAAAATGATTTAGGTATTTGTCTACAATTTGTATGCTCATTTTGATATTTGTCTAGAGAGGAGAAAAGACAGAAATAGCTGCTTCTGATTAAATATTTCAGCAGGGTAATAGGTGCTGGGGGAGACATGGGATTTTAAAAGAAGAAGATTTCTTCAAGAACAAAAATGGGTCACCTATCACGAGGGTTTGGTAAGCCTATGTGCCCGGTGGATTTGCTAGTTCTAGCTCTGGACTTTTTCTCTTCTAAGGAATGAAGAAGAAGGATCCATGTCCATCTGTGTTGGTTTGACTTTGGCCTCTAGTTCGTAGTGGTGACACGGTGGTGCATGCATTGCACAGGGGTTTTTTTGCCAGTATGTGTGCTTTATATACTGTTTTATTGAAAGGCAAAGCAAAGCAAAGAAAGAGAAACAGGAGTTGTGCTATGACCTTTCCCGAATGTCCTTTTTGACAGCTACCACCAATACAGTACTTTAAAAACACATATTCTATTATGTACAAGTTATGGAGCATCAGTGGGGGAAAAGCTAGGTCCACAGCTCTGGCCTCAAGGTTTGGTACAACCAGGGTTGTCTGGTTTGTTGGGATTTTTTTGTTCCTGTGCTTTATACTCAGCAGATTTTGATTATGATGTCCTTCTTGTATTAAAAAGGAAGCTGTTGTTGAGTGTAATGTGTATAATGACACCACTTTCATTGTAATGCAGAATGCATGGCTTCAAGTGTTTGCAACACTTTAGCCAGTTTCTTTCAAATTGAAAACAGACACAGAGCCAGTCTGAATGCAACCTGCTAGGTTCAGCCACCAATCTTGTGCCTGACATCTCTACAAACAGCTCAGCATTCACCAAAGTTGAGGAAACTTCTAACAGTATTCCTCTTCAATGCCTCAAGTTTTAAAAATAATGTAAAAATGGTGATTTCTTTCATAAATCGCATTAAAGCAGAAGATTGGTTTTCCTAGGGAGAGAATTATGGTCATTTTTCACAAATTGAAAGCATCTGGTCCAAACAGAGCAGTGCATTTAATATATCACTATTTTATTCATGTCATTTGTAAACAGAAAAATATCCTTGGCAATGTCAGTATTTTTTCTCCTCTTTTGCCCTTTAAAAAATGCTTATAAGTTAAGCTTCCTTCTGCATTTGTGAGCTCAAACTAAAAGGCAGAGACCCTCTGAGGCAGTTCAAGGCACACAGTTTTCACACTCAAATCTCACCAGGGACAGGTTGCATGGACTGGGCCCCAGAAGGTGAATCCCATTCTTCCAGAGGCATAGAGCTTGTCCAGTGAAAGAATAAGAGCAAACTCTCCCAGCCTCATTTGCATTTTCCTCTTCTCCCTCAGTGGGGGATTGTCCATAGGGAAGAGAAGTCTCCCACCAGAGCCTGAGCGCCCTGAGTTCCTCCAGCTCAGAGCCAAGGGCAGCATTTCTGCCACTACCAAACATCAGTGCCTAAAAAGCAGCACTGGGACAAATCCATGCAACATGTACTGGACGTGTCAGTAAAGTAGCCAAATGTCAGGGGAATATTTTGATCAGACTCACCAGTCATTTGACTGCTTGCCAGTTTCTAAAGCCTAGTGTCCAGACACAGGAGAGGAGCTAAAACAAGGCAATGGATAGGACAACCTCAGAAAGAGAGTTTCTATCACAGTGTTGCTGGGATCTGTTTTCCGTTGATTGTCATTTGAAACCTTAAAAATGCTTGGGAAAAAAAAATATAAACAATTTGCAGCAAAGTTTAGTAGTGATTCAAAGTTGGTGCAGTCCTAGATTAATGATAGGGGCAGGTCAGGAGAACAGAGCAATCTAGGTTGCTTGATAAACTAGTCTCCTTTGAACATAAAAAGTTATTGATATTCCAAACATGATGAAATTCATCTCAGAACAAAAAAAAAATTAATTAATTTTAGACTCACAAGAGGCAAATCCCTTGACCCAGACTTCACTGACTCGAAAATCCACTTAATGTCCATATTATGTACCATTGCAAATCTCCCAGACCAGTGTTTTGGCTGTGAGGGATAGTAAATTTAAAAGCAGAGGAATATCAAGCAGAGAGGTGAATTGCATTTAAACGGCACCACTGAGAACATTACTGGAATATTGTCCCCATTCTTCCAGCCATTTCAAAAAATATGTTGGAAAAATGTGAAAACAATCCAGAAAACTATTGCTATTCATTCAGAATTATGGAATATACTACTCTGTGTTAAGAAATTAGGTAATTCAGCATGTTCATTTTCTTTAAAAAAAAAAAAGTGTAAGGGCAAATTTACGATGTCATATAAAGCTCTACCTGTTGAAAAGAAGGAAGTTTTGCTGATAACAGATGGTTCTCTAGTGCAGAAGAGGCCTGACAATCAGAACCTGGAAACTCGAATGATGATTAGAAATAAAGGACACTTCTTTAACGGTGCCATTAATTAACTAATTGAGCAATTATAAAAGGATGTGGTAGCCTTTTGAACACCATGGAGTATTTATGTGTTCACTGCAGAAATTGCTAATGAATATCTCCAGATAGCCCCACACAACTCTGAGGTTAGACAATCAGTCCACTTCCATAAATAGATGAATCTCTTGCCTCCTCTTGTTGCCAAAAGAATCATTTCTCTTTGTGCCATTGTGCATACTTAATTAATACTTTGGGTATTAATCCAGGCTCTGAGAGATACAACATAAATGTATTGCCGTTGGTGTGGGTTTTTTTATTTCAAAGTCATTTCACACTGAAGACCCTTTGAAAATATAAGAATATGCTTTTTCTTAATATTTGAGGAGAAATTGAAGCTAATTATTTGTTCAGGGTTGCACTGTTCTGAAAGGAAAATGAATATACTGGATAGAGAACAATCAGCTTCTAGAAGATGAATAGTTGTTTACCTGGTCAGGTGGGAAAGGTGCTGTATCTCCCTAGACATACAAATCCCCCTGCTCCTGCTCACAGTAGGTGCACAGGGAAGGCAACTGCACAGAGAGCAAAAAGTGAAGGGATCTCTGTCACACTCATTCACTTGAAAAGTGCTTCAGAAAAGCTTAACTTTGTCAGAGCACTGATGACAAAGGTTTCCTAAATTACAGTATTTCAGAAGGCAGGTGTGGATAACGCAGTCCCGTGGTCTGTTTAGGTGCATGAACATATAAATAAACTTTGAAGGTGACAGTCTTCTAAAGCTAGCTGTACAGTAGCTGAGAGCTTGTCTTCTCACCCCTCTGCCCCACTCCCCTCTCCTCTCATTACTAAGAACATGTAAGACAAATCGCTGTAGAGAGCCTATCTTTTAATCAGGCTCTGAACTCTCCTTATAACCATGTGTTTGCTGGATTTGAGTTTGGTCTGCTTTTTCTTTTCCCTCTATAAAATACTCCAGGGATATCAGGTACCCAGTTTTCAATGGGCTGGTTGGTACTTGATGTCACTGGTCTCAGAGCTATTCACTGTGAATAATGTTTGGTCCTTTTTTATTTTAATTGCTGGAATGGCTGTGGATATAAGTTGCTCGACACAAAAGGGTGACAAATAATGATGAAAGACACTAGAGTGCTCTCATGTGTAGCTTGGACCAGAAGGAGAAAAGAGATTATTGCAGCTGAACTGGTCACATGGAATTTGCTGGACCTGCCTGCTCCCACCCCCTCCAGCCTCTCTCCGGGAATAGTGCTCTTGCAAGCTAAGAAAGACACAGTTGGCACAAAAAAAAAAAAAAAAAAAAAAAAAAAAAAAAAAAAAAAAAGAATCCCATTAACAATGACCTTTAGAAATTTTCAAGGACATAACGCTGCCTTTGTGAAGTGTAAACAGATGCATTGTCAAATAGTTAAAGAACAGAATTGCTCCTGGATCTGTCATTTACCTCCTCACGAACTGGATCTCTAAACTGTAAAGAGTCAGGAGGAAACGGCAGCAGCATGATTATACAGTTAAAGAGACAAATACTTATGTTGGTCTTCTCAGCGATTGATATTTCTATTATATTTTTAATTAACATTTTAATCCTTTAAAATCATTTTAATCCTCGGGAAGCATGTTACAGAGCGAAATCGTTGCTATGAAAAGTGTCAAACAGATAATAGCTAAAATTAATGGTTTTGTGATATATCAAGTTTTCAAATTGTTCTTTTATTAAAAGAGCCTGACATTTTTCATTACAGCGAGTAGGGCTTTCTGAATAAAAAGTAAACGTGTACCCCAGATTACAGAACATTTAACTATTTGCATGATAAAGTGCTTGTCCTAGTCTTCCTTCTATTTGAAACAGTTGCCAATAGACTAGATAAGTATCTTTTGTGGTGGCAGAGGGAAGCGCAAACCAAGGTATCCCAGACTCCTCCTCCTGCTCAGTAGGAGGAGGGGTCTGTGGTATCAATTTTAGCCTGGGCTTCTTGTAGACCCCAAAGCCCTTTTCGAGATCAGGGCTCATTGTGGGTTCACCATGCGCTCTCACTCAGCTGATAGTCACTGTACACCCATGCCAGGGGCTGGTCTCTCTCCTGGTAGGCTTGGAGTGTCATTGGTGGGCTTCTCATTTAAGCCATTTGAGGCAACCTCTGAAAGACTCATAATAGGATAAATAACTGTGCGCATAATTACAAAAACACTCAATAAATGAATACAAGCTGCTGCAGATCTCATCTTTAGACCTTTCCAAACACACACACTTCCTTCTTTTACAGTCAAGCACTTCCTTTCTGACATCTCTCAATGTAGCACACACAGAAACCAGCATGCATAAACCCAGCCAGCACAGGTTTAGGAAGGACGGGTCCTGTCTGACCAACCTGATCTCCTTTTATGATCAGGTGACCCGCCTGGTGAATAAGGGGAAGGCTGTGGATGTGTCTATCCGAGCTTCAGCAAAGCCTTTGACATCATCTCCCATAGCATTCTCCTGGAAAAGCTGGCAGCCCACGGCTTGGACAGGGGCACTCTGTGCTGGGTTAAGAACTGGCTGGAGGGCCAGGCCCAGAGAGTGCTGGTGAATGGGGCTGCATCCAGTTGGAGGCCGGTCACCAGTGGTGTCCCCCAGGGATCAGTGCTGGGCCCAGTCCTGTTTAATATCTTTACTGATGATATGGATGAGGGGATTGAGTGTACCATCAGCAAATTTGCAGATGACACCAAGTTGAGGGGGAATGTTGATCTGCTGGAAGGCAGGAGGGCTCTTCAGAGGGACCTGGACAAACTGGAGATTTGGGCTGATTCCAATGGGATGAAGTTCAACAAGGCCAAGTGCCAGGTCCTGCACTTTGGCCACAACAACCCCCTGCAGCGCTACAGGCTGGGCACAGAGTGGCTGGAGAGCAGCCAGGCAGAAAGGGACCTGGGGGTGCTGATTGACAGGAAGGTGAACATGAGCCAGCAGTCTGCCCAGGTGGCCAAGAAGGCCAGTGGCATCCTGGCATGCATCAGGAACAGTGTGGCCAGCAGGAGCAGGGAAGTGATTCTGCCCCTATATTCAGTGCTGGTGAGGCCACATCTCAAGTACTGTGTCCAGTTCTGGGCCCCTCAGTTCAGGAAGGATATTGAGGTGCTGGAGCAGGTCCAGAGAAGAGCAACCAGGCTGGTGAAGAGACTTGAACACAAATCCTGTGAGGAGAGGCTGAGGGAGCTGGGTTGTTTAGTCTGAAGAACAGGAGGCTCAGGGGAGACCTCATCACTCTCTACAACCACTTGAAAGGAGGTTGTAGCCAGGTGGGCATCAGTCTCTTCTTCTAGGCTACCAGCAATAGGACAAGAGGGCATGGTCTCAAGCTCTGCCAGGGGAGGTTTAGGTTAGATATTAGGAAGAAATTTTTTACAGAGAGAGTGATCAGACATTGGAATTGGCTGCCCAGGGAGGTGGTGGATTCACCGTTCCTGGACGTTTTTAAGGTAAGACTGGATGTGGCACTGAGTGCCATGGTCTAGTAACCATGGTGGTGTTGGATCAAGGGTTGTACTTGATGATCTCAGAGGTCTTTTCTAACTCAGTTGATTCTACGATTCTATGATTCTATAACTGTAAAGCCTCTACTTACTGGGAGCCATAAGTAGCTATAGGTAGAGACTGTGGCCCATAGGAAATGTGATGATTGTCTCAAAAACCAAATAATAAATAAATTCCTCTAAAGACTTGCATTTTCTTAAAATCACCTTGGTATTTGGTCTTTAATACATCATCTTGTCAAACAGTGTGCTGGTTCAGTGGTAAGTAGAATCTTCTCTCTGTGGAAGCTTTTCAGTGTTTTACTTGGATGGGGTTACTCCACTGGTTTACTTCCTTCTGTTTTTTCTTCTTGAAATGGAAAGCAGAGCATTACCTGTGGTAGTAAAAGAGCGGTGAAATAAGGGAATGAGTGATCTCGTTAAAAACTGTAGATTGCCATCACGTGTGCTACTGGGTACCTCTTGGATAATACAGCGCCATTTGGAGAGGTCCTCTTTTCGTGCTGGGAAGGCCCATGTAATAAGCAGAGTGTAGAAAAGCCACAGGTAATATGCTGCTGTTTGAGGTCACCAATTAAGGCAATGAATGAAACCTTGCAATTAAATGTTTCCCTAACCCTTCTTACCTCTGTTTGGGTGTGCAAAGCTCAATTAGGCACTCAAACAAGCTAGTAAGAGTTTGGAGATCTGGTTTAACACAAACTTGCATAAATACTTTGAAGCATTGGGCTGATACTCCAGGACATGTGGTTTATTATCCATCTCTGGTACTAACTTGTTGAGAGCCCTGGATATATCAGTTCCTCCTCTCTCCTTCCCAAAAGAAAGATAGATGGCATTTCAGTCCCTGGGGACACCTCTGTTACTTGTCACATACAGTGGATGTGAGGCAGGTGTGCTCTGACTGGACATGCCTGTTCACCTTCACACCAGGGGAATCTGGGCTCTGCAGAGGCTGCAGCACAGAAGGGTGAGGGCAACAAGCTGGGCACAAGAAATGCTCTCTCGGTGGGTACATAAACACAAAACTGGAAGGACAAACAGCCAGATTCATGTCTGGTATCCATCTGTCATCATTTCAAATCAAAGTCAATCATAACTCAGTCAAATCCCTGTGACATCAGTACTAGGTCTTTCTTGTTGAGTCACACCAGGCCCAAGACCTCCAGCCAAATTTAGCCCATTTCAACCCTAACGGGGAGCCATGTGTCACATTTGTCCTTAAGTGCTTGCTGCCTGAGCTGTGTCAGCCTCTGGATAGTTTTGGGATAATGTCAAAGTTGCTGGGCTTGACCTCATGTTTAGTTTGGGGTACCAGCAGCACAGATGGACTCAGTACCAGTGGTGCCACAGGAGCCTAAAGAGTGGAAGTACCACCAAGACTGGGTTAAACTGGGGAGTCATGCAGGAGGCAGCAGGTCTCTTTCTCTGCAGGCTCCTTGAGTCTGGATTTTGGTACCCCCTACCCTTTCAAGGTCAATGCAGTGACCTTGAGGGCAGGCTACAACGTCTGTTTATTTTCCCAGGCTCTTTCTTGCAGTGGGAGTGGGGCAGAGGGGTGAGAATGGCAGGGAGAAGGTAGCATCCTTTGTGGGGGGAGGCAAAGGGGGGCTACTTCTGCTTGTGGCCTTACAGAGCTTGCACGCCAGTGTACAAACTAATTAAGGCATTTCCTGTATACAAGAATAAACACTCATACATTGAAATTAGGACACAAAACTGAAAGTGGAATAAACCCAATATGGCTAATTGTAATTTTTTTTTTCCTAGACAGAAATTATTTTGAAATCAAAATGGGCAATAGTGATGTGTTGGCTAAAAACAAATAAACAAATCCATTTATTTTCTCACAAAAATTCCATGTAAGTTGTAAATCCTGACCCACATTAATTAAATGTTACTCTTAGAAAACAGTAGCTCAAATTCCCCATAATCCACAATATCTGACTTAACTTGGGGGTTGATGGGGGAGAAATTCCTTGATTTCCAGCAAAGATCTTTCTTGCATCCACTACAGAGCCTTAGTCTTTATTCCATCATACAGTGAAAGAAATGCGAGGGGGTTTCAATGCTGAAAAAAAAAAAAAAAAAGCCAAGGGGAAAAAAAAAAAAAAAAAAAAAAAAAAGCCGCCTTCTTTGTGTCCTTATCTCTCCCGATGTGTGTTACATGTCGCAGCAAAGAGCAGGGGCGCTGAAGCCGAGCCCAGAAATCCGACTGGATTTGACGACGCCCCCGGTAAACAGCGTGGCACAAAAGTCCATTGTGCTATGAGATAACTGCGGGGCTGAATGGGGGAGGCTGTCACGGGGGGGATTGTTGGGCCAGTCACCATCGGATCACAGTCGAGGCCTGAATTCCTTTATGGTTCATCAGGGCCTGTTGGTACCACAGAAAGTGTCATGATCCTTTTTTTCACTGGGGCCAGATGGTGTCCTTTTCTGAGGCCTTCCTAATGCCCGGTTTTCCACATGTAAAACTCCTGGGAAAATGACCTAACTCACAGCTGCTTAGTGAGGCTTGAGCAGGTCTTTAGAAAGACTTCTGTCAGGAACAAGGCGGCCGTACCACTCCGGGGGAGCAGGGGGAGGCAGCCGGCACAAAACTACCCCTCGCCGTCTATATTTAAGAGGAAATAAAATCCCGCCTTGTCCAGCGCCAGGCTGCGCGGTCCGCGGCCCCGGCCGGCTGGAATGGTAGCGTGGATGGACAGGGAACCGCCAGGAGCTGCCGTGGGGCAGGCCGGGCAGCAGCCGCCCTCCCTTCCCCGGCGAGCAGATGGCCTGAATAAAAACATAGAATGTGGTCCAAAAGGGTCGGGGGAGGACAAAAAGTGAGAGGTTCCCCAGGCCGCGGGCAGCCGCCCGGGGAGAGGGGAGGGAGGGACCCGCCGCTGAAAGGGGTGAGGGAGAGTGGGAACTTTTGATGTCTGGAGGGCAGTGTTTGCCAGCTTGCTGAATGACTCCCCGAGGAACCGCGGTACCGCAGGTGCGGCGCTTATAAAGCCCAAAGCCTTTTATATCAATAAAATAATGCCTAGCCGGAGGAGCCCTCCCAAGGCTGCGAGGGATGCAAAGCTGAAAAACTTCCGTGGTGGTGCTTATTTTTCCCAATCAAGGCGTTAGCAATAATTGTCTTGGTAACTTTTAGTTGCAGTCATTGACCTCTTAGCCTTGACTGTAGATCACTGTATCGGGATGTTTTCACTTGCCTGGCTTCACTAGGGAATTTTTTTTTTTTTTTTTTTTTTGGGGGGGGGGCGTGATGAAAGGATCCATATCCATCCTCTGCACATTTTTTTGGGAGCACTATGTTTCCAGCTGTACCTCTGTCAATGCATCTGCAGATATTTCAACAACTGGTACACCTATCCCCCAAGTTTTCCAATTGTATTCTTTTTTTTTTCAAAAGCCTTCATATAAATAAGCACAGCTCAGTATTAACACTCAATTTTAATTTACTTGTTCTGTGACCCAGAACACTATTTTAATCCCAGTGCTAAGTACATTTTCCCTCACATATTTTAAAGTGAATATGGGAAGTTACATTTCTCTCCTGGACATGGCCATCTGAAGAATTAAATAGAGCTGTCTGAAAAGTAGCTATAATTGTTCATGGGAAATTGTGAGGGGAGGAGATTATCAATAAAATGTTATGTTTTTTCAATTAAAAACTGAAAGTCAAAACTGAACAACTATGCTAAAAGTCTTTCAGTGCTGATACATTAAAAAGCAATTTTGATTTCAAATATTTAATTTATGAAAAAAAATGCAAAAATATGCTCATCCCAATATTTTGCATTTTCAGACTTGTACAGAATACTTCTATGAATGTTTTTCTTTTTTTGGCTAAATTTTTTTTTTACATGTCTTTAGTTCCAGCAGAATCCCAATCCTCATTTTTTGATTTTGCAGTCAGACCTAAATGGAAAAGAAATACAGCATTGATATCAGGTAGGTGTTGTCAAAGGTTTCTTTATGTGTTTGTTAAGAATACAAGTTAACTTTGTTACAGAACATACATCCAGGGCATGATGCAAAAGAAAACAAGTGATTTTTAATCTTACTATCTCAGCTAAAAGAATAAAAGATGGAAGGAGTGCACGTAAAGATGCGCCTAGTTGCTCAGATAAGAGTCATGTTTCAGTTCTGTCTGGGTATGAAACTTAAACAAAAACAGCCCAAAAGTGTTTGTCTACTCCAAACTGCTCCATTCTGCCTTTGACCCAAAAACTATTGACATCCATGAATTTTGTTTCTCTTTGATAACTTGCAGATTATTGATTTTATCGTTTGCCTGACATTTCACAGTGCATTGCCTCACTTACAGAAATGTTCAGCATTTACACTGTGATGTGAACTGTCATAAAGTGAGGTAACATTCCATAAAATCCTAAGGGGAAAAACACTTTGATGAGATGCAGTCCAACTTGGAAGGACTGTATTTTTTCTCAAGCTGTTCTAGGCTCACTCACCCTGAAAAAGCACATTTCAGAAGGGACAAGACAATTTTAAATAAAGACTGCTGTTCAAAAAAAAAAAAAGGAAAATTATGAAATCTTTTCTTGTACCAAGAACAGGAGTCACTATCAGTGTGTACCATAAAAGTGAAATGTACATGTATTTGCTATGTTTTGTTTTCAGCAGAGAAATAAAGTTCGAGAGAAACAGCTTGTGCTTTACATTTTTGATCTGCTCGTTCCCCTTCTTGTTCTAAAATGTATCACTGGGCCTGAATAACCCCAAGAAATCAGGCAGAGGCATCCGGCACGTACTTAGGATCTGTGTCATGCAACAGAAGGAGCCCAAGAAAGAGAGCCAGCCCTTCTCCTGCTGGGTCAGTCACATGCAGTCAGGCTTTTGCACAGAGCTAGCCTTCTGTCTCCTTCCTTTCAGGGGCAGAGTAACATTTTGTAGTGACACAAAGAAATTCTTCCCTCACTTGATCATAAAGACCCACAGCACTAGATCCTCTTTATCAATTGCTCTTTTCTTATAGTATATGATATATTTTATTTACATATGAATTGATCAGTTTGTCTGGAAAACTTGGAAAGCTCAGTGGTTCACAAAAATATAAACCACTTTGCTTGTAGTCATTGCTGAAACTTGAGGAAAACAGCTATCACTCTGCTTTGCCTAACTCTTCATAATCTATGTCCTATTCATTATACATGTTAGTATTATGCATGGCTCATAGCTGGGATGCAATTACTTAGATTTTATGGGTGACAAAGCAGAGAAACAAACTACAATGGAATTATAACCACAGATGAAACAGAAGTATTTGGCCACATTCTTTGTCTTTTGGGAAAAAAGATCCCTGTAAAATGCTTGGCTTTTCATTGCCTTTGAAAATGGCTGTGCAGTTTGTGAGAGACACACAGCTTTCAAAATCTCTTGCCTTGTGTCTTGTACACGCACCTACAGGTGCATGTACAATACCAAAATGTATTTCTTTCCAGAGTCTGCTGTCATTTCTTGTACTTTCCATATGCTCCTATTAGCACAATGCAGCCTACCAACAACTGCGTGGCTGGTAAAGCACTGGAAACCACAACAAAGATAAAGAACAGGGAGATTTTCTGACTTCATGAGTTTTCTCCCTAGTCCAGCCAGAATCTCAAAATTTCTCCTGGTCTGGTAATTGAGAAGCACCAAATGAAATTACTAAGTGTAATTTTAAGGCAAACAAAAGTACCCCTTCATCTATGGCATACTCGGGCTCCTTGTACCATGTAACTCCTCCCTAGAAAAGGATGTGGAAGCCAAATGGGCTCAAAAAGAATCTACACAAAGACAGAAAATAAAAGTACAGTGGATACCATATCCGTATCAGGAAATTCCTAAATTATAGATAGCAGAATGCAGCGAGACTCGTCCATGGGAAGGGTCACTCCTTGCTGTTCTCCTCATAATCTTACCCTAAGCAGTTGTTACTAGACACTGTCAGGGACAGAAGCAGAAGGACCTTTGGTCTCACTCAGTACAGCTGTTCTCTTGTTTCTCTGTTCTTATTTTATTCCAGCAACAAAGTCTATTTTTATTCTTCTCCTTAGAATTGTGGCCAGCATACTGGAAAGGATCGTACTAGGAATCCAGACTGCTGTGACCCTGTTCGTTGTACTCACAGGGTCACTTCTTTTCTTTCTTCTTCTGCACAGGGAAGCTGTGTCAGAGGCATTCTCTGTCTTCTCCAGCTCAGGATGCTGTAACACCTTACAACCATGAGGCAATGGGCTCATGAGCCTCAGAGATTGCCTAGTAAGCCTCAAAACAGCATTAATGTCATAATGTGGTAGTTGGACACCTGTGTAAAATTAAGGATGACTCCTCTCCAGAATGTGTCTGTCACCAAATATCTTATATTGAGAGCTTCAAAAAAATGCACTTATTTAATTCACAGGAATGATACCTCTTAAAATAACCCCAGTGCGTAGGATTCCTTTGCTTTCTGATGACATGGATATCACTGGAAAACATGAATCTGAATGGCATGGTTCAAATCTGTCATAAATGTGTGGATCTGTTGTGGAAAATTCAAAATAACTAACCTTCACACTGAGTTGAGACCCTACTCAACCCAAGCAAAGGACCAGCCTTGAATTCTGTTTCAACCTTGTTTCCCATCTCATGTTTCTGGCAAAAGCTCATGCCAAGCAAGGAACATCATTTACTACTAGATAACACCATTCAGTTTTATTCTCAGAAGATAGTAGTTACAGGCCATGGTGCTGACGTTCTCGCTAGCAACTTCTCAGAACACTCAAGAAGCATATCAGTAGTACACTTCTAGTGTATCCTAGAGGTAGATTGGCTCTAGAAGGACTCTGTCTAAATTTGCTGTTTTCGAGGATTTCACGGGGGAAATTTAACCTCCGTGCTCTGGTCAGTTTGTGCTACTGTGCAGGAATTCTTTCCTGGCGTAATTAGTGCCCCATCTTCTTTCTGGGCAGAGAAGTGGGACTAAGAAGATAGGTTTCACGGCAAGAGCTGGAAGCAGAAACGGCTGAGGCAGATGAGTTGCATCAGTGCTAAGAGATCGGTGCTAAGCTGATCTCCATTCAGACTAAGGCAATAGGTGGGCAGCACGATTCCCATGTAGCCCCAGGTCTGACCTGATGCCACAGCCAGAGCAGTCCTTGCAGCTTCTGACAAGTGGAGGCACAAATCACATTTCCTTAGTGTCTGCACGAGTGATGCCATATACCCGTGCCATCGGCAGGCCTGTTTAGCATAGATGGATCGTGGCAGCACTGCAGCCTTCAGTCTAATGCCAGATGAAATTTATAAGAAATGTAATGCCAACTTTGAGAACCAATGAAGAGTGGTCCTTAGTCTCTGCAAAAACTAATACAATCAACAAAGACACTGTCCCTTCAAAACCCAGACTTGATCCAAATGTGCTGGAAATTATCCTAAACCAAAATAACAGCACGGATTATCTCTAAACTTTGCAGAAGCCTGGCAGAAAAAACATGGGTTTGATGTCTCTGATAACTTGATAAGCTTCCGTACCCAAACAACAAAAGTTAAGAAAGCCTGGATTTCCATGTGAACACTGCCCTTCTGCTGGATAAATCCAACCCTTTCTACTCGATAAATTTGCATACTGCAGATGTAAATTAGCAGCAATGACTATACAACTAACAAATCAGCAAACTTCAGTGATGCTCAGCTAGTGCCAGCAGCAAATCAAGCCTAAAAATTATTCTGATTGTAGATCTCAGTCTATTAGAATAGAGGTTATGCACCCCAGCAAAGACTCCTGGCATGGCATTCTGCAGCAAATAAATACCCGTTTTTTGTTGCTAACCTGTCTTCGTGGTGCATCACCCAGCGGGAGAGCTCCTGCCTGGGTTTATAAGAATAAGCAGTTTGATATGGGATTTCATAACATACTTACATGTTGCTCACATCCTTCTGTTGAGCTAAATTGATCTTTTTTCTTCTCATTTCCTGGGTAGATTGCATTTGGTCTATGAGTAAACACAGTGTAGCTGCCCCCTTTTCCCAGGCTTTCTAATGAGAATGTGCTGTCTGATCAGGTGCATGCACTCTGCTGTCATTTGCAGCCTGACCTGCAGGTCAGAGGTGATTTGAGCAGGCTCAGGGATGCATACAAATCACATCCTCTTGTCTGTCTGTTTTGTTGACTGGTTCTCCTCAGGGTCATGGCTATCTTAAGTAGCAGCCTGAAGGATAAAGTGCGCCCTGTCTGAGCTGTAAAACTTTGACTTTGGACCAATTGCATCTGACATACAGCAGCATGAGGGTTGGTTTAGCCTTTGGATTCAGAACAAATCACTGGCTATCAATAGCTGATAGTGACATGCAGTTTACTGAATGTCCCCTTTTCTCTGGCAGCTGTATATTCTTCGGGAGAAATGGATGTGTTTTTAAGTTTCTAAGGTCATGTTTTAAATATGATGTTGCATACACTCCATTAGAAAGTAAGTGTAGCAAATAAATAAATAGCTAGAAAATGTTATGCTGTTTTATGAGTCTGCTTTTGGGCTCCCAGGTGGTGGTGTGGGAGGTGGGGGGATGAACAAAAAATGGCATAAGAATGACCTACTCATAAAACAAAAAATTTTTAGGATTGTCATATTTACTAAAAACTTTTCAGGAATGATACTGAGGAAGAGCCATGCAGAATAAAGCACACTGTCCTCAAGACTGGTGTACTGCAGGGAGCTTCCTTGCCAATGCAGCTGCACCAGCACGGCAGTCGATACACAGGGTTATGGGCACAGGAGCAACGTGCCCTACTCAAACTGTCCCATTCTGCACAGACCAGCAAGCCCAGCCTCACAGGTCCCACACTAAACCTGCCACCAGTGCAGTAAGCACCCACTCATGCTGAACCCAAAAAAAGGGAAAGTTTTTAAGGTCACCAAGCAGTTATCAAAGAGTTCCAGCTCTCAGCTGGCATCAGCCGGGGCCAGATTCAAAGCAGTGACCTGGAAGCAAGTGGCTCTGTATCACCCCCATGGGTTGCCCAGCCCCCTAACACTTCACTTATTAAAAGGTGACTCTAGGACTATGTCAGTGCCCTTGTGTCTCTGCAGTGTCATGCTAAAAATCCAGTCTGCCTTATATGTGTGTAACTGAATTTCATCCAAAGGAGCCACCTTTTTATTAGCCAAAATGCTTTGGTGGCTTCTATTTATTGTTCCATTAGGAGTCATATTACTTTTGTCAACAATTTTATCTGCTTCATTTTCTCAGCTCTGCTGTCACAGCATCGCTTGCAAATTTTTGCCAAGTTGGTGCTGCAGAATTATACCAAGGGGAACTTTGTGTTCTCATCATGTTGTTACTTGGTAGGAAAAAAAGAAAAGAGTTGTTTATTAATATTATTATTATTATTATTATTATTAAAATATCATAAGTGCCACTATAAAACCGAACTAGCTGAGGTGCCACTCTCAGTAACTACCATGTTACATTTCTCAGTTTATACACTTATAGAGGTTATCTAGGACTTATAAAGTTTTCATAGAGTATATGTATAGGGCTCAGATGGTTGCAAAGAAATTGCCTGGCCAAGCATTTTCCACCAAAGTGCATTTTTTTTCAGCAAACAAACTGATTACTTCTTTTTTTTTTTCCTACAGAAATTTCTCCCCTTTCAAAATAGAAAATTGAACTATTGCATTAAAAATGAAACATTTTCAGTTTTCAGCCAAATGTATTTGTGTTTTGGATAGAAAGGATGAAAGATAACTGTTTGCAAAAGATAATCGTCTTTTTCAGACTAGTTATGAACAAGCTGTATCTGATACAGCCTTAAACTATCATTAAATAATAAAATATTGTCAGTATATCAAAAATTGGTGAAGTTATTCTTGACAAGTCTCATCATATCTGAAGACTAGTCCCAAGATCTTTTAGGTCTTATTGAAATAAACAAAGGGTTCAACATACAGTAGAATTTCAATCTTAATGATATCATATCTGTGAATTGTGAAGTGATGCTACAAGATGAAGAATTGATAGCAGCATAATAGGATATGTTCCTTTCCCAGCAGAATCCAACAGAGGATTGTAATAGTTCACCAGGGGAAGTAGGGTTAAAAACCTCTGACCCCTGATATCAGATAAACATTGCCAAAAAAAATAAAATCCTTGATTGACAGTGAAATGCGTGACTACCTCAAGTCTGGTCTGAAATCTTTGCTGATAATTACCAGGTTGAATGTTATGAGAAATGGGAAAGAGAGGTATCAGCCACGAGTGTACATACTCAGAGACCTGAGCATCTCTAATAAGAATTGATGTAGTGTGTCATTTGTAATTTAATCAGCAGCATTACATCTTGATAGCAAAAGGGCTATCATGAACATTTTCACAGTAAAGTAAGATTAACAGACACATACCCCAAATCTCTGCTGCCTTAATGTTCCAGTTGTGACAGGAACTGATAAATAGAAGAAATTGTGAGTTTATGGTGACACACGACCCTGAACTGGTTCCAGAGCGCGTAGGCTTTATGTTGCATGGGGCACTTAGTGCCAAGCACTGACCTGAGACATTTTATGAACGCAAGCAGAGCAGTGCCAACTCTGATCCAAATTTTGGCCCCTGCTCTTTTCCAGTGGCTTTTGTATCCCAAAGTCCAGGTTTAGATCCAGCAATAAGTCTCTTACAGCCAGGTCCCTTCCAAACAGATCCCTCTCTTTTTCCTCATCATTTGTTAATGAGTTTAAGAACAGTTTCATTTATCTTCATGGTCCAGGCTTCTCTGGTGCATTCAGTACCCCAGCATGCACAGACTGGAGCCTGCCTGACATGCAAGAAAGGCATAGATATTTGGAATCCATGGATATTTGGAAGTGAAGATCTACCCTAAAGCAGATAGCTAGGAGTTAGTCATCTCAGCTGAAGCTCCTCAATTTAGACTTTCACTGTAATGGAGGAAAATAGGCCCCTCTAGAGGCAATTCAAGCAGTGTAGCTGTCTAAAAAACTTAAGATGAATGGTTCTCTGAAAAGATTTTTTTTTTCTCTACCAACAGTGAAGAACAGAGTGGTTAGAACATCTATGTTTAAGACTTTTGAAGTGAGGTGAATTAAATCCCATGCTTACTCTGTTCAGGAAACCCAGTCTGCAGAGTAGGCTGTCAGACATGAACTCATACAACATCTGTGTCAACATATTTTCAACCAAAACTTTAAAATTTCTTACAAACTGTGTCTGAATAATATTTTTTTTCTTTTCTATTTTTAACAATGCTGTTGTGAGAGCTGAAAGAATTAGCAGTAAATTTACTCATGGGAAAAAACACATTATGACAATGAAGCAAAGGTCTCTAGTGTCTGCAGTCCCACAGTGAATATGCATGTTCAGATGTGCATATTAATTGTCATTTATATCAGTGGCAAGAGGAAAGAAATAAATGGTGCATGGGCATATGTTTTCAAATGCTTACCCAAGGTGCTGACTCACGTCCATAGGTCACCTGAAAGCAAAATTAGTCCCTTAGGATCCAGACCAGATATTCTGGGAAAATATCCCATCTCAGTAGTCTTTCAGTCTTCAGAGCAGCTCATAGTTACTGTGATTTTTTTCCCCTTTTTTTGTTCACGACTGTGAAATAACCCCCTACTAATACTGTTTTCAGAGCCTTCTGTCCAGTTATGCCATTATTCCATTATGTTTTAGCCTCTTTCCTCTCATCCACCAATGCAAGAAAGGTGCTTCATATTGCAGATTTATCTTCTAGATCCGTTGGTGTCAATCACATGGCACAACCTGATTTCGTATTATTGCACTTATTACTTCAAAATTGCACTCTATGTTGCACAGTAGAAATGGAGCAGAAATATTAATGAGGACAAAACAGCCGACACAAGGTAAAAAAAAAAAAAGAATTATAACTTACCCAAAGAACAAAGGTCTGAATCTGACAAATAGGTTAAATGGTGATATAAAAGAGCTAAAAGAAAGGCTAATGCTTTCCTTTACTTACTGTAGGCTGTTTTCATGAAGATTTTCTCCTGCACCCTACAACTTTTTGGCAAAATACACGTATAATTCTCAAAGTGCAAAATGTTGTTTTCAGGCATCCTTTGGTTAAAACTTCTGCTGTAATCAATGAGACCTTCGATTTCCTCAAACAGGTTTAAAAAATGTCACTTAATATAAGTTTCCATCAGGGTGTAATTTCAGGACTGGTCGTTTTAACAATTGCTCTCCAGGAGAATTACTTATTTCTTGGTTTATTTGTGTGAGGAGCTCTACAGTGTGACATGTCCACGAGAAAGTGAACCCAGCCGAGGAGCAGGTGGTCTGCTGCTCCTATGTTATTGCCATTATGTTGCCTTTGTTAAATTACTCCATAAACCCAAGTTTCCTCATTCCCATTTGTTAAATTTGCCTACCTCCACTCTGCGAGCACAGATAATCAGTCAAACCTTAATTGGGGTATATTTAGATCAAAGTATGCAGCCAGCATTTGCTCCCAGTACCTGGGTTGCAAATGATAGTCACATGAGTGGCTTGCTCTATTGGACATGCTTTTTGTTTAACCATGATCATTGGTGGCAGGCGGCTTTTTGTGCGAGTGAAAAGCCCTTTAGAATTCCTCTAATTCTGACAAAGAAACTGTCTTTGGGAGGAGAAATTGGGTATTGCCTTCTTGCATCTGAATAGTCTTTCAGCTCTATATTCACAGCAATATACTTAATATCCACAGACAGGAAGCAGAAGGTTTGGACCCGTGAGTTATTTGATCCATTTCCAGCTTCTAGAAACTCTTGGAAGCTTGTATTTTTACTGTTTAAGGAGATATTGTAAGGTTTTTTAGTATAGGCATGGATTTCTCTTGAGAAGTATTGCAAAAACACTTTGCAACTAAAATCACAGAGGATGTCTTTTTTTTTATTTAAGAAGTAATAAATCAAAGTGAGGTTTGGGTAGGGATGAATGATGCATTGTCTTTGCACTGCTCCTCTGAGAAGGGTAGAAAATGTTTATGGAAATATTTCCATTTTTTACCTTATTTCTGGTCTGATTGCTGCTTTAATCAGTTGTTTTCAGATGGGTTAAATGAGCTTTATTTATTGCCCTTCACATCTTTCATTTTCTTTGGTGGCACCTTTTTCTGTTGTCTTCTATTTGTCTGTATTATTGGTAGCACCTAAAGACCCCATGTGAAGTTAGAGTCTTGGTACACTGAAAACTACAGAAAACGAAAGGTCTCCCACTCCCTGAAGAGCCTGCAGTTTAATCAAGACAGCAAGACACGTTACACTAAATTTCGGACACACTATCAAGAGCAGAACATCTGCAATTAGCTTTTGGCACTAGTAACTCCTGGGGGTTCGGTCTAGCAAAGGCATATGCAGGCACTAAATTTTAAGGCACGTTGAGTAGCCCCATTTAGTTCAAAGCAACAAGGATGCATGCAAAGCTGATGATAAATCTTCCAGGGCAGAAGGTTAGGTTGTGTGACCAGGCCATTGGCCGGTTGAGAGGGAAAGCTGTCGTTAGGGACAGAAAGTTGACCTGCTCTTTGGATTTCTCTACATTTGAATGCTGAGTTAACAAAGCACAGATTTAGTATGTTTAAAGAGTCAATGCGAAGAAAGTACTGTAAAGTAGCTCTGTTTTCCACAAAATTCCTTGCAGACCTTATTCTAAAGGAACTTTGCAAAGAGTAAAGGCCACTTTTGAAGCAACATAAAGACCACTTTTGTCAGTGAAATAACTTGCTGGACTTTTTCCCCACAGATTTGTATAGAGCAGTGGTTCACATCAGGGTCTGAAAAAAAAATAGTTTTGATTGTATATACATACATACAAAAGGGTAAACAGTCTGAATAAAGCCCTTTGTACTGGATTAGTGTCTTAGCTCTTTAACCCAAGCTGCAGGTTTGGGATGTCTTTGTTCTGTCAGGTTTTTGGGGCTGACCAAACCGGGTGTGTTTGAGTTTCATTCCTCACCCTTTTGAGGTCTGTAGGACTGATTCCTTGCATTCAATGCCAGCAGTACTGTAAGTGCCCAGTGCTTTATTCTCTAAGCTATTCATCCTTTCAACCTTTGTGGGTTTTTTTTCCCTTAATCCATCTACCTTACTAAGTTTTCAAGTCAAGTAAAATGTTAAAAGTGCTTCAAGCAAGAGCAACATGGAAATAACAGAGTGCATTCCGAGAATTTCTGGCCATTTGGTTTATTTGTTCTGCCTGTGCGTGTGCATGTGTGTGTGTGTGTAAATATATATGTACACATGTGTACGTGCATGGGGTTGGTACATGACTGCACCACAAAAGATGAATCTACCATGAGGCATAAGTCATGTAAAGCAAACATTCCAAAGGATATTATACAGAGAGAGGCAAAATAAACACATTTTAGCAACTTTTCCTTAATATCAGAAACAAGTAATTGCTCTACATCACAAATATTTTTATGGAGAATTCAAATGCTTAATGCTGCTTGTCTGAAGCCTTGATGACTTTTTTTTTTGGCTGCAGGGGACAAGAGGCTTACACACATGCCACCACTTCAAAGATTTGCCTTCTATTAATTTTTTACTTAAGCTTCAGAGTGTTAAATTGTTCAATTTAAGCCGTGAATATATTTTATAAGATCATCCTAGCCCACCATTTCTCCCAAAATAGAGAAGTTCAGGATATTTGGCAGTTTCACCTCCTCACCAACTCTGTGCAAAATGTATATATGAATAATCTCTTTGAACCTCAGCAGCTTGTGATATAGAGAAACACAAGTTCAAGCCTTAGTCTTTCCTTAACTATAGAAATAGACTGTTCTAAAAATAAGTGCTGAATTTGATGATTTAGATTAAAAAAAAAAAAAAGGGTGCACATCATAAATAGAAATGTATTGTAACTTTTCCAATTCGAAATTAAAAATAATGGGCTATTTTCCATTTCCTTGTGGGGCTTTCATGAGCTGAATCAATATAATGAAATGTTCTAGTCAGCAAAATAAATCAAGAGCTTTTTACTGTTTTTATCACGAAAGATCCCCAGTGAGGGAGGAGAACAGAAGAGAACATACGATATTATGCAACTATCCTACATCAGAGTGTGAGTCCAGCTGCTGCTGCTGCTGATCTGGATGCCATCTCTGCTCAGCCAAAGCTGGGAAAGAGATGGAAACGTGCACTTGCCAAGAACAGGGCACTCTATCTCTAATCTGTCTTAATTATAAAGCAAAAAGATGGGGATACACTGATTTTCTGAGCTCTCACCATGATTTGGAGACCTTCTAATCATGTATTCCTTGGCATGAGAGCCTGCCTGACCCTACTGCCCAAAAGCAAACTGAAAAAATTCTCACTTCTGTGAGACCTGTAGCAGTTTGAAATGCAGAACTGAGACATTTCTACTCCTGATGATATCCTTCAGATGGGACCTACAGCTGGGGCTCCAGGAGCAGTGTGCTCCCAACACCATGACCCTGCCATGGGGCCTTCCCACTGCTCGCCATGGTCTGGGACCCAGAAGCTGCATGTCTTCAAACACTACTTAGTCAGAGGGCCTGGGAACACCTCACCAGAAAACCACCCTGGTGGCCAATTTTACATCATGTTGTGTTCTGCAGGAAATGTTTGTATTTGTGCTTTCAGAGAGGAGTCCTGCTGTTTCAGATTAAGTGCCTTTGCCGTCTGCTAAAAGAATGGTAAAACAGCACACGGTCAGCTGTTAAAGAACAGAGAGAGAAACTCTGTGCAGAGCCGCTTTCTTGCTAGCTCCACAGTAGAAGTGCCCATTTCATAGGGTGCTTCATGATACCTCTTTTGTGAGATTTTCATCTCTCTAAAAGTCAGAAGAATTTTAGTGTCAAAAAATACAGCTTCCATAAGTTTCCTAGTTCATCCCAGCATCCCTCCGCTCTCTGCAGCCAGCTCCACTTCCAGGGCAGGATCAGACACCCTGGAAGAAAGACCACTGGGGTGCCAGTCACAAACAGGTCGCTGTGAACATATGGATGTGCATGCTTTGAACCAAAGCATTAAGGAGGAAGAGGCTAGAGCCTTGAAGGCTGCTGACCTATTCCTTTCTATGAACAATTTCATTTGGTGCTTTTAGGCCTGTCCAGATGGCAGTGAGTGTGGGACAATAGAGCTTCAGACCTAGAGTGACTGGCAGTTGACTTAGGACTACCTGGAAGCTTGCCACTCTTGATTCCTGCTTCAAATCAGACCATTTCAAGGCTGTTGTAATGGAGGCATGTATTTCTATCAAGAAAGTGCTGTTACTCTTGCTAATAGCAGTAGATGATATATAGAAGGCTATCAATGAGCTTAGACTCTTGGATTCCCTAAAGCTAATGCTACCCAAGCAAATTGAACAACTCAGATGAAAATCATCTGGCACTGAAACTTGATTGTCTGAACCATTAAATTGCTAGGAGAGTCCTTGACTCAGTTTTGACCTGTCCTACCAGCGCTCTCACAATTCCTGGACGTGCTACAATACAGAAGTTAGGTCAGTCCAGAGACCATTCCCATTAGGAAATCTGAGTATATATGGATTTAAGCTGTTCCAGGCCAGAAAACAGTTGGCAAGAAAACAGTTCTGGACATGTTTAATTCACCCATAGAGATGTATCCAAAGTGTACTGAGGTTATTAATACTGATATTTCTGTGTCCTAGGCACCAGACTTTGAATTCTGTGAGCATATTAGACCATATCCTCCTCATACTGGAGGCCTTTTCACAGAAGACCCACCAATACTGAGGTGTTTCAGTAGTCTGGAAACCATTTAAAATCTTAGGGAAATACCTAGCATCAAGTCAGACCAAAGAGCCACCTGACTGAGTAACGGGTGCCCAACAGTGGCCAGAAGGGGATACATAGGGAGCAGTATAAAAACAGGACAAAAGCCCTGTTATAGTCTCCTGAATATCAGCAATCTGTACTTTAGGTATTTTATGCTTCAGGATCCTTCAGTCTTGAAAAATACTGCATTGTATACCAGAGATAAAATTACCTTTCTGCTTGCCTTTATGGGCCAAGGAAGTACTGGTATTCACCTAAAGATCCTGGAAGAGCCAGGTTGAGTTCTGCTCCTTGGGCTTTCCTGGGAGCTCTTTCTGCATATTCTGAGCACTTTCAGAGCGACAGTGCAGTGTGCACTTGGAAGATAGACAGGTAGATGGAGGAGGGATGTTTAGCCTGCAGGCTACTAAAAAATATGTGCTCCCCCTGATAGTTACTATGTGCTGTTTTGCTCACTAGTTGAAAGGATGAAGGGAAAGCTGGTCACCTCCTACTCCTCTTCCCACTTAACAGCTTGTTCAGCTGAATGTTGTACACTGCAATGAAGAAGGCGTCTAGGAAAGAGTGAGGAACACATTTTGCTCTTAATTTTGAACAAATAGGCACATGTGGTTAATGAGTAACGTACTGGTCATTTTGTGGTGAGGAGCCCTTTCTGTGGATCACACAGGGCTCCTACAAGGCTGCATATGAGATCTACTTTAGTCCGTATTTGGTTTTTATGGCAATAAGCCTGGGAAATTTAATCCATTGCTCCAGTAACATACCATGAATATAAATACAATGTCATTTAATGTAGTTTTAAATATGGACAGCAGGGAGAAATAGTGATCACTATATGTCAATAGAGTAAGATAGAATCTTTTAAAAACCTAAAAATAAATGTTGCACACATAAGTTTGTGCCTTCAAGATCACATGAAGGAATGCAGGTAGAAAGCTAATGGATGTTCTCTGCTCAGAGGAGAGCAAAAAGGCTTGTGTCCATTTGGAGCATTCCAGGACTCCCCTTGTCCTTGCTGCCTGGTTGCAGGAGTAGAGTGAGATGCATACCCCCAAAATAAGGCAGTTTGGCAGGCTGGACACTGCGCTACACCCAAAGGCTGAGGGAAGTTTTTCCCTCCCCAGAAGCCACCAGGGTGGTCTGTTTGCGTGTCAGTCATCCTTATGAGCTCTCCCTAACCCTTCTCTGTCCTTTTCTCTCCCATTTACCATGCTTCAGAAAACATCATTGTATTCCTCCATCATTTCACCCTTCCCTTGGGATCTGTGTGAGAGTTGTCTGAACACGTCCTCTCCTCTCTGGCTTCATTTTCCCTCTGATGCAAATCAGAGGCAGTGAGGGCCCCAGTCCCTGGTCACTGCTGTGTGTCAGCAGCTGCACTACAATCTAAGCAGCTTTGCCCCTAAATTTTAACCTGGCCCTGGAAACAGTGACAAAATTGTGATTTTTTTTTTTTTTTTTTAAATACATGTGGGAATGCTCGTTCCCCTCAGGTTTCAGTGAGCTTGGCCAAGGTAAACTGTCACAGACATGGCAAAAGACACCCCATTTTGGTAGACCTTCTGAGCTGTCATAGGAAAGAAACATGCATGAAAAGAAAACAGAGCAGTTGTGGCAATTTTTGAGGATGGGAAAAAAGTGCCAGGTATAATAGGGTTGTTAGGGACTTGGCTTGACTAGCTAAAGAGAAGCAGCAGAGACTGGCCAGTATAATTGCGTGTGTGTTTCTTCAAGCTGACCTTCCTTTGAAGGATGCTATAGTGCAGAATCTCCCACAAAGAAGGATAGAGCTCTGCAGAGAGAGGCTGTGAAAAATTCAGAAAACTGGCTTTCTTGCTGCTTCTTGTGTGGTGCCCCCTCTCTGCTGCAGAAACAGGAGTCATCTATATGCCAGATTAGGGCATGTTCTTTAATTTATGTTTTCACATTTAACATGTGCAGCTCAGCATAAGATGCAGCATACAATAACCTGGATCCCACAGCAACCATAAGGGTTGGAAACCTCTGTCCTGTAAGATTTGGTTCATTGTACCATGTATCAGCTTGGGTCTGAGGGCACTGATGAAACTGAGAGTTAAGAAAATGGTTCTAAACTTTTTATTTGGCACTACAGTTGAAACGGCTGTACTTCAAACCATCTGCCTTGTAATACATATGGTATTCTTAGCTGCCCACCACTACTTTTGGTAGTGCCAGGCTCACTGAGCAAAGGTGAGAGAATAATAGCTGCTATGACAAGAGTAGAGAGTAGAAAATGACAAGTTGCATATGCATTTGCACTGCATATTGCAGTGTGATTTGTCTTTTTATTTAAACATCTATTTTTCCTGTAAGGTCTAGCACAGAATTAAACAAATATATTATCTCACTGCTTCTACTTTTATTTCTGCCTTTCCTGAAAAAAAAAAAAAAAAAAAAAAAGGACAAAAAGAAACTTTTATTCTATATTTACCAGAAATGATTGCTTTTACTACTGCATTTACATTCCCTATGCCAACCAGTCCAAGCTGTGGTTTGGGGACTTGCTGGATTTCCAGGGCTCTGACAGCTTCTGAATTCTTCAGACAACAAGCTCTGGTTTTCTAAACCAGTCTCCTGGCCTGCATTGTGTTCAGCCCCACAGGAATACATGGAGGTGAGGGGTGAAATGTTTGGCAGCTACAGGAGCTACCTACCTAACACAGCCACAGACCTCCTGAGGACTAGCAGAAGTCTTGTCTACTTCTGGAAGATGTTTATGAAACAGTCAAAAAGCCTGTATATCCCCACTTTTATGTGTTGAGGTAACAGTTTTTGCTGTGATTGAGGGGGAGGAGTATCCTATTGCCCCTGGACTGGAGAACAGGACAGTCCACAGGTCCTGAAGCAGCATTTGCTTTTAACCATCAAAGTGGCTCCCTCCAGCATAAGTCCATGGCAGAGTGATATGGTGGCAGGGAAGCTGCCAAGGAGACAGAGGAGCGAGCAGATGTGCAGACAGTGCAGAAGATGTGGATATGGAAATGGATGAGGTTGGGGATGCAGGCACACCTGTGGTGTTGAAAGCAGGTCCATCTCTGCAGACTTCATAATGTGCAGTAGTATACCAAATGATTTACAGCTGGGACAAAGTTGGTTACGGGCACACAGTATTTTAGAAAGAAATAAGTTAACCTAGAAGAAATGATTATTGTAGAACAGTCTTGAAGTACTATCCTCAAAACTAGCCTTTTGATTTTCTGCCTCGTTTTTTTAATCTATAAATAAGTTTAATATTTAATTCAGGCATGCTATTTGGTTTAATTGGTTGATAGTTTTGGCCTAGAAAGTTAAATGCTATGTGCATTTTATTTAATTTTGCTTACCATTAATTTAGCTGCTACTTTAATGAGTGGCCTTAAGCTTTTTCTGTGA
The DNA here is from genome assembly GCA_038380795.1 of Pyrocephalus nanus. Lineage (NCBI taxonomy): Eukaryota > Metazoa > Chordata > Aves > Passeriformes > Tyrannidae > Pyrocephalus > Pyrocephalus nanus. The sequence goes on from CM076260.1 coordinate 40,720,755, forward strand.
GCAGTATCTAAAGCCGGAGCTCTGCCAGTCTTTAAGCAATGAAGGACATTCCTCTGATGGTCCTTGCTGGAACAAGGGGAAATCTCACAGCAGGATTATCCAGGACCATCTCTTGGTGTGGGCCATGGACTGGAGCAGCACAGCGTGTTGCCTCAGTAAACAGCTGGAATCAGCCCCTCTGCAGGCTCAGGGAAAAAGTCCCAAGTAAAATAAGACTAATGGGAGCAGTAAAGCAAAGGAAGTTTTTTCCTTCTCTTCTATCCTATGTCAGTTAGCATAGGGACTTCGGTGTAATATTATTATAACATTTTTTACAGTAGGAATTATAATTGAAATTTGTTATGTATGAGGATAACTAAAACTCGATCATTTCACACTCTTCAGTCCATGCCTGAGGACGTTTTGGGGTAAATAGATTGCTTAGAAACAGCCTGTGACTACAGCTAAAATTACATTTTACCAGCTGAGCTGAATGGCTTTTTAATTACAACACTGATGTCCGCATGCTGTCACCACTGTCTAATATTAAGATGGTATTGATTTGATTTTTAACTTTGATGTACCAGGGGAGAAAATGCAGAGTAAGATTTTTTTCTGAGACCCTTTTTCCAAAGTAAAGAACCTCAGCTCTAAAATGATGGATTATTTTTGTCTGTCTCCTTTTCTATTTGCTTGTACCTTGAATATTGTTACTATCCACCTTGAATATCATTACTATCCACCTTGAATTTGTTTAGTTGTGTACAAACATTTTAAAATTAAAATTTATAATTTCATGGTACTGGTGAGCCTTGGGAACAATTAGATATGTGCCAGACATATAAATGCTATATGAAACAACTGGAATAGCTACCAAGCACACATATCAGAAAGCCACAGGAATCTTCATAACCACGATCTCTTGTGATAATTCAATCCTAGTATATTGCTTTCCTTAAATAGCAACTAGAAATGCTTTCAAACCAAGATGACAAAGATTTTATATTTTATGAGAAATTTCTTATTTTTAAGGATATATTTTATACCTTTACTATAACAGAGAATGGTCACTAAGTGCTACTCAGAGAAAGGGAGTCAGTTTCTTTGTGAACACAGAACTTTCCCTCTTTGTCTAAGGAAAAATTAAAAAAACTTGCTTGGGATGAATCTTTAGTTTGGAAAAGGATTGCTACCCTGTCTATGAGCTGTGAGGAAGCCACAGCCGCAAAGCATCTCTTCTAGGACTGCTCTTCTCCATGGGAAAGAGAAAACCAGCTTTTGCCCTGCAGACTCCTCCACTCCCAGCTTACTTAGGTTCAGATGAGGAGCTAAAAGTGGAAATTTCATATCTGTATGTGAATATCAAGTAATACTGGTCTATTCAATACACAGGTAGTTGATATAGGACTAGGAAAAGTGGAGTTCATCCAAAATCCTTTTCATTTGATGGGCCTCTCACTACTGATTGCCATGAGTTTGAGTTACATTTACACAAGCACCATGGAAAAGGTAATCCATTTGCCATGCAGGTGGGGATACTGGTCTGTACAGGTATTCCCTGTTGGTAGAGCTGGGAAGACAGCTGACATCATTAATATTTGAGCTAACAATAAAAAAAGTAAATGAAAGTATATTAACTGCTCCCACGGCATAGCCATAAAGGCAAAGGTCCATTTGAGATTAACAAACAGCTTTTCACTGAAGACGGGACTATAACTCACTTCAGGGGCTCTGATCTTTGATGAGTTTATGAATGAAAACAAAGCTCAAGTGAATGAATTACAGACATGATTCACTCCGTTGTCTCATACACTTTTATGACCTTTTAGTGTTTTCAGTTGCCAGGAGGATGGGATGCTGGGATGGCCTCCAGGAACCCTTTGCTTGAGCTCTGGCTCAGTTAGAGACTTGTGGTGTGTCCTTGGGAAAACTGCTTTAATATACCTCAGATCTCTGCTCTCCATTTGTAAAACAGGGATAATAATTTTGTGTCATTTGTATGTAGGTCACCTGAATGCCAAATTCAGTGATGAAAAGTCCTGAATTGTAGCCTACTGTACTGTCGCCAGTAGCAATACTTTTATTTGATCTGGCTAATATACATCTATGTATATCTGCCATTTCCAACCTAAACTACTCTGTCAAATAATCAAGAAAATATACAAATAGAGCCAAAAAAATAGGGAGGAATAAGAACATGAAAAGGGAGAAGCAGCTGTGGTAACTGACTCTAATGCTCTCACCCCAAGGACCTCATGAAGTGTCATGACAGAGTCAAGAAAATAAAAGAGAGGTAGGATTCTGGATTTTTATGGCATTTTTTCAGGATTCATAATTCCACCCTTTTTACCACAACCAACAAGGTCAAAGAACATGGGAAAAGGGATGGTTTTCGTGACACCATGTGACTGCTGGATCTGGACTTCTCCAGAGCATGCCAGTTGCTGTAACATGTACAACAAGAGCATGAGGTGTTTGCTGTGCTGCTAAATTAAAATACTGCATGCACAAACAAAGTAGGCCTTGGGTTGTTTTCATTTTTGCTGGGGCTGAATTTGAGAATAAGGCAGTGGGTAACCCATTCCCTGAAAGCTTTCCTATGCTACTGCTCTTTCAAGTAGACTTTTGCCCCAGGCTCACTGATCTTGCAAACCCAGCTCTGATTTTGTAATGGATATTAACTAAAATTTTACCCTGTAGAAATTACAGTAAATTCCATTACCTCTGTTAAGACCATTACTTTGTACGTATTATTTCATAACATGTATGTATATCTCTTTTACCATACATTAAAACAACCTCTGAATACCATGTTTTGAGAACTCTACCATCTTTTAGAGTGTGGGCAAAATGAAAGGAAGATATGGCCTATATGCAAATATGCAGCTTCCTAAGGGTTAATGAATGATGAGGAATTTGTGTATAGCTCATTAATTGTTGTATTGCATCCCTTTATCTAAATTGTTAGTGGCCTGCTTAGTCAATTGAAACATATTACTTTGATATTAAAGCTGCAATCAAAATCTTTATTCTTGTGCATGTTCTACTTGAGAATACAAATCCTTCAGAATAAGGCAGGCGGAATTATCTCGAAAAGTATTACAATTCAATAAACCATATGCTCAAAAGTAGAGACATCAGGTTCAGCCAAATATCCAACGGATACAGTTGTTCTGATTTTCCCACCTAAACATAACAATTTGAAATACTGTATGAAAAAGCCTATCAGGCTTTGGATTTAAATTCTAATCTCATGTTCAAGAAAAATGAGGATAATAATTCCATGCCAGCCCACAAAATCACACAAGCCACCACCACACAAAATTAGTGTTGCTGTGCTACTGTAACAGAGCCCAGTACAGGGCGGGTGGTTATTGTCTACTGGTACATGGAGGTTTTTGTATTTGTTACGTAAGCCCCAGAGAATTCCACCTAGTTTATGATGCTCTGTGAGGCACATCTGCTCCACGTTTCTTCTCTAGACCATGGAGTGAGAGAGGAACTTTAAAACATCTCCAGATGCTAGTGAGGATTAATTGTCTTCCACTCAAACTGCTTGCCACAGGGATCACCTTTGGGCTGGTCTGTTACAGGTCAAACGCAGTGGGGCACAGGCAACTAACTCTTCAACCTTTTCTACCTTAATTTAAATAATCCTAAATCCTGAGTGGCTTCATTCACCATGCTGGAGTCAGTTTGGAGTTGCAGAAATGTATTAAAACATGTGGATTGAGCAGCAGAGTAATAATGTTTTCGTTCTTGGACACAGGGGAGTGTTGAGAGGCTCCATATAAATGCGCCCATACACTCAAATGTGCACTCCAGCAGTGAAGACACAGAGTACCTTCAGATGTGTTGGGGACTGAGATGCACCATTTATACATTTTCTGTGATATGGTTTTCAGCAAGAGTCAGTGCAACACAGAGCTCCCTTCCTTTACTTATCCTGCTAATTTATAATGTGCTGTGATCGGCATGCATCTGTGTACATATGTGTGTATGTGTACATCCCTGTGTATGAAATGCTACGTTACTGGGACCAGTAACTTTATAAATAGGGAAAATGACAGACTATAAGAATGAACATCCATATTAACATTCCAGTTGTTTCTGAGGCAAAAGAAGGGTAAGAGCTGAAAGTGAAACAGGATTGTTTGGTTGGAACTGTCTTTCTGTTTTCCAAGCTGATCATAAAAAGGTGAACAGAAACCTTTGCTTCCACTGATATTAATATGCTTTTACATTTTAGCTTGTTAATGTCATGACTCAGCTATTATTAAGAAATATTATGTAGTGGGTAGAGAAACATTTTACATACTTTACTGATAAAGTTAATTTGTTTACTGGATATCAGTTAAAAATCAGGTTTTCTAAAATGCGTTTTTTAGTGTTGAGTTTGATGATATCAACTCAAATAAATCAAGCTTGACTGCAACCTAAAGAAAACAAATGCTTGATTGTTGTTTTAAAATACATACTAACTAGAAAGTTCAGTGACGAGGAGATGATGCCAGGAATGCCAGGAATACCAGGATATCATCTTCTTGCTATGATTCAACTTAAGGTCGGTGACATTGATGTAACTTTGACTTCAAGAGAGGAAATATTTCATAGTAAACAGAGCAAGAATGAATCCCCTTGGAGTAGTAAAGGTACAAATTGCTTTAGTTTTCATTTCTGTACTGCTAAATTTGTATTTTATGTGTGGGATTGTAATTGATGACTGCTTACTTGTCTGGATGAAGAAGGATGAAAAAAATGCGTTCTGATTGTCAAGGTTGTTTGTGTTAGTGGCTAAAATAGCAGGCACCATGCTGAAATCTTTGTAAACAACGTACAAGCAATTCTTTTCTTCTTAAGCAAAACAGAAAAGGAGAAAAGAAGCTTCCAAGCCAAAATATCCTTGTATCATCTGGCTGACATCTGGGAGTGTGATGTACAAATTTTCCTGGAAATATGATTTGTACCAGCTAAGCAAACTCCAGTGTACCAGCTAAAGCATTAGATCTTCAGTTAAAGCTTTGAAGGATTTGAGGAGATTTTAACACCAGGTATCCTAATTCCCTTTCTACCAAGGTTTATAGTTAAAAACAAAGAGGTTTTTCCAATAGTATCTGTCAGTAAATACTGTAAAATCTATAAATATTATTTTCACATGCCAATTTCTCCCAGTTGCCTCTCATTATCTGCAGTAGTCCCACATCTAAATTTCCCCTGATCCCTTACAGACAAAATTATGTTCCAGTTAGCAGTGTAATCCATTACCATTCTCTGTGTTGTAGAAAAAGCAAAAACAAAACATGGCTCTATCCAGTTAACATTATTTTCACATCCTTTCAGGAAGAGGTGGACTTGTTTCCTTATTTGCCTTTGCTGAGCTTTTAACTTGGTCATTGTTCTCTCATGAGAATTGCATTGAATTGGAGAAAGAAAATCAGTTTTCTTTCCCTATATATCCTATGAGTATGATACACCTTAAATATTATTTAGGGTATGTTTAATTTTTTATATTATAACAGAGCAAGTGGCTGAGACTGAGGATACTAGGATTTTATCATGTCCTGGTCTTGGAACTGCCTTGAGAAAGTGAATTTCATCATGATTTCAGATCAGTGACCCAGAGACCCGTTACAGTTCTGTCTTCTTATTTTCTTTATTAACTTTGATTACAGTTGAATCAGAAATAGAGTTTGTGTTATCTAATTCAAGAGCAATTAAATCAGCTTAGATTTGTTTATTGAAGAGTAGAATTCATGACAGACCTATTTTCATTTCAGGAAAGAAAATTTGTTTCATTTCATTTAAGGAAGAAATGTCAAGTAATTCCTTTAGGGTCAGTTTCCAGAGTCCATAATAAAACACTTCTGGTACTTTCAGAGAAAATTATATATAATTGGGAAATATTATGTGTAATTGGGAAACATTTGGAAGAGAAAGAAATCTAGAAAGGATCAGTAGCGCATCTCTTTTTACACTGAACTGAACCAAACTTGCAATGTCCTAAATTCACCCTTTGTTCTCCCTGCTGATGGTAACGTGGGATGTATAAAGAGGATGTCATATAGCTGCTTTTCTCAGCTGGCCACACTGTTTATTCTAAGATGGCTAGCTGACTGTTTGCAAGCCTGAAAAGAGGGATGACAGGGAATGCTCTCTTATAGGCATCCTGATCTTTAGGGCACTCTTTGGGTAAATCCACCTTCTTCTGTAGATCCTTTCCCTTCTTGTAGATCTGTAGTGTGTCTCATTTTTTCTTCAATAGGACATCTCGACCCTGATCCAATAAAGCACATATAAGAGACTAACCATATGCTTCAAATCAAGTACAAACAAACAGGTTTACAAGATATAAATATTTGTAACTTTGGACCAACTGCTTTTGTTCACTGTTTAGTATTAATAAAACTCAGATAGACTGCAGATATCCCATGCTAAGAATAAGTGTTTATGGTGTGAGTTTGTGCATAGGCTACACAATTCTCATGGATCCTATTCCATAGAAGAGTGCAAAAAAACCATATGTGTGTTTTTTCTGTGTTCCACCATACACTTCTCCATTCAGTTCATTGCCCTCACAAGACCTGAGAGCTCAGCTTACTGACTGTTTTCCTAACGTTTTGTGATATCATACACAGCATGATGCAGACCAGTGAAGGTGCTGCGTGACACACATGGGTTCCTGCGTCACTGATCAAACTGCAATGGATGCAGACCATTTTCTCTGGTTAGTGTTTACCTGAAAGTCTTTATCTCTTTAATCCACAGACCTGTAGCAAACAGCCTGCTCAGGCACTGCCAACAGTGAATATTTGATCTCTCATAACCTGTAAGTCGTAAATTAGGCTACAGCATCAGAAAAAACTGGGATACCTCTCTCCTACTGCCAGTGGATTGGTCATTCTTGTTTTATGGACTAAACATAGCAGAATTTCTCCATACTTTTCCATGTAGCTTTATTTTTATTACTTGGATGTCATAAAACAACGGTAAAGGCTGTTCCATTACTGATTTACAGGGTGCCATCATCTCTTGTACTCGGACAATTGGACACCCTTGCTCACAGGGCATACACCTGAGAAATTGTAAGGAAAATATGCAGAGGCAGGTCTTTCATCCATCTTTGTACATCATGGAAGGACTCCACCTACTGTAATTAGAAAATGTCCAAACTTACTAACTTGTAGGCTTTACAAAACTGTTGCATGTCAGTAGCTACCTCTGGGCAAGCAGCAGGTCTGTCTCCAATTGTTAGAGTCTGCAGACTTTAGTATTGTTATCTTTTTCTTTCTTTAAGAAAAAAAAAAAAGTAGACTTCCCCCTACAAATACGCAGTCTTCTAGTGGCACTGTAAAATACACTCTTATGGATTCTGTGTTGCTATGATGTTGTTTCAGCAGATAAGTGTTAACAAGAAGCCAATACAATGGAGTATGAAGCCAGTGTGAGAGGTCCACTGGTGCAGGTCTTTACTGAGAACAATAAACACTGTAAGATGATATGTGTGATCTTTTCCACCAGGAGTGAAGAGGCAATAGACTGAATGCACCAAAAGCTGTTTCAAACTCCTCTGCTGCTATCCAAGTTTTACCTCTTTGTCTATTTGTATGGCCAAATGAAACCCTATTTTCAGTCCTTTCTCTTCTCTTTTTTTCCCCTTAGTACACTTTACTTGCCATTCTAATTAGCTTTCTATAACTACTTTAGGGGCAAATAGTGATGCCTGCTCTATAGATGCTGAGAGCTTTTCCGCAGGCAGCTGTGCATGGGTTTGTTGGGCAGGAAGGGCTGGAGAGAGGACAGCTGCTTGCCTGGGCTGTGGGGGAGTGAGCACAAACCTCTTTCCATACTGCCTACATCACTAGCCTTTCTGGAGGTGAGAAAGCTGACAATTCTTATACATAAAAGGGTAAGAATGATGTTCTCTGGATAAGGGTAGTTAAGGAATAAATATATAGATGATTATAAGATGCTAAAGAGGATTAAATATTTGTGTGTTCCTTACACTCAGCACTGGCAATGTTCTCGTCATTTTCCAATTCCATGTACTGGACATAGTCTAGGACTTTTCAGAACAGCTGAAAGAAGGCGTAAAAGAGCACCAGGTCCCCTATAGTCTTGGCAAAGTCCTCCTACCTGTTTAAGCACCAGGACCTAGTAGTTAGAGCTGAAACAGGAGATTTCAGTAACCCTGGTGATGTCATTGCTTTTGCTTCCTCTCCCTCATCTGACACTAATATAAAACATTTTGGTGTCTGAGAAGTCCTATATAACTATAGGAATTAAGTATTATTTCTCATTAAGTGTAGCACTGAAGGAAAATGGGGATTCTTCCTACTGCTTTCCTGACATAGCTGAAAGAAAATTTTGTGCCAGGGATCTGTGTTACGCATATAATCTTTTGGATGTGAACACCTACACTATACTGTTCATCTGCTGGTGCCAAAGCCCTCAGGAGGGTCCATCTCACAGGAAGTGTTCATAGGGTACAGGGAGAGGAATAGTCCACCTGGGATCACACCCATTTCCAATGTAAAGCCCTTGATCCGTGTGGTATGCAGAGGCTGTGCTTTTTCATCAATGAGGGCCCTTCTGAAACCTATGGGCTGTCTCCAGAATGCAGGGCAATGGGCTGCTCATTGTATCTGGGGAGACCCTGCAAGCCTCCCCTTGCCTCCTGCTCAAGGCAGAACCAAGGCTGGCAGCTCCAAGGTGCTGATTGTGGATTTGTGTTCATTTAGGTCTAGCCTATTTGTTCAGCTTTAGTATTATGGCCGTGGAAAACACTGGCCAATAAAGCGTCAGTGCCTTTGTCCCACTAACACTGGCACTTCTTATTTTCCAAAGGACTCCTGAGACCACTGAAATAATGCAATTAACACAAATGTGTCATGGTAGAGCAGGGACAAAAGAGAATAAGACAAGTTTATTCTGCAGAAAAAAAAAATAATGCTAGTGTAGTTTAATCCAGCAGCTCACAAGGGCAACTCTCTCCACACCATGTGCAGGTGCAGTGGACTTGAGAGCTCAAGCAGGTGAGAATTGTGACCCCCCTGGGAGATTACTTGTTCAAAATACAAAAGCAGAAAAATACAGTGCATGAAAATACAGTTACCAGAGTAAATAGAAGCTGCTTTTGCCAACAGTTAAATATTGTTTCACAGCTATTGGCCAAGCCATTCCACCCACTTTAAAAAAAAAAAAAAAAAAAAAAAAAAAAGAAAACAAAAAAACCAAATAGATTGGCCTCATGTTTCAGGAGAAAGCAAAACAGTCTGGAGGTGGCAGTGGCCTACATAGAGAAACGTTGTCCTGTGTCTCAGCAAGTTTCAGTTGGTCTCAGACTTTATTCGGTATGATTTGCAGCATTTTAAATTAGATTTTCTTTCCTAATTGTCAGCATACTCCTGCTGGGCTGTTCAGTAGAAGTGAGATGTCCTTATTAGATGACATTTTGCTCTTCTCTTGCCAGTGCTGGCACATGGAGCAGGCACCTCTCTTTTTATTCCTTGTTGATGTTCCCAGCTAATGGTGCTAACGGTGCAGTAGGTGCTAAGACCAACTTCTCTGCCTTTGTTGCTTCTCTACTCCCTACTGGTGGAATACATGTCTAGCACAGCCATGCTTGATGGTACCTACTTCTGTCTCTCATAGATAACTGTAAACATGAAGATACCAACACAGAAAGGGCTTTCCACAGTTACCAGCACACAGGTCTGACTCCAGCGGTGAATACTGTGCACATTTTCCCTGAGGAGGTCAAGTTCCTCTTTTAGACACTCCAGCGAAGTCATCCAGACTACCCTTAGAGTAGCAATGGAACTGCTATCCTATTGTGAATGTGTTTATTACCACCCTTGTGTTTTTAATGCCCTCTGGAGGCTTGTACAAAGTCACCTCTGTCCAGGGGGTTTTGTTGAGCCCCTGTAAGCCTGCCTGTCTACTCCTCCTTCTGCCTCCACACATGGCTGCCAGAACAAAGGGAATTCTGACTACAGCAGGCTTATACTCATTTACTATGCTTAGTTGCTAATTCTTTCTCACACTATGGGGAAGAGTCTTTATCTCACCTCATTTTAGCTTTCTCAAGATTTAGTTTCTGACTTCTTTCTACAGAGAGTGGAGGCAGACAGGTGTCTCCAGATGGAGGTTTAGCCCATCTTCGGAGATGAATCCCACTGTAGCTGATTCATTCCTGGCCTGGTGGAAGCAAAGGGTTTCAAAGTTGAGCACCTTGCTACTGCCCTTCTTTTGCATTCAGAATGGATGACTGGTGGAAGGAAGCTGCCCCAGGTTTTAGGCTCAGTCATCAGAGTCTAAGCACAGAAGCACTCAGCATGGAGGAGTGCCCACCTTTCCACCTACTTCCCATTCACCAAAGCACATTGCTTCCCAACCCACAGGGTACGTCTGTGCCTGAATTACAAAATTGTCTTCTTCAAGCCTGTGTGGGCAAGAGGTATATGCATCATCAAACAAAATGTTTAGAAACACTTTGGAATCAGTCTATTTTTAATCTCTCCTTCTCGTTCTGTCCTGCCCCCTTCCTCATTTTGGTTCATTTCACCAAATAAATATTAATTTTTTTCTTTCACATGCTCTGATAGTTTTCTTCAACTCTCAAATTCTTTTCTTCATTGCAGAATATTTTAATCTATTATAAAGTGTATTTTTAAAAAAGAGGGAGTCGTCAACAAACGAATTGTCAGTCACAACAAAATATTCATCTTGTCTAAATTAGAAAACTCTAATGCCAGAGGTGTTGGAGCAAATCTGCAGTTTTACAAGTCCTTCATGACCCCATCCTGTCTCCTGCCGGGAGATGAGCCAGAGGAAAGGCCACTCCTGTAACTACTCCTTATCTCCACTCCACTCAGAGACAGAGGCAGTCCATGAATGCCCAAGGTTCTCTGCAGGCTGCAGCCCTGTGGTACAGCCCCACAGGGCACTCACAGGACCAAGCCCACCAGCATTGGCAGACAGTCCCTTACACAGGGGAGGTAGCCCATAGCACCTGCACAACAGTCAGGAAAGCACTACAGCTGTTGGACTCACTGCAGCATGGAGCAAATGGGGTCCAAACTGAGAGAGGAATGGGATGCAGAGGGATGAACTTTCACTTGTTTGGGCTGTACAGATGTGAAATATCTTTTCTACCTTTCCTGCTTTTCTCCAACCATCCAGAAACTCTCCTACAGGTAGGAATTCCTAAATTAAGGAACATTTTCTCTTCCTGCTTCTTCATGGATGAAGAAAGAACAAACCCAAACAAATAAACAAAAAAAACCCAAACCAAAACAAAACACAAACAAACAAAAAACCCCCATCACAAAACAACTTGATCCAAATAATGCTTATAGGAAGAGGGCAAAGACCATAGGCCTTTTCCAGTGCTGCTGCCCTGAAATAATGACCTTAGTTTCAAGCGTGGAAGAAGAGTTAGATGCAAAAATTTGTCTGCACTTCTGGATCCCTTTAAATCCAATACGATGTAATTTGCCAAGGCTGATGGCATCAAAGGGGGCATGTGAGTTTGACACGAGGGCTCTTTCATCCCCAAGCTTCAAGATTTGGCCCTCTAATAAATACATTCTTTTAACCTCAGTGCATGGGCCCACCTTTACAAATAGCTTGGCAAGTGTGTGAGCCAAAGAAGATGCTGACCTTATCAGCTCAGATGTGAGCTTGCAGTGTGTCAGCTATATTGAAATTACTTTCACACAGAAATCTCCTAGATGATATGCTGGACTTTCATGTAAGATATCTGGTGTCCACTGGGGAGGAAACACTTGGTTGGGAGTGCACCTCTGTAGTCATTGAGAAGAGAGACATGCTGCAATTTTGCATCTCAACTTCCAAGAGCTTGCCCCCGTGCCTCTGCCTTTCCTAAGTCAGTTGCCCCCAAACATCCTGCTGCCATGACTTCCACACTTCTCTTTTGGTCCAGGGTTTTTCTGATGGCTTCACTTTGTAATTAGAAGTGCTATGGAGTGTGTGATGAAGGATGGGGAGGATGAAACATCAAGAAACTGCAGAAGGATGCTGCCTAGTGAAAGCACTACTTGCTCTCCTGTGGAGAGCCAGCTGCTGGCACCACAAAGCTTCCTACAGCTGCCAAACTCCCCATGCAGTGGGACACAGAGCAGGGCAGCACATTCTGGTACTTCCAGCAGCCAGTTCTGGGCAACTGTCCTTTCCCTGCATGTGAAAAATGGGTAGGTCCCTCCCACCCCAAGCTCTGGATGAAGATTGCTCAGCAGGTATGGGACTGGTTAAGAGCCATCAGGGGAGCCCGGGCTCTGTGAGAATGAAGCCAGTGTTTCCTTCTCCGGAGGAGTGGGGCTTGGGGCTGGCCACAGACCAGTGTGTCTCACAGGTGAGAAAAGCCACTTGCAGCCTTGGATCCTTGCCCCACAGCAAACGGGCAAAGAGAGAAGCAGGAAAGAGGAGCTAAAAGATCACTTTAAAACACACATCTGAAGGAAGAGAAGTGGGTGGGGAAAGGTAGCAGTGGGTGGGGAAAGATAGCACTGGTAAAGTCTTTAAATAGGCTGATGGTGTAGGAAGGGGCATGTAGATAGGGAAGGGTGTGTTGGCCCTCATTCTAATCTGCTTATGTTTTCTCAGAAGACTGAAGTCTCAAATGCTGAAGACCTAATGCCTTCACTCATCTGTCCTACCCACAGTTCATCAAGAAATGTTGTTAGAGCCCCACTCTACTGAAAAGGCCTACCCCAAGCAACAAAGGGAAAAAAAATCAAGGGAATCTGTTAGATCTGTTTAACCCTTAGAAAGGTTCTGGGATGAAATTTAAAAAAAAAAAAAAAAAAAAAAAAAGAAAAAAAAGGCACCAAAAAACACACACCAAAAAAAATCCACCAAAAAACCCACCACTATTGTAACATTGCAAAAAGAAAGAAAATGTTCTGAGAAGCAAGAAATTTCTACCTCCTTCTGTTGACACATGCAGATCCGCAGCTAGGCTGGCAGGCTTGGCAGGGGAGAAGGTAACTCACTAAAAAGTGGAGCATGTATTTTGATTGAGGAGACATTGTGCCTGTTAAGAATCCTTAGGATTTTCAGCTGTGAACATATTTCAGCTCTTATGTGGACAAAAAGGGACATTTCCCAAGGCCAATACTGGATTTTTGGACGAGCTGCATTCCTGCTGAAACCTCACTTACCCTGAAGCCGACGAAATCTCACTTTTTTTGTTTGGTTATAAGGAATTCAAGGCACTCAGCAAGGTGTAACATCTGTCACACATCCACATAAGCACTGTTTACTTGTATGAAACAAGAGTTACACTTACATATAATTGCTCTCTCTTTGCGTCCCCCCAAACGAGAACGTACAAGGAGAATCATAGCACTTCATTGCCAGTGGTTAGTAGAGGCATGATATACAAAGTGGGCCTTCTGTAGCACACTGATAATCCTACATAATTACACATATATGCACAAATAGTTTCAACAAACTGAAATCAAAGTCTTCTTTGAAAAAAAAATCAGTGTTGTTGCACAGAATAAATCACAGAGAGAAGATGAGCAGCTGTATTCAGATTGCTGTCTGGAAGATGGAGAAGAAAGATGTGACTGAGCAAGGCTTCAGTTTTGATCCAGCGTTGCTGCTGACTCCCTCTTCACCTCCAGCAACTTTGTTGGCTGGGTTTCCCCAACTGTGAAAGGCAGAGAGGATAATGTTTATGTAGAGGTGTGCTGTGAGAGCTATTGGCTGCATCTGTGTGAATGCTAATTTATTACTGGTGAAGTATAGCCCAGACGAAAGTGTTACAGCATGCAGCCTTCAAAGTGGATGTGCTGGTTGGCACTGCAGATTTTTATCTGAGCGGGCTGCATAACTGAGGCACAGTCTGGAGGGAATGACCACAGGGACAAACTTATAACCTGGGCAAGTACAGTCTAGGAAAGAAACATGAAGGAGATGTGGGTCAGGAAAACAAGCCTGGTATGTTTTGCTCTGCATTTTCAGCTTTCTTATTCCCCTGAACTTTATCTGATTTTCTAGTAAGTGATAGTCTGTTGATCCAAATTCACCTCTGATTATGTCCAAAATCCTGAGAGACATTCACCCACACGTATACCCAGCAACTAACAGCAAGGGAGCTTCTGAAAAGAGTACTCATTCCTTATACTGTACATGTGAATAGAAAGATAAAAAGTGCAATGTAAAGTATTGTTGTTTGTAACTGGGAGAATTTGGCCTTTAACTAGATACCATGTTGAGTTGACGTCTGTCTTCCAATATGATTTTTTTGTCCCTATTGAGCAAAATGCACTGAATGTGATGGGGTACAGCAAGTCTTTCCACCTTAATTCAAGGAAGCAGCCTACACACAGCACTTCAGTTTCAGGAATGTCCAGATGGCACGTTCCTGGGGGAAGGGGGTGACTACACACATGTGGGTTCGTGTGCGCATGTGTGTGTGTTTGTGTGCGCACACGGGCATCTACACACGTGTACATTGGGCTGTGAAGCCACTGATCAATAAGTTTGCAGCAGAGAAGTAAAAAGGAATATGTTTGGCAAACTGAAGCATTTGACACAACCCCAGATCTGGGCTAGGACAAGTACGAAGTTTGCTAGCAGCTCACATTTCTCCAGTGTCCATCTGACACACACAGTTCTCTTCTCGCTCCTCTTTCTTTTACGCTTCAGGCAAGAGAAGTCTTCAACAGACTAATAGCAAATGGCTGCAATTGCAGTACTTGCTTACCTTTAACTGTAAATAGCCAATATTCGGACCGTTGCCTACTGTGGTGACCTGATTGATGAGTAAGCCCATACTGCACTCTCGGTAGGCCCTATAAATCCCAAACAGATCTTTTTCCCCTAGCATGGGCATATGGTCCACGCAGCTATTTAGCCCAGGGCTCTATTTATCAGTACAGGTTCATCTTATTGAGGCTGAAATGCCAGGTCAAACAAGAGGAGCAGGCTTTACATCCTACAGGGTGAAATTTTTCATATTCTCAAAAGTGTGGGAAGATTCTTTTCTGAACAAGCAGAAAAACTAAAGTTGTACCTCCAGAGTGCTTAGGGGACACGCAGGGCTGGAAGTAGCAGCACACGAGAGGAGAACCCCACAGAAAAGTGACAAGATTAAAGGATCTTCTCTCCCCCGCCCCCTTCTCCCATCCCTCCCCCGAATGGGTAGCAAAATCAAAGTTAAAAATGTATCTATGGAAGGGACTGATGAAAGATTAATAATTAATTTTAGAGCAGCGATACAGCATTTTTTGAAATGTAAATTTGATGCGCAAAAGTGGCATATTATGATAAGCAGGAGCAACAAGGGAGAGTGAGTACAGGAGGGCCTGTTGCTCAGAGACAGGCTAGCGAGGAGCACTTACAGCCGCCTTTATTTTTTCTCTTCCCCTCCCTCTCTCTCTTTATGCAAACTTATTATCTGAACTTAGGAGGTTTTGAAGAAGTTTAAGGGCTGCATATCTGAGGCGCAGTCTTCAGAGCACATCTCAGCTATGGTTTTGCCTTGAAAGCTAAATCTCTAGTTGCGCATTGCCATCCAGTGTCTTCCCATAGTTCACTTCTCCTGACCGCTTCCATCACAGTAGTGCTGACTGTTCCATTACATTGCTAAGACTTTTCTTTCTGCTTCTAATATTTGGATTTAATTTTCTGCTCCTTCCTTACCCCCCCCCCCCCATCCCTACTTCCCTCACAACTCCCCTCCTCCTTAGCTCAGCCTCTTTTGAACCATCTCCTTTTGTGTTTTCCTGTGGATGGTGCAGGCTCTTTTACTCTCCCTTTTCTTTCCCTAGCCCTGTTTACATGAGGGCTTTGAGAGCAGCTTCACCGTGCGCTCTCATGAGAGTTGTGCAAATTGCACCAGTGCTTTCGTTGGAAGAGACACTCATCTCTGGAGCCCCATGCTGTGCAAGAGTGCATCAAGACCAAGTAAGCCCCTTGATGCTGCCTCACGCTGTGATCCTCCTTTGCACAGTGTCATGTGTCAGGACGGTTTTCCCACAATGCATTCTTTAGTTCAGTGGCAGGGAAAAAAAAAAAAAAAAGAACAAATAATCTGCTGCCGTCACAGGCTAACACATTACCTGCAGGGCAGGGAGAGGAGCCAGTCTTCTTTCACTGAATCAAATTCACTCCCCAAAGTTGCCTTTGGATGTGTTTTTATTAATTACTGCCCAGGCGATCCAGCCTTTGCCCCTTACAACACCTTGCCCAATGCATGTTGTTTTTTTGCAAAGAGTGAAATTTTAGGAAGTTGTTAAGGAAAAAAAATTTTGTGCTTTCATTCCCTAACTTGGATTCAAATGATGGTTTTATTAATGCATATCGACAGACCCAAGCTTTGCAAGTACAATTAATGCCATATAAATCATATATATCCCTGCCCTGTCATTTATGGGAATATGGCATAAACTCCATACCCTTATCTTAATTAAACTGAAAATGCACAGCAGATACAGCTCCAAAGTGCATCTGAAAACAACCCTGAACACTGCTGGCTCTCTCACGAGCACGTGTTTGTGCAGGGGTTACACCGCCCAGCCAGAGGGCACCTGCTGCAGCAGCTGGGCACGCTCTGCAGCCCAACAGAGAGCAGAAATCAAGCCCTGTATCACTCTGCTGGGAAGATTTTGACACTGCCATGAGGTTTGATGTTTCTCCCACAGGGAACCCACACAGCTACACAGCTGAGCCTCGGGTGTCAGCAGCGAAGCACCCACGTACACCTCCAAGCAGAGGCACTCCATCTAAACCAGCCACCGCCGCAGCCCAGGGTGAGACAAGAAGGCTGGCACAGGGACGGGGCATGATGCAGGCAAAAGTTATAGCAAAGGTGTTTTTGAAACCATTCAGCTCTGCTGGATGCAGAGGGACAAGCTGCAGCATGGTGCTCCCCCGGGGCCACGTGGGAACAGTGTCACACAGACATTGCACCCATTCCCTGCACCTGCAGGGTGGCGGGCTGGGTGCAAGTGAGGTGCTCCTGACTTCTCTCACCGTCTCAGCGGGCTCATGCGTTGCCAGTGTGCCCTGTTCAGGAAAGGCTGAGCATTCCTCGGAGTAGCTGCCCTTCTCCTCCTCCTCCTCTACAGATCTCTGCCTCCCTTCTTTTCATCTCTCTCCACCACGGGCAGTTCTGCCAGTGTCAGTGCACCAGGTTAGCTGGCAGAATGATGGGGTTTGTGTGTGTCTGACACCAGCCCTTGGGGAGATGAGGAGAGGGGATAAGCTGGTTTTTGTGGAGGAGGAGTGCTCCAACAGTGCAGCTGGAGCAAGAGGCAGGCTAGGGTAAGAAAAAATATTACAAGAGAGTATTTCTTTGGCTTTGCCCCAGAAAAGCATCCCTATTCAAGAGGAACACTTAAGCATTTGCTTATGTTTAAGAACGTGCTCAAATCCTGTTGACCTAAACAGAAATTAAGCATATGTGTTTAAATGAGCATATGCTTAAGTGCATTCTTCAGACAGGAGGGATGAAGCCAATTAAGCACGTATCTATATGCAAGCTAACTATCTGTCATTTACATTTAGACGTTGCAATGCATTTTGGACAGTGAACAATTCTGGCAAGGAATTTCTAACTAATCATTTCACAACGTTTGATAGCTTCAATGAAAAGACAACTTTCTCTGTTCCTTTGAAATAAGGTTTTCTCCCTAAAAAAAAAAAAAATATATAAATAAATAAATAAATAAATAAACCAAACCATAGATTTCATAATTGAAACTTTTCTTGAGAAGGTAATAAATAGCACTAGAATGTAAGCTCCTGTCTGTGTCCACTCTGAGTCATTTCACCAGAGACACCTCGCATAACCATGAAAGGAGACAAAACTGACATTTAAGTCTTGAAAACACAAAATAAACTTTTCCCATCCATTGTTCCCTTGTATATGTGTAAACGTTATCTTTAGTGGACATGATTTGACTTAGACCTTCCCCACATCGCAGCTGGTTTAATGGAATGCCATAATAGTGTCACACGGTTATTCTTGAAAAACAGCTACTAAATGTTGATGTTACTTATTGTAGCAATATTTATGTGAGAATGCTGCAAATACTTGGGAAAAGGTTTAAAAGGTTGAAAGGCGAGTATAGCCATAAATTATGAGTAATGCTGCAGTTGGGAAGTGACATAAAGTTCAATGGCCTCAGCTGTCGACACTGTGTGTTCATTGTTTTGGACAGTCATGTGACTGCGCCTCAGCCAGGCAAGGGCTGGTTCTCTCCCTTACTGGATGGGATTTCAATGCAGGATTGTGGAGCTTTTTTTTAAGTGATTCTCTAATGTCCATTGTGTAACTTTCTCATCCCTGGCACAAGAATCAGCCTAAAAGACAACCTTAGTTGTCTGAGTGACTGAAACAGATGATGGAGTTCACATTAATGTTGCCTTACAAGACTAATTCACATTTTACTTCCTTATAACACTGAGAAGAGAAGGAGAAGAAAAAAAATACAGTCCTAGCCAGTAAGGCAGATTTGTTTGTTTAAGAGTTATTTACAGGATGTTTGAACTGCTTTTTGGGAGCCTTCCACCCAATAAAGAGAAACCCAGAGCCAAAGCCAGCCCCACAGGTCACAGTGCCACTGACACAGTGGGGTTTCCCTACCAGTGCGAGAACATCTGGGGCAGCTCTTGCCCCAGGATAAGGAGGGAAGGAAGAAGAGATGGAGCTGGGACGAGGAGCCTGGGGGAAGATCTGCAGAGCTGGGCTGGCTGCTGCTGTTCCCCACTCTTGCCATCACTATTTGATCTCACGCTCAGCGGCAGCCTGCTGGATTCTCTGAGGCTGTAACACAGGCAAAGCAAGCAGCAAAGCCAGGATAACCTTGCTGCTCACAACAGCCCACGGCATCTTTGGCCTGCATCTAGACTAGCACAAGAGAAGGCTGGAATAGATAAGGTCCTGAATTGCAAGATCGCTCCAAACTGTCCTCAGATATACTGTGCCATCCTCCTACTGACAGTCTCCCTAGGCAGTGGAGAGCTTTATGGCTTAGGTAGATTAGATTAGTCCTTTTAAAAAGTTCATTTTGAAACAGTAGGATCAGTTCTCCAATGTGGTTGCATGTTGTGGCACTCAATCTCCCCTCAAAACTTTCAAATGTGCTCTGGATGATGCAGGGAAGACACAGTTATACCCAAACCAGAGAATTTGCTTTGTGTGTGAGGAAGAATCCACAGGCTAAACTGTGAGCAAATCTCAGAGAGTGTCATTAGGGGTGATTAGAGTCCAGTCTATAAAGTCCTTAACAATCATACCTGCAGTTCTCTGTGCCATATTATGTCCCCCATGTTACTTGCTGCCTTGTATCCCTTCACGCTGCCCCTGTCTGGGCCAGTCCCTGATCAGCTCCAGTCAGATTCAAGGTACTGTGATGTGACTACTACTGGTCCTTCAATTACAACATGATCTCCAGAAATGTCCACATCTTTGAGACTGCTCCACTTTTCCTTCAGTTTTTACTGCTCTGCTTTCAAATCTCTGTTCCCAATGGTATCAGCAGGATGTTCATGAAGCTTTTGAGCAGTTCCCTCATGCCCAGACCACACTGGCGATGCCCCAAGGAGTTGTCAAGTCCCAGATAGTCTGTCCAGTTGACAAAACCTCAGAAATTATCCCTGAGCAAGTGTAATCCTCTTCTCCCCCTCCCTTTGTCTGGAGAAGCTCCTTATGTTCAGTGGCAGAGGTGGAAAAAACAGGAACAGCTGGAGACAAACCTGGCATCTAGGGATCACTCCACTAGTGTAGAAGCCTCCCCAGCCTTGCAACTTTGCCAGGAACAAATGCACTTTGGAGGTGGAGCACTTTGATGCTTAGGGCTTAGAGCTTCCATCTGTGCCCTCTCCTTTCACAGTATTGAATATGTTATGCAAGCACATGTGGCTACAAGTGCATGCATTTACACAGTGTTTGTAAAACACTTTTTCTGCATTTATAAAAGGTCTGTAATGCTTGTTCCATGTTTTTTTTTTCTCTGATATGAATATTTGGTTAATAAATGGGACAGCCTGTAGCAATGTTCTCTTCTGCCAAGACAAAGGGAGCAGGGAAGTTGTAAAGAAAAGCATTTAGCAAATTTGGAAAATATCTTTAACATATAAAACCTAAAATCATCATAAGCCCATAAAAACTATGGTAAATGAACAAGTAAAATCTCAGTAAGCCTATAATCACATAAAACCTATAATAAATTGCAGTTGTATAGTAAAAGCTGATTAAAAATTGATTAAAACAGTTCAAACTATGTAGGTCTCACCTTAATACATCACATGGTGTTTATCCTGACTTGCAAGGAGCCCTTTGTTTCCTTGACTCTATACACACCCACAGTGATGATGGCAGACAAGTTCTGCTTACCTGTACCAGACCTTCACATCAATAACTTACAGAGTGCAGGGACAATGCCAAATAAGAATATTCTGCTTGAGCCTAGCAAATGTGCAGGGCACATTATGCAAAGGACAGTTATGTCACTGGCCATGTTACATGGCTGCCAACAGCACTATCTTGCTTTCAGTGCCTTCTGCTCTCCAAACACTGCTAGGGCATGTAGCCCAGCGTTCCTCCTGACAGATGAGAGGCACCTGAAGTACAGCTAATCAGCAATTTAAGGATCCCAAATATGAAAGAAAGTGCCAATACCTTGCTGCATCCATTTCTTCAGCCAGCTTTTGTGGGGACAGATTCGGGGCAACCTCTGCTCACCAGGCAGTGCCACAAAGGCCCCTTTCTTCATTTGCAAATTCTGGGGCTCCTATTCCAGCTTTGTGTGAGGACATGAATTAACATAACCCAGTTATTTTCTCTGCCTCCACTAAGGAGCAGCAGGCACAGTATTTCATCATGTCAGTCCAAGCCTGCAATAAAACAATCACTATGTCCAGCTCCTGTCTGTATCTCAGGAAATGCTTCCCAAGTGATGACCACTGGGTGCTCCACTGTATAAATGCTGCTTAGCTGTGTCAACATCCCTTATGAAACAGCTCACACAAGATTTCTGTGGTCTGTCCTATCATGAACGTGGGCACACTAAGAAGAGAAGTTCATGAAGCTCATCATATGCACGGACTTCTGACAGGGACATTTGGAGCAGCCTTGCCCAGTGCCTCCACACCAAACACCCTCAGCGATGAGCAATCTCAGCAGCTGCTCAGCAGCTTTGAAAAACAGATTCATCTGGGGGAACCACCCCATGTTCCAGTTAGAAGCATGCTGTAAAGCAACATTTGGTTTGGGCTGGTGGCCCCATGAGATGTGGTACCACATACACTGGTGATGAGTAATAATCTATTTTCGTTTCTGATAGCTTTGTTTGCAGGTAGTCCCAAAAGAAAAAAAAATCCCCACATACACCATGTATTGCAAGTCTTTTTTTCTGTCCTTCCTGCAAAGGATGATATTCAGACAGTCAAGTGAACATGAAATCTATTCCTGAAACTAATGCAGAGTTTCAGAGTTTTGGGGTAAGAAATATCTTTTCAAAAGGTGGTTAACTAATAATGTCTTAGTAATGATAAAGGGAGATTTTCAGAAAGTCTGTTCAGCATTTCTAACCCAAAATTTTGCAGATAACTTTCAAATGGAAGTCCCAAAAAATCTCTGAGAAAAAAAATTAATTGAAAACATCTAGTCACTATTGTAGTATCTTTCTATTAAGGAAACTGGTTCAGTACACCTCATCTGGGAGAGGAAGAGGCATGGGAAGAAGGCAAGGCAATGAAAAATGTTTTAGGAATTACTCTATTGCTTGCTAAGAATCTTTCTAACTTTAAATCTTTAACTTTAACTTGGCTTTAAAAAGACTATACAATCAATTTATTTCTGAGTTTTAAGCCATGTAGAAAATTATCAAATATATTGATTTTAAAAGAAAATGCTTGTAATTCAGTTGCATAAGGGTGAGACAGAAAAATCCAAATGTCAAGCTAAGTCGAAGAAGGATCAAGAAGATTCAAAGCTGTGGGAGTTTGTCTTCAAAGTTATAGTCTCTTAGACAACTAAATGAATGCCTGACAGTGGTGGTTTGCGATGGTTTTGGAGGCTCCCAAAGAAATGGCATTAGTTGATGGCAAACAATAAAGCCTCCTTTAAAAATAACCTTGAAGTTGATACAGTTTTCATGGAATTTCTATCCTAAAAAAAAAAAAAAAACAAACATTAAATGTGTACAGATCTGGCCAGGAAAATCATCTATTTCTTATCGCTTGCTTCGTTGGGCATCTATAGGATAATGGCATGTGCTGCCTCAGTGAAAGTTAAAGAATGATGTCCATAGGGCAAATAGTTATCTATAAACTCATTTCTTCCAAAGCTTTAGGGAGACAAAATCCTTTTGATTTTATTGAATGTGCATTTCTGTCTAATCTCCTGCCAGCCTCTCCTTAGCATTACCAGTGGTTGCAGAATTGACCCCAGGCTTAAGCTGAGTTCTCCCTTTGGGGTGCATTGCAACTCCTGGAAACAAGATGTAACAGCTCCTCTGATGCCTATTTGAATGAAGACGACATCAGTGCACTGCATCAGAACATCTTCAAGCCATCCACGTGGGATCCAATGATTGCTAGTGCCAATGATAATTTAACTTCTTACCCTATAAATCCATACTATTTCTTTTTCATCCTCATCACACATTTCATAACCAGCTAGAAGCTCATATAAAGGCATTTAGGGTTTTTCCATTAAAAAGTAGGCTCTTCAGCAAGGTATCTAAGTTTATTCTTCATTTTATTTTCAGACCATTCTTCAAGAAGCATCTCTACAACTTAACAGCTCTGGTGTAATTAAGAAACATACTGCTGACAAGATTCAGACTTCCAGTCAGGAAAGCCACGGGCTTGTTAGTCAGAAGGAAAAATTAAGAGTATTGAAGATGTTCCTTCTGTCAAGCTTTACTTGTCTAAGTATACCTAGATTCCACCTACAGTCCACTGTGAGAAGCAAACACGTCTGGAAAGGAATTTGTGCCACTTATCTTAGGTAGCCACCTCAGATGAAATAGTCAGGAGATTTAGAATCACACTATCTTGTCTTTAGTGACACAGAAATGTATATATCTAAAGAAAACAAATCCTTGTGATCTTTCTCTCTCCTCTTGTGGTTTCTTTTCTCCTCAACTTGTCCATTGGTTTGAAGCAATTTTCTTTTTCTGTTGGGCTACAAAACAGATCCTTTTGGTCTTTCTCTCTGCTCCTGCTCATGACATCTTTTAGACTTTCTTTGCTTGTGGGCAGATGGCACATGTTTGGTCAGTCTTTTACCTGTGTTTCCACATCATCTCCTGAGAAACCCTTTCTTCTATATCCTGTATATCCTTTAATTGTGTGACCTTCTGATCATCTTTATCAGACATATCTCTAGTATTTATTTTTCTCCCCTTCTGGACTCGATAGAAAAAATGGGTTTGTTCTAGGCTAGATCCTCTTTTTGCCCCAGTGATCTTTATTTAAATGTGACATCAATAGAAGATGACAAGTTCTTACCATTAGGCCTGTCTTAGGCAGAGGAGCCTTTCCCAGACCTTCCTCAGTCTCTTCCCAAGTAAGGAAGTAAAAAACACCAGATAATTCACCTGAGTTCCACATTCAAAGTAGATCTATGTGGAGAATCCCCAGTGTCAAAAATTTTAAGCCCTCCATGGGCAGAATACCCAGTCAAGAGTGCCCAGCTGCACATAGCGCTCTGAGGCTTCCTAGCATTGGTCAAAGTCAGGGTCTGTGTCTTTTTCATTCTTTCCTGAAATGTGTATTTGTGCTTTTTATTGTCAGTTATTGAGATCATAATATTTTTAAGAGGTCATTGTTGCTTGAAACCCCAGTTGCATAAGTCATATAGAGACAGAGAAGCAGTGGTGAAAAGGGTAATAGTAAATTTGGAAGAAAAGAAAAAAAAAAAGATGTTTAAAGAAAAGTAATTACTATTGGACTGTGTCACATGACTTTCTAAAAAGTCCCAGATGTAACAACCAAAGCAGAGGTAAGCGTGTAAGACAGAAAAGTTGATGCACCTTGAACTACTAAAGAGACCAGTCACACAAATTTCTCCCTTGGAGTCACAAGTTGAACCTAGTCTGCAGGTATTTGCATAAGATATGCCTGGACTTAGTGGGCTCCAGCACAGGTAGATTTGGGGTTATCCATGTATTGTAAGATCAGTAATGGCTCTCAAGCTCCTTAAATACCATTCTTCATCTACCTAGGGTAGCATGTTGGCAAAGATGACACTATGGGAATAAACCTGACTTCCTCAATCTTCGGTGAGCTGAAGATGCCTGCTGTGCTGCGTACTATAATATACAAGCCAAAAGCATAATCTTCTCTTCCTGTCTTCATATCCCATCACTGGTGCTTGGGGGCAGATAGTCCTCCAAACTTTACATTGCAACTAGTAAGAAATGTAACTCCACAACAACAGGCAGTTTCCAGGTAGTACTTCCAGGTAGTAAGTGATGTCAGTCTTTCCATGTTTGTGGCTGAAATGATATGGAGAAACAAGGCAGTAGCTCTTGCTCAAAAACAAATTCCCTCAGCTGCAATTATCTTACTCTGCCTAAAAATAAAACCTACTTGTTCAGAGTCTTAACCCATTTGTTGTTTGAGCTTCATTATGCTGTTGCCTTCAATGATGCTTGGATTTTTTCACAGATCTAGGTGAAGCTGGTCCATGCTGAAGTCAGCTATCTCTGTAAGAAAAGATTCAATATAAAATCTCTGCCACTGGCTTTTCTCAGCACTTGCCCTTTCACTCACAAAGCTTGTTTATGGTGCAAACGATTTACAGAAGTCTGACAGCAGTTCAACAAGGTGAAAAGCAAAAGGCAGAAGAACTCCACATTTTTTGTCATGTCATAAACATGATAGAACAACAAAAACAATTCCATTTTCTGCTTTTTCCTTTCAGCAGTGATAAAGTCAGATCTCTGAGGAGGTATTACTTTGAAACTAACACTTAAATACATGCCTTTGAGGCTTTTTTCCCATTGTTTTCCCTTTAAAATGAAGCTTAAAAATACATTGGGGATTCAATAGTATCTATAATTCTCTCTCTGGATTTCTAAATCTCTGATATTTGCTTCTTTGTGTCTTTTAGTCCAAGACCATCTCTGGAGTAAACAGGTGCACTCTCTCACCTTTCATGAAGCAGCACCTACTCATCCACACACACAAACCAGACATTTTGGGAGTGCGTCCTCTGCAATTATCTCCTTCTTTCTATTCCTGCAGCTCAGTGCCAGATTCTCTTCTCCGCTCCTCACAGTGATCCTCTTTGCTGGAGCAAGGAGCAGAACAGAAGGTGAGAGGTGACACCTTGCCCCAGCATTTGGGTTGCTCACCTCCCCCATGGTTTCATGACGACCAGTACTGCCATGTGCCTGACATGATGGTGTCCCACGTGGGGGGGGAATATGCATCTCAAAGGTCCCAAATAAGCTTTCTGCAAGTCTGGTAATACCTGCTTCTTTTATCCAGAATATGCTGTGGAAAGGGAAGAGCGGAGGGAAGGGGAAGGAAGAACCATATAAAGTATGCAACCAGTAAAGTATGACTGCCTGTTGGCCCAAATGGCACTCTGTCAATCATGATTCTACTAAGGTCTTTTGAATGGAAAAAAAAAATAGCTAATCAAGCTCTGCTTTTGCAGGAATTGTGTGCTGTGGTAGGATTTACTGACAATGAAGACAGAATGCACCAGAGAGAAATGCATTTCCAACTGTGTCCACTGTGCTAAGCCCTCATCTTCCCCAGTAAAGATTAAAGGATCTTTTAAAAGAAGTGAAGAAGAAGATAATGTTTTTAGGTAAAAATAAATTTACAGAGATGTACAGTGACTTTCTGTTGGGTTGGTTAATGATTCTAAATAGTTCTGAGGCAAGATTAATGTCTATAATCTCTTGGCCCCAGTGTTATTATGGGCTATTGATCATAAGCCAAATGAGGACAGGTTCACATAGCACCTTAGTCTAAGGATGGTCCTTTGACGTCAGTGGGTTTGGTACACTTCAGTGGGCTCAGGATGTTAGAAAGTGCCCTAAAACTGTCTGTTGCAATGCAAATCTCTGAAGTTGTTTGGATTAAAAGTAAACAATGACACAAGTGTGAAAGGGAAAAACAATTGGTCAAATTATTATTTTTCCTTGCTCTGCTATGGGTTTTCTGAAGGATTTGGACAAAACTCTTCACTAGCTCTTGGAGTTCCCCCCTCCAAAATGAAGGAAGTAGTACTTGCCATCCGCAGAGGTGGGTTTTAAAAGAGGTCACAGGAAAGTTCACAAAATGTGCTGAAATCCTCAGGTGACAGGGTTAGAAAAGTAATATTAGCTGCGGTCACCTTATTTGTTCTGCTCAAAGAGTGATAAGGACCACATTTTCAAAGGGATCTCAATTCGTCCTTCTGTTTGGACAGACACTGTTAAACAGCAAATCTCTGTTGTGTGCCTTTCCTGTCTTGAATTCTGCCTTTGCTCTCAATGGAAGGAAAAGTCCTGCGAATATATTAGCATTTCGTAAGAGCAACTCGCAACTTCTGCAGCATCCAGATGCCAGCACGGGGGTGCAGAGGGGAAGTGCGGGCGGGGAGCGCTGCTCTGTGCCCCTGCTGTGCCTCAAGAAGAGAAAGGGTTTGCTTTTCTCCCTATTCCTCCAGAGGGAGGAATCCCGGGGGCGGGCTGGGAAAGGAATCCTGATCACTGCTGGAACGGAGAGGGGGAGTATGATCATTCATTCACCACCCTCTAGGCAGGGTTAGCACTGGTCTATTCCTTAACCCATTGAGCCATGCGCTTTTCCTCTGTCTGCTGACCCAGACGGATTCTTTTCTCCCTGGTCCTGGTGTCAACTGGAAGTAATGTGACATTGTAAACTACAACTGGGATGAGCTCCTCTACACCAGGCTCATGCATCCCACCTCCTCAGCACCACAATCCCTTGTGTCCTTGCAGTGCCCCGCAGGTTTTTTCTGCATAGCCTGGAAATATTCATTATGTTTCACATGGATAGGTATTATCCATGTGTAAGATGCCTATCACATGATGCTCAACACATTTAACGTAACTCTCAATGTAACTCTGGTATCAAACCAGATGACCCATCAGGGATATCTGATCAGCAACAATCCTGGATTAGAGCTCTGCAAAGTCAATGGGAATTTCTGAATCTCGCTTTCTTAATTAGAAAAGGTCATGCTGGTGTTGGTCATACTGTGGGCATGTGGATGTGAAAGATAGTGATACTATTGCTCCTCTACACCACCTTACCCCTGAACTCATTAGCACTTTTAGCTTAACCCAACAGAAGTACACAGTGTTCAAAAGCCATCCTTCTTACTAAATGTTTCATGTGGAGAAGCAAGTGGTAGAAGAGGCATGTCTTTCCAGTGCCCTGTTTGAGAAGACAGCTACAAGCTGCTCATACCTGCCAAGAGATGCCAAAGAAGTTACCCCAGCCCCCACATACACTCTGCTCACTCTTTGAGCCCTACCAGACACCAGAGGATCCAGGCAGAAAACACTGTGCAAAAGAAAATCAATTTTTGTAAATCTCAGTGCAAACAGAGCAACTTATTAGCTTTGCTTGCAGCAAAAGCACCTCTTATGAAATCCTTTTCTGAAAAAAAAAAGTAAAACATTTTTTTGAGGGTGATTCTATCTTGCTACATCTGTTTTGGGACAAACTGGAGCAGGGGCACCACTCTTTTCTGATTTTATTTATATAGTAGCAACATTAATTGATTTTTATTGGCAAGACATCAGATTTCTCCCTATCTTGCTACTTTTCTCTGAATCAAGATTCCAACAAATGATTTTACTTTAAATAAAATGTAATCACAAGTTAGTAGAATTGATTTGTGGATAAGATTGCTTGACTTGGGGAAAACGTGTGGAGATATTTTCCTATGAATCAATTTCTTGGGGAAAAAAAATAAAAAAGAAAATAAGCAGCTGAACAAAATCTCAAGTCCAGAGAAAGTTCTACAGCAGCTGTAAACTAAATGGATAGATACAAGTGATAAGTCATTATATAGCTGCCAAAGTAAGTTATTGAAGTCAGCAACTTAAAGGAGCCTGTAGAACTGAGGAATGTATGCAGAAGAGCAGAATCACGACCTCTCCAGATGTTTTCATGCCAGCAACATCCTGCTCCTCCGCTGGGCTTTTTCTGTTTTGCAGAAGAAAATCCAGCAACAACTTTTTGTGTTTGGTGTTTATAGATGCTGTCTCCACCCACAAGTGGTGGCATTTAAAGGTTGTAGCACAAAAAGATGCTGTTGAAGAGAATGTTTTGATTAGTCAATATCTGTGCATTATCCTATTACACTAGTAGTTGATAGTTTCAGCTTCACAGGATCCTTTAACTCAGAATCAGTATGTTGCTTTTCAAACCACTTATATTAGCCTGAGATCTGATCTGTGCTGCCATTTATACCGTCATCAGCAGCAGTGAACTTGGCCCACTGTGTTTATTGTTACACCTCTCCATTATGGCTTTGAGACATACATATTCCTACTAACATCACAAAAACCTCTGTATCGGTCTTGATATTTTATGGGTTTGCTGACATCAAGGTCACAACTAGGATCTTCAGTGTCCAGTATGCATTTTGGGATCTACAGCTGAAAGAAATTTGCAAGATGTTAGTAAGAATAATATGCTGCGCTGTCTACCAGCAATCAGATTATTAACCAAATTCAGCTTCAGTAAGAAGCCTGAATTGTCAGGAGTTCAGCTGAATTCAGTGGAATAACTGGAATGGATGCCATTGCAACAAACATGAAATCTGGTCCTATGTCTTTCTGTACTCTACCCTGTTTAAACTTTAATTCAAAACTAATAGTGGTCTAACTCATGATTTTGGTTAAGAATTGTTTGAACTCCTCCAGCCTACTGACAAATTGTCAAATTGGATTTATGCACTGATCTTGAAATGGATCATTCAGTTAATGGTGCTTTTGTCGAGAAAATAACTGATTAATGTGCCAGCTGGATCAGAAAGGATTTTGATATATTTTTCTTTGACAATCTTAGAGGGAGAAGCTCAGGTACATGTCAAAATGCATCTTTTGCTTTCTTTCTGCTTTGTTTATAAGACTGGCTGTAAGGTGCAATCTCCTTACTGGAGTAAAGACTTACAATGCCTTTTTCTTGCTGTATTTTGGTTTGCTGTTTCACCTAATCATGTAAAATTAACCATGGATATCCTGACTCAGGGGGCCACAGGAGGCTGGCATGCTGCTGAAGCAGCAGGCATTGCCCCAACAGCGGCTCGACCAGTAGGATGAATGTGGCTCCTCCTGCTGCCCAGCAGGACCAGGAAGCTGGGAGGTCAAGTCAGTGAAGGTGGTGACTCATTTTGTCTACGTATTGTGCTTCTATGTTTCCAGAACTGAATAAGGGAAAATAAATCAAAACCAAATTTCAATTTTGTTACATAAAATATAATTAGGTGTCCATGCGCTCAAACTCTTTGACAGTGTCACTTTTAGAAAGTAAAAGTCTAGCTAGCCTTCAAATCCTATTAGGTTGTTTTAAGTTGATCAAGAGCTCTTTTTATTATATAGCAAAACACCTTTTTCAAACTTCTGCAGAAATTTTTGCTGCCTTTTTGTGTCACCTTTTAACTATTTGCATATCCCATCTCTCTTCTGTGACTGTCCCCTAGCTGATTATTTCAACTTGTCTTGGTCAGATTCACCCAATTGTCTGATGCTGCAACAGTCTAAGCAGACATATAATTTGATGTACTGGAGTCACTCCATTGATGTTCTCAGAACTAATGGGAATAAATTAAGTTCATGCAACAGTTTTACATGATCCAGATCCAAAATACCCCCAAGTGCAATCAGTGCCTCTTTGAGTGTTTGATCCTTTTATGTCAAGAGGGTAAGACCACAGATTGTTTGTGATTATGTTTTATCTGATTTGAATTGTGATGCTATTATTCGGTTATCATAAGTAAGTTACCATTGTCTCCTAATCATCTTGAATTCTCACCTTCTCTTTCACCTCCCATCCCTAAGACCTTGGAAAAGAACTGAGAGGTGGGTTGAAGGGAAAGATGATCATATGTCTGACCATCTAGTCACAAAAAAAATCCCTTTAAGTCCAGTTTGATTTCCATATTACTGAGACTGCATTGGTTTGAATTTTTAATTATTTATTAGTCTTCAGAGTGTGGCAATGTGACTGACCTATTGCTTTTTAATTATTTTGGTTGCTTTTGATACTATTAATCATGACATTTTGCTGATCCAGCTACATTCATCTTTTAGTTCCGGCTCTGAGATCATTCAATGTCTCTGTCCATCTCTGTCAACAGAAAGTAAGCCTCTTCTTAAAAGATCACTTGGTCTGATAGTGTCTGTTAGAAAAGATGATTAAGTCCTCACCTCCAACTTGTAGGTATGAATTTGGGTTAGATTTTTGTCTCTTCTGACAGTGTGTAGACTTCTGGCTTCAATAAAACAGTAATATCCTATGGTTGTTTTAATCTTGCTTCAACATGAAAAGGAACACGTAACAATTTCAATAAAGGGCTGTCAGCAAGACAAGCTTTTATTAGCAGTCCCATGCCTATTACAAAAGCTCATTATCTTTCTTCCATTTACTGACTGGAGGGGGAGAGTTTCAAAAGAAGTCAAGTTCCCCTGCTACTCCTGGAAACCCCCAAGAGACCAGTGCCCACTCCTTCCTGTTGTCTGTCCTTATCTGCAGACAAGGTTGTGCTCCTGTTGTGCCTGGTTCAAAGATTGTTATTAGCCCTGTCTACAAACACCTGTAAAATTCAATACACTTTACACAGGACCTTATCAACCCAGTGTAAAAAAAGGCAAGAGCTGGGAAAAAAATGGGCTAATGACCAGTGGAGTGCTGGTGAGGTAGAACAAGCTGTTAAAAATCACTCCCATTTCCGAACACTGAAAACTGAACACCAAAACTGAAACCTAGAACATGATGTTTCTCTCTGGGACTTTGTGAGTGAGACTGAGTTCATGAGGTGTGTCTTCCTCTTTGGTTCACACAGGACCAGCACCTGGACACAGAACCTGGACAAAGTTTCAGTCAGCCATTGCTATGTGTTCTTTTATAATCATGGAATCATTTAGATTGGAAAAGACCTAAGACTAAAAATTAAATATAAAACTTGCCCTTTCGGATTGTGTGGCTTTACAATCTAATGAAAAAAGGAAATGGTTTGAAAGAGGAAGAGGAGGAAAACCTTATGGATCAGTACAAGAAGCCCAAGCAAACACATCTCCACAAAGCCTTTGGGGTGGGACTTATCTAACCAAAAACCAATGCTTCTACTCAGTAGTAGTAGATAAGTGGAATTGTGCCTAAAAGTGCATGTGTTTCCTGCCAAAAGAAGCAAACAGTAAGCGCCATCTCAGAGGAAAATATGTTCCTTTGCAGACAACAAAGGGAGAGATGACAGGAAGGTACCATTGTCAGCTCTTGATGCAGGTTTTGAAGAAGCAGTGTCTGAGACACAGAACAGCTCTTAAGGGAAACAAACATTCCCTGATTGCCTTTTCTTGTTCTTGGGCAGGACCCCTTTTGCCACTGAAATACTCACATTCCCCCAGTACAGTGTGGTTAGTGCCATGCATTGGGTATCCCTGCTCTGCACTGTCCTGCTCCATAGGTCTCTGGGCTTGCCTGGCAGAGTGAACACAAGTTCAGCCTTTGCCTGTTTTCTGCAAACTGTTGATAAACATATTTTATAATAATTTTTAAAGTAATGTTCAAAATGTTGGGGTTTAATCTGGTGAAAGCTTCTGATTTATTCTTTTTTGAAAGCACATCCATTTAGCCCTAAATACATTCTTTTTGAAGCTGAACAATTTTCCAGCAACACCCCTATTTCTTCCTTCCCCTGCAGATGATGCTCAAAACCTGGCTGAGCCATGTACCTGCATCATGTAAAAGTTGTGGCAGGACATTAAA
Organism: Pyrocephalus nanus; assembly: GCA_038380795.1. Taxonomy (NCBI): domain Eukaryota; kingdom Metazoa; phylum Chordata; class Aves; order Passeriformes; family Tyrannidae; genus Pyrocephalus; species Pyrocephalus nanus. Next base: position 40,752,684 of record CM076260.1, read on the forward strand.
AAGCAACAAAATCTCAGATATAAGACACTGTTAAGCAGTTTTATGCATTGACAATATTAATGATTGTGACATGTCTAAATCCTAATTCTTTTAAGAAAATCAGTGTCTCAAACTGATTTTCTGTGGAGCTTCTGATAGTGGGGGAGTAGATCTTGAATTTTCCTTCTCCTAAATGTTCTTCCGTGTCCTTATACCACTACTTTTCATCACTGCCAGCTCCATGTGCCTGATGTTCTGCTGGGACAAAGCATATTAAAATGAACTCTCAAATTTAACAACTGTGGAAGGAGAGTAAGACATGAATGATCTTTGACGTTGTTAGAACACTTATGTCCTTATTTAACAATGGAGAATTAATGAAGTTATGGATAAATCATTATGAAGTGTGTTTTGAACCATTTTCCCTTTATATATGGTGATTGCTTATAAAACATCCGAAATCTTTACTTGCTGCAATCTTTACTTGCAACACCATCTCCACACTACAGAATGCCATTATTGCTTCATCTGAATTAAAAGTTGATGAGCAGTCAAGTGTAGAAAACAGGAATGTATTATATCCCACTTAGCCAAAAAGCACAAAATAGCAAATTTTGTCTTATGCATGTTCCTAATCTAACTGGATCAAGACTTAAGCTGCTACAAATGAAAAGCTATGGCATGTTTCATCACTGCTTAATGAATTCCAAACTGTTGCATTGGTTTTCCTCCCAGTCCCAGCACAGAATCACATGGACCTCTGTACACGGACAGATGATAGTACATAGTCCCAAGCATTTATTTTGTCTTTTATCCTTCTGCCTAATATACAAATGTATTGAAGACAACAATCTTTCACAAAGACATTAGTTCCTTTTTGCTTGATGTATAGTAAAAGAATCTGCTCTAAAGCAGGGAATTGCCTATGGAAATTACAACCTATAGACCATAATGCTGTTAACCGAGTATTGTACACTTCTCAGATATTCATACATCCTAGAAAAATTGAAATGAAGAGTGGAAAACAAGAGGGAGCAGTGTTAATGACAACACCAAGGGACTAAATCACAGAAGGGAAGAAGCACCAAGAAACTACTCTGTGCTATGCCATCATTACCAGCTCTAAAACAGTTTGCCGATCTGAGGCTCACAAAAAAATTTGTAGCACTTGGCCCACATAGTTCTTTCCACAAATCTGTATTAGCTTACCTGGCATTTTTCAAAACCTTTTTTAAAGTAGAGGTTTTATAAGTCTTCTTATATCTACTCTCAAAAGGTTAGGGCAGCACAAAAATTCTCACTTTCTTAGTGGCAAGTCCTTTTTATTTTCAAGATTTCAAACTATGAAAAGATTTGGCTGAATGCTAAAATCACACTATAATCTTGCTAGATCTTTATAAACACTCTTCTCTTGTTGGAATGTTTTCTTCTAAAGAAGCTTTCTGCAGTAGTTCTTTTTATATTGTGAATACACACACACATCCCTTCTCTCAGAAACAACTAAATCCAAATCTATTCACAACAGCTGAACATTAACTGGTAATGTTGATACAAAAGAAGAAAGAAAAAAAATATTGAAGATGCTACTGCTAGGTTCCTTGCAGGTCTTTTGGTTTAGAGGAATTCATAGAAGATGCAAACTATTCTAGATCTCATTGAAATACAAAGGTTTCATTAAAATCCAAGATGGGAAAAAAGCGGTCCCTATCAAGCCCATGGGAATTTTTCTATTGGCTGTGCTGTGCCAGGACTTCAAATGGGTATTTAACCTGGCAAAGAAATGAGTAGAGATGATTGCAGGATTTCCTCTCGTTTGAACGTTCTCATTAGATGAGGCCTCAGTGACCTCTGGGTTGATGGGTTGTTCCAATGTTTAATTGCTTTGACCTTCAGGGAGTTTCTTTTCATGTCCAACATAACCTTAGGTTTTTTTAGTTTAATGTGACAAATTACTTCATAAAAACAGCCCTGGATATTTTCATTAATTCTGGACAAATTGTGTTACACATAAGAGCTGTCTTTTTCACAGATGCTGTAACCATGCCAAATAGTATCGTAATTGTTCCTTTTTTAGCTACTTTGGTATATGTCGGTACATATTTAGAGTAATTGGTGTGATTTACGAGAGTATATAAACAATGATGTAATTCTAAGAAGAGTAGACCACAAAAAAACCCACAGTTTTGACCCCCTACTCAGTAAACTAAGCCTTCCCAAGGACCACGTTTTTGAAAATTATTCACTTTTCTCCTGAGAAGGGATCACAGTCCCTTCCACACTGCCACTGCAACAATGGCAGGGCCACAGAAGAAGCCATGGTGGTGATAGAGAAAAGGTATTGGTTGTCTCCAAACCATCCCTATCCAGCTGTGAGCAGCTACTTCCATCTCTGAGAACCTTCAGAGTGGTCCAGCTGCTCCAGAGCTCTGGAAGAGGCACCACTGGCAGCTTTTCACACAAGTCAGGTGTCAACTTCCCTAGGCACCCTTGGGCCAAGCGTGTCAATAAAAGCATTTCAGAGTCCAAGCACACAAGCCTTTGGATGGTTTTCCCAATTTTCCCCTCTAAACAAAAACCGTGGAGTTGCGTGTGAAACTGCTGGGTTTCCTCCACTGCCTCCACCAGGCTGACACCCCTGTGGAGGGAGAAGGACCTGTCCCCCCACGATAAATCCAACATAGTCAAATTTCCACCTGCCACAGACTAGCCCCTTCACTGACACAAAGTGTGCTTATGCCAGCCTGTCCATATGGAAATGAGACGGTTAGCTGCGTGGTTTACACATGCAGATCCCCATTTGCAAATGTCACCTGTGAAAGACAGAGGCCACTCCAGAAAGTACAAAGCTCGGGATTGTTTAGGCAGAATGGAAAATGACACCCCGGCATTTACAATGGGATTTTTATTATCGATGTCACAGATATGATACTTGCTACTGACATGCTTGAATTAGAAGAGACAAAGTAAACTGTTAGAAAGAAGAGGCCATTGAACTAAATACAAGTGTAACCCGCGTGCTTATATTGCAGCGTTCGATTTCCTCTTAAGTCTCAGAAAGAAGGGGGAGACAGCAAAGGGGAGACCTGTGTTTCAGTTGAAATCTCTTGTGTCTACAGGGCCTCTCCTGACAGCAGACAAAGAGCCAGAAGCAGGCAGTTGTGAGAGGTTTCATTACAGGAGAGGAAGTTTGCATTTCCCACTCGCTTCCATCCCAGTGCAGACCTCTGCAGAGATGCAAGTGGGGAAAATGTCAAAAATACTGCAGTTGGAAACATCCCTGAGGACTGAGCAGCTGATGATATGTCATGGTCAAAAACTACATTTGTTATGTCCTAAGTTTATCACTGTTAATACAGGTTTGGAATCTCCAGATTCACAAGCCAAGAAAATGATAATCTCATGCCTCAGAGCCTAAAACTGGCTGTAAGAACCAGGAGGTTCCTTTTCCTTTGACAGGTTTAGGTAGGAGCTGGGCTGAAAAACCATGCAGTCCAGGTGTTATTCACATGTTCATTTGCTTTTAGCATGTGTTGGAAAGACAAAGTAACTGGTGCCATGGGGTGAAAATGGAAGGAGTTTCTGAACAAAGAAATTTATGTCCAAAGAGGAAAAGTGTCACTGGTCTCTCTAAGCTTTTTAGCAACTGCTTATAATAGCAGTAAAGTTGGGGATGGGTAAGTTTCATCTCTACAGGTTCTTCTTTCTTTTAATTAAATAAAAGTATTTTAGAAACATTTCTAGTACTGATTGCAGAAGACTTTCTGTTAAATGCTTCATTCACCAAGAAGTTGGCCCCTGAGGGCTTTTAAGATCATAGCTCAAAGGATTGAATCTATGACAGACAGACGCAGATAGATTATGAGATGTCTCAGAAGGCCAAAAATCTGGTCCCTCCTTCTGCAAAGCTGTGAACAACTGAAAGAGTGCAGCTGAATTATCCATACTAAAACCTCAGTGTCTCCATCCCACTCAAAGAGCCTCTCTAAACCCTGTGCTGTCAGGAATAAGAAAGAACAGCAAAATAAGCCACTGTGTGATTCAAATATTCCTAAGTGGTCACTGAAACACCCTTCTCTTGGCCACAAGACTGCATTCTTCAACTCTGTTTGCTGCACTATGAAACACATGAGGTCATTTTTAGCACAAGCCTTATGAATAGAGACTGGAATTTTCTACAAGGTCTTCTTTTCTTATCCCCCATTTCTCCCCCCTTTAAAAACAACTCCCAGTCCGCCAGTACAAGAGGGTTCACTGTCTGGGAATTCCCTGCCCATGATACCTATAGCCTTAGAGGGGACCTGGTGGCCCCTGCCGGGTCTGCAGAGCGATTTGCCAGCTTACCTGGAAGCAACTTGATCTCCTCCTCCTGCCACCCTGCCTGGTATCATCTAGCAACAGTGAGAGGTTAAGAAACATCAGGAATAACAGATTCAATTTTCCTCTATAGCCAGAGTTTTATGTTAAGGAGGAGAAGTGAATGATACATTGCAGGTATTTATAGCAATTAGATGCTGCCTGCAAGAACATGAGCTTGTCAGGAGGAGCAGTGACTGAAAGGCGTGCAGACAGCTACTTGATGAAGCAACGTTCACTTGGTGAAATCTGTGCTCTCAGCACTTTTAAACAAAAATCAGCTCCTTTTGGGTGAAACCTTTGGCACTCAGTCCAGAAGGGGAACAATGCAGGACTCTGACACAGGCGTCTTCCAATGCTTTGTATTTGAAACCTAGAGCTACCATTTTGTGTTGTTTGGAGCCTAGATTTAGGATCCTTATTACTTCTCTGAGTGGAAAAAGAATCTGTCTCTGAACAACTACTTCTACTATTTTGCCTCTTGCAGGATTATTCAGTGTATGCCAAACACAGTATAAATGAGCAGTCCATACACGAATTATTGACCAGCCTACCAGCAGTGCCTAGACCTGCAGAGTAGCTACAAACACTTTTCATGCTTCAGTAAGAAACAGGGGGACTCTAGCACACCTGAGGTACATCTCAGTCAATACAAAACCACAAAACTTGTTCCCTGTATTTAATGTCACTTCCACTAAAATATTGTGAATGAAAAAATACTTTAGGTTGAAAATCATTTGAATTGACTCTACATTTTTTAATGAATAAACCAATTCTTAATTATTCAAATTGTATACACTTCCTAAAATTTAGATTTTTCTGACAGTATTGCATAGGAACACACTAGCTTGAAATAAATAGAAAATATAAGCTTTAGGCCTGGTCCTGAAATCCTTTCTGAGACACAAGTGGCAGCAGAAGGCTAGGGCTACTTTTCGAAACGCAAAAAGCACTTGCTATTCTGTGTTTCACTCTTCCAGCAACTCCCCAAATTGAAGTCCTGCTGGAGCAAGAAGGAAGCCTTAGCTAGAGAGCATGCCTCAGCTGGGATACATTTTGCAAGTTTTGCATATCATTATGAGGACTGAAATTGAGCCCTCCTGCAGTAGCACAGAACAGGGAACTCCAGTGTGGGAAAAAAAAACACATTTAGATTCACCCAGATTTACATCCTTTGATCAAAAGCTGCCCCTTGTGCTTATGAGAATCTCATATAAATATCTGCAAAGTTACTCCTTTATCTGCTTTCATATTCCTTTCCAGAGCAGCCTTTGCCATGTTATCTACAAGAACTGTGGTTTCTTAGGCCGCTGAAATCATGGCTCATACTGCTGAATATTAGTATCTCATTATCTTTTTACTTGATAAGGATTTATCTACCCCTTGTTTCAGAGTCTGTGACCGTATTTTATCCCTTATTTATACAATACCTATAAAAATGGGTGCCTACTGCATAACTGGTCTCCAATCTGCCATGATAATGGAAAGTATTCTTTTTATTGCCACTATGTTTTACTTAGCTCCACCTTTCAAAGACCACACTGCCAAGGTTGGTCCAAAGTTTAAATCTCACAAAAGCAGACTTTTACAAACATATGTCTAAATGGAAACATTGCCATTGATTTTTTTAATTGCAAGGGAAAACAGTCGTATTTGATGAAATAACCATTCCCCTGAACTTTCCGCCCTAAACCTGAAAACCCAGAAGTGAAAGTGACTCAAACACAGGCAAACCTGACTTCATTGATTTCTATTGTCCACAGTGAGAAAACACAACCAGTGAACAAAGCAGAAAGAGTGACAAGTAAATTGGATTTTAAAAAATTCTTTCACTCTTAATAATGTTAAGGTGGGATTCGTAACACAGGTAAAGGCATTTGTTTGTTTGCAAGGTAGGAGCTGTAATGTGAGGGTATCCCTTTAAATACCTTCCCGTTGTAATTTATTTGCTCCAGGGATGATGGCTTGAAGTTCACAGTGAAAATGCTTACGGCTCCTGAGGAAGTTAAGTTTGCCACAAGCTTCACAAACATCTTCACAGAGAGCTTTTGCTTTCAGGTTGTACTGAAACAGGTCTCTTCCTCCTCCTTTCTCTCTCTGTAAGAGAGGGAACCCCAATGCTTCCCAAAGGGATGTTTGCAAACACCGCAACTCTCCCACCAAGGGAGGAAAATGAAGATTCAGCCAGCTCTGGTGGGGTTGGGAAGGATGCCCTTCTTTCACCATGTCAGGATTTCGCATACAGAAATGGAAGTCCAGAGGCTTTGGTGTCAGAGCTCTCACAGAACACCTGGGCCACAGCACTTGGTGGAGAAACAGACTTTCCTTCTTCCCACAAGCCGAGGAAAACACTGACAGGTCCTGAAGGTAATTTGGCCCTCATTTTGCTCAGACACAGCTTCTTTGGAAATCTGCTGAGTTTTGCTAAAGAGGAGTCCAAGACAAAGCAGAATAAGGATGTCAGGATCTGCCATGCTGTGGGGAGCCACATCAATACTTTAGGCTGATCAAAACTGCCACTGTGGGATACAAATTCCTGTACCAAACTGAAGGTCTGAATCCTGCACACATTGTTTATATTTCTGTAAAAAATGTGAGGCTTTTCAATGCAAGAATTGTTCATGTCATAAATGCTTGAATAAAGCAACAGCAAGAGTCTGTAAACAGAGGAAAGTGACTGCCTTTGCTTCCTCTCATCAGCACGTCTGTATAAAAATCTCCTTTCCTGTTTACTGTTTGTCCTCCATATTTTCAAGTGTAAAAATTGGAGCAAAAAAAATGCTGTGTAGCAGCTGGCCCATTTAAGAAGGTGATACATATTAGTCAAGTGATTACACGAATGGCTAAAAGTGATGCATTATTCCCTATTTTCATTTGTACAACATCGCTTCAGCATAGTGGTGAACTATGTCATCCAGGAACCTTAGCTGCCTTCTACTGGAGAAAGCCCCTCAAAGGTCTTTGATGTGACAACGAAACTGGGAAATATTACTGACTCACAGCCTTTAAGCAATCAAGAAGTGATCAAAGCAGTGACTCAAGAATTCAAGGGAAAAATTACATGCTCAGGGAAATGAGGAAAGCTTATTACTAACTGATATTCAATAGAACAGGCAACTGAAAGTCTAATTTTGTGAAATATGCTTTTAATTGGTATTCACTGACTTATTGTGTATTTCTTATGTAAAAAGCAGCTTTTAATTCAAAAAAAAAAATTAATGGCTCAAAATTCTAGTCATGATAGTGCGGGGTGGAAACATTTAGTCTCATTTCAACTCTGTCCGACTGCAGCTTAAAATACAAGGCAGGGAGGAAGCCAGAGGTCTTCAGGGTTCCCCTCTGTAACCTCAGCCTGGGAGCCATCAGCCTTGCGCAGATTTCTCCTCTGCCAGAAAGTGAAGGGTCTGTGAGGGCACCTGAGCATCATTCAGTGAAGTGCCTATACCTGCAAATGACACAGGGGCAAAGCCCGAGTGCTGCTGTGTTGGCATGGTCATGCCCTAGGTCCCTATCCAGCTCTGCAGGTGGCAGCACAATCTCCACCCAGTGCCTCGGTGCAGCCTGGGAGATGAAGGCAAGAGAGCTAGAGGCACACTGGGTTTGGGGAGAATAAAGTGCAGCTCCCTTGAGCCACTCTGTGCCATGTGTCCCAGCCCATTGCAGCCAGTAGTGGCTTTGGCTTGGGGTTTGCTATGAAGGCATGCCTGCTTTCCAGAGAGTCCCTACGTGACCATTCGGGTAAGATGGTGTGCGAAACAAAAGGCAAAGTGCTGTCCTCGAGCACAGAAGTGCACAAGGGGAATATCCTGTCAACTGTCCAAAGGCAATAGGGTTTAGACATCCAAACACTTCAGGAAGGCTCTTACAACACACATTAATGTGTAGTTATTTTGCTGTGCTCTCTTTTTTTTTTCTAATCAGGTCAAATCACCATATTTCCTGGTTTACTACAATGCCTGTGCCATCACTGGATTTGAGACAGGCCACGAGTGCTTGACACAGTCCAGGAGCCCAGGTGTACAGGGGGCGCTAGAGTCTGACACCCAACCTGAAGATCGATGTCAAGGGGACATGTTATGCAGCTCCACGTGGCTGAGCATCAGTGAAACAAGGTCACACTCCAAAGAAGTTTCATTCACAGGGAGATTAGAGGTGAGACGGGGGAAATTTCTTTCACCTGACAAGCATTAGCAAATTTTTGCTTTTGCTGAAAACACCCATTTATTTTCTCACTGAACCATTCCCTCACACTAGTTGCATATAATTTCATGAACCTCGAAGACTAGCAACTAACTGTTTTTCTGAATGTCCACTGATTGGTTGTCAAGCATCTCTCTACATACAATACTTTGATTATGCCAATGATCATGTAAAAATTGAAACTGCTTGTCTTAATGTTACGTAGTATTCCCACTAGATTTTATTTTTTTTAAAGATCTCAAAGGCTGCAAAATGAGAATTGTACTTTTTTAGTGAATGCTGAGAGGATGATCCGTGCTGACAGGAATTCACTCGCTATCTGCCACAGGTAGCCCAGCATTAAGGTATAAAGCTTCAGGGCACTGAAAGGATTTGATCTAATCTTGTATTATAAGAAGCATCCAACATTGTACATTCTCTTTTCCAACACAGCCACTTATGTACAGCCTAAAGGCCCTATCCTGCTCCACTTTAAATCAGTTGGAGTTTTTGCCTTTGCTTCAGCAGCAGAGGGAGAGGGAGCAACTTTTGTAACAGCAGTAATGATAGCTGGTCCTTCAGTCTTTCCATCTAAATAACTCTCCAGTGGGAGAAGGCAGAAACCACAATGCTGGCAATGCTACCTGTGTAATTAGGGCTACCTGCCTCCCTGCTTTTTTTTCTGTCGGGTACCTTCTCTTCCATTGGTCTTCCTTGCTAAAAATCTGAAGTTGGGCACATTGACTGGAAATCTGGATTAAGAAAGGGTCAGGCTCTTTCAGCAGAGGCCGAGATCTATGAACATCAAAAGATTCAGGGCTCTTCCATGAGTCATAAAAACAAATACATTAACTACACTTGAAGGACATAATCGCAGCATGCAAATACTCTCAATAACTAAACATTTCTTGTAAGCAGTGGATAAATTGAGCTTATTAAAACAAAGCCTGAATACAGAAGCAAATGATTGAGACTTAAGAATGCTTTTCATTTTCTTTCCATCTTGTTAGCCAGTAAAATGCTTTTATTATATCCTATCATCACCATTCGTTGTAGCAAATCAGACTTCAAACTAAGAAGATATGTTACAGATACTGTGCATAGCTGTGGAAACTGGGAAACAGGAGGACTTGGCTAAATGCAGGTTTTCTCTGACTGATCTTTTCTAATATAAACATTGGAACACTCATTTGACAAACCCTGGGACTGATCCCACAGTGTTCCTGTTGGCAATCCTTTTTCTTACAAATAACGCAACTCCTTAGAAACTGACTTCTAGCTGCTTGCAAGAACCACTGATCTCTTTTTCCATCACCTGAGACTAAAGGACTGGGGTAAAAACTACAGAATCAAAAGAAAATATTGACCAAAACTAAGGACTGCATCAAGTGCTTTTAATAGCTTTAAACACAGAGACAGAAATTATATGGATAAGCTTGAAGAAAACAATCCTAAAAGGTCTGTTTTCATATCATGTTACCCATTCCTGGTTGGCTATAAGCAGCAGAGCCTGATCTTCCTAGGTCTTATTCATGTGGGTAATCTCTTTGACCCTAGTCATAAATACATTATTCTAGCTCAAGATAATCTCTAAGTATCAATCTGAACTGATGTCTGTGCTCTTGAACATAAATGTACATTTTCTATTTCTTCAATCTCAGAACTGCAATGCTAAGCAGGCTGTCTTAATATAATGTTTTGCTTTAAAAAAAAATAAAATAAAAATCCAAGCATATCCCACGAGGTCTGACTTTTTAAAAAGAAAAAATCCAGGTGGCTCTGTTTGGAAAGAAACTTTGGATTTGTTGTAGTTCTCTTTCTGTGCGCTTTTTTTCCCAAAGGCAGACATTCATACACATATAATTCCCTCTTCTTGTCACTGGGCTTCTGGGTCAGTGAACATTCCTTTGCTGTAGTGTTTTTCAGATGAAACTCCAAGAGAAACACTGTCCTCAATGATGGGTCGGATACAGAAGAGGAGGATGGGCAAATATTCTAAGATTGGCCTGGATTCTTGCCAGGAGCAGAAGAAAAGAGCCTTTGTGTTTGGACATCTGAAGGCCAGGCATAAACATGTTAGCCGATACTTAACACCCAAAGCCAGAGCCAAAACCGTTAGACACCCTGAATAATCCTCACTAGGCCTCCTTTGGGTTTCAACTGCCCATTACAATGGGGCAGCCTCCTCCAATTACCAAATGTGTTTCTTCTAAAAACATCCTTACAGGAACTCCCAAAATAGCAGCGATTAAAAGCAAACAGCCCGTAATTCATTGACATATGCAAACCTTTTAATGTTTTGCAGGAGACAAGTTGCAACTTTTTGTACCTACAAGACTATTTATGCATTTTTAATAATTACCCTTGTATATTATGTGATACAATTCCTTTAGGCATTTAGTTAAGAGAAGCAACAAAATTCACATTCAAAAGAAACTGTTAGTTTTGCTGCAAGAAGCGCAGCTAATTTATGTAGTGAATTTTTTATACATTTTTTCCCCTGATTTCTCTTCCCTGCTGTCCTCTTCCCCCTTTCTTCTTCTCCACATTAAGAAATTCCTATGTGCCTGCAGCAACATCCACTGGTGGGGAGTGTCTGCAGTGATGCCAGCCCTGACTTCCCAGCAGTGGAAGCCAGGAATGTGTGCTGCTTCAGCAGTACTCTCTGTCTTATAAGCCCCATTGGGAATCGCCTTACCCTGGGGTCCTCTCTAATCACATACCTTCTGTGAGCTGGCGGGTTCCCTTGTCGCCTGACAGACAGCAATCCCGATCCCATCAGTTCTGCACAGAAAACAGCACGAGGAAATCTTTCCTGCAGATCAAGAATAAAGAAGCTTTCACAAGCAATGTGGTCCTGAAAGCTCTGACTTGCATTCAAGCTCAAATTCCCGGATTGCTTGCATTTTGGCTAACGCCTCAGCTCTGGTTTAGGATGAGCTGATCAAAGTGCCAAGCAGGGAAACTCAGGCACAGGGCTGGGCATGGCATGCCTGCGATTCCTACCACCAGCACAGGCACTCACGGTTTTGGGAAGGTAGTGCCTGAACTAACAGCACCACCTGTCAAAGCAATGTAGGTTGTAGCAACAGGCAGCGCTTGACCTGCCTCGGGGATAAAATGTAAAGAGCTAGTTTCTTCCTCATCAAACAGCAGAGGACCAGATCCACAACTGTATAGTCACACTGATCTCATACATTTATACCTGCCAAAAACCTGCTCCTCCCCCTCTTCTTATAACAACAATCAAAGAAATCTAGGTCAAATTCGTTGGTGTTACAGCTGTTTGACAATGTATTTGAGGAAGGATTTTCAAGTTAGCCATTGTAGATACTATACTTAGGAAAAATGCAAATAAAGCCTTTTGCTTAGCACGTGTGGGTCACAGTTCTTGCACAACTGCATTTCCCCTCGGCTGCAGCAGCAGTTTGTCAAATCATGGACTTCATCTTCCCATTTTAAATTAGCAGTAGATAATTAGGAACTGCCCACAATTAAATATTGATGTTAAAAAATAAATAAATCCTAGCACTTCCCTGTTTAGACAGTAAGAAGGCAGCTTTGCATTGAAAAACACAGGACACATGAGAATGTGAATAGTAAAAAGCTCATAACAAAGAAGGATAAACTCTTCTTTGTGTGCTTACAGCATTCGTTTCTTTCTCTGTAACTGAGAACCTATACAAACAAATGGGGTAAAAAGCCAACATATACCTTGATATCAGCTGTAATCTACCAATTCTTCAGCCAAACCTAACAGAATACAAAGAAAAGGGGCAAGGTTTACACAAGGTGCACACCAAGTCAGCTCTTGTCCCAACAAAACTGTTACTCAGCTCCAACAGTTGTAGTAGGACAAATCTAGCACTAACAAAACCACTTGCCCAGGAATAGCAATATTTCAGACCAGCTCTTTGCTCACTCCCAGACTTCGCTTGAGACTGTGACTCGCTGTGGGTGAATCATTTTATGGCTACACTAGCAGCAATATCAAGCCCTGCATCATCAAAATTCCTGGGCATCCTGCTGTGTGGGAGGGGTTGATCTTTGGCTGCAGAGCACATGGTATGCACAAGGTAGTTTCAGTATCTGGAATAAAAAACGACCGAGCAAGAAGCATCTAAGCCTGTCTCCAGTGCATATGGCAAAACTTGGACTCTGTAGGGCCATCATTCAGTCTGGAATTGGACTTCCTGAGCCTGTGCCACAGAGGATTCTTATGTACACATGTATGTGCCCACAGCCTGCTTGCAGCCATAGGAGGGGTAGGACTGCCAGGTGTCTGAAAATCCTAGGCAAATGTAAAAATTCTCCAAGTTCTTCCTTAAGTTTTTCAGGTAGGGGAAGAGAATCAACCATGGGGAACCACCTTTGTATGGCCTTATGTTCTTTGTGGGAGTCCTCTCCCGGATTTAGGTACTTCCTCTCAGATTTCCTACTTCCAAAAAGTACCGAAGAATTCCTCATCCAGCTGTGTGGATGCTCACAGGAGGCCACTGGGAGACTCTGGTCTAATAGAGCACAAATATAGCTGGTCTAATATAGCACATAGAGCTATTAGATTGAAAAAAGGACTATTTCTCCCTGACCTCATCAGGAGCCCCTAGCAAAGCTCCTTTCCTGTGGCTTTACATGCCTGAGTGGGGGAATGGAAATGCAATGTTGCTTCTGAGCATCACAGTGACTCTCTGTTTCTAACAAAGTTATTTTGAGAAGAAAAAAGACTTCAGGGTAAGTAAGCTTTACCAAAATAATTGCAGCGATTCATATAACAGTAACAATTCAGAGCAAAAGTGCAAGATAATACCTGTTTCTGCCTCTGACACTTTGCACAACATACATCAACAAGAGAAATCATGGAACAGAATCACTGAACTAACATTTCTTTGACTCATTTTATGGGCCAAAATTATTATCTCAAACCCTTCTGAAAGCACATATGCTCAGGGTACTTTGCAGCACTGTCATCCCAATCTGGGTGGATTTTCCAACACCAGGGAGAAGCCAGCCATCCCTGTCTCAGTCACTGATGCTGACCTCCTCCTGGTGAACTTGATGAGTTGACTTTGGTTAATGGACCAGACTTGCTTATAGCACCATCCCACCCACCAAAGTGTCACATTCCTCCAGAAGCCCGTGGAAATTGGACATAAGACACTTTAATGGAATAGTGGACATTCATTTGGGATGGCAGCTTTCCTGCACGATTCAAGAGCTATAAGGAGGTAATTATTCATGGATTTCTCTGTGTGACAAAACTATTTAGAAGGGATTGCAACACGATGAACACTACTGAGGGAGGAGTGCCCTGTTTTATTTCCACAGCTAAATGGAGTCACCACCCAGCACCATTGTAGCCTCCTTATTTCTCATTAACTGTAGCATTTCCTTTCTTGCCCCTAGAAAGCACAGTGATGTAGACTGGCAGTATCTCTCCTGCCCTAATACTTCACTACAGTATATACCTTTTCTTTTGACCCTCTCTCTTGAACCAGACTTCAGCCTCTGGTAAGCTACATGCAGACACGTCTTCAAAAAAAAAAAAAAAAAAGGATCATTTAGGAGACAGGCAGGAGAGTTATCAAATAAACTTTCCATTTTATTTACAGTTCAGGAGCCTTGCAGAATGACACACACTTATGGTTTGGGATCACTAGCAATTATTGTAAAGGTGAAAGCAGATACTGCAAATTTAACAAGCCTTTTGTATGAACTAATTGCATTAGAATACATTAGTAAGGGTGCACATTGTAGGTTTTATGTTTCATTGGAAAGGTCATCCTAGATTCTGGTTGAATAGTGAAAGAGAGGAAACCATATTAGCAGTGTATCCAGCAAGTGTCTCTAGGATGAATTTCCTCCAGGTCATTTGCATTATTTGATTGTAGCTGAATAGTTCTCCCTCTGCTAAGCAAGTAGGGGAAGACCTACGGTGACAATAGGGGAAATTCAAAGTCTTTGAGCCTTATTAGAAGGCTCATTTTCTGCACTCATTTTCATACACTCGTTTCCCAGAACTAGGCTAGCAGCTGTATAATCAGGACAGAAACTATACATGCCTCCTGTAAAATACGAACCTCTCAGGGAAAGCTGCTGTTAGTTTTCAGGAGGCAAGAGGGTTCCTGCTTCTTCAGAGGTGTGACACCCTGCTATGCCACAACACAAAGCCCCCCTTGCTGGTCCCTCTTCAAATGATTTATGCTGGCTGCCTGAGGGAGGGCACGCCAGGGGGATGTGTGTTAGCAGAGAGTTCCTGAGCAGATCCAGGGCACCATCCAGGCCCTGCTTCAGCCACCTTGGGTGTCTCTAAACACTGTGCTGGGGACAGTCACTACTCCAGCTCTGCCAGCCCACAGGGCTTTGATGGCCTTGCAAGCCTGGGGGTGGTGGCAGCCCTGAAGAGGCTGCAGAGTGCAGAGAGGTGGTAGCAACAGAGCCAATGTTGGGGAAGGGAGCGGGAGCAGGGCAGCCCAAAGGATGCCAGAGTAGATGAAGGGATGGGGAAGCTGGGCCCAGTATGGCATACAGTTTTGGTTCAAAGGGAAAACTCCTCTTCCCAGTTAGGCAGAACTTCCAGGCAACCATCTGCCAGTGGTGCCTCTTCCCATGGCTGCAGGATGAGGAGTAAGTGTCAGCCAAAGAAGGGCAGAGGCTGCGTCCATCCAGATATTCTTGATCTGACAGTATAAAATCTTCTGGTTACTCCGTGAATAGCCCCCAGGATTTCCAGAAGAGTGGCTGGTGTCCACTAGAGCTGTGGACTTAAACCAACCCCCTATAAAAGCTCACTGCGTAAAAAGCAGGAGTTGGCATTGCTACACTAAGCAGTGACAGCAAGGCTGGAAGAGAAGCTAAATGGATGTTCCAAATTACTCTCTTCTTCCCCAAACCCCTACCTATCGTGTAAGAGGCACAGAAAACACATCACATTGGGAGGGTGCAGTGGCATTCCCCTGCCACCAGCCACCTTTGCTCTGAAAGGAGGTAGGTTCTACCCATCTGCCACCCCCAGAAGATGCAAAAGAGAGGAGCATATGGTTTTGAGAAAATGAAAGGTCCCAGTATCACAGCTTGGTAAAGCTATTGACTTACTGTCTGACCTCCAGCAAGACATGTGCCCTCCATCTGCCCAGCTCAGGCTGGCTGCAAGACAAGCAGAAGTGACTCTAGTGCAGAGATGCTGAGTTTGAGTTTAGCTTGTCAGAGCCACAGCAGCTGGTCACCCCTCTGATGCTGACAAGCTACATCAAGGCCCATTTCAGCCAGCTCACAGTAGCTGGGTCTTCTCATTCCACAAATTCAAACTGGCTGTAAGGCTCCCAAGAGCTTCCCAAGCCCAGGAGCACAAGGAACGCAAAACCACAGTGCAACTGCTGCACGGGCAAACTGGGATCCCCAGGGCCCCGTTGCACCTCTTCCCCCCAGCTTCAGCTGCTGCAGCCCCACAGGCTCACTGCAGCTGCTGGGACTGCACACTTGCTCCTTGCCTATAGCTCCTTTGTATTCACACAGCCACAGCCAAGGGAGCAAATCAATCCACTCCGTATTGTATGTCACCCCTGGCAAGGTTAAAACTTCAGTTCAGCAAAAGCCCCTGTGCATTTGGCCATGGGGACTCGTCCTGTGCTGCAGCACCGTGCTGGGGAGCACATCATGTAGGGGAGCTCTCAGCGTGCAAGGATGACTAAGCCTTGTTAGAAACCAGAAGCACCTCAGCCTTCCAGTACCTAGACAGCAAAATCTTAACATGGGAACATTAAATATCATCCATCCTTCATTAAAGCTGTATAAAAGCCCAAACAATAGTTTTTACATACTCTACATTAAAAACGTAATACTTCAAATCTTAGTGTCCCATAATTTGCATATTGAATTCCAGGGAGAATATTTGATGGAGTGTATGCCACAACTCCTGTATGTATGTGCTATATCTAAAGGACATGAAAATCTAGCATAACATCAGGTAAGTCCTAATAATAACCATATTTTAAAGCCCATTTAAAATATTTTAAAATATAATCTGAAATAAAAATGAAGCGTGAAACATCCATATTAATAATATTATCATCAACCATTATTAAAGTCAAAGGCTTGAGTTTTCACCACTGTTACAGTCCCATTATGAGCTTTATCCTGACAAATCAACCAAATTCCTTTTATTTTCTTCAGTTAACATTTCCGTCCTCTTCATCATTTATTCTCATAGGGAATTAAAAGCTGAAAAACCTGGAGTAGGCGTGAAAACCTCAATATCCCATGAAGTCCCATTAGTACAAATGCCCTGAAGCTGCCCCTTGTCTCTTCTTGGTGCCACTGAAACAGGCCCAGGCAAACTCCATTTCTCAGCCACCCAAATTTCTTCTCCCCCATCCTACACGAATACAGACATCTTTTCATTGTCCTCCAGGCCCAAGATTCCTGATAAATTCATAGCCATGAAACTTACCTCTGGAACTTAAAAAATATTTTCTCCTCCAACATGACTGGTGCCTACCACCTCTGTCACTCCTTTGTTTATTTACTGCACTGCTCTTAGATCATGGTGTTCCTCTCCAGTTCAGTAGGAATGGGAGGGTACAGTGCCTCTGACTGATCGGAATATGATGTGCCTGAGGAAGAAGGGATTCATACGGGAGATATGAGGGTTAAATATTCATTATATCAATGTCTTTATGGAGCAACAAAGTAAATACAGAATTTTTAACAATGGCTTTGAAAGGTCATGAAAATACAGTGAAAAGCATCAAATCAATAACAAGAACTCCAAACTACTCTCAGAAAACACTAAATAGGCTACATATAAGAATGATAACCACTGGAAAGAACTTCATATAAAATCATTTCTCATTTCAGTATCCTCTCACGGTCTGATGGAAAGATTTTTCTGCTCTGGAAGAAAATGATTTGTTTGTAATATCAGTCTAATACTATTAGTTATATCGATTCATGTTAGTCTATAGACTGGTGAAGTTCTCAAAGATTTTGCATTCACAGCTTATGAAAACCTCTCACAGGAGTTTTTGCCTGGGCAAGGTACAGAGCAGGGTCCCCCAAGTGGTGTATATTTTGCTCTATTATGTTTAATCATATCATATAATAATTACTGTAGATTAACAGGGAGTGTTTATATTGCTTTAAACTTTCATAACTGGTTGAAATAATTTTATTAATAGATCAAAATCTTGAGCATGTTTGCTTGAACTATTCTACAATTCATTTCTCCTACTATTCTCATATTCTTAAGAATTCAAATTTCAATACAGTTGGGCCAAAGTCAAAATCAGAACCTACTTTAAGCTGGTACCTTTCCAAAAAAGAATCTTGATTGACTCTTCCCAGTGATACCAAAAGGTTTGGAACAGACCACAGAAGCATAGAATTGTTTGGGTTGGAAGGCACCTTTAAAGGTTATCTAGACCATATGGTTCCCATCTTGATCTTAAAACTCATCTATTGCTCAATCTGGTTTGGTTCACATGAACACCTGGAGTATGGTGCACAGGACACTTCCAAAGACATAATAATTGTCTCCCTTGCATAAAGAAAAAGTGTTGTGTGGGGTTTCAGTTTGTAAAACCTCCCTAACTTTTCCAAAACTTCCTACAGTACCCCTACAGCAAATTTGTTTCTTGGGAAGATGCCGTAGCTCTCATGCCCCAGTGCAGGCATGAACCCCAAGGATTGTACATGCTTTGCAGGGGCTCTGCAAAGGTGAATCACTTTAACCTCAAAATTCATAAACAAAAAAGACAATCTCATGTGTACCTGTTTCTCTGAAGCGTTCACAGTCTTGGTTTGCCTCAAAAAAAATTATATTCCTTAAAATAAAAAAAAATCCTCAAAATCTAGAACATTAACAAAATAGAAGAACTGTTTAAGGTGATGTATCATGTAAAGTAATCACTAAAGTCTCTCAGACTGTAAAATAGGATTACACACCATTTCTTCTTTTTTTTTTTTTTTCTTTATTGGACACTGCAGTATCAACTGCTGTAGTCCTAAATTTAGCCAAACACTGCAATTATCAGATGTATTCAGTTGCAAAAGCTTTTGTCACTTTTGTGGCTGTCTGACGGTATATGGTTCAATCATAAAAGGGCAAATGACAGGCGGGTGTAGGAAATGAATTTTCTTCTTCTTCCTGACATACCAGGGGAAGGCCCCCTGCTGTAATATGGAAAATCTTTTATGCAGAAGAGCACAGCAACTTACAGCACACAATCACTAGGCAGACTCTTCCTGGAGTATTTTCTTCCAATTCAGTAAAGGAAAGGGGGGAAAAAAGGTGGCCTTAAAATCAAGTTAAAAAGTTCAGAATTGATTTTAGCATTAGGGTATATTTATAGGTTTAAGGATCTAGTGATTAAAATGCAATAAAGCTCCTTCTAAGTATGAACATTCCCTCTTTAAACGAGGCTGATTTTCTGGTGATCCTGAGGCCATTGCAGCGAACAGTTTTTCACACACAGCTGAAGCAAGGTGAGAGACAAGAAGGATGCTGGGTCCAGTGGGAGGCAGGCAGGCCATCCCATGTTGTGTCTACTAAAAAAACAAAGAGAAGGCTGTATATTTAGTATTTATACTGGTATTTCTGAGCACAATTCAAACACAAAGCTGGGGAAACATAGAAAAATAACCTTCCTGCAGGATTTAATTAAAACTGCCTTTGGAATAAATAAACTCTCCTTTCCTTTCCACAAAAATGACTTTAACCCCTTCTGGCAATAAACAAAATTCTGAAAGAGAGAGTATATTTAGCGCTTGCCATTTTAAGGTCCAGGTGTAAAGTAGTATTAGTGCAAATAAGCATCACTCGGATTATCAACTGTGCTTTTGAATAAAAACAGGTACGGCTTAATAAAGGTTTATTATTCACCAAAAGTTACACTTTGGCTCACATGCACTGCTAAGCTATATGAACCAAAGGTGGCAACTTTGTGCTCCTTACACAAAGACTGGCGGTGGACACCATGGCAATTTTTCTGGGATTTCTCAAGTCAGTGACTCCTCAGTTGAAGGGAAAATGTCCAAAACCTTCTATGTAAGCATATGAGCACAAAGATACAAAGAGGGGGGAATACAGCACAAAAAAGGAAAGGGAGGCTTGACAACCCCAAACTACATTTCCCATCAGGCAGTGGCACAGCATTTCCAGATTTCCAGATCAAATGTATGTCATTTTCACAGGATTTTTTCGATTTTAACCAAAAAAGACCTTTTTTTCTTTTCTTTTCTTTTTCTTTTTTTTTCTTTTTTTTTTTCTTTTTTTTTTTGAGTAATGCTATCTTTACTTCAAAATTTTTTTTCCAGGAAAAGTGCGTGTTTTGCTTCCAAAAATTAATTTATTTAAGAATCCATATTTCTATTGAAAAACAGTCTCAGTGAACAATCTCTTTGAATTACTCACAAAAAACCGAATAAAAAAAATCCTAGCAACAAGGCATATTATGAAGAAATATTTAGTTCCTTAGTAAAAAAAAAATAGCCTTAGTTCCTTCAGAAAAAAAAAACACCTTTACCCAATAGCTAAAATTCAGCAGAACTGGTTTCAGCGAGTGCAAATCAGCTCCTGATTTCAATGAACCTGTGTCAATTTACCCCACCTGAATTTCTGGCCCACTGAGCTCAGAGAAACAAAATGTCACCTTTACTTTCTAAACACTCTTTCCCAAATCATATTCCCCTTGTAATAATGTGCAGTGAGTGTTTAGCTCAACATGCCTCTTACAGTTTCTGTTTGGGAGATGATTTTTCTTTTTAATTTCTCTGTCAGGCACACTTATTGAAGCGCACACGCTTTAGACAGATGCAATCTGCAAAAAAAGGTTTGAAAGACATTGATTTATTTATGAAATTCCTGGTTGAGAGGGCGAGGTAAGCCACACAAAAATTTTAAAGCTTCTCACTATTGCAAGGCATACATGTAATGTACATAAAACATGGGGAGGGAAAATATTTAGAATGTTTGGACACAAAGACTTCACAGGGCAGAATTGCAGTGGGAGAAAAGAGGCATCAGATGGAAAAAAAGCACTGTAAGGACAAGCTCTTCTCTGCCTTTAATTTCACTTTGCTACCTCATGGCCAGCAACATTTATTATATGGGCTTTATACATACATGGTGGGAACAGAGCATAAACTCTCTACAGAAAAGTCCCTGCACTAAACTGTTTTACTTCTAACTAAACTCCACTCCACACCAAAATCCTTTGCTCTAGGTGGGAGGTTATCTAAATTGCAGATGTCTCCCACCTAAGTGGACACACTGGAGTCCCAGGACTGCCAATGTTCACTGGGTAAACAACTATTTGGCTGTGCAAGTCTGTCGGCTGCCCATGCCAGTGTCCTGGGGTGAATGTGATCTCCCTTCATAAGGCTGTTCACCCTGGCACTGTGGAAGGTGAGAGCACTGGCAGGCACACTCCAGAAATGCAGCTCTGCAGAATTTTAAAGGGGATTTCTCCCAGTCCATCTCCCACCATTGAATGCCCTTATAACAGAACTGGCTAAAGAGGAGGTGCATCCTAATCTCTGGGGAGTGAGTGACTGAGAGGAGGCAGTGGGATCATGCTGCCTTCCCACACCATGCCGTGAATCATCAGATATTGCCCATGCACACTGGAATAAAGCAATTGAAGGACACCAGTGTGGAGAGGAAAAGCACCAGTTTCACGCACGTTGCAGCTAAAAGATGCAACAAAGCAGCCTAAATGGTGGGAGAGAGAAGAATGCAGGGAAAAGCAGCAGGAACCAGGGTTGGAGATTCTCCCTTGAAAGGTAAAGAGTCAGACAGGGATATACCTGAACATCTTTTAAAAGCACATCCAAAGAAACAGTCTTAGTTGTGAGCAGATGGCAATTTTTGCAGGACTTTCAGCTGAAATGGCACTGAGAAAAAATTGTAGAGGTGAGGTGTTAGTGCCTGAACTAGTTGGTCCAGAAAGGACAGCCCATGCACAGAGGCAGAACCATCAGACTGCTGGTGCTGGCAAAGCAGAAGTCGCTAAAGTAAGGTACAGCAGTGATCAGGAAGATACTGAAGCTGCTCTTTATCTTAGTGAGGAGGAGAGGAAAGCTGTATTCAATAACGTGAAGAGTGGGGCTTTGGCAGAAGGATTCAAGGTGTGAGATAAAAGGGAGAAATACGATGTGACAGATGATCCTAACAGGGATAACTGGGGTACCTAGACAAAGGCAGAGGTCACCCTTGCCACACAAGGGAGGAAAGCTGTGTTCGTTATAAAATTATGTTCTGCTCCACCATCTTGTCCATCTTCCTGGCACACAGTATGTAAAACAACATTGAACCCCATGGTTACAACATCGAACTCACTTGCACAGATCACCAGTTCCAGGAAAATGCAGAGCTGGAAGTGGGAAAATTGATCAAAAATGCTCCAAGGAATTGTCTAACAGTGGAAGAGGCAAGCCTCTGAGTCAGGCAATCCTGCTCCAGTGGTGATGAGCAAGGTCCCTTCTGCCCTCCAAAGGAAAAAGCAGTCATTTAGGAGGCTGCCAGTAGCTCCCCACCACTGAAAGCGATTAGAAAAGGAATCTTTGCTTGCAGTGTAAGAGCTGTTGCTGGCAAGTTTACAGCTGAGGAGACGAAAGTTTCAGACTAGAGAAATCATATTTGTGGTGTTTTATCTTTCTTCTCGAGGTGTGGGAAAGTAAGATGGAGGGCAAGGCGAGGAGATGCCAAGCACTGAGAGTTGCTACATGGATGTACACAGAAAGAGATGACATTAGTCAAGATGGGAGATGAGAAGAGCTGGCAGTGCCCACAGAATAAAACCAAAAATGAAGATATGGCAAGCATTGGAGGCGGCCCCAGGGGAATGGGGCCATGGGCAGAAAGGAGATGAGGAAAGAGGCACAGAGAGATACCAGATGTAAAAGATAACAACACAGTAGAAATTTGCCAAAAATAAAGCCTTCTGAGCCATCACTTTGAATTCGCATGTCCACCCTCCACTAGTAAAACCATTAGACAGACAAGAATTAAGAGGAGAGAAATCACTCGCCTGCAAACAGCTTGCTGAAGACATGACATTCCTGAAGAAAAATGTACACAAGCATAAGCAGCTTACAAGAGCGAGCTATCTCACCCAGCTCACCCCCCACGAACACTATTAAATCCATGAGAATCAGAACAAGGAAATTGTCAGGGAGAGGCTGCGATTAGCCGGGGTCTCTGCTAGAAAAATAGTTTATGAATTGTCATAAAAATTTAAAGCTCAACCTCACATTAGCTGATGCAGTGCCTCTGCTCCCACCTACAGTACAGTTCGTCTCCCTCTATCTTCATCACTGACTGTGCCAGTACAAGGGAGAAATCTTCTGAATGTTTCCCCGAAATTAAATGCTGAAACAGCATATCATTATTTTTTATATTCAAATCTATTATTAATAAACTATACACTACAAAAAGATTCCGAACATGAGTGATACATCTCATAATTCTGACCTATTAACAGAAGTACATGAGTCTCCCTGGACCAAAAAAATAGTTGTTAAAAAAGATGAATCGCTTATTCAAATCAAAATAACATGACAGTTCCATGAAATATTTCAAAATAAAAGTTAATAAGTTAATGGATTCATTTTACTGCTTCTAAGATGCAAACAGACAATGCAGAACAGTCAGTCATCTTCTTATTAAATAATATGAATCAATGACTCCATCATGTTTGTATTAAGCAACAGGCAATAATACGCTCTCTGATAGTGTATCAGGTGACTGTGTCAGTAAGAGGACAAAGCCAAAGCATATTCTGAATTTTCTTTGGAGTTGATGAGCATGTACTTAATATTTTGGTGTAAACCTAAGTATTCTCCTGAACACAGGGGCAGAAGCATTGCCCCAGCTGAGAGCCAACATTTAAGCCACCCAAACCTTTCCACTTTGCAATTGCTCCTAATTTTCATGGTTCAGGTGAGACTACCCTTAGCAAGTGCCCTGTTAACTGCCATGCAGCAGAGTGGTGGGAGAACCCTGCATCCCTTCTCTTAAACACCTCTTCAAGGAGAGAGAGCACTTCCTTCCAAGAATGCCTAACAGCTGTTGATAGAGCCCAGGGAAGTGGCTTGAACCAGGCTGCTGGCTTTTCAGTGGTGAAAATGAGGGGAGAGGAATACCACGCTCAACCTGCACTGGAGGAAAACGTTTCTGAAAACTTTGATTAAAAAAAAATAGGGTTTTTTCCAGTATGAGGAGAGTAAAAATAAAATGACATTTCCCTGATATAAAAATAATTCTTCTGGCTTCTTTCAAGTGCTGTAGCTAAGAAGTATTCCTAAGGAGAGAGAAGAGACTTGGGAAGAACATTGCCTTTAGGGAGTGACGGATGGACTTTCTCCAGCACCATGGAAGTACTGTTGAGGTTTGGCTGCATTATGCGGGTTTGATAACCAAAGTCTTTAAATGCACAGGAGTTACTTTAATAAGAACAAGGGGTAACAAAAAATCTTCCCATTTGGAAGTGGATTGCACTGTACAGGCATAAGGGATTTCATTGCTTGCTCAGAATAGATAGATGTGGGGGTTTTAATGTAAGAAATCAGATGGTGAAAGGACAGGAAAGAAGTGACTTGTGGCTTCTGCCATTTAAGCACGAAAGGGGCACGTGAAGAGGCATTGATTTCAGTCATGCCAGGCTGGAGGGTAAGGACTATTCACACAAGTAAGGGTTTGGAGGACTGGGCTTGTAAACTGCAGCTGCTTAAACAAAAGTTTGAGGCACCTTTTTCAAGAGTACCTAAGTCTGGTTTACAGAAGGACCTTCCCTTCTTGAGTCCCGTAGCATATATCTACCCCTTCCAGCAGAGCCTTGGTTAATAGAGGAACTTTGTCTGGGCTGACAGGGGAGGAGGGTTGAGGGAGGCTGTCTGTGAGTGGGGCTGTCACCTCAGCAGGACTTCCTCGGGCTGCTGGTGCGGAGCTGGCTGTACCGGTGTGGGTGGTGTACTGGGGCCTGCACGCTATCCCACATTTTTCATTCCCTCAGGCACTTTCAAAACTGCTACCTTAAGCCTGCAGCAGGCTTTCAGCAGAGGTCTCTTAGGCTTTAAGCAGCTTCTAACTGTATTTATATGCTTTATCCCTTGAGTAGGATAAACAGGTTAGCAATTAACTCTAGTTTTCTGACCTCTAGCTGGATAACCAGATCTCTAATTATATTTTCAGTGGCAGTGAATCTCAAGAGTTGTGTGACACTGTCTGAAAGTTTCCACTCCCATGTGCAGCTCTGTGTGGAAATTGGCAGCTGAGGAATTACTGGCAAAACAGAAAGCCAATTTTTCCCCTCCTTGGTACTTCTGCCTCCTCAGCACTTTCAATCCTTCCACTGTGATGTTTACCCTGATAGATGATTCCTGGTATGCCAGACAGCTCATATTTGGGGGGGGGGGGGGGGGGTCTGAGAAGCATTTTATTCCAAATTCCATTTCTTTAGTAGGATCCTTGAGGTAGAGAATATTCACAGGAGTCAAGAAACTGGAGGCAACGATAAGCCCCATATCCTTTGTAGGTTGTTTTCCATGGCTTATCAATAGAGCACTATGTTGTGAGAGAGGGTGTTTTAATTTTTATACAGCTACAGAAATATTATTTATTAAAATAAAATTAATGTAGCACTTACTGTGGGAGCACAACTGACCTTCGGAAAGGTGATACAGTTGGAGGAACAACTCTGGAACTGGCAGAGCACATCTCAGAAACAGAGTATCTAGATGGCCTAACGCCAGAAGTTAACAGTGACAAAGCAGAGCAATTTGGAAAATCAGCTCTCTGTCATCCTGTATGCATGTAACTTTTGAAATAAAACAGTGATCTAATATAAAGGAAGTATGTGGATCTACTCTGACAGCTATGCCAAGCATTCATTCTAAGCAAGTGCCACACGTATTCTCATTTTAAAAGGGGTGAAATAGAAAGCAAATTAGCTATGTTCACATCTTCAGAATGAGTGGTCTTTGCACAAATTTTTCCGTATTGTTTCCCACTACCTGTACAGAAAATGCGTGTCTGCATCTGACCTTACTTCTTACTTCATTGCCCATACGAATTATCCTTTCTGAAGACAGATGTGAAAGAACTGTTCAAGGTGTACATCAGACTGGGAGAAAAATAAACTACCTATTTACATTATAGGACATGATAATTTATTGTAATAAAAGTTCTTTTGGATTCATAGTACAATAAGTTCAGGCTCCACAGTTCAGGCTTCTGTGCTGCAAAAAGATTATTTTGGAGAGCTGTGCCTAATGTCATGCCATCAGGGTGAAAGGGTGTTCAAACACTTGTAGATTCCTTGAGACACCATGAGATAATGATGTACAAAATTAAAGTCCAAACAAAGAAAATGTGGTTCACACATCAGCTTAAAAGCTGGTTATACAGGTCTGGAAGACCATGGCAAAGTCATTTTAGAAGTCTTATTTTGATTCTCTCAATGGAAAAGAAACAGTGGCAGAGGTGAGCCAATTAGTTCCTGCTTACATCTTTCCATTCTCAGTAGCTTCCTAGTTGCTCACAACTTACCTCCAGTTGGGCTCAGCAGGGGCCAGTGGATTATATACCCAGCACCAGCCAAGTCCTTATTTTGCCTGCTCTACTACTATCACTCCTCCATAGCAGTATAACAACAACAACAACAACAACAAACAAAGAAACAAACAAACAAAAAGTTATGTTAGTTGTAAAGTACATAGAAGCAAGCCCCAACTCATTTCAGTCAGCCCATTACCATCCCTAGGCAAATTGTGCCTTTGTACCTCTGGCCATTTCGCTTTCTGGATTACCTCTCCACAGAATAAAGCAGAATGCAAAGGAGACTACAGAACACAGCATCATTTCTTGGGAAGAGCAAAAGCAAATGTGCACCTGAGGCTATAAAGAAGGAGATCCCAGAAGAGAAGTAGCAATGCTATCCTACCTATGCATTATAGTATTTTTTGCTCCCCACAAATTCCTTGCCTGGCCTGTCTCATCCATATCATGTGACAGCTTCTTCAAACATGAAGGACCATTGTGAACGGTGCTCATGATTTTCCATGTGGGATGATACAGACCAGGTTCTAATCACCATGGGTAGATTTTCCAATGCTGTCGTGGTTAACCCCAGCTGGCAACCAAGACCCACATACATGCTTGCTCACTCACCCCCAGTGGGATGGAAGAGAGAATTGGAAGGGTATGGAATGACCCTTTATTCAGCGTGGGGCAGCTGCCCTGGCTGTGTCCTGTCCCACCTTCTTGTGCACTCCCACTGGTGGGGTAGAGTGAGAAGGCTTTGTGCAAGCACTGGTCATCTGTAATGAAAACATCCCTGTGTTATCCACACTGTTTCCATCACAAGTCTAAAGCATAGCCCAAACAATCTACTATGAAGCAAATTAACTCTATCCCAGCCAAAACCAGCACACAAGCACACAATTGGGCCACAGAGATTCATATCAAAAGTAGCATCATGAAGAGTGTCATCCAGATCTTAACTTTATGAGGAGGGGAAAGTAGTGGAGAGAACAAATGGATAAAGTAGGTTATTGGAAAAGACAAAAGCCAAATGTAAGAGGCCTAAGACAGAACTAAGGCTGAAAGAAAGAAACTCATAACAAAGGTTACTCACACAGTGACTATGGAGAAGAGATGCCTAGTGAGCATCTCTTTTGTGCAGAAGGAAACCAGTGGGATTGTGGTGTGAAAAATAGGTGAGATGCATTCAAAGGGGTGCATATTTGAAGCAGAATGGAGAAAGAGAGGGAGAGAGGAGACTGATGGAAATTTTACTTGGTCTTGTCTTTTAAAGCAGTAGACTAATGTTTTTCATGGACAATTTTGGGACATGACCTTAAGGAAGGGCCTTAAGCATCCAAATAAACTGTGTGGAGGATATAACTAGAAGTCAACGTACCTAGGACAGCTTAGCAAAGTATAAACTGTGCTGGATTAGACCAGAGTGAGCAGGAAGGCAAAAGCACCTATAAACTTTGTCTATTCCTGTGATGAGCACCCAGCCTACACAGTGTCAGCTCAGCTCACATGGCGCAGCTGGAGCCATGTAGTTGCCCTGCTGTTTCCCAGGTAGACAGAGACAGCCATATGAGGAACAACATGGAAATGAAATTGTTGCAGAGCACAGATTCAGGGCAGAAACCATTCTGAGTGATCTAAATACAGGACTAAAAAAAATACTATACTATATAATTTATACCTCAGAGAACAAAAAGATGGGGAAGATTCTGTTCTTCAGATGCCTGAAAGACTCCAAATCAATCAAGAACAAATAAGTAGGCAGGCTATTTCAAGCTTATCTTGAAGGGTAATGTGCAAAAAGAGCTGTTCCATGACTGAGTCTACCCCACAAGTATGTTCTCATCCTCTATAACCTGCTTCTAGGCTAAAAAGAAGACTGGACATCCTTCCTCTTTATGAAAGTTCTGCCCTGTTTTTGTTCTTAGCAGAAGTTAGAAAGGCCTGACTCACTGCAAATACTTTTTCTGTTGTAAAGCAAAGAGAGGGGATCCAGTGGTTGCTGTTGAATACAGCAGTAACAGTGCATGCTCTCAAAGTGGATTCTTTCCCAAGAAGCGTTGTTATCTCCCTATTCCTAGAATGGAAAGTAATTGCTTCATGAGAGTGTTGGCTTTTTAATAGCAAGTGATATATGTATGCCAATATTCAAATAGCCTGAAAATTAGTACTAAACTCTTGTGCAGTTTTAGAGATTAGCTTTTCCCTTTTCAGTGTGTTAGTTTTCACAGTCCCATTTAACAAATCTCCTAGAAAACGAAAAGTGACCTATTCCCAGATTAAAGCTAGATACGAAAAGTGACATTTGTCCATTTATACAGTCCAAAGATGTCATCACACATAATCACACTTTTAATGTATAATAATACTTTGCACATTTATGAAGTGGAATAAAATCAATCTATTACTAGTGCCTTTTAGTTTGGTTTAGTTTGCTCAAGAAATAATGACTTAATAACAGCCCTCCTCACAGAAAGCATGCAAGTCTGAATTAGAAGTGTGAAAGTGAATTTATGTAATAACCTTGGCAGTAAATAATAGCACAACTCAAACCAGGATTCATCACACACCTGTGTGATAAGGAATGGAAGTCGGCTTCATCACACTTAGAGTATCAATCACTCCCAGGATGCAAATTCCAGGAGATACAGAAAGATTACTTTTCATAACCTGTGGAAAGTAGTTGAATCAATGTAATAAAAGCTTCAGCAAAGCATTGAACAACCTACAAGAGTCCTTAAGAGCATGCTTTTTTGATCATTTTACATATGAACACAAATATGGTATGTAGACAGATGTACTAGCTCATGGCTGCAGACATACTAGGCTTTATTCAAAGATTTATTCAAAGCTTTCAGTAATGAGTGTCGATTCTTCATGAGAAGAAGTCTCTCCTTCATTCCAATTAGCAGGAAAAATCGTGTGACCTTTGCCAAGGGTGGGTCTTCCACCCTAAATGTATTTTCAGTGCTCTGCTTCTTTCTGATAACATCTGGCATTTCTGAGTGGTGTCCAAAGGAGGCTCAGCCAGAAGGACACACAGTCCCATTCATGTGGTCTATCATCCTAGCTGGCACTGCTGTTTTGGAAGTGTTTCCTAGGGATAGAGATGACTTAATGGACTGCAGCTCTCCATAGGCCTGTCCCTGTCTATTCCAGCGTAGGCACCCAAAGGAAACATCTGCATTTCCAAGAAGCCAAGAATGCAGTAGCTAAACTGTTCTGAAAATCCAGCCCCTGAGTGAGGTATGTAGACTAAAGTTAAATTCTTTTATATTTGACTTTTTCCAAAAAGTCCAGAGAGGTTGGCCAAACCCTTCTAAACCTCTGCCCTTGGTGGCCGTGCTGGGTGCTGGGGAAGGGGAAGCCAGCAGAGCACAGGCAGTCCAGACAATCACTGCTCCCGGTGGGCTGTGTGGCAGGTGGAAAGTTAGCCAGGCATTTTGCTGGGGAAGGTAAACACCACAGCCAGAAGGAGATAGACTGTCTTATTTTTAACTTTTACTACATAATATAGTACTTAGGTTCCACTTATTGTATACACAGTCTCCCAAATACTCTGTTGTCTGGTAAAACTGTGTATCATGGTAAATCCCTGGATCATGTATATTGCAAGCGATTTCTGACACCAGGATACCTTAGAAAAAAAAAAGATGCATATAAAATGCATAGTAGAAAAAAATGAAGATGTCTTTTTCATTCTCATGTTTTTTACTGTCATCAAATAAGTATAAAGACATATACATAAAAACATAAATCTTATAGCTCATTTTATATGCTTTGTATATATTAAACAGAACTGTTTACTTTCTGTTTCTTATTTTATTCCTTTTGAAAGGAGATTAATAAAAAAAAAGTTTAAAAATGAGGCATTACACTGCCACATCTTTTCTGTTGCACTATTTATGACTCCTTTGAGACTGCAGAAGAAAAAGGGATGCAAATGACAATTTAAAAGTGTCTTAAAAGACCCTATATAAGTCTTTGGGTCAAACTCAGCTGTCTACCATGCTGATCAGATTTCCTTCTTTTAATTTTTGCGTTGGCTAGGTATAACCCATCTTCATATTAGATTTTGCAATCTTTGTTATCTAAGCCCACCTACACCTATCAGCACACACAATCCCCACCCTAACTGATACATAAAACATGAGGGTAAAACATAATAAACTTGTTTGCAGTGGTTCTGCAAAGCCTGAGAGGGAGCAAAGGACCAGAGAACTGGGCAGGTCCAGGTCCTGCAGTCACATCCAAAGTTAATTGACAGCCTTGGTATAACACAATCCAAAGTCTCTATTCAGGAAAAAAAAAAAAAAAACCCGCCACACAAAACCCACAACAACCCACCTTAAAGAGGTGCCTAATTCAGGGCACGTTGGATCACTGGCATCATCCACCTTCTGGAAATCAGGCGCAGGTCTAAACCTTGGGAGGAGTACAGCACTCCTTGCTATTACACTTCCACTCGGGCAGGGGCTGGGTGTGGGTGTGAAGGCTGCACTGCAGAGCACAGTGGCAACATTCATAACAGCCTTCATTCATTCCTCCACAATAATCCTTCTTCCTGTGTTATACAGAATAGTCATTTAATATTTGTTTCCAGGTAATTAATTTTGGAAATGCTCTTCATTAAAATTGAACGGATCACCGTGTGTTCTGCATGTACTGCAGAAACCCAGCTAACCTGGGGCTTATGCTGTGCAAAAATGGAGACGGAGGAGCTATAGGTAGGATGGAGGGAATGAAGATTTTTTAAGATAGTTTTTAAAGTTTGAATCAATTGACAAACCGAATTTTCCTCAGTGCAGCAATGGTTCATCTGTACTTAAAAATTAGTAGATGTAGAATGGTGTTGAATATTCAGTGTGCAAGCAAGCCTTCTGCCTCTGCTGTGCCCTCACTGAAAATGATGAGGCATATAAGGCCAGAAAAATAATAAAACTCCGTTCCCAAGAGTTACACTCACTCTAACCACCTCAAATTGTCATTTTGGATCATGATTGAAAAGCAGGTGAGAAGGAAGAGGAAAAGAGCAGTCAACACAGGCTATGGGGCTCCTGCAGTTGCTCCATGTTCATTCTCATGGACGAGTTGGCCCTCCAGAAACTTCTCCTGCATATTCCACTAACCTCATGTCTTAGAGGACCAGGAAGGTCAAGGTAAGCACCAGCCATTATGAGAGGGAACAATATTGCATTAACTTGTGTCCATGGCTCATTTATACTTAAGAAGTTTTGGGATACCCAGGGAAGAGAACTCAACAATACATTGCCCAGTGTTCTCTATTAGTCCCAGCAAATTTAAAAGGTGGTGTTTTCTTTCACTTATAACCAAAAGACTGAGTATAGTGGGCTTGTGTTCCAGCAAATAACAGGTAAGATTTCCTACCATAGTGAGGGCTAGTTTTCAAAGGTAAATGAAGAGTTCCACAAGTATCATAAGGGATGAAAATAATACACCCACAATGTATAGTTGTTACCTATCATTGCCATATGCAATTAAAGTCTTCTAAAAAACCTTTGGTCATTTGATCAATTCTTCACAAAGAATCACTCAACTTTGGATGTCAAATCTTTGTCAACTGGAACCAGATATGTGATCGCACAAGCACATTTTAATTTATATACACAAGAGAAGAAACTTTATTCTGACATTCTGTAACTTTTGAAGGCTCAATTATTCAACTCTCATACCCCTCAAACAGATGGAATTCAGGAGGAGGAAAACTTTATTACTTGTTTTAAAATAAATGTATCACTGGGTAGGAGAAGTCCTCCACTCATAATTAACTCTGTGACATCATTCCTTGCTTGAAATAATGGCAGTAACAGGCTGTTATCTTTAGGTGCTGCTCACCAGAGGTGTATTGGAGCATGGGTGTATGGGAGCATGTTCAAGGCTAGTGCATTCACTGCTACTTGCAATTTAGAACATGAATGCAGGGAAGTGACACTCTTCGATCGTGCTCCAAGTCCCTTAGAGAGCTACAATCCTTTTGGCCTCTTTTCCTCTATGGCCTTTTTCCCCCTATCCCCTTTCAGCATTGTATTCTGTCCTACTTTGGGCCCTGATGTTTCCCTCATCCTCTTAATCTCATCCTGTTCCTGCCGTGCTTCCACCTTTCTCTTCTTTTCCCTTGTCTGAACCCCCATTCTCCCTCCATCTTTCCACACTTCTGGTAGTTCCTCCCTCTCAGTACTCCACACTCATCCTATAAGACAAAACACATAAGACCACAAGAAAGTGGCCCTTCCTGGCAATTCCCCTGCCCAGAAACAGAGAAATTTAAAGTTATCACAAACAGGGGTTGCAGGGAAGACCTCCTCTGGCCTACTCACTTGGGTTCTCTTTCTCCATCCACCATCTGATCATGACCAGGGGGAGGCTGAAGCATGTTACAAGCACATGGAGCTGAAAGGACTGTGGTTTAGGATAAACAAGCAGCTGTAAACTCACATTTTCAGAAATATCAGAGTTTGGTTAAAGGCACTTCTCTGTCCCGCAAAATTCTGCATTTCTGTGCCAAAGATTGTTGTGCTAAACTTTCACAATAGTGATAATTCTTTAGGATGTCTAAGCATATAATTTTCCCTTAATTTCATTCACTGAAACAATGGAACCATGAAACTGAGTGCTTCCAGGACACTTTGCCTTGAACCACAGACTAGCCAAAAAAAAGCTCTTTCATTTTTATATGTTTAACAAAGCCATAAACAATATTGCCAGTTCTGAGCATTAAGAAAGTACAAATCAGGCCATGCATAAAAAGCCTCATAGATTAGCTGTAAAACTTATTTGTTTCAAATAGAAGTAAAATAAGACACAGTTGAGGTGCTCTAGCTTTGTCATTGCATTTGCAAGGCTACCCTTGAAAACTTTGAAACTTTGCGAACTCAAGAAGCTTTTCTTTTGAGATGAAAGATAGGCTGCTTATATTTTCACTTGTCTCCTGGATCTTGATCTGGATGAAAACATCAAGCACTGAAACACTTCAAATCAAGACAGATGGCACAACTATATAAGAAAGAGGAAGCAGAATTTCATGATGAAAAGCATCAAGGAACATATCTATAGGTGATAGCACCAGTGTGTCTATCACGCTCCTCATATCTCTTACGATCAAATTCCAGCCAATCAGTCTCAAATCTGTGGTTAGTTATGTGCTCCTTTCCAGTGCTTTGGATAAGATTTCACTGCATGACAAAGTGATTTAGGGATAGCAGTACTCAGTACAGTAAGAACAGAGTTCAGCTTCTTATCCTGATCTTCCTACCTTACATCATGTTTATTTTCTTACCTAAAGCTATGATAAAAGAAAGTTGTAACATCTCTAAACCAGCAGCAACCCCAACAAGTCTACGGGGGACCAAGGCTGAGCCAGCAGCTTACATGAGCATTGCCTGAGAGGGGTCAGACCTTTTTGGGACCAGGGTCCCCAGAGATGCGTACAGCAGCAAGCACATCTGTGCAGCCCCAAGCACACCAGGAGCTCTCTGGCACTCCAGGCTGCAGTGGAGACAAGAAGCACGCTCCTATCTACCATGCTTGCAAGAAAAGACAGTGAGGAACTCAGTGGAGATGCTGCACTTGGCTGCCCTGGGAAGTGGATTTGAAACTCCATGGAAAAAGAACCACAAAGGGTAGTCTCATGGGTTATGCTTCTCTACAGTCCCACACTCCATCACACTGGAGTGAATATGGGCACTTTTGCCTCTGCTGACACTTTTCCCAGGAAATGAACCTATGCATAGCACTATATACGCTGACTTGGTATCCAGGGGATTTGTGTAAGAGAAAAAGCAGATATGAAAAAGACAATTAGATGAGTGTTTGTTCCTGTGCTGCTATATTCCTGCGGCTTCCAGAAGAGTTTCCTGAATATGTACCTAATCCCGTCCCAATGCGCTTTCTAAACAGCATATTGACTTTGGCAACTGCAATGCAAGGATGCTTCTAGCACATCCAAAACTTCTTGGGACATATTTGTGTGGAACTGATAGCCCTGCCAGCAAGATATGGGACAGTGGTTCAATAATAAACCAGGCTACATGGGCATAAAGATGGAAAGACAGATGCAAAAAGTAGAGGGCAAGAATCCCAAACCTTCTTTTTTTAAAAAGGGGAACATTTCAAAGTGAGTATCAGGCACCTGTTGTTATGTGCTAAAGGGGAAATCTTTCCACCAGATCCACAGGGCAGGTCTGAGATAAGCAGCTGGAGAATGATAAGTTATCTCTGTTGCGATTCTGGAAATACAGATGCTTCAAATGCTAATGGTGTGTCAGCAGGGAAACAGATACACAGCAGACTGAGGTTAAGTAAGCCTAGGAAGGTGTTTATTCAGGTATAACATTTGCAGAGAAGGTGACTCCCTACCTTGCTCCTAGCTGCCCAGAGGAACTGCTTATAGCCAAACTATGCTCAAAGAAGTCACTCAGAAAGGTCTGGAAGGGCAGGAGGTGAATCCCAGTCACGACAGTCTCCCCATGAGCACTGGCACTCTCCACCACCACACACATTCTGGGAAGGACAGCTGTCTCTCCACCCGTGCCTGCTGACCACTGCACCTCAGCATAAACCAGATGGGCTCCTGTTTCAGTGCTGGCAGAGGGGGCCACTGCCAGTGCCCAGGGACCATAATGTGCTGCAGCTCAAAAGAATTAGAGGTCACTTGTGCATCCTTTTGCACTGGGCTGCACTGACTGTAGCTGAACCATTCCCGGCAGACATTTGTCCAATCTATTTTCAAAATCCTCCCACTGCCACTCTAGGCAATCTATTCTTGTGCCTTCCAACTGAAAGTTAGAAAGCTGTTCTTAATGTCTAATCTAAATCATAAGTCAACTTTAAAAATGACAAGTATGGTTAAAAGTTTCAAGATTTTTCCTAATAGTAAATGTGGTTTTCATTTTATTTCTCTGTTGGTTGCTGCACATTCAGGGTACTTTCAAATCACTTTTTAAAGCATCCCTCTAGAATCATGATGTGTAGAAACCATATTTTTTGTTTTTCACAAGAGCTGAGATTGTCATTTAATTATATAAATCCAGGAGTAGGAGATTTAAGGAAGAAAAAAAAATTGCAATAAAGTCCTGTGAGAGATGCCAACTCTTAATTTAGCTGTAAAAGGCACTTTTTTTTTTAATCTGCATGCCTCACAGACCCATTGCCCAAAAATGTTCTGAAGTGAAGCAATGTCAAGCAGAAAAGACATCTCACCCATAACTAATAGAGAAAAGTATCTCAAGTGTGGGAGACATATTCCTAGTATGTGAATACATACATTCATTTACCATTCATCAAAATCCACTCTAACTATCCCAATCCTGTGAACACTGCCTTTCAGTAGATATTTTGCAAGATCCCATTCAAACATGTTATTAGCAAGAGGTAGTTTTCTCCTGCCTCACCAGTGATGAACCCACAGAAAACTGCCACTTTGCTCTGGTGCTTGAATTCAAAAATATTACTTAAAAAAAAAAAATTACTCACTTTCTGAGTCAAGATTTTTGAAAGAGCAGCCTAAGGTTGCTACCAGCCTCAATACAAATGCAGAAGCACAATAAAAGCACAAATAGGAGCTCTGATCTTTTACATCAACAGCTCCAGATATGAAGGAAAACTACACAGCCTCAACTTTCTAGACACACATGGCTGGCCACTGATTTGTCCCTGGAGATGAACATGTTCAAAATTTACATCCTTGAAGCTTGTTATTTATCACTGGATATGCCTAGCTTTTTAACTAGGGTGTCACAATAATTTTGCTTAACTTTAGCATCCACAGCACAGTCAGCTATATCTGAGTTACCCCAGGCACTGCATTTCCTCCCAGAGCAGACACAGAAATACAGCAGATGAGCTGTGCCTCCCCTTGGCTGCCAATGGCCCCTGCACTGCAGACATCTCAAGTTAGGCGACATGATCTTCACCCTCACTGCCTGCATCCTTCTCTCCAAAACTACCCAGGGAAGAGAAGTGAAGGGAACAACTCTTGGTATGACAGGAACAACTGTGGCTGCTTACCATTTTCTATCAGCAGGCTGAGGTCAGCCAACATGCCCCTTCCAAGGTGCCCATTTATCAGGATCGCAATTGCATTAACCTGGAGTGAAGTTCCAGGCTCAGGATTCCATTGGAATGCCAGTTATCTAAAAATTAGGCATTCCAAAACTGAGCTTCAGATCCCTTCTAGGTATCTAGGCTGAAGTGCACTTCTGGTCTCCTAAGCTGTTTACCTATTGTTTTTACCACATCACACCTAACACCTGACATGCAGCTACAATCTGTTCCCCACTCCTTGGACTTTTCTCTTTCCTCCCCTGTTGAGGAAAATCTATAAGACAAAAATTTTTCTTCTCATTCCCCAAGCTCTGGGTGACAACAGAAAATCTGGGCCTTGTTGATGCAGTCTAGTAACATAATAACCAAAATTTTTTAACTCAAAGTATCAGAACAATTACAACATTACAACTCTCCCATTTCCACCTGTAATGACCAGGATGTGTTCAGATAGAAGGCAAAGAAAAGAGTGAGATCTTCATCTCCTACCATCAAAAACCAAAAGCATGCAGATTTTTAAACGCATTTATTTTTTTCAGTAGCCAGAATATGAACCTCTTTCAAAATAATGTATGAACATCGGATGTTGACCAGGTTTTTCTGGATGGTTTCTGGATAAATATCTTGTTATCATTTAAAAGATGACTATAAGAAAAATTAAGAAAGGAAATAGTGCGAGAGGTGTACAAGAAGCCCTGCAAGATACATGTAAGAACTGGCAGAAGCCACTAATTGCCCTTGAGCAGTCCAGTCTAACCATGATGCACCACCCCAAGGAGTCTGAACCAGCAATGCTGGAGGAAAAGGACTCAATCAGAGACCCTTTTGGCTGCATAAAGACCTGTTATTTTGAGTAGAGAGCAAGTGGTTGTGAAGCCATGGCAGGGAAAACACACTGACATGGGGTCCCCCAGGATTACTAGTGCCAAATGCAAAAGCTCTTGTCAGCTCACAAAATGCTTTGCTGACACACCGAAGATAAAAATTGTGTATTGCCAACCACCCTCACCACACATCCCGAAATGTGCCATATGGCCAAAAGTACTACAACAGTTTTTGCCATTCCTCGAGTTCTGGTGTGAATTAACAATGAGTCTAACATATAAATTACATCATCTTTTAACTTTTTGTGATATATAGTATCAGACAGCTTTGTCTGGGACAATCCATCATGAACCGGTCTTGTTGACATTCTGGATTCTCTCTGACCTTGTCCTTTCAGCACAGGCATAATTGTGCTTATGATAATTTTATTCCCAGTTAGGCAGTGATTTTGCACACCTTTGAGTTACAGAGTAACTAAGAAGCCAGTTCTCTGTATGACTGCTGAAACAAGGCACCTTGAACCAATTTATGCTGAAGCGCAGTCCAGTAGTGCAGCAGTAAATAAAAGTGGATAAACTCACCTCTCTCAGAGCACATAAGTAGGTTAACTCCATGGAGCCATGGAGCTCTAAGCTGTTATTATCACTAATTTTTCTGTGCTTAGATACCATCATGGGGGTTTAAGGATTTTTTTAGATATGTAACACTCTAACAATCATCTAGGGTGATGGGCAAATCTTTTTTGATGAAGAATTGGCTGTTCAGTGTCACTTTAGTGGGAATATACAATTATTATGGCACATGAATTATTTGAGCTGTTCCCTATGAAGACTGATTGCCTTTCATGGGCTGTGTGTGGGAGCAGCAGAGAAATCCCTGCTGTTCCAACTGGTGTTGGCACCCCCAGACAGTCAAGTATAGCTGCAGAAGTGCAACTGTCATGTCACCTGCAGCAGTGCCTGAGTCAAGGTCCCTGCCCACCCTGCACTCAAAACAAGGGAGTGATTTAGCTTCTTTCAAGCCACTGGATTAACACAAATGTGAGAAAATATGCTGGACTGCAAATATTTTAAATTAAATTTCAAAATATCACTCACCACAGCAAAGAGAAACAGGCATCCCACCACATCCACGCCTGAATTTCAGAGGAGAAATGGTTATGTGAGCTGTAGCCTCCTTCCAATATGAAACTTCTAGACCAATTATTAGATTATTGCAACAAATAGGCTATTGTACTCCCGGTGTAATAACTTGGTAACTAGAGGACAGCAGGTGTGTTTTAGTTGAAGACCACTACTTCACAACACCATCCAGTCACTTCTGCCCTCTTCAGCACATTTTTCAGCCCCTTCAGTTCTGCCACTAAAGCTGATTGGAGAATATGGAGGGACAGACATCAATTTGACCAGAAGAAAAAAAATAGTTCCCACAGAACAAGTTCATAAAGCTGCAAGGAGTGGCAAACAGCAGGAGCTCTGCAGGCTGCTGCTTTTTTCTGCTGCTTGCCACAATATTCTTTTGTGTGGTTTCTGGATCTGCTTCCTTTACATATGTTTTTCAACTGTTTCTGGCTGGAGGTTCTTGTTACTGGAGTGTGGATATGTTGCTGAAGATGCTTTTCAAGTTCTCAAACTGCTTGTGTGCTACTAACTTCTTCTGCCCTTGATGCTCTTGTGCCCTGTCAATCAGATTGTATTTGCCATCAAATTTAAAATATAAAGTGTCTGTTATTTATTAGAAATATTAACTCCTTGGGGAATAATTACTTGTTCTTAGTGTTGGGCTGACTGTGTGGCCTAGGCTTCAGACCTGAAGGAGAGGTGCTTCTGGAGACTGGGGCCAGAGACTGACAATTTCCTCCTATGTCCTCCACAGCCTCCTCATCAACTCCATTTCTGGAGGATGTTACTTAACATAGTATTAAATGTAAATGGTTATGAATGCAGCCCAGAAAGTAAATAAGAGACAGACAAGACATGGATGTTTTAGACAAATGTTGAAGCTCATGGAGGAGCAGTGACATTGCAATAACAGAAACTGAGTTTCAATTGAGTTGAAAAAGCAGTTATCTGGTATTACATAATGAATTGAGGACAAGGAAACATTTTATGATATGATTCCTCTTCCTCACAGCTTTTTCGAGGTGGGGAGGGGGTTGCTATGACTTTTGCATTTAACCATGAGGGTACCAAAGGCCACCTCAGCTCTGCTGCACTCCTCCCCTCCCAAAACAGCCTCTGGACGGTAACACTTCTCTTAAGTCTGGCTTCCTCAGAGACTTATTCAGGAGCTTTCTTGGAGGCTCAGCACAAAGGCAAACCCGAGGAAGAACCATCGAGGCACAGCCAGCATCCCACCACCAGGCCAGGGATGCCACTGGGATGACAGAGCCAACGGGGTCAACTGCCCCCACATCCTCCACCCCTCTGGTGAGCATCCATGTATCCCCTCTCCTACACACTCCTGCCTCTCCTTTTTCTTTTCCTTTCTTCTCTCTCTTTTTTTTTTTCTTTTTTTTTTTTTAATTTATTTTTCCCCTGCAGAAGTCGAGGTTAAAACCCTGAAACCCGAAGCCCTGAAACCGAGCTGCTTGGCCCCGCCGGTGGCGCGGCCCCGCCACACATGCCCGTGTCCTCTCCGTGGCCCGGGCGCCGTCGGGATGGGAGGGAAGGCGAGGGGGTTGGGAGGGCGTGGGGGTGCGGCAGAACGCAAGCAGCGAGAGGCTGCCTGAAGTGACCGTGACCCGTGGGTTGTGCGTGGGTGATCGCGGAGCTGGCGGGGAGGGCGGAAGGAGTAGGGGGAGAGGGAGTTTCTCACGGGCAGGAAAAGGTAGGAACCCGCGTGCCTGCGTGAGGGAGAAAGGGGGAACCGCTGAGGTTTTATTCTTGAGAGAAGCAATTAAACACAAATTAGTTGCATTCATGCGGTGGGAAGATAGTCCCGTCTCTCTGTCCCTGCTCCTCGGGGCGGCCGACGGGGGCAGTCCGTGGGCCAGGGTCGGTGCCCGGGCCCCTCCTCAGAGCATCACCGGCCGGCGGGAGAGGCCCTCCCGCATCCCCCTCCGCACCCCCTCACCCTCGGCGCTCCCCCGCCCGCCCGGCCTCGCCTCGCCACCACGTCCGGGGCGGTGGGTGAGAGAAACTGCAGCTGAAGAAGGGTTTGACCAGGAGCTGCTCCCTGGCCCTGCTCCCAGTCCGCGGTGAACCCCCGGGGTTCGGGAGGAGCGGGACGGGGCCAGGAGAGCTCAGTGCGTCCGGTGAGTGCCAGCGACCGAAGAAGTCCAGTCTCCCCAGCCTGCATTTTAATCCTGAAATCTGGAAATGGAAATTGTTTGATGTATGAGGAGACGTTATCTAATTAGGGCGTAAGAAATTTAATCTTTCCAGCAGGCAGGTCATATAATTAATGTTAATTTAACGCTCAAATTCTCAGTCATTAATTTTTATTCTCTTAAATGTAGTTTGGCAGGGGCCCCTGATCCATGGCAATGGATTTTACTGAATGTAAGAGCACACTTGGTCTTTGGAGTGAATTACTGCAGCCCTTCCTATCCCAATAACAAGATCACATCATGTATGCATTATTAAGCCATGTAATTGAATGGTCCATAGTTTGCATATCAGACTATTAAAGTAATGTGTTTTGCTTTTCTTCCAACACGTAATGTTAAAGCCTTTGCGAATATTTGGTGATTCTGATAATTATCACCAAATTACTACAAATGTTCTCTTCATTAACGTGATTTCTCTCAAGCATTTTTTAAAAAACGTGAATAATGCATTAAGTGGTGATTTGTAAAGTGTTTTTTTAAATAAAACTTGTCAACTACTATTCGAAATGAAAAAAGAAAGAAAAAGAAAAAAAAGAAAAAGAAAAAGAAAGAAAAAGAAAAAGAAAAAGAAAAAGAAAAAGAAAAAGAAAAAGAAAAAGAAAAAGAAAAAGAAAAGGAAAAAGAAAAAAAAAGAAAAAGAAAAAGAAAAAGAAAAAGAAAAAGAAAAGGAAAAAGAAAAAGAAAAGGAAAAAGAAAAAGAAAAGGAAAAAGAAAAAGAAGAAAAAGGAAAAGGAAAAGAAGGTTGGAGACTGAACAGTTGTACGGAAAGAAAACAATTCCCCTATAAGATTGGAAAAGACGACTTCCCTTTATTCCGTATTTCAGATAAGTGACTGTACACCTTAAAAGTTTCACTTCATCGGGAGCAAAAGTGCATACAATCTAAAGAACTATCTATTGCAGATGATACAGGACAGATGGAGGAACAAAGTTGGAGCTTTTCCCTTTACAGGGAATGGATGGGGACATAGGCAGGCAGACAGAGAGATTGATTTGAAAAGATACTGACCTCTCTCCTTCAGCTGCAATTTAACTTGTCCTGGAAAAAAAAAAAAATAACAAGGAGAAAACAAAAGAAAAACAACTCACAAGTGAGATCTGCCTCCTTCCCTGCCGGCCTCCCGCCTCCCCCCGCCCCGAGTTCGCACTGTCATCTGAACAAACTGCTACGCCGATCTCAGAAGGTGAATAATTCTCAATTAACTAAGTAACTAACTTTCTTTGTGCCATCTTGAGTCACTCACTTAACTAAATCTTAAGCCTTCGAGACCCTTCATTATTGCCTTCCCCCGCCACACTATTTTCAAAGTTCAATAGCAAGGCAACAAAAAACACTACTGCAAAATAAGAGTCTCTTTTAAAATTAAAGAACTGGTCATTTGCATCGGAAGAAGTTATTCTTCCCCCTCCTCTCCCCCCGCCCCCCCCCCCCCCCGCTTTGAATTATTTAGGCATCAAAAAAAAAATTTAAAAAAAAAAAGGAAAAAAAAGAACGCCCCACAACCCCCCCCCGCAGTCCGTGTCATGATCAGTGCCACGGATGCTCTGCGGGGTGCGAAGCTACTGTGACCAAGTGAGTAGGCGCTGTATCAGGTGTGCTGTTGAGCTGACTCGGGGCATCCCGCCGCGCAGGGAGGTTGCTGCTGCATATCCCGCAGCGCTCGGCCCCGCCGCTCCCCGCGCACGGGCGGCCGAGGGGGCGCGGGGTGGGGAGGGGCGAGGCGGCCGCCCCGCGGGGCCAGGGCCGAGGCCGGGAGCGCCGAGGCTCCTCGCCCCGCCGGCAGCCCGGATCGGCCCGCGACCCGCTCTTATTTTGGTTGGGAGCGGGGAGCGCTGCCGGCTGGAGCCGGGAGAGCGAAGGGAGGCGAACTGTGCTCCTCTGTTTGGTTTAGGGTCGGGTTTTTTTCTTTCCCTTTCCCTCCTCTCTCTCTCTCCCCTTCCCTCCTCACTATAGCAACCAACGCCAGCCTGACAAAAATGCACCCTCTGTGGACAATGGCCCAGCCTTCCTGCTCGCCTCACTCCTCTTCTTCCTCGCCAAGCGAAAGAAAGTTTCCAGCCCCCCCGCCCGTTCTCGCCTCTCCTCCCACGGCAGGCTCCTGCTCAAATCCTGGCATGGAGCGGCCGGGCCGCGCTCAGCCTCGCCGGGACCGGGCCGACCCCCACGTGGGAGGCTGGGGAGGCGGGGGACACACAAGTCCCCCCCCAGCCGGGGCCCCAATTCCCTGAGCCGCCCTGGCAGCGGGCTGGCAGAGCGCTCCTGGGCCACCGCCAGCCCCGTGCCCGTGTGCGGGGCCGCCCTGCGCGGCCGGGACCGGAGCGGTGCCGCCCTCTGTCCCGGCGGTGCTCAGCTCCCGGCACCCTGGCTCGCCTTATTTCTGGCTAAATACAGTATCCCCACCCTGGAGCACTCCGCGCCAGGATAACGGAGCTGGGCAGCGGCGACCGAGAGCCCTCTGAGAAGGCGCTTCTCAGGGAGATGAACGGCAGTCATGCCCAAAAGTGCCCCGAAGACTGTAAGGAAGGAGGGAGGATCATGTCACCCGGTGAAGCAGGGACACCATTTATTTGAGCTCTTCCCGGGGGTGTCTGCTTGTGTCCATCAGGCGTGAGCACTGACAAGACGAACAAAAAAGCAATTGTTAGATTTGTCAGAGAAGGCTTGGCACTTTTCTTTTTTTTTTTTTTTTTTTTTTTTTTTTTTTTTTTTTTCCCTAAAATCTGTTGCTGTGTTTTGTCCTGCACAAATCTCGGGACAGTGCAGGCTTTGGAAAGTCCTTTCTGAGGCCGCTTTCCCGAGCTCTAGAGGCTGGATCGCCTCCCCTCTCCTTCCAATTCACCTGCTTTTCACGCCAACAGAAACGCCCTTCCAGCTCCAGCGCTGGGCGGTCATTTCCCAGCCAGGCTTTTGAACACTAAATTGCAAACTCCGCTGCACCAATCGCATCTGGGTCTGTCTCTGAGAATTCAATAAACAAGCTGTATTAACTCCAACCAGAATTTATCTCGCAGAGTGATGGAATTCGTGTTTTTTTTTTTTCTTCTTCTTCTGCTTCTTTTTCCCCCAAGGCCTCATATTCACCACTCAAAATTTAGCAGCCTGCCTTTGATAAATTACTCAAAGTAATCCCTGCAACAGCTAAGTCTGACTGGTTGACGTTGTGTTAGAAGTCTTCATAGCGGTATCTGTCTATAAAATATTCACTTGCGGACTACAAAGGGTGGATCATTTTTAATGACAAGATTCAGAACCAGAGGATGAAGGGAAAAGATTAATATCCGTGAATTCAAATAATTTAATTTCAAATACCAAACTTAGAACATTATATCCCACTAGTTTAAACAGTGATGCTGATAAAATAGCAGAGTCTCAGAAGAATGAAGAGGCCGGAAGAATAGAGTTGCGGGGAATGTTGGAAATGAGCATTAATACAAACTTTAC
This sequence comes from Pyrocephalus nanus, assembly GCA_038380795.1. Taxonomy (NCBI): domain Eukaryota; kingdom Metazoa; phylum Chordata; class Aves; order Passeriformes; family Tyrannidae; genus Pyrocephalus; species Pyrocephalus nanus. The sequence goes on from CM076260.1 coordinate 40,796,388, forward strand.
GGGAACTTTTTTTTTTTTTTTTTTTTTTAAATTCTACACCTTTTTGCTCTCTGTCTTCTGGGATAATCAGTATTCTATCAGGGCAAAAATGTATATGATATTACGTGTGTATATCTACATATGCAGGGAGGGAGATTTTCTTTTCTCTAGAGATAGGTGGAGAAATCTATTTAGATGGCGGATTTTAATTTCAATGGGTAATTTGAGCTTGTGCAATCAAAGTTATCAATTTCTGTCCTTTTTGTTTAGATTTCTTAGTTAAATGTGTTTGTTATATCTACCCCGAGGAGAAGCAACTTGAAAGTGTAGCTTTTGAGTCATCTTATAAATACATCCCTGAGGCTGCGGTTCTTGCCGCTTTAAGCAGTTTTCATTAAAGCAGCCAGCTGCCTCTTTGTGTAGATTGGATTTTTTTAAAGCAATCACTTGTGAAGCCCCGGCCTCAGTTTTGTCTCTCCGCAGGCCCTTAAAGTTGAAGTTTCATTCATGTCTTGGGTCTCTCCGCCGAATCAGACTCCTTGGAGCAACACTGGAAAGAGCCACACGAAAGCGCAGGCTTGAATACCTCATAGAGAAAGGTTAAAAAGGAAGCAGAGATCAAAACAATCCCATCTCACAAAAGGTGCATTAAATGCGCCCCAGCAATAAGCACAAATCTTCCAAGTTGGCCTTTAAAGCGAGCACCAGGAGCCTCACGTTTATTGCACCCAGCAATTCTCTGAGCGACTCGCCGCGTCTTTGCACTCCTGGCACATTTCCTCCTAAAACAACATCTAATGGGAAGATAATAGAGACGCAGAAAGGAGGCGCGGGGATTTCTCCCCCTCCTCCTTTCCTTTTAGCTGCGTGAGTCTATCTCAAGGTTTGGAGACCAGAGTTCAAAAAAAAAAAAAGCTTTTCACCTCTAAACACGACAGGCATATGCAAACACATATTCCCCACCCTACAACCGCACTCATCCAAACACAGGCAGGAGCGTGCGTTTGGGGAGTGCTCCTCCGGCCCCAGGAGCCGGGGAGGCTGACGACCGGCGGCTGGAAGAAGAGGCTCGCTGGGAACGAGCTGTGCTCTTGTTTTCCTGCTGGAAATGCAGCTTTCTCTCCGGCACGCACGGAGTTGAAACACCAGGGAGCCCAACATCTCGTCAGTCGGAGCCCGCCGCGGCAGCTGGGGGCGGGTGGTGGGCAGGAGACCCCCAAGTGGGGAGATGGGGAGGCTGGCAGGGGGCGGCCAGAGGGCTCCCGCAACCCGCCCGCGTCCTTCTGCATGCACCTGATGTGTATGCAGCACCTCACCTCCCAGCCAGGAGTCAGCTCCAGTTAAGTGGCGCTCTATGTATTTTATAGCGAATATTCTCGAGTAGCTGCACTGCAATGAAGGAGATATCAAGGAGGCCTGTCAGTTCAAAGCTTTTGGGGTTGTTTGAAAATCTTCGTCACGTCAAAGTAAGCAGCCCTAGTATTTGAACAGCTGCTTTGAACAGTGAAAAGGGCTGAGCTGAATCAAAACACTGCAGTGTCTGCCCAAGACACCGCATCACCTTCAACCTGCTTTTATACGAGCAGAGAAAAGGAAAGAAAGGCTGGTGAGACCTTTAATCCCGCGGGGTCAGCGCCGCCAGAAAGGGGCCACATGACTGTCTCTTTTACATCCCGAGCGGCCCGGACCTGAGCGGCGGCCGGAGCCGGAGCCCGCGGAGGGCAGCGGCGCGGCGGAAAGAGCGGCGGTCGGGCGCTCGCTTCCCGCTCCCCGGCGCTCCGCTCCACGGGGGGAGACGGGAGCGGAGGATGCTTAAGGAGCGGTATTAATGACAGAGCTAACAATGATGGGGAGGACGAGGAGGTGGAGTCTGCGGCGGCTCTGAATGCACCGGCCGCGCTCCTCGCTGCTCCCAGCTGCGTCTCCATAGGCGTGCGCTCCGCCGGGGAGGGGACAGGAGGGACGGCGGGGGGCTCTGCCGGGGGGCTGGGGTTTTGTCCGCCTCCTAAGGCCGTAGCGCTACTTCGGTAACTGTGATTACCGTTAGCCCGTGAGATCCGCCGCTGGGGCAGTGGGGATGAGAGGCACGCAGGTCTCTGACCATAGGCATCACCTGCCAGGAGGCCAGGCGGGACAGAGGGTCGGGGAGGAAGGAAGGGGGGTCAGGAAACGCACGACCGGGGCAAGGCTGGAGGGGTTTTCCCTTCAGAAAAAAAAAAAAAAAAAAAGTATTGGTTGGATCTCGCTGACACCCGTGTCCCGTTTCCTCGTCGCGGCGAGCCGCGGGAAGAGCGGTGACGCCGGCACTCCACGGGGACCGGCGGTGCGAGGGACGCGCACACGACGTGGGGCTGGGGCACAAGGGAGGTCTCTCGGAGACCATCGGGGTAGGTCCTTGCTGGAGGTGCACAGCACGCTGAAGGCACCCACGTGAAAACCTCGCTCTAAAAATGACGCGTGGCGTGGCCCCTCGTGTCTCGTCCACGCACGAACTTTTGGCAGCAGACCTGGAGGCGGGCTTGCAGGAAAGCCGCCCCTGGCAGAGCCCTGGCGGCCTCGGGAGCGAGGCGGGAGGGCTGGCCCAGACGCGGAGAGCGGGGCGGCTCTTCCAGGACGGTCCCCGCGATGCCTTGGCAGAAGCCTGCTGTGGACTTGCCCTGTTGTTTTGTTTCAACTCATTGGTCTACACCTAATTGGGAGGAGAGAGACGAGAAAATGAGCATCAAATTATAAAATTCCTGGGTGCCCAGTTGTTTACACACGGGAAACAAAAGGCAGAGCTTCACTTCAGAGGCACTGACTTCCTTCTCCGCGACACTCGCAGAACAGGCAGTATTGTTCTTTCTTTCGCCTGCACCTCGAATAAAGAGGGGACGGGGGGTGGGGGGTAAACCCTTAGGAAGAATCTTCACTCTTTCATGGACAAAGTTTGTGCCCCTTTCCTCTTCTCCTCCCTCCTTCCTTTCCCTCCCCACCCCCCGGCAGAAGGAGCTCTTGATACGCCGCTAAACTAACGAAACGAGGTAACTCCTGCTGCGCCCCTTGTCTCAGGGCACTGGATATCCTGTTTATGCTGCTGCTGTGTATATGTTTATGTGCAGGAGCCCATCCCCCCGCTCCTCCACACCCCCCCGCAGAGGAATATTTCCAGGCAAGGAGCCTTTCCAGTGCTCACGTTAAATACGATGATTTATAAACAACTCGCAGAAGAAAGCTGTTTCTTGTTAGTAGTAATAAATTCCCCGGTCCGCCCTATTGTGTTATTTCGATGAAGATAGCGGGAGCCTGCGACGCGCACCTACCCCCGTGAGCAGTTTATTTTCGAGACAAAGCTACGGCTTTCAGCTCAAAAATGGGCAGCGAACTCTTTTCGCGGCGGCCAGCCGGGCGCTGCTCATTCCTAGGAAATCCGGATCCAGTTCCAGGGTCTCTTTGCTTCCTGTCCGGGCCGCAACTTCTTTTTTTTCTTTTTTTCTTTTTTTTTTTTTTTCCCTTTTTCCCTATCTCCTTCTTTTCTTCCTAATTTTTTTTGCTTTTTCCACCACCCCCTCACACCCAATCTTTTGCACCAACGCAGAGTCGCCAGCGCCGCCGAGGCGGTCCCGCAGGCATCCCGTTCCCGAGGGACGGGACAAGCAGAACAATACCCCCCACCGCAGTCCCCGAGGTGCGAAGCCCCGACATCCCCGGAGAAGCGGGGCGCTCCGGCGAGCGCTGGGTGCCGGGAGGGCAGGGCCGGCGGGCAGGGAGGGGGCCGCCCTGTCCCGGCTCCCCGCCCCCGGGGGCGCGGCGCTCCCCGGCCCCTCCGGAGGGGCTGGCTGCGAGGCGACGCTGAGAAAGTTGGGGGTGGGCAGGCGGGTACCCCCCCGCATCCGCACCGCCCGCTCCGAGGCGGCGCGGCCGCGCTCCGCGCAGAGACCCGCTGTGGGGTGAGAGCAACAGGAGCCGGCGGGCGGACCGGCGGCGGCGGCGGCAGCATCCTCCCGCCGGCTGGGCGGGGCGGGGCGGGGCCGTGGCGGCGCGCCCCCTGCCCTGCCCTCGGTGCGCTCCCCCCGCCCCCGGCCCCGCTCCCCGCGCCCCGTTCCCCCTCAGAGTTGGGCTCCGGGGGGCGTGTCGGGGGCGTGGCCGCGCGGGCGGGCCGCGCCAATGGCGCGCGGCGGCGGCGGCGGTCGGCGGGAGCGGCGCGTCCGTCAGGGCGCGGGGAGCCAATGGCGCGCGGCGGCGGGGCGGGGCGGCCGCGCGTGCCTTCGCAGTGGGCCCCGCCGCGCGGGCCGGGGGGGCGCGGGCGCCGCGCGGCGCCCGAGGCGAAAAAGTAGCTGTCAAATGCGCGGCGCCTTTAACCGGCGCGATCAGTGCGGCTCGGCGAGTCATGGCGACCGCAGCCTCCAACCACTACAGCCTGCTCGCCTCCGGCTCCCCCATGGTGCACGCCGAGCCGCCCGGCGGTATGCAGCCCGGCGGCGGCTACCGCGACGCCGGCGCCCTGGTGCAGGCGGACTACGCGCTGCAGAGCAACGGGCACCCGCTGAGCCACGCTCACCAGTGGATCGCGGCGCTGTCCCACGGCGGCCCCGGCGGTGGCGGAGGCGGCGGCGGCGGCGGGGGCGGCGGCGGCGGCGGCGGCGGCGAGGCGCCCTGGTCGGCGGGCGCGCTGGGCCAGCCCGACATCAAGCCGGCGGTGGTGCAGGCGGGCGGGCGCGGCGACGAGCTGCCGCCGCCGCCGCAGCACCCGCCGCCGGGGCGGGCGCCGCACCTGGTGCACCACGGCGGCGGCGGCGGAGGGCACCACGCGGCGGCGGCGGCGGCGGCGGCGGCGGCGGCGTGGCGGGCGGGCGGCGCGGCGCACCTGCCGCCCGGCATGGCCGCGGCCAACGGCGCGCAGGCGGGGCTGCTCTACTCGCAGCCGCCCGGCTTCACCGTCAACGGGATGCTCGGCGCCGGGCAGCCCGGGCTGCACCACCACGGCCTGCGCGACGCCCACGAGGAGCCGCCGCCGGGGCCGCCGCACCACGGCCCCGAGCACCCGCCGCCGCCCCACGGCCCCCACCCCGGGGCGGCCGGGCCGGCGCCGTCCGCCGCCGCCGCCGCGCCCCCCGGGCCGCCGCCGCACCACGACCCGCACTCGGACGAGGACACGCCGACCTCGGACGACCTGGAGCAGTTCGCCAAGCAGTTCAAGCAGCGGCGCATCAAACTGGGATTTACCCAAGCGGACGTGGGGCTGGCGCTGGGCACCCTCTACGGCAACGTCTTCTCGCAGACCACCATCTGCCGCTTCGAGGCCCTGCAGCTCAGCTTCAAGAACATGTGCAAGCTGAAGCCTTTGTTGAACAAGTGGTTGGAGGAAGCGGACTCCTCCTCGGGCAGCCCCACCAGCATAGACAAGATCGCGGCGCAGGGCCGCAAGCGGAAAAAGCGCACCTCCATCGAGGTGAGCGTCAAGGGCGCGCTGGAGAGCCACTTCCTCAAGTGCCCCAAGCCCTCCGCCCAGGAGATCACCTCGCTCGCGGACAGCCTACAGCTGGAGAAGGAGGTGGTGAGAGTGTGGTTTTGTAACAGGAGACAGAAAGAGAAGCGCATGACTCCCCCGGGAGGGACGCTGCCGGGCGCCGAGGACGTGTACGGGGCCAGCAGGGACACGCCGCCGCACCACGGGGTGCAGACCCCCGTGCAGTGAACTCGCGGCGGGGGCGCCCGGCCCCTCCTCCTCCTCCTCCTCCTCCTCCTCCTCCTCCTCTTCCTCTCCTCCTCCTCCTCTCCTTCCCCCAACTTTTGATTGTCCTCCTTTTTTCTTTTATTTTTCTTTTTTTTTTTGATTATTTTATTTTCTCCTATCTTTAAAAAAGACAAAAAATCAAAAAAAAATCCCCAAACAAAAAACGCGAAAAAATAGAAACGAAAACAAAAAGCGAGCGAGCGAGAGGGCGAGCGCCAATCACAGCGGACAGACAGACAGACAGACAAAGCACCTGCACCACACTGTCCCCTTAGACGGTAGCAGGTGCGATGCTGTATTTTGACCTTTCCAGACGAGTGCCCGTGCACCGGAGTGGAGTGAGTACCGCGCACGGGCAGGCAGGCGGGCACCGGCAGGGCAGCGGCAGGTACAGGCAGGGCAGGGGCAGGCACCGGCAGGGCAGGCGCAAGGCGAAGCGGTTCGCACAAAACTCTCGCTTGCTGGCAAAAACATACAGCGCTGCCCTGCCGGGGAGGGGCGGAGGGGAAGGGGGGATGCAGCCACCTCGGGTCCCCTCTGCAGCCCCCTTCCGCCACACAAAGGCAGACTGCATTGTGGAATGTCGCTCGGTGTTGGCACATGCTGCTGTGTTTATTTTCTGTGGATCCCCTATATGAATATATGGGGGGAAAAAAAAAGGAAGAGAACTGAAAAGCTATCCCTTTTGATGTAGACAGTATTTAACCTTACCAATTTGCACTGCAAGAAAATCGAAGTTTACATAAACAAACTCTTTATTTTTTCTTTTTTTCCCCTTCCTTTCCGACCTAAATTTTGCAAATGACTTGCATTTTCCACGGTGAGCGTTAGTCAACCAGTGACCGATCTACGATATGTTAATGTGTTTTAGCCTTTGCTTTATGTGTATATGTGAACTTTTGTTATAAACAAGTCTTCTTAAATACGTGTAACGCTTATTTTCTCCTTTGACTGAAGCAAAAAGAATTAGTATATGTGTATGTATGTATGCATATGCATGTGTGCGTAGACTTACATATATACACATATATATAATTTCTATATATACACATATATTTGCACCTCAGCTTCTGTTCTCCAGAGACGTGACTCTCGTAATTGCTTAATATATGCCTTCAATGGCAAGAGTCGAGTTTGGAGAAGGGAGAATAAATGCAAATCAACAAAGTAAACTTCATTTTCAGGCAGTGTGTCCAGGGGCCGAGGCGCAGCCAGAAGGGGAGTAAAAAAAATATGTGCAATCCTTCCAGATTGTGTCAGTGTGGATGATCAAGGCCCAGTGTGGGGAAGGCGGAGAGGGAACTACATGTTTCCAGGGTTTTCCCGGAGAAAGTGGCACTTCCTTGAGAGGGAGAGGGGATTATTTCGTTTCCCCATCACCGCCCCCTCAGCGCCCTTTCCTTCCCCTCCTCCCCCCGCAGCTCCCGTGCGTGCGTGCCTTTGGCATCCCCAGTCTCACAGCCCGGGCAGCCTGGGCTGATATCAGCCTCCAAACTTTCTTTCATTGAGCAGTTTTGCATTAAGGCAGAGCCAGGGAGAGCCTGAGGAGCTGCTGGGCCCGAGGTGGGGGTCGGGTGCTTACAACTGCCTGTAAACACACGCTGCCCCCTCCTCTCCGCAGAGACCGTGTGCGTTTCTTTCCCACTTTTAATTTTCGTATTTATTTTATTTTCTATTCGTATCCAGCCCCTCTCCCTCCCCATCCTCCCCTTGTCCTTTGGTCAGATTATGGTATAATTTATTGAAGGAAAGGACCAGTTATAACTTGGGCAGCCTTGTGTCTTTCACTGGGGAATGAAATGAAGTGGGGAAAAAAAACGCCATTTTTCAATCCGTGTTTTTTTCCACCCCTTTGTTAATAGTTTTAAAGTGCATTTCGTGACATTATCTTGATGGGAAATGGTTAACTTCCCCCCCCTCCAAAAAAAAAAGAGAAAAACCCACGGGGACAAAAGGAAAAAAAAAGGAAAAAAAAGGAAAACAAAAAGCTCTGAAGGGAAGCAGAGGAGTGGGACCTTGGAGCAGCGCATGTATGTGCGTGTGTCTGCGTGCGTGTTTGTGTACTTATGCACACACACAGCTATGCATATACATTAGAGGAACTTTAAACTATGATAGTTATAAATTCATAAAGGGATCGTTTAGTCAGCACAAATGGGTGCTATAGAGACAAAGCATTTTTATAATCTAAAAGTTTACTTAGTTGAGTGTTGGACAATTATGGAGAAAAAACAGTGAAGCATTCTCTCGCAGAACTCTCCTATAAATATTGCATTCAGTAGCTAAGGCTTTAGAATATGTTTCTCATTGTCTTTCAAAACGCCTGTGACATTGGGTTTTCTTTCCTTCTTTCTTTCTCTCTTTCTTGCTTTCTTTCTCTTTTTCTTCTTGGTAAGACAGATGATGATTTCTAAGAGGCACACATGCATTAGCCTTTTTCCTGGTTTTCCAACAATTGTTACAAAGATATGGGCACCAAGCTTTTATCTTTTCTTTCTTTCTTTCTTTCTTTCTTTCTTTCTTTCTTTCTTTTTTTTTCTTTTTTTCTTTTTTTTTTTTTTTGTTTTGTTTGTTGTTGTTGTTGAGCTGCTTGTTATTTAAAGTGTTGAGGACTAGCGCCTAGTGAAGTGAATCAGATCAGGGCAGATCCAGTGGTAAAGGGAGGAAATGAACTTTCAGACACTTATTAATACGTGCGTAAGGTCAGAAAACGGAGTCAAGAGGATGTTTGAAAAAGCCTCAAACTCCAAATAGGTTTACTAAAAAAAAGTTACCACGCAAACCTTACCACTATGTATATATGTTTAATATTTGTCCTTTGAAATGCAGAAATAGTTTCAATGTTTTCTTTGTCTATTTTTCTTTTTTTTTTTTTTTAAATGCTACCCAGGGAAATATTTTCATATCATTTTTAAGTGGCCTGCCTCAATGTATATTTATTTCTTTTAAAGCAAACAGGTTCTGGAAACTGTTTTTCTGTAGCTTTAAATGAGTAGGTGAACAAAATCTATATGGGATGTAATTTTTTTTGGTTCAGTCTCTTTAAAAATACTTTGTTTTGGTACATTTGGATGTGCTTGTGGGGAAAAATAAAAACGCAGAGATCCTTATATATTTATGTTAAAGTAATATTTTATTATCTACATAAAACAGAAATGCACAATACCTTCATAGTTTCTTCTAATTATTGAAATATCGTTATTTTATTTTTAAAGATAGCACAGATTTGCATAGTTCTTAAGATTTGAAGGGAGAAGACCCCAGTACTTATACTGAGTTGAGTTCTGTGTAAAAGCACCGCCATTCCTTTATATTTCATGGAATTTTTGGAATAAATTTGATGCCTATACTGAGAGGTTCCATGCTCATAACTTTCAGGGTCTAGAAGGAGAGCCTTGGGAGCTGTGTTCATTGTGTCTCTCCGCAGATGAACCTCAGCCATGTGTTTTGGAGCATTGATTTCTGTGCGAGTAGGGGTGTCCTGCCTTTGATGCTGGTGGGGAGATCTGCTCCTCAAGTTGGTTGCATATTCTGGCGGAAGGCATGGGGGAGAAGAGACTCGATTCTTCTCGGTCTCCTTGATAATTTAAGGTCTAACTCCTTAAAAAAAAAAAAAGAAAGAAAAAAAAAAAAAAAGAAAAAAAGAGAGAGAGAGAGAGAAAGAAAAAGGAAAAAAGAAAAACAAAAAGGCGGGGCTTAATGATGGTAGTACCATTTGCAGGAGGAAGAATGCGGCTGCCCAGCGGGGCTGCGCACCCCCGGGCCGAGCCGGGCCCCGGCCCCTGCGGCGACGGCCCCGAGCCGACAGGGCCGGAGCTGTCACGTTATGGGCGGCTGCGGCTCCGTGTGTGTAACGACCCGGTCGGTTTTTCCCGGAGGGGTCCCATCTGGGCACCCGCGAGACTTGCGCGCTGGCAAGTGAAATCCAGCAGGGCAGTGTTCGCATAGGCGGTGGAGTGTTCAGGTCCTTTTTGGCTGGTTCAGTTTCTTAAGTGTGATATCCTGCTCTTCTCCTCCCCCCCACCCTATTCACGATAGTTTCTAGGCTTATTAGATTTAATCATCTTTTCTAACTTCTAGTCAATATTACACTCATCCTGAACAGATTCAGCTAAATGATCTTATCAATAGTTTCGAAGAGAAGTGACAGAAAGAAGAAGTGTTTTGTGACCGCAGACGTGCTGACGGGTAAAATGTTGAAGCCGGGTATGGATTTAAAAGTCCTTGGTCAATAGCCCGCGGAATGGGCTGCGGAAAGCGAGCAGCCTCTGCCCTCTGCAGGACACTCGGGTGGGCGCCCAGGGAATATTTCGCCTTTGACGACAGAGGCCCGCTATCGGGGAGCGCTCCCGTGTCGGGTGGACAGGAGGTGATTTGGATGGATGGTGATGGCCGCCGAGAGCCGGTGGCGGGACGGCGTGACCGGCCGCTGCTTGGGGCCGAGCCGCTCTCGGCGGGAGCCCCCGGGCTGCTCCTCCGGGGCTCTTTGCCCAGCAAGGGGATGACCTTATGGGAGCGACTTCGCTCACCCTTCTGGACTGGTCGTAGGGAGGTCGGCCGATGCGGGGGGTCATTCTTCCTGTTTCCTTCAGTCTCTCTTTTAAGGGAAAGGAGGTGGAAATGGAGCAGCCATAGAATGCTCCTTCTGCAGGTGGATGTCAGGGTGCTCGGTCGCTTCCCGGACTCCCCTGCTCTCATTCCCATCAGGGACACTCTGTCATAGGTCAGATGTCAACAACAAAAGCCCTACTTCCTCGGCTCGCGCTCTCTTGTGGAGGCCGAAATTGTAGGGCGGAAGGAGACTGTGTATTCCCAAACATTTTAATTGTGATTGCCTCCCACCCTGTCCCCGGCTCCGCATGGACGAGAGGCAGTGGTCGGTGCTGCCCTGCCCGCTCCCGCCGCCTCCCAGCCCCGCCGTCTTTCCCGAGAGTGAGCAATGGGGGCCGGGGTTTGGAAAGAGAGAAGCAGGAGAGAAGGGGAAATAATGCGGCAAATCCCCCGGGCTGCGGGGCAGGCCGGGGTGTTGTCTGGTCAGGCGATGTTCTCGGGCTGGACATCTTGTAAGAGCCCCGGAGGGGGCAGAGGCCCCAGTTGGCCTCGGCTCCGCCCCGTCGTCTCTTTCTCTCTCTCTTTCTCCCTCGGGCTTTGTTGACGACAGTTCGGGGTCCGCGCAGCGACCCCTTCTCCAGTGCCCGGTCCTCCGAGCGAGCTTCTGGCCCTCGCCGGGCCGCGGGGGTGCGGCGGAGCGGGCCCGGCTGCCTGCGCCTTCCCGGCCTCCTGTCCCGCCTTGGACCCGACCCTAGCCTGGGACTGCCCCCTCCTCCGGCTGATTCAGTGGGGGAAAACCCCCTCCCGCGGCTGCCTACCCTTGTCCACCGGGCGGCCCCAGGCCCCGGGGTTGTCCCAAGCCGTGTTGTTAGAGGTTAGGTGGCTCTTTGTTGTGGTGCCGTCGGTGTCGGGGGAAGAGGACGGGTAACCCTCCCTGGGTAGGTCTCCGGTGGGCGATGAGGCGGGGGGACGGTGGGGAGAGCAGTCACCGGCGGGTGGGCGCTCTGGGTTTAGTCCGACTTAAACCTCTGGCCTTAGATACATCAGTGGGACAGGGTGGCGGGCACCGGGGGTCCCTCCAGCTGGGGCCTGGGCAGCGCCTTGCGGGGCAGCGGTTGGGGCTAAGGAAAGAAACTGCCCGCGGATTCTTGGCTGTGGACGGGGCAGCGGCGGCCTTCTGCTGCCTCCAGATCGGAGGCTGGGCGTTGGGGTCTGTCTTGGGAATCGTGGCTCTTCCGCCTCCCCTGCTTCTGCGGGGGGGTGTCTATTTATTGTGCGTTTTGGAAGGGTCAGGGCCTGGGCTGCCTCTCCGTCTTTTATCTCGAGACGGAAAAGATAAAAAGCAAATTTTCAGAGTTGCAGACGTTAAGTTGGCAGTCTGGGCTCGGAGCATGGCGAGGTTGCCGTCGGGGATGTAGGAAGATGCTCCGCAAAAGCGAGTTTCCCCCTGGCCCGGACAGGCGGTGCTGGGAAAATTAGTCTGAGTAAACCCAAGGAGTGCTGTAGCGGAAATGGTAAAACAAAAAGCAAGAACTATTCCTCAGACGCGACTTCTCATCAAATCATAAACCAAACAAATGGGCTTTTCGGCAGGCAAGTCCCAGCTACAGCTAGTGGATTCTCACGCCGCAGCCGGTCTCAGCCCGTGGCCTGACCCGCGCTGTGGGTCTCTTCCCTCGAACCGCATATCCCTCTCTGCAAACTCCCTCTAAATACGTCAGAAATTCGGCCAAATGTCCCGAGTATGCCGGGGTTTCACACAGGGCCCGCGAGGCCGGGGAGGCCGCCTGTGCCGGCAGGGAGCCCCTTTCCTTTCACAAGCCCTTTTCCCGCAGCGGCCCACCGCTCGCACCAGAGCCGAGCCTGTCCGCGGGACGCAGGCGTCGGATCCTGCCCTCCCGTCGGTGAGCAAGGAGAGGCATAAGGCGAGGGCAGAAGCGAAGGAGCGGCCGAAACTCTGCCGGCGCTGCCAGGAGGGGCGGTGGGCGGGCGCTGAGCCCCTGCCCAGGGTCTGGATGGCTGGAGAGGTGGCGCCGGGTTCCCTTCGCCCCGGGGAGGTGCCGGGTTGGCCGGTGTCTGCCTGGCCCCTTCCAGGGCAGGAGGTCTGCCTCCCTCAGCGAGTGGGGGTGCAAGACGTGCGGGGCCGGCCGGGGGCCCCATCGCTCCCACGGCGGGGCCGGGGTGGTGCGGGCCGTCCCGGCGCGGGGCTCCAGCTCATCGGCTGCAGCTCTCCCGGCGGCCTCACAACGTCTCGCCCTGCCGGGCTGAGCTGTACCTCTCCCTGTGTCCCCAGGCCTGTCCGCACAGATGTCATTTTTAAGGATTAAAAGGAGAGCAGGCCGGTAGGAAATTTGCGGCCGGTGTTTCTCCCCTTCCTCCTCGCACGGCGGTAAATCCTGGCAGGAAAACACGGGCTCGTAAAAGTGATGATGGGTCCGCTCTCCCCCTCCTCTTCCCTGTCCCGTCTCCTCCTGTCCTGGGACTTGTAAGAGGCGCTGGTCTAAAAGTTAGGACTTGTTTTTAGCCAGCCTGACTCATTCATTAATTCTCTCTCCCTCCTTGATTCATTCATGTCTACAGTCATTCATTGCCAAGTCCATGGAGGCATCAGCTCCTTGGTCAGTAGGGGAGACGTACAAACAAGGATGGTGCTATTTATTTCCCTCTGCCTGTGGATTTCTAAGACGTTCAAGCAGGCACAATCATTAAACTAATTTGTATTTGATTGTTTGGGCGGACGGGGGTGAATTTTATTGCACTAAGCATTCAAGCACGCACGCATCGCTGATTACCAGTATACATTAAATAAAGTTGTTTGTACACATTGTCTTACCACATATAGGCAGTCTTATTATTCTAATTACTCTAATTAGTGCATTGAAATGTTTTCTACTTGATTTGAGGAGACAGTGATTAGTTCTATTACTTCTTTTAACTCTTATTTCATGGAAAACTGTTGATGCATGTTCCAATTACCTTGTTTTTCTCTTTAATATAGCGCGGGCCAAAATTATTATGAAACTATACCGTTGGTGGGTAGAGGCATACATCTATTTTTCCTTTTTAAAAGAGCTTCCATTTTTTTTAATATATAAATCCCACCACTAGAGAGAAAACCCCTCCACTCCCAAAGCATTCACAAATAATTATTTCTAGCCAAAGCAGTGTGTTGCTTCTTTACAATTTCTTCTGCTAGTGCTTTAGTATTTTACGCTTGTAACATTAACCCTTCTTAATTTTTTTCTTAAAAAAAAAAAAAAAAAAACAAACAAAAAAGGAGGAGTCTAATGTATACTTCACACGAAGCTATTTCATAAGTTTTAAATTAAGGTTACTATTAATTGATAGGATCAGTTCATCAAACATGTTACTTCTATAGGGAATTGTAATTAAAGCCTTAATCCCGTTTGAGACTTAGTTTTATCTTAAACACTTTCTTGAGGGATTTCCCCCCCTTTTTCCCTGGCGGTTGCTGCTTGAAGCACGGTGGGGGTGCGGACAAGGACCGAGACCCCACCAGAACAGGGAGGTTATTTTGTTATCAAAATAGCCATCTTCACTATTGAACCAACAGAGGTTTTATGTCGAGTTTTGGGATGTGTGTGTGTGTGTTGGCCTTTTGTGTTGATGTGGCGTCCACTTAAACCCAGCCGGTGAGGAAGCGGGTGGCGGGGACGGAATCTCGCCTTCCTTTCACGTTACAGAACAGGGATACTGGCTATTTCTCGGTCATAAAAACACTGCTTTTATTGTTGGTGTCTTCCCCCCCTCTTCCAGTTAGTTTGTTAAATAAATATGAAGGGATGGAGGGGAAGAAACAGGAAACGCAAACTATCTCTTAAATTCTTAGAAGTCCAGGTCTGGAGGGAAATCTATGGAGTTACATAGGTAAATACTGGGGCTAGGTTGCTTATACTTTTAATATTTAAACGGGGATTACAGGGGATCTAAAGACGCCTTCCTAACCTTTGCCAATTGCCTGTGCGAGGAGAAATCCCGCAAGATGCACAAAGGGGCGAGACGGCTTCCCACCGCCTATGACAAACGACTCCGCCGCTGGGGTGGCTGAGGACCGACTTTCCCCCCGGGGCAGGGTTGGCGGGGGACGGACAGCGGTGAGGTTTTCTGGGGGTGTTTGCGTGGGCCCTGTTCCTCCTTCCCGCAGAGCACCGTCTGGTGCGGTCGCGGCGCTGGCGGCGCTCCGGTCCCGGGAATTCGCCGCCGGCCGGGCCGGGACCGGAGCCGGGGCCGCGCGTGGAGTGCGGGCGCCCCCCAGCGGCCGCTCCCGCCGCAGCCGAGGGGATCCCCCCGGGAAGGGCTGAGGAGCATCCAGCGAGAGCCTCCTCTCCGCTCCGAGACCCCCCGCTCTCCTTGGACGCACGGGGCTGGGCTCCGGAACAACTGTCCGAGAGGTCGCTGGAGCCCGAGTTGCCTCTGGGCAAGGGAAGAGAAAGTCGTGAGTACGCTTGTTCTCTTCCCCTCGGTTTCTATTTTTTTTTTTTTTTTTTTTTTTTTTTTTTTTTTTTTTAATATATACACAGCAACAACAAAATCCCGTGTTAAACATGCTGCTTCTCCCGCCGTCTGGATGGGATTAAAAGAAAAAAAAACAAAACCAAACAAAAAACCCCAACCACCCAGCAAAACCACGGTTTATTCTCAAGCCCCAGAAAATCGGGAGCGAAGATGTTATTCGGCTCCACTCCTCCTCCTCCCTCTGAGGAGATGTCCTGTCCCTCAGACTGGCAATCCCTCTTCCAGCTCCGGCGTGTTGGATAACAGGACCAAGCCATGCCACTTCTCCTCCGCGGCGTGGAAGCGGCCCTGCGTGGTGCCACCCGTGGAGGGGGACAGTTGTGGGGCTCGGCTGTTCTGACCGCGCTGAGTGGGCGCGGTGTCGCTCCTGCTGCTGCCCTCAAGCTCGCCGCAGGGTGTGAGCCCAGCGCCGCGCAGCTCCCGGTAAGCGAGGGCACAGCCAGGGCAGCGGGAGTGGGATAGGTCCCGGACGGCTCTGAGCGTTTCCCACGTCTGCAAGCGCCTTCCCCACCCGGCTTCCTTCTGGGAAGGCAGGGGCGCCCAAATCCCACCGTTTCACCACATGGCTTCTCTTCTTGCTGGAATCACCATGGGCCTCCAAAGAAAACCCACCACCACCCCAAAAACACTTCTCATTGGATGAATTCCCCATTTTTCAGGAAGAGAGGACTAGAGGCAGCCCCGGTCTCGTATAGGGCCTTTTGGTGCTGGCTGGGTGCTCTATCTTTTCACCCAACACCATGACATCCTCCCCAGGCTGCCTGGGGTTCAGCTGTGTGGGACCCAGGCCCCCGCAGCAGCATGGGCTGGTGAGACTGTACAGGTTTACATCTTGTATTTATTTCAGTGCTGCTGGTTTTGTAATTACCACTTGCCATGCTGCGTATGTAGGTGATGAAAATGTTAAAATATTGTGAATATCAAGAACCCAAGCCATTCAGACATTCTGCTACAGCAGACTTCGTTGCACTGAAAACTGATAAGTGACATATCACGATCTCAGAGTCTCTTGTTAACTCAATAAGCAAATTGAGCTGAAACAAAACAAAACAAAACACCCAAGACAGATTAAGTTTTAGGAAGAAATAAGCATTCTGCACAGAGCTAATCACACTACAGGCAGGCAATACTGTAGCACTGAGCAGACATGAGAGAAAATAACCTGTTTTCCAGCTGAACATCAATGCTGGACCTGTTAAGATAACAGAAACGAGATGCTATGCTATGGCTGGAACTGGAAAAGTAAGCAGTGGCTACACCTTTAGCTACAGACGAAGCCTGTGTCCATCCGACCTGCGGCGATAGTTTTGTTTTCAGTAGGCAGAAAGCCATGACAAAGGTTCTGCCTCTAAATGGAAAAGCTGGCTTTGTTCCAGGCACCTTTCCTAAACCAGCAGATAGGTTAGGATTGATTTATTTGCTAATAGGTCTAAGGAGCTGGAGAATATTGGCCTTTTGCATACTAAGTTTGCATACACCCTCAGTGTACAATTCATATCCCAAACTAGAAGTTTTTAATTTTAGGAAGAATCAAGGCCTTTAACTTAAAAGCAGTCCCTCATCAAAATCGTGCATGTCTGGCTCTTTGAATTGTGCAAGAATGAGGATGAACAACCTAGCCTGTCCACAGGCCTTGTGTAGCCAACCAAGGGAGGTGGGTGTTTCAAGAGGACCTGCAGAGGGGCCTCTGGTCCCTTTGGCTTCAGTGCTGACCGTTCAGAAATACAGGCCCACCAACAGTAGCAGCAAGTCTACTTTAGGTTTTACATCTATAGAGGTAGGTCAGATTTCACTTCCCTTCGCTGCCACACACTCTACCCACAAAGCTGAAATCAATCTCCCTCATCCCTGCCTGGCCCAGCACCTTGACTCCTGCATTCCTGCCACTACATCTCCAGTGAAAGGGCAGAAGAGGGCTCACCCTGAGAATCAACACATAACCTGGCAGCTACGCCTCAGCTACACCTTCAGTTAATTTCCGTTGGCCTGAATCCAAGACTTCCCCCATCCTAGCCCTGCTCTACCGCCAGACTTGGACCTAACACTTACCAGGTCAAATAAGGTTAGATGCAGTAGGCTCCTACTAGTCCTAAACACAGAGCCTGAACAGCCACAGGCTGTTATAGGCAGCAGGAAGCCCCTTCATTTAAAGGTGCCAAACACCTAGTTAAGGTCAAATTCAGCAGTGACCAGAGAGTCTGGGATAAGGACACACTGTTCATCCCAAATGCAGTAGTTTCCTTCTTGATCCTTCTACAAGAGACCTCTTGTGCTAACAGCTGCCCAAACTGTTAACATTTATTATTGGATACTGGTACTAGAAAAGATAATGTAGATTGACAATCACATCTTTCTGTCACATTCAGTGCAGTTTTTAAATATTAGACTATTTAATGTCTATTTTCTTATTTTAAAAAAAATATTTCACCTGTGATGGACTTTGATCGAGCCCTGAGCTTGTAGCCAGTTAACAAGGCTAAAATCTAAGCATGGTTTATCCTTTTCACAAAGAAACTATGCAGACTGTATCACTGGGCTCTAACTGCACTTAGAAACCTATTGACCTGAAGTTTGAACTTAAATTGTTTGTGCATTTGCATTCAGAGGGATGGACGTGACCTTGTTACAAAAATGCTGCTGCACTTTTTTTAACTCTTGAAGATATTTGGCAGTTCAAAACTGCCTGGTCACTGCGTCAGGGCATTTTTTTATTTCTAGCTTTACAAAACTGTGAGGGAAAGCATTATGTTAAAATCTATTTGTAATAATAAATGCCTACATTGTATATAATGACACTTGATTTTACCAGTGAATAAACAATTGCAGCATGCATGGTATCAGATCTACAGCATTCTGTTTAAATTTCAATCAAGATTGCCAATAGCATTGTAAAGTAAGAGGCGAGTTTGCGTTTTTTAATGTTTTCACAACACTAAGCTTTTCCCCATCCATCTGGACATATAACAAGTAGTATGTGTTTTCACTAGCCAAAAAAATGCATGCCTACCAAATAATCATGTAATAAAGTGTAGTACAGACTCTCAGGCATTAAAGTCTGGAAATACAGAAATAATCTGAAATCTGGCTTTATCCATGTATTTTCAAACTGTCTGCATTATCAGAAGTGCCACACAGAGACAGACACCTGTCGTGCTTCAGATTTTTGTGTGAATTTTCCACACTGTGAAACAGGTACTGGTCAGACACAAGGGCTGTCACAATGTACTTCACATGTTTCAAAAGTCAGCTACATTTTGTTCAAGGTGCACAGAAGTCTCATTCTTACACTTTTGGATAACTGGAAGCATCAGCAGCTGTAAGTTGGTGCTAGAAGACAGTTTTAGCATGTTTGGAATGATACTGGCCTGAGGCAAAGCTGTGCTACAAAAGCTGAACATTTCAGGAGATGCCGGAGATTGAAAGTCTTACTTTAAGTTTCTTTAGAGATGTAAGAAAACAACTCAAAGGTCTATATTTGTTTTAGCTAATTGTCTTGAACAATTAACAGTATCAGCCAAATCTAACATTTATAAAAGTTGTCTAGAAGAAAATAGGCACTGATTAAACCAACATCAATTTTGGAACCAATATAAACACTTCAGATAATTCAGAAAAAAAAAAAAAAAAAAGGTGGACAAAGTCTAGCAAAGCAGTTGCTCATTTTCAATTCAATACTTTAGTTGTTCTTGAGAAGTGGAGTCCAATTGATCACCCATCCTCTTCTGGTTCCCATTTTCAAAGCTGCAGAACTCTTAACATCTTTGCTAAATTCTGAGTTTATTGTATTACTTAAGTTCCACAACATTTAAAAGCAACTGTACCACTCTAATGAAAGGGTTTAAGAAATACCTTATGATAATAAAATTTGTGCTAGAGTAGGAAATTATTCTTAAACGAAACTCAACCATTATATTTTTCTTGGAGGTCTCTCTTGGTACATTGTAATCTCCATATTCTGCTTTATATCCCATCTGTCGCTATACATCTGTTGTCTCTTGCTCTGTACCTAGACCACAAACAGTTTCAGCCAGCAAAACATCTATTTTTTGTAATGTACCTTGTGTAATGTGCTTTCATAGGGCTATAGTAAGCTATATATTAAACAATAATAAACTTTTCTAATATTAAAAATTTAAAAAAGCTAGCTCATGAATTTCTATCGAAAACATCCAGGGTGACTTATTTCAAAATGAACAGAGATAAAAATATGACAAACTGTTCCTCTGAATGCATCATATTGTATTTTATTTTGTTGGGTTTTTTTAAATGAATGCACAAAAGGTCAATGGATTTAGACAAATAATTTATTTTTATTTATTCATTATTTTATGTACATTTGGCATTTTGCAATACTGTCAAAGGGAAACAAATTAAGTGCAAAGCAAGACAACTATTATAGGTTGAATATATTTTAACACATTTCTGTCATTGCTGAATTAGCAGACACTGACAACTCAGTGAGGACATTAATTTCAACTTCTTTATACAGGCAGTAATGGAATAAAACTGCACAATACAGTATTACAACATTTTAAATGATCCAACATGTCAAAAGAAAAACAGGCTTAATTTACTAAATTGAAATAATTGGTTAACTTTTTCAAGATAAAAAGAAAGTATCTTTGAGTTAGCAATATAAGGCATTAGATAATTTCTCCATAATAATTTAAATCCATCATAAATATAGGGCTAACATCTCTGTTTTGTGTATGTGTGTGTTCAAGTAAACCCCTACCTTATACCACAGAAACATGAGTCAAAGGTATTCAGATGAGGAAGAGCCAGGTATCCATGCCTGGGCTTCGTCTGCATACGCACAGACACCTTTGGGTTTACAAACCTCCCGCTTGGCTTTGCTAACCATTGCCTTCACCATGCTTTAAATATGCTCTTACTAGCCTTTCTAATCTAAACCTCTCAACATCTGCTTCTCAAAGGATTTTTGTTAGGGAATTTGCTGAAGTCAGTTAGGACCTGCATGTTCTCATATATTCACAGTAGCACTTTATACTTTAGGGCTTGAACCACTATTATAAGGTGCAAATAAACAACCTCCCTTTGGACATTTTTGTGGCACAGTACTGAGATGAACTACGTAAAAGTTAAGAAGCTTTGGATCACAATGAAGAGTGGCTATCCTCCTTTATGCTAATTTGAATTAAAACATTTGCATAACCAACATATTCCCACCTGCTGCTTGCTATTCTTTTAATTGAAGATAAATGCCCCCTTCCTTTGGCTGGCTTTAATTACCCAAATTGGGAGGGGAAAAAAAAAAAACAACTACTAGAAAAAAAAAAAAAGGTTTTCTAGTTTTAGTCAAGATATTTTGTAGGGAGCAATCAGATACAGTTCAACAACTAGAGCAAAGAAAGTTGTGGCCTTTGGTGGAAGCAAGTGAAGCTAGGGGACTAATTGGGAGCACTGAAGGGTAAGTAACTCTTACTCTGAATCCACTCACACTGGCTTCCAACAGAAATTTTATATGGCCTACATGGACCCCTGGTTTTCCAGAGGTCAATTCAAGACCTCGGTTTAAGATTAGTCTCCTAGAGTCTTGTCACTGGGTAGTTAGGTTCTTCTATAGGGTAATTCAGATCAGGAGATCATTTTCCTAACTTTAGTACCTACTCTGGATATTTAAAATTCAATGATATAAATATCCTCCAGCTACAGAAAATGTGCTTAGAGGCAATTATCCCTTTTGTCCTTCTCAACTTCTTATTCCAAAAAGGCATAATTTGTTTCTGGTGATTACTGGCATAGCATGCACAGCACACCTATTTACAAACAGTGTCCAGAACTATTCCCTCTATTGCTGCTCTTTCACCTTTTAAAGCAATTAGTCTCTTTAAAAGGTAACGCAGCAGGAGTTTCCTGTTACATTACTCAAACTCCTATTGTTGTGGCAGAAAATGGGGCATACTATTAAATCATAAATACAATGCAAGTATTTTGTTGCTGGTTAACTGATGGGGAGCAGGGAGAGACCTACTATTTTTAAATTAACACAGGTGCTGGGTTTAGGTATTTAAATTTGAAGGTCTGGAGACACCATTCCTTCTCATTCACATAGAGAAATAAATGTGAGCAGGAAATTTCCCCAGGCAATTCAAGCACCTCACTTACAAACATCAGGCCAATCTCCACAACCCCCAGCTCCATTATCTGCCTGGTAAGGACATGAATGCAAAACACCACAAGATGCTAAAGAACTGCAGTGGCTTCATGCTCACTAGGTAGATTCAGAATGATCACCATCACACAGATTTCACAAAGATGGCTCAGGGGCAGCTGTAATTGTAGGCAAAAGTTAAATCAGAAGGTGTAAGGTCCCCCTGTGAACCCATCAATTCATGGTTGTTTTAATTCACTTTCAGTAACTGTTCCAAAACAATTTTAAGTATAGACTAGCCATTAGTTTCCAAACCACAACCAAATCAGGTATTTTTAATTCACCTCTATTACTTTCAGAACAGTGTATCTGCGGCACTGCTGTGAAGAAAATAAATCTAGAGCAACCAAGGCGTGACAGAAGGAACCCATCTCCTGATGCTGAGCAGAGGGCTGTACTACCCAGAAGCTCTTGTCAATGGTAAAATAATAAATAAATACACAAAAGATGGAAATTCACCACAATTATACCCAGTATCTCCCTAAAAATACTCAGACAACTCAGTGTTTCATAAACTTGATCCTCTTCTTCATCTGAATTTAAACGTTCATGTTTAACACCATGAACAGTTAACTGCTGTACTCAGTTTGCAATAGAGTAAGCAGGAATAACTGGCATCTAAACCATGGTAATATATATAAACAAATACATATAAACAAATACTAAAGATATTCAGACTAAACTGTTCCTAAGGTATTACATAAACTCAGTTTCTAAACAGAAACTATTGTCAGTACCCAAGAATAGGGTTATTTATCTTAGTCCTTGGTGTAGCTTTCAGACTTTGGAGTGATCACACTCCTGTAAACTAATTGTGTGTTTTGTATGTTACAGAACAGACAGAACAGTATGTTGAAAACGATACCAAAATTTTACTTCAATAAGTCACATTTAGATTTTCCTTAAACAGTGAAAAATGTTACTTGTCTTAAAATAACAAAAAAGGAAACTAACAAGATTCTTGTGGCTGTTCTCAACATCACAAATTCCTTAAGATATCTATTCTTCCTCCCCCCCCCCCCCCCCCCCCCCCTTCCCAGGAATCAGTACACTGAAGCAAACAAAACAACCGCAGGGCATGTCTTGAATCACAGAATGACAGAATGGATGAGGTTGGAAAGGGATCTCTGGAGGTCAACTAGCCCAGCCTCCAACTGCTCAAGCAGGGCCACCTAGAGTCAGTTGCCAGGATGATGAGTATATCCAAAGATGGAGACTCCACAACCTCTGTGGGCAACCTGTGCCAAGGCCTGGTCACCCTTACCACAAAATGCGTCATCTTGTGTTTAGAGCCTTCTGTATTTCAGTTTGTGCCCATTGCCTCTTGTCCTGTGCACGGGCATCACTGAGAAGAATCTGGCTGTCTCTTCTTCATTCCCTGCCCTCTACCAGGTATTCCCACATATTCATCAGATTTCCCCTGGGCCTTCTCTTCTCCAGAGCCTTCATTTTTAACATTTTTACATCCAAACTGCAGTTTATTTGTCCTCAGAAAAGGACCAATAGCAAAAAACCTAAGCAATTAAACACCTGGGTGTACACGCAAAAAATAATCTCAGATTCTAACAAAAAATGTGACTGGGAAGTGGTAGGCAAAGAAAAAATATTTTTATGTAGTTCATAAAAATGAAATGAAGAGACATCATGAATTACTGCACAAATATGTACAGGAAAGGTCAATATAAGAGCCTCGAAATGCTAGATCTTGACTTAAAAGTATGAGCATATGATATTATGTGGGAAGCTATGTTTCTGGGAAAGATAACAGCTGATCTGGAGCAAGGCACTTACTTTCCTCACATCTATAAATAGCTCTGTCCACCCTTCCACTAGTTTCCAGATAAATCTTTCTTTCTTTTCTCAACTTTCTTGACATTTGCATCATTTCAGTAACCAATGAAAATGAGTTTTCAAATAGTTGAGAGTATTTTTATTTGTTTATTTTTAGAAAAGGTGAACAAAACACGCCAGAGAAAAACTTCATTCCTCACAATGGATCCTTTTCAATTTAGGACATCTGTCCCAACTGTGCCATTTATCATTCTTAAATGAAAACAAGACAGGGAGGAACTATAGCTCTATAACTCCATCAAAACTAATAGTGCTTAGTCCATTAGCTGAAAAGCAAAATCTCACCACTGCCTGCTAGTACAGAGGCTGAATCTTCTTAAAAAGAGACACCTCCTGCTGATGCCCTTCTTTGAAACTTATGAGGATCTGTAACACACAAGACTCATTTCTCAGCCCTTCCTAATGTCAGCTACCACAATTTGTCCCATGCCTGGGAATATTTAATAAAGAGCACCTTCTAGCATTTCATTTTCAAGTCAGAAATCTAAAAATCACAGAAATCACCACCTCAGTGAAGGACAAATGCCTTCATGTCTAACACAGCAAATTCAGATGCACTAAACCAGGATTCTTTAAGTAATTTCAAAGCTACAACTTACGGAATCATTGTGAAAGATGAATAATGAACATATAAATCAATATATATAAAGTCGCTCCCATAGTTCTCATAATAAAATGCTACATTTTATCTATTTTTTTTTTTAAATTTAATAGTCCTGCAGATATAAATGGGAAATATATCCCATAAGATGCAATAAGTATACACAGTAAGAAGCAGGACTCTACACACAATTTTTGCAAATGCACAGTGGGTAACATTTCTGATGACAGTAGAGCAATTAAAAAACTCAGTCTTAATTATAGCAATATGAAAGATTACCAAAATAGTGGCAATACATCAATTACATTTGCCTGTTACTTTCATGCATTTACAAAATTATACATATAGACAGTTAGATACATGAGATTTCAGAAGTGGGAAAGGGGATGCATTTCTTAAAAAAAACCCCAAAACCCGACAAAAAAAAAACCCAAAAGGCATACCACAGGCATTGGCAAGGGGCAGAAGAAGATCCTGGCATTTAGAAACTTCTCAAGTTGTCAGAATTTCTTTAATTTGCTTCTTTCTGGACGGAATTTGAAAGGTTTTAAAGTTTGGGGATGGATGTTGTTTCAGTCTTGTTTTTCAAGACAGGTAGTACAGCACTGGATAGAATTAATCTCAGTTTAGCAGCTAACCTGAGCTAAGTCACAGCTTCCACAGTCTCCAGAGAGGCTCTCCAGAACATGACTCATTCTACTTTCCTTAAATATCTATCTTAGGAGGTGATTAATAACTCTCTAGGGGTGCCTAGATTCCTCCCTTGAAGGAGATGTCTAACTTTCAGAGAGCTAACGTTCAGTGAGATGAATTCTACTCACCGTGTACCATGATTACGGGACATCTTGTATCTGGAAAAGTTTCTGTAAGAGCTTTAATGAAAGAATCAGACAGAAAATGCTAGTTTTTTAGTGGGTTTTGTTAGTTGGTTGGTTTGGGGTTTTTTTGGTCTGCAATTTGGACCTCCAAGTATATGGGGATTATAAGATCCAAACTGTTATACAGAAGTCGTGCTCATTAATGTACTTAATCAGGTGTATAATTTAAAGGGCAGAAATCCCATCCATTTCAAGAGAGCTATGTAGCCAGACATCTCAGAATTATGAATACAAGTACACTATTCAACTGAAGCCTTGAAGAGGCTTTAAACAATAAAGGTATCATACCAGCTTTTAAAATTACCAAAGGAATGACGTATTTACCTACATGCCATCCCACATCAATTTCCTAAATGGTATAGAAGCCCTCTTCTAGTGTAAGAGCAGGAGCAGTTCAGAGCAAACCTCTTTTTTTGGATGTTAGCCATGTTTTTTTAACATTTATTGCCAAAGCACATCTTTTACAAAACTTCAGAAAGACAGACAAGATCAAAGGACAAGATTAAACAAAAGGAATATCCTTAAAAGCAAAATTTATATAAAGTGACTGAGAGATGGTCTAGTGATGGAGATGACAATTAAATTCCTCCAATGGAGGAATTGCCATGATTAATTTTGGATTAAATGAAACTAGATTATAAATTTCCTGCTATATGACTGCTTCACAAGTAGACAGTCCACAGTAGTTACCGGACTTCGCGTTCACACTCTTCATACCCTGTAATACCTTTCACGTGTAGACAAACCAAAAGGCACTTTGGCAAAGCAACATAAGAAATCCAGCACATCTCTTGCCCAGGCTTTTTCTACTGCATGGGTGGAGAGGAATTCAGTCTCCAGGTACAGTAAAACAACAGCTGAGAGTAGAATTGCTATGAAATTTTTTTTTGCCATTACACTTCACAAAAGTAATTCTTAAATGACAAACTTTGAGATTTATACATATATGTTTAAGTATGTACACACATCCAAAAAATTCATAGATACACACAAACATACGAGTGTATATATATAATTTATGCATACATATGTATAAATAGATAGACACACTTAAGTATAAAGTGGTGAAACTAAAAAGACAGTGATCTGTTCTTGCTTCTTTGTGACATATAAGGAAGGTCTAAAAGCATGTTGTTTTCTTTATTCTACAAGTACCACAAATTTCAAGTGTGGTCTATCTCCTCTTTGCTGGAAGACTTCTTGGGACTTATAAGGCCATAGCTAAAAGAGCTTCCTACTCTCTGATTGAAGGTTGAAGTCTAGAACTACAGATGGAAGTCACTCCCAATCATTTCTCTGCTGTTTGAATTGATTGTATGTTGGCAAAAACTAAGTTTTAAACAGCCCAAATATAAAGCTGACTTCAATTTCTGACAACAGAGAATTCCTGAAAGAAACAACGCGACATAAAAATCAGAAAATCCTTCAGTATGAATAAAATGTCAATTTAAACCTCCTTTATGCTACCTAAAAAGCAACAGAGAATTAAATTCTTTACACAATTACAAACCCACTTATTTGATTCACTGATGCCATAGAATTTAAACTGTATTATCTACCAAGTTAACCGGTTTGAAGGCACAATGGCTATCACTTCATCCACACCCCATTCTATTTACAGTGAAAAACAAACAAAAAGGATCTCTTCAGAAAAAAAGGAGATAAACACAGATGCACCCCTGAGAAGAGAAATTTTACAACAAAAACATTTCTGTTCTTTGTAAACTCCCATTATCTGAACCTGTGTTCTCCTATAACTAGAATAATAACATTTAATACTCAATTTCAATGAAAAATATTACTTATAGATAAAAAAAAGTTTAAAAGTTCCAAGAACAATAAATGAACCCAAACATAATTGAAAGAAATGAGGTCTCACACAGAGTCACACCAAAGTTGACATCTTTCAGTGCGGAAGAAAAATAAAGTGATCTGAAGTTCTCTGACAATGCCCAGATTTCTAAAGGAAAAAAAATGGAATGGTATAATCTAGTTGGAAATCCCATAGTGCATCTGGGGAGGAAAAAAAATCAAAAAGCCAACTGTGCATGTCCTTCTTTGGATGTGGAATTCCCCAAAGATTCAGCAAAATTTAAAAATCTGAAGAAATAGGTCTTTCAATAAAATCAGATAAATGTTCTGTAGCTGTTTCATGACATGGTTTATGAAGTCTTGGCACCAACACAAAGAGTTCAAAGCAGTCATTCAGGAGTCAGAGAGATTGTCAGATTTTTAATAATTCATAGCAGTCCTCTAGTAGCAGTTTGGTTATTTACTGCATGAATGAAGTGCTCTTTGCCACTGATCTTCAGTAAAGTAACATACTTCTGCCAGACAAAGTATTTTTCTTCTTAGTCCAGTAGGTAATAAGTGCCATCAATACAAGGATAATAGAGCCAATATCAAATGACAGGCTATATTTCATGGTCCATATTCATCAACAATGGCTAAAAAGGTAAAATTTTAAACTCAAGCTGTACATAAAGACATATTCTAGTGGTGGTATTCAAAGAAAAAAACGTGAAAAGCTTCATCCAAGAGAGTGCAAAAAGAAGAAGCCTCCAGAAATTGTCCATCAACACAGCTTTCCTTCTCCAGAGGCTAAGCAGTGCTAAGGAGAGAGTGCAATAGTACTTTGAGCTACCATCTCTTCAAAAAACAAAACAAAACAAAAAAACCCAAACAAAACAAATTCAATACTAAGGTTTGGTGATTAAAAAATCACCAGATCAACATTGCTTGTTTCAAACCCATTATATTTTCATTGTTGTTTTACTGATAAAAGATGCTTGTTTTCACACTTGATAGTAAATTTGATGTCAGTGTAAGGGACAGTTGCTAATGCATTACCCTACGTTCTACTTTTCGTGGTACTCTGCACAATAATCTGATGTATCACAAATCAAGTCTTGACCACGTCAGAAATTTGAAAAAGAAAACTGCACTGGAGTTTTCTACACATTAGCAGCTACAACATTAGGTACCTGGCTCAAACTTTATATCTCAATCCCAATAAGCAGATGGCAATTTTCTCTTTTGCTTCTGCTCTAAGTTCAGGTGGTTCAGGTTCTTGCATTTATCTGCTCTGTTGCTTAGGCTGGACTGTAAAACATCACTACATCTATTTCAGGTGGAGGACGGGAGAAAAATGTATCAGATACAGATCACTGCCAAACAACTGAAGAGGACAAAGTGCCTTTTTGACCTGTTCTTATACAAGCTTAAACAGGTTTTTAAATAACTAATTATAGGCCAGATCATAGCATCTTATGCTGCAGGCCAAACTAGAATGCTACAATATCTGTGTATGTATATACAAATACATCTGTATAAATTTATATATACACACACAAACACATAAAAAGGAAGCACCCATATTTTCCTTACTGCTCAATATTGAACATTTGCTTTCACCTGGATATTAACATAGTTTACTGTGTTTAATACCCTATGAAGGGACATTTAAGAAGACATTCATTTGCTTTTCGTTAAAGCCAAACATATGGCTGGTATTTAAAAACATGCAGTGTTACCAATTAACACAGAGCAAAATAATTCTTAGGTACAATATCAACTCTTTAAGAAACATAATACATATTAATGTATTTTACCCATTTGTATAGGTAACTAATAGTTTCCACTATTTCACAGCAGACTTATATTCTTTAAAAAAGTCAACACAAATTTACAGGAAACAACTCTGTCAAATGAGTTCCACAGCAGCATATGTAGGGAGTCACTGGGTGAAACTCTTTTTTATGAACACATTAGGAAAGTTGGCATTCAGTTCTAGCACAACTCTATTATCGATCTGTGAACAGAAGGACACGTCGAGTAAAGAAAGATCTTTACAAGATTCCAGCAATTTTCTTAAAGATGCGGGGCTCACCATCCTTGTCCCTGTTCAAAAACAAAACAGAATTGTAAAGTTACCAAGAATAGTGTTTTAAAGCTGTTAGTACTGAAAAAAATGCTACTATAACACAACTTTTATCTAGATTATTACAATTAGTTTTCAAATTAAAAGCTTCTCAGAGACTGTGAAGAACTTTTACCTTTAAAAAGCCTATTGTATTTTCTTAACTGCTTAAGTAACCATCATTTTCTATTGCGGGGCAACTTTACAATTTCAAGAGGAATCTTTAAAGACAGAAGCCAGGTACCCAAAGACACAAAACCTCCCAGTGACCAGATGTTGGGCTTTAGCAGCAAGCAACACAGAACGCTACACTCATGTTCTCATGACCCTCCTGTTGACTGCACTGACCAGCACAGCACATGAGCTACTGGGGGCTATTCCAATTCCAAACACATCAGCAAGGCTCCCAGGGCTCTGGAGTGAGGGTGGGTATTACACACATGCGGAGGCAATTGTTCAAGAGACTACTGATCATAACTATATGTACACTAAGAGAAAACACGCTATTTAATCTTGCTAAAAACCAGACCACAGTGAATGAACTTTTAAGTGTCACACAGGGTCAGATCAAGCATGGAATTCAGTCAGAAACCAAATAAATGGATGATCCACAGTCATTATAGCTGATGGAAATCCACTCAGTACAGTCCATAGTGCTTAGCACGAGATGCACCTGACTGGGCACTGGGGTGTGAGTCAGTATCCAGCAGTACCCAGCGCTCTTTGGGGTTCCTTGCACCATATAAGGCTTCCCACAAAGCTGGCAGACAGTACACTGGACCCAGAAGAGAAGATTCATACCTTACAGGAATGGCTGGAAGCCAAGCAAGTTACTCTAGGCAAGTGAACTGAGCCTGGATGTCTACAGTGGGCTAAACTGTCCATCAAACTCTCCTGCTAAAAAGTCTATATAACCAACACTACTGCTGAAACCTGCTGGTAGACACTTCAACTTACACAGATCCATCTTGAGCTAACTGCACCCCAAAAAAAACAAAAAAAAAAAAAACAAAAAAAAAACAACAAAAAAAAAAAAAAAACAAACAAAAAAAAAGATTTTTAAAGCAGCTTTTCATTGGTTAATCTTCTCAATTGCTAAAAATTATCATTTTAGGGTTTTCTAAAGCATGAATTTTCATGAATTCTACTACTTTTCTGAATTTCTTCATACTTACAGCCCCTTCACAACTTCCACAGTTTAACTACATAATGTTAAACAAATAAGAAAAAAACCCAGCCTATTAATAGCAATAATTAAGGGGCAATGAAAGAAGCAGTGAGAGATCATTCCCAGTTTGCTACTTCTATATCACTCATAATCCCATGGACATCTGTTCTCTCAAGGCTCTCTGTTTTCCAGACTCTCTTGCATCTCAAAACAACTCCTGTTGTGTTGCTTCTGTCCTAATTTAGTGCTTTTGAAACTGGATGACCAGAACTATATAGTGCATTGAGTGCAAAGTCAGCAATTCTATAATAAGGTCTTAGTGTGTTTTCTCCATTTCTTGCCTAAGAAACCCTAATCTTCTCTATTCCCATTAGAATGGGACATCAGCAACGAGCTGATGTTTTCTAAAAGTTATCCACAGGATGTGATTCCTACAAAACAGTAGCTAATATAAACCCAGTCCCCCATATGCCTAGTTAATGTTATTTTGCCTCATGCGACCACTTTGCACTTGACTGAATGTTTTTCTCCTGTTTTATCGCCTGCTCAATAAGAATCACAAGATCATACTGTCATTTTTCAGTGTTAAGTTCTTTGGTTCAAGATTTTCCTACCCTGAATACCTGTGTTTTGCCCTCTGGTATTATTTACCCCTTTGCCTGGTTTACTTATAAGCAGATCAGTGCAGACCCCTGGTAACCACAGTAGTGATGTGACTTCACTGTGAAAAGAGATGATACATTCTTGTCCTCTGCTGTCTCTGAAACACTCATAATCCAGAAGACAGCTGAGTTACAAAAGCAGCACAACCTTGGCTAAAGCTTTTGAAAATTCAATCCTCTATGGATTGGAGCAGTGCTCAGGATCACCAAGAACTCCAAGGAATTCTGAAAGACTGGAGAGGCAGAACTATACTATCCTTGCAGGGATGCAGCTCTGCTTCAAAATATGGTACTGGCCTTCTCTTGTCCACTGACTGACTTTCGTACGGTTGCAACTGCTTTACACAGAGCAAAACATAATCCCCCAATGTTTTGTAGCTCCTAAACTGCACCCTTTACAGAAAGTTAGGCCATATTTGTAACCCTGCATTACTCTATTGCTGAGGCTGATTTAAGTGACAGATCACAGACCAGAAATAAGATTTCCATTGCTCTGTATTTGAGATCATTTAGAACCCCTGCATAAATACCTTTTAGTCCTAACAATTTATTATTGTTCAATGTATTGATTTGTTCAAAAGCTTTCTATATTGGCATTCCAATTTAAGGCAGCTCTCCAGGCTAATCTCTTGGAAAGAATGGCACTGATGTAGCAGCTTTTCCTGCCATGAACACTAATGGACAGACAACAGTTCTCCTGCAACAGCCTTGTATCTAAGCAATCCTTCACATCCAGCCTATCTACCAACCTCAGTAATTCTCCTGTAAACTTCTACCATAGCTGAAATACAGTTTTAACATTCAACTTTAGCCAATGGTTCCTTAATATTTTATACTGCCTTAACTCAGATTTTGTTTCACTTTCTAGAGTTCATCTTCCTATTTCCTCTGAACAGGATTAATTTCCAGAAAGACATCAAATGATTTCAGTAGTCTCCAGTACTCTTCTGCAAAAACAAGGGGGTATCTAAATGTGGTCTTCAATTATTCTGCGTCAGGCTCAGATTGGTTGCTTTGAGACATTACTGAACATCACCGGAAGATAGTCTTTGCTATCGTGCCCCAATTTTTACCTCACCTACACAGACAAAGCTTGTCATCATCATTGTGATTTTTTAACTCCCTTATCATATGATCACTGTCATCACAACTGTCTGGTGGTTGATGAAACAGCCCCTATGGCTTTACACAGAAATTCTGTAATATTTATTCACTCCACTTGACCATAAACTTTACCAGAACAGTATCACTGTTCTACCATAAGGACCTGCTCTACCATTCCAAATGCGACTCTAGGAACAACACATTATGCTACTTATCTTTTTTTTCCACCAAGCCTTAAAATTGCTACTACATCAGCACCTTCATCTAAAACCAGTCTCATTTATGCATCACAGCTTTTATGCTTCAAGATCCAAACGTGTGTTTCTACAAAAATGCTAGATCTAGATGCCTAGCCATAGATTTTTTTGTGTAGGATGTTCTTCATTCCTTCCTACCTGAACTTCGACAGTTCTCCTACCATTTTATCTAAGACTAAGATTTTTTGATAGATTTGCAACTAAGTAGGTCATCCTAAATTGTACCTGTTTGTTTTTTTTTTCCTTCTCAGACTTAAAATTTTATGTTAGGAAATATCTTTATGTAAAAGTAATCCAGTTGGGGTTTGGTTATTCACACATCAGGGTAAGCAAACATCATCTGTAATCTTACTTTCGTTTATACAATGTACAATTCGCAATGCATGTATCTTAAAAGCCCATTCAGAAGCATTTTAGAATTTTAATATAGCACATTTTCCCTTGCCTTTGAAAGACTGACAACATATCCTGCCAGTTGCCTATTATAGTGCATTTCTTCTAGAGTTTGGAGGCTTTTGAACCTTTGTTATTTACTACAACTTCTCCTGCCTGGACTAATCAGCCATTTCTGAGAATACAAACATAACCAATATATTAAATTCTGCTATTTATTTTTGCTGTTCAGGTAATTGTCTGAAAAAATTCCCTGACATCACCTTTGTAAAAGGCACTTCTAAATGATTTAATTTATATCTATCATATATCCAAGTCTTCAAATGCTAGAGCTGTGCGCTACAAAAACTGCCAGAGCCCCCCTTTCTAGGGCAAGGGATACTACTACACACCAAATAGTATTTAAGAGCAGAGACCTTGAAAATAACTAGCACTCTTCCCTCAAACTTTCTTACTTTTCTTTTTTCCTTCCCCAGACCAGCCAGACTAGCTTTTTATTCTTTACATTTTTTCCAACCTATTCCACACAACTCAAATTCAAAATTTTAACATGCTACACATTTTCATGTTTGAATTGACTAACTACGTGTTGATGTTCTCAAGATAAAGCTGAAAACTTTGACAGCTGGCAAGGGGGCAGTTGGGTTTTCTGTTGCTCAGGAAGGTGTGGGAGGTGTTGGTATGTAGATAGGAATACATGAATTTTTGCGGTAACAAGGGTGTCTATTTTTCATTACCTTTTTGATGCAGGACAGAAGCAGAACTTTTGGGGAGCAAGATTACTATGACTTACTCTTCACCCTTGAGAGCAAGCTGGGACCTCCCACAGCAACAGAACAAAGCAGCTGATACGATGTGCAAGAAAAGCTTTTGGCACTGTCAATTCAGGTTGATTCATCACATTCTCAATGCTCAATCACAGTTTGAAGACTAGTTTTTAACTACAGGTCTGGATGTGTCCACTCAACTTTTGACAGCACTGGCTGATGTACTGCATTACTACAAAACTGCCAGATGATCACAGCTGGATCAACCTACCACAGGGTGGAAACATGACATGTCAGTCAATGGAAAAGGTGTGGGCCACCAGGGAAATGATCCATGTAAGCAGGCGGCTCAGTATGCAACAGGTAAAGGAAAGCTCAGAACTAAAACTTCAAGAGAAGCGCATCCTCATGTTCTCAGTGACAACTTATGTCACGCTTCCTCTTCTAAACTTGTAATACAGCAGATACAGACCCAACCCATGACCTGTTTTTTTAAACAATTTACTTTCTGATGTATGTTTTACTCAGCACAAACACAGCCAGACATCCATGTTGTGAAACATGAGTGTTTTAAGGTCTCTCAAATCATAATGCAGCCCTGGGGGAGGGGGCATGGCAGGGGATGCACCACCACAATCCAGCAATGCTTTACAAGAGCCATACATTTATGGAGCCCTTGAAACCCAGCAATTTTCATCTTCTACAGAGTCCTCTGACTCTGTAACAAGGAAATTGCCAAACAAATATGGTAAAGGAGAGATGGGTAGCAAGCTGCAGGACCTGTCACCTTAAAACAGCATCCAGGCTACAGTAACACGCATTTCGCACCACTTACAGCTCAACAAGATTTCTTTCAGAGGCTTAGACTACTCCACCTCTGAAGCTATTGTGATGATAAATAATCCATAACTGAAACAAGAGGTTTTCCTTAGCCAGTTTGTAAGTTCTAGCAACTGCAGAGACACACCAGTATAGTATATTCAGTGCTGGTGACAACAGCGCAGAGTAAGACATTCTGACCTCTTCTAAGGTAAGTGCTTATACATAGGAGAAAAAAAAATCTTGCTTTTATGCAGCTTTGTTGAAGCAAAAGAAGTTGCCTTACAAC
The DNA here is from genome assembly GCA_038380795.1 of Pyrocephalus nanus. Taxonomy (NCBI): domain Eukaryota; kingdom Metazoa; phylum Chordata; class Aves; order Passeriformes; family Tyrannidae; genus Pyrocephalus; species Pyrocephalus nanus. The sequence continues at coordinate 40,830,053 of CM076260.1, forward strand.
ACACAGTGCTAACCTAGCCACAATACTTCTACACTCTCCACAATGCATGTACAAGCCAGACATTTCTGTACTGGGAGATGACAAAGGATATAATGAGAACACCTTTCATTCATTCACATCACAGCGAAGACCCACTGTTCAAGGTTACTCTTGCAAAGCTGAGTGTTGACCTCAGGCCTCTAACAGCTTCAGACCTGTTGTCACACTTCTTCCAAAGGACAAAAACATATTACACATTTATGTAGCTTAAAGTAACAGCATGGCCCTACATCAGATGCTGAAAGTTAGAGATACATACAGAGATTTATGACTTTCTTGGTACTCCTGCACAGTAAGAGACTGGCTTTCAGTTCAGACAACAGAGACTTCTGCACTTCCATGAGTTACCTGGCAACTCTACCTCCAGATGACCCAACGCTGTTCTACTTGACAGCTCTTTCTTTTTACCATAGACAGTAGTGCTTACTATATTCAGACAAAGAAATTAACACAGTTTTCTTGCTGTTGCCAAAAAAGTGGGGTAAGTCCTTCACATATATCGTATCACCTTGTACTGACTCTTTTACAGCAGAAGATAACCTTCTTCTCACTCTACTAAGTATTTCTCCATAGGAAGAAGTGTGGTCTGGCAGGTGAATACTACGGCTTTTGGTAACATCCTGCAGATAATTCAACTGCATATCCCCTACAGAGCATTTATCTGAACTCAACATGCAATCTCACTGAGGAAGTTTGATTACAAATCCACTTGACTCAAGACCACTGGAACATCTGAGGAACAGAACAAACTCCTTTTCTACATTCACATATTATTTAAAAAAAAAAAATCCTGAACATCAGTAAGATGTTAAACAATAAAAATGTGAATTCAAATGCTGAAGAAGTGTGGCAACAAGCCTTCACTGCTGGCAGAGAGACAACAAAACTGGCAGACTATCCATAGGCTTAACACAGCCATACTATTCATTGGGGAGCCCTTGGTGCAGTGAAGAGGTCTGACCACTTCATGGGCAGACACAATGCCATTGCAACAGAAATACATGGAAGTTGGTGGTCAGGAGCACATATATGTTTATGAAAGACTTGATTATGCCATTAAGAAATTTTTCGTATCTGAATAGGGAAACTTGAAAATCTAGCTACAAAACAGATTCTCTTAAAGATACACAAAACACAGCAACTCCTATGGACATATACACTAAGGCTCCACAATTTGTACCAGGTGGAGTTAAGTTTTTAACCTGTTCATCCTCCTTTCCCATGTTGGTCAGGACACAATTTTCTTGATCAAAGATGAATAACCTCTATTTCACAGTAGAAGAGTGTACTACCTGTAGTGGAGTGACAATCTGAAGCCATATGTTAAATATTTTGTAATGATAAATGCTGATAGCCTTCAACTTGCTTGGAACATTGTTTGAGTTGAGGGCTCACAGCTTTTTGTAGCGTCTCTCTCAACCCAAATAGGATATTTTCATTAAAATTATTAAATATTAAAAATACAAAGTGCAGTTAGTTTTTTTCCCCCTATCATTTAAGCCTTCTTTTTTCAACTAACCCTATAAAAATAGGCTGTCAAAGCATAGAGAAATTTCTCTCATATTGATGCCACAAACTACCCTGCTGTCCTACATTATTAGAAAGAGAAAATCTTATATTCCACCATATAAAGAATAAATTCATTATCCCGCAAAACTACACTTCTCAAAGTCCTTACTCAAGAATCCAAAGTACACTTACTTTAGACTTCTAAAAATATTTTTAACTATGGAAGCTGCAGAGAATTAAAAATTTCAGATTTGCTATGCTTTTTTTGCCCCTCATCACTTCCTTCCCACCTTTCTAGAAAGTGCATGTAAAGTTTTGCTGGAAATTACCTTTTCATCTTTAATAACTCAAATTCCCTTCCTGATAAAAGTGACAAAGAAAGCCAGTATTGCACAGTGTATCTGTACTGCACAAAAGCAAAATCTGTTTACTGATCACAGACTCATACTATATATACTTTGTCACACTTCACAGAAAGAAAATCAAAAACAAAAGCAGAAAAAGGATAAGAAATTGGATCTTCTTACAGTCAAAGAGAAAGATTTCATTTAGAAAAAACCAACGGTCATCAAACTAAAAGTTATTGGAAAAAATCTTGCACTTAAATCTCAGTTTAGGCAATTCACACAAAGCAGTCAAAGTACATAGTTGGTATAAATCCACTGGATTCTGAGTCAGAAACCTACCGCAGTGAGTAAAACTTCCTCCTTTTATTTCATATGCTAAACCATACTTTTAAGAAATAATTATTTTAAAAACATGTCTAGAAGACAGTTTTGTCTTAAGGCCTCCTTTTTAACTGCAAGGCTTTTGAGACACCATAAAATAAATACCAATATTGCTGTATTTTCTTACCCAATATATCCAGCTGCCGCAAATGTGTGCAGTTAGCAGCAAGCTCCTCGATGTCTGTGTCACACACAGACCTGTTGGCCGTAAGGAAGAGCTTTTGCAAGTTTGGCAGTTTACGTGCAAGGTTCGTGAAGCAGCCTGTGCTGCTCTGTAACGTAGGGCACCAACCAAGATCAAGTTCTTCCAAAAGCTGGCAGCCTGAAGCCAATTCCGCGATTCCACTTTCAGTTATGTTTTTACATCTCCATAAATCCAGACTGCGAAGCTTTTTGCATTTTGCTCCCATCATGCTTGCTATAAGGTCATAATCTTCAATCTGCAAGGAAAGTAAACACTCTGTCATGTGTGCCATCTTTCCAGACATACATACATGTTTCAAGATTTGCTTCCTGACACCTACAAATTTGTCCTAAGCATATAATTTCTAAACAGCTCTGAAAATTGTTCATTGTAGAGTACAGTGAGGTCTACTTTCACAAAAGACAAAAATAAATAAATTTCCTGTAAATTTCAGACATAAGTGTTTTTAAATTCACATAAAACTAAGGATCAAAATGCAGCAAAAAGTTTATTTTCTTTGAAAAGCATTTTTTTCCACAGTTGTTTTTCCTTTGAAAGATTACAGCTGTTTTTATGACCATAGGTACTGCAACCATAAGCACATACAGACCGAAGAACATGTTTATTTTCCGTTTTAGGTTGATCAGTTGCTCCATCTCTTTATGGAAGTCTTATTAATTACTTTGGGCAAGCCAGAGGGACTTTTTACAAGGGGATGCACTCATAGGACAAGGGGTAATGGTTTTAAACTGAAAGAGGGTAGATTCAGGTAACAAAGAAAGCCTATACTGTGAAAGTGGTAAGGCAGCACAACAGGTTGCCCAGAGAAGTAGTGGATCCTTGTAAGTGTCCCAGGCCAGGTTGGATTGGACTTTGAGCGACCTGGTCTAGTGGAAGGTGTCCCTGCCCGTGGAAGGAGAGTTGGAAACAGCTGAACTTTAAGGTCCCTTTAAACCCAAACTATTCTATGATTCTTGAACTTTGAGGAAGGTCAACCAAATTGCCCCAATGAGCGATCTGCTACCACCAGGGATAGCAGCAAGCCAGAATCCCTCTACACAGAGCTCTGGTCTGCACATGCAATACAGCTCAAATGAGCGCACTGCAGGAATTGCTGCTGTCCCTGTATTCGCTTTCTTCAAATCAATGAATGTGCCCATCAAGTCCACAACTCAAATGGCTTTTGCCAAAAGATATTGCTCTTGTGGTTGTAACTGTAGGGTCAGACACAAGAATTAAGCTGCTACGAATGACGATCTGGGCTGAATAAAAGTAATAATTATTAACTTTGGATTATTAGCCTTGGAAAGGAAAAGCAATTATGCATATAAAGAATGTCCAAAAACTGTCAAAAAATTCCCAAAGAACTATGAAAAAGCCTCCAAGCTACGCTTTAGGCCCACTAGACTGTGTGTAACCCTAAGTATATGACCAAGCTGCATTCATCTTGGACTTTCCACGAGAGCAGAGTCTAACATCAGCCTAGCATTTAACACGCCGTTGTGAAACAAACCCAGACTGAATTCCAAAGCGAACAAGTGTGTGCACACAGACACCCCAAGCGGCTCCAGTACTCACCATGACACAGCTGCCCAGGCTGAGGTGCTGCAGCTCCGAGCAGAAGTTCAAAATACTCAGCAGGGCTGTTTGCTGCCATGGGGAAACACATCCGAAGGAAATATGGAAAGTGAAACAAAGAGGTCAATTAGACATTAAAGGCTGCTACCGCATTTCCTGAAATACAGCTCAAAATTCTGTTACGGACGACACAAATGCCGCTTAATGAGTCCCCGGGTACTTTATCCATTGACTGGTTTAAGCAAAGGTAATCATTACAAACCTTTATGCAAACCACTTTGGATGAGGGTTTGCATTGCCCTGAAGATACCCACGTACCACTGACCTATCCGCTCATTTCCCACAGGAAAGCTGCAGAAGAAGAGTGGCAAGATCAAATAACAGGCACGGCCAGCCTGAAAACACAAGAGAGCCGACGACACACAAGAAGAAGAGCAGAGGCTCTGACATTCACTGATCAGCTGCAGCCTGATGGAACTGCCAATAGAGCTGCACAGCATCAGGCCTGGGTTGGTGACTTTAATGTCAAAGAGTCTCTGTGCTGACAAGGATGCTGACAACCACTGAGCACCTGTCACTACTAGCATGCAGACTGAAACATGTAACATGCATTTTACAGCCCTGTTCCTGCCATTTAATGTGGTCATTCTTTTCAGGAAGTACTGCGTCCTGCTCAGCCTGAAACTGGACTGAAGCATCAGAGGCATCTTATAAAATGCAAAGTACGTGGCCTGTCTGTTCCACAGCAAGTGAAACTTCATGAATTTTTATTTCTGTTTCTAAAATACAGAAAAGACCCTCCTGCATTGTTTGTAGCCATATTTTGTTTTCTTGTTGGATACACGCACAGTGCAAAAAAGAACACAGTCTGGGATTCACATCACAAATAGTTGTGCATCATACTTAAAACATCACTTTGTTAGGACTTTGTATTCTATGTGGGCTGAAAACAGGATTAAGCTTCACAACATACTAACAATAAAAGTATGTGGATTTCTGCAGGATATTCAACAGTTTCTAGCAGAAAAAAAGCCCAAGCAATAGACAAGTGACAAATAATCTACTGCTATTAAGTGTAATTCCAAAAAGAACACTAGTCAACAATGTTTGTATTCATGAGTAGTATAATTTATAGATTTTTAAACATAAATTTACTTATTTGCAGGAAGTTTGCAGTTAAATGCTTTATGTAGTTTCCTCAGTTTGTCGCTTTCTAATGAAACTTGGCAGAAACTCATCCTTTGTCCTATCATCAAGAAGTAACATGTGATTCCTTGCACAGAAGGACTGGCAGACACAGAACAGGAACAAAGCACGGGGTATTCACAGAGACCATTTCAGACCCCTAATTTAGGTTGTCTCCGGGGAGCAATTATAAACACCCAACACTTGACAGGCATGGAATCTCGATCCCAACTTGGCCTTACAAGATTTGATTTCCCAAAGGCAGCCTAAAAGTAGATGCTAAGAGTAAGCCTTCCTCACATATATCTTGGTAAAAATCTCACAAAGTCACTATTCACTTGCTTGCTTAACTTTCATTCATGTTTTCAAAGGAAAAGGTAGCTAGAGAATGGAACACAAGAGCATTGAAAAGTCACTATTAAATATGTTATTAAGAACACTTTAAAGCTCATAAATGTGTAAATGTCCAAATCATTTAAAATTACTCACTAACTAAGCAAATGTTTCATTTGGATCACTAAACATGAACTTACTCAAAGTGAATGAGGCATAGTCTTTACTATCTAACTCAGTGAAAGCTATGAGCTTTAGAACCTAACTCAGGTGCACAAACTAAAAGCAAAATCCCCAAATCCCTCTCTACAAACCTTAAACACTGGAGATAAACAAAGCAGTCTCTGACAGTTCTAAACAGGGTTTCTGCAGGTATTCAGGTGACTCCACAGGAAAGCTGAGTACCTTGCTGCATTCCACCAAGCTTTTTAGTAATGGTTTCCAGACTGGAATTTAAACACTGGCCTGAAAGGATGGGAAACAGCATCTCTTTCTTTAATTAACACAAACAGCACAAAAGTGAACAGTCACTCTGAACAGCTTGTAGGGTGTGAGATCAATTCCATACTTCTTCAGAAAGGGACAAAACAGATCGGAAGAGTAGTGCTCATAGTTATCCTGATAGATAATGGAGTTCCTTATGTTAACTTCAACAGGAATGTGATGTATCCCTCTCTATTAAAGACAGTCCCTGTACTCACATGCACTGAGTCCACAGGTCTTTTCACAACCTGTGACACCTAAAGTATTCTTTTAAACCATTATTTAAAAAAACCCAAACAACTTTAAAAAACACACTAGAAATCTGGGTAATAGAAAAGAGCTTGGTAGAATACCATGTCATACCATCACAAATCATGCCAAGTCAAGCCCAAGAGTAAACAACTACATACTCAACATTAATTATACTGGCTATATTAATTCCTCTTCTGGGGTGCATACATGCCCACACACAGCAAGCCAGATTTCCTTCAGACGCAGTGTCTGTTCTTCTGTAACTGAGGTGGGCTTTGCATATGTCATGTAAGAAGAAAAAAAACCTTTGTGCATGCCTAGCTGTGCCTCAGTCAACTGAGAATCCAGGTGGCAAAAGACAAGAAAATAGCAGGAGAGAATGGCAGCTCACAGAATCCATATGCACTCCATGTAGAAGGACTATCATTGTAATAACCTGTCTGTTTCAAGCCATCTGTCTGTACAATTCATCTCTCTGACTTGCAATACAACATGAGCCATAGCACTCCAATCCAAGCAAAGGAAAAGAGCAAGGCAATCACCCTATCCTGAAGCTGTAGCACAGGCCAAACTTCAAATGCTAGAGTGCTACACAAGAGGAGCTAAGAGGCCACCTAAATTCTGCGTCAGCAAGCTTTAACTTGGAGTCCAATTTCAGTTTCTCAGCCAAGCAGAGACAGTCAAATCAAAGACTATCCATCCAACAACATTCTTGAGCCTGTCACTGAAGACATGTATAGTTTGAAGAATTTTTGAGTTTTCCCTGATCCAAAACTAAAGTTTAGCTTCATACCTGCTTCCTTTTATAGAGATTGAGAAAAGAGTAGATGAATAAAAGTACAGCAAAACAAAACAAAAACCCACTCTGGAAACAAACTTAATATTTACTTTTTCATTGTGGAGTCACAGCTTCAATGGTCTATATTTCTTTTGCCATCCAAGCCAAAACAACACCCACTAAAATTCTTAATTTTTGTAATATGGCACAGACAACAGGAAGAGTTCAAAGGGGGCAAATAAAATGGTCTGTTCTATCCTCCATTCTCAGGGAAGATGTTTTTAGATGAGGAAAATATACAGTGCAGAAGTTGCTTTAAGAGAGAAGACTGATGTTGAACTGATTAGAAGGATATGAATAGTGTTACTAAAAACAACACTGTAGAGCAGATTTCACAAATACTGCAGTTAGTCCTAAACCCCAGAAAAAGGAAAAACCGCCTGCAGGTTCTCCGCAATCTTTATGAACAGGTCAGAAAAATGTCTTGTCACAAAGGACAGAGCTGATCCATCTTGGACAAGAGATGAGATTACTATTTGAAATCCTAATTTACTCCACACAAGACAGGTGACAGGTCTGCCCAAACATCAAAGCCTTCCACTCTGTAATACATGCCAACCTGGAAGACAGTTATGTGTTGTGAACAGTGCAACTAAAGAGCTGATACCGGACTAAATTGTATCTTACCTGTCTTTGTAAAGGCCTTGGCCATCACACGTAAATTTTGACTTAGATGATGCTTTGCATTGTTGGTTTAAACAGACAACCCATCAGCAGAGAAACCAAATACTGGTGCCAGAGAAATACAGTTGGCGAGACGGAAACTTGTTTGACTTTTTTCAGGATTTTTTACATTCATGATACAGCAGGAAGTGTAAATCATTTCTAATGTTAGTATGAAAGGAAAGCATCCAACAGATAGCCTGAGCGCAGTATCTGTTCAAACAGAAAACCCTTCTGTCTGGCAGATGTGATTCACCTGTGAAAGATGCACTTTGAATATCTGACTATTTACTCACTGCAGTTTTATCGTCAAGTACTCAGAGATTGAAAAAAAAATAAAAAGGGTTTAAAAAATACAAATAATCCACTATAATATGGCTATCACATAATGGCTGCACTATCATACAAGGCATGAAAATAAGTGCACCACAGTGTGGCTCTGGAAGATTAAAAGATGAGCTTAAGAAAAACAAAGTTTTACTTTGGGGTTGGGTCAGAGAAGAAATAGGGTTCACCTTTTAATAAACTTTCTTTCTATAGAAAAATCTGAAAAGCTGCTTTTAAATTTGTTACTTTTTTTTCTGGAGACAAACAACAGGCTGTTTTTTTCCTTTCTCAGAACTGTGTATGACATAAGTTGGGAATTCTTCCAGCCTCTCAGTGAAACAAGAGCCTAAATCTTTTACAAGACCTTTATTCTTCCGCAATTTCTTCTTCAAATTTTTCATTGAAGTGAATGTTTATATAAAAGAATCTTAGGGTCCCATTAAAGATTCTTCCTCCCTTCTTTAAGTATGGTTTCCTTACACACACTCCAATGTAGAGTATCCTATATATAGTACCATACATGTCAGAGAATCTCAGCCTTTTGTTTATCTATTCTCATACCACAGCAACAAAATCACCAGTTTACTACACAAATTTTACTGCTGGAAAAAGTGTGGCAGTTGTCCTGGTCACACATGAGGAGAACAAAGCTCATGGGTTAAGTCCTCAACTAGTGCCATCAGCACGAAGTCACAGAATCACAGAAGAGCCTAGAGAGTGGAAAGGAACTTCTGGAGATTGTTTATCCCAGAGCACCTGGCTCCAGGTCAGCCGGTGTCTCCAACCTCACTGAAAAAAGCTGTCAACAGATGCAGGAGCCAATCCTTTCACAACTTCACAACTTCTCAATTTCTGAGGGGATAACCTCAAGCCTGCCCTTTATGACCACAATCAAAACGTATTTGAGTGATGCCCTCTGACATTAATGAAGACCATTTTCATTTATAGATTCAAAATAAATATGTCAGCAAAAACATTTTCCTATACAGTAAAAGCTGGCATTGGAACAGGAAGTCTATTCTCCCTCAAGCATCCATCAGCTATCACCCCACAAGATATACCACAGAAAGAAATAATGAAAAGGGAGAGAATTGGAATGTATTTGCTAAAAATTAGCTCTCCATCTCCCCCTAAAGCACTTGGATTATTGAGATGGAGAACTGGTCAGTGATAAAACTTTTGCCTCCAAAACTTCATGACAAAGGCTTAAAACCAGATGCAATATGAACACTCTATGAGCATCAGGTAAGAGAAGAATGAGAGTATATGCAAATGAAGGTCAAATGAACTTTATTACTGAGTGCAGGTGTAGTCTTTCAAAAGTCAGAACACATGCTTCCTCACAAACAGGTACAGTGTAATTTGCAAGCTGGGATTCAGGATGTACAGGGGCACCTTTTTGTTCTCTACAGCTGCTTGGCAGCGTCAGGGATACAGCAGGGACTGGGACACAGCAACATGACAATTACTGAATTAATTAAATGAAAGTAATAGTCTCTGTAGTTAATTCAATTACTGTATTTTGGTTTTGCTTCATTTGGTCAAATTATGTCCTCCCTTATGTCTGTAAATCTGTTTTACACCTTCATTCTTTCCCCTCATTCTTCACATAATAAGCTCGAATGACAGAATTCCATCCTATGAGCCCAACATGAAATCAGAAAGCACCATCAAGGCCCTTTATTGCATGATTAATTGTCACCAACTCAACCTACTTCCAAAAATCCACATCCAGCTAGAAGCTTTCACCATTTTTTCCCCATTATTTACTCGCAATTCTTAATCCTAAAGGTTTATACCCAAGCCAAAGGAATTTAGTCCAAACTGAAAAACCTCAGACATGCTATACTCAAAAGTATAGCATCAACCATATCAGGTTATTTCTGAAAACTCTGTAGAACAATTCCATGGCAGCATTAACTCTGTTATTGCTCACAGCATAAGAAAATAAGTGCTATTATATCTACTGCTAAGATTCTTATGCTTCTCTTTGGTATCCAAGATTTCCAGCGTCTTTTGTCACAGCTGCCCAAGTTCCAAATTTGCTTTTGGTCAAAGGTATCAGAGATAAAATTTATAAATAAAACATTTGCTTAAAAGTGTGTGAAAAAAAACAAAGTACTTCGCCCACTGCAATTAGATTTAAATTTTGTTTGTTTTGTATTTAAAATATTTAAAATACAAACCTTAAGAACTTTTTCTTTATATATTTCATGTTGCATGATATTCTGAATTCTTTATAATATGTAATCTTATGTTACAATTTACACCCAGCAACAAGGAGACTGATAAGTTCTCCTACTCTAATTGTGGCTTCAGTTTCTTTAAAATACAATTTTGGCTGCAGTATTTACATGGATCGAATATTTCATGATAAGCATTAAATCAAGATAACATTCATGCTTAAAGCATAAAGATGTGCATTGCCAGTTACTGTATATAAAATAATACTTCCATTGTTCATTGTAATCTTCAAATGTATCAATGCCAACAAGCGCTTAAATTATGCTGTGAATACACTTTCAATGAATAAACACTAAGGAATTATGTATCAGTAAATACCAAAACCATCAGCACAAAAATCCCACAAGAATAACAGTGGTCTTGAGTGCACAGAAATTGCATTTGTAAAACGTTGAGATTAGTTTCTCAAAGCAAGTTACAAATTATTTCAAACATACACATTATCAAACAATCTTTAAGAATTAAACCTTTTAAAAATGAACTTAAGTACTGGGAAAATGAGCTGCATTTTGTGCTAGGACTATAGCAATGCAGGACATTTTTTTTTATAGTTACTGAAAAGTTACTGAAGGTCACTGGGTTTTCCCTCTTCTAACAGAAAGGCTGGAAGAATGCAAAGCCATTGGCAGTGTCAACTCAGAGGTTTGAAAACAATTTTACACACACAAACTCGCTCTCAGTAAGCTAAGGAAATAACATTACACATGGCCTTAAGAATCAGCAGGGTTAGGGCCAAAGAACATAACCTTCTCCAGATAGGACAGCCATCTTCCAAAGTGGCAGTGCAACAAGTAGCAGAACACCCACACTGCCCATTACATTAAAAACAGACACATAAAAATTAAAGCTTTGATTACAGAGACAACGGCAACACTTTTAAACCCAAAACCTATTCAAAGGGAACAGCTAAAATAACAAGAAACTGTAATAACAATTGCTCAGATGACAAACATGTTATCAATTTTATTATGTTTCCACTGTGCTCAAAATCTATGTACCCAACACAAAAATCATTAACAGTAGTCAATTTTCCGTAGAGCATTTTCTTAGAATTTATCTATTAGTGTCACAGTAATCATATAAATGGAAAAAGTACAACAAATACTTTAAATTTAGATGTTGAAAGAACTTTTTTCCTCTTCTTTTTTAGCATTAAAAGCCAAGAAGAATAAAAAAGGAAAGACTACCACATGACTTAGACTGAGCAAGGAAATCCTGTACCTGGGCAGGTACTTGGGAGTGTATATGGGAGAAATACAATTTCTTTTTAATTACAATGTTAATTCTGTACTTTTTATGAAGCATAATGCAAAACCAGGAACAGCTTTATCATATGCTGACAAAAAGGATGGAGAATCTTTATCTCATCTTATGTTATTTAAACACATGTCCAAACTCACAACCAAAAGAAAAAGTTGTACTATTTACCCAGATGTGCTCTAAGACATGGGAATTTGATGGTTATTATTTGGTTTAAGAAAAAAAAACAAACAAACAACCCATTGAATTATTTAGGAAAACAGGCTAAATGAAATGAACAGATTTTTCTTTTGGTTTCTTCTTCTTGGATTTTGAGACAGAACTTTAACACAGGACTATATCAGCTCTGTTGTTCTAACCTTCTTACTTTCTCTCAATAAACATACATTTGTTATCAGTTGGAGTTGTCCTTTGTGGATTCACAGCTTCAGATTCTTTTCACTGATCTGAGCCAGTTGGCTAGAACACAAGGCCAAGCTCCTGATTAATTATTAGCATTGCTCCTTTGTTTGCTCTTTAGAAGCTCCAACAGTGAAGACAGTAGTAGAAATTTCACAAAAATAAAGAACACAACTATATTACAGCTCTTTGACAAGTTTTATAGAAGTCTCACTCACTTCACAGCATGCTTGATCAGCCTATCCTGTTTTGTGTAGAGCCACCACTTACCACCAGGCATCTCTGTACCAGCTGAAAAGTACAGAAGGAATGGCAGCCTAGAAATCCAAAGACTTGCATTAAGAGAAGCTAATGGTGACAAAGGTAATGTTCTTTCTACAAACCTATGCGTTTTGTAACTCTAATGCTCTAATTCAAATCCTATGCCACATCTTCATTCTCTCCACTTTACTTGTTCTACCTGGGATGCACAATGTATATTGTTAAGTGGCTTCATATTAGCAAGTAACACAAAAGCATCCTCTCCAATTTACCTATTTAAATTTCTAGAAATTTCTCTTCCACGGTTTGTTAGGAACAGTGCCTTCTGTTTACACTTATGTATAAAATGCAAGCACAATCTTAAGAAAACTTGATTATGAATGAACGTTCTTGGCAGCTACAAGCAGATGCATGTCCATACACATGAAAGGCAGAAATGAATCTTCACAATTTAAGGGCTTCAAAGTCAGGAAATCTTTACCACCTACTTTCAATCTAATTTCAAGCTCTGTTCAGCAAAGCGATAGAGGAGAAATGAGTTACCAATCACTTCAGAGTATATCTCAGCTACTGTGCTATTACAAGCATGAAGTCTCAAACTTTAGAAGTTACCTGAGTAGAATCAAGATTCTAATCAATCAACAGTAGAAAATAATAAAATTATACAATCGTTACCTTTGATAGAATGATATTTCCTGTATCTGAGAAAGCCTTGTAAATTAGAGCCAGTGGTCAAAATGAAATAAAGGAGATTTATCCAAGATTTACAGAAAGATCAGTGATGTAAGAACAGAACAGAAACACCCAAGGCACTAATTCAGCTCTATAAAAAATGCACTTAGAAGTACGCACACCAATTTGTTTTTCAGTTTGAAGAAAATAAGAATTGCTGCAGAGCAACTACCACAAAGTAAGGAGTTACTGAGGGGCACTGGCTTCATGGTGACTATGGCATAGCCACAGCAAATGCCAATCATTCGAGATAGACGACCCTTCAATCTAACTACCTTGTGTTACCATATCACCATCAGATACCTTGCTAGGCCTTCTAATTAAATTCTTAATTACTGAAAAAAATATACAACTTTATCCTACCGGGATTGAAAATATTTATAGCAAAGGCTAAAAATACTTGTTCCTACCTCCACTTTCGTTCTGTAGAGAATGAGACGCTTTAGGCTGCCCACTTTGGCTATATGGTTGAAAGCCTGAGGTGGTATTTTATCACATGATGAGAGATTTAATTCCTGAAGATTTGGACACATTTCAGTGATGACCTCCAAGCACGTTTCATTGAGGAAATGGCCACAAGACAATTCAAGACGTACTAGTTCAGAGCCACAAACTTTCAAGAACCTGTAAAATAACACATTTTAAGTGAAAAATAAACATACTTTCAGGTGAGAGTCTGAATACTGTCCAAATCTTAAACATGTAAATCAGGAAATAATTCCTTTTGACCAAGAAAAGCCATTAGTCTTAACAATTCTGTTTTGTTTAGAAAGTTGGAACAAGCTTTGTTCTTAGCATTTACTCTGAGACAATGGACCAAAGTACAACAATAATAATGTCTGAAATGCTTCTAGACAGTCCAAGGTCAATTTTGACAATGGCTTGCAAGTTTCCCCCAATAATTTCATATTTATCTAGCACTGGAGACACTGGTACTTCAAGTGGGGGCCTAGACTAGACGACACTCAGAGGTCCCTAACATCCAACATTTCTATGAGCCTATGTGAACAGAAATAAGGAGAGGGTCTGAGACATGAAAGGGGAGACATAAGCCCCAGAGCCAAAGGAGTTCTGCCATGTATCCAAAGCTACGCCTCCACTATTTTTGCCTAACTCTGAAGTCCCTCTGCAGAATCTATTTTAGCCTGTAAAATCAGTTTAATCAAGCACCAAGCACTTATTTGCTGTTTCCATACTGGTGAATTGGCCTAGACTGATGAGCCTTCCTATGGGAATGTCAGAGCTGAAATGACATGACAATTCACAACAATTAACATAGGGTATTTAAACATTAAGCTGCTATTTTAGACTTGCAATAGAGTTCAACACTGTCATGGAGAAATGCAGGATGGAAATCAGAGCAAAGATATACGGATACACTGCTGATTACCAATTAGCCAATTCCTCTATTTAATGAGTGCTTTAACAATACATTCACACAGCTTCTTTCATCAACAAATTATCCAGTTTGTCTGAATGGCAATATTTTCCATAAAACTTCGTCAGTTGCCACTTATTATACATCTAGCTTTTAATTTGGTAATGAATAAATATTTTATGAATTACACCATTACAATAATGGATGTTAGTTTAACTGCCACATAATTTAACAGGGCTTGGCTGCTATAAATATTAGTACAGATCAATGCTTTTCTCTTTCTAGGACTATTAAAAGTTAATATTACCAGGTCAGGGAAATACTCAGTTAACCCCCTACACTTGGAGAAGAACTCCAGGCTCACCAGCTTGAGTAGTTATTATCCTCATAATGTTTTATTGAAACTCATTGCACTTGAAACACACGGGCAGATAGCAAACACAGCGACAGCAACAAGCATTGTCCTCCATAGCTTTGCTGCCTTTTTTGGAAAAGGTTATTTAGGAGACATTAAAGAGAAACACAAGGGGGATAAGGGACATAACAGCAGGGTATACAAATGAGCAGAGAGGCATGTAGAAAAGAGATGAACAGAAACAGAGGAGGAATCTGAGGAAGTCACCAGGCAGCACAGGACAGAAACCACTAGGTAGAAATGCAGAGTTCTCTAAACAATGGAAACATCCCGATTTTTGTTTGCACTTAACAGATCGATCAAAATAGAGATTTTTGCGTATGTCTTTCTACGTGGATCTCCGTGTAGAGCCATATGGCAAGGCAGAATACAATTCTCATGCTTTCAAAACAAATGTGGCATGGTCTTCATACTTCTGAGACTTAGCATACTTTGGATGACTGGTTCTGATTTAGCTAATTTGAAAACAACATCAAAAAAATACCTTCTACTCAAAATTTCTTCACATACCTCTCCTTTAATCACTGAAGATTGACTAGTGTCTGATTTCAGTCTCTCCTCTGTTCTGCAGTCATCCATCCTTTTAGTTTTGCTTTTATTATCAATACTTTATACACACAATTTCTCAAGTGCTTTCATCCATTCATATTTGTTCTAAAATATAACTAAACAATCTAAAATAACGTGAACATGTACATTTCTTTTGCTAGACACTGGATTGGGTCTTTCCCTCAAACTTTATCCTCATTCTAGACTGCAGTATTTCAGGTTTATTGGTTGTTCAGTTTTGTGGTTTTTTTATTGTATTACCAAGTTTTTAGGGGGTTTGGGGTCTTGGTTTGGTTTTATGGTTTTGCATTCTGTTTTTTGTTTGTTTGTTTGGTTTTTTTTTGGATAGCACTCTTCATGTCAGAACATAAGACCTCTTAAACAAAATTCTCAAAATACCTTTAGACATATGCTTACAAGGGTACTGAAAACATGATGTTTGCTTCAATGGTTCCTGGTGGAACTGCACTGGATCCAAAACCTACAGTTCAGTGTTAGCTTAGTGATCCCCACTTACTCTTCATCCCCTAGTTCAAAATTACTGAAAACTCTACAGCAAGCAGGGATCACAGTCCAGTCCTCTTTCATCTATTCATCCTTCTTAAACACAATTATCACAACAGTTTTCAATCATACTGATTTTACCACATTTATTTTCAATTAAAATCTTCAGTACTAGTTTTATACTCATTGGCATATATTTGAATCTGTTAGCCGAGGGGGAGGGTGGAGAAGGGAAGCAACTTCCAATTGTGAACAACAGGGTTGGATAGATTGTTTTTTCTTTTAGCACTTTCCTTTGTAGTGTTACCTTATACCAGCATCCACCTCAGGGATGTTACCTCCATTACTTAACAGATATAACACTGCACCATTTGCCTGGCCTTCCTTGGTTATCAGCCTGCTAGAATCAGTATTTCCTGAAAACAACCGTTTGGGTTTGCTTCAAGCCAACTGCACACTCCCTCCAGTCACTCAGGTCTCCTATTTCCAGAGCCTGCCACTAGACAAGAAAAATGTCAAGAACCCACTGGGATTTTATTCTTTCTCATTTCACTTCTAAGATCCTGAGGTCTACTCTTTCCTACTGTAGTTCAATCCATATGATTACTTGCACAGACTCAGCAGAGGACTTCCTGTCTTGCAGTTGCAGTCTTGCATTTAATATAATGGTTTGTAGAATTACATTTTAATACGCTTCTTAAAAACATGTTCAGGTATTTTTATATTCACAGTGATGCTTTTCCTTTCAAGACTGCTGTGTTACATGACAGCAGCAGCATTCAGTACAGGTAATTGTAACAAAAGTGTTAAGATTGGTATGAGCAGAGAACAGCTGGGTACATAGAAGTGTAGAAGAATGAGAAAGAACAAATAGCATTAGAAGCTGGTACAGAGGTGTGTGTGGTACAGAGGTGTGTGTTGGTAGAAGTCAGATTAGCAGGTCGACAAGATCCTTGAACATATGTATGAGCAGTTTCTCAGGACACACAGATTAGGAGATGAAGGACAGAAGCAGCATAGGATGGTGAGACCATATGCTACACAAATTGATTTGGACACGTCTTGGTTGTCCTGGTGCAAGCAAGTATTCACGCTTGAGAGTGAGACTTAGCAAGATGATTTTGTTTTTAAAATTAAGTCACCTTCATTTTCTCTAAGCTATTCTAATTGTTACAATGGTATTTTCTATACTAGCACATATTACACATTCTTTTTTGGTAACCAAATTCTAAAACATTGCAAGCAATAGGAAGAATATTGAGTACCTATCTTGTGCTTCTCTTGACACAGATTAAACTATTTCAAGAAAAAAATGCAAACCAAACATTATTACTTAATCTCAGTTACAGTAACCCTAGTTTTACTAAAAATCTGTGGAAACTAAAGCAAGAGACATGATTTTTAAATTGAGAATCCCTGTAAAGTCACATTACCCCTATTTCCTGTGGCATTTCAGTAATTTCTCTGACCTTCCTGCTAGTCTGATTTGTAGCAAAGCCTTGCCAAGTTAAACATTGTCGGAATACACTTCTACCAAAAGCAACTAAAGCCTTCAAATGTGAACAACAAAATTGTTAAAGAAATATTCCTGAGTGTGCTTGACATGCAAACACTGCACCACTAACCTGAAAATAAAACACTATTAATTCATTTTCACAGTATAAAATGTCAGATGTAAATAAAAATCTTAATACCTCAGATATTTAAAGCAGAAGAATTTAAACAAGCTAATGGCATTATCAGTGATCCAAAGAAATCTGCATACAGCACTCTGGTTTTAAACTGTCACTGTCCTTGAGCTGTTTAAACCTCAGAGCATTTATTCAACTCGATATTTAGTACACCTCCAGTTCAACTTGCCTCACTCTTCTTACACAGGTCTTACCCTCCCACGCTGATATTCCCCCCTGGCATGAAGAGATCCACCACACCTTTAAAGCCAAGAGAAGTGCAGTGTTGCCTATGTAATGATTGCTGTGAAATCTTTCCTTAATCCCAGTCATTTTGCATTCCAGACTCTTGAGACTGCTCAGATACTCATTTCATTTGTCTTCCACTTTTTGGTACACTTTCATTTCAGTCTAATATAAGGTTTAGGTAATTTACATTATATGCCGAACTGAAAAATTTATGGTAGTAATATTTAGCCCTAAGGAGTAGATGCTATCAATAAGTTAAAATACCCTCAGCTTTGCCTCAGGATGTTCATATGCCTGAAGCATTCTGTCTTCTCATGATAATACAGTATTTGCTTCAGTCACATTTTTTAAAATTACTCTTTAAAAAACTTTCCACTTTAATACATTATATAAGAAAATATATATTTTCAATAATTTCATGCATATATGAAATTTTAAAGCAACACATTTATACAAGCTACTACTTTTAAGACTGTCATAAGAAATTACAGATGGAAATGTTTTTGAAAGATATTTTCCAAAATAAGATTTGAGCAAGAGTAGCATTTAAACATGTCCTGACTTGCAGAAATCATAACAAACTGTAAAGTTCTGAATTCAACAGTGATGACTCTAACACCAAATGATGATAAAAATACAAAAATATAGATGTCCTGGTTTTGGACAAAAGGAAAAATTGTGGGATTTCATAGTTATGTGTCCAGGATGCTGTAATATCTCCGGGGTGGTGGCATCTTAGTGACAGCCAGGGCAATAGAACGTCATTTATTGACAGATTTATCTGCCAAGGAACAGTATCTCTTATCAGGAAGCTGCTTTTTTGACAAAGGCTACATTAATACTTTTGAAAAGCGAGCCTGATTCTAATAAGAATCCTCTATTAGTGCAAATGAGTAGTAAATTATCTTCTCCTGAAGGCCAAAAAATTTGACAAATATGCTGATGAAGAATGTCAAAAGAAAAACTTGTGCCGGAAAATTTTACTAGAAAAGACATTTTTACAGAACGAAGAGTTTTAAAATTATTTCTGCAACAGAAAAAAGAAAAAGTTTAAAAGCAGACGTAGTTACAGCAGAAAAGTCCTGTTTCAGAAGGAAAAATTATAAGCAGAATTTAGACATGAAAATTACTTAGCTTATAACTTTGCTTCAAAAATTTACAATTGAATTGCATCTCCCATTCCCAGACTGCATGCGCCTCTTCCAAGAAATACTTTTTCCTAAAACTGCAGATAACTTCAGACTTGTATCAACGTCCAAAAACATTTTTATCCTTTGTTACAAATAAATATAATTCCTTATAAGAAATATAAATTGAATATGTTTATTCACAGATTATTAAAGTCAAATAATGAATATGTATTATTTTAGAAATGCTGAATACACATAAGTGCTACTATTTGTTAAGCATTGAAGCAAAAACAAAGTAATTAGCAATAAGGCTATTTTCAACTAACTGGAAGTCAGAAATACCAGAACTATAAAGTTTATAATTCTCTGAATTTGATAATAATTTCTTTTGAGAACATAAAAAATTTTAGCAGTACTCAGTTAAAAAACCCAAATTCATGAAAATGAAAAAAGGTTGCCACGAAGATGCACATATGTTTTCAGAAGACAAACTTAATAGCTAAGCATCAGAAGGCAAGCACTTCATGATTTCAGATTTGAATTCTCAATTAAAGCTTGCATATTTATCCTCTGCATAATGTATCTAATATGAAATCCAAATTTAGAAGAAAGGTTTGTACCGCATTCAACAACTAGCTGATGTTTATTTGCGTCTTCTACCAGCAAGCACAAAAGAGCTCAGGGTTCTTGGATTACACCGGAAGGTCAGGAAAAACAGTAGCAGCATTCTCATCTTGACAAAGTATTTCTTAAAAATATTTTACTTCCTCAGGTAAGGCACTCAGGCACAAAAGGAAAGAAAATGTCTGCATTTAACTTGATTTAATCTTTTTATTCAGACAAGTTAAGACAACTTTTTCAGATATATTAAACATGTCAGTTTCTTATCAGTCCATTTCTGCTTTCACCTGACATTGCTGATTACCCCTTGGTTGAAGGGGCAATTTTTGCTCAAATGAAATGCATTGATAGAAGCTGTTTAACTAATGCTAATGAGCAAAGAAGCAAGAAATGATATCTTTAAGAAAGCAGAGAACACGGCTGTTAAGCAGAGAAGAATCTCTGCAAATTTGCTATTTTAATGACCTACAGCAGTCGTATTTTCAACTCAATGGAATATGCACATGCAACCCCCCTGTTTTCCAAGAGGGCTAATGTTTTAAATCATTTTTATGAAAATATTTGCATTTACATTGGACTCCAGTGATTACTTGGCTCATACCATGCAAGCATGCAATCAGTTTATTCCTACAGCTGTTCTAATGCAGTCCTACTGATGACTCATCCGTACAGAGAACAACCACAAACGTTTTCCTCTTGAGAAGGATTT
Organism: Pyrocephalus nanus; assembly: GCA_038380795.1. Lineage (NCBI taxonomy): Eukaryota > Metazoa > Chordata > Aves > Passeriformes > Tyrannidae > Pyrocephalus > Pyrocephalus nanus. Next base: position 40,850,293 of record CM076260.1, read on the forward strand.
TTGACAGCTCAGTTCTAGCGGAGTGTTTTGGAAGCCCAGAAGCAAGCAAAACACTGCGCCCCCTGGAAGAAGCCTTTCAGTCACAACCAGCTTGGAACATGCAGACTCTACATATTGAAACGGACTTCTGCTGCTGTATTTAGTATCTATCACTGTTTTAACTGATGTCTTTTTCTACATCACAACAATCCCACCCCTTAGAGTAAATAATTTGTCTTCTAATGAGGTTTCAACAACCGTACAGCAGCTCTGTAAACAGAGTTTGTCAAAACACTTCTGTACATTTAACACTGACCTGCTAAATCCAGAAACAGAGATGGCTCCCCTGTTTCCAGTCCAAGATAAATTCAGCCACTGGATGAGAGTGCAGCGAGACTGTAGGTATTCCAGAGATGTGTCATTAATCCTTGCCCAGTAAGGTTGTAAACTGAGATGAATGTACTGTAGAGGATCACAGCAATGTTGATAGAGTAGCTTACAAGTTTGTGCTAGTCTGCACAGGTCTGGTACTGTAAGGTGACTCAAAATCAACTGGATGAGCTATATTAAAAAACAGAAAAAAAAAGTCACAGGTGGTCATACAGCACTTGAGATGTTAAGGGAAAACTGTAAAGGAATAAGAAAAGATGTTCTAACTTCAAAGAAAAGTAAAACCTTTTAGTTGAAAGTAACTTTTCAAATAAATCATTGATTAACTATTAAATAGGACTGCACTGCCTTTTCAATTTGACAACATAATAAACAAGAAAGGAAAAAGCAAATCAGCATATGAAAGTGACAGGAAGCTTTCAAATTAGAAGTTTCTTTACCCATGCTAATTTAAACAGTGATATATATGTAAACACTATGTTTACATATTTCCCTTCACAATGTCTGCCCTGCCCTTGATCAGAACATAGAACTGGCATCCTCTTTCTTCTCTGGATTTGGTTTTAAGATGGAAGCATATTTGCAAAGTACACAGAAAAGCCATACCATGTCCCAGTTTCCCCACACCTTAAACTGATTCCAGGTTTATTCCTCTTCTCCCTGATTTAAAAATCAGTGCTTTGTCTTCTATCTTATATTCTCTCCTCTGGACTATGCAATCAGGTAAAAAATTTAGCATATTCACATCTTCTTTCACAACATAATCTCTTCCTTGCTGTAATACTTTGAGAGCATTTTTGTTCTACACTAGAGTCAAATCTGAAAGGCAAAACCCCTTTTTATCTTTATCAGTTGAATCATCTCAGTTTCAAAATAATCACCAGCTTTTCTGACTAGCATCACTATAAACGTTTTCGTAATGACTTATGTCACACTCAGAAACTAAGAAACATCCCTCCTCTCTTATCATGCTCTGTTTTCCTTTCTAAAGAAAAATCAACACAGAGAGAGACATAAATACTCACTTTAGGAAATAACAAAAAAACCAACTATCTCCTTTAGCTTAGGAACTGAGAGAAAATGGACTTGAAAAATGAAATCTAAAAATTAAAGTTTACTTTACCAGTGCTAACTCTAACAGATATAAGTATCTGCATTCAAGTTATGTAACTAAAGTTGACTGTTTTCAAGTAGAGTGGGAAACAATAACTTGCTGAAATGAATCAGTGTAAATTAAAAAAACAAAACCACCCACAAATCAACTTTAAACTTAATCAACTTAAGAGAATCCTTTCTTCCTTTCAAAATACCAACACGTTTAATTTTAATGTCTTAGAAAGATTGGTAAGACAAATCCGCCAAAAATCAGAATAAAATACTTGACATAAAACAAAAACGGAGCTTTTTGTGAGATCCAAACAGATTGTATTTCCAGTGCACCAGTTTATGATGCAGCTACCTTCCACCTCCCCTCCTCCCCACTTCATTTTTGGAAGAGAAGAAATAAGAAAACAATTCAACTTCCTGCAAAATGGAAAATGTTACTTCCTACTCAGCTCCAGATTTAGCATTTGGATTTCAAACATGATCTACGACTCTTAAAAATTTAACTTCGACTCCAATGCCAAAATAAAGTGTTTGATACACTTCAGTTTCTCTCATGCTTGATTTCCAGCCTTCCCTCTTCCCTTCTCCTTGCTGCTCATCTCCCCTAAAAACAGCCCAGGTTTTTTTGTCTCTGCAGGTGTCTGGAACTAAGACTCAAACTGATGCAGAGGACCTGCAGAGCCATTTCAATGTAACAGCAATATATGCACTGCAGTTAATATATGATAATCAACAAAGTTTGCACCCAACTGACATTTAGGTTGTTGACATTTTGGAATCTGAGAAAGACCAAAATAACTAGGAGCTAACATAGATATAATCCCAAGTTAGAATCTCGATTTTTGCTTGGCTCAGTCCCATACTTAAGCTTTAAAGTTGCTCAAGACAGTTTTGTTCATAATTCTAAACAGGATATACTTAAACATACAGCTATTTTTCTAAGATCATCAATTCAGTTTAATTCACTTTTATTTTAAATATTCTGAAAGACAGCTTCAAACTATCTTGCAACCTTTCAGCCATTCCACACTCTGTAAGCCACCTAAATATCTATTTTATTACTGCCTTTTCCCTCAGACTTTTCTCCTGTGTTACATACTAAGATTTCTGGAGCTGAAAGCTCAGCAAAGGCTGCAGTTAGCTGAATTTATGTCTGCAATTAATGTGAAATAATAATGTCCGATAAAAGCAAAGTAACTCATTTTTTTTCAATGAGGAAAAAAAGTTATTTTGTAACTTCTGAGCAGTACAGACAATGGTGAATGAAACTATAAATGCTTCAACAATGTCCCTTTACACTAACTGACGACTTCAATGACTATTTCATAACATACGAGGTTGCTGCAATCTTTCCACATGTGAGATGAGAACTCTCACCACACAAATGTCTCAATCAGAAAAAAAAACACCAATCTGTCTTTATTTTTTACTGAAATTACGCTACTTCATAATATCTAGAATAAGAACGTACAATGAAGTGTCACTACTATGACACTACATTATAAAGTGCTCTTTTTCTGGCTCTTGATTAAAAAAAGGAAACAGGTTCCAAACGTGCAGGCTAATAACCATTAATCACCGTTAGCCTGGAGTCTGGTGTCTGTCAGAAACCTGATTTTTATGTATGTGCATCCTAGCATAACATACAATTTGATACCATGAGTATGTGACACGATGGGCTGTATTGTGCTAGGCTGTGTTTATGGCAATTCCAAGAATGCTACAGAACTGACTATCTGCTTTGAAAACTAATTTCATAATGCAGTTTCTTACAGTTTTTACTCTTTTTATGAAAAATTATGACAATCATTATCATTTCACAATTTCTTATAAATTCATCAATAAAAACAAAGTTTATTGGAAAAACAACAAAAGGAAGTATAAAAAGAAACATAAAATATAATTTATACAACACTGATTGCCTTTTTAGGCTATGATGGACTTAGAATACAGAAGTACTTTCTCTTCCATTTCCAGGGCAAACATGGCACATGCCAGCTTTAAACACGTGGTGAGATCAACGGCCACTACAATGTGAACCTCCAAAAACTGGAGGCTTCCAAATCATAATTATCCACAACAACTGAACAAACAGCAGTAAAAAAATCATTGTGTTCTAAGCAGAGAAAGGATACTGATTCATACGCAACCCATGTGTGTTTTATCATCACCACAGTCCCTGATTGCAGCATCTCACATATATGAACGTTTTTTGAATGATCAGTTAAAAAATATAACATCTTGAGAAAAAAAAAGACATCTCACCCACTGCAAAGCTGCTTTTAAGCTCAGAGAGGATCTCTGCTCTTCAGTACACAGAGTAAAATTTTACTGATGGTGTAGTTCCTAATAATACTTACTGAACCAAAAGCTTCTCTAGCGTTTTAAAGCTCTTTTGCTGAGTAACAGAAGGCAACAACTGTTTGTAAGTAATAAAATACTTTCTGTGGCTAGAGCACAATAGTGCAGAAATTGACTTGGTCAGAAAAGAATGCCTGGATTCTGGTCAAATCTACAATATCTGCACTTTCTACACATTTCCTTTTTCAGTTCTCCAATGTAAAGATGAAATTATTTTACAACACAAAAATACACTGGCTTATGCAAACCACTCATTCAGAAGCACGCAAATGAACAACTTGCAGTTTTTTCATTCTGCAGCAAGAGCTGCAATTGGACTCCAATTAGAATTGATACTAAAACAGATAAAGGACAAAGGATACGTGCACAAAGAAGAAAGGCAGGAAGGAGAAGATGGTATTCCAGAGCTTTTGACATTTCTCAGTGTAGTCCAAGAAAACACAGAAGCCTGGTTCCACAGTGGTATGGCTTGCACCAGCAAATGCATGCTCATTCAATACTGCATGCATTCAATACACATTCAACACCTGAAAAGTGGATCTTGCAACTGTTTCACAAAACATAAACATTTAAGCCTCTTTTTTTCTTTATTCTACTCACATAGCATGCTTTGGTGGAGTCAATTTTGCATCACCAGGCCATAGGCACTGAAAGGCTGTAAAAGTTTTAAGACCCTTCTTGATCCAAAGAACAGAAATGGATTTTACTGGCAGACAGCACAATCAAACAACTGAGACTCCAGGAAGACTAAAGCTGCAGGGACCTTCTCCATGTGCCATTGTTCAGTCTTGTCTGCTACAGCAATTGGCAGTATGTTGGCAATCAGCTGAAAGGCATCTTGTGACACATCAGCTGTTAAAACAACTTATAAGAACCTCATAAATTTCCCTTTGCAAAGAAAGGCATAAAATCTTGGAAGTCTACAACAGTTTGTTCTGGAAAGATGCAAGAAGTTTACTGTTGAGGGGAAAAAAAGTGTATTGCACTTAAAAATGCTCTTGCTAATTGCTCTGATTCTTCTATCTAAGTATCATTTAAGGAATGCAGATCTTACTTTTGGGACCCATTTCACGGAACAGAGGTGCCAAATCTACATTTAACAGTGAAATTCACTTCCCCAGTAGACAAGAACAGCTCATAAATCTTATAGGCAGCTTTTGGAAAAATTTGCTTCAAGGAATGATAAAAATGTCATTTGTACCTTTTTATATCAAAATTTATATAAAAAAATTATTTTTGACTGCAGCATGCAGGATTTCTCCTGACTCTCCTCTGGAGAACAAAGGCTGCATTTTTGGTACTTGGCACATCTTGGTGAGTCTCAAACTGCACAAGATGTATGCTGTGGCTGGTATTCTTCACCTTTCCCAAAGGCTTTGAATTTGTTCAGGCCTTCAGGTCTCAAGCATTCCTGCAAAGCCAACTAAGACTTAAGGCCGTACTCCTTCCACTTTACATGCAGCACAAGTTAGTCCAAGAACTGGGAAGAAAGACAAGGACATGAAGTGTCTCCTACAAAATTCTTCCTCGATTTTAAGGTAGTTCTGGAGAAGAGATGATAGATAGTACAAGTACTTCACAGCTATTTAGGGCTGGTTAACACCGTCCATAATCAGGGAAGAAAAATTCTCTCACCTAGGTCATCCAAGAATTTACACTTTTTTCTACAGGAAGTCTGTGCCCCGTGAGTCAAGCATTTTTCTCAGGTTTTTTGGCAGGAGCAGTCCATAATGCTTCTCTAGAATTCTTATGATTTTTGAGCTCACAGTGCATCAAGCCATTCCTAATGCCATTTTGAGGAACACCACAGTCTATGAAAGGATAGTCTATGGAAGTTTCAGAAAGACAACAAAGGCAAAACAAAGACTGGAGGAATTGCTGCCTACTTAGCACAACCCACTCAGCCTGTGCATTTTGTGAATTACAGAGAGTAGTATGAAAAAGCATCAAAACAACTTAAAGAACAGACAAACGTATGAAGACTTAGGACAGCTACATATTGATAATCAATATGCCCTTACAAAGAGATACAATTTTTCATATACCATATAAATGAAAACTGGAAGGAGTCAGCAGTTGCCTTACTTCATTCCTACACAGTTCGAACACTTCCCAGAAAACTCTGACACTTGTCAGTCTTGAAGACAGCATGCAGAGCATTGTTCCCATATCCAATGTGATAAAAAACTGGCACACTACAAAGTACAACATTTTTGTTGCTCTGACGCCCAAACCTTCCAGCTGGACTAGAAAGAAGTAGACTGGGATTTCTGCTGTCACAAAACCAGTCCAGAAACAGTCTTTTGTAGTTTTCTGACAAATATTCCACCCATATTTTCAGTTTCTTTAAATCAAGGCAGAAGAAAAAAAATGTTCTTGATATTGATAGACCATATAAACTTATTCATGAAACCAAACATGTTAAAAAATGGATAAAAAAAGGAAGTTGGTAGACAAACAGGAAAGCAGAAAAAAACACAAAAAAGTACATGAAGACAAAAGTTCATAGGAGTAACAGGACTACACAAATATTTCCTAAATTAAAATTTTTAAATGTATAATCAACGATTTATGGTTGGATTCAATGATCTTCTTTAGAAGTCTTTTCCAACCTTAATGATTCTGTGATCCCATGAAACAACAAAGAGATTGATTAATCTCCCTGGTATTCTACTACACTACAAATCAATTTAATCAGCTTTTTCAAACAAGAAAATTTCCTAGATTTAAATGAAGTTTTATCTACAATAATTTCTTTGAATTATTAAAACCAACATATTTGCAAACAGCTATGCAAAGTACTTTTTTTATTTTAGTACTGATATTCAAGCACCAACAGTAAAATACATTAAACACTACACTGGCTCCAGGGAAAAAAAATCAAAACCAAACCACTACTAGAGCTAACTCAGGATGAAGTTAGCATCCTCATTTATTATTCCACAGAAGCAACAACAAAGAAGACCCAAATCAAACTCAAGAAGTTTGTTTTCAAGAGAAGAAAGATAAGAGCTGTTACATTTTCTTCCTTTCTCTTTCTTCTTTACAAGCACAGCAAACTTCTTTAGGTTACTAGGACACGTGGTCACTCAACCACGGCCTTCATGTGTCAAATTGGGGTACTTAAAGACAATAGATGTCATAAAACCAACACACTCTACGATTTGAACAGATATTTCTGCAAGTGCCCTTCAATCGGCGGCAGCATCTCACCACGCTCCCTTCACTTTCAAAAGCGAGTCTGGTTCAAGCGATGAGCACTCTGAGCATTGGATGAGTTACCACAGTAAATAAACACTTGCTGCTTTTGTCACACTGCAGCACACTGGAGAGCAGGAACAAACTCGTCTCTGCCCAAGCCCAGAGGTCTGACGGCAAGTAAAGGGTCCTTTCCATCATGTGCAAACAGTTTATTTCAGGAAAGGTGAAGATAATTGTTTTGTCTTTCAATTCTTACACTATCCAGGGTACCAGCCTCCATAAGCACATACATCCCACTGAGAATGGCCTGGCCTGCACACCGTATTCAGCAATCATACTCCAGAATCTCACTATACTGGAAATTACAGGAAAGAAAATATTTATCTACTGACTCTGAGCACAATTGCAACTGCCATGCTTCCAGGGTATCTGAAAGGAGTTTATTCATAACTGTTTTCTGTGCTAATGATAGAACAAAAAGCAGCAAGCACTGAAACAAGACAGTGAACAGAATTCCATCTATAAGACATTTTACCCGCACCATGTTTCAAAACTAAGCTGGCTGGAAGAAGTTTATTTCATAATAACACAAAAATATTATAGCAGTCTCTAGTTCTGTAAGTTCTGTAAGTTTTATAAGAGAAAGAACAGGAAAACAAACTTTTAGCCTACTAAAACTATTTCCACTTCCAGATGTTGACTCAATCTTTTCGTATCTCTTTAGTATATTTTCTGCTAGAAGCTTTGAAGTTCAAGAGCTGGAAATTAAAGGCAAGAATAACTTGTGTAAAAACTGTGTGTGAATGCACATATTCTTGAGAAATAAGAGTGGAGTAACTATGCAAATACTTAACATCCACCCATGGGAATAGACAGACTTACATAACTCAGACATACCTATACAATAACTGCAGGAAATTCACAAGGAATTCACAGGGATTCGTAAGGAACTGTAACTGAGAAAAAACCCAACTTGACCAATACCCTGTAAAGCACCTTTGAACCCTTAATGATCAAGACAACGATTGAGTATAAACACTCTTTTCTTACCTCATAAGGCAGTTTATCAAAATATCCGTTAGTCGACCATTCCCTGAGGGTAACGATGCTGAACTGTTTATTAAGGGTGTCCATTCCACAGCCATACTTCTCTTCATCCTCATCTTCATCTATATCATTCATATCAATCATTGAAGTCTTTAGTGAAAGCACGGGTCTCTCTTTCACACCATGCAGCACCACTGCATCCAATTCAGTGTAATAGTCCAGAAGAGAGCTGTTCACTTCCAGTCGGATTAGATTTGTGGGAAAGTTTATCTGTTTGATACAAGGTGTGAACTGCCGAGCCTGAGGACCATTCACCTTTGTAGGTGCCTCAGACCAAAGTACTTCCCATCTGTGAAAAAAAAGAACAATTACACACACACAATACAGTATAGGGATTAAAATCAAAGTTACTAAAGCAATTCCTGAACACAGTAAAAGGGCAGCTTCTTCTGTCAGAAGTATTTAACAAGTGAGAAACACGGCTAAAAAGACAACAAAATTTACGTTTTCCCTAGATTTGATAAATATCCTAAGGATGAATTTTAACAGGACACGCTAACCCATGACCTCAGCATATTTTTTCTGCATCGTTAAACAACAAAACAAGCTGTAGACTCATAGCCGCACACTTGTTATGGTTACTGGTGCACAAGTTTCTCTAACATCTCACAGGTAAGATAATCATAACAAATGGATTACAGATGTCTTCGCAATGATGGCATGTTGGCCTAAGTATACAAGGAACAGTCTTGCCATGTAACCAAAGCATGCAGTCATCTGACCTCTCTTATTTTCCACAAAACAAAACAAAGAAACCCCAAACCCCACAGCTCACTCTTTAACATCAAGCCTGTCTAAATTACAGTATTGCAAGTTACTAAAAAAATAATCTAAACTTTACCTTGTTTACCTGTCTAGACAAACGAAATATTCCTTATAAGAGTAGTTCACTGTCAAATTAGCAAAGAAAGTAGAATCTTCAAGTCAGTTTTGAAAGGGACCTTTGCAAAAACCGCTAGGATTTCCAAACTGCACAACTGAGTTTTTCTCCTCTTTGGTCCAATGGCAGAAGGAGGTTCAGGGCATGCATAAGATTTTTGTACATACATCTTCACTTGCACACACAGACCTCAAACTTCCTCCAGTAAGTGACAGGGAAACCTGTCTCCAACTCAGTAATCTGGAAGAACCAAGAATCAAGTCTTATATTCCTTAGGTCTTCAGCTCTTCCAGACTTGCCAAAAGGCCTGAAAACAGAAACGTGCTCTTTATATCCGCATGAGTTCTCATCCAGTGAATGGAAATCCTTCAGTCACTGATGCCCATGTTTTTCCTCCCTCGAGTCTAGTTAATTCCTAAAGAAGGAAGCCTCCAGCAGTCAGTGCTGCTACTCCCTTTGACAGTATGCCTACCTCGATATCAATCCACACACTTCCACACTTTATTCCATACTCCATCTCTTTTTGATCACCTCAGTCCTAGCTTCAAAAATTTCTCTTAGACTACTTGTTCTGGCACATGCATCTCAGAAGCACTCTATCCCCAGTACCTCAGCATCTTGGCTTTCCCTACCAGATTCCATGCAGGGGCGAGGAGAAGGAGTGGAGAGGAACAACAATTAAAAAATAAAATAAAATCAAACATGCTTTATTTGCAGAACAACATTGCACACGGTATAAGATTTAGAAGCTTGATATTTGTTACTAGGAAAATTAAGAAAATTAAATAGGAAAAAAAAGAGGAAAATTAACCATATGGGCTGAAACTTCCATTTCACAATTGACATTTTCAGGTATGCACAAATAAATTTTCCTATCCTATATCAAGCTGCTCTCTAAGTACCTTACAGTAGAATGAGAGGCTTCCATAAGTCTTATCTCAAAAGAAAAAAAAAGTCATGAACTAAAAACAAACATGTAAGACATGAACATCTGGCACATCAGAAAGTACTTATGTAGGAGAGTGGAAAATTCTACCCTAAAATTAACAGTTTTCATAAGAGAGACTTAGTCATAAGAAAAGATTTCATTAATACATGAAATTAATGTCAACTCCTGGCAAAATACCGTGAGTAGTCCCACTGTCACACCCTCTCACACAGGTCAATTCTCTGAGCAAATACCTAATGTCAGCAATGCACATGTGATGTTTCTTGAACACATTCATATCACCACCTGAAATTTTGCTTGGACACTTCCATGTACCCACTCAAGCCATCCTTAGGGAAACTCAAGGCTATTTTTTCACTAATTTAGCCAAGCTGGACCATCAGTTTCTAACAGAATGGGTCTCAGTTACTGACTTTTCCTTTGGTACCCTGAAGAGAGGATTATCTAGCAGTAGTAGAGCTCTAGAAAAAAAAAAAGCATCTGGAGATCTAGGTGCACCAAATTGGAGCACAATAATCAACTACAGCTAGCAGTATCTGTTTTCCAGTCTTTGTAATAAACTAGAGAAAATGAAAGGCATGTAGGATGACTTTACAGTCTTGTGAAATTCCACATTACATACCAAATACTGACGAACAACAAAACCAGTGACAATTTTCCACTGTCCTTGTCATATTCTTCATCAACAGCTCACCAATCTAACTTTAAAGGAGTTAGCTCTTGGTTTATCTGGAAAACCTCAAGTCAATCAGGTTGATTTGATGTTCTTCTCTGCCTTGGTGGCACTGCACACAAGAACAAACAACAGCAATCGCTCTGAGTCAGGGCTGGTAGGTTCTTCCCAAGTGCAGGTATACTCAACACACCCATTACTGCAACTGGAAGTGATCTCTGCATCTAGGGTCACACGCGTGATACTTAATGGGCTACACATAATCTGAATGGGAGTGAAGAATTCACAGTGGGATCAAAAATCCAAATTTCCAAGAGGCTTCAGTAGGAATTGCATGTCTTCTCTTCTGGAGCATTCTTTTTTTATGGTTACCCATTTAAAAATCTTCCATAAGAAAGGCATTTTTACAGTCAATCCTGGTTTGAGGGTATATACCAAAATCAGCTGCCCTAACAAGGTTGCCTGTATTTGTTCCAAACTTAAGGTGCTCAATGAACTATTTAACTCAAAACAAAGAGAAACTGAATCTCAATAAATTGTTAGGGAAGTTGAAGGAATCTTGCCCATTCCCTGCCCTCAGTTAAATAGATAACTCTCAAAAAAAAAAAAAAAAATCAAGCAGCATCAAATGACTGCAGGTAGCACATTGTTTGTCCTCACATCTCTCAGATATACAATAACTATCAAAAATGTTGCAATGAGAGTGCTTTGATAAGAAGGTTTCACTAGCACTGTGCTAGAAAGCCTCAGTCTTTGCAGTGCCATGCAAAGCCTGAGTAAGAGTCAGCAACATCTGTATTATTTTCTCTAGTGGTTAAAGCAAAGGAGGACTTTCTGTGAGTTTCTCCATTTAGTTTTAATGGACTCGCTTTTCCTATTAAATTTCTCTCTATCTCACGAAGATAGACAAGAACTCATTCTGCTCTGATACTGAAGTCTCCATATACCTATAAGGTAAAAAAAAAACTAAGAAAAAAAAAAGATTCCCATTCCCCTTCCCTCACCAGGAAGGAAAATAGAGTCTAGTGATTGCTAGACTGAGAATCATATTTGCAAGGTTTATGTTAAATGAGAATACATGTTTAATGCTTGCTAAACTTTTGTTGTCCTAATGCTGTTGGAAAGGTTTTAATGGCTAGGATGATGCCTGAGCAGACCTGATTACTTCCAAAGACATGTATGTAAATAGGAGAGAGTCTTTGGTAAAGACTCTAGGAAAAGCAAACACATTTCTCCCTAGCAAGACAAGATCAAACTTTGCTTGCAATCTAATGAGATTTCTTGCATTGTCAAATTGAGATTGGTGTAGAAAGTAGTTTTCTCTTTCCTGTTTCTTTTTCCTCCTCATATACCCAGAAGGCTTACTCTTGGTGATTCCCTAATGGCTTCTTCAATGTAAGCCCTTTGAAAACATTTTGATATTCCTAATAGTTAGTTGTTGTTAGACATTGTTTAAAGGGAAGCTGTCAAGCAAAAAATTTTTTCAGAAGTTTTTCAACTTTTTCCTTTCTTAAAAATAACTTTGCTTTTTAAATTTGGAATATAGAAGAAAAAGTTCACCCTTGTTTTTCTGTTTTGGTCTTTTTTTATAACTTAATTTGACAGTTTCTTTTATATCGTATATTTTACAGTGACACTGTATATTAATGTGCTTCTATAAAAGCTCAAAACCAGAGATTCCTAACTAGAGTCTGGAATGTGTGGCCATGCTTGGGGTGATGTTTCATAGCACATATCCTTATTGCTACGTGACAATTACCTCTTCAGTAGGTTAGAGATTTTGTCTAGTGATTAATTTTTCTTGTTTTCTACAGATAAAATGTAACACTGATTAGGTTGTTTCTCACAGGTGAGATACCACGGTCATTTGTCTGGAGGCAGTTCCATTCTGCCTTGTGTGTTCCCGCCCTTTATTTCTATTTAATTTATTTTATTTCATGTTGTTTAGACTTTTGCTAGAAAATTGAGCGTGGCTCAGCATTTCCTAGCTTAGCTCTGTTTGCTGTATGCAAAGTTTCTTTCTCTTTCTGAAGGTCTTGAAGCCTGTAGAGGCAGAAGCTGCTGCAAAACAGAGGAGCAGGCTAATGAAGATGGACACAGTAAAAGGCTCCCGCTCCTTCCATTAGGAAGTTCATTGTATTTAAGCAGTACAATGCTAATTCAGATGGGAATGTTGCAGATTTGTTTGCTGCCAGCCAGGATAGGGATCAAAATGTTTGACGAAAAAAAACTACCCCCCCTTCTAAAAAAGGGGAGTGAAACCAGAAAGGTAGTGTACTGAATGTAAAATATGATCAGTTTTTACTTGCAGAGAGCAGTGTTCAGATGGTTCGTTCACTCTACCTTTTATTCCCTGTGAATCTCAGATCAAAACACCCAAAACACTGCTGATACCATCAACACATTAGAGTGTGATAAGGAACCTTCGGGGCTGTATCTCACCTATGTGTAACACACAACCTAAGTTCTAGGCATTTGCATCCTTACTTAAAACTTGTTTTGACATTTTCAGGGAAACAGCTTTTTCTTGTCCAGATGCCTGTCACAGAAGAATGAATTCTGGGTTCATGGAATACAGTCATTTCTGAGAAATCTCTGAAAAGCTCATGTAAACAGGGCAGTTATTTGAAATATCTGGAAAAGAAATTTTTTTCTCGTCACTGAGGCTAGCTGTATCTTATCTATTAATCTAATAACACCATGAGAAATAAAGTCAAGTCTCTTGGTTGGGGTCAGCTCACGCCACTATCAGGTGCAGTTGTCACCACCACACCTTTGTAGAGCTCTGCCTCTTCCACTGGCTGAAGTTTGGTGACAACTCATTGTTGTCAACAAACCCTAAGCATACATAATGCGCACCACTGTAGAAAATCAAGGCCATATTAGTGGCCATCATAACAAAACACAATCAAAAATACAGATTGATTTCTTCCCCACATAAAAACTGAGACTTCATGTCACAGTATTCCCTCAATCTCACGATATTATTTTTTTTCTTGGGCTTTCTGCACTCTGATAATTCATGTAACATATCTGTACACGGACAGTTGGTATAGTTTAAGGAATTACCAAACACTTCTCACCAATCAAGGTCTGAACGGTACAAATGAAAAGCACAAAAGGTCTCCATGTGTTAAAGCAGCAATTTTGCTGACATTTATGATTTTTAAAAATTGTTTTAAAATTTAAAAATTGTGAAGGAGATTGACACAGTGCCTTCTGTGTTTAAAGCAGCAAAAAATATGAGGACAGAAAATCCTCACCTGGATGCTGGTTAAACCACAATGAAAAAACTTCAAATTAACTGTCATGTTTTAACCATTAGGATTATCTAGAAACAATTACAGGCCCTCCGAAAATAAATGCTTATTCTCATCCATGAAGATCTGACCCCATCTCAACAAACACTCCGAATAAAGCTCACCTGAGCCATTGTCATACAACGCTGTGACAGCAGTATTCAGTGCACCAGCAGCAAAGAAACACGACCAAAGGCCTCTTTCTGAACACCTGCATGAGTCATTCTTCCATGCAACTGAAGCACAAAGTGAACACATGGGACAACTATGTGGGTGTTAGCCATTTTTCAACTAGAATATATAAAATCCTCTTGAGCAAGTACTCCGGTACACCAGCTCCTTACAGAGCCTCTCGTAGGCTGCAAGCTTTTGCACACAGAAAAGTCTTGGATGAGATGATGTTTTAAATATTAAACAAAGAGAAAAAAAGATGACTTAGCTAGACTAGTACAATCCACTAAACATTTAAGCACATCTCAAATGTTTTCCTCTCAACATTTCTGACTCCACCATTAATTTGGCCTTCTTTTCATATCAAAGTAGGAACAGGTGAAAAAGAACCTTAATGACCTGCTGTAGTGGGTTTCTGTGGCTGGGTTTTGGCAGCAGGGGGAGGCTACAGGGGTGGCTTCTGTTAGAAGCTGCTAAAAGCTTCCCTGACCTGTGGATCCAATGCCAGCCGGCTCCAGGATGGGCTTCCTTCCACTGGCCAAGGCCAAGCCAATTAGGAGTAATGGTAACGCCTCTGTGATAACATATTTAAGAACTGAAGGTTGTTGCACAGACAAAAATTCCAGCCAGGGAAGAGCAGAGTGAGAACATGGGAACAACAATGCAGACACCAAGGTCAATGCAGAAGGAGGGGCAGGAGGTGCTCCAGATGCCAGAGCTGAGGCCCTGCAGCCTGTAGTGCAGACCATGGTGGAGCAGGTGGATATCCAAAGGAGGCTGTGACCCTGTGGAAGGCCCAGGATGGAGAAGGGTTCTGCCAGGGACCTGCAGCCCGTGGAGAGGGAAGCCCACGCTGGAGGAGGATTTTCCGAGGTAGGACTCGGGGCCCCTGGGGGGGACCCACATCCATACAGCTCATCTGTGAAGGACTGCACCCCATGGAGGAGTGACCCATGGGACAGCAGTTTCACAAAGAACTGTTGCCTGTGGGATTGACTCACACCAAAGAGGTTCAACAAGCATCTCCTGTGGCAGGGACCCCATGGGAGCTGTGAAGGACTCCTCTCCCTGAGCAACAGCATAAACAATAACTGATTATAATCCCTGCACCACTGGGGGGGGGGGGGGGGGGGGGGGAGAAGGGCATGAAAGGAAGGAGGGGTAGGGGGAAGGTGTTTTTAAGATTATTTTACTTCTCACTCTTTTGCTCTGATCCTGTAAGTAAAAAATAAAGTAATATCCCCATTTTGAATACGTTTTGCCCCTGAAGATAGTCAGTAAGTGACCTCTCCCAGCTCTTCACTCATGAATTCTTAGCTGTTCTTTTTTCTCTCCTCTGTCCAGTTGCAAAGGGGAGTGAGAGAGCAGCTTTAGTGAGTACCTGGCATCTGGCCAGGGTCAACCCACTACACCTGTCCTTTCTATACTGGTGTTCAGAAACAGATCCATAGTCAGCTGATAAAACAGAACAGCACTGGAAGGTTTTTTATTAACAAGGTGATTTAAAAATGAGTATCAAAATAGTCAGAAGAGGAAAACAAGGTTCTACGTGCCTTTTAAGTAAGTAGGACATGGCCTTTTTTAACAGAAGAAAATAATATGCCAGTTCTTCAAGACCAAAACATCAGTTAAACAAGGAATCATCTGAGATTACAGCAGCATTCCATCTTCAAAAAAACCCCTATTCTTAGCTGACATCTCAGAGAACTTTTGGAAGTGAGAACAAGGGACCAAGAACTGAAGCAGAAAAGAGATCGCGCCCTTGCAACTGTTCAGATTCCCCTCATAAAGGTGAGCAAATGAACAGAGAAAAAATATTGCATACCTCATGTGGAGAAAAGGTCCCTTTATCTTCCCTTCAAGACACCATGCATAAGACATGTTTGTCTCCTTCAGAAGAAAGGAGACAAACCAAATGTGCAGCCCTGAACAGACAAGTGCTGCTGAGGGAAGGTAAGCCAAAAGAAAAAAGTCCTTCTAACACTTCTCTAGCATCAGGACTACCAAGTACTGAAGAGGCAGCACAGAGAACTGGTTCCAAGGATCCCTGAGACAACCTTTTTCTAACCAGAAATGTTATTAACCTGTGCAGGCGGGCAAGAAGGTATTCTTGCCTACAAATTAAAATGCAGGGTCCTACAGAAGCTTAATCTTTTATTATGAAGAAGGGAGTCTGAGCTCTCACTGCTCACTCCTCAAGAGGAGTCATAAAGCACATACCCATAAGTTTTATATTAGTATTTTCACTTCCATCTCCTTTTACCTCTCTGAACAATTTTCTCTTCTTTTTTTAGCGCACCTTACAAAGTAGCTCCTTCAGTTAACATTTCTTGAGCTTTCCCCCAACACCTCTCAGTCTTTACCGAGGCGTACTGTTTTAAGAACTTAAACCTAAACAGACATAAAATAGCATTAGCTTATCAATCAGAACTATATCTTTGTGATGCCCTGAAGCATCCTATGTTACAATTAGCCTAAGGCAATATTATCAAGTTACAGAAATAACCTCTATATAATGTGCTACATCATAAAGAAGTAAAAATCTACATCATAAAATAAAAAAGTAAAAAGAAAGTTCACAGACTAATCGCCCAAAAATTATTTCACATTAGGTTCTAAACTTGAAAGTCTTAAAAGCTGCCTTCACCACATACCATCCTGCAAATAGGTTCTGTGTTACAGTGCCAAATACACTCATTCTTCTGAAGTTAGGTGGCCTATTACTATTAGTTTGACCCATCACTGTTCCTTGAATTTGTATGTTTTTGAGCTATACAAAACATTCTCACTAGAAACTTGTAAACCAAACAACTACTCTTAGGAACAGTATATGACAGAATCATACAAAAGATATTAACTGGGAATTTTGAATACATAACATAACATCCGATTTTCCAACAGTTTTCCAATGAGCATCAATGGCCTAGTATTAGGAAGCAAGGGGTACTAAGTTAGACCTGTAAGTATGCTTTTTAGCTGCATCTGTAAAAGGCAAGTCAGGAAAAAACACCCAATATCCAAACTAATACTAGTTATACCACCAAAGTGTGCATTTCAAAGTAATACAGTATTTGCTGGCATATTATTTTCTAGAAGATACATCTTCTTTTATCAGCTCTCCCTTCCTTTATAGCTTTGGTATCATTTAATCTCTTCTGATACGGAGTACTTTGATTGCACACACTGATAGCTTTTCCCAATGCTTTTGCCCACTATGTACTTTGACCTATTCTCTTTCTCCTTCCATTTCTATTTCCTCACCTCCTCACTAAGAGCTTCACACCTCATACAAAGTATTTTATTTTACTATATTACCACTCCCCAGGTCACCATCTTCCTGACCCCCCATTTGAAATTTCATCAGGACTTTCTACTATGAGGAAAACCAACAGGATCAAATCAGCTTCTTTTAGCCTACGCAATGAGTGTAAAAACAAAGTGCAGCTCACACCCTTTGATCAGACCAAAAATAAAGATCTGACAAATGGCTTCACCTTTTGTCTGACTGTTCTGTGCTTCTGGTTTTAGTCTCATTTCCATATGAATAGTTACAGTGCCTGATTATACTATACACGCAACCTCAAGCATACAGAGAAGAAAGTCTATGGCTACGTGAAGCAGGGTGATACAGCAACCGTGAATCCTCAGCTTCTTTTACACAATTTGCTCTTATTGGAGGAAGAACTCAGACCTGCCATTTCAAAAGTGTTTTCTGTACAGACATAATCATTACTGCTCATAAAAATTCCAACACAAAAACTATCATTACACAAATTAAATTTGATATTAGGAGCTGCATTAATTCCTACAAAACATCCACATCTCTGAAGTTGTTATCAAAACATGTCACCACAGTTTTAAAAACATGCAGAAATAAAGTAAATGTTAGTGGGTCAGATACAAAACAGATAAATATTAGGAAGTAAAGTTCACTAAACAGCACTATTTGTAGCATTTAACATCTTACAGGAAAGCATAAGGCAGAAAAGAAAAAAATTACCTTACTTCAGCTGGTGGATTTTGAGAGTAAGGATTTGCAGAGCATGCTAAAATCCTGACTACAGCTCCAGGATGATAGGTTTCCAGAATGTGCACTGCAGTGGGATAAACCGGTTCTTCAAAAGCAAGTTCCACATAGTCTTGGCTACAGAAGGTGGATGGCGTCCTCTTGAACGGCAGCCGAGCACTGGGGCAGCGATCCCACCAGGTCCCGTAAGTTCGAAAGACAGCAGTCTGAGTAAAGTCACCAGAACTAGGGTACACGTTTGGAATACCCGCTAAATTCCACATGGTATACGACATGCTGTTTTCACTGCCATAGTGAGAGCTGAAATCCAACACTTCTTTGGCATACTGAACTATTTCAACGTTGATAGGTAAGGCTCGGGTGTTTGATTCAATCGCCCTCCGACTGTTCATTTCTCCTCTCGTCGCTGTCCTAGCTCGGCGCCGAAGGCACATATAGTAAAACATGCTCAGAACTGTTAACATGGGAAACACTGGTGGCATCTAGATATGACTTAGGAAGATGCAAAAGGTCAAGAGTCCTTTATAAGGTGCATTAACTGCTTGTGGTGTTCAGGAAAAGAGCTGATAAAACAGAATGAATAAACGTAGTGAGAGGATACAACATTCTTAGAAAGCAAATTGTGCTCTTTCTAATATCCTCCTAAACAAAGTACTGCCACCAAAATACTAGTAAACTATTAGATTTTAAGGTAATTGTTTAGTTGGAGGTTACTAAGTGTGGCTTCCCATTTACTGTGTCTAAAAGAATACTGTGAAGAAACATTAGACAAAACCTGCCCTCAAGCAACAAAAAAACTAATGCTTAAATCTAGCATTATTTTCAGGGATTTATAGGAGAAAAAAAACTTGCACTGACTTAGGGAAGTGAAATCAAGTATGAAATGAAATTTGGCCCTTGCCGTGAACAACTGTAAAAGAGTATCTTAAGACAGAATTTCACATTATGAAGATACAGCTTTTCAAAACCATTGTGAAAAGCATTTTCTTAAAAGTATTGTGAATGGTATTAAGAGTGAAAAGAGCAAACTTTGGGCTGTTAATCTAAACCAAAAACTTAATGCACTGCTTCCTCTATCAGAGTACTACTCTGAGAAAGACTCACAAAAATATTGTCTTTACCATATGAAGTTGTCCATGACAGCATACACCAATGATAGAAGGGTCACCAGTCTCCTGAAGGATGCTCAGAATTCATTAACAACATCATCTGCCTTTAGGCCATGCAACAAAGTAAGTCTTCAAAAGAGTCCTGGCATCAGAAGCAGAAGTTCTCACAGAAAGCATTTTACTTCTGAAGAGAAAATTTTTTTTCACTTATGTAACAATTCCATCAAACATAAAATGTACTAGAGCTGCATACTGTTAAGCTAGTTAAAAAAAAACCACAAACAAAATCAAACAAAAAACAAACAACACAAAACATACTAATAATTAAGGATACCAGTGTGTTTTACAAAGTCTGCACCAACACAAGTAAAACAATCAAATAAGGAGGTTTAACAATTAAAAAAAGCTAAATTCAAGGTAAGTCACTTTACTAAAGTTTTTTATTTACAACAGTGAAGAAACATTTATAGCTGAATGTTGGCTACAGGACACAGAAGGGCTGTATCATATTGCCTGCTCATAAAGGTCCTCTTACATATGCTGGTTCCATATTTAGCAGCCGCTCCATACCTGTGTGATGCAAACCGTGAGGTTTACCAATATACAACAAAATATGCAGCGTATTCTCTGGTTTCCACTGACAGTACACAACACACTTGGGCTATGAATTCACATCCTCCACTAGCACAAACCATTTCTCACAAACTGGCCCTCTGATTACCTTGTTCATCAGCTTTAATAGCAGCGAACAAGGAGTAATGCCTGTAACGTGTTAAGAGGCCAAAAGAGGGATGACTAAGCACGTCTCAAAATAGAATAAATGTTTCTTCAACAGCCTGTACTGGAGTTGCCAATTAGTTTATCACAGGATTACATGCTGTGGTAATCTCTGAACCAACAGACGTGACTCCTATTGCAGAAGACAGCTCGAACAAGAACTAACACCACGCCTCACACTGCCAGGCAGACAAACCACATATTCAGTGTTTGCAATGGGTACAAGCAAGACCACACTTTAGAGTTTTTGGAAGCATAAGCTTAAAGTAGGGTAAATAATTAAACAAATGGAGACTTTTGTATGTCTCTACACAAATTCACCGTGTGTGTTTCTCGGGTCAGTTGCTTGTTTCCCATACTTAAATACACACATACAAACAGCTCTCTTTCATTTGAATGTTTCCAACAAGGTGGCGCTTGGGGTAACAGATAAGGACAAGCTGCACTATTTGGCCCTCTTACCTATCACAGAAAGAAAGTTTACTAAAGTGTTCACTTCTCACTTCTTTGTCTCTTCTATTATTAGCCTTTTGTTTAGTTCCTGTCCTTCCTTTTTAGATGTTGACACAGCTGTTAACAACATGAATTACTCCTGAAATTCAGTGCAGAAGGGAATGCATAAGACAATATGCTGGATCTACATCAAGCTCCCCTGGAATATCAACAATCAGTAATGTCACAATTCCCCCAGGCTTGAACCATCTTTTAGAAAAGGCACTGGGAAAAAAAACAGCACAATTCCGAATCTCTCCTTCTTAAAAACAAACAAACAAACAAAAACCCCACCCAAAACCCCAAAATAAACAACTGAAAACTGCTATTTTAGTTTTTCAAAGCAGAGACGCTGTAAGATGTAAGTGAAGCTTACAAATACATTGTCCTTCCAGTTTTTTCCTTCTTATAAAGAAAAATCTATTTACAGAATATGCCAAAAGACATTAAACTTCAACAAATGTACTGTTATAAAGCCCTGGAATCATGAGTAGATCGGCATGAACGTCACAGTCTAAGTCAAAATTTCACCAATTAACATGATTTGAAGGCTGCTCCATGGAAATTATGGCTTTCCAGATCTCAATTTCATGAATCATTCGGCTAGGGTACTTCAAGATCAGGTGGGAATCACTTTATCTCACATACACAACCTACACAACTTCGTGTCTGCACTGCAAACTCGAGGCTGCCTCTGGCCACAGCCCGGAGCTCCCACAGTGTTGCTGTAAAACCCAGCTGTGCTCCTTATCAGCTCGTCAAAAAGCAGCATAATCGTGGGGTGGTTCAGAGCTGTACATCAACGAGCTGGCCACTTTAAACCAGACCAGGTAACTTGAGATCATGCTGCAGATCTTCCATTAGCAGAAATATTAATCTGGGTCATTCCCACTCTGGAAATGTGATTATTTCATAAAACCTGCAAAAATTTCATATCCTTGACACTGACACAACTTTATCAGTTTTGGCTGGTACTAGTGAACAAGCTCAAAACTAAGTACGTAGGAATACAGAGCTTTCATAAAAATGTGTTAAACAATAGAAGTGGAGGTAAATTAGTTCTGAAGAGTTTAGAATAATAAAGGATTTAGTCGTTTGCAACAAGTAAGAGGAAACAGAAAATTATTCTAAAAGAAGGATTAAGTAAGTATTAGGACTACAATACAAATAGGAAGTCTTCTTCTGGCATTTTAAAACAAGCATTAATGATTATGTGGAGTTAAAAGACCAATGAAAAATTGCTCCAGAGGTTAAAGGATAACAAGCTAGTGAAAGAATTACATTAAATACAGTTCAGTAGGGTCAGATGATACACAGAGATTTTTTTCAAGAAACTAACACAGGTCAAGCCAATTTCTAATTAAAAGGATTTAACTTAGCAAAAAAAGATAAAAATGCAGACTCCGATCTATGCAAAGCATCAAGACAAACAGCTCTAGAGCAGAGCAATTCATGTACATGCAAATTTTATGTGGAAAACTCCTCCCACTCACAAACCGCTTGATTATTTTAAGGAGATCCATTTAGGCCCATGTAACTATGTCTTCCAATTTCTGGCAGCGTCCTTGGCCTGTTGCATATTATTGATTTTCTTTTTACAGGCATAAGTATGCCAAACTGAAGATTAATAAAGGTTTCTTTTAAATGCATCTTTTTATCCTCCTCCCAAGCAGCAGCCTTCTACTTATTTGGTTTCTTTCATATCATAATTTTTTCTGTCAATTCCATTAAATTGACTGAAATGTTGCTACTAAACGCTAGAACCTTCAGCAGCCACCAGAGACTAGCACAGAAGACACCAACAGTTTTATTAGAAACAAAAAGTAATATGCTATGAGCATACAGGAACATTGTGAGGTGCTATCCTATGCCTACATGTTCATTTTGCACTTCCAGGCTGGATCCAGTTCCCAACCTCTCTCTGGGGCTGCATCAGCTCTGCCCTCCCACCTCACGCTGCACACAGATCTATCCCTCTCTGCTTCACAGCCACCTCTCCAGCCAGCACTGCTAGGGAGTCAGATGAGTCCTGGGGCTTGCCCAGGCAGACACCAAACACTCCTACAAGCAAGTCTGTTCTTCTCCCTGAACCAAAATGTGAAGTCAGCGCTGGCTCGAGGGGGCAGTAAGACTGCAAGAGCCCCAAGTCAGACCACTTCAAAGGGCCACTGAAATGTTACTTCTAGTTTTAGACAGGACTCCAGAGAACCACACTGGACTAGACTTGGAATAAAACTTTTTTAAGAGAGAGAGAGAAGCTACCTTCTTTCAAAATACATTACAGCACATCGCAATATTTACAGTATCTCCTACCCAGAATATTACTTGACAACTATTTCAATTATATTCCCTTTTTCTATTATGAATAACCGTTCTTCCCCTCATGCTATACATATAGAAAGTTTTCTAAGACTGTAATGCAGGATTTGTATAAAAATGTAACAAGTAACAGATACTAGATTTATAAAAAAACAAAGGATGGTATATTTCATTACTGAGCCATCCCTGGATAAGCACATGATAGCCAAGAGTTCATACTATTTCAAGAGAACCAAATGTTGTACATACAACATGTATATGTCAGGTTTGATTCTTAAAGCCAGAGAGGCAATAATTTCTGTTTACACCACTGTGGGAAGATGGCTGGGGGTAAAAATTAGAGGAAACTGATAAGTTATAATCACATCTTGGCAGAAATTCTAAATGGTAAAGAAACTACAGGGTAAAATGCAGCTGCTGTTCCCTGGATGGAAAGCAGCTGGCAGCTCCACTATGATTCCCCATACAACAACAAGCACCTGCTATGGGGGATGAATCGGAGGGTGAAGACACCACAACTAGGCTCTGCAGAAATCCTTGCTAGGAGGGGAACTAGACAGCACTTGGCAGCTGATAAACCGCATAGCACCTGTCAACCAAGGGAGACAGGAGATGTCCTGCTGATGAGCCAACAACGGTGGCAAAATCTCTCTCCTCAGATGAACGTGATTAATTAAAGCCTAACTGTAATATTAACGCACATTTCCATCCCCAAGCTACCTGCCTCCAAGGTCTGACCACCCCCACTGGGCATGCACTCTGTATTTTTTTGACTGTATCTTTAAAAGTGAAGCAAAACAATTTTACACCAATCAGTAACAATGGTATTTATGACTAAAGTCACTCAATCTCCACCTAAAAATAAAGAAATACTATAAAAGTAAATTGAGAAGGGGGGAAAAGTTACGGAAGACTCTACTGTAACTGCCTGAATCAGTCAACAGGCTGAACCTGTCTTCCCCTCTCGTAGGGACACCTGTTGGGTAAGAACCACTCTGTGCATGCTGAATACTTTTACTGGGACTAGAGCTTGTCTATGTATTGCTTTGAATATGTTTTTTGCAGTCAGATACTCTCACTGGCAATCTTTGAACCTTAACCTGTCACAATCTTCTATTAATAAGACCGTTTTCCCATAAACTGTTACTGTGAGTCCTTCATGGGTGTTGGCAGCCACTGGCAGCAGGTAACACACCCTAAAAGTGTGAAGACCCACTGAAAGGTCTCTCTTACACTGTTGATTGAGCACCCTGAAAAGGGCAGTCAAATTGCCCTCGGATCCAGACAGACTGTTCAGTGAACAATCCCCATAAGAGGACACTGACACACTGGCTGGGCATGAGGGTATCAGCTTTCTTGGGGCATTGACAGACTAATAAATCACTGATGAACTCTCCCCACACTAAGGGTAGAGGAAATCTCCCCTTTTCACACAACACATGAGTTTTGGTAATCTCACACTTGGGAGCACTGAACAGAGTTTTCTTTCATTTGACTATAAAGGAAACAGCAACACTGACAAATTACAAAGAACATATAAATGACAAAAGCAGTAGATTGTACTATCTGAAAAAAGACTAATGCACTTTAACATATGCATCTTAGATAAAAGATGATAAATGGGAAATCTCTTAATTATCTTTGTATACTAATGCACAGAGGGAATACTGGATCCTTACATTACAGTCTAAAACAGAATACTTTTACCACAGGTTGGCATCTCATGCTATTAATTACCTAGATTATACCAACATCTACATTCAACTTGTTGAAACTAGAAGCAATTATTAATTAAAAATTAATAAGCTCTTAGAGCATACTTTAAACTCAGGCCTTACTTGCTTTGTTTTTTCACGTAATGTATTCTGGCACTAAAACCAGCCATTTTACACATTTTTAACTTATAAATTTATAGTTTGAAGAAAACTGGAATATACGGCAAATTTCACCTAAAGTGTTCCTTGTGTTGCCATCATGAGCACTAAAACATGCAAAATCCAGGAATTTCACATTACTTCACTGACTGCCTTCCTGCTAGGACCAGACTCATTGCGTGGTTTAGCATGGCAATATAATGGAGACAAAAGTTCTTTGGCACCTATGACATCCTCCAGGTGACCATCCTGCCTCCTGGAGGCTGTCTTTGTGGATAAGAAAAATTAATTCTCAGTATGGGTAAATCATCAGGTAGCCATTTCCATCCACAGCCTAACGTCACCAGCATTATACCACTTCATTTCGACCAACTACCCTTCCAGCTATGGTGAAATTCTCCTCTTCATGCCAAAAAACTAAAAGCAAAAAGTCCCCATTGAGTACTACTTTTAAAAAGGATTTTAAGTGCATTTGTCTTATTTGTCTTCTCAATCTTCTGTTGACATTTCCTCTAGACTCTCTATAGCATTTACTTGCTGGTCAGCTGCTTCCTCACTGCATTGATCACGGCTATTAGGCCACATAGTTGTTATCTCCCACTGTCACAAAATCAATTAGCTTGGAAAAGCCCTCTGACTGAGTCCAACCTTTAACCTAAAACCACCATGCCAACAAGACCATGGCACAGAGTGCCACGTCCAGTCTTTCCTTAAACACCTCCAGGGACAGTGACTCCAGCACCACCTCGGGCAGCCTACTCCAATATCTCATCACCCTTCCTTTGAAGAAATTCTTCCCAATGTCCAACCTAAACCTCTCCTGGTGCAGTTTAAGACTGTGTTCCCTCGTCCTAATCATGTTCATTCATGTCCAAATGACACCCATTCAACAGCCCGCACTGGCAACAAATAACAATGCACAAGAAGTGAAGCACCCCCAAAGCACGTAGGTGGAAAAAAAAATAAATAAAGAAGGAATAAGATATTTCATTTTTCAGCTCCTACCCTGCCTTCTGTGGTGTTGTGATCTGGCACCTGGGTAGAGGTGTGTGTAACACGCAGGCGGGACACCTGCAAGGGAGAGGAGCACAACCCGCTCTCAGCCCTGCCCGCTTTGTCTGCTCCCAGCACTGTTCCTCCTTCCCTGCTCCAGCCCATCCCCACCACTTCCCACCCCTTAGGGGCCCGCGCTCTCTGACGACGGGGCTAGTTCCCTTCCCCCGGGGGAGCTCCGGCCGAGGCCCAGGGACAGCGGCGGGGCAGCTGCGGGCGGGACCGCTCGGAGCCGCCGCCGCCTCCGCGTCCCTTCCCCGCCATTCGGCCGGGCCCCGCCACCCCCGCCGGGCGGGCGCGAACACGCACGCACATACATACATACACACATACATACATACATACACACATACATACATACATATATACACACAAACACTCATATACCCGCAGCCGCCCGCCCCCGCCGCGCAGGGCCGACCCCACACGGGGGCTCTGCCGGGCCCGGCGCTTCAGCCCCCCCGGACCCGCCCGGCGGCGCTGCCGCCGCCGCCACCCTACCCCGTCCGGAGGGCGGAGCCGCCGGTGCCGCCGCCGCGCCGGGCGCCGCCGGAAGCCCCGCACGGAGGGCGGCGGGGGCGGGAATCGGGGGAAGCGGCGCGGCGGGGGCGGGGCCGCCGGCTGCGCCTGCCCGAGCCCCGGCGCGGGGCGGGCCCGCACCGTCCCGGCGGGCAGCGGAAGCGGGAGCGATGCCACGGGATCACGGAGTCGTGAAATTTTAAGGGTGGGAAGGGATCATCTAGTCCCAACCCCCCCCTACCATGGGCAGGGACACCCCCCCACTACGCCAGGTTGCTCAAAGCTCCGGCTAGTCTGGCGTTGAACACCGCCAGGAATGGGGCATCCCCAACCTCTCTGGGCAACCTGTTAGAGTGTCTCACCACCCTCACAGTAAAGAATTTCTGCTGTTTATCTAACCTTAATTTCCCCTATTTCAGTTTGTACCATTATTCCTTGTCCTACTCTTACAGTTCCTGGTAAAGGGTTCCTCTCCGTCTTCCCTGTAGGCCACCCTCAGGTACTGGAAGGCTGCTATGAGGTTTCTGTGCAACCTTCTCCAGGCTGAACAGCCCCAACTTTCACAGGCTGTCTTTGTAGGGGAGGTGCTCCAGTCCACTTACTAACTTTGTGGCCCCCTCTGGACTTGCTCCAACAGATCTGCATCCTTATGTTGCAGGCACCAGACCTGTTAGCAGTACTCTAGATGGGGTCTCACAGGAGCAGAGTAGGGGGGGAGAACCATGTCCTTCATCTTCTGGCCACACTCCTTTTGATGCAGCCCAGGACATGGTTGGCTTTCTAGGCTGCAGGTGCACACTGCATGGTGAGTTTTTCATCAACAATCACCCCCAAGTCTTCCTCTGGAAGGCTGCTCTCAATCACGTCTCTGCCCAACCTGTTGGTGTGTCTGGGATTGCCGTGACCCATGTGTAGGATCTGGTGCTTTGCTTTGTTGAACTCGTGAGATTCACATAGGCCCACCTCTCAAGACTGTCAAGGTCCCTCTAGATGGCAACCTTTCAGTCCAGCATGTCAAATTATTGCCATGCTGTGGTTTGTGACTCAGGCCTGCTCTGGCTTGTGTCGTCTTACCTCTGCAGATGTGAAGGCTGCAGTGATATGGGCACCTTCCCATGATGAGCCCCAGACTGGTTTCTCCCAGAGCTTTTTACCAGGCAGCATGTAAGCCTTGCCCTAGCCCCATCCCAACCAGGTTATGCTTTTGACATGGTGCTGGAGTCCCCAGCATTTCATAAGGCAAGCCTTGATTTTAATTAATCTTAGTGAGTATTTGCTCCAGCAAACCGCAGTGCCTCTTGGGTTCCTACCTGGCATCTTGCAAAGGAAGTATCATGGTTTGCATCCATATCCTTTAATTTGGTACATGCATCCAAGCATTTGTGCTTTCTCTCCCAACCTCTGCTTCCGATTAGAGCTTCTGCAATGACTGTCAGAATTGCTGTCCCTCAGTCTGGTCTCCTCAGGTCTCCAGTGATGCTAGTGGCCTGTACCTAGGACTGTTCAGTTACAGTAGAAAATAGAGCTGCTAGTAGCCAAATATAATTCTGAAAATCCAGAAAATATTCAAAATACTTGCTATCTAAGGTACTTTTTGTATAATGGTTTAATATAAATTCTATGTATTTATAATAAATTGCAAGTATAGAAATTTTTAAGTTTAGTGTAGAGTGCTTGTCAGTTGCTAACTGCAGTGGCAGACAGGCCACCACACAACCCTGTTTTCTACAAGCAGACGTGCCAGGATGACCAGGCAGTTCATACCCCTGCATGCACCTGTGTGCACACATACAGAAATACATATACATACACTCGTGTTTTATATGCCTAAGATGCCACCATCCTATTTAAAAATAACAGTTGAAGCCCCAACTTTTAAGGCACTGCTTCTGTGGAAGAGGAAGGCAGGCCCTTCAGGTTTCAGTGCCATCAGTGTAGTATATTTCTTGGCATCATTTAGACTCACCTCAATCCTACAATCGGGCTAGCTACAGAGTGTTTATAAAGGTGCTTTCAATAACCACCTTCCCAGGAAGTGGCCAACTTAAGGTTTGAATTTGTAATACAAAATAAAACTGCAAAAAAGACTCTGAATAAGTTTGATGAGTCAGAAAATGGGTTAGGCATGAAGCTGAATTTTTGTAGTTTATTTTGTTTATGTTATTGTTTTCATTTTATGTTTTGTACATATCATGCTATCCTCCCTTTTTAAATTAAATGAAGAAAAAGGGAAGACTTGGAAGGCATAATTTATCAAACCAGTTTAAGACTTCTACTTTAGCATTAAATATATCATCTGAGAACAGGAACCCAAAACTTTTTCTTTCTGTCTATTGGCAGCTATAAAGAGAGAGCAAGAAGCAACTAGTTCAGAGGTCTCTGTTTGGCCAAATCATTCCTATCCTGTGTTTATTTTCATACTGTATTGAGGTTGATTTCTGCGTCAGTGCAGAAGATGAATATGAAAAGTTTTTCTGTAAGTCCACTCATCTGCCAGCTCACAGAGGCTGAAACAGATTCCTCCTACTTAAATTTAGCATTTTCAGAGTTCTGTGTTTGGATAGTTTGCTATACCTCCAGGTGATCCAGCCTATTCCATTCACTCCTATGGCAGGTGCCTAGGAGGCACAGAAGAAATCATTGCTTGGAGGTGCATCTCTCTCCACTTAGCATAGACCATCCCCAAGCTTTCAGACAGCAAATAGGATGTGCTATGTCCAAACACATCCTTAAAAAGCCAAAGAGATTACAAAACCAACTTCATCATCATTCACAGAGGTTGCCCAGTGGCAGGTAGCATTTTAAAACTGCAGAGAGACTAGTATTTATTGAAGGGGGTAGAGGACGTTGGGTGACAGTGTCCTTTTTGTCTAGGCTGCTGTCTCAAAGTCATGCTATGCGCATTCAAGATGTGCTCCAAATTACTGTCAAATTGTCATTCTACGGCCTTTGCAAAAATCAGTTGATGGTCTGTTTTTATTCAACAGTTATCCACATCTGGAGCTGACAGATAATTTTCAGTGAGCTACGGCACATAAACACTTTATACATATTTCTATATCCACATCATCAGTAAAACTAGGCATAGAATATGTTCCAGAAATGGGCCTCTGTGTTGAAAGGAAACGCACTGGCAGAGCAGTACAGGAAGCCACCTGTTTGTAAAATGAGAGTGAGACTTGTCTTCTGTGTGTAAATCAAACTTTGTAATCACCAAATTCATATCTTAACAGCATTCTGCTTCTCCTTCAGCTTTTCCTTGTTATTATAAGCAGTGCTATGTCTTGATTATGAGGGGAAATCTCAGTAGGAATATTGTTACTTCAAATTTAGGTGTAAAGAATGGAGAGGCCATGTAACCAGCATGGATAAATGAGACCAAGTTATGTTTGTGTCTGTACCAAAGGCACAGAAGAGGGTAATATGGCTAGTGACATTTCAGTTACTTTTGACTCCCAAGACAGGTGACTACATCACCTGGATCCGCAGTCTGTTACTTTAACTCACTTGTCATCCCAAAGTGCCATTGTGATTATTGATAAAAATGTCCCGAGGGAAGCTTTCCATACAAGGAGGTAAAGATCACACACATCAACTATTGGTCAGTGGAGGTCCAAGGCTCATTTATGTTTTGCATTTACCAAAGATGTCCATGTCCCCTTTTCCAGGCAAGGTGGTTGTTGAAAAGGCACATGTACCAAAGGGATTTTTAGTGAGAACAAAGACTCTGCTGATTAAGCAGCGAAGCTTACCTGAGCCTTGGTTAATGAGTTAGGAGACAGGTTCTACTAAAAACAGGGTAACACTTTAGTTAAGGCTGGAAAAGAAAGAGACCTGTCTTGCTATTTCTAACATATTGGTTGAGAAAACATTTTGTAAATAAGCAATTCATGCAAGAAAACTACCTGACTTTTAAGTCTCCAGATCCTGCTCCCAGCAGGAAACTAATCTGGATTTTGCTATCATTTTGCAAAGCTTTGTATTTTAAAGTGCTAAATTGAACCCTAGAAATAATGAAATCATTTTAATCAGTGAGTTATTTTTAATACAACAAACTTATCCAAGTGCTAACTGCAAAGCAGCACAGACTGCATATGCATAACACCATTGCCACTGGTGTGAGTTGTTCTTCCTGGCTTCCTCTGCATCCCAGGATATTAACCCAGCATGGAAAACATCTCGCTGCCTCTTGGACCAGCATTACTGCTTTTTGATATGTGAAATTACATATATTCTTCGAAATGGAAGAAGAAGTATACTAAGTCAATGGGATCGAGTAAATTTGAACATGTTTGTAGGTGTTTCCATAAGCCAGGTCGAACAAGTCTTTGGCTTTTATTTCAGCTTGAAGTCTTTTTTTCAAGAGGAAATTTTTTACTCCCTGTGTCTATTTTTTTTCCATGTAACAATATTTTGTGTAGCATCTCCTCTCTCTGTTGTGCTTTATGAAAATGTATTGTGTAGTTGATCGTATTTACTGCATTTTGTCTTTATTTTCATGTATTTTTGTTAAAAGATAAAGAATGTGCCACAGTAAAAGTATGTGCTTAAATTTTATGTACTATTAAACAACTGCAGTATTTCACAGAATCACAGAGTCACAGAATATGCTGAGTTGGAAGGGACCCACAAGGATCATCAAGTCCAGGATGACTGCCCTACACGGGACCACCCCCAAGAGTCACACCATGTGCCTGAGGGTATCATTCAAATGCTTCTTGAACTCTGTCAGGCTTGCTGCCGTGACCACTTTCCTTGGGAGCCTGTTCTGGTGCCCAACCACCTTCTGGGTGAAGAATCTTTTTCTAATATTCAACCTAAACCTCCCTTGACACAGCTTCAGGCCATTCCCTCAGATTCTGTCATTGTTCACCACAGAGAAGTGCCTGCCTTTCTTCTTCCCCTCATAAGGAAGTTGTAGACTGCAGAGAGGTCTCCCATCAGTCTCTTCTTCTCCAGGCTGAACAGACCAAGTGACTTTAGCCACTCCTCATACGGCTTCCCCGCAAGGCCTTTCACCCTCTTCATTGCCCTCCTTTGGACACTCTCTAAGAGCTTCATATCTTTCTTGTATTGTGGTGCCCAGAACTGCACAGAATATTCAAGGCGATTCTACACCAGTGCAGAGCAAAGCGGGACAGTCCCCTCCCTCGACCAGCTCATGATGCTTTGCCTGATGTCCCCCAGAACACGGTTCTCCCTCCTGGCTGCCAAGGCACTGCTGAGTTATCTTCAACTTGCCATTGACCAGGATCCCTTTCCATGGCACTGCTTTCCAGCATCTCGTTCCCCAGTCTGTACAAACATCCAGAGTTGCCCCATCCCAGGTGCAAAATCCAGCACTTGCCATTATTGAACTTCATGTGGCTGGTGATTGCCCAGTCCTCTGATTTTTTGAGGTCTCTCTGCAGGGCCTCCCTGCCTTTGAGGGAGTCAACAGCTCCACATAGTTATGTGTAATCTGCAAACTTGCTTAGTATCCCTTCCAGTCCTGCATCTAAGTCGATTATGAAGATCTTGAAGGGCATGAGGCCCAAGATGGAGCTCTGTGGAACCCCACTAGTGACAGGTCACCAGTCTGATGTCACCTCATTCACTGTTACCTCTGTGCTTGACCTGTGAGCCAATTGCTCACCCACTGCATGCTGTGTTTATCCAGCTGCCTGCTGGACATTTCGTCCAAAAGGATGTCTCTGCTGCTTGGCACTGGTTCTTGGCAGATCACAAGGAATTTAGACTATAGACTCATTGGGGCAAGGGCAATGTCTTGCTATGTCTCCTGTGAAGTCCCTAGTATACATTATGATATATATATATATTAATAATGTATATATAAAAATTATATAACAGTAAAAAATTTAGCATTTGAATGGCTAAGCACTGCCCTTAGTGTGGAAACACTCTGCATGATATGTAATTAAACTTTAAGAATAAAGCGTAAAGAATGAGAAAATCCTAATTTATCAAAATACAGTATTACCTGGACATATTACGGTTAAACATCTTTCCCCTTTCTGTCTTTGAGCAAAATATGAGCAATAATCCTAAAGCCTGGAAAGGATGTGCTGACTGAAGTCTTTGTGAGGTTTTTAATGAGGATTAGGGAATCTGAAATAGCAAAATCTACTGTAACGAGGAGGTTGTTGTGCAAGAATCTTCAGACAGGTTTTAGATCAGAATTCTTTGTCAGCAGCAGTAGGATCCAGTAAGGATAATATGCTAATTTTAACCAGTGCTAAGTTTCATATAGGGATCTAAAGACACAGAGATAGATACAATCTCATTAAGCTTTTGTGTTGACACTGCACAGCTTGTTATTGCATTCAATTGAAATTTAAGAGTGGGAATGAAAACCTGTATAACATTTTAGCAAGATATTACAGTAACATTGAAACCTGAATAACAATTGAAAGAAAAAGTAGGATATTCCCTTAGCCCTTGGGCTAGCACCATTTTTCTGTTCCAGCAGACAAGTAAATGCTCTAGGTGTCTATGCCATAAAAATTTTCCCAGAGGCAATTCTGGCAAAGCACCTAATTTCTTCAAACCAGACCCACTGCTTTAACCTTCTGAATGTCAGATTTCTAAAACTAAGTGCTCCTGGTGCACTTCTGGCTGCTTCTATTCTCTAGGCTTCCCTTGCAGCCTGCTAGGAGTGCAGAGGAGTATCACAGGCAGGTTCTCTCAAGGAACA
This sequence comes from Pyrocephalus nanus, assembly GCA_038380795.1. Taxonomy (NCBI): domain Eukaryota; kingdom Metazoa; phylum Chordata; class Aves; order Passeriformes; family Tyrannidae; genus Pyrocephalus; species Pyrocephalus nanus. The sequence continues at coordinate 40,883,274 of CM076260.1, forward strand.
GGGACAATTCATTCCTTCTTCATAACAACTAGAGAGCTGCAAGGTACGTTTAAACAAGGTCTCATTGTAATTTCATGATGAAAGGAATGTTCTAAAAATTAGCAGGACAATTAGTGTTTTATCAGGCTTATTATATTGATTGGTAGTAATTGTTAATTAGCTGAAGTCTCCTTTATCATGCCAGTAATTTTTCTTTAGAAATTTATCAGCCGTTTCATATTTTATAGCATAATGGCTGTATGAACTGTCTGACAGCAATGAGCAAAAGACTGGTAGTTTTGAGATAGATGTGTGTAATGTCCACGCTCTGCTTTTTTTTTTAGCACAAAAACCAAGGGAATAGGTGCAGCTGCAGTGCAGTACTTCAGTGTTTGCACATCTGAGCCATATTGATTTCAATAGAGATATGTTATAAAGCCTCACAAAAATACATTGTCAGGCTCTCATCAAGCATCACATAACTGTTTTAAACTCTCTACAATATGTTCATGTGACCATAGATATTTTTATAGGTCAGTTGTGTTCCATGGCTACAAAACTGACTGTGGCTCATCCACTGCTGCCACATTGCACAATGGTACCATCAGTCAAATCAGAATTCAGCAGAGCTGAAGAGTTACAGATACTAAACAGTAAGGTGATTCCACCTAGGGCTTAGAAACCCCAAAAACATTGAAAAGTACTGTGAAGTTCATATCACTGTTCCAGTCAGATCAATGTGAGCATTATTATCAGTGGCAATGAATGGAGAAGCTGGTGGTGGTGGTGCTCTGCAACTGTCTTAGGCTTCCAATACGATGGATCAGATATGCAAAAGTTTTCTTTCAGAAATAACATGTCCATCCACTGCATGCATGAAAGTGACTTTCAGACATGTAAGTATGACAAGAGTAAAGCCATATGCTTATTTAGTACCTTTCTCAACTGCTAGAGATATCATGCAAGTATGAAAAGTAAAATTGATATATTAAAAGACAATATAAGAAAATATACCTATAAAAAATTAAGGAGGCTTTAGTGCTTGCCGTGTTTTATTAAAAAAAAAAAAAAAAAAAAAGGAAAGGAGAGGAAATATACAAAGCACATTGCAAATCTTATTTTGTGATGGAATAGTTCCGAGTGTATCTTAGAATTCAGTGTCTTATTTAGTTGCCTTGTTCTAAACCAAAATTGTTCCTGAATGTTAGTGCAGGAAAGTCTAGAAGCTCTAAATGTATGCAAGCTTTAAAAAGTCATGGGAAATCTACCACGACTTGGGCAGTTAATGACCTAATGACCTCTTGGTTAACCTAATGAGTCTTCTTCAGCAAGCAAGGGCATGAAAAAGGAACCTATCTTCTCAAAGAGATGACGTCTATTCGTCAGCAGAAATTCAGTCCTCTCAGAATTGAGGATAAATGTTTTCCGGTTGTCCATCTGAGCTTGTCATTCAAGCATTTTTCAAGAATGTAGAGCAAACTAGGGAAATGGATTGAGAAAGGAGGCCCATGTTGCTAGGGCAGGTGTGTAAATCTGGCAAGAAGCCTCTAATTTTGTTCTTTGTCCTTTTTGTTTTGAGCAGATAATGTGTAAGTAAAGAAACTGACACTTCCCTAAATATGTAAGCTTTTAGCAGCCAATTTCAGGAAAGACTTAATGAGCTTCAACTTCTAACTAGAAGCTTGTATCCACATTCTTTTCCCTGCTATACCAACAGCTAAAAGGTATGTGTGCTTGTAAACTGCATATGTTTCCCCCCTCACCCCCCCGGAAACACTTTTGATCTCATTAATTTGTGAAAGTCCCTTGAGTATAGATACGGTACAAATTTAAAATAGCACAGCCAGATGTCTGACCCAAGCATTCTCTGGTTAGTCAGGAGTTTGCTACAGCAATAAAACCAACTAGACTAAGTCAGTTCTGAAGTATGCTTGGCTACTGTGTTGGCATTCAAATGATTGCAATATAAAAGCCACAGTTCTGGGGTGTTTTTCATTCTTGTCTAATAATTGTACTGGAATTTTCTATCTTAGTGAGCTGGATGTTCTATTTCTCTCTTACAGCTAGTCAGAAATAAGCAAACTACAGGTTACAAGTGCTCCAGCCCCTGGGTCTTGGTTTATTTAGCTATCTCCTTCTATTTTCCACATTTTAGCTTTGGAAAGTGTCAAATTGTCTTAAAAAATTTTTGCTGGTTTGACTAGTTGATAAAGTAGGTTTCTGATCTAGGTAATATTTATAACGAGAGGGTTAATAGGAAGCAATATCAAGAAGCATGCTGTCATACTAATACACAGAGAAATTGTAATGGGTAGAACATCTACATGTAAGTTCTCCATTCAGCATTGCCAGGGAGAAATACAGGGAAGTGACAGTAAATGCTAGCTGATCCCAAACAAGAAAAACTAGGCATCATTTAAAAATAATTCCTTCTCTATGTCCATGCATTCTCTACAACCTCTCATTTTGGAGAGGTCCCATAACATAATATGAGGTTTTGGTTCCTAGCTATAAAATTACCAGCACTGAGGAACTTTAAAGACACAGATATGTCCAGGCTGAGTTAAATACAATGGAGTCACATGTTGTTAAACCTGCATGGTCTGGGATTTTATCAGCTGTGAGTTGATTCCCATTATGTAATAAAGACCTGTGTACAGTGTTCTTGATTAACATAAGGCTTATAACTTGTTACTTTAGCACTAAACAAGATTTAGTTTTTTGAGCTGTTGCATCTGATACCTCAGTTATTCATCCTGGGAATTAATGTACAATTAGCAGGAATTCCTGCTTTCATTTAAATAGATGGTTATGTTAATTTGGATGCAGTTTTTGAAAGAATTATGAATAATGAAAAGACTGATATTAATAACTTTTTATCAGATACAGCTCAGACTGTGTCAGGAACAATTTTTTTAAATGTAGAAATGTCTTCACAGTTTGTTTTATTTGTTCCATTGTCCCTTCAGTTTCTGGCTATTTGGCACATGTGACAGTGACTTCACATAGTTATGATTGTTAAATAGCTTTCAACTACAAATGTACATAAAATACTTTTCTTGCTTCTGTACTGATTTGTACACTTTGAAGTGACTGACCCATTATAAAGTAGCAGAAGAAAGATTGTAGGTAGGTCAGCTCTTCATGGAGCTTTCTCCTCCAGAGTAGCATGCTTGAGATTTGTCAGTGAGTTACTAGTACTGCAACTAATTAGTGTATCCAAAAACAAGGTAAGAGTGTGCAGTTGCTAAGAACACATGAATATGTTTTTCAGGGCAGAGCAATTTTATTCTTAGTTTTTAAATACAGCAGTTTCACCAGAAGAGTGGCATTTGGTTTGAATCTGTTAGGATTTTTTTAATCTATTGATTTCTCTGTTCTTGGCACCAAAAGCTTTCCTTACTGTTTAGAGGACATAGCTAGGGATCACTGGTCCAAGCCTGAAGCTGCAGTGACATCTGCAGCTCCTGCACGGGTTTGGGATGCACAGAAAACTGCTTACGTGCATGCAGCCCACTCATCTCCACTTGGAATAACCAGCAAAATTAAACAGGGCTCTTTTTTTTTGCTGCCTGCTATTAGCTTCCAGTATTCATTAATGAAAGATCTTCAGCATTGTTAGTGAAATTTTTCCCTCTTCTGTTATTATAACCCTTTAGATTGAGTGTTGTTCTGTCCCTGGCTTCTTGATGATCACTTATTCTGGGCACATAGTTGGTCCTGAAGGTGGCATTGTTATTGACTGAACCTCCTAACTGCTTGAGAAAATGTTGATTACTTCACATTCCTGAAAATTAATCCTGAAACCTTCCTGAACTATATTAATCAACTCCTTTAACTTTTTTCTCCAGTGGAGAAGGTGGAGGCCAGCAATGTCATTGAAGAGCAGGTGCTCCTCCCTGACTCATTAGCACCTTGCCTTCTTCAGCTGCAAAATCCTGGAAACCAGGAATGCTATTTATAGCTTTTACAAAGCTCGATTGGCCTGTCCTGTCTCTGCAGATAACCACTTGTCTGCCTCTTCCACCATGTGAAACCGGCCCCTTGTGACAGCACTCTCAAGACCTGCAGAAGCAATGACTCTGGAGTGATGTGACAGGTCTGAAGGAGGTTGATGGAAGCAAGAATGGAAGACCAATGGGAACATTCAAACACAGCAGCTTCTGAGAGACTGAGGAAGAAATCAGTAGCATGAGGATGACCAAAGGGAAACATGAAGGCATAGGAGGAATGGGGAGGAGGAATTCCCATGAATAAGAGCTGCCTTGATCCCAAGACAGGAGGGTAATCTCAAAATGCCTATAAAGCAGTTGCTGGTAACAAATTACTTTTCAATTTTTTAATATGTGTATCCAGAATACATTATGATCAGAATGAAAGGGGGCACTTAGATCTAATAATAGAAACCATGTTAGAAAAAAAATGGAAATGTTTTCTTCCCTGTATTTGAAATAATTATCTTCTAACAGTCATCCTTGCACGAAGTCTCAACTCAAATACTACTGTGGGATTGTGATCAGCAAGAATATTTGTAGTTATCTGTCTGCAAGGTATATCTCAACAGATGTCCTTGTGGTTTCTATAGGTGATTTTTCCTTCCATGTGCAAGGCAGCACAGCTTGACTGGCCAAGGATACTAAGCTAAAGCACTAAGCCTTCCTAACTCCTGGATACTGGATACTAGGAATAAGAATCAGTATTTCATGTTGGAATGAAAAACCCTGTACTTCTAAGGACAGTAGTGGTAGCCACAATGACAAATTCCTTTTTTTTTTTATGATGTTAAAAATAGGAACCTTTAAATGTTGATAGCAGAGTAGTGTGTGTGCAGTACAAGTTAATGCTGTGGTGATCCATTTTCAGCACGTAGGCAATGTCTCCATACATACTCCTAGCATACAGTAGTAGCTATGCACACAAGTGGAAATCAGATGCTAGAGGTAGTAACACTCGGGTCTGCTGCAGCCAGCTGAGTGACCTTAAATATCTATAAACCCATCTAGGTATGCAGATGCTCTCCCATCACAGAGGAGGATTAATGATGTTACTTCGCAGAACTAATGAGAAAATGAATCAGTTAATGTTTGATTCACAAGAGCCATAAAGCATTATATAGACATTGTTTGTTTTTAATTCCTCCCTCTGTCATGCTGTCTAATAAGTAGTATTTTTCATAATACTGCCATTATTAAAATCACATTATATTTCCCAGATAATCCAAATAATCTTTTTGATACGCTTTTTCTTCCTTCTTTTCTACTTAGTATTTCTCTTCCAGGCTACACGGTTTCCAGAATCTCAGTTCAACAGTATGCATAGGTTAGAGGATCCAGGCAGGTAGGATTGTGTGTGTGGGTGTGTATGTGTCCCCTCTCCCACTTTAAAGTCACAATCAAAGGGCTTTATTCTCTTCTTAGAATACCTAATGATCTCTGATTTTTCCCCAGTTTCAGGATCTCATTCTTGAGACCCAGTTTATTCTTCTAGATGTGTCTCAGAGTTTGTCCTCCCACTTCTATGAAGTTGAAAGAGGTCATTCTCAAACAGTCAAGTGAACATTTACGTTTGGATAGAACATACATGCTTTTCCATCTGGTCCTCGCACCAGCTAACAAATGTGAAAAAATATCATCTGCAAATAATATGAAGCATCATTTAATCATGTGTCATTTCTTTCTTGTTTAATACCAGAGGATTTATGATTTTGCAGAAATTTCTGCAGGATCTTAGAGCCACCTATGTAATAATTGTTTCATATTCAATAATGACAGATCACCTGTGCAAGCCTGTAATTGTTAAAATAAAAAAAATAAAAAGTAACAACGATTACACACTCATAATACAAATAAGAATTCTGATCTGTGTTCTTGTTTGCTTCTTTTTTGTTTTTTTCAGTAATATTTTCGTTTGTCAAATGCATACATTCCTCAAACAAATCAGGCTATATCCTGTCCTAATACAAGCATAAGTGTCCTAGGAACATAGTTTGAGGAAGAGGCAGGCCCTGTTTAGATTTCCCAAAGGACTCTTGTATTTCCTTTAGGAAAAAAATAATAAATCATTCTTTTATTTCCTTCTGCTGCATGCTGTTAGACTTGCCAATACAAGATGCTTTTTGGAAGCAAGTGAGACAGCAGTTCATTTGAAGCCTGCATTAAAAACATCTTTCTGCACTGCTGTGTGAGTCTTTCCAGTTCACCCAGTTAGAGAGTTTCTTTTCACTTCCAGCTTTTCATCTGGATTCAGGCATTCTGAGAAATCAGTTCTCACTCTTCCAAGGGTTAAATTTCTGCTAACAAATATGGACTATTTGATATGAAAACCATTATTGTTTGATATGTCAAATAAAACATTTGTCAATCAAAAGTCTTTAAGCACTGGGCTATGTGACATTTACTCTTTTATAAACCGACAAAGTCCCTGGTGGCATGCCTTTCTTCCTCTCATTTAAATAGTGGTAGGAGAACAAATCACACTTCAGGGCAAGTTGATAACTGCCAGTCACGATTTCTGCCTTGTTTACTATAATGAGGAGGGTAATAAATGCATCTGACCATTTCAGCTGGCATTTGCATAGATGAATGATTTGTCCAGTCAGTCGCTCTCCAGTGATTTGGGCCTTTTTGTCAGCACAAAGAGCATTCAGTCTCCCTGGAATTTACAGCAGCCAAGCTCTCATTAGCAAACATCCTTTACCATGAATGATTCAAATAATTACCACTGAAATAATAAACTGTTTCACAAAAACATTTTATTTGATGGCTCCAAACATCAACTTTTCTGAATTGTTGACATTCAAATAAGCCAGAGAGCTTTATTGTTGAGCAACAATGATCCCCTTGTAAAAGGGTAGGCATTGTTTTACCTCCAGCAGACCTTTAAACTTGGCCAGATATCAAATGTGTCCCTCAAACAGCTAGCCAACGTGCTGGATAATTGGAGGGCACGTACCAGATGGAGCTATAGTAAAGCTGTATGTTCAGGCTCCCAACTAATTTTCACTAGATTTACTTAGTATATTATGAGTGTAAAATTCCAGACTAATTAGCAGCAAGTTATCTCTTTGCTTCTACAGGAGTTGTGTAATTATTAAAAGCTTCTGCTTGCACTGAGCTCTCAGTTCTGAGTTCTCTTCTGTAATGGTATTCTATGTGCATAATTAAGTGTTATTTGATGTAGTTTTGGAGTTCAATCAAATGAGCAAGCAACAATTATATCCCATTATGATCTCCTCTAGTGCCTGGCAATAGGAATGATGTCACTGCATTTTCAAACCCGTAGCATGAGGCAAAAGGAATTTCCCGCTATCATTCTCCTTTACCCTTTTACCATGCGTAATTAGAAAAGTTTTATTAGTTAATTTAGAGTAAGGCTATTTACTACAGGTTTTCATAGGCTGAAGGAATGTATTCAGTTTTCATCGTGGCATTGTCTGTATGGGTATGTGCATGAAATTATTATCTTAATATCAAGCAAACGGGATTCAATTGCACATTTTATGCTTCTCTTAACTGCAAGGAAACAAAATAGAACAACAGAAGGGGGAAATATTTCACTCATCCTAGCACATTCTTCATTGCATGATTTCACTTTCACATTAAGGTCGGGTAGGTAACAATAATCTCAAACAGCCTAATACCTGAGACCTTGATGTTCAGAAATAGAATAACTGAGCCCTGATTTTCATTTATAGACCCTTTATATCCCTCTGGCAAGATAAATTTCTTACACTGCCAAGGAGAGGTAGAGAGCTCTTAAAATATGTGAAAGTCAGGCCAGTAAAATTAAATACATTAAAACATGTGACTGTTATTTGCAAGCCATAAACTGTACTCCCTAAAATATAATGTCTAATAATTGTCCTGAGTCAGGAAGGCAAATATTTAGAACCCAACTTTTCATACCTAGGTATTTGCAATAGGATGAACAAAATCCGCCTCATTTTTATTCACCCAAGGGTAATTGCCCATTACAACATCCAAATTTGGGACTATATATCCTATTTAAGCACCCAGCTTTGCAAGCTGAATCCAAGTGAACAAAGTTACTTAGATAAATTGAACACTATCTTTGAGCTTTCCAAGTTTGTCCATAGGCATTTCTTCATCCAGCCAAGACCATTCAAGTCCAGTCTAGTTCAGTGTTATTTTTTATTTCTTCCTGCTGTTTCTCTAATCTATAATCAGTACCTAGATGAAACAGACAATGTTTTGTTTTCCTTTTTGGCTTTTCAGGTGCAACATCAGAAGAAAATTCAGAAATCCCTTAGTAATTCGCTTTTTACAGGTATATAGATTTTTTTAAAATTTTAGTCTATTTTGGTGTTGATAGAGCTAAGGAAGAAACCAAGTTGGCTGGAGCCATGTGCAGATGACCCTGTGTGAAGAACATTTCCCACACCTTCTGGTAGTACCATGTTCCTTTAGACTGAGAGGAGCTTGCTGCCTTGCAATGAACAGCGGTAAAAGCTCACTTAAAAGCAATGCTGCTTTCCAGAGCAGTCCATTTTACATGTCAGCAGGAAGAGGACCTGCACACTTATATTTAACTCAGTTTTCTCTCTGCAGTCTTCTGTAGTGAGTAGTTTGCATCGTTACCATTTTGCCATTCTGCCACCGGTGAATGTGCTGTTTCTGCCACCACCAAGCTAGACTTTAAAGTTGACTTAATTAATGAGCTATTCAGTCTCAAACTGCAGACATCTTAGGCATCAACAGAGTTGCAACAGCAATAAAAAAATGTCCAGTTTCAATGGGAACAAAAATCCCCAGAATTTAAACCAGAATTTAGAGTGGGATTCATCTCAAGATATAGATGCATGTAGTTAGATGTCTATGTGGGAGGCAGGTATCTAAGATCTCATCTCAGTAAATTAAAACCCTGTCAATACTGTCAGAGGACCATAGAGAAGAAACTCAGGTCTCTGTTGACTGTAAATAGAACTCCACATGTTACAAAGGAAGATATCTTGTTCACCTTTAAAAATCTCCATGTGGATACCTAAGTCTCAGTTTAGTTACCCAAAAATAGTCACTTGGTGTTATTTGAGATATTCTGTGGTATCTAAGGCATCTGCACAGGACTAGGAGCAATTTCCACCCCTCTGGAACAGCAGCTGGAGGTTTAGTGAAAGCAAAATACCACTAAAACTCATGTCTGTAACTCTAAAAAAAAAAAAAAAAAAGTAACTTAATATTGATCTAAATCCTTCCTCGGGTCTCCAAATCCATAAATGCTGAAAATTGCAGCTCTGACAAAACTGTAGCACTCTGTGTAAGAGTTGGTTTTAGACCCAGGCAGAGTAGGTGCCTGCCTAATGCTGCACACTGCTGCTGACAAGGAAATAGCTTGAAAAGGACCATTTATGTATATCAGCTTCTTGGGAATCTGGCGCCTTCCTTACGTCTCCCCATCCAGCCTCCACTGCTGCTCCCATTTCTACCTTGTAGTAGTTTATGAGGTCTGATCCCAGTACAAGAACTCTATAGGGAAAGCAGTTGTATTTTTATTTTTCCAGCTCACCTTGTGCTTAGACAAACTACATGATTTAGCTCATCAAGACATTGCAATTCCTTGTAATTGTAAAATGCAGCTGCAGTTCATTAGTAAAACATGTTTTTAATTTCTTACTTATGTCTTTCATTATAATTAGGAGATTTCCAACATTATTTATGACTGTTGTTCATTTTTAACAACAAACACAAAAATTTTAAGTAATTCTCATGAAATTAGTAAATGAGGCCAGTAGAAGTAGAGAAAGTGCCATCTGTAAGAACAGTAAGGTGGATTATAAAGTTTCTTCAGATTACCCTCTGTGTTACCCTTCATTGTGACAAGGAAACCTCAATTAACATTCATAGAACAGAAAAATGCACTTTTTTACTCTCTCTCTCTTTTTTTTTTTTTTAATCCACTGCTGTGGCAAGTTTTTCACCAGTAGATTTAAATTTCTAAACACAAAAAGCTTTCTGTAAATGGGTTTTGTTTGCAGTTATATTATCCACAGCAAAACTGGTTAATTAAAAATGGTCTTAAAAAGTATCCAAAAGCTGTCAATCTGGAACTGTTGTTTTTAGAGTTTAATTCAGACTATTTCAAGTCATATTGTAGTGAAGCAGCAATGATATGTAGCCTGTAATTTTATCACAAGCAGACATCAAAACATTTTCTGTCCCATGTAAAAGAGGTTGTTCTGAAGATGGAAATGTTACATAACAAAAGGCCTAACAAATTTGTTATATGACTTCTCAAAGATAAATAAATACCAATTTATTTTAAGCCATTTCCTATCCTTTTAATTAGCTGTGGAAGTTCTTCATGAAAATTGTATAATATAATCACTTCCAGATATTATGGCAAAAGTAAAATTTTCATTAGAATTATCACATATTATAATATCCCCAATTTCATGCAGGCAAACATGCCAGTTAATTTTCAGTGATATCCAGAGTAAGTTGTGTGTTTATCCTGACATATATAGTTCAGGCTGCAGCAAATGCTTGAAGGACTTGAGGGATAAATTATTGCACAAAATATGAAGAATGTCAAAGTAATGCAACTTTAGAGTTATGCTCCAAATAGTCCATTGTATTATTTGTACTGGATGTTCACATTTTTATCAGTGTGGTCTTTTCCCGAACACTCTGGTCCTTCTCTAGCAGTATATTTAGAAACCGTCAGAGTTATGAATACACTAAGTACATTAGGTGACTCTCAGTTTTGTGAGACCACTGCCTACTTGAACTCTTTGGCAAAGCTTCAATGAGAAACAAAGGAAAAAGGAGACAATTCTCATACGAAACAAACTCCTCTCTTTCAGGATGGATGCTTTCACAAATGATGTGTTTATAACCAGAGGCAAATGCTCAGCTTGCCATCTTCACATAAACAAGCGTTAGGGTCTTATGATCTGGGCAACAGTAAGATACTAAAAACCTGCATTCTCTTTGTTTGTGGATAAGTCACAACAAGTGACCATTTATGAAATCTGTCCTCAAACCTCCTGACTCTGAAGTCTATGTTCTTTGTGTATGCAGATTTACTGTTTAAGAGCTAAAAAAAGCTCAACAGGGCCTGAAGAATAAATAAATCCCAGCTACTGAATTTCCTTGTAAGTCATGTCCTCTGAAAAACTGACTCCTCCAGAGGTGAGTCATTTGGCCTGAAATCTTTTTGTCAGTGAGCCAGGTGCTAGTTCCTGCCTTCTTTTATATCACTTCTGTAATGATCCCTGGCAATTCCCCAGGTGCAGAAGGAGTAAATCAGCCCCATGGCTGTGCCTTTGCCACAGGGCAAGTGCTCTCAGAGGCACTGCTGGAAGAGCATCATAGCTTTCTTGTTTCTATGCAGTCCAGACTTTGGTGGTATGCTAAGCCAGTTTAGAGCTGGAAAGCACTCTCTAGTGCTGCAGTCTCAACATTTCCCCCATTTTTACTGCTCCTATGCCTGAGCCGTACAGACTTGGATGATCAAATATAGTCAAGAGAGGGATATGGTGGCCCACGAGTGGGAGAAAATGTATTTAATGTGCAAAGTGTGCATAGTGGTACAGCCCATAGCCAGTTCACAAGGTTGTCAAAGCAGAACAGCTGCAGATGGCAGAGAGTGAAGGAGCCCATGTGGTCCCCAAATCAACCAGAATTAAGAAGGTAACAAAATCACAATATTGCTTATTTTCATTTCAGTCCAGCACTCAGTATTTTCTCATCAGCTTCTACATATTTTAACCTGACTCTGGAGTCAGAAAAGTACTGGAAAATAAAAGAGGATCTGTGTAAAAAGCTTAGCATGGAGATATTGCACCTTATCCGTAAGGTTTATAACAACTGAAAATGCAGCCTATTAAGCTTGCAGTTGCCTTCAGCCTCAGAAAGCTAAGTGTTACCAGGGAGTCCTCCCTGTCCAGCACCAAAGTTACAGCTGCTGTACAGCTGTTTTGCAGCTGTGAGAGTGGTGCTCTGCCTTTCTGGGACACAGCACTGCGAGCACAAGTAGAGCTCTTCTCCTTCCTGCCCATCCACCCTCTGCTCAGGAGAGTAGCAGCTGCTGCTGGGCTTTCCCTTGAAAGCTTCCCCCCACATTGAGCACCTACACTGCAAGTTCCCTAAGTTTGACCTAATTTTGCCACAGACAGCAAGGAGTTAAACTCCCATTGTACTAAATGAAACTGTACAAAAAGGATGTGACTCCCACATATCCCAAACTTCCAGATGCCGAGCATACTTTCTTGAATGAACGCCCTTTTGGTATTTTTCAGTGGAGGAGAAAAATGCATTTCAGAAGAATCAAAATCAACAAAGAGATTACAGATAGCAAATATAACACTGCACATATTATAAGGGATAAGTACAGTAAACATGGAGGGCTAATTAAGGAAATTCTTGAGAATGTCTTGAAACAGGATTGCTATGCACATTTCTGATGAGCCATCTTTTAAAGACATCACACTCAGGAAGTGTAATGGAAAATCTTGTTCTTTCCTATCAGAACTGCTTTATCAAAAAGCTAGCTTAATTTTTATTATTTACTAACTTACAGTAGTGCTTAGAGTTTCCAGATGTTAACTAGCTGCTTAACAAGTCTTGGTAAAGACAGCTGCCCACTCAGGTTTCTCAGAGAGGAAAGCAGAGGTCCGAGTAGCACCTCTGCAGATCTGAGATTTTAATCATTCTTGCTCCATGTATTTCTTCATTTTGAACTGATGGAATAATATGAAACTTGTGCTACAACTCCCTAGAGAAGTGACTCTGTAAAACTGAATGCAATCTCCTCCATATTACCTTTCAGGAACAGACCCTGGTGGTGAATCCAGCAGGGAAGGTACCTCTGCCTGGTGTGTGAATGGCTTCTCCGCAGTGATCCCAAGCAAAGTCATCAGTGGGAAAGCAATTAGCAGGGTGTGTATCTGGAGCCCAGAGAGAAAACTTCTTTCACTAAGTAGTATGGATAGACTCCTGTAGAAATGAGAGAAGTTGCTGGGATAGGGTAGAAACTGAAGCTGCATGTCTTAAATCTCAGTCCGGTTACGCATCTATTGGAGAATCTCTTCCTCATTTCATCTATTGTGAGAAAGCACCATATACATATATATATATGTATATATATAAAATTAAAAAATACAATTCTAGTTTCTTATTTAATATTTAGTTCTCTCAAAGGAATAAAACTCTCTCCCCCTTGCTGCTGTCATTTCTTTCAGTCTTTCAGGTCCCCATTTCTGTCTTTCAGAGTTACAGAAGAAAATCCTTGCACAGAATGGAAGGTGTCAAGAGGGTGGATCCAGGCTCTTCTCAGTGATGTCAAGCAATAGGACAAGAGGCAATGGGCAGAAACTGATGTCCAGAAGTTCTACCTGTACATGAGGAAGAAATTCTTTACTGTGCAGGTGACCGTGCACCAGAACAGATTGCCCAGAGAGCTTGCGAAGTCTCCCTCACTGGAGATATTCAAGAACCATCTGGGCACAATCCTGTGCAATGTGCCCTACAAAGACTCAGCTTGAGCTGGGAGATTGGACCAGATGACCCCAATGATGGTCCCTTACAATCTTACCTATTCTGTGAATAGAATGGAACCCCATTTGTCTCATGCCAGATTGATTCTGTGACAAAAAACAAAGTGCTTGTTCTTCACAGCAATAAGAGGCAGGGACAAGGGCCATTCTGAGTAGGAGATCTTGAACAGGCTTTGCCTGTTTACTCATCATAAATTCTGAGAAAGGAACACAAACACATACTTCCAAGGAAAAGACCCAGGGTCATTAAAAAAGAGCAAAATGTCACTATCAGAATCTAATGCACTTTCAGAATCAGCAAACATTCCTACTTACAGGACAACTTTGAGAATTTAAAGTGGTTGGGGTTTATGTTTACTTCTTGCTTACTTGACTCTAATGAGTATAAGGTCCATCTAGCCCAAGACACTGTTTTCAGCAGTGTTGGAGGGCAGATGGCTACAGGAAAGAATGAGAATATAAAAATCACATAGTGATACTTCCCAAAAATACTCTTCTAGCAACCACAGATTTACATCTCAGGGGCTTTCTGAACCAGAGGGAGTGTTTGGTTTTTAACAGTCCTTGGTGGATTTCCCTTCCATGAATGGCTCTGAAACAGGAACAAGACACAAGTCAGAGACACTACTATATTTACTTATCTGAATGCAGGAGTCAATGGAGGGAAAATGTCAAGAAAAAGTTTCAGGTCTTTTTTCCTGGTGTAAAATAGAGCATTTTTCTTGCTGATGGTACCACAGTACATACTCAGCTGAAAATTTAAGTATGTTTTGTTAATCTCCATAGTGCAGATATACCAGAAAAGTCATAGTCTAGTAGTATAAACCATGAGGTCAGTGAGTTTCTTCATGTAAACCATGAGAAAATTTGGCTCACCATAGCTTTCCCTGCTTGAAATTCTCTTGATAAACAAGGCTGTAAAAAAATATTGCATTTATTCTTGAGTTGTAGATAAAAATGATGAAGGTTTTTTTGAAGAGAACTTGCTCAAAAAATGTCAAAGAGAAAAAACTGCATGCTCTGTGTTGTATTTAAAGGGGTTAAAGAATAACTTCTATGATGTTAGATAGTACAATTTCATTCTGTTTAGGAAAGTTTGCTATCCAACTTTATCAGGCTCCATAAAATTTCAGTGTGATATTTTAAAATCTATCTAAAACAGCAAGAACACAGATATGTGCAACACCATGAATATAAATGCAAACCATTTAAAATATATCTAAGCGAGCAATCCAGTAACAGTCTGATCATGCAGGAGAAAAACAGATAATCTGAATTTGTCTATATCCATGTCTCTCTCTGTAAATATCTATCTATGCATACTCATAAATATTTCATCTGGATCCAGTTTGAATTTGGATTCAGCTCCTAACCTTCACAGGCAGAGTTCACAAATTGCCTGTTCAGTGATCCTGCTTTGTTTTATAAGTGTGCAAGGATGTGATTCTCACAACCGATACAGAAGCAAAAAGCCTCACAGAAGAAAAACACCTGATGGACAATGCCTTCAGTTCTGAATAGTGAAAAATCCCAGATTCTTGCTGCAGGGCGCATCATGAGGGGTAGTCAATTTGCCACTCAATTTCATATTAGAGGAACTGAAGGGGCCTGGTTTTTAAATAGTTATTTCTGTTGACCTTTGCAGAAGACTATCCAGGGCACTCAGTTGTAATGCTGTTGAACACCTCCCATGACATGTTTGTCCTGTGCTTGGGAAGACTTTTCTTAAATTAGGAGCAATATGCATAAGATATTTTTATCCCCAGAGAGGTGTTTGTTTGTGTTGGTTTTTTTAATACCTAAAAATTAAGCACACAAGTGGCATTTTTTTATTTGCTTATATAAAGTTAGTTTTCATCGACATGAAATAAGAAAGAACCACCTATCTTTACCTCATCTCTTCTATTACATTTTTCTTTGAAAAAAATTTCTATGTGCAACATGTATGTTCCAAAATCTTGATCCAGGAAATACAGTGGTTTTGCCTTTGAAAAGAATTTTTGGCATGAAAATCACTGGTTTTGACATATTCTGTTCATTCTAAACTGGTTTAAGCTGAGATGCTTGAATTCCTTTCTAAAAGGTAACTTTTCAGATATGTGTAAGATCTTCAGAGCAAGAACTTAGGAACAACTGTCTGCTCATATGTGGCTATAGCATGCTACCCCAATTTCAGCCCTACGTGACCAGCCTGGCTTGGGCTGGCAGTGTCTGCAGTGCTGCCCTCATTGCCTTGGCTGAGCTCACACCTGCAAGCTGTCACACTGTTACCCAGGCCGATGGCCTCAATAGGAGAAGCAGGGACCAAATGGGGTTAAGAATGGGGCTTTCCATGGCTTTAGAGGAAATAGGGACTTCCAAGACTTGAACATGGGACTACAATGTTACTTTAGGCGATTGCATCTCTTTGCCTCACTGTTTCTCGACTATGAAGTGGGAATAAGAGTATCTAAACATTGACATAAAATCAGTAATTATCATGCTTCCATGTTTTTCTGTTTTCTCAATGCTGTGATCCACCTGAAAATAGGAAATGCTCAGTCTGTGGATTTTGTTTGGTTTCTAGGGAAAGGGAATATGATGCTCAAAGATCATCTGGGAAAAGGAACATAAATTCCTCCTGTTAATCTTGATTCTCATTAAACAATTTTTTCTGAAGTATTCCATCAGATCTATTTTTTGTGCATCACCTAGATGTGTAAAGCTAAGCAAAAGTATCAATATCTGGGAAAAAAACCTTAATTTTGTCCTCATATTGCTTCACAGAGTAAAGCACTTGAAAAAATTGCCCCGTCGTCTTTTTACAGACCAATTTTTAATGATAATTTTTTCTCTTTTTACACTTTAAATCAGTGGAAAACAGACTGTGTGAAATGTACCTCCTGTTACAGAGGAGTACCAAGCTCTCGAGTAGCTGGAACAACAGCATGCACGGGTAGCTGCAGCACAGAGAACTCCAAGCAAATGTGCACACACCACAAATTTCACAGATTTAGGTCCCGATTCAGCGAAGTCCCTAAAACATGAACATAATATTAAGGATACAAATAGTCCCAGTGAAGCTAGTGGAATTATGTTCCTTCTAGTTCAGCGCCGTATTCTGAGGCACATGTGCACAAACAAAGCCATATAAACCCCCATCCATCTTTCGAATAGCTGCTGTTGACAGCTACTGAATGTGGAAAAGTATGCCCAGTGCCATTCTGGCTTCTGCCAGCGTTATTGCTCGTGTCACCCCGGCGTTAGGCCAAGGGAGCACTGCAGCTGCTCTCGAGGGCCAAAAGAGACTGTAATGAACAGGAGGGAAGCAGGCAGAAGGGCCACGTGGAGCTGTAAGGACCAAGGGAGAGAGATGTGTAGGCTGCAATAAATCCCCTCTCTGGAGCCATAAAGCTCGGATTTTTCTGTTAATAGGGCTCTGAGATCCTCTGTAATGTCATCAGAAAAAAATTACAGCATTAGAGATGAAGGAAAGGAAGCTTCTTCACGATCTAGGCTGATTCAAACTAATTTGACCAGACTGTTTCTTCATCAAGACAATATATTCTTGTATCCATGAGACAATATTGATTCCAGTATTCTGTTCCTTTAAAAGCATACAGTCTCTTCCTAAGCTCATCTATGTACACTAAGAGAGGAGGACTGGAACAAAGACCTATTGTAGTAATCTGTGACGAGATACTCGATGCAGGGTTGTAATTCACCAGGGCATGGAGCAGTTACCCATGTGCCTCTAGCATCCCTGTCCCCTTAGGGAAGAATTAGATAAGGGTGCCAGGGCCTCTACACTCAGACTCAATCTCATCTGAAGACTGTAGATATATGTGTTTAAAGTATAGTGTGAAGAAACTCTACCCTTGCTGTATTACCCTTGTTTTCAAAGGAAATGAGATCTATGTTGTCACACTCTGCAATTGCATGTGCATTCACACCCTCTCTCCACACCCCAGCACTATCTGAACTTAAACTTTGGGGTAATTTTGACCAAATTTGACTGAGGGGGCAATAGGCCCAAGGAACACAAACTTATGCAGTTCTGTGAAAGCAGGCAGCTGCCCAAGGAAGAGAGATCCACCTGAAAGAAAGGCAGGAGTGTATATTCAGCCCTTCTTCAACACTGGAGAATCCCTGTGGCAGAGCGAGGCTCAGAGTGTTCAGCTGTGGCAGAGGCTCACTCAGTGCAAGTCCCTTAGTAGACACCTGAGAATCCAACCAGAAATACCCACTGGTCCGTAGGAAACCAGGCTCTTTTAGTCCCACCAGCGAGGGAGCCACCCTGCTCCCAAACAAGAGAGCAAAGCGCTGGTTGGAAGATAATGATACTTGTCAACCTTTTTAGTTTATTTTTACTGGTAAAATCTTAGCGCTCGTCACAGCTTTAACTTCCCAAGGTAGGTCCTGAGCTCCACCTGACAGTGTTGCTCTGTCTGCCCACTGCACAGCCCGGCGAAGATAAAAGCAAGCATATTCTGCACATCAAGCTGGTTCAGTTCCAGTGCTGAGCGTGGACCTGCCTGAGTGCAAGTGGAGCTGTCAGCTCGTACAGTCTTCACTGTCAAGGGCTGTGTCATCTGTCAGTGTCGGTTCCAGCTCACTGTACCACATAGAGGCGATGCACTGGTGCCTCCCAATTGATAACACGCTGCCAGAAGCATGTTACTTTCTCATCTGTCTTCTTGTAGCTGTCAAAACTGGAATCCATTAATTAGTTTGTTGTTGTGAATTTTATTTGTTCTGGAGACATGTAAATTTCAAAGTAAGACACGGGAAAAAAAAAACCACCCACAACCAACCAACAAACCATGAGGAAGATGCCAATGGGGGGTTCACAAACCCTAAGTGGCAGCTATTATGAGCGGTAAGTGCTGGCTACAAGAGCTCCGTCTAAGTGAATATAATGATGTGGCTAGTTTCACCACACTGCTTTTAATGAGACTGAGCTGCTTACAGGGGGCGAGATGTAGTGACAGCTAAGGAAAGGGAAGAAAACAAGACACAAACTGGGAAAGTCAACTGGGTCAAGAAGGTGCTGCTTATTGTTTGCATAGGGGTTTTTTTTTCTAATTTACATTGTTACTTACTGGAGGGAATGTTTGACTGAGCTTTATTTCCCCATATATTACATGTCATGAAAGAAATACTGGGATTTCTGAATGAGATTTTACCAGCTCTGTGCGTTAAAAGTGAGGTGCTTTTCACTCTAGCACTTGAGGGGACAGTGCCATCTCAAAGCAGAACAGGGGTTCCACTGAAATTTCAGATATTAAATAAGTGCATTTTTATTTTACATGAGTGCTTTTGTCCACTCCCTCACTTTCTCATGGTGTCAGCAAAGAGAGGGAAAAGTTTCAGGAGGTTTCTAAGTGAGTCTTTAAAAGCAGGTAAGGGATTGGGGAGCCTGCATGAATGTAAAGCCAGTGGGACCTTACTGTATGGTGCAGCAATCCCTGAAATGGCACTACATGAGCACAGCCTTGAAACCAGCCTCGCCACAGTTACCAGAAGAGCTTGCTAGCTCCGCCACAGGCACACTGACCCCACCAGGCAGAGGCAGACTCAGGCAGGTGCCACCCCAGCCTGAGCTGCAGCAGCCATCAGGATTTTCCACACCATCGCCAGCTCGCGCTGCCGCGTGCTCTCTTGTTTTAAGCTCAGTCACTTTCACAAATGAAAATTAAGCTCATGCACCGCTTAGTATTGCTGAAGTTCCAATCCTAAGGAATCTCACACACAAGCTAACTTCAGCTTGTCTGTCTCACTTTCTGCAAAACCATTTAAGGTGGACTATCTATAGGAAGCCATGTGCTAGAAGTTTTGGTACTCTAATTCCTTGTACTGGAAGGGCAATTTGCTAATGCTGTGACTAGACATGATTTGTTTTAATATTTTCTTTAAAGAAATGATGGAATACTTCCCTAGAGTTTGTCCTCAAAATAGCTGTCTCTCTCTGGAAAATCAAGATATCTCCTCCTTTTTGTCCCAAATTATGCCAACCAAGGGCATACAAATATATTCACGTAATGTAAAAGGTGGGACTATATATTAACAGATAAGACAAACCTGCTTCCAGGAAATCAGATCCTTTCTTTGCTTTTGCACTGGTTACATAAAAGGAAATGAAGCCCAAATTTGCAATTCAACAAGGTTAGTTCAGTGTCAATAAAATACCTTTCATCAATGCTTTATGGCCATTGTACTTGGATATCTTCATTTGCATGCATTTGCCTTATGTGGCAATGCACACTTTCCTAGGTATGTGTTCATCTCTTTTAATATCCACTGAAAATTTGGCTCAGAATCAGCTGTTTAGTGGTTTAAGCTCATCCACTTACACAGGTAATCCATGAAAGAACAAGTATTTTAAATGCTCCTCAGAGAAATAAATAGCTGCTTTATGTGTGTTTTGGGTGTTTTAGGTACTCACATAAAGAAAAATAAATACTGTTTATGATCACTGATTATATACTTGTAATCACCCATTTCTGGAGTCCCAAAATCTCACAGCCTGGCACGAGGATCTCTATGCTATATCCAGGAGTGGAGATCTATGTTGTTTAGCACTGCTGAACAATTTGCTGCTGCCTGAGCCTCCAAAGCCACCCAAATCCGTCCAGAGCAACAGTTTGCATACACAGTCAGACCTGGGGATGGAGAAGGAGGGTTGAAAAACAAATATTTACACCATGCCAGGAGGGAGGGAACAGCCAAGTTCAGCCTCCCTGGTTCTGCTCTTTGCTTCTGCTCTTGGAGCTATCACTGCTCCCCTTCTCCTTACCAGCAGCCCTGGAAGACAAGGGAAGTGCCCACCTGTCTGTCTCCAGCAGCTCAGCTCCAGGCAGGCTGGCAGGCAGGGTCCTTCCCAGGCTATTCATCTGCTTGAAAGAGGGACCTAGAAGAAGCAGCAAGCTGCATCCTCCCTGGCTGGGGGCCAGTGGGCTACCTCTCTAGGTGAGAAGAAAGCACCAAGCTGGGAGGCTGTGAGGACCAAAATGCCTCTCTGAGAGGCTGCCTAGACTTGGCCTGTTATAAGCATCTTCATTTCTATGCACTGCAGTGATGATGTGGAGCTTCTGTATTGCAGGTGCTCATAAAAATAAGCAACAGCTACTGTGGATATTTATGGCCTTATTTTGGGAATCTTATCTCTCAAGTATCAGCAAACACAGTCATTTAAATACAGTTGCTGGCTGTGAAGCACATGAAATCAGAAGTATTTGTTGGACAGACTATAATTTTCATAGCACAACAGGACTTTCTGGAGAGGAATGGGACAGAGGTGCTCTTGAGGAGTGGCTGGTAAGCAGCAGCCATCTAGCAAGTTGCTCTGATGGGAGCCCCCAGCCCTGGCAGGTGAGACCCAGAGCTGTGAGGCTGTGTCTTCATTCCTCCTGCAAGGGGTAGTCACGAGGGCAGGACACCTTACCTTGCCCCCACAGGGAGAGTCAAGTTTGGAAAGGTTTTGGTTCTCAATTAGGTATCACAGTGTGTCTAGATAGGCTCTATTGCATTTGGGAAGACAGACAATCATTTACTGTGTAAATGTCCTTTCATCCCATTAGTGGCCATTCACACCCCACCTATGTCAGTCTGTCGGGAAAAAGCAGGACTGAGCAAGGGGAAGGTCAAGAGTAAGGTGGGGAGGAACAGATGTCACCTCCCAGCATTGAGTGGAAGCTTTTGTTTTCAGTTCTCTCCCAGGATGCCTGGTTGTACATTGGGATACTCTGGCAACATAACTCTGCTTGGTCACAAAGATGCAGTAGCCAAACGAGGGACATCAAAGCTCCATCCCCATGAACACCCTTGAGCTTCCTATAGGTCCTGTAGGGATCCTGAAGTCCATGACCATCTTTTTCCAGAGTCAGTGTCAGGCTTTGCCTCTCCGTGGAATGGAAGATTTTAAAGAAGATCCTCTTCAACAGGATTACAAAGGACATTCTGCAATATGGAAATGATAACATTTACAGCTAGATTAGAGATAATCTCTTTATCGTCAAGTTGCATCAAATAGGTCAGCTGTCAATGGTAAGACCACTTGTGCTATTGCAAAAGGAGGAAACTAGATTGCCCTAAAACAGCCCCACCTCACTTGCCCGAAGAATAGAGAAGTATATGCACCCAGCTGTTCGTTTATAATAAAGTCCTTCAGGAGTACATTTGTCTATGAACACTTAACAAAAGCTTCTGCTTTCTACAGTGGATAGAAATTCATACTTTTATTCACACTTTTTCTTAATGACCTTCTGCCATAAGGGCAATTTGCTTAGTCCACTCCAGGTGATTTTGCATGATTTGCAAATCTAATTTTTATCTCCATGTCTCACATTTGAAAATCTTTTGCCACCATATTAATTTAACATTTTTATCTTTTACCTACCCAGACAGCTCATTGTGACCTTTAAATTCACTTACAAAGGATAACCCATTGGTTAATCTAGACCAATTGGCCTCAGTTACACACTTGGTGACAAACCATTATTTCTACCCCAGTTCTTTAATTGGCCAGAATGCTCTTTTTTATCAGATATATTAGCTGTCAGAAGTGTCTGCTAGCCTTTGCATACTTCCTGGATAGTGTCCAGGTCATTAAAGCAACATCTTCTGTTCAAGTCTGGAATATTTATCCTGTGCCAAAATCCTAACTTTCTCCCTGCTTTTAATTAATTAAAGCCTGAAGAATGCTGCATGGGTCATTCTACAGGCAAGCCTTTTGAAACGGGAAAACTGATATGAAATGTTTCATGCTCCTTTTTCTTTTACTCATTCAGCAGTTTTGCTTCACAAATCATGATTTTATACTATTTAAATTTCATCTGGTTAAAGTATTTTACTTTTATTTCTGCTGAATTACTTTGCATTACAATAAGGCAGGCACAGTTTCCTGGGCAAAGAGGGAACAGCAGGAGCCAAAGGGGCTGTAACCCCCAGCATATGAAGGGAGAGCAACATCTCTCTCCATTGTCATTCCCCTCATCTCTAAAGGGATGAAGTCTTAGGAGGAATAAATCCTCTGAGAATCAGAACCACCTTTGGAGAAAAAATAACACCCCACAACTCTGGCCAGCATCCCCACTAACCTCTACACTCTTTCCTGCAGGGAGCATCCAGGCAGCTGAATCCCACCTAATCTGCTGTTGTGGAACAACTGATACATCTTTTCAAGGTGCTCAGACACTAGTTGTACAACAGGCATACATGACCCACGTACCTTTCTGTATTTAATGTCTAGCAGAGATACTGGTAACTTTAACAGTCCTTCATCCCTTGCACTCGCAGAAGAGCAATATCAAGATTTTGACTGCCTTATTGCCATAAATATTCTATTCACCAGCCAAGAAGGCCTGGTTAAAATAATCCTTTACAATGAAAATTTATTATTTTATACCACTGTGTTTATTGCCATTTATACTCTGTGTTCTTTGTCAGTGACTCACAACAGAACAAAGGATTTCTTGAAAGGAGATGTGGTAAGTGTGGTAATTTCTTCATATCTATGTAGTAAAGTATTGTTCATTAAAGACATATCTTGTAATATCTCTTGATATCTCCTTTATGCCAGTCTTCAACATAAAATTCCAAAGTCATCATATGATAAAAATGGATTGACAGTCTTCAAAATGTTGGAAGTTTACTCCAGTTTTTGTCTGTGTAATGGGAGTTTGAAAATAGACCTACCTTGGTGAAAATCTCTTTTGTTATAAATACTTCTTGCAGCTTCATGTTCTTCTAGCTGTAATATTAACACCCTGTGAAGTGTAAGACTAATGTCTAAAGGTGTGCCAAATGGAGTTATTATTTGAATGGCAAATGATGAAAAATTAATGTAATACTTCTATTCTTGCTTTGTGTTATTGGCTTATGAAGCAAAATCAGTGCATTTTAGAGTAATTTTTTTTTCTCTATTTCCAATGCATGCTCCTTTTCATACTTATTTCATATTTAGATTTCAATGATCTTTGAATAGTTGAAGAACATTTCTGGGAGAACAATGCTCCTGCTTTGCTATTTGATCAGGGATCAGACTTCACTATTGTCTGGATTTTTCCCCACAAAAAGAAATGTTTTTCAGGTGAAACAACAACCCTCGAGTGAAGTCACGGGGGCCACATGTCCTGAATGAGGCGTGCTCTCTGTTGAAACCTGCGGTGTCACCTATCAGCAAGCTGCCCTTCAATCTCCAGCCAACAGTATGTTTAAGTGCTGTGTAAATACAGCTTTCCCACTTCCATTTATCTTTGTCTCGCTTCTGCCGTGGCGCTGCCAAACAATGCTGGGAGCAACGGGGTGGGGGAGAGCATGCAGGCTTGTACGGGAGCACATCTGCCAGCGGGCTGATTGAAACGTTCAGGAGGTGAACACTGGCCTCGCTGATGAAAAGCAAGTCCTGCCGTTCACAGAGTCTGTCTCAGACGGACTGGGATAGGCTGCTCAGATTTTTAAGCCTACTGTATTTTTTTTTTCTAAGCTGAGGTCTCGTGTTTGCAAAGGGTCAGAAGATGCAGTTGCGTAGATCCCATTCAGCAGGAGGGCCTTTCTGCGCATTTATTCTTAAGGAATGATTCTTCCGTACCTCAAAAGAAACTGTAGCTTGGTCATGTTTTTTTATTTTTTTTCCCATATATTGTAGTAAATGTAAGTCTCTCAGGACTGCCTTTCACTTTGGCATCTAAACCTGGAACAGACATTTTTTCTGAGGACTTGAATTTTAGACCTCTTCTGTTTTCTGATTTTGTTAATGTGTAAGTAGTCTTCTTAATGGGAGTATTTCAAAGGCAGGAAGATCAGACTCTAAAACATAAGTATTGCAAAAATTAAGTCTGTGTTTGGAATACAAAGATACACCCATGAAGAGCATCTTGCAAGTCAGGAGAAAGTCAGAAAATTTGTCTTTGAACCAGACCATGAACAACATTTAGAAAATACAACAACATATAGAAAATAAAGCATGATAAACAACAGAAAAGAAATTTTACTGCACATAGTTACTGAGATAATTTGTCTTCTTCACCCAATTTCTTATTCACATTGGGTGGACAAGGGGAGATTAAACTATTGCCTAAATTTTGAATTCATAGCTTAATAGTCTTTCATATATTCTCTTCTCAAGTAAAATATATATAACATGAATGTTCTTACTCAGTGGTACCCAAAATCCAAATAGAGAATGAATAAAAAAGAAAATTAAGAAGTCACAAGGAAATGCCCATGTCAACATGCTTAACAATTCAGTTTCATAAATCCAGACTTGTATATTAGAGGGCATGTATTAATTACAGCTTTTAAAAGATTTTGCATGAGAATATTCAGAATAATTGCAAAAAGCAAATCTTGTGTAGAAAAGTCACACATCCTGCCAAATTTGAAGGCATCACTCCAGAGCATTTGCATTAGAGAGTTCCTCAAATAAATGTGGGAGGGGGGGTTTAACACAGGGAGACAGTCATTCTACTAACTTGTCCTCAGAATCAGCTGAGTCATTTTTAATTGAATTCTTTCAGCTCAGCCATCCTGAAATAAGCCACTGCATGAAAAATTTCCACTCACATGGTTGCAGCTTGTCAGCTGAAAACAGAATCAGTCTGTAGAGAGGATCAACGTACCCTAAGCATAGCAGGGGCTTATATTGTTATGTTCCTGCTGGTGGTGAGCATGCAGATCAGATCCACCTGGCTCCTGGGACACAACCCTGTTTAGCCATCATCTCCAACATCTTGCAGAAGCTGAAGAACAGAACTTTCAGTGGCAACACCTTTGCTTTCCATGGCGCTGAATGTGGTGCTGCGTTTCTGAAACAAGGGAGGGGGAGGACTATGACTCAAAATGTCCATTTTAGCACCAAATACAGAATTCAAGTTTTGGCTCAAACTGAGTTATTCATTACTTTCACTACACAAGCTGATCAGAAATTGAATTGATGAGACTCTCATAGGCAATTATAAACTATCTTCTGAATTATCTTTGTGCAAAGAAGGGGAATAAATCTCCTTCAGTGAAAGCAAGATAAAACTAGGGTTAATTTCATGCCGTCTGAGTCCACAATAGTTTACTCTTCTGCTTGTCAGCTGAACTGCTATGTTATTTGTAATGTATTAGTTCTGCAGCCTCGCAGGATATGTAGGTGCAATGTGCTGGTATTCCAGCACCGTGTTTGATATAAAACCATCTCTGGATAAAACCAGCACTAAAGGTAGAAATGACAGCAGTGTTTGTCAATGCCAAGCTCAGTGTTTACAGCTTCCTCAACATTGTTAGCTGTTGAGCTCTTGGCTTGTTTGGCTGCTTTTTAAATATGTTCAGCCTATGAACTCTTCTGGATGTCAAATTGCAGCCGATGATCTGCCACTTGGAACCAGAAACATTTGGTGGGATTTTACAGGGACCTGATGTAAATAAAGTACCATGGAAATCAGGTGCAAACCACCGACTTTGCCAAGAAAACAGCTTTAAAGCCTATTGTAAGGCTAAAGCAGGGAATGTAATCCAGGGGCAATCTTTGTCCATTTCTCTGTTTGTCATTTCTGATCTGTATTAATATTCATCCTAACCCGACCCCGGTGGGAAATTACTATGCATTTGTTCTAAATCGGTCAAAACTCCTGAACCAGCCATATGGTGTGAATCCCTGTTTGTCTGGTAGCGCAGAGTCTATCTTTCACAGCCCTGATGCACATACAAAACTGTCTGCTTTCACTGCTTCATAGCAGTGTTGTAAATATAACTGAACTTGTGAAAGAAACAAGGTGTTAATTGATGGTGTACATATTCGCCCTCATAAACGTCTGCTCCTAAACTACTTTTCACGGTTTCTAAGGAAACCCTTATTCTTTAAAACAGCCAAGGTTCTCGTTCATAATACAGTTTAAATTCTTAATCATCTAAAGCACTTTTTGCTGCGAGGGGAAAGGTGTAGATATGGCCCATCTGTATATTCAACAGTTACTTTGAACTTGGAGGAACGGAAGATTTTTGTCAGCGCTGACTGTACAAAACCATCAATTTGCACATTATGGGAAATGTGATACTGTATTTTCGACTTCAGCTCCTGACTTTCTTAATTAAGACTGTGCTAGACATGCCAGAACAAGGGCACTGATCATGTGCAGGCAGTTAAAAACAGTTGTTTGTGGTTGCTTCATTGTACCTGTTCATTCTATCTGGCTATACCAAGATGGGTTGGCATCACATAAAGGAAAGGCTATTGCCAGTAAGCACAGTGCCTTCCTTTGTGTTGCACCTTGTCTTGCCTTGCTTCCCCACTCCATCCCACCAGCCAGGTTGAAGCACAGATATCAAACCCAGGGGACCGAACCTGGAGACCAGCTGCCTGTTGATGCATTCCTGGGCAGTGGATCCTCCTGGGTTTTTTCCCCAGCCCAAAGCAAACTAACCTAATAAACTCCCTAGGCTCATGTTCTTTTTCTACAGGAGCAACTGCTGTGTTGGTCAAAACAAGATTAAGGTTTATAAATCATAATATATATCTATTATGCTATGCTTGATTTACATTTAAAATGTAAATGGGAACCGGGAACCTCTGTAACTCAGAGAATGCTACCACTGTAGTAAAAGCAATATAAAAAAAAAAAAAAAAAAGCCAGATCTGAACAGACCTGGTAGGACACCTGAGCTAATGAGTACGTGAGTCATGTGCCAGATGACTTACACACTGCAGAGCAGCTCTCTGCCCCCTCGAAACACTTCATTTCCTTCCAGCTACTTGGACATGTGCTGATCCCCTCCCTTAATAGAGGCAAAATGGACAGGTGCTCAGAAAAGTTACTGAGAGTTTTTGCTGTCCAAAAGTGCCCATTCATGTCATATCAATCCTTCTCCTCACAAAATTGCATGACATAGTTTAAGAATCATCTCTTTATTATTGCAAGCAAAGCTTCTGAAAAAGAATATGACTATTTCCAAATCATCACTAAAAATCCAGACCTGCGGGTTTGCCAAATTCTTGCCTCTGCTAATATCCTAAAGCTTCCCAGGGGTGTACAATGGTGAGCAATGTTCACTGGTCCTTACAGTTTCAAGGAATAAAATGAGGTGCTCTGTGTTTCTGAGGCACAGAATTCAACTGCTTATATTATTGCCGTGAACTGCTACTACTTCCCAATTAATTTTTAGATTAAAAAATAAATAGCTAGCCAGTTATTTTTTGCTGGGATTATGTTTTCCCCCAGAATGAAAAGGGAATTTTCCGGACTGTATTGTAATGTCTGAGTCACTGCCGAGAAGGTTACAAAACCATGTGGATAAACCTGCCCCATTGCAGGTGGACAACTTGTTGTTATCAAATAACTCTCCATCAGTCTTGTCTTTCAGCCACTCAACAGCTGCCTTGGTAGAAATTACTGAACACATTTTCACTGCCATAAAAATTGGCCAGGGCTATATTTCTGGATTCCAAGAAAGCTTCTGACAGCCAACCATGATACTTTATGTAATAAGTTGTCAGCACACTGTGTATCACCTAACGCTGTCACTTGGCTTAGGTCAAAGCTGTCAAATTGCCAACAAAATATTGTTACTAGAAGCACTAAATCTTCTTTTCAGCCTAGTCCTGTTGGGGTCCATCAGACATAGTCCTTGGCCTGTTATTGTTTATGCTGTGTTTAAATGACCTACCACATGAATATGCATGAAAAAACAAAGCTTACATATATGTAGACAACATTGCCAGCAGATGCTGCAGTCACATTTCAAAGAGATCTGTGAACCAGTAGGGGAGGACTGCTTATGGTCTGCTTATGGTTTTAAAAGCACACATATAAAATGTTTCAGGTCATCAGCATCATCATCATTAACACTCAGACTTTGAGCTTCTCTGTTATACTTGCTGCTTACATTTATGTTGCACATTATATTCATGTCTGAGTTATAGGTTTGACCCTTTGACTTTAAAATAAAGATGAATTTTTGGAAACTCATGCAGCCCTGGGATGAGAGGCCAAGAGATGAGAGAGACACCTGAGATGGGAATTTGGGAGCTTCCCTGCATGAGGTGCAGCTGTGAACTGCCTGCCCCAATGCAGCTGACCCTAAAGATAGGGAAAGGATGGAATGAGAAGAAAGAGTCCATAACAAGGACAAGATCTCAGTTGAAAATGTAACACCATAAAGCCTGAATTGTGGTTGTGATGCTCATGCTGCAGGGATGGCTTTGGTGAACAAATACAGTCTTGTCTCTGTTATATAAAGACTTGAAGGGAGCAAAGCAGTGCATTGTTTTCTGTTTTCTCAAATATCTTTAGTCACCCTTTTAAAAATACAGCCTTCCTAAAGCACTCCATGCAAACAAGTAGACTCCAAAGCACGGAGGTGTTTTAAGGATGTGCACATGTCCGTCACAGCCAATACACCCTGCAAAGAGTGCAAAACAATATTGCACGCTCTTGCACGCCAGTTTGGCAGCAATAGAGGGAGGTGAGTACCAGTGTCAGTGGGATTTCCTCTTAACCCCTGAAACTCCATCTGTCTGCTTCCAATTTCATGTGCATTGGTGCTGAAACTGTATATTAATGAAACCCATTTAGCATTAGTGGGAATAATTCTCCTATGCTGGAATGAGCAAGAACTGAATCAGGCCTTTGGAGAAAGTACAGCACTGAGACGCTGTTACGTATAATAAGGTATCATGAAAGAGGAGAGGGGAGAGGAGGAGGAGTGAGGCACTTGAAAAGGTTGTCCAGGGAAGCTATGGATGCCTCATCCCTGGAAGTGTTCAAGGCTGCATGGGGCTTTGAACAACCTGCCAGTGCTGATGGGGAGTTGGAACTAGATGAACTTTAAGGTCCCTTCCAATTCAAGCCATTCTATGATTCAGTGAGCCAAAGGTTCAGACCAAGAATTTCAAAAGTAACCTATGAGTTGGGGCTCCTTAGTTTCTAGATGCCTCGTGTAAGGCTCTGGTAAAGGTCTTAGTTTCCATAGTGCTGAGAATAAACAGTGTCTAAAAATTAAGTTCCTTTAAGAAATCAACATTCCTTACTGAAAGGCTGCTGGCTTAAAAAAATGTAAAGCTCAGACACCTTTGCAAATGGTATGAGAGGGCTCAGTGCATCACCATACACTTCATGTGCCCTTGCAAAAGCACCTCCACCTGAGATGTTCACACTCCGAGTCACAGCAGCTGTATCTGTACTGCTAAACTGAATGGGTCCAGGGGCTGTTCTCTAGCTCTGTGGCTCAGAAAGGCATAGCCTTACCAGCTGCATATCACTAGGCTCTGGCTCCCCCTTGGGCCCTGCAGGATGCTCCCACAGGCCTGGGATATAAATGTGACATTCTGTATTTGTCATTGCTGCATTTGGCACTGAATCATAAGGGTTGCAGACCATGACGGTGATGTTCTTCTAGCAGGAACCCCAGGCACTGCATTGCAACTGCATGGGATGAGATTTTTAAGAGAGCATCCTGGATGCCTGCAGGACAGAGGTGGCAAAACCCGGTGTGCCCTCCCTGGTTGCTCCAGCTGCATCCCAGTGCTCCCTGAGGGAGAGAAGTCAGCACATATCAAGACCGCACTGATATGTGAGCCAACAGCTAATAACTAAGTAGCCTAGATGGCCAGCAGTCAGGCTTGCTCCCTAGCCCTGTGTTATTTAGCAGCACAGACACAGCCTGTGACAACTTGATCTTTGCTTTGAGAGCAAGGGCCAGTCTCACGGAAATGTCCATGGGGTGTAACATGGGACTGTGGCTCCTGGATCACTCTGCCAGTGCAATCCAGGCGCGACACGGCCCGCAGTTCCCTACGCAGCTGCCCGTTACTTTCCAGGAGCCCAGGCTGACATTTGTGGTAATTTGTGCCTAATCCTGGGGTTGCTCAAGAGATGAACAAAAGGATGAAATCATCTTATTTGGCAGCTTTGTGTAAAACTGGGAGGAAAAAAACCCCAAACTCAAGTCCCTTTTTCTGTTTAATATGAAGCAACTATTAGGACCATTTACAGATCTACACATTTAGGGTTTTATTGCTTTGGTTAGTGATTTGATTTAAATGGCAGCAAAGGTTCTACCAACTCTGCACTATTGATTATGGGATCAATAACTAGATACAATTATTGCACCAAAGTGCGTTCTTATATTAATGCCGATGTGAAGGCATTTCAAAATATGAAGTGGCAGTGGATATGTTGTGACTCAGAGCAGAGAATCAAAGTCACAGCATGGGATGGCAGTAAAGAAAAGAACACAGTAATGAGGAGAAAAGTCTAAGAGAGAAAAAGAGGCAGCACTTGACAGACTCTTTGCAAGTTAGAAAACAAGCAGTTCTGAGAGCTGCATCGTTAATGAAGCCTAGTTTACTATGAAACTGTGTCCTATATTCCTGTTCCACTCCTCCCCACCAACCACCCCAAATCCTCACCATGTTCCCTACGCATTTGATACCTTCCCACAGCTTCTTCCCCTCATACCCTTGTCCTCCTGCAGCACTGCCCTCTCTCTGCCATTCCCTGTGCCACTTCAGCGACAGCACGTGCCCTGGCCAGTCCCAAGGGAGGAGGGTGCCGGCTGTCTGGCCAGTGAGCACCTCCTGCATGGCCAGCTGGCAAACAAACCCCGCAGATAATTGCTAGACTCAGGCTCCTGCCACTGAGCTCCTCCACGAGGAAATCTCCAGCACAGCATTGCCTTGGATCCTTCTTCCCTTTGCAGATGCTGCTTTTCACAGTTTCTAATAGGCTCACGTATCTGTGAGCTGTAGTCAGTAAAACTTGTTTACATCAATCATCAGTGGATTAAAGATGTTATGAGCAATTGAGATATAGAAGTTTAAGTCCTTTTTTTTTTTTTCTTGCAAAACTGGAAAACTTTATCAGAATTCCTGTCCTGTTTCTACTTTTCCAAATGAGAGCTACAGCAAACAGCTCTGATCAAAATTCTCAGTTACAGCGTCCCTCAAAAGCTCATTTTCCCTTTAAAGAAATACTCAGATTAGCTGAATTCTGGCATAATGTAAAATCCATAGAAATAAAGGCTAACAATTAAAACAGCCTCGGTTTCCCTCATCCATCCATATGCCACAGAAAAGTAATGCTGCCCTCTAAAAAAACTGCAGCTGTATGTATAGCTCAATCTAGACCTTGGCTTGTAGCCATATTCCTCATTTTAACTGTGACTTTGGAGTCATGAGGCTCCCACTCTTTCCTCGCACAGTGTTTGGGGATAACTGAGACAGATGCAAGAAATCATCAGGTTTCAGCATTCACAGCAACCTGGGATTCTGCACAGAACTGCTTGGTGGCATAACTGAAAGTCGAAGTCAGAGACCAGAATTAAAGTTTAGCTGATACTTTTACCCTTTTTTCCTGACTTTGGAACTTTAATTTTACTATGTTAATAATCTTCTAAGAGAATTCCTATGGATGTTTTTTTATTTCTTTTGAACGAGAGGAATAGACCTACTCTGCCACATACTTGGATTTGCTAGCAGCAGGAGGTACAACCTGAGATCAAACTTTCTGCCTCATTTAATGTAAAATTTCCTGAATTTTATGGATAAATTTCCTGCGTTGTACAGATAAAACTTGGACACTAGCATTGACAAGCATCTCTCTGGCAGCTTATCGGAAAGATTTCCATACAGCTCCGATAGCCATTGAGAAAAGCAGGGTGTGATTTATATACTCCTACACAAGGCATTCCCACAGAACCACTAGACTGTGATCACAGCACATTATTAAATGCAAAGAGCATGACAAAAAAAGGACATTTCAAAAAAAACCCTTAACATTTTTTCAAGTCACAGCTAATTTCCATCAGCTGACAGGAAGCACATTTTGCTCTCCTACACATCCTCTTTCTCAAAAATGTCCAGTTCATGTTTGTTTTGACAAATTTAGCCTCATTTTAAAAAGAGTTAGGTTTTTATAAGGTTCTTAA
This sequence comes from Pyrocephalus nanus, assembly GCA_038380795.1. Classification (NCBI taxonomy): domain Eukaryota; kingdom Metazoa; phylum Chordata; class Aves; order Passeriformes; family Tyrannidae; genus Pyrocephalus; species Pyrocephalus nanus. The sequence continues at coordinate 40,915,654 of CM076260.1, forward strand.
AAATGACCAAGCTAACTAACTTTCCACATAAATGGATAGATAAATAAATAAATACAGAACTGAGAAAATGCTGGCAGTTGCAAAGGAGGAGTTAAGTAGAAGCAGGTGAGAAGGTGAAAATGTCTATATGGTCCTAACTGCAGGCATTGCACATAGTTTTGTTTATGAACATGTTCAACATCCATACATATCGCACATTTAGGGTAATGACAGCCATATGGCACAGCGTGGAACTGTGAGGAAGGACAATATGACTAAATCATGCCTGTGTATTTGACCACCTCATTGACTCCCTGACCATCCATCCATCTCTGCTGATGCTCTTGAGATGTTCCAAACCTCTAAACAGATAAAGGCTTTTCTTCTAAACTAATTTACTAGATAATTTCTTTTGTAATTCCTGCTCAAGGATCAGGACAGATGCTTTATATCACTGGAAAGGAAACCTCTCCTTCCCAAAGATGCAGAGGTTACCAGAGCCACAGAGGAGATTGAGGCTCCCTCTGAGCCTGGGAGGAATGTGAGAGAATGGACTTTCAATACAGTACAGTTTTATGTGCTGAAAGTCTATTGTAGGCCATTTTAAGCAGCTGGGTTGGGGATCCATATTACTTCCTTCCTGGCAAAAATAGGGTTCAAGGTTATGGATCCACATTGAAGTTTAGTAGTTACTTCAACATCAGAAACATTTGTTTGACTTGTATCTCCCAATGTCATATAAGTTCAAACACTGCTGCAGCAATATTTTAAGGGAAAAAACTGACTTAAAAATTTGAGGCCAACAGGTCAAATATTCTATCATTAAAAAAAAAAAAAAAAGGAAGTTGAGCATCTATTTCTTAAAAGATATTCAGAAGACCACCAGATCTTATGCAGAAATTTGCTCTTTAGAAGATATGTGTTTTAAAAATGCAAAAGAAGAATCTTAATCAAAGAAAGCTCAGTTCATTCCCTTTCCCCCCCTTTTGAAAGAAAATAAAATATGAAAATTCGAATCGAAGAGTATGTCTGTGAGACACTGGAAGATGCTACCCAAGGGTGTTCACTGTAGAGAGGAGGATAGCTGTATTAAAATGAATAATTTTGTGGGGAAAGGATAGAGAGTTGTTGCTATAAGAAAAAAATCTTTTTGATTGACATGAGAAATTGCTGCCACATGAAACAGTTCATCTTCTTTGAAGGGCTCTTTTGTCAGTGAGGTCAGGTCAAAGAGGTTTGAAAGGTCCTCATCAAAGGAAGTTGCCCTTCTAGGCCCAGTGCATTCCCTTGCTGGAGTAGTCTTGGCTTCAGGAACTGTATGGAGATGTGGGAAGTCAGGGGATGGCAGCTGCATAGCTAAGCAACCAGGGCTGGCTGAGCCATGAATCAACAGTGTCACCTGCTGTGGGCAAGATAATTTCCTCGCCCAGGCTAGTGGATAACTGCTGCACACAGGCCAGTGGTCCACAGTTCCTGTCTTTCCATAGCATGGTCCTGCTCGGTCTGTGCATGTAAGTACAGAGCAGGTGGGAGTCCCTGTACTCCTTGTCCTGCGCCCCAGAGACAGAATTTGGGTTTGCAACTCAAATAGCAATGTAAGCCACACAGCATGTCTGAAAGAACAGAATTCCCTCTTCCCATCTATCCTGTCTGGGAGTGGGAGAGTCCGGTTTTTTCCCTCTCGGTGCAGGAGCACTGTCCCCAGGGAGGTCATTACACCTCTTTGCAATGTGAACGAGCAACAAACGTTGAATTCTAGCCCTATCCCTCTAGTTAAACATGTCTCTGCCCCGATGCCACTAGACACTGGTCACTACTTTTATAGGTGTGCCCCACTGCCCCACCTGATGATGGAGATGCTGAACTAACCAAACTGAGGAATGAGGGCCTCAGTTTTTCACCCAGCTGGTCAGCCAGGCACTGTGCTGCACTGGGCTCAGCTGAACCAAGCTGGTCCTGCTGCAGCCTGGGTGTCCCATTCCCCACTTACACCCTGCTCCCACAGCCTCCTGCTCCAGCAGGACCTGATGTGTCTCTGCAGAAAGAGAGTATGGGAATTAGCATCTCATTGAGATGAGAGATGCAGCTCACACCTCTGCCAGTGACGTGCAGAGCCCAGCCCTGGTAAAGGTCAGTCCTTTTTTCCTTTTTTTTTTTTTTTTTTCAGAGTAATTTTTAGGAAGGCTCAAAATTTTGTGTGCTTTTGTTTAAACTCTAAAATAGAGAGCTGCCCTTCTGATATAATCATGCAGCTCCAGGCTCCGCTTCCTTGAGCAGGAATTTCAGATGCCTTAAAGCCTCACTCAGCTGATTGCAGGCAGTTTTCACCACCGCTCATTCAGCCACATCTCAAGTTATGTGAAAAATCACCTCTGCTGATTAGGACAGGGCTTTCCTTCCTGATTGCATTGCCCTGTTTACTGTCATTGAATTCTTGAATCAGGAGGACGTTTTATTTGTTTCTCAAATTTTAATTGCTCTATGACTTTCCTCCTCTTCGCTAACCTGCTTTTACGTTTTAGCAAACATTCCAAAGGTAATTGCCAAATTCATATATTCATGGAAACCCGGTAGATATGTACGATAATAGCACAATTTGATATTTATGAAGTGCCACTTTTCTATAAAAGTAGAATTTCAGTTAATTATCACCAGGCTGTTTATTAACACTTGGAAATGGAAAAATAATGAATGGGCACATCGTTTATTCATTAAAATGCTGATGATGAGTTGCCCCATTCATAAATTAGGCTTGCATTTCCCTTCAGCAAAGCACTGCCCGTGCTGGTGGATTTTGAAGGTCAATTGTGCTTTAACCCACGACTTCCTGCGAAGGGGGAACATGCTGCCTTGGACTGTGATCACAGTGACTCTTGTCAACCAAACAGAGTCATTCTGTGAGCAGTTTGGCTGGCAGGGTGTGTAGGCAAAGAGAGAGAGCTGCAGCAAGCACCGCTGTTCAGGAGATAATTCTCTTTCACTCGGAAGCAGTGCATCCATATCTATCAGACAGGGAGGATTGATGCACTGGGCTGGGAAGGCGCTCCTGTGGACATCCTGATACGTCTTCTGAAATCAATGCCCTTCCCTCCCGCAGCCAAACCCAAGCTGTTCTTGGGGTAAGTGCTGCTTTATTGCTGTCCCTCTGTTGAGAAGTCGTTCCTCCCTGACTGGCAGAGTACGTGCGCAGGGCATTTTAATATAGGCACAAGTAATAGAGAAATTCAGGGCAACTATCTGAATATTTTGAAGATCTGTTGCCCTTTTTCCATGGGAGACCCCTCTCCCATCCCTGGGAGGACTGTGTCATGTCAAGCAGAGCCCTGTGAGAGGGGAGGGACAGCAGGGGTAGAGCTGGTAGGAGAGGCTGGCCAGAGGACACCTCCTCACAGATGTTTGCTATTCAGGGCAGCATTGAGAAGATGCTACACTAAAATGAGGTCTAACAGAGAGACTTTTTCCTAAATTGCTACAGTAATTAAAATTATCAAGAACTTCTTCCCAGGATACTGTTAGCCCTAGGGTCAATATAAAATTGCATATTCCATTCTGCCCATTCCCAGCACAGGCTGGATGCTGCCCAGTGCAGCTGAGGAACCACTGACACCTGCTGCCATGAGGGCAGGTGGACACTTTCCACAAGGTTCTCTGGGAGCCCTGGTACAGGAGTGCCATTGAAATGTCAGCTGTTACGAGGGCAACAATTTTGCCAGATGTGCTAAACACGACTAAGATGAGAAAGTAGGTGCTGAAATATTCTATAATGGTTAAATGGAGAAAATGTCTGTGAAGCCATCTTGAGCTGATGCCCATTTCCAGTAGGTTTGGAGTAATCCACAAAACAGCTGGAGCCTGAGAGAGACCTGAGGTGTGAAACGACACAATGAATAGCTAATAGTGGCTGTTTCCTAGACAAAATACATGCTGATATCATGAGCAAAGCAAGCACTCCTGGCTGTGGGCTCTGCTACTGGCTGTAAGCAGCTCTTTCTTCTAAGGAAAAAAGCCCTGTATCACTAAGAGAAGTTTAGCACTGTAGGTCCAGGTCTGTAGATGAGCCTCCCTCTCACATGTTCGGGTCAAGCTCTGCTAGCAGCCCCAAGCATACATCCAGGTCCCCTGAGCATGGTCAGCAGTGACATTAGCTCAATGCTCCTGTGAGTATGCCAGCCACTAAAGCATTTTTAGAGGATGGTCTTCCTTTCTGGTAGCATAATCACTACTTGCCCAGATAAGGAGGAGCAAGAGACTTATTTTAGGAATGACAGCAAAGAAAAACAATGAACCCAAAGGGGCACAGAAGGACAGAGGTGGTTATCTAAACATAAAACTACCTATAAGCAAGGTGGGTTTTCTGAAAAACAGGTCTACAGTGACCTTGAATGGAACCAATATCTCTCTCGTGTTCGTGCTGCACAGAACTGTTCAGAGATAAGTCCTCTCTGCTAACATTGGTTACCAAGACTGTATATTGGCTCATTTTTCCAGTGGCATGTTTGAAAACAAGAATGCAAGAATCAAATTCAGGGTGGGTTTTTTTTTAGCTGTCTTTAAAAATGCATAAAGTTTTGCTTCAAGTGTCACTGTTGGAGTTTTACTATTATGCTAACAATCCAGGCTACCCGCTGAATGCAATGGGCTACAGGCTCCATTTGGGGATTTTGCCTACTGTGAGCATTTTTTCATTTCTTTTAAAATAAAATACCATCCTCAAATGCTCACCTTTCAGAGTTTCTTTCATATTTTTTCAAATAAAAGGATTTTTAGAGAAATTATCTCTGCTTTCATACATGTTGCTTATAAAGTCAAAGGAAATTATTTTTTCACTGTTTTTTTCCTTATCAGCTACAAGTAAAATGCAAAACCCACCAAACTTTTACTCAGGTTAAGGTACACTACATTCTTTTAAGCACTGTGATCCTTCATGAAGTAACCAACTGAATTTTAAAATACATGTCAAATAAAATGACTAGCTAGGACAAACTAAAGTTAACATTTAACTTTTTCTTTTGAAGTACAACTCATTTTCTTGCAGAAGTACAGCATCAGTTCCTGCAAAGCACTTCTTTTGTTATTGATTGGAGAGATATAATATATAAAGCTGTGCCTGTACCACTCTACAATAATTAAAAGTACTTAATCATGCAGCTTGGAGATTTATTTTAAATGCACAAAATATGTTCCTTATTGTGATTCACAGGAATTTACTGGTCTAATTTCTTTAGAGACCAGCAGGAATATATATTGACTCTGGTTTATTTATAAACCAGCTATTTAAATTACCAAGTTATTTACATTGTTATTGTCTCCATCATTTAGTCACCATTTGCAAAGATTTCACATTGCTCTTAATTTGGCACTCCCTAGTGCTAACAGTACTTATGGGAGAAGGTTATTTAGAAGGTTGTCAAGCAAGCCATCTTGGTACGGGGTGATCACCTTCTTGCCCCAGACAGGCTTCTTGGTGACAAAGGGGACAACATGCAGAACTGAGCCCTGGATAATGTTGCACGTACTTGTCATCATGGTGCCATAAGAAAATAAGGCAAATTGAGAGGAAATGTAGATCCAGGAGGTTCAGTTGCCCTCAAGGTCTGGATTAAAGAACCTCTGGCCAGATGTTTATAACATTACCCAGATGTAAATTGGTCTGTTAGGGAGAACAGGGACCACCAGGGGAGGAACGTGGTTGGACTGAAGTCCCCCAAGATCCTGACTTGTTGCTAGGATTACGTGAAGGAGGGAACAGTCTTTGGGTGGACTTGACTGACCCTGTTCCATTGTAGTCCACCAGCAGCATATATAAAACATCAAGACCACAAGGCTCTGAAATTCCTGTAAGAGTATCTGAGAAAACCAGTTATTAAAGGAATATTTCATTCCTGAGGGCAAGGACATTACCTACTCTTTTATTTTCATTTCTAGCAGCATTTTTTTGGTTAAAGTCTTAAGCACACAGAGCACTACTTATTTTCACAGCACTCGCTCTCCCTTTTTCTTTTCTGCCTTAGACTCTGTGTGTAGAGGATTGAGTATAACAGCTATTATTTAACATGTGGCTTTTATCCCATGGCTGGTTCCTGCACTGAAGGGCCTCCCTGAGTATCTCCAGTCGAGAGACAACCGTCGAGCAGATCGTGATGAAGAGCAACCTCCACGACCCCTGTAGGGAGGAGGGCGGCAGGTGCCCCAGCTGTGGGGACACCACGCTTTTAGAGGCTGAGGGGGGAGAGGGGTGAAGTGCCCTGGCGAGCCAGCCGGCCCCTGCATGACAACAGACCTGCCAGGCGCTGGCGGGGCCGGGAGATGCCATCTGACATTGCGCCAAAAGCCTTTCAGTGCGGATGAAAGGGATTGCAAGGCAAGTGTTTGCACTGGGCTCTGTTTTCGGTCGGCTTTAGGGTGATTGTCCCCAGGGTAAGCCTGAAGAGTCAACTCATGTTTTAGCTTGGGTTGACCTCAGCACTGCAGGCACTGGGAGCTGTGTACAATTACACAATTCAGTTTTCATTTTCAACAGAAAAAATTGAATGGATTCAAAACACCCAAATGGAAAAAAAAAAAAACAAAACAAAACAACAAACCACAAGCCACGGAAGTTTGTGATCCCTAAGGTTTATTTCCTTCTAGATGCTTCAAGAAGTATATTCTCAGACAGAGGGATGAGCATCATGAATGCCACACCAACCAAATGTGAGGGCAGCATGGGAGATGCCTGTGGCTTCAGGACAGAGTTGTCCAAACCTCACTCTAAAAGCAGGGCTTGGTATGATGCTGAGCCAAGGTGCCCACCACATGTGGTGGTACCTGCCACCCTATGTTTTGTTGTGACTGCTGCTGTGATGAAATAGCCAACAAAAACAAATAAACTCTCTGAAAGAATGTGGTCTCTTCTACAAGGAGATGATTGCCTCTTTCTTAAGGAGGAAATTACTGAAATGCATGCTGCTTTGTTGCCTGGTATTTCTAAATAGCCCGTTCCACATAAGGGATTAATCCCTTCCCTTGCACAATGAAGGCAGATTCAAAGCACATTTTGGAATAAGGAGAATTTTTTTTTAAATGGTCTTTGGATCACAGCATTGGCATTTTCACATTCAGAACAGTTTTAAGAGAACTGAAAAAAGTTTCAGAGGTATGGGTCCATTCCCAAGCCAAGAGATGCTGATCCAGAAATTTTACAACACTGTACTTTCTCTCAAGATATCCAAAACGCCATGAATTATGTATCCAACCTTGAAATGTTGTTAAAAATATAATAGAAAGTCACACATTGTGCATATTTGAGGGTTTTTTTCAATACTCATACTTCATAGTTTTGAGCCAGATTTCTTCTCCTCACTGACATTTGTCCACACCGAGAACTGAGTCCAAAATTTGCTTAAAGGCAATTGAAAGTTGTTTGGATTTTTTTTTTTTATTCAAAGCATTTACTTACTGTGCAAGCTGCCAAAAATCCAAACAATTTAAAAACACTGCGCACCTCATTTTCAGTTTTTCTCAGCAGTCATCCCATTTATTTCTTTGGAGCTTTAGTATTATTACAGATTTTATTTAATTTTCACATCATGCATTTCAAGTTCATTTTTGTGGAGTGCTTTTAATAGATATTGTTTTAATTCCCAGCATACCGATCTTCATCGTTATTTATTGTTAATGTTTTGTCTTGGACTAAACCCAAGAAAATGAAGAACTTGGCTCCAGAACATGGCAGGCACACAGAGGGAATGCTCTGACAAGTGAATTTGGGATTTAATTGGCTTGTACCACTAGGTGCTGGGTTTGAAATATATTGACAGAAAAGGACTGAAAGAGAAGCCTTGAACAGTACAAGCATTATTATGCTGATAAAATTGGGAGCAAAATGAGTAGCGATACTCCTTTTTCTCGTTGCTATCAGCCATCCAGCCTCCCCCAAACCAGCAGAGATGTTCTTCTGTAAATCTTCGGCTCGTAAAGCAACTTCCTTCTCAAGTTGGGGCAGGTGTGCCATTTTATACCACCTATCCATGTTTGCTGCCACCTTTGCAGAGGAAAAGCAATAGTAAGATAGATAATTTGTTGCATCTGGCAATAAAAGTGTGTCTCCAAACCCTAATGACCGATCTGAAAAAGAAGTATAAAGCAGCTTCATTTCAACCCTCGTGGACAGCAGATACAGTCATTCACTTACAAGTAGGGCATTCTCTGAACTCTGTGGAAAGATAAAAAAGATTAAAAAAACCAACCCACACCCCCCCCCCCCAAAAAAAAAAAAGTCCCTGATATGTTAGGGGAAATTCCAGAAAAATCTGTGCTTACAGTACCAGTTGCCGTCAAAGATTCCGGTATTCATCCATCTTCCTTCTAAAAACCTTTTGTTATCAATAATAAAGATAATTCAAATATGGATAGATTCCATTTTACACTGAGAAGACATAACTATGGTCAAGGGCAAGACATGAAAAAATCTATTCTGAATTTTCAAATTGTGAGAAAAGGAGACCTTTTATCGCACTAAAAAAACCCTTCATTCGCATAGGTATTGAAATCCTAACCTTTCCTGCTCTGAACCGTATTACTCAGATGGGAGGACGGAGGGAGTGAGAGAGGGGCAGAAGATGAGAGGAGCAGATTGCCTTCTGTCTTCAATTTGTGCATTGTAGATGAAATTAGAATACATGCTTTTATGACACTAAGTGCTAATTCTTCACATCTTAATTGATGGGGGGCGGGGGGAGTGGGGATTTATTTGATTAAAGACAGTAAAACCCAAACCAGCAGAGATTTCTTCTTAAAAGGAGCATGCACGTTATGGTCTGCAAAGGAACCTGAGAAGTGGAAAATTAAATACACTACTATATTTCTTAGAAGAGATAAGCTTATTCCTACTCAGAATGTATTTAATTATTACCAAATCCATTTTCTCTGAAACTCTAAGTTTCAAGAACCTTTCTCAGTGAAACAACACCTACTTGAAAGAATCCTAATGCAATATGTGTTCTGGTGCAGCAAAAGGAAGTGCTCTCAGATTTAGCAAATGACTTATGTTTCCCCCCCCACCAAGTCAAATTGATGTGCAGCATTTCTGAGAAAGACATTTCACGTACCTGGATTAGTATAGGTGCACACAGCAGATTGCCTTTGTCAAATATGAGAAAGCTAAAAAAGCAGCTTTTTCTTCTGCTATAGAGAGTATTTACCAGTCTGCTTTACAAAGCATGTTAATTCACTTACACATGTTGCTGGAAGCACCCAGATCACCTGTCACTGCTGTATAGCACTGATTTATCTTTTCTTAGGCTTTCTTCTGGCTCTCCATATAGGTCCCATAGTATGTACTTATATGACTATACATGCAATTCAGCTGTGATTCCACAACAAAATGGGCTAAAACTTTGCAGATTTGGGGACGTGAGGCAAGTGAGGAGGGTAGTGGCTTTGCAGTGCTTCTTTGTCCTGCAGGCATTGGCCAGTGCAGCAGATGGATCAGTCCTTAAGCAGAGACACTTTTGGTAAATCCTAGTGCTGATATAGGTCCCAATAGGGAATGCAGAGCTCCTGTTCTGCTTAGACTTTAGGATCATATTAGAGAGAAACATAATAATTTTTTTCATCTGTCTGAAATTTCATATCCATAACTCAACATGTGAGTGCATAAAATGAAAATCAGTTCCTGCAAAACCCTTCCATTGGCTTTAATATAAATGCAATTTTTTCAGAAACCTGAGTCTATAAAATCATGTTCTGTTTCACTTAATACCTGCCCATTGTATCACAAATAAGTTCTAGACATTCTCATAGGACAAAGTAAAGGTGCAAGAGTACAAGGATGGTGTAAGTCTCCCTCCACCTCCCACACCAATAAACTCTGGGAAGCCCTGGGAAGGGGCTGTGTGCACCATTTGCTGCTCTCTTGAGTCAACAAGCAGCAGAGCTGGTCCAGGCTTCAGCCTCTGTAATGAAGACACTTCCTCCTGAAACAAGAGTATATTTATTTCAAGCAGAATTCTAAATAGTCTTTAGCTTATAAAGTCATGTCATGCCAGAACAGATATGAACTGGTAACCTACCTAGAAAAAGGCTTTATATCATGTGTTTTTTCCCTTAGCAAATAAGTCACCTACAGCCCAAACATTTGTCCGTGGATTTAAAAATACTTCACTGCATATTCATAATCTGCTTTTTGTATATTTATGCCTCTAATATTTGTAAATTCTTATTATGCATCCCTCTCCCACTCTTAATCATCACCTACCAAACATAACTAGTTATCTTTTCTCTTGTAAATGAATTCACTCCATGCCCCTAATTATTTTTTTAGGTCTCGTTTCTCCTGTAAGACAGAATCTCATGATTAAGGAAGTGCCTCAGAAGAATTCATTTTTCCTGAATTATGTGTGCAACAAAATCCTGCAGAAAGGGTCTGAGACTTTCTTTTTACTTCAAGTACTGCTCTACTGTATATTCAGTTTCAGATTCTAGAGACATTTTTATTCTCAGTTTCATAGCTAACTTGCCTTTTGCCATTCCTGATGGTTCTGTTTTGTTGCCATTTCTTCCTACTTTTTCTGCTTTTCAGAATATCTGTATTATGGATTGGTTTTCGTTAGTAATTTTTTTCCAAGTTAAATACATGTCACAATTAGAGAAACATGTCTTTGTGTAGCTTTCAAGTTTTTGTACTGAAAGGGCTTTGAGCAACCTGGTCTAGTAAAAGGTGTCGCTGCCCATGGCAGGGGAGTTGGAACCAAATGATCTTTAAAGTCCTCTCCAACCCAAACTGTTCTAGGATTCTTTGATTCTTTGTGTATCTGTGTCAGACAGAGAAAATCCTCTGTCTAGAAGGAGGAGTTTGCCTTCTCCACTGCCTTTTGCATCTAGATGAGTTAAAACTTACACAAGTGACAAGAATCACTCTTGCACCTCAACTTTGGCCCCTCTTGTGGCTGAAGTTTTGGAAAGGCTTTGCTCATGCTTCTTCAGAGCCAGAACAAGCCCCAGGCCCCTTGTAAGAGAGCATAGTGCCTGGAAATACGATATTTGGCTCACTGGATACGTGGCATATATAACAAAAATTACTCCCTAGAACTATGACATTCCCATGGCAAAACAGATTTTGAACACAGGACTTTTCAGAAAGCTGGTTGTTGCTTTCTGTCCCTTCTCATAATTTCTAGGTGACTGCATATGCTGAGACAAGTGGTTACAGAAAATCCTGTCACTAGCCAAAACACTCTAATACTTAGTCTATCTCTGAAGCAGTTTTTCTGGGCATACTGCAAATCCCTAGAGTATTGTAATATTTGAAAGACTTAAGTAAAAAAAAAAAAAAAAAACAAAAACAAACAAACAAAAAAAAACAAACAAAAAAAACAAACAAGAAGGCACGGGATATTTCCGTGAGGAAGCAAGTTTGAAAATGAAGGACTCTGCTGGGGAACTGACACATTTTTGGCATATGCTTCCTGTCCTGTGAAGATTGTCACCATATTCCTTCTTGAGCTAGTACAGTCACAGCCCTTCTCATGCATGCATTCTCATGCACCACCCACACAGGTGTGTTCTGAACAAGGAACTTGAAATAATCTTGAAGGGGAGCTCAGCTGCCCCTTATCACACAACTACCTTAAGATTTTGCTGTCCCAGGCAGACAAAACACTGTCTTCGCCAAAACACAGGTGTCACTTTGCCACTCATTGCTATTCGTCCCAGTCTTCTTCCATGAAGCAACATGACATGTTTTCCAATTAGTTTATAGATCCAGTAGCTACAGTCCCATTTCCATGTGTTGCACTCCATTTGTTGCTTTAATGAAAGGCCCTACGGGGACCAGAGGCCTGAGGAACGACTGGCATTCAAAACAAAGCATGTTTAGATAAAGATTGAAGGAAAAGTGATGAAGGAAACACAGACAGACACAGTTGTAGGCAAGAATAAAAGATTAGGATGAGTGAGAAGCATAGACATGGCACCTGATTTCATGATTTAAATTTATTTTAAAGCTATTCAGTTGTGGTTTACATGTATAATTACTGGCAACTACATGAGGAATATTTACAAGAATTTTGATGCTCAACTGTTACAGTAATATGAAAAAACATTGATCCAAACCTGCATTCTTGCTTTAATAGATTAGGTCCAAACCTTCTACATCACATCAACCAGGAAATTTAAATTGTGATGGAGACAATTATATTCATCAACTCTTGCTTTGGCTTCTAAAAGGGACTTGGGGTATATGAACCTACATGAAAGGCAACAGCAGTCCTACGGTACCTTCTTTGTATGTTTGTTCAAAGTCATCTTTATCCCACTGTGTTTTTTACGGCCACATTCAAGTCTGTATTCCTTTTTTTTCTTGTAAAAGCATAAAGAGAAATTATGACTTCGTCAAAACATTTACCTTTTCAAACATTTATATGGTTGATTTCCTCCTTGGTAGAGCATTTTCTGGAAAAGGCAAACAGAATCCCATCAACATTTTTAGATAGGTAAAAGTGAAAACATTTCAAGTTTTTAGAAGGCTTATGGTAACTCTGCCTGTTCTTTGGTGACTCGGAAACAGCAAAAAAATACTGACATCTGAACTGCAAATGACATGCTCCCTAATGCTTACTAAGGAGATGTTCTTTCATACACTTAAAAACAGACTATTCAATGAATTTAAGCCATTTGAATGCATGCCATATTGATTCTTCCAAAAGCAAAGTGTATATATGTCTGAAATGAGTTAAAAAGTTAACTGAAAGACAACCTTTTTATTTAAATTTGCTCACTGTTACAGACCAGAGACGAAAGGAAGAAGTAAGAGGAGAATCACTATTATCTGCGTAATCTTAAAGAAAAAAAATTATACATCTAAAATTGTTACATATTAACATTTTTTTGAAGTTTTCCATTCAGCATATGAGTGGGATGCATGCTCAGCTACAGGATGTGTACAGTGTAAACAGGTAAAAGAAAAATCACCAAGCAAGGAATATTGTATACTGATGAGGTTTTAATAAGCCAGAGTTTTAATGGGATAGAGAAGAGAATCAAAAATTCATAATGAGGGAGGTATTAAACTATATTAGTGACAAACCCTTTATCCCCAAGCTGAGAAAGCACAAGAAGAAGATAGAGATTAGGCTGAGCGGTGAACAGGAGGAAACGATGAGGAAAACGAGGCAATTACTATTATTGAATTTACTCAAAATACTTGCTAACATGCAGTTGAGACTCCTTCTGCATTTGCTATGGTTAGATGAGCTGAGATACATATTTCATCTTGGACAGCTACCTGCCACACACCAGAACTAAAACAAGCATTTTCCAGAGAGCCTGATATTCCCCACACTCAATTTATGTGGATTAGATGAAATTTCCTCTTTCTTTTCAGCAATTTTGGCAGACCACTGTACATTACCAAGGGCTGCCATTATCTTCCTCTGATCACCAGCAAAATGGTCTGTAATTTTATCTCGGTATTACCAAAGAAAACTGTAATCTCTAGCTACATTATTTTAAATAATGCAGCCCAGCAATCACATCAACAAGCAGAATCCTCACGAATTAGGAATTTTTTATCTGAAAGAAAACAACAATATTTATTTGCTATCACTTGCCTTCAAAACAAAATCACATGGGCAACTTAAGAGTGTAAACAACAAGTATTAACTCTGTTCTTTTCTCCTTTTTACTACAGGGGGAATGCATTGGATAGATACAAAAAGCTCAGTATTAAAAGTAATGCATTTTGGTAGAATTGGTGTAACTGAGTCTGTGTTCAGCATACACAATGTGTTGTAATCCGTCATTACCCACTGGACTGCTGTCAAAATGCTTTCTGATAACTGGACATCTAGATAAATATTTACTAGATTTAATCTCCTTCACTAGTAGAGGTTAGGAATGCAACAAATTTGGTCGACATTCCTAAACAAGGCTATTGACTGATACTAGTTTCAGCAGAAAACCCTGCTAACTAGATATTTTTTCTGTGAAGGCATACTTTTACCAAAAGAGATTTCTGGTTGCTATTGCAAAACAGTATTGTAATTTGAATTAACCTGTTCCGATCACCTCCTGAGGGATTTTTCCAGGATCCTAAATAGGCAAAGGATCAAAATGCCAAGCAGGGTAGGAATTTACGGGAAGATCAGTGTATTAGTAGCAGTCCATTAGTATTAGATACTCAGCTTCTTAAAAAACAGTAAGTTAAAAAATTATTAGAAGAAGGCTTTATCGGGTGTGAACATTTCAATGTCAACAGAAAAAAACCAACAATTTAGTGGTTACAATAATAAACTGAAAATAGGACTGAACTGTTATCTCATGATATGACATAATGAGCTTTGTGAACTAGTGAATCCTAAATCAGTTCAGGACCAGTCTTATTTTCACTAACACAGAGAATTCCTGCCTTTGTGTGTGTATGTGTGTATGTGTGTCCATGTCATTATAAATTGTGCTTATTATTTCTGCTCACCTCCTTAATGATGGGGCCATTTCAGCACTTCAATACAGTCAGCAAGAACACTCACTCAGGAAACCGGAGGGAGTTTTTTTATGGGCATTCATATTTCTCTTGCCAGAATTATACCTGTACAAATATATATTTCACTGACCTTTCCATTACTTAACATTAATGGGATGTTTCAGTTTCCACAGATGACCTGCAGGGACTGGGGATAATTTTTCCTTTCCTCAACACACAGTTTGACTTCTGGCAGGCTTTTTTCCACTTTACTCTGAATGGCCTTAGACTGGCTATAGCTGGATGAAACACGTGCTGGATGCATCCATTACCTCAGCGCTTTGGTGCACCACGTCAGACTGGCAGGGACTAGAGAAAATCAGGGAGCCAACTTGTCTGTGACATGTAAGGGTGATCCATATGTTAGAGTTGCTGAGAAGCTTCCATATAATTCCCTCAGTCTTGCAGGACTTCAGATACAGACTGTGCCTTTCAATGTCACAACTCTCTTATGGTACTTTGCAGCTTTCTTGAATATGGTATTAAATTGTCTGAAAGGATTTTCTGACTGGCAGCTCTTGGAGTACAGGAATTAGGTGCTCTGCTCACCTATCCTCCTGGACCCAAATTTGTCACCTGGCTGCTTTACACTGAGCATGAGACTTGTTTGCAAATTCAAGATGATTTTACTGGAAGCATCTCAAGTCTAGGCATTTGCAAACTCTCAAGCATTTTTTACATAAGTTGCTTTGGGACAGAAAACCCTATAGAAGTACGAGGTCTTGTTAGTACACTTTCCTTACCATTCTTCTCTGGGTAGAAGCATAGATAACGTGAGTTGGCTAATGATATCCAAGGAATGCAGCTGTACTAATAACAAGATATATACACTTGGGCTGGGATCCTTCTTGGTTCCTGTGATTTCTACCCTCTACCCAAGGCATTTTATAAAATATGGTAATTAACGCAGCACCTTCAGACAGTCTAAATTTATTGCAATTTATATGTTCAGGAGTGTTGGTAAAAGGCCAATGCTGGCATTTCTTTAACTAATAATTATTGTGTTTTATTGTTGTTGTTCTCTAACATATTAACGAGCAAGGACCCAGCTTTATTAGAATTCACTTGGCCCCACTGTTCCATGCATATTTATTATGCGAGAGAATAGGATTCTTTTTCTCTAGCCTTCACTAATTTAAAAGAAGATATCCTCAATGAAATGTATTCAAATATTTTGACATTTTGCTTCACCTCACTTACAGAGCAGAAATTGTTTCTGACAGTTATTATACAGTACGGGAATCCTGCTGTTTCACTCTGCTGAAGCGCAGGTTGAAAAGACACAGCAATTGCATTTTGTTCAAAGAGTGATTCTCTGGCCTAGAAATAGCAACACTGTCAGCTGTGATTCACTGGAAGTTTAGATAATATCCACTCTGTACCTCTCCACCAAGAACATGGAACATTTTTTTCTCCTCTTCTACTTCTCAAAACAGAAGAAAAATGAATCAAAGTGTTGTGTTGGAAGGGAAATTTAGTGCCTCCAACACTGGGATCTGAAGCAGAGGAATGTGTAGATTTTGAAATGTAAGTGGAAACTGGGAGAAATGGAAGTGAGGGAAGTTGAGTGGGAATTTCTTCCTTCTTTCAGATGCTTTCAGTTCTGTGTTGTAAACGTATCTATTTACAAGAGAAATTAGAAGAGGTAACAAATATAAATACCTGGGTATTTTCAAAGGTTTAAAATTACTGAAATAATTATAGGCAACACCTGCCTGACTATTCTTTTGTATCATGCTTCCAGTCATGCTACATGTGTGGTAATACCTTTTTTAGCACAATAGCTAAATATAAATATATGTATAAATTTAAATACAATTTTTATATAAATATAAAAATACTTAAAGCAAGATGGCAAATTTCCCAGCTAATGCTCCCACAATTTACTTGTAATGTGAAAGCCTCAACCTTTTTTCTTCTCATTTTTAGAATGCATTTTGGTGCGTATATATATTGAATGTATATAGTCGAAAAAGAAATTTTACCTTTAGATCTATACGATCAAATTTGAACAAAGTTAAGAAGGGGTGTAGTAACATATTTAACACTTTAATTTAGCCCAGAGTTTCACAAGGGTTGTTCATTAGGTGGCAAGCTGAAGAACACTTCGAGAATCTAAAGCAGGAGAAGAGGAGGATGGAAGAATACAACAAAAAAACCTGTGAAAGATTCTCCCAGATGCTTTGCTGCTCCCTTTACTGTTCATGTTATGCAGATCCTATATCAGAACCAAGGATTCTCTTTTCAGAATAAGAAAGAGGAAGCCAAATGCACAGTGAAAATGCACAATAGTGGTATTTAATACAGTTCTTTAAGATTTCAAAAACTGAGTTTCTGTCAAAACCACAGAATATCGCAGAAGGGAGTAGGACACAGTGATAATAGGGCTTGTTCTTGTAAAAGGGGATCTTTCAGCTGTAATCTCTGTTCGTGCTCCTGTCGTATCATGGGAGAATCTAACCATTACATTGATGAGAAAATAATGAATATAATATCTGAGAAAATCACATGGCTTGAGGTGTTTCCTAACTTCTCTATGAAAAAAAGCGCCTCCCATACAGACAGACATTATTAACTGGAGTGAAATAATGAGAGTGGCTGCAGGATGTGGCTCTCCTAGTCCTGGAGGTGCAAGTCTGGACTGTCAGATGCGATGAGCAGCATGGCGTGCGAGCTCGTATCACACCCTGGTCTATTAAGGCAAGCGAACGGAAGCTGTAAATCAGATTTCAGTTTCTGCCACTTTGTCAGGGGGCTGGAGGAAATAGGACGCGTGTGAAAGGTTCCCCAGAAGGCTTTGAAGAGAGGGACATGCTGCGACTCTTTTCTGCCAGTCACTGAGGCAGGAGGCACGCTCAGCCTCACAGGGCGGCACAGAGATGGGATGGGCACAGCAGACCCTGCCAGAGCAGCTGCCCATTAAGGAGCCACCCCAGTTTCAAACAGGGGGATTGCTGACTGTCCAGAGTGTCTGTTCTCCCCTCATCAGAGCTGCATCCAGTGCTCCTCCAGACACAGAAGATTTCTGAGCCTTCCTAGCCCATGTTAAAATTCTTCCTCACAAAACAAGAGCCTGTACGCATTCCTGACCAAGTTGAGCTCCTGGCCCCCATTGTCCCTCAACAAGTGATCTTCTTGAACACCTTGTCCCACAGAAATACTCATCACACACATAGACATAACAGGGTGTCAAAGTCTGGGATAAATGGGTTGATCTTAATTGCACAGCCTGCTTTTGAGACTTCTGATTCCACATCATATTCACAATTTATACATGGCAAAATCTTTCAGGGAACAGCTGCTGGCAGAAGAAGATGTCTTCTGGAAGCATGATTTTCCTAATTTTATAGTAAAAAAACACTTTTTTTGCCTTTGATCGCCCTATTTAGGTGAAATGTCAGCTGATATTTATGTAACTATATGTGCCAGCTTGTGCAGTGGATTACACCATTTGAATGGATGATATAAGGGCCCTTGACTGTGAGGGCTTATAGAAAGATAAAGTACATCTGTACAATGTCTGGCATCATGCAGATATGTAATTAATCAACTATATGTACTGTCTGGACTCAGCCCTCAAAATGGGATATGCAAGTCTCCTGTTTTTCACAGTGCCTGAAATTGTCCCTTCTTCTTTACTCCTTTGTTGTCTCTCAACTCTTCTGTCCTACACTGTCACTAAGCTTAAGACCAACATAAGCAGCAAGGTAAATTGCTTGCAGACAGGGTTTAATGAGCACTATCCACACACTGTAGTTTTCCATTGGTCACGAAAATAAGCAATGATGGAATTAAGATTCGTTCAACACAAGCACGATACCAGTATTATAGCAAAGATTGATTATCCAAAACAAAAATTCAATTCTGATAAATGCAAGATAATAGAATGAAAGTGCATGGCAGCATAAGAAAAAAAAAAAAAAAGAACTGGGGTGCATTAAAAAATACACTTTTTGAAGCCCAAATAAACACTACACACAGAGAGTCCCAGCAGCTGATGCAGTTCTGTGCTCCACAGCATCAGCTGCCACAGAGGCAGCATGTGCTGGCACCTGGCACAGATCACAAGCAGTGTTCACCGGGGCTGCTCTGCTCACCTGAGACGCTGCTACCAAGAGAAAGAAAGACTGAGCTGAGATCCCAGGGGCTCGAGGTGCTCCAGTCCTGGTTCCACAGGGAGAAAAGAGATGCCACAAGATTTCAGAATGTCTCAGCACAGCAAGCACATCTGGTCACTTGACTCAGTGGCTCAGTGATAGCACATAGAAGAGCTAAGGAAAGTAGAAAAGGAGCAATGCAGGCTGTGATCACAAGTCATAATATTTGTACCTTCCGTTCTGCTGATTTAAAAATTATATTAATTTCTAATATCCACTGCAATAAGATTTCTATCCAGTTTCTCCTGACCATCTGTTTCCACAGCTAACCTTTAGAGACAGGAACACTAGTGGGCTGTATAATTCCTCCTTAAATTTTGAACAAATTCTGCTGCACGTATTTCAGCACTGATTTCTCCATAAATGAGATTGCTAATGGTCTCACTGTTCCAGGCTTGTGACTGTTTGGGTGCAACCTTTTCCATTCATATAAATTGGAACTGGGTTTATTTAAACACACTGTGAGAGGTCTCACAGATTACTCCTATTTTGTAAACCATTGGGTAGTAAAAGCAACAGAATGTATCAAAGAATTCTAAGACCTAATTACAAAATCTGCAGATTTTCTCATTTAAGCAGAATAAAATCCAATACAATTCAGTTTTACTTAGTAAGTCAGAACTATGGACTTTTCTTACTTTAATTGCTCGGAGGGCAATTAAATCCCTCCCAATACCTTTACCAGCTGTTTCCCTAAGAGATCTATCTGGGTATTTATATGATCCCAATCATCACAGTCTTTCTGCTAATCCCAAGGACTATATTCATAGATTTCTTTTGCAAAATCCCTATGGGATGGGATAGCACCGTTATCTCCACTATACAAATAAGGAACAGACACACAAAGAGATGAGGGGTTCCCATCTGGGAGAGAAGGGCTAGATTCCCCTGGGATGAATGCAGGGGAAGGCTTGGTACCCTAGTGGTCCCTCCAAACACAAAATTCTGCAGTGTGGATGCTCTGCCCATGTGCAAAGGAAGACTAGAAAAATCTAGTAACAGAAAAGTAAGGACCTCTATCAAGGTACCTGGGAGCTGAGAAAGGTATCCTTGGCCCAAGGGGCCAGGCTCCCTCAGTACGTAGCAAAAATGATCAGCAGTTACAAAAAGTGTGCCTAGAAAACCAGATGGGATAGATCTTTCTTTCTGTGAGACAGAGATGTCTTGCATAGACCAAAAGCTGTTGCTTAGATGAGCCATGGCAAGCTGAGACCTACTTCAACTGGGGTTAATGTACCCATTTACGGATTTGGTCCTGTGATTATTCAGGGTCACATATGAAATCTGTGAGGCTGGCAAGGCACCAAATTCAGATCTCCTAATCGATGTGCAGTTTCCTAATTGCTGAGCAGTCTATGTTTTCAAGCTTCCAGACTCCATATTAACATAAAGTCATAGCATCAGTTGCAGCTCTTCTTAATGGAATAGCACTTAGAGCAAAATTGATGTCTCTTTAAGAGCAAGTCAGTCCTAAAGCAACACGTTTCTGCCAGATCTTGGGCATGTTCTTGGAAAGTCGTGCACTCCCTGGGCATCATAACCAGAGGGCTGTCAAAGTCATTGCAACAAATGCTGGTTTAGCCACTATTTATTCTCAGAAGTACTCCAGAATGGGGTTTCACCTGTGCAAGGGGATGAGGATTTGGCCCAAAAATAATAAAGATGAAAACCGAATTCCCTATATGCCTCACTTTCAAGTGCTAAAAAGCATTTTTTTTTCCCATATTATTAAAAGAAGCCTCACAATTTACCAAAAATTTCATGTTCTCCTTTTAGCTAACGGGAAATCAGCAGCACACGAGTTGAGCTTTCTGCCCAGGTCACGGAAGAGAAGTCAGCAGCAGGCTTTGGGCTGAATGGTAACTACCTGAATAGTGTTAATAGCACAGTGTTAATAAGATAAGACTGCAGCAAGACAGTCAATGAGTACATTAAAACCTAGGATATGAAAAGCAGCTCACTGGGCTTCTTCACTGGAAGTTTCAAGTGCGTTTTGGTTGTGCCTACATGAGTCACCAGTGCAAGCCAGGGTGAAAACCTAGAGACAACAGAGAGGAACAGGTGGTTCAGAGAATGTGATGTCAATCTCATGCAAGTTTTTGAATGCCCGTTTGGGGCTCAGGTGCTTTCCTAATACATATACACTCTCAATGCCCATTTTAAGACTGGTTGTAAACTGTTGCTATTTTTTCTCAATTTGTCTAAAGAAAGAAACTGTTTCTAAGTGGAAGGTGTCTCTTGGTACATAATTCTGCCACAGTTGCTTTGTCTTAGAAGTTTGGGACCGTGCTGTCTTACTGATTAGTGAGACCAGAAGTCTACATACCTCAGACATTTAAAACACCTTCTTTTCAGTCTTGTAGAGCATTAATTCTGTATGGCACATAGCCCTGCATCAGTTTCAACTTTGATCTTGAGAAACCATTCAAAGCAGACATTAGAATTTAAATCTAATGCCCTTATTAGTTCATTCTTGTTCATCTTTCAATTGGAATATCTTGTAGACTTTCATACCAAATGTTAGGATGCCAGTGGTGTGGATACGGACTGATGTGTACTATCACCCACAGGTAACAGAAAACACAATGACCTTGATTTGCACACAGGCACCTTGGGTGACAGACCTATGCTAAAGGGCAGTCAGATCTCACATTGTCATTTCAAAGTGTGTATTCAGTGTAACTTTTTAGAAAACAAGATGAAATATAATTCTTTAGCTTCAAAGGAGTCTTTTTGAAAGTTGTGATATTTCAACAAAAGATGACAACGTGCCACCACAGAATAACTTGTGAATGCAAATACGGCTCACCTCATTGTTCCTGGCTTTCTTCAGAAGCTGTACATCTTACTTTTCTAAAAAATGTAGGCTGGAGAACTAACAGAATTTAAAAGAACTACCTTTCAGTGTGAAGAGTTGTAAGAGTGTTAGTTCTACAAGTCTTTAAGGAAATCCAATTATAAGTTTCTTTATATTCATGCACCTTACCAAAAGAGGAACTTTTTTCTCCACTGGTGTCATATTCTCAGTGGGGACTCCACTGTGACATCGGTGCTGATTTTCAGTGCCTTTCTCATTAGGAGACAACTGCCGTCAATTCCCAAGAGACTGGGGTGGGACCCAGCCGTACTGCTCTAGCCAGCAGCACGTTGTAAAAGGGGCTTAATGTTCACAAACTGGGCACAAAGGTTCTCTAAGGCCGCTGGCTTCAAATTTTTAAGTTTGTACTCTGCAGAGAAAGGCAAAGTCTAAGAATAATTGTTCCCATGTTGCACTGTGAACCTCTAATCAAAATGCTTTCACTTCCCCTTCATTTACAGCAGTACATAATCACAGGTGGTTACTATCATCATCATTATTATAATCATTACTATTTTATCCTAGAGTTTAAAACAAGTGTCTGTTTGCAAGACTTTTAATGAAATAATAATATCACACTGATAATTTCTGATGTAATGCCTACAGTTTTACAGGCAACAGTGAATTTGGGGCAATCTGAAGTTGCAAAAGATCAAGAGATTAACAGAAGGAGTATTAATTTAATCTACTGTATGTCAGTCTTAGAAAAGACTCTAACGCTGACAAGTAATCACAACACTTTCAAATTAAAAACCTCCTATATCCTTTGCCAATCACACTTGCTGCAATGGTAAAAATTCTGGTAACTATCCCTTATTGATAGGCCCTGGTACTGTGATGTCAAATTTCACTTCTCTTTATCAGTAAGGGTTTAGATATTTATGTTTCCAGAAGACATGATGAAGGTTCACCAAGCCCTAGCCAGCCTTTGTGCCATTGCTCTGACATCCCAGGGCAAAGACTCCTCTGGATCTTGGGGGTTGCTGAGCCACAGGAATGTACAAACATCATAGATGAGAGGACACCTGTACCATCAATTTGACAGAAGATGGATGAGTCCATATCATCTTCTCCATTCAGATCCAGAGGGTGGTATCACCATGAGCTGCCCCGCTGCGCTCACTCACAGAGCTCTGCCTTCTACAGGAGGTGCACTAGATTAACACACTTCTCCAGTGCTGTGGACATTTGCTCCATGGCATTAGACATGATCATGCCCTTCAAATACATATAGGGTGAATACAAGGGTTAGGCACTGAGTCATGTCACCTACCTGCTTCTACGAAGCTGTGGTGCCTACTGATGCAGACACAGCCAAGGAGGGTGAACTAGGGTGAAATCTGTGACTGCTGCTGTCAGTCTTCAGCTCCACAAGCATTACATTCTCTTTAAACCTCAGAAATATGCAAAATGTTTCCTCCATGGCTGTTTCATACAAAGTGTCTGGACAGCACAGAGGTGTTCCATCAGATGACTTTTGCGGTCTTCATGGATCCACCAAGCCAATATTCTACTTCAGTGCATTTAAAAAATCTATCATGCTTCCACTGCTCACTTTAGCCACAGATAGCATGATATTATTATTAGATATCTCCTTTTAAATAATTAAGGACATTTCCTGAGGCTTCTTAAAGATCTACAGTTGATAGCACTAAAGTTTAAGGCTTTTATATCAGTATATCAGAGACACACTGCATATGGCTGAGACAGAAGGGACAACATGACACTTAAAGGACAGGAAGGAAGTGGGAGACTAAAGCACTCAGCTGGATCAGGTGGAGCTATGGATAGCTTTGCTCCTCTCCCACCACCAGCACCTAGAAGCAGCTGGCAGCAGCAGTGCTGGACAGGAGCTGGCAGAACACCCTGCCTGGATGCTCTGCCACCTCCAAAGTGGTCCCACTAGCAAATGAACACTTTAAAACCATTTTTTTTCCTCTTATATTTCCCAAGAGCATCTTGTGGTAAAGCCTTTTAAGTAATTGCTCAGCGGTTTTAGAATCTACTGCTTTGTTGTTAAATCATCTAATAAAAATTTCTGTACTTGGGCAGTGGAGAATCGTAGGAAGGACCAAGCCCCATTTACCCACTCTCTTGTGGGTACAGTTTTATTACAATTGCCAAAATATTCAATCAGGTATCAGTGACCACTCTATTGGAAACAGCCATCTTGGCCTTGGTAGCTCATGGAAACAGGACCTTTCTTCGGAGAACCTCAGCACACATGTCCAGCACCCATCTCTTCGTTGCAGGCACATAGGAAATATGTGGGACAGGGGTCTCACTGCTGGGAGCTGATCGAGGCCACTGATAGCAGCTTTAGATCTGGCTCATAACTTAAAGATTGGAATAGAAAAACATTATTCTCAAAAAAGAAGTAAATACTGCAAGTCCAGGTAAAGAAACAGAGAGACACTCACTAAAGAGCTGCTACTATATTTTAAATCTCACAGCATATACACTAATTAGGATGGGAAGAGACAGCATGTAGAAAACATCTCTGAATGGGAACAAGATATTTTCAAAGCATTGGTGAAGTTGTGTGCTTAGCAAGCACCCTGTAGCTTTTCTTCACAAGAGGCCTAAACTGTGATGGCAATGAGTGTCATCTTCAGCAGCAATCCTTTCAGTGAGAAGCACTTACAGGTGCATCTCTATCGCCTTTGTGGGAAACCCCATAAAGCTGACACAGCCATACTGGAAGCTGAGAGGTGGGACCCAGAGACAGAGGAGCAGCCATGGAGCAGCAGGTCCTGTCAGCAGCCATTTCTCAGCCCCAGTTTTTGCCACAGTTTTTGCAGTCAAACTGTGCCCAAACTGGACCAAGTAATCCATGGTGCTCCCTGCCACCAGCAAACCTGACCGCATGCGAATCACTGGTCCCTGCCCAGCACTGACCTAACAGGTAGGTAAAAACAGGCAAATAGAGCTAGAGAAAGTAATGTGAACATCTGCTTCACTTTGGGAGTCAGCTGAAGTGTAGCCAACAAGACATTTTCACTTCTGAACGTGAGACCCCTTGTTGAAGCATATATGTGGACAGATACAGCAGTCAATATTCAACACCAGAGGAAACTGTACTGATGATGCTGAAATGTTTCCTGTGCCATCTACCCTTGCTCAAAGGAGTAAGACATATACTTGCTTTCAGAGTGTTTCATCTGCCTGTTTCCAGCTTTTCTGGATTGCTGTTTTAGTGGAAACTTTTGGTCTCACACCACAGAAATATAAAACAAACTGGAGAGTCTGATCAATCCTAACAACGTGCCTGCTGCCCTCAAGAAGGAGGGCGAGTTGCTCTGGGACAAAGAGTGGAGACTCCACATGCCAAGGAAAATCACTGTCTGGCCTGCACCACCTGAGCATGGAAGCCTGTGCATTCATTGCCTGTGCAAATTATAGCCTCTAAATATTACAGAGATGAGACAGATGCATTTCATATACAGGGTGTGGGAGCTTCTCTTCTGATGCAGACCATAGGACCCTTGGACTCTCTGTGCTCTCTCTCGGCAGTGCCCAGGATTAGGGCCTGGCAAGAAGAGTAAGAAAAAGAACCAAGCAATACCGTACCCCGGTGATTTCCCATTTCTGCCACCCGATTTTCCACATGTCCTTCACTTGTCTCAACAGAGGAGAAAGTCACAGCATCACACTTTCTGACAATGTCAGTTATTCCAGCTGTTGAAAGGTCCATGTGTAACAGAGGGATTATAATGAGAGTTGCTTCAGGAGAACAATTGCTAGGCACAGTTCCTACTGCATAGAAGTGTAATCTATTTCCTTGCCTCAGTTAAGCTGGTGACCAGCATTGTGTTTGATGAGTGATCATCACTGTATTATACTAAATTCAGAAACATGTTGAAAAAAGCATTGGCCTAGTAAAAACTTGGTTTGTCCCTCCCTCCTTCCTGCACATACCATAGAACATTCTGAATAATCACCAAATATTAACGAGATTGATTTTAATGCTTTTACCTATTATGTACGACTTTCCTTACCATGCAGTTATTTTGTGGGGGGAAACAGGTTCCAGGGACATGTACCCTCCCTTAACTTGGAATGACTTCTCATTGTTTTACAACTACATAATGAGTAAAAAAAATCTTAACACCTGAATATTTAGCTTTGTAGATGCTCAGTACCAATGTTTCTGCTTTGTTTAATGTTTGGTACAACTTCAAATTATGTGCTTTTCCCTATGAATGCTGTGGCCAAATTTGGCCCACTGGTGTAAGCCTTGAGTATTCTCACTACTTGGGAGCAGAGCCCTGTCTATAGTATTTTCAGCAAGTAGCAGTCTTGCTGTACTATTTTATGTAGTGGGTTTTGTGGTGTAATCTGAACAGATCAGTGCCAGGGTTAACAAGTTAAAGAAAACCATGTCAACACCTAGCCATGGGCATGCTGCCTTCTTAGGAATATGGCTAACTATCAATGAAATGGCAAAGGAAACACTAAACCCAAATGATCTTGGTTCTTTTATTTGAAGAAACACTCAGAATAGCCTTCCCTTTGGAAGCCAGGAAATAAGTCATGAGTGTGGAGACTGTCCTGGGAACAGTGCCCATGCCAGCTCTGATGCTGCCCATGCAACTCAGCAACTCCTTCAGCCCACTGAGCTGAAATGTCCCCATTCCTGTTATCCCTTCTGCAGCACAAAACACTGCTCATTTCCGGGGAGAATGGAGACCAGACATGGTGTTCCTCATCTGAATGCAGCAGGATCTCCAGACAGTGCGAGTGCTGTGTGATGCTGGCAGGTAGTGCCTGTGTGAACACCCATACCCTGGGGGGGAAGGAGGGGATCCATCTGCACTCTAGAAAGGACAACATGAGAGGGGAGGCTGAAGTCAGTGGAAGTTTAATCTCTCTGTTCTCCCAGAGGACAAGAGTGAAGTTCTTTCTGGAAAAACCTTCGTTGATGCCACATGAGAGCCAGTCAGCCCGAGATCTCCAGTGTGTATGTTTTATGCTCTCTTAAAAACCATGAGGGTTGGAGTTTTTACGGTTCTATGCCATTTTCCATATGTTTAAAGATCATTTCCACTTGGCAGTGAAGGTAACCTCAGTTCTGGTTGTTGGCATTCACTGCATGTGTTCATCAGCTATGAGGACGTCAAGTTAATGCAAGCACTGCAGTGGATTACAGTTTTCCCTGATACATCAAGTTGTAAAACTGCTCAAGAAAATACTGTTTAGTAACACTGAGTTTCAATTGTGCCCCAACTGCTATTTGTGTTGCTTTTTTATTATTATTTTTTTTGACAAAAATAATGTTTGCCCAGCAGCCAAGCATTCTTAATACCTGCAAATTTTGTTTACCTCAGTTTATTTTGAAAGACTTAGGTTTCTCTATAATCATTAAAATGTCAATACTTAGTACATTTTCCATGAAATAATGGAAATTATTTCCTTGGCTTTCCTCTAGGAATGCTCCTTTAAAGTATATAGGCCACCAGGACATCCAGTATCAGGAAGGTCAAAAGTCAGACTGGAGCATTAGCTACAGGAATGCCTTGGATAGTTCTGGCCTTCAGCAAATCATCCTCATACACCCAGCCCATGCGTAAAGACTCTCACTGCAGTGATATGAGCGCTGGAGCTGAACCCTTTTCCCTTCCAACATCTACAAAATAGATATTTCAACTCCATAACTTGGTGTCTGAATCCAAGGGCAGGAGCATATGGGGCAGTCAGAGCAAGAGGACACCTGCACTGTTATGTCTTTTGCTCCCTGTGTTTTGCTCAGAGCCCAATATGAGTGCGTCTTTTGCCCAGTTTAGTTTATGTCTGCAGAATGTCCACACTAAAAAACTCCTTAGTGCAGGAAGACTAATTCTGATAGAAAAGTGCAACTACAGCAGTCTGATTATACTGGCAGTACTGGGAAAAGCTCCCACGTAGATCAGCCCATGAAAAAAATATAAATAGAAACTACCAATAATCAAAAAATAAATCTATTTTCCTTGCCAAAATTAAGGCAAATATTATGAGTTGCTGGCTTTTCTATGTCATGCAATTGTAAGGGTCATCTTTCTACTTCTTATTTCATAGTTATTGTCCTAAAAGGACATTTGGTACTTTTGACTTCCTGATTTTCTTCTCTCAGGTGCTCCTCTCTAGCACTTGTTCATGTTTTTAGTTACTTCCCTTTGCCTATTATCTTTGCATTAGTACTGTAGGCAGCAGTTCTGCACAGTGGATGATAAGGCCCTCAGTGCTATGCATGGTGCTTTCATCCATCTGTAACCCCAATAGTAAGAGAAGTACTTTGGAAAAGGCTGGGGAAGGATGCTGCTTATGGAAGAATACATTTGAGCTCTGCAAATGCCTTTGTCTTCGAAAAGCTGTTGTGGGAAAACTGCGCTTAAGTCAACAAATGGGGCAAAAGAAAAAAAATGATATAAAGGATTTAAGAAGAAATTGCCTGAACACTGTTTCCTGCCTGTTACCGTGGAAGAAAAGAATATGAGGAGCAATTACTACCTGAGAAACAGAAAACAATACAAACAGAAGTGACAAAATGTCCTGTTTCTAATGGTCAAGTTTACGTTTCCCCTATAATTAGGACAATACTGACAAGTGTGTTGTCAATCCTGTTCTCATAAAGATAGAGTATTTTCATCCCAAAATCCCTTAAAAACCCTTGTATGGGAACAGGAAATCAAAAAAAGCTGTCTGGAATGCTTTCTGAACAGAGCCATTGCCTTAATCCTTAAATCACAGCTCTTCATTGAGATGCTTCCCTCAAAGAGAAAGAAGCTGCAAACCAAAAAGACGAACCTCTAGTGAATGGCTGAGCTTTTAATAACTGAGGAGAACAAGGAACAGAGACTCTGGATTAAATCGTGAACACAATTTTGATGTCTATAGCACAAAACCAAGAATGGATTTTAAAGACAGCAGTTGTGAGGGTTCAGGGAAAACACAAAAGATTTTGAAATATAAACTTGAATCAAGTTGAATCAAATCTAGATTTATCAGATAGGCCTAATATCTACTATAAACTGCTAATAAAGATTAAGTACACTATTTTTGCTAGGACAAACTCACAAATTCTTTAAGAAAAAAAGAAAGCGAGGTTCTGTAATGGGTTTGCACAGCCAGGTTTTGGTAGCAGTATGGCTACTGGGGTGGCTTCTACGAGAATCTAACAGAAGCTTCCCCTGTGACTGATAGATCCAATGCCAGCCAGCTCCAAGATGAACCTGACACTGGCCAAGTCTGAGCCCATCAGCAATGGTGGTAGCACCTCTGGGATAAGAAATTTAAGAGGTGGGGAAAAGGTTCAATTGCAATTGCAACCAGAGAGAAGTGAGAACACATGAGAGAAACAGCCCTGCAGACACCAAGATCAGTGGAGAAGGAGGGATAAGAGGTGCCAGAGGCACCCGAACAGATTCCCCTGCAGCCCCTTGCTGAAGAGCATGGTGAGGCAAACTGCTTCCTGGCAGCCCATGGAGGTCCATGGTGGAGCAGACTTCCACTTGCAGCCCATGGAGGACCACATGCCGGAGCAGCTGGATGCCTGAAGGAACCTGTGACCATGTGGGAAGCCTGTGCTGGAGAAGATTCCTGTCAGGACCTCTGGACCCATGGAGAGAGAAGCCCACACTGGAAGAGGCTCCCGGAAGAACTTGTGACCCCAAGGGTGACCCACACTGGAGTAATCTGTTCCTGAAGAACTGCATCCCATGGGAGGGACCCACTCTGCAGCAGTTTGTGAAAAACTACAGCCAGGGCGAAGGACACACTGAAGAAGTCTGTGGAGGGCTGTTTCTCGTTGGAGGGACCCCTCGCTGGAGCAAGGTAAGAGTGTGAGGATTTCTCCTCCTGAGGAGGAAGAAGCAGCACAGACAACCTGTGATGAACTGACCACAGTCCCCATTGCTGTTGAGGGGGAGAAGATAGAGAATTTGGCATTAAAGCTGAGACCAGGAAGAAGACACGAGTGAGGAGAAGGTGTTTAGGATTTAGTTTTATTTTCTCATTATCCTACTCTGATTTGTTTGTTAATAAATTAAACTAATTTCCCCAATTCGGGGCTGTTCTGCTTGTGACAGTAACTGGCAAGTGATCTCTTCCTGTCCTTATCCCAACTCACAAGCCATCACTATATTTTCTCTTTGCTGTCCAGCTGCAGAGGGGAGTGACAGAGCAGCTTGGGTGTGCACCTAGTGCCCAGCCGAGGTCAAACCACCACAGTTACAGAAAACAATTTAAAGTAAATCCTTTTTTTGACCTGCAAAGAGTAATATCAGGTCAAGCATTGCATTCCTACTGCCTCTTCGTACTTGCACTGCATTTCTACTGCTATGGCAAGGCTGGGACTTCTCCTATGGTTCTGAAGTAGAATGTTTTCTTACTCATCTTGCTCTGTTTCCTAGTATTTTATGAAGTAGTATAGGTAAGGTTTATTGCCATAAGGAAGAGCAGCACCTTCTTACCAGTGAGGTCCCTCTGAGAAACAGCAGAAAAGTTCCCCAGGTAACAGGTACTCAAGGGAGGAGAGGCACCAGCTATGTCCTTCTGAGGTCCAACCCTTCACACTGGGCAAACTCCAGCCAGAAATGCACTTGGAGCAGAGTCCTGCTCTCAGACTCCCACGGCAACAGCACAAGAACATTTCAGACCTGTTGGGAAATGTTTTCATTTTGTTTTTTACAGCTTCTTCCAGCATTTTATGCTGCTGTAGAGGAGCAGTTTTGAGAGACAACCCCTGTATGCAGTGTTTTTCTTGATCTTTTTTTTCCTATCAGCCTTCAAGTTTGACAAACACTCCTCATTTATGTGTGCTAATTTACCTTTCCTTTGAGTATTCACATTTACTGCACCAAAGCAATCTAAATCCAGGCTTAGTGTCCTCACCAGAAGCCTGTGCCAATATTTTCTCCCCCACAGACTCCGGCCAGAAAAGTAGTGAGAGGACATCTTTGAATATCAGGCAGTGAACTGCAGGCCAGGGAGCATCCTTCAAAGATACTATGCTGCCTTACATAAAGATGCAGGGAAGGAAGAGTGGGCAGTAGGTAAATGGTCAGGCAGCCTCAAAGGAAAAGCTGGAGTTTGGCTTTTCTTTCTTTTCCTTATGTGGCTTCTTTTTTTTTTTTTTTTCTTTTTTTTTTTTTAGTTGGGTTGGGTTGGGTTGGGTTTTTTAATGAGGGAGAGCTACACTCCTTGCCTATGTGGAACTGGAAACAGGAAAGCAGGGATGGAGAGAATTAAGGGCTATTCCCTCTCAGGGAGGGAGGGAACACAGGCAGAGACTACCTTTGATGTTGCCTGCAATTAGACAGGGAATATCTCCATTTTAAATGTGTTTCTCTGACTCAATTGTTTTTACTTCCTATGCTCCCCAAGTATTTATTTTCTTTTTTTTTTTTTTCTTTTTTTTTCAGAGCAACTCGCAATCTTGTAACAAAGGCTAAAGTAAATGTAAGAAATCTTCAATGCCATCAGTGCTGGAGAGCTGCAGTTATCCCTTTCTGGGGGCGATACAACTCATCACTAGACTCCCCTTCTCTTGCCCCATCCACTGGATCCCTGCTCCCACTCAGCAGGGCCTGGGCACACTGACGACAAGTGAATGGTATAGGCAAAGGGTTAAAAATGACCTATCAGATCTTAAGTTGTTTACCAGCTTCTCTTGAATCTCAAGGATCTTTGTGGTGGCTGAGGCAACAAAAATCCTTGCTTTAGGGGCAACCTCGAGGGGTGAGACACAATTGTTACAAACCCACCAGAGGACCCTGCCCACCTTTCCTGCCTCCTCCACCACTTCCCTTGCCACGTGAGGAAGGAGCTAACCGCTGTTTCCCTGACCCTCACCTTGTCTGCCCAAGGAAGGGAGCGCTTGTGTTGCCCTTTCCCACCTATTCTGCAGGAATAGGGTTGGGACCACTGATGTGATTTACATCACCCCCAGAAAGGTCTCAGCAGAACCCCGCTGCTGGCAAGGTGTCAAGTTGCGTCTGAGAGTGAAGGAGAGGGATATGCTTGCACTGAGCTTTACACTTCAGTTTACAGAGGACTGTCAGCAGCACCATCTTGTGCTGCTCCCCATCAACATCTTTTCCTGACTGACAGCAGCGTGCTAGCTGCTGAACAAGATACAAAATGAAGACCCAAGTTTCTAGCCCATAATAAAAAGGAGGTCACACCAGAAAGAATGCCTTGGAAGACAGCTATTGTTGTCCTCATATTTATTAAAGTGATGCCAGCAAAAAAATCGGGTGTGGTCACTTTATCTGCTGCTAGCCTTCTACACAGCCTGTAAGAAAGAGATTAGGGGGGCGATGGAGGGATGTATTGTGTTCACTTTACCTGGTCTGCACCTCTGAGAGCATGTAGGGTGAAACTGCTGCGCTTAGGAGAGACCTGCACATAACTATTCACCTGGGGGGCCTGACTAGAAATGGTAATGGATACCCAGGCACTGGGCTATCCCAGGGGTAGGTTTCACCCAAAATGTTGTCAAAATAAGACAACTACAAATACAGGGTCTCCAGTCTTGCTTTCTTCTCTGTGGCTTCATGAGTACATTTGTGTTATTCCTTCCTTGCTGCTGTGTGCCTGCATATAGGCATGCCCCAGCAGGCTCCAGTCCTGTTCCTTGTTGCTCCCAATGGGTTAGTGACAACAGCCCAGGAAGACCTGGGTAGGGGGTCCATCAGTGAGATGAACCCTGCTACACTACCACGTAAATGGGTAGGGTCACAGGGCGACCAGTGCTGGAAACCACTCATGCTGAGTAGTTCCTACACTGCTGATGGAGGCAACCCAGCTCCCTCTGAGGATGGTTTCTCACAGCAGCAATCTTTCCTCCCTGAGACAAGCTGCACTGGTGAGTGATGGTGTGTGGATGTAGCAAGAAAAACCTGCTCTGCCAGGCAGGGCAGCAGCTCTATTGCACTGCTCAGCAGCAGTGACAGTGACAAAATCTGGTACTAAATTATCTGTATTGAACAGTGAACCCACAATGGTAGCAGTCAGAGTCAGGCAGAAATTGTAACTGCAGCACCTCTACTGCTTGGCTTTATTTTTATCATTGAGACCTGAATCCTGGAAAAAAAGTGTTTACCCCAGGACCTGAGTGGGTTTGTCTTTGGCCTCAGTGCATAAGATGATGTTTACACACCTGTTGTTTCTTCACAACTTCTGATCCCATCGGCCAGAGCAGAGAGATTTTGTAAAGATTTGGGATTCCAATGAGCTTTCTGAAAATCTGTGGCTGGGTAAAGAAGACAGACAGAAATTGCTGCCACACAATCAGATGTTGTGTGGCCTCAGTTGCCCAGTGGGTAGGCACATGCCCACCACTGCCCAGGGGCACTATGGCTGGCCCCAAATCCCAGCAGATGGTGGCTGACCTGGCACTGAAGGGGCTGGAGGACACAAGGAGGAGCAGTGGTAACACGACTCAGTGACTCCATGAGAGATGTGAGAGTTGCCACTGCAGCAGAGGTGGCAGAGGGAAGCAAGACATTCGCAGCAAATCCACCTTTTCTAGGGATAACTGCCTTTCTAGAGTCTGTGGTCATGGAAAGAAGCTGGAAACATGGTGCCAGAGTACCTTAAAACTGCAAAATATTTGAAACTAAGTCCCTGAAATGTGATTTTAAAAATCTCAATATTCTGAAGCCAGCTTCATTATATTGGGTACACAAACTGTAATTTTCTGGGTACTTTACACCAAGTCAGGCTTTTACATGAATGTCAGTGCATGTGACACAGCTTTCAGATATGTCCCTTGGATGGCAGCTTGAACACTGCACCCTGGAAGTTCCTCTTCTTCTTCATCAGCTCAGCCTGGAGTGGCTGGCTTGGAACCAGACATCTGAGGATATCTAAAGCCAGGCTATATTCCTCCTCTCAGTGTTTTCCAAAGCCTCTCAGGTATTAACATCTATTTGGACACAGCCAAATTTCCAACCTATTGGCCATGTTGCAGCAGTGTCCTCTTGGTTTATCTGAGTTCTGTGCTGGAATGGGTTCCCAAGGGATAGTGCCCTGAAAGTACAGGGGAGCAGATGACAATTTGTGGGACTGTCATTTCTGGGCTCAAAGATACCTTCTGGCTTCACTGGAATTGTAGGATCTCAGGGGTGAAGTCTGTGGGGGACCACAGCCATTCAGAGCTTCATCACTCTATGCCAAGATTATCCTTTGCCTGGCTTTATTTCCTGAGTCTTCAAGCACTCCAGTGAGCATGGACCAAAGAGGGAAGTGCCAGTGTGGGACCCTGCTTTACACCAAAACCTCTGCCTTACCTTTATACAGATTATAAGGCAAGAAACCCTTGCCTCTGATCAAATTGGAACATATTTCATACACCGCATGTGTCTATACACCATTCCCACCAGGCACAATTTTCATAGCACTGCTATAAGCTATTGAGGGTCTTTTTACCTTCCTGTAATCATTCCTGACACCTTTTTCAACAACATAAAGACTATGAAGATAGCTAGGAGTGGGTGGTATTCCTGTTTTTAAGCTGAACAGAGGAAGGAGTTTGTTTATTCTAGATTTCCAGTCTCAAGTGGCACCGGCTGTTTTATTGTATTGTTCTTTTTCTGACAAGTTATTTTGAATAAACAGAGCTGCTGTTACTGCTGTTTAGGGTGGCACTTGCTACATCCTCAGCTTACAGGCTCCTTAGGCTTCTTTGACGTCCCTCGTGGTTGTTTCTCAGTTCCTCCTTCCTTTTGAGATACCTCTGGGTCCTTGTTTCATTATGTTGAGTCACGCATAAGACAGACCGATGTGCTTGTGGTGCAATGATGAGGCTGGTACTGAGACTGCACTGTCTGTAGTAGTTTATTATTGCTGCCGGTGAAAAAGAAATCTAAACCTGGCAGCTCAGCCTGCTGTGAATCAATATTTTACAGGTAGTGTACTTTGAAGAGATGACACAAAGACAGATTTGAAGGAGTAGAGGCAGGGGGAGGGGAGGAAAGCAAAGAAGAGAAGAATTTACCTTGACATCCGTTAACATACTTTTCCACCAAAAGTGAGGGAAAACAAGTATCAGGCACTAGTGCTGAGGCTCTCTCACATAACAGGACTCCACAGCCTTCACAGGAGCAGTTGTTCCCTGCTTGTCTTCCCTGCTATTGCTCTGACACAAACCGGAGAAAACTCCTCAGCAATCAACTTAGCAGAGACTGAAATTGCACTTTGGGATGAGTACAGAGCCAGAGAACAGAGATACCCCCTTGGGGGGATTCTCAGAGCTACAGCCTCTGCACAACAAAGAACCTGGGAGGGAGGGAACCTCCAGTGATACAACAGCGTGTGCCTTTTCCTACTTCTGTCTTAAGGCTCTAGGCAAAACTTGATTCATTTTTTTATTTTTTTCTCCTTTTTAAGCTGATCTGATTAAGCAATTTTTAGTTCTTCCTCACTGTACAATGAAGGAGCTTTCTAAGGTACCATGTGGTAATAAAGCCTTTCATTACTTTATGCTGGCCACCCTAGTGAAAATCAAGATATCAGTTACAATCTGCTAAGGCCTAAATGGCCTGACTCCAGATTATCTGAGAAATGATCTCTCTCTATCCGCCTCATTTTTACATCTGCTTTTAAATAGGACACTTTGGATGTTTAACTCACAGGTAATGCTGGCAGAAGCCAGACTCAGGAAGCCCCTCAAACCCTGCAATTCTCTGCCCCTGGATAAAAGCTTGAATCCTTCTTTAAAGTACACCATAATGGCTTCTCTTGTTTGCCCTACGCTGTTGTAATATGCATAAGGCTTAAATATCCTCTTGGCTGACCCATGACACACAGAATTCAGCAGTCTGACCAGCTGTGGGCTTTAGCCTCCGCGGTCTGCTCATCCACTGTCAGAGGGCTGCAAAATCCCAAGGGGGGACCTTATCAAAAATATGCGAGGTATAACATCACAGTGACAGATGCATCTCATAAACACGCACAAGGATGTCAGTCTTGCATTAAAATGCATATAGTGGTTAAAATTACAAAATAGATTGCATTTTACAGGATTTGGATCAACGTGTGAATGGAAGGAGGAGTAAAAAAGTCTACACCTTTATATTCATTAGCACAAGGCCAATAAATTATGAAATTCTGACTACCACACCAACAGTTACTATGTTTTATGTTGAAATCTGAATAAAGTAAAGCTTTCTAGAAGAAACTAGAATCATATTTCTCCACCTGTGCAGAATGATGCCCCAAATGAGAAACATAGCTGTGAGATTTACTGCAGCAACAAATCCCTAGGGACAGAGACATAACTTTACGAAGATTAAGAAGTTTGCCCACAGTTTTACCAAAAAAATAGGGCTAAAGCTTAAGTTTACACTTTGCTACAGTAATTTAGAAATTCTGTGTTCTTACTTTGAGACAATATGTATCAAAATTAGAAAGATAATGGTCAGTTAAATACCAGCTGAACTGGGTTTTTTTGGTTATTATCCTTAACAAGAGAAGCTGGTAAGATTAAGTCAGACCAAGTGGATGCCTGCAGCAAAAGGAGGAGGCTGGGGTCATGGAGGTACCATGACCTCTTTCTGGACATGAAGGCTAACTTGCAATTTGCAAGAGATTCCAATATTGGACAGCTGCTTGTGTCCACCTTAACAGCCAGCTGAAAAGTACCTGTGTTTCAGGAAATCCATCAAAAAAAGATACCAGGTCTCTAGTTCTAACACCCTCATCACAAAAATGTGTATAACATAATGCCTAATGGTTCAAAGACACACTGTGATGATAATTATTAGCAATAGCACATGAACCCTACAAAGCAATTTTGGTCAGGTATAAAAGGATTATTTGATCTGATCATAGAGAGTTACAAACCAAATTACTTCTGATACAAGAGATGTTATTAGTGATCTCCATGGCCTCCCCAACTCATCTAAAAATTATTTTACAAATTTGAATAATGGAAAGTGAAACAATATAGATTTCCACCCCGCTTTCCCAAACTGTATAGATGAAAAGACCCTTAATCCACATGTGTGTACCTAGAATAATGACTGATCCAGGCTTACTTTTAAGTCTGCACTCCCTGATGAGGTTGATAATGAGCTGACATGAATTAAAGTAAATAAAACTCATGAGACCTGTAACCTAGAACTTCCATGTCTTGGAATTGAGGTCTTGATAGTTGCTTAACTTACAACACCATATCATTTTAAATGCTGAATTACGAACAATTTGAGAGAATGCTGTGATGTGCCCATGACATAACAGGTGTGAAGTCTTACATGCAGAATGTATGAATACATCCCTGCTGCAGGTTAGTTTGGTTCAATTCTTCAAACAATACGAATGCACTTTCCAAGTGAAATGCATGACTGGCATTATAAAGCCTTCAGTCCTGCTCTTGCTGTAACCCTTGTGCCCACAGACAAGTGTGTCGTCCCACATGCACCAAGCATCTGCTGATGGAGGCTCCCTGCTCCCACCCTCCGGCCCCCCTCAGCCCTGCAAATGGCCAGAGAGAAGACAAGGCTTTGCCCTCAGACACCTGATGCTGGAAAACAAACTGAGTTCACCAGTGTGTCAGTGACCCACAAGCGAAGCAGAAGCAGCTTCCTTTCAGTCCTTCGGGGTCATCATTAATAACAGATGGAATAAATCCAGGGCTGATGCGGTGCTGCTCACCAGCAGATCCCAGGGCGCTGTACAGTATTACTGGCCCCAGGCTGCAGGCAGGGAGGCTTCTGCCTGATGTGCCCAGGCTTGCTCAGGGAGCTGGTGGTGGGGCTGAGAAGAGCATCTGGGCTCTTCTACATGGTCTGCTTTTTGGTGCAGTGCCCTCTTCTTATGCCTCTGGCTAATATGATAAAATTTTTAATGGAAAGAGAGATATTTAAAGGGCTGGGGAAAAGAAAGGAGGGAAAAGTAATGAAATAAAGTTTATACATGTAAACCTACTTCTTATCCCACACAAAGGCTTTATACAGGCAGACTTTTTACCAAGTGGATGACCACGGCACTGTTACCCTTGTCCATGGTGGAGACATTGCCAAAGCATTTTCCTTCATGCCCAAAATTTTCAGAGATGGGGCTCTCAAATCAACTTTCCCACCCCATTTAACATACAAACCATCATCCACCTTATTTCTAAGTCTTACAGTAGTGTCATAGCATCTCGCACATCAACATTCTCTATCTTTTCCTCAGCCCTTCTATGGTCTCCTTATTTATGGGCTTCTAGTTCCCATTTCAGCAAACCTTGCAATCTTCTGGCTACTCATAAGACACAGCAGTTATTTTCTACCCCAAAAAATCTCTTGGGTTTTGGCACTGAAGCCCACCCTTTACAGGTGCTCTTAGCTGACCATTAATCAGTTGTGTTTCCATTACAGTTATTTGTTTACCTAGTGTGAAAACCTAGTATCTCAGTGCAATTACCTGGCATACACTGGATACTTAATATGTCCTGTTCATAAATTATTGAGGAGAGAGTCTTTCCCTTCAGCCTGTCCTACTGAAATGACAGCTGCTTTTAGAGGTTACCATTGAAACTATGGCAGTTTTATAATTAAATCTCAATTTGAGGGAGTTAAAAGTTATAAACCAAATTATGAAAAACACATCAAAAGGTTCATTTGTAAGGTAATAAGAGGCATCTATTCCTCAGCTGAAGTTTCTACTTTTTGTTAATATTCTATTATTTTTTCCTTATATTTTCATCACTGTAATTAAATGCCAGTTTGCAGGTATTTTGGGTACAATATTTTGGGCCCAAAGAGCTGAAACTCTGCTGCATTTTTTATGTCGGCATAGAAAAAAAAAATCCAGAACATTTTTTTTCCCTGTTTATCTCTATTTTCACAAACTCAGTGCTTTAGTTACTTTGACTGCTTCTTCCCTATGAGAGCAGGGGTGGACATCAGAGCCCTCACAAAGCCTTCCAGGTCTCAACAGCCAAGCTGAGACATCCAGTGCCAGCAGAACAGACAAGGGACAGAGCACACACTGCATTCCTCTGAAAGCAGCCACGCACGAGCAGCCCTCCATCACATTTTGGCTTCCAGCAGGACAGGACACTTTAAATACTTAAAGCCAAGAGTCACGATCATCAAGAGAAACCTCACTGAAACAACTTGAGTTAAGAATAAGGGTGAGGATAAAGCCCTAGGCCTATAATCACAACTTACTTTAAATGCTATTCCATAGTACTCCCTCACTAAAACCAGTGACAGCTCTGGTGCAAAGAGAAAATTAGACGTACCAGAAAGCTCTAAAGCCACGCTTACCCTCACCTCACATATCTGTGTGAAACAAGAGGCAAAGGTGTTCCGTTTAGTCTCACTTGCCTGGGTTGGCTTGTTGAAGGGCAGTTTTGGCTCTTGCTTTCTGCAGTCCTTGTAGATTTTAGAAAAAGTTTTGTTTATCTGTGATTTCCCCTTTAAAATCAAAGCAAATTTGCTGGGAAGAGAAAATTTGTGTCTTTATGAATAACACTGTTATGTTGCGTGATTTAGCTTTCACACTGAGAAAAACAACTATTTAAAAACAAGAGCTGAAATAATTGCATTTCACAAGGCTAACATTATATTACACTGAGCTCTGAAGCTCACATCCCTGTTATACTTAACTCTACCCTTCACGGTAGTTGTAAACACATCAGTGTATCTGCTCAGCTGTAAGATGCTGAATAGGAAGAGCGCTTTGGAATTTGAAAGGAACCAACATTTAAACAGCTAGGACAATTTTATGACTCTTTCCTTCCCTCCAAGAAGAGGACATAAGCTGTTCTCATTCCTATGCTTGTATTCTCCTAATGTGAACAGGCAGTTTCTTTTCAATGGACTGATGACTGCATGCTAGGTTGGA
Source organism: Pyrocephalus nanus (assembly GCA_038380795.1). NCBI lineage: Eukaryota > Metazoa > Chordata > Aves > Passeriformes > Tyrannidae > Pyrocephalus > Pyrocephalus nanus. The sequence goes on from CM076260.1 coordinate 40,954,961, forward strand.
ATCTTTTGGGCACAAAATAGGAAACACATCTGCAGCGCTGCTGTCAAATGCAGGAAAGGCAGCTGTCAGGATGGCACTTTTCCTGCTTTAAAGCCAACGACCAGTTGCAAGGCTTACAAAATATTGCAAAAGAGCAATTTACCCAATTCCTGCTTACAAACCCAACAAACTCAACAAAAAAAACACATCCAGGCTCTCTGCCAATGCATCCGAACGAGAGTCCCGGCTTCAGTGAAGCACTGTGATATAACAGTAGCACAGTCATTATGGACCAAGCACCAGCTATTTTTCAAACCCTCTGAAATCATCAGACTTCCATCAGACAAAAATTGCAAATCTGATACATACAGATGTGGAAGAAAATCCTTCCCTTCCCCCATACAAGCAGTTTGCCCTGGATTTTGCTTCAGAAGCAAGACTGGGTGCATGGATGGGTGTTACTTTATATATTCCTTACACTGTATTTATTGTGTTTATAGCAGCAAGGGCAGTAGACAGCCAATGAATTAACATAACATCTCGCAAAGCTGCTGTGAAGTATGATTTTATATACAAAAATCTATCTGAGATCAAAGATACAGCATCAAGCCCTGTGAGGCTGCTGGTTGGAAACTCAGTTGATAAAGGGCATAAGAAACAGCTAGCGATACTGCATTTAAAGAGAAACTCAGCCTCCAAGTGAGCCAAGCAGGTATAAACTCCCTTGCTGAGAACTGTAGATCTAATCTAATCTTCCCACCCATTTATAGGATGCTACACTTGCAGCATTTAAGCACCTTACAAAGATAATCACAGACATAAAATAGGCACATGCATGTGGTCTTCTAATCCACACAGTCCCCATTTCCTTTCATTCCAGTATCAAAATACCTGCAATAATATACATATGCCATCAGGACACAAGGCTATATGCAGGCATGTTGGAAAAGAGGCTGTTTTTCTCCTATGATGAAAGTGAGAAATATCTCCATTAATTTTGTATTTATGTCTGCTCCTGCCCTGCAGTTTGCTACCTGGTTTCAAAGTGCTGGCTCTTACTGGAGTTTGCCACATGCTACAGGAAAGCATTCAGTGACTTTAGAGAGCTCAGTGGCTGATATTCACCCAAAAACCCCCATATTAAGTTTGGTCCTGATCAAACTGGGCACAACCACTCTTACCTCAAAGCAGGTTTTTGTCCCTTCATCTGGACCTCAGAAAAATGACAAAGCAGGGAGGAACATGGTTTTAGTAAAAGTAATCCCAGCTCCCAGAAATGAGTTGTCAGTGATAAATCAGGATAGCTCGCATCGCAAGGGAAATGGCAGACTGCAAGCCAGGCATGGGCAATACAGGTTGTTTCCTTTAACAGTGGCTGCTAAATACAAAATAAATAATGCTGTGGTGTGATGGTGCTGATTTGAATCACTACACCTCGTTCTGGGCACTCTGCTGTGGGGGAGCAAACCCAGCAAACCTCACAAAGCAGCACGTTTGCAAAGAGGAGTGGGAGCCAACCAGCAAGAGGGAGCTCTGATGGGGGTCCTGGGTCTTCGAGGAAGGATGCAAGCTGCTGCAGAGAGCAGAAGCAAAGCACTCACAAGAGGTGGATAGAGGTTCAGGGTGCAACTCACTCTCCAACCGTGATCCCCTTCTCGTCACCCGTTCATTTCCTACATCTCATCACCTTAGCATCGGCACAAGACAGTTCATTCTTTTCTCTGACATCTTTTAAAAATAGATTGCAACTCTTTCGCACTAGAAAGATATACAACTGCATCTTTGAGGGATGCAAAGGATATGAAAATGCGAGCTGTGTCTCCAATAGAGTATTCTGATCTGGAAGTCACAAATCCCTAGCAAAGAAGAAACCAAATCCTGTAAAGGAATATTGGAGGAAAGCAATCGGCCAGTGCTCAGCTGGCTATCCTGCTTCACCTGCCAACAGATGATATGTAGGCTGTCAGGAGTCAAATAATTTTCCTATTAAATTTAATGATAAAAACTACACAAACTGCAGTGTGCTCACCCTGACCACACAAACCTCCCACAAGGATCTAAAAATTAGGTTCCCTCACAATTTAGAACCCAGAAGTTAACGCTTTACTCCCCAGTCTGTTCTCAAGCCCTTCATGTTTATTTTGACTGTCGCCCCCTGTAGCGCTGCCTTCTCAACAGCACATCCTTTTCTCCCTTGTATGCCTCATAGTTCACAGGGGATCTCAGCGAAACCAGCAACACCAGCCTGTAGTAAAACAGTTTAAAAAGAACACTGAAATCACTTGTACAAAAGCAAGTACATAAGATACAGGTAAGATACATGGCTATGGTACCCTAGATATCCGTTTTCCATAGCACTGTTTGTTCCTCATTAGTAAACATTTTCTTTAAATTATCTTGGATACTCATTAAATATTATCAGCTACTTAGAACCAAAGGATAATTATGAGTTTAATGAAGCGTGTACCAGCTTGCTGAAGTCTAACGTTTGTTTCTCTGCTGGGACTCCATTTTACTTTGCACTTATCCTTCAGCAAAGCTCCTCTACAAAGTCACTTTGGCAATAAGAAGTATTTAATTAGATTAATGAATTTTTATCACCTCTCCTAGGGATTAGGCTTGTTAAATCCTGGCGACTAAAGAACAACAGATTTTTTATTACTAAATGTTTAGGGATGCATTGGTTGTGTTGCCGTGGCAGTCCTCATAAGTCAGGCTGCTTTGGGCAGTTCTACCTTGTATATCCCTCGGTAGGTGAGGGATATTTGGCAGCGACAACCTGTGCCTTCAGTTAAATCACAGAAATCAGAATGCAAATTAGGGTGTGCAGACTCCAGACAGGGTTTCCAGCAGCTGACTTTATTTCAAAGTTTTCTATCTCTGTGGGAGGATTAATGAAACCACTCATCACAGGGTCCTCTCAAACAAAACAAACAAACAAACAAACAAACAAAGAGAAAAAGAAGGAGGGCTGACAGTCTGTATCACATCACACAGGATGACACAAAGCACATTTCTAACGTGACACCACTCAGCAATGAGCCAGTGGGCGTCTGAGATGCAGCCCAGAAAAAAAATTTGGGTCCCCCTCACCAGTGCAATGAATGCACTTAATATCCTGATCATATGCACTTTCATCATCCTGATCATTTGTGCTTTCAACTTTGCAGAGTTGCACTTTCACAGAGGTACACTGAAGTAATGTCATAGCATAAGTAGCCAAGCTCTTAGATGTGGATAGCTGAGTCCCCCTCAAGACTGATGAACATTTGAAGTTAGTTATGAGACTTCACAGTGGATGCCTCTAGTCACAAACACAACATGGGGAGAATCTGTGTGATTCACTGACTCCAGCCTTGTACCAGCTGCACACAAGTGACACTATTGCTCAAGTAAAACACCAGCCAAGAAGGTCATTTGCAAAATTCCACAAATTTTAAATAGTGGCAAATGGGCCAAGAGGCACAAACCATACAGCTAATGTAATTTCTGTTCCCAATCTCCACCTTAATCACCTGCAAAACTTGAAGGACATTCTTCATATTAGTGTTGGGACCAGAATGGCAGAAGTCCTACCTGTCACAGCAGGGAGCAGTATATAGCTATCATCATCCTGAATTTCTCCTTAAACATGAAACATTAGGGTCCTGTTTCTTCACTCAGCACAGCCCAAAATCCACCTGCAGAAACTTTGCATCTAGCATCTAGGTTCCCCTCCTAGGCTGGGCTCTGCAAACACTGTTGGCAGCCTTGTTGTTTTCCGTGTTCACGAGCAGGCAATGCCACCTCCCAGACAAGCGGCTTCAGAGAGTTTGCACAAAGGAGAGAAACTAGTGTCAGCCAGCAATAACATCAATTATAAGAAAAGCAACAGGGAAGGGAAAACACGATGTTGACGCCAACAAATAGCTTTTTTAAAATGTCATGTCTGTGTGATTGCGCCTTTGCACAGGTCTGATGCGCATGGCCAAGCCTAGGGGGCTGTGCAGGATTCCGTGTGCACACTCATGTGACATCATAGTCCCCCAGCTGAAAGCATCAGAACTACACGGGGTCACCGGTGCTCTGCTCTCCTTTGGTAGGCATTTCCCAGGTGTCTGCATATGACCATGCAGCTGTTGGCCCTCCCATCCACGGAATGGCTGCATCCAACCTTACCCACTAATGTATGCACACTTCTGTGCCCATCTGTCTTCAGTAATCTGTCCCACAGGGCCAGGAGAGAGAAGGAACAATTAAGCTGTTCCATTAAGGAAAGAGGATGTTTTTGACCAGAGAAAGTAACTTATCTGTTTAGCTCATCTCACAGACTGAGTAAAACATGCACTCGCTGACCACTGATACTGCAAGTATGTAGTGATTTGAACTTGTTAATGAAGATAACTCTATGTGCTGAGAGTACTAGGAGAGGACAGAGTGTTAGAGAGGAGCACTGAAGTTTATCTGTATTCTGCAGAGTGTATCTGAGTAATAAAACTCACCTTCTTCAGAAACCTTTGGCCAAGAGTGAACTCAATTCCTCACAGCATGTTTAAAAGAGTCCCGTAAGACACCTGCATGAATAATACTGAGTAGGGCATGCTCACTGAACTTCCTGGGATGCTGGATTCAAAGCGGAAAGAAAAGATGGTGAGAAGCAGAAAGAATAGGCAGAAGGAGAAAGGGAGAGGGAGAAAAGCAGGATATGAGTGAAAAACTGAAGCTGTAAACAAAGCTTATTGATGATTTACCCTGGGGACAATGAAAAAAGGCAAAACTAAGTTACAAGAAATTAATGGCATTATCTCATACATTTGTTATTGAAAATACAATGGGACTCTTTCTCTGAAAAATTCTTCCTTGAAATACATTGAGAGAAGCATCTTTCAATTACCACCACATTAAACTCCAAACTCCATGGTGTCACAGCAAACAGAGATGGGGGAATGACGCTGAGGGGAAATGAGTGATTAGGACTCCATCCACATCCCAGCTGCGACAGGATGTGTTTTCACAACACATCAACTGTTTAAATCATTTGATCTTCTTATTGTCTGACAGAGCAAATTAAATATGCAATCTGCATTCATGAGGCTTCCTGGTTCAAACCCTGAAACTTTCCTTTTTTTTTTTTTTTGTAAATCCTCTTTTTAAGTTAATTAGAGCTCAGCTTACAAATCCCGTAGCAGTGATCCATGGGTGATCCTGGGTGAAAACCTACCAACTTGTGGAGTAAAAGGCTTTTCATAGCCTGCTGAGGAGGCTGAGGGCACAGAGCAGACTGCGGCTGCCGGCAGGCTCTGGGGCTTTGCTGTGACCCAGACATTCAGCTGTGCTCGTAGGCAAGGGGAAACACGTGCTTGCTGACTGCGGGGCTGCCTTCCCTGCGCTGCCCGTCTCAGGAGGGGAAGAGCTCTGTGGAGGTGGATGAAACCAGGGCAGGGATTTGGGAAGGGGGGTGAAAATCACACAAGGGATTAAGGGTGAAAAGGGAGAAAAAGGGAGTAAAGTCTTGGGCAGGCTGGGATACTGGCCAGCCCTACACCACCAAGGCTCTGGCAGAAACCAAGAAGCATTCAAACACCAAAAAATGCCTAGGAGGAGCAAAAGCAGGAGGACTCACAGGTGTGCTAGCACAGGCCTTGAAGATAAGGTGCAGTTTGCAAAATTGAAACACGTCAGAAGTCAGCACGTATTTCTAGGGAAGTGGCAGGGAGGGACACAACTCTCCTTGAAGGCAATGGACAGAGAGGTGTATGGCACTAAGTGCATCCAACAGGCCCAAGCTGCCTTTTACAGAAGGAGAAGCAATTCTGACCTGGAGGTAGTCTTGATTTCCCAGTGAAACACTGGAGAGCAAAGGTTGGTGTCTGAAGCCATTGGTTTATGTTGGAAATGAGAGGCCAGGAATTCACACCTTGGGCAAGCAAAAGCTATATGACTGGACTTCTACCCTAGGCTCTTTTGACCCACCACAGCATTCTGCTGTAGCTACCAGGAGATGAACAGGACAAAGGTAAAATAATTCAGATACAGCACACTGTGATACTGCATACATTTGTTTTATATATATATATATATATATATATATATATATATGAATGAGAGAGATCGTTTGACATATAGGGGAGGAGCATGATTTTATTTAGTGTTTGTAAAGTGATTAGCATAAGGGGATCTGCATTTTTTGCTGCATCTTAGATATTGCAGTTTAAACAATAATAATTAATGTGCTATAACATAACAGTTCTTTTAGTGAAGGGGCTTCAGATAGGTGACATTTGTTTACATTTAATTCAAGACCACTTTGTCACAAAGTTTCCAGCAATATTTTCTGTTCCTGTTAGCATAAATGTGGCAATTTTCATGCCAAAGAAAGTGTCCTCACCATTGTTACAGGGGACCTAAAAATGGTATGCAATTGTGACTTTAGGTACGCTGCCATGATTATACAAGGATATTTAGCTCTTGCTAGCAGAGTGCAGTTTGCAGAATAATTACTTTACAATAATTAAATGGAATTCACTAAGCGATCCTCAAGAATGCTACATGTTGGGACTGCTGAGCCTGTATGCTGCCTAAAACTATGTAATTGGAGCGTGAGGCAGCTGAGTAGATCACACAATGATTTTGCTTTGTACCTTAAAGCAGGATCCACTGTGTTATGCTGCCTAACATGTTTCACTCCAGAGCGTGGCAGGAGGTACAAGAGACTGCACTGCACAGACCTCACTACTTTCAAAAGGCTTTTGAAAAATATGGGCAGATTAATTCAATATTGCCAGCCTCTGGTACTGGCAGGAACTGGAATAGTTCCTGCCTTATAAATCTCTCTGTTTATCTGCAAGTGCAGAGATAGAGAGGCATGATGGATACATCTTAATACTATCTTTGTTGTTGCATATAGGTTTTAATTTAATTTTACATTATATGGTATTTACTTTATCTTCTCCAATTAAACTAATTCTTCAAGGAGCACAGGGAAGGTGACTGAAGGTGATACCAGCAGTCTCCTGTGGTCTGGTTCTGCATAGGCAGCCCCTTCTAGCCAGCAACAACCGGAGCTACCAGAGAATGTGATTAGAGGGAGAGCAGCGTCTTTGATGCTGGGCATTGGGAGAGATTTAAAAACTAAGAGAAAATGAAGGTAAAACTATAATCTAATTTTGAAAAATGAGGATTAAGGGTTCCATTACTCATGCTGTTTCCACTGTACACATGGAGGTAACAATATGTGATTTTGCTGGATAAAAATATTGGCCCCATGCAGCTAGTGTGGTGCAAGTAAATCCCTACTGTGTTTGTAATGAGGGAAGGTTAGGATCATGCAGATGTGTGACTGTAAGCCGGTTTAGTATTTGAGCAGGCATAATAGGAAGAGATTGTTCCTTGACTTACTGGCAAGCCTGGATATTCTCCACCATGTTGCGACAACAACAACAAAACCACCAGGAGACCGGCATGGCTCCGCACCACATCTCCCCGCTTATCACCCTCTAATGCACAAATTGAGTGTCAGTGGGGGAGCTCCCCACCTAGGGTGCTCCAGGCTTTCTTTCCCGTAAGGCTGCTTTAATTTCATATATTTGGTAAGCATCTATTTTTACAGGGCTAGCACAGTGTCTAGGAGCGTGGAGGAAAATGCTCTTGCTGATAATTTCTCAGTAGTCACAGAGTTCTCCAGGGACACCCCAGAGGCAAGGCTGCCTGCCAAGGTAGGATTACAATTTAAACTAACACTACCAGGAACACTGGTGTGTGAAGGTGAGGGAAAAGGAGGACTTCCCTGCTGGACAAGGAGATCACTTCACACGTTTATCCAATGTCCATGTAGGTTAGTGCAGAAGGAGTAGATGAAGGTAGCACAATTAGGGATGCTTTGGAGAAATGGGAGGAAAAGCTGCTTGAGGTTACCTGATGCACAGGGACATCACTTACTCTGCACCACTGCAGAGGGATGGCGTTTTTGGCTAATGTAAGTGGAGTCATAGAGAGGTGTGAGAGATATTAGAGATGGATCAGCAGCTGCAAAAGGTGCAGAAGAGAAGGAAGCTGGTAAGAAAAGAGAGCAGAGTGGGTGGTCATGCAGGGGAAGCAGAAAGCCAGAATCATGGACGGAGTGATGGGGGAAATGAACATCTTTGCTGTGAGGCTCTGTATACTGAGAAGAGATGGCAGAGTCTGACTCTGACCTCTGTGGAAGGTGAAGAGCTATGTGCTGGAGTGTGGGGCTGGAGACATTTGCAAAGGCAAAAGGAATTATATATATCACTCTAATCTGCATCATATTCATTGTTGTCTGGGAATATATATGTCAGCTGGGGACATACCTGTGGAGGTTACTGAAATTAACTGTATTTTTACAATTCCTTCCCTTTCTCCCTCACCTCCCACAGATGCACAGACAGAGATTTCTATAGGTATAAATGTAACACTGAAGTTTCATTATGGTTAGCAGCATCACTTGTCTGAAGCCATCACATTCCAATATGAACATTTTTCTATTCCACACATCCCTAAATTCCTTGGGCAGATAAAGAAGTTGTCATTTCCCAGGGAAAAAAAAATTAAAAAAACCACAAAACAAAAAACTGTTTTTTCAAGAAGTTTTCTAAATTTATGTATATATTGGATCACCAAGAATTTCCTGAAACATTTTATGTAGATACAGATGGCTGAGGTTTAAAATTTAAGTTTCTTCATCACTGCTTCACTGCTGTTAAAATTTTACTCACCTTTACATCACAGTGGATTCACCGTGCCTGGGAGATAACTAAGCAGGAACATGTTCCTGAGGCTGACAAGATAGACAGAGAAGGGCTGATCGACAAGGACCCAAAAAGATAAATCAGAAGATCCAGTGTCCAGCACACATGTAGGCCCCAGATGCTGGGGTCAGTTGGGTCCAAAGTAGTATTTTTATTGCCCTATAACAAGCAATTCATTGTGGGGAAGAAAAAAAAAGAAACAAGTCATATTAATAATGTAACTCTAACCTGAGAAAGTACACATGAAACAAGGAGATATATTCCTGTGAAGGGGCCTGTTCTTTGTTGAACATATTAGCATATTGAATGCTGCATTAAAAGGCACAATACTTGCGGCCTAGAGTTTATAATTTAAATTATAGATATATTACAGTATCAGAAGGGGTATCAAAATCAACTCATGCCATGATTAACTGTGTCAGCTGTCAGCACACTGAACCATAATGCTGCTGCCATGCTGGCTTTTGCTGCAGGTGAAGGGAAAGCATCAAGGGAATTCTGGGTGCCAGTGCTCTCACAGGGAGTTTTGCACTCACTGCTGCAGACATAGGATTTCATTTGGAAGCTGTTGCAAAGCTCCTACCTTGTTCATTCATGTTCTGCACATCTGTTTCATCTTCCACTCTGGAAAGGCATTTTCCTCATTTTCTTATAACAGTAGCCAGCACAGATAAGGTTTTATCCAAAATAGAAATGCTGCTGTGTTGGAATAAACGACCATCCAGTACTGGGCTGAAAAATTATGTCAGTGTGACTACATAAATGTCACGGGATAAGGGAATGCTTTGCTTTCCAGGTCTACCAGCTGAGAAGCTGGAATGTACACTTGTTCTCCATCATTCTCCTCAGCCTCCTGGTCCCTGTGGGCAGGAACCCTGGTGGGTTGGCTGGCAGGGAGACACACTGCACCCCAAGGCACCTGGGTTTGCCACAGGGCAGCCCAGGATCTATATTTAGTCATGGTACCGGGACTTGAATAACAGCACCCACTTGTACGGTGCCATCCTTCATATACCAAGGTATTCTGGGGGGTTTCCTCCTTTTAAGTGGAGACATAAATTGTCAGTGACTAAAGTTATGGATGTTAATGGATGTTAAAGAATGCTGATTTTGCCAACTTTATGAATATTGAAATATGCCAACTATGCCAGTATGATGGATATTAAAAAAAAAAAAAAAAGGAATACTTTTGTGAACAAGGTTTTTGGCTTCCCTTTTTTTAACCTCTCTTGAGGTTACAATCTTCAGGATTCTTACTTTCCATTTTTCCTGAAAGATACAAGATCTGAAAAACCTTTCCATTGGTCTTTTCTCTTTTGTTTATTTTTAATTAATAAAAGCTGAGACATCTGCATTGTCGTAGCACAAACATTTGGATCCAAAGAAGAAATCTACATTTTTTTGACATTGATGGACAATATTAAGAAATCAACACCAATTTAAAGCTGTATATAATAACAAATGCACAGTTTGCATTATTTGACCAATAAGATTATTTTTATGTGGTTACCCGAAATGATAAGGGACTATTACCTCTGGATGACAGATCCAAAGTTAGCCTAGGTGTTCTTTCAATAATCATTGTAAAATTAGTCAGCAATTTAGGTGTCCCCTTCATTTTCATAAAATATTTAACTTAATGGTTTAAATTCTGGCCAGATAAGAAAGTGATGAAAGAATGAAGAGGACTGTCCTGTACTGTGAGTCCTCTCAAGTGGGGGAAGACCAGGCAGGTAGCAACTGACCCTTGTGACAAAGAAAAGCAAGCCACGTGTAGGAGATGGGTACCGCAGCCACCAGATCCATCCCATTCCTCTTGTTCCTCCTGGCTCTGCCTACCTTGGGACAGACTGTGGTCACTGCCAGCACTCACAGTGTGGCCTTTCATCCTGGTCTGGTTCCACCCTTGTAGAGCAATGTGCGGACTGTATTGCTGTGGACAGAATCAAAATTGATTTAGTGGTTTGGTGCCTGTTCTATCAAGATCCAAAAGATATCTATCTCCCAGCCTATCAATGTGGCAAGCAGCGTGAACAGTTAATTCAGAAAATGTTGCGTTTTGAACAACCGGTTTGGGTATTTTCATCCAGTTCCCAAATGAAAAGGTCTAATGTTTTCTAAAGACTGATTTTTTCATTAATTAAAAGTCTAATGTGCAATTCAGTCTTAGAGTCATATATGTTTAATGCATGTAGTTTGAAACATGTGAAGATTTATACAGTGATCAACTGCTTCAGCATCCTGAATCATTCCAGAGGTGGATTCCAGAGGAGATTTAAGGGAGCGCAAAATGTAAGTAAGAAAGTGCAAGTCCTCTGACAAGCAAAAATCCTTGAAGTAGGGGTTGATCTCCAGTATTCAAAGGTATTTAAAAGAAAAGCTGGCAGTTTTCCATACAAAGACATACTGGCGATGCAGGACAAGCCAGAGAAAATGTAGCTACTGAATAAAACATGTCCCAACACATCTCTGCCTCATGGGAGGACCCAGACCACAGGAGAGAACCCTTTACCCTCATGCTCCTTCCTGCCAGTGCATGGGCAGCAGTGCCCCTAAGAGGACAGAGGAACAGTTCTGCCTTCAGTGCTTCTCACACAGGTTTGCCTCCTCCTTCCAACACAATCTCCTTCGAGATCAGACCTTCTTGAGGATACAGGGACCAGTGGCAGCTGTGACAGAAGTGCCACTGCATCCAAAGACCCCCAGAGGAAGTGTGGTAGGCAAGGACACAAACAAAATGATGACTCTTCATTTTTAAGAGCAGCAGCAGTGCCCTGTGCACTCCTCAAGACCAGGTTTGAAGGCAGAACCTTATTTTATCAATAGCAGAGCAATGCCCCGCTCTGCCCTAGGCCTGTGGGGGCTGAGTTGGGAAGGAGCACATGCAGAGGGGATGAGTAGACTTGTTTATGCCACCTAAGTGCATTAGTAGCAAGGTGCTGCAGCCTTGGTGTTTCTAATATACCTGTTTCTCGGTAGAATTCAATAATTTGAATAAGCTGGCTCCAAGAAGCTGGAGAAGAGTCTAAAAATATTACTTAAACATGCAACTTTTCAAGAAGGAAGAGAAGAACTTTCAAGAGTCACCTTCAGGTGAATTGAAGCAAGTGGAAAAAATTTCTTTGTAGATAGAACAAGCTATGAGTTCCTATCCACAACAGGTAGCCTGCAACATCTTTTGTGGCAGCTTGGACCTGTGCATCCTCATTTACCTGTGGGAAACTGGTGCAGAGCCTTTTCAAATGGCAGCATGCACACTCCCACCCTCTGCACAGGGCTGAGCCTTTGGAAAGGCATCTCAGAGCTGCCTGAGCTGGCAGTTGTGGAGAAGCAGGTCTGCAACAGGAGTCTCAAAGTGGGCATAGTGTCCTTGTAACCATGCCTCATGCAGGCATCGAAAGTATATAGCAGGACCTTGGAACAGTCAAGAATCAGACCTTTAAACTCACATGGATTTTTTGCCCTCTAGAATTTGGCCATCTGAAATATAAGAGTCTCTAAGTTAAGCACTCAAGAGACAGGAAAGTATAATCTACTAAAAATGCATCTCACAGAATCCTGCAAGGAATCCTGGCTAAAGAAGACCACTCTCAACTTCACCCTGTGCCTTTCCCAGGCAGCAGTTATATCTCCTACCTTCTGTGTATGGTAAATGTAAGCAGTGAATCTAGTTTGTACCAGCTTCCCTGGCCCCAAAAGTTGACCCACTGTCTTTACTTTCAAAAACACAATTTATAAAGCCTGTGTTGCAGTTCAGCCTTGAGTTTGGACTGACATTTGTCTCCTTCCCCAAATGAGTTGGCTGATTACATTTTAAGCAGACTTCTGAAAGTATACAAATGCAGTTCTAAAACTGATAATCATCTTGTGGGGGGAAGGCTTATATCCTGTTTTTGCTGATGAGAAGGGCCCCAGGCACCCTGATTTAAAAAATGATCTGACAAGAAGCAAAGACTCAAATGCTCCTTGACACATATACCTCTGACACCTCAGATAATCAGCATAGTTTCATGGAATTAGCTGAAACTCCATCCTCATCCCCCACCCCCAGCTTGTCATCTCACAGCAGAAAACATGCTGAATAACAGTGCATCACACCAGGCCCTGGCTTTTATTATATTTTCAATCCAGAGGGAAAAAAAAGATTCTTTTTTTCTCACTGTTCCTTTCCCATCAGCAGAGCTATTCTTTCCTTGATGTCATATCAAATGTTTAAAAATTTTCCACAGTTCAGTTTTAAAAGCAGTACATGAAGCCAAGGAAGAAAAAAGGGAAAAAGACAAGACCAAATGGAGCTGTTTGAGCTTGGCTTTCAAACAAAGAAGCCTGACAAGGACCTCCGTATTCCAGAGCTCGAAGCCTCAGCCTGCCTTCAGACAGATGCCTGCACTTCTCACTGATTTCAGTGACATCTACACTGTGTGGTCATGGGCCCATCTTGCTTCAAAAACTATCTGTCTGTGCAAGATTTTGTTTATAAAAGAGAACTTATAGGATGAGTAAGTCATGTTAAAGCACATGGATTTGGAAAAGGACTGCTGCGCGGTGTAGAGAGTACAAGAAAGCCTTGCTCCCTGCTTTACCTGAAGTATTTTTGCAACAGATATATTTACAAGATTCCTTCTTTATTCTCATCCGCTTTGATCTATCCAGTTCCTTTGATGCATGCAAGTGATCAATCCCCATGTCTTTCCTCTCTAGACTTTCAGACAGTCTGTGCCCTACGCTCACAACTATAGTCAGTATCTACCGAGTTTGTTGGCTCCTCTTCCTCCTCCTCCATCTTCCTACTGCTTCTTCCACTGGCCAAATTTCCCGAAGGTTTTGCCCATAGCTATCTCCTTGTTCCTTGGCATCACTATGCTTAGTTGTCCTCACAAGTGACATTGATAGACAAATGACCTGTAATCCTCTCTCAATTCTGCCTGGATCTACTTAGTTTCTGAGGATGGTGATGCAAGAGATAAAAGAGGAGCTCTGTATGGTTAGGCACCCAGGGGTTTGTTTTCATTCTTTCATCTCCACTTCAAATGCAGCATGACAAAACCTGATTTCCTTCACTTTTCCTAGCACTTTTGTTTCTCTTGATGACCACTATTGCTGGTCCCGCAGTCCTATGTCTATCAGTACCTATGTGTGTCTCCTCATCCTTTTTATATATATCAGAATCCAGAATAGGAACTCTCTTCTTCTTCACTGCCTCAGTAGTCTCTGAAGCCACAATTCCCAGCCTGTGCCTGGACCTCCCAGGAACTTGGGTCAGGCCATATTACTGATGCAATACTGTATACAAAGGGTTTGGATTTCCAGACATATTTTCCTTTCCACATTTTTTTTTTTAGCAGTGGGCTGTTAGTAAAGTTTAAAGAGTGAAATCTTTACCCAGGCTCTGATTATCTTGTATCTTACTGGAGGTAGCTTTTCTGTCAGCCTTCCAAGTTCTCACCTAAACTGAATCACAGTTTCCTTCTCAGACTTTGTTTTATCTCAGAGAGATTAGAACTGGGGGAAAAAGTTAGCATCCCCATAATAAGACCCGAAAAATTACAGCCCATGTTATGTTTTGGCTGCTTATCTGAGGTCTCTGAGCTACCATGGTTTCCACCAGCTTCAAATATGGATACTTTGGAGAAAAGTAGGTCATTAAGTTCAATACATCTCATTTTAAAAACTGATATAAAACTGTTCTCTTTAGAAATCCACAGCACTTTTAGCTTCTAAAAGGCAAGGTACACTTAAAAGGATAGTCTCTGCCTCCATACTTCAGAGTTGCAGGTGCCAACAAACAGCAAAAGATGCAGGTAGCTGGGACAAGGAAGACAGCAGGGGATTGATTCTTTTACAGGTTTTTCAAGGAAAGTGAAGAAAACACCACACCAAAAGGACAGAAAATATACGGTGAGTAGATAAAGAGTTTGCAATCTAGCCTTATCGTATTTATGGGGGGAATATTCTGTAAAAGCACTGGCATCCAGCTATACACATTACTGCACAGGTGCTACTATTTACAGGGTTAAGGTGTACATTTATTAGGCTGGACAAAGATAGCAACTGTGATAATTGAGACTGCAAATCCTGCCCACTTTAACCCTTTTTATAATAACTTTAATTTTTCAGACATCACTTTCCATTCTCATTTCAATACTTGGTTCCATGTCCATAATGGACCAAAAAAAAGTGTTTTGATCAGCTCATTACAGTAAACATTAATTATAAGAGTGTTAATATCAATAATCAGATATAAAATACATCTGCAAATAATGCAGCTACTCAAACACACAATTCTAAATGTAATTTTGTGCGTTAGCATGGAATTGTACCTCTATTTTAAGGACTGTCCTGGGCTCTCTGCTGTTACAAAGTGTCTCAAGTTTGTGACATTTGGAATCACCTGGCATTTTGCAATAAAGGAAAGGTAAGTACATAGATACCTTATATAAATAACAAGCCCAGAAAAAAATTGCAGCTGTAGCCCATGCGTTAAGGTTCAGTGTGCCCTCTTGCAGGTAAGAGAGACCATCTGTGGGCAAAATTTGCTTCTCTCTCCAGGGCAATTCTATGCCACGCAGAGGGCATGGCCACAGTCCGAGCAGTTGCACAGGGCAGGAGCGTGCTCAGCCTTCTGAGATTTACATGGTGATCAGGGGCTTCAGCATCCTGAATTACTCTGGAGATGGTTTGTTAGGAAGGGGCCTTAGGGAGCAAGAAATAAAAGCAAGAATTGGTCCAAAGCAATTTATACGTGAAAATTCAGATCCCCCTCTGAATTTCCTAAAAGCTCAAGGTGTTTGAGTCAAGGGCTTTGCTCTGGGCCCTTCTCTAGAACTGATGCACAAGTAAATCAGGCTCCTGTATGAAATCTCCCTTAAATGTGTAAGGCACCATCAATCAAAAGATGTAATCAGCTTTCCTCTGCTCAGTCCCTGCAGAGCTATTCTTGGCATGCTGTTGGAAAAAAAGCAAAGGCAGAGAGATGCTCTTTTTTTTCCCCTCTGAACGTGGTCCCAGTGAGACGGCTGCCCTGCATAACGAATGCAGCCTGTATTCCCTGTCTGTAAGTCGAGTTTCACAGTGTGTCATCGCCTCCTCTGCCAAGGTGATCGATTCCCAGTGTCTAGGACTGTCAGGTTGGTGTCTGGTCCACACTTATCCACAGATATTTCTACCTCATTTGACTGCCAAAATTTCCTTCTCGTTTCTGGAACGTCTGCGTTACCCAGACATGCCCTAAAATTTCATGAGGAAACTACAGACCAGATCCTGCCTCCCCTTTCATGTACATTCAGTTCCTCGGTGCCTCAGAACAACCCGAAAGCAGAGTAAAGAGCATCATGTCCCCTTATATTTATGACTGGGAAGCAGGACTTAAGAACCACTATGCAGGACTTTTGGATGCCCTCACAATTATCAGCCCTTTGCATGGCTTCCTCACAAACCAAAAAAAAACAACCCAGGAAAACAAAGACTCCTTGCTGCTAGGTTGGGTGCTGAAGGGTGTCCTCACAGCTCATGAATCTCCTCCCAGTTGCTTTTCCTTATTTCTCACTCTGAAACAGGAGTTTTACACTGGGCATCACGAGCCTTCCTTATATGTACACACATACAGACATTTCGATTATAGGACTGGGTTTTGAAATTATTTAAAGGATGTTTGCAGAACCAGGAGGAAATAAAAAGGCTGTAGCGCCTCAAAGGAAAGAGGGGGGGAAGAAGGAGTGCTGGGAATTATCATACCTGGAGCTGTTGCACTAGATCCATCCCTTCGATTCTCCTCGGCACATTGCAGGATTTTATGTCAAGGTTTCCCACACTGACGTTAACCCTCGGTCCACACATCAGTGGCTGTATTCCTGCTGGGGTGGTTCAGAAGATACTCTGCCAAATGAAAGCTTTCAGGAAACAGTGCAGCAGTGAGATCAAATTGACCTCTGAAATTCTTTTTTTTTTTTTTTTTTTTTTTTTTTTTTTTTTTTGTTATACAAAAGTCTTGCATAAGGGTAACTGCATACTTTGCAATGCCAAGATGCATATCATTCACATATAGAGGTTACACAAGTATCACTGGGAGAATGTATCCCTTCAAGAATTGTTCTAATTAGTGACTTGAGCTTTCATTTAATTACACTCTTTAATACACATCTTGGAATTACAGAGGTGGGTGTAATTTAATTAGCAAAAAAAAAAAGAAAGAAGAAGACACGTTTATATTCCCTTAAAATATAGGGAATACACTTAAGACATGATGAGGATGACACACATTTTTCTCAGGAACGGAGCCTGTACGCCTTCACCTTGAGGTATGTTCAGATGCAGCTCTGGGCATGGGAGCATGAGCATGGCTGGAGGCTGACAGCTGCTCATTATGGTCTGCCGGGGGTCTCAGCCTGGCTCCTGGTGGACAGGTGGCCACATGACAAATGAAACCCCTCACAATTAGCACTAATTGACACTCTCGTGGCTGGCCTCCAACAAGAGGTCAGGGAGTGGGTGAGCTTGGAGGCCGAGCATCCCATCCTGGCAGTGAGGGTCTGTGGAAGGGCGCCCTGCCACCACCACCGCTGCCGCCACCACATTGCTGCGCACAAGCACAAGACTCAGCGCCAATATTTTGACAGCTCTGGTGTTCACCAGGGCCTCCTGCGGCCACCAACTAAAACTATCCTGGTTTTAGCTCTGCTGTGAATGCCTCATTCTGGCCTCTTACCCACACTGGCTCTGGGAAGTTGCCCCATCCTCCCTGCCCTTCATTCCCTTCCCATGGAGGCACTGCCTTTCTAGAGAGCAGATGCAAGAGTCTGAGTTTGCTACCACCTCCCACATTTCTTTTTTTTTTTTTTTTCATTTAGAAACATTTACACATTAAAAATGTGCAGTAAACTGACCAGCTGCCACCCCTTGATGCTTAATCCTCTCTAATCTGGTCTGGGAACACTGAAATGTACAACTTTCGCTTATTATGCAGCTTCCAAAAATAATTGAATGGAGCAACTAGAGAGGGTAGCAAGTGAGGAAGGAAGGAAATGAACCCCTCAGCTATTTATTTATAATTTTCCAAGGGCCTGCATGGCACACTCACACCACTGTGAGCAATGCTCACCTCCTTAGAGAGCACATGCAAGTACTTAAGCCATGGACTGAAAAATGCCCCTTGTCCAACACGAGCTCTCTTCATCCAGGAAAAAGATAGCCCATGCCCCATAGACCTTGCAATCTAACAGCAAACAACATGGTCCTCAGGGATGGAATTAATTGGAGTTTGGCTTTTATACTGGTTGGCTTGATTGACTTCATCTGAGGCCACACAAAAGCAGTAAGTCTTTCAAAGGGGCTCCCTATAAATTTATGGCTCACAAGGCAGGAAAAAAATCTCATGTAAATTATACCCTTTGAAAATGATCATGAGATATCTAGATGGCCCAGGGGACTGGGGAGGAAGCCTGAATTTTCATCTCTGGCTCATTTAGCATAGGTAAGTAGCAATAACTCATTGTTATTCTCTCAAAGTAATGTAAAAGCTTAGGAAAAACAAGGTAGTTTATCAGTTTACTTATATCATGCCCAGTACTCAAACACACTGCTCTCTACAACCAAACATCTAAAAGGTTTTCAACACGAAAACTAGCAGGTCTGAGGACAGACTGGTGAGTAGCCACAGAGACAGACTGGTGCTCTCCTTTCTTTGTGTATGGCGTTTCCTCCTTTTGCTGTGAAGTCACATGCACGCCCAGATATTTTTGTAAAATGATGATGCCACATGGAGATTGGATGAAAGTGCATCTGACAGAACCACTGGCATGTTGTTCCACACTGATCCTAGTTTATCTGGAGCCCCACAGTCTTGTCTTCAACTTGAACTTCCATAGTTTCAGTCATGATTTCTAAACCAAATGTCTAACACAACCCTTTCTTATGATGACAACAGCTTTTTTTCCCCAGCTTCCTGAAAGAAACATAAAGCCTTATCACAGAATCATAGAATATCTCAAGTTGGAAGGGATCCATAAATATCATTGAGTCCAACTCCCTGCTCCTCATAGGACGACCTAAAACTAAATCATGTTACTAGGAGTGTCATCCAGATGCTCCTTGAACTCTGACAGGATTGATGCCGTGGCCACTTCCCTGAGGAGCCTGTTCCAGTGATGGATGACCATCTCAATGAACAACCTCTCCTAATATCCAGTGTGAACTTTCCCTGACCAACTTAATTTCTTTTTCTCAATTGTTTGGAAGAAGAACTTCTCTGAGGATCTGACTGTCTAACTTGTATACAAGAGTCCATGGCTAAGGCATCTGTAGAAAGTGAATTATTCAGTAAAATTCAGCCTTAAAAAATTATTTTCCAGTTTAGCTCTATTCCCCTTATCCAGCTCTGAGAAATATTGACTCTTTGCTTTTACTTGTCCTGGGAAAAATCTTTTAAAAAACAATACAGAAAGCTCTGGAGGTCAGGGTCCTCCTCTCAATCACTTGCAAACCATCTAACAAAGTCATCATATCTTCACAAAGTGCAATATTAAGAGCATATTTCACACATGCTGCTTATCATTTTACACTTTGAAACAAGCAGCTACAAGCTCTTCTGGAGGAGCATTTTATTTGTAGCAAAGACAATCAACTTGGAAAAAGTGACTGATTGCTACAGAGCTAGTTTGCATTTCATGTCACCTTGCTTTCAAGTTCTCATTAATTACATTACGTTAATTAATTAATCCTGATAGCACACCTGTTGTTAAGAATTATCCATACTTTATAGTTAGAGACACCGAAAGATAGCTATTAGAAGGATTGTTTAGGGTCTATATTAAAATTGAAGACTTTAGTCCAGTTTTCTACTGGACCCAGGTTATACCTGTGTGAATATATGGTCTCCCTCTATTGTTTTCAATTGTACTCAAGACTTCCTAACTTCTAAAAACAGAGGCAGTGTCAGAGGGGTCACGCTCTCCTTTTCCAGTATGCAGGAGAATGTTTGGCTCATTTATGTGTTCAAGAAAATTATTGTAAAAAGATGAGAGTTGCAAAAACTGCTCTGTTTGCAAGCCTTTTTTGTTTACCCCAGCTGGGGCGGGCTACTGGAGCTGGCCCTTGTCTTTTATCTGGGGTTAAGGCAGAGACAGTGCAGGTGGCTGAGGGCCCATGTAAGGGTTTGGTGGGTGATGGGTGCAGCTGGACCGGCCCCAGGCACTAGTGGAAAGGGCAGCAGGTGAATTCTGCAAGTGACCAAATCCTCACCTGGCCTTTCCTTTCTGCAGTGCTGGAGGGTGCGGAGAGTCAGGTTGGGCTCCCCCATCCATGGCTACCAGTCCTGTGGTGGTCAAGGACATAGAAGACCAGGGTCTCCTCCACCCATTGAGCCAGCACAGCTCAGCCCTGGGAAGCCCTGCTGTGGGATACAGCACTTTGTGCTGTACAGGGATGCCATTTCCTTCCCAGATAGGGCATGATGGCACAGCCAAGCATTGCGGCGATGGGGACACAGACCACCATATCCCAGTCCCCGCATGATGAGATGCATTAAAGATTTCCTGGTAATTCCCTCTGGGGATAAATGGTTTGCCAGCAGCATCCAGATGAGTCCAAAAGCACTGTGGGCTATGGCTACCTCAGTCTCAGGATCTGTGTCCTCAAACAAGGGCCACACAGCCCTTTTCATGGCTTCCTGACAAACCAAAAAAACAACCCAGGAAAACAAAGACTCCTTGCTGCTAGGTTGGGTGCTGAAGGGTGTCCTCACAGTTCATGAATCTCCAACAGCCCAGTTGCACCCTTTCCTTATTTCCTTATATTCCATCTCCTTTTGTCACACATGAGGAGGGATTGGGTCACCCCAGGCATTCCTGTTGCCCAGGTGTCTCCTCAAAGGCAGAACAGAGGCAAGGAGAGGCTAGTGCCAGCCCTAGCAGTAGCCTGGGCACCATGTTCCCACATGCTCCTTCCTCTCCAGCATTGCTCTGATCCCAGCAACCGAGTACTTCCTAGAGAGTTAATCTGTGAAAAGAAATGGTATCGATTCAAGGGGTGTGCTGCACTAATTCTGTCTTTCAGCTTCAACTGCACAATTACACTTCATTTTCAGTCTCCAAACAATAAATAAAGATAAAATGAACATTGGCTTAAAAAGCATTTAACAGGCATGAGTTCCCAAAGAACGGCATAAAAGCAGGATCCGTTGCTGCTTTTCCCTTATGTGAATCAATAGGAAATGCTGAATGAGTTAAGAAAAGCAGAGAAAAAGAAAAATAGAGATTACTGTTAGAACAGGGGGCTTTCTGCACCGCTTGTTCTGTATATCCATGATCCTTTTGTGTCCCTCTTTATCCTACCCTGGAATGGAATTAGCTTTCAGTCTTTTTTTTTTTCCTTCTTTTTTTTTCTTTTTTTTTTTTTTTTTTTTAAATTTGATCTTATTTAAATCAGCCCCTTAGCAGGTTGGCTGAATTCTTGAAAGCCTAACACAGCCTGCAGATGTCTGTCTGTGCAGCCACATGGCAGAACCAGGCTTTGGGGGTCCCCAGAGCATCACGCGGGACCAGGAACTTCTTGGTGCCGGTTCCAAAAA
Source organism: Pyrocephalus nanus (assembly GCA_038380795.1). Taxonomy (NCBI): domain Eukaryota; kingdom Metazoa; phylum Chordata; class Aves; order Passeriformes; family Tyrannidae; genus Pyrocephalus; species Pyrocephalus nanus. The sequence continues at coordinate 40,976,249 of CM076260.1, forward strand.
TCCATATCCCTTTCCAGTTCATTACAAACACCTATTGTTTGCCATATTTATCTGCCATCACTGCTGTTTGTTAGCAAATGGAAAAGAAATGCCAGGACTAAATTTCAGCCTGCCCTTAGAATAGTGGAAAGGGGCTACAGGAATTGAATGACAGATGGTCTTTGAATGATATACAGAACCTCTGCCCCTGGGCCTGCTTTGGAGGAGCTGTTTTGGATTGTTGCTCAGAAGAGTGGGAGGTTGTTGTGTGATATGTGATTATTCCATAATAATTTTAATTATTTTGCCTGTTTTCAAACAATAGTCTCAGCCTTTTTTAATTTTTACACTCACTGAGTTGTGACACGAGCATTCTTTCCTCTGTGTTAGCAGGGATTAAAATCAAACCCTGTATCCCTTCCCATTTTTTTTTTTTTTCAAATAATCCATGTTTAAATAAATTACCTCAGCCTGGAAAAGTGAGTTACAGGGCATTCTCCTGACGTGTGTGGCAGAGAGAAAAGCGGAGGGCTTGGGAGCTGGGCTGGGGGGATGGGAAAGGCTTTATTGTGTTTTGCAGGATGAGATTGTCACTGTAACAAGTTTCAAGAAGAGCTGCTCTTTAACTCCTCTTCCTCAGCACGGAGAGCGCAGCTCTGGGAACCTCATTTACATGCATATGGGTATCTGATTGGATCTGTTCAAAGGTACAGTAGGAGTCAGTCAGATTGCATATGATGTGCATATAAATGAAGTTCCCAAAGTGGGGTGTGATGCTTCAGGAGAGACAGGGAAAATATGCTGTCTCTGCTTCATCCAAAGTCCAATAGAAATACGGGGATTTTATTTTTTCTAACTCTGAGATAAGCAGGAGTGCAAGCCAAAAAAAAAAAATATGTACATATAAATATATGTATATATGTATGTATGTATGTATTTCCTCCCTGCCCATTTACTGAATTTACATTTTAGACCAAACACAGCTCATTGCTTAAACCCCATAAATCGCATTAGCTCTGCTGTTATCAGAACACGTTGTTTGGTTTGCAGGACAACTGCACACACATCCCCCTGCACAGGGCAGAGTTGCAGGGTTCACCCCCTTGGCAGCTCACGCACCACACTTGCCTCCATCCCTCCACTGACAAACAGAGATATGAGGAAAGCTGCTGAGTTTTAGATAGAGGAAAAGGTGGTGAGTTTTGCTAGGTTTTGGTCTTTCTTTCAGTAGATCCTGCCCAGCCAAAGCCACTACTCACAATTTTTGGGGGTAACCAGGGGGCATAGCAGCATGTGTCTTTGGCTGAGCTTTGTGATTGGGTGCAGGCAGCAAGGATGGGGTGTGCAGGGGATACCTACAAGCGTCAGGCAAAAATGTTGCTTAGGAGGATGTTCCATCCTCAGGGGCTGGTGTGCTCCAAAAGGGGTAGGAATTCTCAGAAAAATGAAGCAACATAACATGGCAAAGGACAAAAAGGAACTTTTCTCCCAGCAAAACAGTCATTAACAGAGGCTACATTTCTGGATAAGACCGAATTTAAATAATACTGCAGTGCTGACCTAGGACAGGAAACAACACTGTGACTACAATCCAAGAGTCCTTCGGCTTGTGGGGCCTTCTGACCTTGCCAGTGTGTCCCAGGAGCTGGGACGTGCTCCCATGGCACATGAGTGCACTCCAGCCCACTGGGAGAGCTGCAGTCCCAAAATGTCCCACCCCTACCTGCACAGCTGGGATAGCAGCAGGCCCTGGCTCCTCCTCCCAGCTGTCTTCGAGGAGGAGCACATGGAGACTGGGAGGTGCCCAGAGGCTACAAGGATGGGTGCTTTACCTGAACCTGACTCCTACCCTGAGATGTTGCACCCATGGGTCTGGGGAGGGGGCTGTGAAGACAATGCCAGCTCTAGGCAAGAGGATCCTGCATCTCATCCAGGAAACGCTCTGTAATATCTGTAGTTTTATTTTCATCAGATCTCTGACTGTCCTGCCGCAGTGGTGTCTCATTCTTGTGCCACAAGTTTCAGTTAGACTCACTTTCAGTCAATGCCCAGCTGAAACTCAAATTAGTCCCATCCCACCAGCAAGGAGATCCTGGGGAGTGTATCCCACAGGGATACACACCGGTGGGTGAAATCTCTCAGGCCACTTGTGCCACAAACACCAAAATCAACAAGCATATATCTAGCTGTGGAAATAAAAGTATATTCTTGTCTCCTCAGTGTTACAGGAAGACGAGAAGATATAGCTTAGACACTGATGAGGATGCTCAGGCAAACATCAAGAATACCGTGAAACTAGATGCTGTGGTTTCAAACCTTAAAGCCACAATATGCATCTCTAAGAGAAATGTTTCCAAAGCAATCTGAGAAACTGAACATAAAAGCTCGGTGTTTTGGTGGGGTTTTTTTTCTTTTCTTTTTTTTTTTTTTTCTTTTAACCTTCCAAGACTTATATTCTGGTCAGGGTGTTCCTCATAAAACATTCAAGCCATCATTAAAAGGAATTTACTGTACAGCTTTAGGGATACTAGCAGACATAAAAAGACCCAAGCAGAACACTGAGCACAGGTGAATACAACAGAGACGTATTTCCATTCCTGCTGTTTAAAAAATATTTGTTTCTGTAACTTTAGGCTACTTGCTATTTGTGGTTCAGAATCTAAACAGCTTTGCTTTGCCTTTACTTTAAAGCTGTGCTTTGAAGTCCTTTAGAAAGAACCTATGACAAGCAGAGCAGGTACCAGGTCTTAATAACAGGGCTTACATGCCAGCGTTTTTGGGGGAATAGAAAGGATGGTCACGGCTACAAGAGAGGGCTCATAGGCAGGAGCCCATTTTCATTTTTATCAGCAACTCAGATGATAAAATGAAATCTTGTAAAACTCACCAATGACACGGAGAATGGTGGAGTGGTAAACAAGGAGAGCAGCTTATTGTTACAGGCTGATAGAAGTTGCCTGGATGGATGGTTGCAAGTCAGCAACATTCATTAAGCTAGATGAATGCTGCATAATTCAGGTAATACATTGGGGGTCAGAGAGCAGGCTCTGCCTGGGATCACAAGGCCTTGGAAAAGGATTCAAAACCACCGAAGATGAGCTCCTACGGAAGCTCTCACAGCAGTGATATTGCAGAAGGGACAGTGTGGTCTTTGGGTGTATAAGAGGAAATATCTGGTAAAAACCACAACTATCTTGCTTCCACAGTCCTAGATACTAATGTCCATCTCTGGAGAAGACCCTGAAGAGCCCATATACATATAAATGAAATAAGAAGCAGGGCTGAGAAAGGCTTTTCCGCTTCTCCAACGGGGACAAAACACAGATTCTGAGCAAGAAGATTCCGTGTTTGCCTATCAGGTGTCTGGAGCGTTTTTGAAGACAAGGAAGCATAAGTGTGTAATGTGCACAGGGAATTTGTGCAGTTTAAAAGAGTCTTTCATCATCTGTAAAGTGTCCCTCAGTCAGACTTGTGGCACCAGCAATTAAAAAGTTACAGTGGCTACTCAGCATCTGGTTAATATTTATAATGAGCCTGGAGATCTCAGTGTCAAATCAGTCACTTGCCAAAACCCTATGTTAGGTTGCTGATAATAATCTGAGGTCATTGGCTGCAAAGTATGGGCCAGAAAGCCTCACACATATTTCCTTGGAGATAGGTTGCTGTCTCATATCTTTCCATGCTTCAGTCAGGGGGCTGGACTAAATGATCTCCTGAGGTCCCTTTCAACTTGAATTATTCCATCATGATACCTTATAAAAAGTGAATATCAAGTCACAGATCTCAGCTACAGACCTTGCAGGGTTTTACTGTCTATCAGCCTTGCAAGTTCCCACCCGAACAACAACTCTCACCAGTGAAACACTGAAATTGTCTCTTATAAATGGAATAGCATGGAAATAAAGCACGATTTTGGCTATCTGGGATTATTTCATAACCTTTTTAGAAGAAGAAAAAAAAAGTACTTCTGCAGTATTTCTACCTTCAGAAAGAGTTTTGCAAATAGTTATATACAGTGTTTGTACAAAAAAAGTTAAATCAAAAGATACATACATGATATGCGTAATATCCTTTCCTCAAATTGGCTCGAATAAGAGGGACTATAAAGTGAGAATATAAGAGGCTGTTTAAGTCAAAATTCAGATGAAAGTTAGGGATAGTTAATACAGTTCTTGTTCCCAGAATTAGTAATAAGAACAACAATGATTAAGTGTACCTATGAGATTTTTCTCGGTTCATCATATCTAAGGCTTACATTTTAGTGATGTGTAATCCTAACGCACATTGTTTAAATACCTGTTGCCCTTCAAAATTTAATCCGCCTGGAATTACGAGAAAAACAAGAATCAGTATCCAGTGGAACTGCAAATTATTCTTCATGGATTAAATGCTTTAATTTCACTGAATGAGTGCCCTACAACACCCCTGCTCAGTAACTTTTTCAGTATCTTTCCTGGCCCAAACAAGCTGAATCATAGTGTTCCTAATACAGTTCAGGGCATCAACTTCATAAAGTTGTTCCTGGGAGCCCTTGATTGAGAGAGTGTGTCCTGAGGGTTTCCGCTGCAGGACTTAAATGGAATAGAAAGTCAGAGGTCCTGAGAGGTCTCCTGGCAGAGATTGTTTGCTGTGCCTTTGAGCACAGTCCCAAACTGCAAGAAAAGCAGAATATTGGATTTATTTTTTTTTTCTGTTTAAGAAGACCAGTCCTCTTGAAGTTATTCAGACAGCTCTGATTTTGAAACACTTTGTGCTGGGTATGACAAATGCAGATTTAACTTCTTACTTGTAATACTTTAATTAAAATCCAACAACATTTCACTGGGAGGCCAGAGAAAAAAACAGTGTTAGACCATACCCTGGACTTGATCCTGCAGACTGAGTCATTAGGGAGGTGGAGTGTGTGAGGACTCCTGGCACAGATCCTTAGTGGAATTAATCATTTTTACATGTGCTAATATTTCTTGCAAGAAACTGACATGTTTCCTTGTGAATCAGTTCAGAAACCAGCTGTAATGAAAGGGTGCTCCTGACTTCTCTTTACATTCTCCTTCAGGACTGATGATGTGGGAACACACAGATCCTGCTAGCAGAAGAGCAAGGCATTTTCCTAACACTTTCCCAAGCACACAAGGAGTCCTTCTTCTCTTCCTCCATTAGATCCCATCATCATCTCACCTCTTAATTTCCTTGACAAACACAAGCAGCAAGAGCTGGCACTGTGAGAAAATATATTCTTGGACTGAATGTTGAACATCTGTATTTTTTTCATGAAGCCCTTTCAACAACAGACAAGGTACAGGGATACCATTCACTGAGTAGCTAAGGGGTTAAGCAGGGTTCAGGGTTTGTCTTCTGCTCCCTGCAGAATTTTTTTTTTTCTTTTTTTGCTATTTCAGCTAGAACTGCTAAAAAGAGCTATCTTTTCCTGAGTATTTGCAAAACCATACATCCATATATAAACACAGAGATAGAAAAAAATATGCAGTCCAATTTATTATAACAGATGTTCTCTTCCTTTATGAAACTGTTCCCAGACTGTATTTTAAAAATAAGCTTATTAATCGGTATGAACATTAAAATAAAAAAGTTATAAAGTCACTATGTAAAAATGGGGTCTTCAGCAATTCCAGGAAGCTACAAAATAAATGGAAACAGTCATTTAATGTTTGCTAACTACCGGATCTGTAGATTCAATCAATGCAAGAATACAAAGGATATGATTAAGATGCAGTATTTGTTATTAAAAGGTACAAAAGGCTAACTGTTGATACATATGACTCACCTCCACTAGAAGCAGAAATGGTCAGAAAATTTATTGCTTAGGAAAAGGTTGGTTTGACTGCAAAAAACTCCAAGCGAAATCATAGTCAGTTCAGTGAAATTTCTTTTTTTAAAAAAATCAGCATTTTGATATAAGCATGTGAATTGGAATATAAAAATTTTACTTCTGTTTATTTTAATTTCATTAAATGTAAATATTTACTGTATCACATATTTACATAGTAAGAGTATGAATGTGTGTTTTAATTATTATGTTAACGGCAAATTGACTCTTTAAAATGTCACATAAAAGCACAAATTAAAGAGGCTAGTTTCATAAGATAAACATGGTGTGTGACTGAGAACAGGTACTTTCAATTTTTTTCGGTTAGCCTAGTAATACTTAATTAAGCTATTTTTGGTATTAATAAAACAGTTTAACAACAGTTTATTAAAATGCACAAACATAAGAGAGTTTGATCTAGTAGAAGAAATTTCAATCCCAGTTAAGCAGCAAAAGCTAATAATTTCTATTTAAACTTTACAATTTCACTCAATTCATGATTTTGTATTATCCTTATTTAAGTAAAAAGTATAAAGTTTATTTAAATATAAATGAAATTTCAGGAATTTAATTTTCTGGGGACTATTCCCGCTGCCTTTCCCTGGCCCATCTTCTCTCCTGAATATTCACTGCCTAACATTGGTCTCTAGTGCTGAGCACCATGCTATTTGAATATCTGCATCCTAACATTGAATGTGTAGCTTTAATTATTCTTATGTAATGCTCTGGGTGTACATTCATCATTGCAACCTCCAACTCTTCTGTTGCCAAACTGCTCCCTCGACAGTTATTCCCTTTCTTGCATTTCTGCAGTCAATCATGCTAGCGAAGTGTAGGAGCATGCATTTATCAAAGTCTATTTCATTTTTGCAGATAAATTCCTAAAATATTCAACACAATTCTGAATTCTATCCCTGTTCACCAATGCACTTGAAGTGTTCCTCAGTTTGATATTTCTCTAAATCTCTCCAAACCACATGCAAGGGACAATCACTGCAGAGCTGTGTTCTAGTAGTGAAGGGTTGCCTGCTATTCTTTGGCCAGCTTTCCACTTAGCCATTCACCCATCTATCCACAGGTCTTTTTTTTTTTTTTTCTAAATTTGCTCATGAACCTGTCATTACACCTAGGAATCAAGCTTTATCCTGAATATAATTTTTTTCTTTCTTCATGAGGTCTGTTGCCCATAAATTGGTTGCTTTGGCTTGAGTATTTAATTCTTGATGAGGCCGTTACTGCCTGTTGGGCATTTTTTTGTTTTTATCTAGATTGTTGATCCATTGGCTTGTATGTAGAATAATTAAGTTAAAATTAGTCTAAATCCTGGAATACCTCCTCATCTTTTTAAGGGGCATCAGATCCCCAAGCTGCCATCGCCCACTCTTCTGAAGCCTCACCGCCCCTCCCCAAAGTTCTGCTAAGTCTCCAACTCCTTCAGACAGCTCCCAAGCTAACCAAATTCAGCCCTGACATATTTGGGTGTTTTGAAAAATCTTAACTTTCATGTAAAGTTCTTTCCAATTTTAGCCAGAGTCCTTAGCCACCAGTTACTATTACTAATTATCTTAGCCATCTCATTTAATCCTTCACAAAATACAAAGAAGTACCCTTTGCCTTTCTTGGTTTCTCCTTATTAGATTTTCCTCAGTGTTGAAGACTGCACTTATGCTTTCTCTGTTCTTCCTTTTTTCAGAATCTTGTATCTTTTAAAATTAACTTTGCTTGCTGCACTTCCACTTAACTCAGTAAACACCTTGTAAAAATCATTTTTATTTTAAGAGGCACACACAAAAGAAAAATGCAATTGCTTTCCATAACATAATCAAATAGAGGTTTTTCAAAGTTACCATGTCATTTAAATATCCCGTATCAGTAGTGACATGGTGAATGCCAATGAAATACCACTTTCATATTATACCAGCATCATTCTGCTGGTAAATTTCCCCATGTAGACAAGTCCTTAGCAGTATTCCCCAGTGTTCTCCCATTGTGAGTGACATTTCGTGGAGCTGAGAAGAATAACATTGAAATGACCCCAAACCGTGATGGAGCGTGGCAAAATTGTGAAAATGCTGAGGCTTTGAATACGAATGATTTTAGATTTAAAATACATCTTTCTTTCATTATTCTAGTGGAATTAGGAAGCTATTAAATACAGCAGACCAAACAAAAAGAAGCCAGGAACTGCCGCACAAAAGAATTATTCCAGTCAAAGTGAGACCACTAGGCTAACAAATCTCACTGCAAAACACCTACAAGGTTACCACTGTTTGTACGTCTAGACCCTCATCTTATTATCCCATGTGGTGATAAATGATAACTCTGCATATTTTTTGGGGGGGAAATGGCCTTTAATAATTATCATAATCATATGTGTCTCTAAATACCAGGTAGTTTCCCTACTCTGTCACCCTTCTAGATGACTTCTGTGTTTCCCATGACAAGCAGTGGCTTCCCAAGCTGAGAAGGGCTCTGAGAGCATGTCCAACTTTTCCTCCTCCTGCAGAAGCAATTGCAGAAAGCCAGTAAATTTGGCTGAGGAGGCAGCAAGTCAAGGTCTGGGTGTCTTTGTGTTGGTTGTCCTGCAGTAATGTCACTTCAGCTGGATTGAGGGAGATTGCATTAGCTGCCTTGTGTCAGTCTCAGCAAATATTTAAGATTACAATAAAACATGCCTCTTCCTTCCCTTCATAACTTCCAGTCACAAAACCTGTCATGCTCTATTCAATGAGTTCTCAGCAAATTATGCATATATAGAGAGAGGAAGATCTCAATCATAAATTAATCACTCATCAAAGGATGTCACATCTCATATATCTGCTTGCTGGTAAAACCTTCCGGTGCAAAAGTTTCTCCCCCCAAAACTGGGAACTTATCAGGGGAAGTGATAAAGAAATAGCAGTAAGCAGGACTACATCCATTTGGGTTTTGAATGCCTACAAAGATGCAGGCACTCCACATGCTCTCTGGGCAACCAGTCCAACCTGTCACACTCATCATAAAAAAGCATTTACTAATGCTCAAGATGGACCTTCCTGTGTTTCAGTTTTGTGCCCATGGTCCTGACACTGAGTACCACTGAAAACAGCCTGTGTTCTTTACACCCTCCCTTCTTTACACACTCTCTCTTACTCAGGTTGAACAGTCCCAGCTCTAATTCTTTTGTACAAAAAGCTCACCAACTTTAAACTGCAATCTTAAAAGTAGGCTCAACTAGATGCTCAGTTGGGATGGGCCCTGTCCAGAATTCCTTAGAGCTACATCATCAGACCACTACAGAGAAGACTAGGCTATCATGGGCTCTGCAGTAGCTTTTTGGGGTTTAAATGGGAGGCTTGTAGTTGCAACACCTTCCATCCATCCTGGTTTAGAAGTGGTAAAATTCCATTTTAAGAGGTTTGTCTCTGTACTTAATCATGTTCCTTGATTGCTCTTTGATAATGCTCATTTTGTTCTCATGTCTTTTTTTGTGTGTGTGATTTTAAAATGGGTAGGGGGAGATATTTCACAGAAATATATATATATATATATATATATATTAGCAAAGAGAGTTTCATGCAACTATAATTCCATTTAGATCACTGTCAGTGACAGGCAGAATTTACTTAAAGGTATTTTCTGTGCTTTACGGTTACTCATTCATGCAAATAAAGATAGCCCTTGAAGCCAAGTCACCTTGCCCTCTCAATCATCCACCTTGCCCTCCAGAGCTCTGGGGGGAATGCTAAATTAAAATCTGTCTGCTCTGGCAGTGGTGGTTTTTTTGATATAAAGCCAGAATAATTATTCAGACATATGTTTACAGCTGCAAGGTTATATTTTGCTGAAGATTTTTTAAAGTGAAAATGTAACTTGGTTGCTAAAGGGTTTTCTGTTTAATCACTGCAGAGGTATGGAAGACAGGAAAATTTGTGAATTTACCCTCTTTCATCTCACTCCTTGCAACTCCTGTTTGTTTAGCTCTCCTTTTTTTTTTTTTTTTTTTAATAACATAAAATTTTGGAGGGTTGAAAACATTTCCGATTCATATCATTTAAAGAGTTTCATTATATTTTGGGGCATAGAAACAAAGTTACAGTTCCCCCTTTTTTTGACCTTCTGTGATGATAACAAACACTGGTCAGGCTGAAGTAAAACACTAAAGTAAAACACTACAAGGAGGTTGTTTTAGTCATGTTAAGAAGAGTTCAATGAAGTGCTTCAAAAAATATTTAAAGTTGTTTTGCAGCAGTGAAAATTAGCTTGAAGGATGACAAATGCAAATTGATAAATGCCTAGTTGGAATTTACAAACTCTCCTGTAATGAAAAGAGATCCAGACTTTAATTTTTTAACTGTAGCAATCCTTGAAGCAACAAGAACAGAAGAAACAGAAGGGGAAAATTCTCAAAAGGAAGACAACTTTGATGTTTTAATGGCACTCACGTTGCATAACCCTTGCAGGAACAGGTAATCTAATACAAAATAAATCTTCCTCAAATGAAGCAGGATTCCACTTCAGGTGTTAAAATTTGAGTAGTGATACATCTAAAGAAACTGTCTGTCTTAAGGCTAACTTAATGAGACACACGAAATATCTCTAGATGTTTGTCCTCGCTTTTTATTAAGTCCACTTCTTGTTTAAGCTTCAGCTTTCAAATTATGTCTATTGCAAGCCAGGTCTGGACAGTTTGGCAGACTGTCCATTTCCACCTCAACACCTAGAACACGTGTGGTGAATGTGGTTCATAGAGCATCCTGACTTTTGTCTGTCTCTTCCATTAGTGTGTTGTCTAGCTGCTCTCAAAAGAAAAACAATTGCAGTTGGATTAGAGGTTTTCAGACATTCACCAGCTTTCCAGTGCCCTGGAAGCAATGCCTTGTGAAGCTGCAAAGTCAGGAAGTTGGTGGTCAGGAATGCCAAGGCTCTGAGAAGATGGAAACACTAGAAAAGACTCAAGTGGTAGTAAACATTCAGAAAATTTCTCACAGTAAAAGATTGCAGAATCCCAGGTTTTACACATTGATCTATTATGTAAATTATATAGTTCCCATAATAAATATATTATAAAAACATATTATATAATTGACAATGCATATTATTTAAACAAAAAATACTTTTAAAATTATTGACTGCTGTAAGCAGGCACCTTCATGAGGAAGAGATCTCTGATGCTGCAAGGCTTTTTGATTTAGCAGAAAAAGACATCCAGGAGTCAAAAGCCAAAGACAGAGCAAAAAGTAGAAACGTATTTTTTAAAATGAGCTTTATTAACATCTTAGAGAATCATGGGCTGAAGTTTTGTGAATCCCTCAAAGCTTTCATTTCAGGACTGAATAAATTTCTACAGATGTAGAAGCTGTCTGTGCCTAAAGACCTCAGAGGAGCCCGGCTTGCGTCCTGAGGGAGGTCATGCAAGTTGGTCACTGAGGTTCCTCTGTCCCTGCTGTCTCATGGAAACAGAGACACCAGGAAAATAGTTTCAAGGTTTGAAGCTTGCAGACAAAGAGAAATTACATGGAGTCTATGAATCCTTAATGGAAGCCAAGAATCACTTCTGATAAAATCTTTGAAACCAGCCCACACTTTATGGGGGGACAATAGGCAAAAGGAGGAAAAAAAAATTGCAAGTAATTCAGAGGTCTGCTTGTTTATTTTCTTGATCTGCCTGTCTCAGAATACATTATACATTATGATGCTGAAGTCTTAAGTGTAATCTAATAATCAGGAAAGTTTGAGAAAAAATTTATGTACACAAAGAAACTTTTTCACAGTTATAATCTCTAAGCCTGGATAATGACATTACACTTTTTGGAGACACTGAAATCAACATTGCAACAGCCCATTCAAAGACCTATCAGCTTTCATTAACAGAGCCATTCATCCATGCTTTAATCTTTCTTCTTAAACTAATCAAACTATGAATCAAAGAAAATGTCTATATCCATGCAGTTTAAGTTTTACCAAAGTCTGATATTTAGCTCAGGATCTGATTCATAAAAACATCTACCTGCCAGTCTAGATTTATACATTCATTTCCAGGTAAGACACCTCTCTTTAAAAGACCAAACTTCATATTGGAATTTCACACTGAGTATAGAAAAAAAGCATACTGGCATTCAGTTCAGGGGCTTAATGAATCAAACCAGAATGATTCAGGCCTTATTAGAGGCCTTATTAGCCCTAGTTATGTGTCATGTCATCTTTTTACCCACCCATTTAATTTAAGAATAATCTTTTGTCATGGTTATTTCTTTAACATTGAGGAATTAGGTGAACTGCAATCAAGGCCACTTTCTGATACAATTTTTTTCTTCTTTAATGAATAGCAAAAGTACTTTCTAGTCTTTCTGAAAGAAGCTCATAAAAGGCTTTTTTTTTTTTTTTAAGGAGTAGATTTCTGCTCTTCTCAGATCTTGCAGGAATTGGCCTTCTTTTTAATTGAATAGAAGCCATGTTAGACAGAAAAATTCCAGCCTCAAACTGGAAGTGGGCTAACTATTGATCAGGGAAGCAGCAGTCTCTTCTCTTTGTTTTCCAAACATAGGGTTGGGTTGACCAAAATTTGCCAATAGTGTAATTTTTGAGGGTCAGCAAAGGCTCACGTGCACACTGATGCTTTCAAGACGTCTAAAATTTCCAGTGTTCTGTTTCAGCTGCATTATATTGTGAACTGGCAAGAAGTTAGGTTATCTGTAGCGATGTGGAGAGATAGACATCATAGAATCATCGCAGAGTCGTAGAATGGTTTGGGTTGGAAAGGGCCTTAAAGATTATCTACTTCCAACTCCCTTGTTGTGGGCAGGGACATCTTTCATTAGACCAAGTTGCTCAGAGCCCCATCCAACCTGGCCTTTAACACTTACAGAGCTGGGGCAACCACAGCATCTCTGGGCTATCTGTTCCAGTGCTTCACTTCTCTCACAGTAAAGAATGTCTTCCTAATATCGAACTATCACCAGACCTCCTGCATTTCAGGTCAGTGCTTGCAGTCCTGTAAACAAGCATTACTGTTGTCAAAGAAAAGTCTCTTTTGAGAAAAGTTATTTATAGCACATGCAAATCCTCAAAGTTTACTTCAATGGCATTTATCAGTAACACTCATTTACAAAGACTCCTCGGGAGCATGTGTTCCTGAAAATAAAGGTGAAGACAGAGGAACTGGGAAGTACAAGTCCACCAGGTTGTACAAAGAACACCAACTACTTGCCTCCCTTCACGACCCACTCTGGGAATCAACCTTTGAAGTGGTAAATGCTGTCAACAGGTTTGCCTAAGAGCCAGATCCAATCTCTGCCCTCACTGAGAGTAACTTCTTACTCCTCAAGTAGCCTTGCTGTTGGAGAGGTGAGGAGGTGTGGGAAAGAAACCTTTGCCTGCATAACAATCTAAGGAGTTTGTGAGCCTCCATGGTTCAAATAACTAAGGTGGCAAGTCCATTGCAATCATTGTATGCACACATGACCTGATGTACATGCCTACCTACATGGATAATATGGATACATATATGTGGCATTTACAGTCTTATCAAATCCCATTGAACATATGGGAAGATAAATACCAAGGAAGAATTTTTGCAAATAGCTATCCAAATATCCTGCACCAGCAGTGAGATTAAGAAAAGAAATAAACAGAAAAAATTATGATCTGCTACGAAATATCTCTCTTTCTGGGTCTGCAATCCTCTTAAAGAGCATCACAGTTCTATGCAGAGCTACAGCTGTTTCTACATCCAGGGAGTCCATGCTGTGTCCTCCACAAGTCACTAGCTACAACGTGAAACTCTCCACTGGATTCTGAGAGCCATTCAGCTACATCCCAAGGCTGAGTTCCTCACTTGTAGTTAGATTTGCCTCCTTCTCAAAGGCCCAAGATCTCTCTGCTATCCCTCCATTCCATTACACAGCCTCTTGCCACTGATGCCCAGAGAAGACCGAGAGAAGCTGGAGAGACAAGTAGTGCCATGTAGGCAGCCTGAGATATGACCATGAGGAGGCATGGGCTGGTGCAGGTGAAATTAATTTCCCAGGTGTGCGTTGGAGAGGCAGGTTTTGGAGCTGGCTGATGAGTGAGGTCACTTTTCTGTCTCCCAGCACACTGCCATATGTTAGCAGCAGAGTTCTCATAGACATCTGGAGACAAAGACTTGTGACTTTAGGCCATCTCCTTAATACCACTGAAGGCCTTTGAGCAGGTAATACCTCCACCTCCCTCCACTGCAACTGGCATTGCAGTGCTTGACAGACTTGTAAAATCATAGGCAACTCAAGTTAATATAACCCCTAGGGATATATGGGACTTGTTTGTAACAGGTGTTATTTAGCTTTTGAAGTTCCTGACATTGTCCAGAAGTTAAGACAGAAGAAATTTGCACAAAATGTGTTAAAATACTTTTGGGGGTGCAGGAAGAGAAAGATACTGAAACCAATGCCTTGCAGACAATGAATGCTAAAGCATTTAAATTTCAACATTTGAAGCTTCAGATTATCTGGTTATGATCAAACTTTCAGTTTCAGAAACTAAATAATCAGCTCTAAATGTGGACTTAATGCAATTCATCATTTTATTTGAAAGCAGAAAAAGTACAGCTGTTAAACATCTTAAAAAATCTGAAAATGAGGTGAATGTGTGTTGAGTACTTACAGACTCTAGTAAGCTCCTGCAGTTTTGAGAGACACAGTATCTCATCCTTAATCATTCATGTCTTAAACCAGTTTGAAAAGATGCCTCAGAACTCTGTGGTCCTCAGGGAAAAAAAAAAAAAAAAAAGAAGCAAGACACAGATCTGAATTTTACAGGTGCATACACAACCTTGTCAAACAAAGGCAACAGAAAACAGGTATTAAACAGAGGATTCTGTCTTATCAAGTGATACCCTGGTGGTCCATCTAACTTAGAGTTGCAAAGGAAATATGTTTCCTATAGCAGATGGAAGAGAGAATTTGTGTTCTGCATTGATGAAAGGCAGAAAGAAAACCATAACCAGAAGAACAAAAATTTATGGATGTATGAGACAAGACCTATTTTGAAGAACAAATTTTTGTAACTAATTAAGGAGATACAGAAGACCATTAGAATTGCCTCCAGTAACTGGGAGCAAATGGCAATTGCAAAATTCATCTCCACTGTTTGATGAAGTGCCTTCTTGGCAGAAACCAGATCCATGAGGATGAACCCTCAGTCAGTTGTATTAATCAATGTCCCAGTATACACCAGGCCCTCAGACCATGCCTTGTCTGGGTGGGACAGAAATGGCCTTGAAATTGCATGATGGCATTAAACATCTCACCATGCCCCTATGAGACAGAGCAGAATTTTACAGTGATTCCAAGATAATATAGTCACCATTTAGACAAAGTACAAAATTCCTCAAAGACAAATTCACACCGGATTCCTGTCCTCCACTTAGACTTGGATAGACCAACGAGCAAAACTCATTAAACTTCTGGGCTTTGTTTATCTGCAATCAGATAAGAGGATGACAAGAAAAATAAAGGGAGCCTGGGCAAGCAAACCCCGTGACTTAAAACTTTCACTTAAAAATCTACACTAAGCTTCTGGATGATTTTTTTTTATTTTCCTGATGAAACTTTTCCTTCTTTTGTTCAGGATTGTGCAGGAACTTCAGTGCCCGACGTATGCTGGCATACACAGACTCACTCGTAACTTCTCTCCTCCTCCAGCTCCCTTCCTTAGCAAGTCAGAGATAAGAAAAGTTTCTTCAACTTTTCCAGCATTTCTGTTACAGCACCTGGCCAAGCCAGCCTGATCACAGAGAAAGAAAATGACAGTGTTCATTGCCTCATCTGCTTTCCTCTCTCTGCATGGTATAACCAGCCTGGATAACACTGGAAGCCACCAGCCTGGTGTGCACTGGTCTGATATGAACCTTTACTGATCATGTTTATCCAGCACCTACTCGGTTTGATCTGCATACTGAGCCACATGAAAGCTGTGAGGCAGAAAGTGCATTTCAAAAATGTGATTTTCCTTTCAGATAAACGCGTTTTACTCAGAGCAAGCTGAATTCTAACTCCCCTCCCAGATTTCGCATTTAAAAATTGCTCTTGAAAGTTGAGCAGCTAAGCGTCCAAATCTATGGGGAAAGTTCCAGCATTAGTTTGTAAAGCAGGAACTTTCCTCTACTCGTGCCCTGTGCTTTCTGCTTCAGCTTTTGGCTTGCCTTGAATTCATTTTTTTTTTTGTTTGTTTCAATCATAACCATTTTGGATGCTTTCAAATGCCCAGAGAACTGCTTATCAATTACTATAATTGCAGATATATCCCACACAAATCTATGGGGCGGGATGAGATCCACTCAAGGGCGCTGAGTGAGCTGGTGAAAGTGCTCAGCAAGCCACTTTCAATCATTTACCAGCAGTCCTGCACTGTCCTGAAGAAAATAGATGGTTTGTATAAAAAATAGAGTGACCAGCAGTGATCGACCCCCTGTAAGTCCCCCTGTACTCAGCACTGGTGAGGCCACATCTTGAATCCTGTGTTCAGTTTTGGGCTCCTCATGACAAGGTGCTGCAGTGTCTCCAGAAAAGACAACAAAGCTAGTGAAAGGGATGGAGCACAAGTCCTGTGAGGAGCAGCTGAGGGAGCTGGGGTTGTGTCACCTGCAGAAAAGGAGGTTCAGGGGAGACCTTATCACTCTGTACAGCTGCCTGAAAGGAGGTTGTAGCCAGGTGGGGATTGGTCTCTTTTCCCAGGTACCAAGTGGCAGGACAAGAGGAAATGTTGTCAGATGTCAACAAGGTGGTTTAAATTGGATATCAGGAAAAAATTCTCCATGGAAAGAGTTGTCAAGCATCGAAACAGGATGACCAGGGAAGTAGTGGAATTATCATCCCTGGAGATATTTAAAAATGTGTAGATGTGGCACCTGGGAACATGGTTCAGTGGTAGACTTGACAGTGCTGGGTTAACTGTTGAACTCAGTGATCTTAAAGGTCCTAACCAACCTCAGAGATTCTATGATCTTAGGATTCTAAAATTATCAGAAATAGGAAAGGCCTTAATTTTCACTGAAGTTACTTGTTGTTAGTCAGGTGGACCACTTCACATCATGATTTTTACATCAAAAGTGAAACTAGTGATTGGGAGATGTCCACCCAGACGTCACTGCCCAAGGCTGCTGCTATGGCTTACTCACCTGAAATGACTACTGCTTTTGGAGGAATTTCCCATGTGTAGAACATGATGCTGCATGGAACTGCATGGGGGTTTTCCTCAGTGTTGCAACTGGGGTCTATAGCAAGCCCAGACTTATTTTTTCTATGCTGTCTGTAAAGGCCTTGTGTTTTCCTCAAGGGCAAAGGAAGCATTTGGCAATATGCACCAAGACAGGAAAACAAGCTGAAACAAAAGCTGGGGGATCAGAAACTAGTAAAGTTGTGGGGATAGACTCACAAGAAAAGATTTGTCAAGAGGAACTGTGTTTTATAGATATATACTTAGATATAAATACAAATATTTGGGGAAAATAAAGCTGAGGTCTCACACATTTCAAACTGATACCTAAAAAAGGCTTACCTACAGACTCTCTTTGCCTTCCTCCACTTCTCATCTGTAAGACAAAAATAGCACTGTCACCATCACCACCCTCATTGGAAGGCCACAAAAACAAACAAACAAAAAAAGGATTCTGAAGCACCTCAAAACCATGGTGTTGGACAATACAGCAAAACTTCACAAAACTTAACAACTTCTGCTGCCAAGATGAGTTTGAATAGTAGGCAGAGACCACACACAGAATAAGTCAAAAACAAAGTGCTGAATAGTTGTGTCTTAAGTAAGTATTGCCCCTTCCATGTACAGAATAAGGCCACAACTCTTTGGGAAAAATATTGTGCAAAGCTATGACTAAAGCTTGTTTTGCAGAGGGTAAATTAAAGGCTGCACAGAAAACTTGAATAGTATTGATAAGTCTCTTCTGAGTGCTTATCCACATAACTATTTCCTTTGAAAGCATATTTTAGTGTAATAGATACAATTGAGGGAAACCAAATTATTCAGAGCCATGTGAAGGTCCAGAGAGAAACAAAATACTTGGTTTGTGTTCTTGGGTGGACTCTGAGATCAGTGTCCCTTGCCTGGATTTTTCTGATTTCAGATCCTTTCTGTGAACTTTTCTGAAGGAGAAAAAAAATCCATAAATTTCTAGAAGCCAAAGCAAACAACTGGTTTGTTTAACTCAAATTTCTTCCATTTCCTTTTTTTTTACATCCCCACAACCAATGGCAAGCAAATGTCTTTTTTTCTGACCATGTATGCATAAAAAGCAAATACAGTTCTTTGAGGACTGGTTTTACTATTTACCAGATTGATTTGTGAAGAGCTTGTAGCAGAATTTCTGCTCAAATTTGGGCTTATAATTATATGTTCTCAGATCCTGAGGCATCCCAACAAAACCTCCCAGAAGATAAACCCTAAAATGTCTAGGATCTGTGTTTATATGTCCAGATCCATGAATCTCTATATATACCTGTATGCAATAACATGTATGTGTGTCTATATATACAATTACATCTATATTTCTATTTAGGTGTAGTCACATAACCAAATATCCATATACTTAAATATGGATATAACAAGTGGTTTGTCAAAGAGCCAGAGAGCCAAATATTGACTCCTCAGTGCAATGCAGACCCAGCCTCAGTGTCTGGGGAACACAGCAGGGAAAGCCCCTCGTGGCTGCAGCCTCACCCCATACCACAGCCAGCAGAGGCTGCCTCGGCTTCTCCTGGTGCTCTCAGAGGATCCAGCAAGGCTGGCACTGGTGAAAACAGCAGGATGGGAGAATGACAGGGACTGGGATGGGGTCAGGGAAGGCAACAACATGTGCTTTGACAGTGATGTCCCAAGTGATAGCACAGGTATCCCCTGCTGCAACTCAACCTTCCCAGGGAGAGGAGGAGAGGTTTGGTTCCCCGATTAAATTTTATACATCCCTCTACTGTTTCTCAGGTTGCTTGCAGAATCAGAAAATCCAAGAAATATATTCACAGATGTTCCCTTGTTTATTTGTTGACTCTGTGTAATTTGTTTGCCCTAATTTGTTTTTGTCTGTCATGGGACTTCCCTTTTTAATTTCCCTTTCTCTGTTTACCACTCTTTGTGGAGCAGCGGTCTGTTAAGCTGTGAGAGGCACATGCCAAATTAAAAAAAAAAAAGGAGGGGGGAGAGGAAAGGCGCCGCAGATTGTTTTAAGCACTGGCTGCCCCTTTGGGTCTGAAGGCCTTGCTTGCAGCCTGCACCTGCTCCTCCTCTTGAGACACGGGGCTCCTGATCTTTATCCCCTGCCTTTAAGCTGCCTGATTCCTATTATCCAAACTCAAACAGCGTTCTCTACATTCACGCCTCCAGCACTTGGCATGAAATTAATAAGCCTGGCTGATATATTTCCCTGGAAGCCTGCCACTCTTTAACAGTGGTGTTAGATTAAAAATTTTGGCATGGTTAATGAACAGGGAAAAGCTGAAGCCAAAAGTTTCATGCAGCAATGCAAAGATTTGGGGGTTATGAAAAGAATACCAACTTTGTTCGCATTTTCTGAATGCCGTCCTAATTACAGGGTTAGATAACAGACACAACAAAATAGTCATTGCTAGAAGAAAGGACATGTTCTCATCCTTCCCTCACATTTGATTTTATCTGTAACCTTTTCAATCACATCCCATTCTGCTGTATTGTGTAACCTAAAATGCAGTGGCGCTCAGTTGCGTTCAAAACTCTGCATTAATACAATTAGCAATGAAAGTGGAGCACAAACCCAGATAATGCCCTGTCTTTCCCTTCCCTGGGCCTGGGAGCAGTGCAGTCCTCCTTCAGTCTCTTCTGGGAGCAACCTCTTCCCCAAAAAACAGAGTTCAATGTGGACAGCATGGTTAGGTTTTTCCACTAGAAAAAATAATCTTAAAAAAAATTCTATAAGCACATATGGGTGTCATATATATACATAAATAACTGGACATGTGTATATGTGCAAAGCAAGAAATCCTATTGAGTCTTCCAGGTGCAAGCCTTTTACCCAAATTTGTGTGACACACAGCATGCATTCACTGGCTTTCTGTTCACACAGTTTGGGAAGGAATCATCTGAAAATTCCCCTATAAGAGCCACTTTCTCCTTCTTGGTTGCTGCATCATGACTATGCTGCTACTACCAAAGCTATAAAAATACTCTGAAATACACAGTCTGCCAAACTGAAAGAGGCAGAAAAGAAACTAGAGGTTAAGCATCCTGAGCATGTCACCTATGGGCCTGACTTAGCATTAGGAAGAACACAAGACCTGTCTCTTTTCCTGGCTGCCATAGGTCCCGTAGCTACAAAGTCATGGTGTCATACTAGTGGCAGAAATGCTCCTCCTTCTATTCCCTATGGACTCTGGGCTGTAATTTAACATCTCCTGTCTCTTCTGCAGCTCACCATTTCCCTCTCTCCTTACCTCCTGCCTTCTGGGATGCATTTGTTTTCTGCTTGTCAAGATACCCTATGGAACTGTGTTTGTTTTCCTGGTCTTTCCACGTAGCTTCCCTCCTTCAAAATTTCCAGCAGAGTTAAAGGAACATCTCTACCACATTAAAAAGTCTTGGCCATTCTGCAACCACTGAGGCAGCCAAACTCCTTTCCCTTCAGAGAAATGGCCTGCTCTCAGTACTATTTTTCTGAAAGTGAAATGTGTCCCTTCCTTGAATTTTGAACATGAGGCACACTGGTTGGGTTGGCTGTTAGCTCTTCATGCACCACGCTGTCTGGTATTGCTCAGAAGTGCTGGTATCACACAGCAGCTAATGCATTAATGGTTCGCTTACACTACCACGTCAGCTGTGGTCTTGGTTGATATTGTAGAAAAGTGTGAAACGATAAGGAAATTGCTAATCTGAGTGATAGGGCACGGCTCTGTGTGCAGCCCCTACCTTTCACAGCTGGTCTTTACACATGCTTGCCCTTGGGCAGCTTCCCAAGCTGCCTCACTCCAAGGCTCCTCCTCTCCACCTAGGGTCAAGTCATCTTCTCCTGCACTAGCACCAACAGCTGGAGGCCAATGACATATGAAGTGCATGCTGAACATAATAAGAGTTTACAATGCTAATAACTTAAGCAGGCAGCATTTGACCCAGGCATAAGTGTGACATGGCAAAAAAAGTGATACGGAAGCACAACTTGTCAGGCTTCGCATCTTACATCTAGATGAAAGAGGGCATCTGCAAAACATGACCTTTCCTAAAGTGTCCTGCTTGACCTACTGTGGAACTATTTCAGGAGTCAGGAGGGACAGGCCTATGGGGAGCTGATTAGGCAGTGGGAACTTTTGTTCCAGAGTTTTGAAATTTTGCTGAGAATCTACAAACCATATTTTTTCTCCAATGGTCTGCCAGAAGAGCAGCAGTCTATAGCTTCTATTTTGCAAGCAATAGTTTCAAGGAAAATTACTTCTTTCTATCAAATTGCTGATTTCCCATTTGAAGAAAACAGACTGGAAGGAAAGTTTTCAGCCAATTCCAGCCACCAACCAGCAGTTTCTTCATTCTGCAATCCTTCTTTGTGAGTGCTTTGGGAACCACTGAGCTCCACTTTTCCAGTCTACCTCACAGCCCCAGGCACAGTGAGTTTCTCCATACAGCCAGAGCAGGCTATGCAGAAATGCTATGCATTTCCATTAGATCACAAGGCAAGGTAGCCTCAGCCATATGCTCCAAATATTTACAAATTTATGATGTTTTGAATGTCCAGCATACCTTTCATTTTTATTGTGAGGTTGCACATTAGTTTATCATTAGTAAAGCAGAATCAAAATTAAATTATTATTACCTCACTGTGTATTAATCAGAATTATCTGCTACTACTGGAAGTCGTCTATATTATTATTGTATGAAAAGCAGACAACTGACCTAAACACGTGCTAAGTCATCATTTAGTATTATGTAGCTCCCACCATTCTGGTCTCTATTCCATGTAAGAATGGCAAAATCCAAAGAGATGCAGAGCACAATGATTTTGCATGAACTACTGCTAGTAGAAACAATCGTGGAGAAATTATTTGTTCATGTGACATTTTGAAAAGAAGGTGAAAAAAATGCTAAATATCTCCCTACATCATCTCACTACATAAGCTGTTTCTCGTGTCTGAGTCAGCCATACTACGTGATACCACAAACTCTTCAGATTACATGAAGTTTGAGAAGTGCGGATAAACACAAATGTTATAATTGCCAAAATAAAAGAGTGTTAAGATGGAGAATCCAACTTAAAGCCTAGCTTAAGAGGCTGGATCCATCCTCTTTCTGAAACAGCTTCAGCTAAACACATTAAGCAATCTCCCTATAAATTTTCATCTGTAGGGGTGTTTATTTCCTTACATTTTAGCTAACAAGAAAAATTTTTCCCCCTTAATTTTATAATTTTTTTATGTTGATGTATGGAAAGTAATGAACATAAAGGGAAAAGAAATCTGTATTAAGACCAGCTTGCAGGAATAGGTGGCATAACGAAGAGTGTCTGGGACCTGGTTGCAGTATTTTCCCAGTAGATGCTCTGAAGAGGGGTACAGACCAGTAACATCTGCAGATTACCAGTCTGCCAAAACCCACAGTGTTACTCTCCATTTCAGATCTGTTCTGCCACATTTTTTTGTCTGCTCTCACTGTCTACCCTGTCTTCACACCTCTTTCCCAAAGCCTGTGAAAGCAAGTCCCAGGCTAATGCCGACACAGGGTGAGAACCATGTGCAGCCTTGAACCACTGGTGCCTGTCAGCGTTTAAGGTTGAGTGAGTTGGGGGTGTAAAGTCCAGTATAATATGGGGGCTGTACTGAGAATTGGAGCTGTGAGGGTCACCTAGTGAACCAGAGAAGGAGTTTAGGAGAAATGGATACTATGTGTGAAGTGGGCATGTGTTTTGGAGACACACACAAAAGCTAAGTCACAGGGACAACGTGCTTGAAGAGATACACCAGAATTGAACCTGAAGACAACTGTCTGCTGTCACTCATTGTCCTTGCCTCTTCCAGGTAGTGTCAGATAATCAGAGGTCAGCTGTCAAACAGTAAAGATCACAAACCTGTGGTGATGTAGGATCTTGAGGTCATCTGTTCTTCAGATGTCTTACCATCTCTCTATCTTCTGTGTTCACAAGAGGTTGATTTGACTACTGGTTCTGTCATTTGTCCAGAAACAACCCAGCTCTTCCTTTGGTGCCCCCCTTTGTCTTCCAAGATTATGTTTTGACTATACTCATATCAAGATTTTCTCATATTACTTTTCCTAGTGGAGGGTGTGTCAGATGTTTCCCATGAGACCTATTCAGCTGGTATCCCCTTACTCCCACTTTGCCACAGGCAAAGGTGCTGGACAACCACCTCTCCCAGTCCCCAGTCTGTGTGACACCCCTTACAACACATATGGGGGCTGGGGAGATGTGGTACCAGTGCAGGGGATGAGTAGTGCATCTCTTATAGGATCCTACTTCCCTAGTCTGTGATCTGGCATATTTCAGAACACACCCCTTGCATGATCAGTGCACATGACTTGCATCCATCCTATGGTTCAGTATGCCAGATTTCCACCCCAATATGTGACATACGAATTGTCATAGTACATTTCACACTCACCTAATTGCAAGTTGCATCTCAGCAGTTCATATTTCATGTGTTTACGAGGGTTTTCTTCTCCTCTTTTTCTTTTTTCTTTCCTTTTTTTTCTTTTTTTTTAAGGCAGCGGATGGTTGTCAAACATGTTATTTGGACAGATCAGTCGCAGTCAAAGCTGGAACACATCACTGGAGGTTTTCCCTGGGGTTGTCTGGGAACTGCATGTAGCACTCTGTGGCAAGCTCTGTGGCAAGCTCTCCCTTGCCCTGCAACCAGCAAAAATAACTTAAACTACCCCAGGTGCCAGCTGCATCCTGCCAGATGGTCAGGGATTTTTCTCTTTTGGTTTCAGACTGACCCAGCAAAAATGGCACGCACCCACCAATTCTACGTGACCCACCACAGAGCTATGTCCTTATGCTCAGTCAGCTTCAAATGGCTGCTCTCCCATAAATGTGTTACTGTCACTTTTTTTTGAGAGATCTGGGAGGGAAGGATCAATCTTCATTAATTTGCGAAACAGGGACCTTGCCGTTACTGAACGATTTGTTCTGTGGTGCCTGGGAGCACAATGCTACCTCCAGCCCTGGAAAACCCCAGTTCCAGGCACCAGAGGCACCTGGTGCAGAACTCCGTGCCATGGACTCGCATCTTGCCACACATTTGCTGGAACGCCGAGGGCCAGATACACTGAAGATGCCATGCGTTATCCTGGGGGCTCTGCTGACACCCTGCCAGAGGAAAGCTGGCAGGAGCTGCCGAGGCAGATGCTTGCCCACGTCTCCCAGCAGAAGCGCAGCCGAGTAGTGACTATCCAGTAGAGGGGAAGAGGTACGAATGAAATCCTCAAAGTAAGAGCATGGTGTGCTCGTGAAATCTAATTCTTCCCTAATTATTTCACTTAGCATTCTTAATGTTGCCAATTATACAAGAGGGTGCAATTATTCATGCTATAGGAATTGCGACATGAGAGCAGGTCAGTGGACTTTTTATTATTAGATAAAGTTCATCTCTCCAGAAATATTCTCATGGGCCAGTCTGTGGCAGCCAAATGAACTCTCACAGGAGTGGTGAACCATTGCTAATTCCCCCCTGATCCATATGCAGAACACGTTTCACCACCCTTGTCATCTTTAACACTATCAGCAAGGTATCTTTTAAAAAGTCTGAAAGACCCTTCAACAAATGCCTCCACAGCTTTCTGCCCTGGGAAGAATACAAAATTTAAAAAGAGAAAAAAATTGAATAGGTATTATTCAGTGCAGGTTAGGAAAAGCTTAGTATAGACATACTGAAGTTTGTGTTATTATGACAGAATAGAGATAATAGGATAGAGCAGAACAGAAGTTATTTCTTTGTCCAGATCAATTAGTCTATATTCTGGCAATTAGAAGTAGTTAAAATTGATAATGCAGTCAGCTATCTCTTTGAATGCTTTTTATTTACAGGCATGTATACAATGTCCTGTTTCCTCTGTCCCAGCTCTACACCTCTTCCAGCCACCACTGTGCCCAAAAGAATGACTTCTCTTCCCTTTTTTTTTTTCAGCATCATATCTCAGATTCCCTTGGCTATGTAGTTTGTTAAACAGTTGCCACATTCACAAGCTTTGATCAGGTTATTCCTAATATCCACTATAAAAATGGGATAGTCGTATAACCAAAGCTTGACAGTGTCCAGTGACAGATGACTTGAAGAAAGATGCAAGAGGTCTTCATACAGATAATTAAGGAGAAACCTCCTCTTGGAGTGTGGGACGCTACATAGAGGGAGTGTCTGCTTAAATGCTGTCTCCTGAATGGTTTATGTATTCATTGAAGAAAAAAAAAATCCCTTTTGCCTTTTTCCCCCTATCTAACATGGCTGTAGACTATCTGTAGGCTGTAGTTATCTGCAAATTGCCCTAATAGTAAATGTCTAATCTGCTTTTATTCCTGCTAACCACTTGGAACTCTATGGTATCTAGAAACTATGAGCTTCACAAGTTTGTTTTGTACCACGTTAAAAAAGCATTTCTTTGGTTTTTAAGTAGTAGTAGTGCTTTCTAGTTTAGAAATTCATTTCATCTGGCATTACCAGAAAGAATATCCAACCTATTTACTTCCTCCATTTTCAGTGTTATAAATTCTGCCAATATGTTCCCACTTCCTTATCTTCTTTCCAAGGTAAGCAGTCTTAGTCATTTCAACTGTAACTCAGATGGAAGCACCTTCTATTTTAACAACCACCTCTGCTACTGAGATGGCAGCTTCTACTTCACACTTCTTTTTTGAGACAAAGAAACCAGAACTTAGACCAGAGTTCTGGATGACGTCATATGTTATGATTTGCATCTTCTCATATTTTATGATTTGCGTCTTCATGACATGTCAGGTATGACCGTAATGTGTTCTGCATTCACCTCCATTCTTTGCACAGCCAACCTTTCAATCCTTTCACCTATAGCTGCATATTGATCAGCCACTTCCACTGGCTACCCCAATTATTTTCTTAGTTGTGCTGAACTGAGATCCCAGTAATATTTTATGAGCAGCTTAAACTATTCCTCCCATTGAACTGTATTAGACATAATAGTTGAAGCTACCTTGTATTCAGTACGAACAGAAGTCAGTGTTGTCCACATCACAATCTGTTAGGTAGTTTATGTTCTTTCATAAATCCTCTTTTCAAAACCTGATCGTCAACACTGTAGTTTTCAGTATAATCTCTTCTCTCAGGTCATTGAACTTTTTCCTATAGGTCTTGGTTTTCAGCAGCACCCCTGTATTTCCTACCTGAGCTCTGCTCTAGGCCTAAGCTGACATGTCCACCCTTTTGTTTTTTCTTGGCATAAAATAGAGAAGTTGATTTCTCTACCACTATATCAGGAAAACTTACATCCAAACAAGGAAAAGTTTACATCCTGGGCCGGTATCACATGACTGTGCTAATATTCCGTGATACTTGGGCCTTGAGCTAGTAGTTTGATATGTCACTTATTTTGTTTTCTGTAAACACAAGGTCCAAAAATACCTTTTAAGTTTGGTTTCTTTTTTTTAAGGCTAAAGTAAAGTTATATGGAACAAATTCTAATATTCTCAAGGGAGAAAGGGAGAGAGAGAGAAAGAAGAATGGCCTACTGATATAAGCAGGACTGAATACACAAATCCTCTGCAGTAGGTGGAAGAATTTTTCTTTTCAGTTTTATAACCGCAGACACCACAGTCAATGCATTAAGTGATTCATAATGACATGTCTTTAGCCTGGGTCTTCCAGAGTCTAAACTGATTATAACTACAAGAGATACAAGTATGCTTGGCCCCAAAGATCACACAGAATCCCAGGATACGCTGAGCTGAAAGGGACCGACAAAGATCATCGAGTCCAACCCTTAGCCCTGCACAGGACCATATGCAGGAGTCACACCATGTGTCAAAGGGTCTTGTCCAAATGTTTCTTGAACTCTGTCAGGCTTGGTGCCACAAACACTTCCCTGGGGATCCTGTTCCAGTGCCTGACCATGCTCTGGGTGAAAAACCTTTTCCCAATATCCAAACTAAACCTCCCCTGACATAACTTCAGGCCATTCCCTCAGGTCCTGTCACTGGTCACCACAGAGAACAGATCAGTGCCTGCACCTCTTCTTCTCTCACCAGGAAGCTGTAATTGCAATGAGGTCTCCCCTCAGTCTCCTCTTCTCCAGGCTGAACAGACCAAGTGACCTCAGCCGCTCCTTATATGGCTTCCCCTCAAGGCCCTTCTTTGGACACTCTCTAATGGTTTAATATCTTTCTTATATTGTGATGCCCAAAACTGCACACAATATTCCAGGTGAGGCTGCACCAGTGCAGAGCAGAGCAGGACAATCCCCTCCCTCGACCGGCTGGCGACACTTTGCCTGATGCCCCCCAGGACATGGTTGGCCCTCCTGGCTGCCAGGGCACTGCTGACTCATGTTCAGCTTGCCATCAGCCAGGACCCCCAGGTCCCTTTCCATGGCACTACTTTCCAGCTTCTCATTCCCCAGTCTGTACGAACATCCAGAATTGCCCCATCCCAAGTCCAGAATCCTTCACTTTCCCTTGTTGAACTTCCTATGGTTGGTGACTGCCCAGTCCTCTAATTTGTTGAGGTCTCTCTGCTGTGCCTCCCTGCCTTCAAGGGAGTCAACAGCTCCTCAGAGTTTTGTGTCATCATTCTTGCTGTCATGGTCCTCCAGCTCAGGGCCCTGAGACCTCCTTTGGTCCATCATCTGTGTTGAAGACAGAGGCAAAGAAAGTGTTAAACTACCTTGTCTCTGTCCCTGTTTGTGAGGTGACCATCCTCATCCTGTAATATGCTGCTGCTATTTCTATACTTCCTATTGCCACTAATATATCTGAAAAAACTCTTTTTATTGTCCCCCACATTTCTAACCAGCTTCAACTCCAACTGAGCGGCACAAATTTTCTCCCTAAAGTGGCAAGCAGCATCTCTAAATTCTTCCCATGTCACTGGATCATGCATCTACAGGGCATATATCTTCCTTTTTTGTCTTATTTCCAAGATTCCTGCTCAGCCAAGCCAGCCTTCCCTTGCCTTCTTGATTTCCAATGTTTGAGAATTGCCTGCTCCTGTGCCCTTAGGATGTGATGTTTAAACAGTGACCAACACTGTTGGATCCCAGCAATTGCAAAAACATTCGCTAATTCCCTGAGCAGCCTGAAGTCTGCTCTCCTCATGTTCAGAGCTGAGGTTCTGCTGGCACTTTTCTTCCTGTCAACAGAGATTTTAAACTCGATCACTTTGTAGTTGCTGTGGCCACTGACACACTTCCATGACACTGCAACTTAGACAGTGTCAGAAGACATGACATAATTATGTAATGAAGAAAAACCAAGATTTTGAAAGAGGGAATGAAACATGGGCACCTATTATATGACAGAAGGAGCCATCTGCCCAAATTTTCAGATGGCAAAGCCTGACCTTGTTGATTTATGGTTTTTTAATTATGAACAGCAAGAAAAAAAAACCTTCAGAGGCAAGTCATTGCCATCTGTTGTAGGTGTTCCTCTGAGGATGTTACTAAATACTCTCTGGAGATACCTGTTCTGCACATCGGACTGTGAAGGGTGCCTTCATGATTGCATTCCACTGCAGACAACCAAGAGCAGTAAGGGAACTTGATTTGATTTAGACATCTAACTTTAGGACAGCTGAATTAGTCTGGATCTGTACTTCATCCAGTTTTCTTTTTGCTGAATTCCATCTTCCCTTTCCAGAAGACAGAGAATAAAGATTGTGATCTCAGTACATGGTGACCAGAGGTGCTCACTGGGCAATGGACCCAAGGAGATGCTGAGCACGGCAGGAGCCTGCAGCAGCTGACATTGCACTGCTCGAAACTCCAGCAGTAGCTTCTCCAGGGATGAGCTTGGCCACCTGCCTTTTAAGCTAGGAAGACTCCAGCATATATATAGTTCTGCTTTCTACTGTAAAGCACAGGAAGACTCAGGCTCATATCTCATGTACCTGCATTCACTGCAAAGAATCAAAGGTACATGTAGACAGTGGAGGAAAACAAAACACAAAACTGCAAGATTTTCCCCATTACCGCATTAAACCCACAGTGAAGAGAAGAAAGGAAAGCATGAGCAGCCATGACAGGCACACTCACATGAGCAGGTGCAGACGGATGTAATATCACTCCACCGTGGAAAACAGAGAGCTGGATTACTGCAAGGATGTGCTTGAGTTAAAAACTTACCCTCATCTCTCCTCAGACCTGAGTTTCCTTGCAGGAATGCTGGTGGGGTTGGTACTTGTGAACATCTGCTTGACAGAAATGAGTGTGAAATGCAATAATGCTTGTTCAGCTCTCTGGCTATGTTAAGTGCCTCTAAAACACTGCAAGTGCTACATATATTATTCAACTTTTAAAGGTGTAATGGGAACTGGCCAGAGTCTGTGTCAGATTTGTTCTTGCTGGAATTAAAAAGCATGGGGATTACAATTTGAGTAGGAAAACTCAATCATTAGCTCATATAATTGCCTCATAATATATAAGGACTGGTTTATCTCTCTGTGATCAGACAAGGGAAATAAGCTCATAATTCTCATAGCCCATGTCACCAGCTTTGCTACTGGCCATGCTGAAGAGTCCAGCTCAAATTCTGCTCTGGTGGAAATTCTATATAGACCAAGCACAGACAAAAGGGTTGGGTGCAATGTGAACTCTAGAGACAATGACAGGAAATGACAAAAAAAAAAAAAAAAAAAAAAAAAAAAACAAAAAACCGAAAAATAAGATAAATTAATCTACTTATACCCTAAAGATACAACAACACAACCGAATTGGTTTGTTGCCACTGGGCTTCTCTTGTCGTCAGACTTCATCAGCTAGACCAAGGCTGTGCTCCAGAAGCTGCCCTCCTCCTGCACAGGACCAGAAGGCCCACCATCACAACTGCCCGGCAAAAATCAGGAAGGTCACACAGAACATCTGCTCCAGGGTCACCACATTGCTCACCCCAGAAAACACTTTCTAAAATATTATCATGACCCTTAGTAAACATCAAAAACCATTACCTCAGCAACCTGGAAAGACCTTAGCACCTAAGATCATGCCATTTATATGATTATTATATTAATAAATGAGAAAACAAACAACCTGGTAATTCTGGAAGCATCTGCATGTGCACCGTCATGCCTTCAGTGGGTATTGTCTGCCAGAGGAACCTTTCCCTGCTCAGGTTGTAATGAAGCAGCCTCACTCCTGATTTAAGCTTCAGCTGTTTACAGTTAGGCAAGATGAATAAGCACATGTGATGACTGTTTTGTTGGATAGCTGGCATTTTTGTGGTAGCTGCTGTTCCTGAGGTCAAATCTCTGTGTACTCAGTTTACTGCTGTGTTTTTCTGCTCTGAGAAACAGAGGTTGAGTAGCTCAGGCTGGACGCAGCTGGAAGGAGGGACCACTACTTGTTAAAACACGGTTATTTAAATTACTTGTTCAGTACCATCAAAAAACTCTGTCTGGGGTGAAATCCAATTCTCCAGGCTGGTATTAGGCAGCTAAATCATAGTGCTGTCCTTTTTCTTACTGCAGTTTTCTGTTCCGGTCACTACTCACTCTCTAGCTTCTGCAGAAGATAAAACATAGAGGCTCTGCAGGAAATGGTGCATTCCACAACCCAGTCCTGTCATGTCTCCTATACACCCTCCTGGCTCTGCTCTGGGCTCTCAGCAGCTCACTCAGCCCTGATAGCCCCATGGTTTGAGGAAGAACTAATTGAACAAATAAATTCACAGACTTCCTGGAGAATTTAATACCCCTGCACTAGAAAAAGTGGGGGAAAAAAAAATGTTTACTGAATTCCACTAGAGCAAAAATAAAAGCAAACGTGCTCATAAAAACCACTAGAAAAAAATTTTAAGTGCCCTAAAACTACACTTACAGAGGTCTTTGTCACCTTTCCTAGAATTGTCATGTATCACATGCCCATCTTCCTCAGGGGTGGAGAACATTGTACAAAGTGTGTAGTTTAATAAGTGTATTTTGCTATTTGTGGGTCTTCTGTGAGAAGCTGCCAGAAACTTTCCATGTCCAGCAGAGCCAGTGCCAGCCAGCTGCAGTACAGACTCAGCACTGGCCACGGCTGAGCCCATCAGCAATGGTGGTAACACCTCTGGGATTACAGATTTAAGAAGGAGGGGAAAAAACTGTGAGACAGCAACTGCAGCCAGAGAACATGAGAGAAACAGCACTGCAGACACCAAGGGCAGTGAAAAAGGGGAAGAAGGTGCTACAGGAATCAGAGCAGAGATTCCCCTACAACCCATAGTTCAGACCATGGAGAGGCAGACTTTTTCCCTGCAGCCCATGGAGGTCCATTGGGTAGCAGATATTCACCTGCAGCTTGTGAAGGGCCTCACATTAAAGAAAGTAGATGCCCAAAGGAAACTGTGACCCTGTGGGAAGCCTGCATTGGAGCATGCTCCTGGCAGGACATGTGGCCCTAGGAAGAGAGGAGGTAGAGAATAGTCGAGCCAAGGGGAAGTGAGGGATGGAGGTTTGTTTCTCATTATCCTACTCTGATTTGATTGGTAAAAAATTCAATTAATTTCCCCAAGTCGAGTCTGGTTTTGGTAATTTTTGAGTGAACCCTTGCTGTCCTTATCTTGTCCCATGAGCCTCTGATTCCATTTTCTCCGCTGTGTCCAGCTTAGGAGAGGAGTTATAGAGCCATTTTGGTGGGTATCTGGTGTCTAGCCACAGCCAACTCACCACAATAAACAAAGCAAAAAAAAATATATAAAGGCAAGGCAACTTTTTCAGGCTGGGCACTACAAACATAGACCTCACAAAGGTTTGGTTCTTTTGAACCAAAATTAAAGAACGCAGTGAAGAAGGCCCAGGACTGACTACACAGTAAGTGGTGAATGTGACAGAGCAGGATCAGAAGATCATCAAAGATGAGGATGTTTTTTCTAACTAAAAAAAGGAATAGTATGAAGGTGAAGAAAAGAACAGGTAATGAGGGTAGCATTAGATACCACATCTGAACAAATAGCCCAAAGGAACCTGAGACTGTCCAAGTATATCAGTGAAAGTTTGAGAGACTCCCCAGCACCAGAAATTAAGAACTTTCTCTAGGACTCTGACCTGTCTCCAGCAAATAGCAGGAGGGAGCATAAACAAAACTGTTTAATAACAAGAAGGTTTAATGTAGAATTCACTTGAAATGGGCTGGGTGTTGAATATCAAGTAAAGGTAGTAGAAAACCTTTTGCCTCCTCTACTCTTCCTTTGCATCTTCCCCCTGTAAAGCTTATCATCAGGCTCCTGAGAGGCATCTCTGACTATTCAGGAAGACATACTAGTCAGCAGGGACTATTTCTGCACAAGGACAGTCCTCAGAACACTCTGCAGATGCAAAGAAGAGACTCAAAAGCATGCCATAGTTTTCATTGGGCTTATAAATTTGCTCCACTAAAATTGCACTCATGTGGAACAATCAAGTTTAGGATTAGGTACGTTTTTAACTCAAAAAACCTTTTGAAGGCCCACTGGAAACCAGCTAGCACCACCTTTGTTGAAAATTGAACCAGGACTGATGTAGCAGGTAAAAATACCGAATAAATTTGGCAAACATATCAGAATTCCACTGGCATGCAACAGGGATGGACTTGATCTACTTTTCTGACACTATAATTATCTGCTACCTGATTTGTCCTCCACCCTTTATAAGATACGACAGTGTTCACTGATCAAAGATAGCTTTTTTCAATCAGAAGGGGTCAAAACTTTTTGTTTTGTGAGCCAGAGCCTGGCTAACCAGACCTCTTTGTATTAGTATTCTGATGGTGGCCCAGCAGCAGAGTAGCATGGAGGGTAGCAGTTGTTTTGGTTTGAGCCCACTTTGTGTTTTCAGCCCCAAGCATTGCCTCCAGCCACTTGCACTTCCTTACGAGGATTATTTGTTAGTGATATTTTCTTGAAATAACATTACCACAATCTAATACTACTGCCTTTTCTTAGGAAAATAAGAGAAGTTAATGACCAGGCGTAAGTCCAGGAGGGATTGCCAATGTCATTAATATCTCTTATTTATTTAGTGGCTTAAAAATAACAACAGCAAGAAAACCAGATTTGTCTCAGAACTCTTAGTGCAGACCAGCTGATCCTGGTAACCTCATGTCTCTCTCCCTTTCACCACCCACTTCCACTGCATAGCCTGGGAGAAGCATTTGGCTTTCAGCTCTACAGGCAACAGAAATAGCTCTCAGAACCAAAATTTTCCTTCAGGTTGACTCAGATCAACATTTTTTCAGTATTTCCAGTGAATTTAAGCTGCATTTGGAGTCATTTTTGGTAAAGACTAGATCACTTGGATGAAGTCACTGTAAAAAATTATCTCCTGTGAAGTGGCAGGTTGTGATGGGGAGGGCTTCATGCTCTAGTGTTGACGGCACTAGTGGAGGTTGGGATGCACTGAAATGGGTATGGCTTTGCTTCTGTGAGAGCAGAGAGCCAAACTGAAAGGCTCCACTGTTCTGAGCACTGCCCTAAGCCCTGCTGGCCCCCATTGTCTCTCGGAGTGTCAGTTGGGGATGCTGTTTTGGGAGGGCAGTGGAGGTTGAACGTGAACCTGCAATCCCTTTCCTTTGTCTTCCACCTGAACCTGCAGCTGTTGTGCTGGTGACTCAAATACGTCTATGGGCCTACAGAGCAATTATACAAAACAGAGCAGCTTGAGCAGAAGGAACTGGGAACACAAACCACAGAGCAAGCCAATGGAAAATACCTGAGTTTGGATCATGTTTTGGATCATGTTTGAATTAGAGGAGGAATTTGAAGTATCATCTCCCGCAATCCAAATGACTGCCCTCACTCAGTTGAAAAAAATTGGTATGTTAATCAGTGCTTTACGGGTAATACTCAAATAGAAAAATGTTAAAAGTCATTATGGATTAGAACTGCAAGTCAAAATTACCATCATGCTCTGGAAGCAACTTGTCATTTCTGTGTACCACTTTCTTCCACCTTCACTTTGACACAGGCCTACCAGCCACAGGCAATAATTCCCTTTCCACCCAGAAAACTCTTGTTTCTTACAGGAGAAACAGTACTCCTGCAATGGGAACTTTGTATTTAAGTTGCAGGTGGGACCTGTATGCACCGCAGGTTTCCAGCCTGTTGGCATTCATATGTCTCTCTTTATCTCAGGACATAGGAAACTCAGTTTCCAGTGTACTTTTCCTCAGAAGAGGAAAAAATGAGAGAGTAATGTTCCTACTTTATAAACAGAGACCTTGGAGACCAAGTGGGCTACCAAGATGTCAAAGCAAGGAGCTGAGTTTTCAGAATGGGTTGTTGAGAAGCTGTGAAAAGTTCCAGATATCAGAAGTATAAAAAATAAATTTAAAAAAAAAAAAAAAAAAAAAAAAAAACACTAAGAAAAAAGGAAATGTCTGCTTATTGATAGGAAGATCACAAGGAACCAGCTGACAATATGCAAAGTTCAATATTTGAAACAATTGAAGTGGTCACACCCCTGTGCTGCACTGGCTGCTCAGAGGAGGTAACACAAACAAGCTTCTCTGCAGATACACTTTCTGAATTCCTCAGTGTCATGCTCCAAAAGTAATTTAGAACCTATTTTATTGAGAGATGACTCTGGCAACAAACTTAATGCCCTGGCTATTGAGCTAACCAATCAGAAAAGGGAGCAAGGAATTAATAACAAAAATGCTCAGGGTGCCTCTCCCAAAAATCACTTACTGATGGGCTTTATAGGGTGTTGTGCTCCTGTACCCCTGTTGGGTATGAGCCTGGAGGCTCAGTTTGATGTAGGTGAATAGTAAAAGGAATGCAGGTAGAGAGAAATCCTGCTTCTCAAAGCCTACATTCAATTTTGGATGTAAAATCCAAATGGATTGGATTTTGACTCCAAACCATCATCTGAAAGAAATATGTTGCAACCCAAGGCAGATCTGGGAGGCCGTAATTCCATGCAAAATGAGCCAGATTTGTAAATCCATGTAAAACCACTGAAGATAAATCACATATGCACCTACACAGCGAGTCCAATCCACTCACAGTGGGCATGTGGAGTCTGACCCAGCAAGCATCAGGCTGGCCAAATCAAGATTTTCATCAGTCACCCTATGGTTTCTCATCTGCCCTTCACGGTTAAGGGTCAGGCTCCTTTTGCTTTTCCAGTGCCATCAGAGCATCCCCTCCTGTCAGTGTGGGCATGCTGAACATCGCATCAGGAACTGGTGGCCAGCCAACCTGGCAGCCGAAATGATGAGTCAATAACCTACTGGTACACATCTGGCCTGTGTATCTATACACTGTCTGTTACGTGGAGTCAAAACTACCCTGACACGAGTCGTGGTGTTCCCACCTTGTCAGCTACTAAAGAGTGGTTCTTCTATCCTAAGCTGGTGGAGCTTGTACGTGGGGAAACATATGTGAGTTTTGCCTCGCCTGTGACCTTCTTTTTCTGTAATGCCTCAACACAAAGACTGGCTACTCTACTGCAAGTGTCAAAAAGCTCCAAAATA
The DNA here is from genome assembly GCA_038380795.1 of Pyrocephalus nanus. Lineage (NCBI taxonomy): Eukaryota > Metazoa > Chordata > Aves > Passeriformes > Tyrannidae > Pyrocephalus > Pyrocephalus nanus. Next base: position 41,011,659 of record CM076260.1, read on the forward strand.
CTTGAGAGCTGGTACTACTCAAACAGACACCCTCTCCCTTGCATCTTAAAGTTACAAAATCAGCTCCCTGACAGCCGTTCAGAGGTACTCTTGCCCCCACTTTGCAATGGGGAAACTGAGGTATGGCAAGTGTGGGTGACTAGCACAAGGTCATACACGCCAGTGGGAGTTCTGGGAATAAAGCCCAGAAGCTTCTGGCATATTGAGACACAGGCATATATTTCATACCGCCTTGGCAGGCTGTGGATGCTCTCCTCTCCTCCCCACACTTTGTGTGCCACAGAAACAGCCTTTGTTCTCCCTAACTTGCTTCCAAATGTTTCAAACATCACTTTTCTGCTGTGAACTGTAAAACTCGTATTCAGTCTCTATGGAGCACTTGTCCGGACAGTATGTGGCTGTTTCTGCTTGCTGCTAGGCTGGACTTCTCTGATCCTGATTATTTGCCAATTTCCATACCTTTGATTGGCCTACAGGGTCAGTCTGGAGAGCTTGTCCTGGCATTTTTAGTTGTTAGAGACCCTCTGGCCACTAACACTGATCATGAGGAGACATGTTTTCATTTGGTTTTACCAAAATTGCTTAATTCTGATTATAATTGCAACTTTTGCCCCTTGCTAACTTAGCAAAAAGCTAAGGCAGAAAGACACACCTGCCTATTAAGCAAACCACAGGAGAGTCTAAAGCTATGATTTTATTAAACTGCTTGTTGGCTGAAACCTGCGCTGAACATGGGTCAGGTCTTTCAAAGAAGAAGGAATAATTCAGAGTGCATCGAGGAGCACTTGTGAGAACCACAGATAACCATTAAACTGTTTGTAGGCTCTCTGTTATTTTTGTCTTGGAAGGAAGTCCTGACCTTGAAAGTTGTGCAAACACAGGAGTTGTACAAACACATTTCCCCCGCTGCCTTCTTGCCCTGCATGCAGTACCAGGGATGGTATCACACACTCTCCACACACTGATGATAAGTTGAACTAACAAGAATATGAAGAAAATGTGCCAAACCCGCAGAGGGAAATGAAAATCAAATCCCCTTCCTCACATCAGCATCAAATTTTTATTTCTTGACAAGATAGGAGCTTGGTAGAAGGGAAACGAAACGATTGAAAAACAGATAAAAACTAGAAAGAAGCTGCATATCCAAGTCATCCACTGCCCTCCCGTGGCTGTGTGTAAAGCACATCCAAAGCACTTGGTAGCAGAGGAGGGCCTCATCTTCAAAGTCCGTGCAAATACATTTGCCGAATTAGTAGATTGTCTTTATGTTGTTGTTCCCCATCACTTAATGTTTGGCTGTTGGCTGAAAGATCATTTTTAACTTAAATAGAGGTAGAATATAGTAAAAAATAACAAAGGGTATGTTACATGTCCAATTGAAAAATCGTGAGAAGGTACAGTGTATTAATAGTTGTCTACAATTTTTATAAAATTATAACAGTACATTCTAATGACAAACTGAATTTTAGAAAATCTTGCTATAAAAGTATTATTCTCTGAAATTAATCCCGTATTTTGCCTTTATACAACACAAGAGTCTCTGAAAAATTCCTGGATCAGAGGCAGATAGAATTACAAAGCCTTACTTACTTTTCTGTGCCATTGCCAAAGGGGCAGGATTGGGATTATCGAGTGTGTTGGAATCATTATTTTGTGGCTTTTGATCCAGCTGCATTTCTAGTGTGTGGCACATTTGTTGTCAGCATATATACAACTGAGGTTTAAGAAATGTTTGGCAATCCTAAATCAAAAAATTGAGTAAATTTTTCAGAATTTCTGCTGTTTGCCAAATCTGTTTCCCACTTTCGCCAATCAGTAATCTACAAACTGCTAAATTACTGCCATGCTGTCAGCACTGTGCAGGTGTGTAATGTTTCTATGAAAATAATGAGAGGATGTGCTGTCACCACAGAGGGCAGTGCTGAAGGTCAGATGAAGTACAGCCTCCTGGCAGAGGTGTCACTGCAGATGTGATAATTAAGGGCCAGCGTCTCTGTTGTGGATGTCCCCACCCCATTTGGTGGCAGGGGAATCCAGTGGAGAGGGATGGGGATGTCCCTTGCTGCACAAACCCACCACAGCCACCCCAGTGGAGCTGCTGTGAGGAAACTCTTAACCAAGGGGATGGAGAGGGAGTTTTCAAGAATGTGTAACTCTTTCTACTTAAACACAGCACACAGTAAGTAGCCAACACAGAGGGAGAAGGATAGGCCCTGGTTTCCTCTGCACAAGAACACAGAAGAGATGACTGAGTTGGTGAGATGCAGCGAAGCCTAAAGGTATTTGTTTCAGCATAACAGTGTCTCCAGAGAGCGAGTACACTTGGACAGCCACTTCCAAATGCCATAAAAGGAAGAGTAGGTGGTCAGGAACTGAAACAAGAGATTCTAAGCAGGCAGATTTGTCACCACAGGAGCATCTAGGAGTCAGCCAAGCATGCTGGCAATACTGTGTAGCCACCACCTGTGAATCCATCAAGGCAAGCACAGAAGACGTGTTTACAGAGGAATGATTCAGGACACAACTGGGAACTTCCCTGCAGCTGACAGCAATTGATCATCAACAAGGATTCTGCAATTGGAGAAGAGAGGGGCACAAACAGCAGAATTATGTGCATTTCCCTGATGTATAAATATGGCAAGATAGGATGGGACATCTCATGTCTCTTTTCTAGGAATAATACATAACTAAAATCAACAACACTTGCCACACAGGCAACCCCTTGAAGAAAGACATCAGGGTCTTTTTTACAGCTTCTTCCAGCAGATCTCTTCAGAGTCTCTTTCAGTTTTCCCCAGGAAAGAAAACAGGAATATTTATGATCAAAATTTTCACTGCTTGATCCTCTCCTAGTGAGATGGCAGACTGCACGAACAGGAGGGTGCACATCATCGTGTGCAGGAGCAGCCAGCTCTGCTGGAGACTTGTCAGAACAACCAGGAGGAGGCTGAATGGCAGAAGCAAACTGAAGGCAAATAAGGGAGAAGCCCAACTTCAGTCCTCCACAAAGATGTTTTGCTGAATGCAAAGTGGATGATTTATTTCTGCTTCCTCATACGTGGGTGCTAAGAGGTGAAGTACCAAGTAGGGAGCACTACCTGTTTTAGAAGCATGGTATATCTGCTGTAGGTGATGTAATTGTGTTGCTGAAAGCTCAAGGCCTGATTAGCTTGGCTTGAATGTTAAACGGGCTGACTATAACCTGCTTGGGATGGGGAGGTTAAAGAAGGGAAAGATCAGCACTTTAAATTACAAACATCATTCAGTCATTTAGAGCTCTGGATAAACAAAAACTAATGACATTTTTTAATACATACGGAACAAAATGCTGACTAAACTAGGTCAGGAGAGGGGCATCTAAAGGGTCTGACATCTACAGTGTCAGTCAATCACTCATATCTATTTCATTTCATTCACATGTCAAAGAGAAAAAATATTTACTTGCCTAACAAAGCTTCGTTTGCTTATGTTTGCAGTGGTCTGATGACATGAGCTACCCTCAGCTCCCGTACAGAGGCAAATAGGCTTAGATTACAGTTAAAAATGGCACTTCTGTTTGACAGAGATTACACACAGAGCAAGAATGAAAAACCAGCTAAACTGGGACTTTGTTGGACCTTCCCTTATTCGGGGCATTGTTACACCAGATCAAAATCAGGGTGATTGACGCCTAAGTTGTCATTTTAACCCCAGCACGGAAGTTTGGGGATTTGCAATTAATAATTGACCCTGGTGCCTCCCAGCAGCATGGAATCAGATAAGGGGCACAGTGTGAGGCTGCTGCTTGGGCCAGGGCTGCCTCAAACTTGTTTCTCAAATTTTTTTTTTTTAGTATTAGCATCCTTTGATATTGAATCTGGATGGAAACAGGAAAGTTTATTAAGATTTGTAAGCTTCAATGCTGCAGGATGACTTGTTTTGCTTCAACATTTTTTACCTCATTGAGTGGCACAGAGCGTATGGAGAGGCTGCCCCGAGGGCAGGTCCTCACAGGCTGCAGGGAAGTACTCACCCCAAAATAAATTACTTGTGTCTCCTTCGAGTCATTCCTGCCATGTTTTGGCATCTGTGAAATTTAATCATCAATGTTCATAATCAGGGCTGTACAAATTATGATTTTATAATCATAACCTGAATATTAAGTATTATATTTATTATTTCCTTACTCATCCGTTTCTTTTCCCTCTTCCCATCTCCTCAGCCATCAAAAGCCAGTAGAATGCGAGATGTCTGCAGAGCTGAGAAACTCTTTAACTTAGATGATGAATGAACCTCTTCCTGACTTACAATTTGATAAGACAAGTATGCATTTAGATTTGTGCAAGTAAAAGAATCTACTAATGTTTACTCCTCATGCTAAAAAGAAACCTCAAATGTCAGCAGCAAATCCAGAAGTTTCTCACCTTATTAGCATGGGAAACACTCTATTTTAAACTAAACAGATAGCCTACAAGATGGCACCAAGCTTCAGAGACTGGTTTAGACTGGTAAAAATATCACAAAATCTAGCTGGCCTCTTTGCCTGCAGCAGCTACTTTGAGACAGCCTGAAACATCATAGCAATAAAGCAAGCTGCTTCATACAGAATCCGTGAATGGGACCTTGCCTGCTGCAGCCACTTGATCGCTGTTGTCAGGTATCGTTGTGTTAAATAAGATAGACAGAGACATCCTCCTGTGGATCTCATACCCCTTCTTCCCCATGAAGTTTTTCAATTATTCTAGGTAAAATTTAAATGTAATAACCATTAGGTTTGCATGTGTAAAATGATTGGTTGTCTTCTATCATCCTCCTCCTATTCAAAGCTTCTGGTTTACCCCATTTCTTGCTCTTTTTCCCTCACCAGTCATGGCTGTTTGCCAGCACATATCACATACATGGTCCTTTATGACATTGCCTGATGCTATTTGGCTCAGGTGATGCATGTTTCCAAAGCTTTCTGAAATCTGTGTATGGATTTAAAAATATATATAATAATAGATAAGGCAAATCATTATGAAGCACTTGATTTTTATGCATCTTGTTAGCCAGGTCCCAAACCACAGAGAGATTAGTTTGCAATCATACAATTCATTCTCGTTTGTCATATTTTTAGGCTTACTGTAAAAGTACTAATATTTTCACAGCTTTCAATAAAAACCTGAAGACTTCTTATAACAACTTTTCTAAGGGATTTGATTTTGTGAACCACTTCAGCAAGCAGGCTTTAAAAAGACTGCTATTCATTCTGATGCCCCAAGTGGGTTCCAAATGTAACCATGGCTATATAAATGGTGCATCAGACAGAGATGCTTTTTTCTCCTCTTGGGTTAAGGTCTGCTTTTGGCATCACAGCAGAAAGGAAATAACTAACAATAGTTACAGCAGCTATAAATTCTTCATATCATCCTTATACTATTGCATCCTTTGTTATTCTGCAGGATTTTGGTAGCTGGTTATGAGTTATAATGAAATCCCAACTAACATTTTTTTAAGACACATAGATTAAAATAATTGTAATATTTTGAATTATTTTATGGGAATAGCAGGGCTGGCATTGGCTTTCAGAAGATAGCTAGGAGAATATTTACTATTCAAATAGCACTAAGCCTGGGAAGGCAGATAACCTACCTTTAAAATTTGTGACAGTATTTTACAGTTGAAATATTACAGGAAAGTTCTCTGGAGCTGTGAGAGGAAAAGCATGGGCTGTTCACAACTTGCACAACAACTCAGGAGAGAGGAGGCACAAACTTCACCCCCTGCTTTATCAAAACATGCACACATTTGGGAACCACCTGCTTTCACAGTGATGCTTTCTTCATCAGCAAACCTTAGCATTTTCCCCCTCTGAATCATTGTGTGACAGTGAATCACTGATGATCTTCAGCAGCAGGACCAAAAATAGGGCTGGGCACAGAAAAAGGCTGGGGTAGAGGGAACCTTTCCTATGTTCAGTGTTAGGTCTCCCAAGCAACCATGAGCACACTGCTCCACCTCCAAGTACTTCAGATCCTCCTGGGAGCAATCACCTTTCCCTGCTATTTCTGCGATGCTGAACTCACAGTGCTGAGAAGCCACGCTGACAAGAGCCACATTAGCATGCAGTGAAGTTTGCACCCTGAGTAATTATGGTTTTCTTTGTCACAGTGAATCACTGCATGTGAAATTATGGCAATTTCTCTATGCGTAGATGTAGTTGATAAATCAAAGCTGCTTATTAGATAATAACTGTGTTTCAGGTGGATCTCAAACAAATGCTGCCTTCAAAATGATGGCGAAGCATGGCCCAACCTCAAAGCCTTCATGCCTGGGCACAGAAAATTCAGCTTCTTTCACTGCTGTCTGTAAGGTCAGCACACCCCTAGCTGCTGCAGATTCTAGTGTGAAGGACAATATCTGCCTGGTGATAGCCCATGCCTCCTCTCTCCAAATGTTATTATTTCTGTATCACATTTCTCCTTTAAATAATTTCCTCCCTGTTTTCACAAACAAGGCTTTATTTTACACCCTCAACTTCCACTCTAATCAGCACTTCTCTAAGACCCTCTAACCCACACAGAGTGCTTGTGCTAAGAATCTCTTCGATGCCTATTGCTTACTTGTCTTTTCTTCTTTCTTTGAGCCCACCCACTGGCTCTTCCTATATCAAATTCCAGTTTCTTGCACTTAGTTTCAAGGCTCTTGACAATTCTATCTATCTACTCTTATCTATTACTGCATCTGTTAACTTGTTAGCATTTTTGAAGCACCCAGAAACCATGACTGCCACAGAGGAGCTCATGAGGAAATTAATCATTCTGTTTCCATTGTAGGACTTGAATCCTGTGCAGTAAATAAGGCTTGGGAGGGGGGACGGGGTCACACTTCAAATGAAATCCCCACCAGCTCATCATTAATTCACCAGTCTCTCTACCCCCTGCACCAGATGAGGCAGAGGTCTTAAGGAAAAAAAAATTAGTAAGAGAGAAAGAACTGAAATCTGCACTCAATATTGTTATTCAAAAAGAGCTGGCATTAAAACTCTACAGGCAATGGAACTCTGGTCTAACCTTGGAGTACTCCATGTTAAAGGCTGAAGTTTCCTGGATCAGCTTATTTGGGAAGTTCCCTTAGGGAATGCTGTCCCTGGGACACTCCTGGACCACACACCTACATCTCTTCAAATGGAAAAGACAGAAACTCACCCCTCACCTTTTTGGCAGCACTGTCTGAAATAAAGATCAGGCTTATCGCCAGTTACTATGATTTACCAAATTTCCACTGGTAAGGCTGCAGTAAAGAGATCCATGTGCCCACATGGCCCAGAACTACCATGCAACATCCAGAATATTTCTCATATGTCCTAATTTTAAGTTTTTGGGACTGTGGGATAAACAGAGTTTGTGAGTATTTCACCAAGGCAGAAGTTCACTGGAAGAGAGAGACCTGATCTTGACAGGACCCTCAACTTTGGCTGCCAGTTCTTCTGACCTTGCAATATTAAATGTTTCAAATCCTGTATTTCAACCTAGGTGTTTATTAAATGAATTGAAATTTTTAGCTTTCGTAGCCTCTCAACAACCTCACCAGCCATAAAACTTCAAGGCACTGATAAAAGCTAAAAATCTCTTCAGAACGGTACTACAGGTTTGGATCTGTCTTTTTTTTTTTTTTTTTTTTTTTTTTTTTAAGTTTAGGGAGGTGAAGTGCACTTGCAACACTGACACCATCAACTTACAAAGTTGGACTTGATGTCAAGCCTCTGCAGGGTCTGAAAGCACCTGTGTGTAGTCTTGCACCTTTATCACCTGAATGCTGTTGTCCCGGATTTCTTCCAGCAAAGTCACATCTCCCACCATGCAGCCCCTATGCTGCATTCAGGGCAGCATGCTAAGCCTAGCTAAGGACTTGCACTTGCTGAAAATGTTCAAAAATAACACTGTACAATTAAACTAGCCATCACAAGTGCTCTGAGCTAAGACCTTAAAGATTATGCAGTATTATCCTGACAGTGACCTTCTCAGGATTACTTTTTTTTCACACTGGCAACAGTAGCCAAAAAAGAGAGTCAGGGGAGCAGGGACCCCTCCTCACACCCAAGTTTATGTGCAGTCCTCCCTCTTATGCTAGCCCCTGAAATCCTTCTTTCAGTGTCAGTGGGAGAGGGGATCAGTGATAGAATGACTCCATCCAAGCAATGCTGGTGGCTAAATTATCTGCCTGAGGAGATGAGGGTTTAACTCAATGGCCACTAAAGTTTCGTGCACTCCCCACTCTGAAGAGAGCACCTCTCAGCTGTTCACAGCTCTACAAAAAGCACAGACACAGAATAAGGACATGAACCAGAAAGGTATTTTACATCCATTAGTTGTAATTTACACACCAATGACATACAGCATAAAGACAAAATATACAGATTTTCATATATATGTACATAGATCAACACAGTGCACAATTTAAAGTTATGTTACAATTAAGTGTACAATTTTAAATATGGCTTTATAAACTAGTAATATAATAGTGCTAAAATAACATATGTCTCATGTGAGTTTATAGATAAACAACATAATGCAGCTACAGCATTAGAGTCCACATTTAGAAATGTGTTGTTGCTTCATTTTGTTAGTTAAACCTAGCTGGATATATCCCTCACCCTATACCCATCTACATATACTTTATTCTTGCTGGATTGCACACCCCTGTCTTTGGGACTTGCCTTCTTCAAGTATCCTGATAAATAAAACCCTGTACATTTGAGGAAAGGTAAAAGCTAAGAAATATGTGAAGAACACATACAATCATAGTGCCCAGTGAAAACAACACAGCTAATGCAGCTTAAAAAAGCACTTCTTGTTTAGGGAGCTTAAAAGAGAACAACAATCACATCTTCTTTGCCTTACTGTCCCCAGTAAAGCAAAATTTTACTTGAGCATAATTAGACTGGAATAAGAGAAGTGGTAAATTCTGGGTCACTTGGAAGCTTAGTTGGAAATTCTGGCACCACTGAAGCAAATGATACTTTTGTCAATGACTTCAAACTGGGGCAGGATTTTATTTGTTCTGCAAAAGCTGAATGCCTATTGGAAGCATTAGCTTCCAAAAGTTAGCTGGATGTTTCAGCTTTAGCTTGTTGAGCTGAACGTGGAAAAAATTACACAAAATCCCACAATCCTTTTTATGCTCATGTCTGACCAAGTGCCCGTAACGATCTCCTCTGGTCTTGAAAAACCTGGGAGTAAACCTGGGTGCAACCAAGTTGTGGTACTAGGAGTTTATCACTGTAGTGACACAGTTTTCACTGACTGGGATTCCTGTGCTGTACAAAGACATACCATTTCATCTTCCAAATTCCTCGTGGAGCTGCAGAAACCTCTGCTGAGAAATATTTCACATTAGGGTACTTCCATAGGGAAGAAATGCAAAAGAAGCCCTCCCTGATGGCCATCAAAGAGGACTGCCCAAAACCACTGATATGGAGTTGATTCATGTTGTAACACTTTTCTCCACTAAGGCAGAGGTGTAAAGACTGGGGTCACTGGTCTGAAAATTAAATCCACCCTCCCACCAGCAACCCAAGGGGTGCAGAGGAACATCTTCACAGAGCACCAGCTGAATACAACGGCCTGTGTTCACCAGCAGGCTCAAAGTTGCGCTCACTGCAACGCTCTGGAAAGGGATCAAACCCAAACAGATCCTTCTCATTGTCATTCATCACCAGGACACAGCACAAGCATGGGATGACAGCACACTGATGCCTAATCAGAGGCACCAAAATGAGCTCCTGCGCTGTTCATCAGGCACTAGCGAACACCCAAGGCACAGCACAGCACACACGAATACCCATAGCACTGATTGACTGCTGAAAGCCTCCTTGTTCAGTACCTCTGGTCCTCTTGGTCCATGGAATTAAACAGTATGACCTGGGTGCTCCTCTGGATCACAGCTGCTGACATGCATGGGCATGACTCACATCTGTGCTTTGTGTATCCACTTCCACATGCCAGCTACTGGGCCATCCAACTTAATTCTGCATTTAGAGAGCATAATTTGCTTTATTCCTATCACATGCCCAAGTCATACTTTTGCAGTATTTTGGGAGGGAGAGGGGGTTAGGCCAAACTTGTCAGAAAACAGATTCAAATTCTTATTCAAACATCTAAGGACAAGACCCACTTGAATTCATCCCCTGCCACAGAAATTTCACTTGGTGAGTTGCCCTGCATAAATCTGCACATAACACACTTTTCCAGCAGGCAATATTTTGTAAGGCTTAGCATCTGACAGATACAGCCCTTTCAAGGAAAACAGTATGAAACTGTCATGATTACTTGAGCAGACATCACTGACAAAAGCAAATTTGTGCCTGAACTGTTGCTGCAGAAATATTTCAGGCACTATTTTTTCAAAGAGAATATAGATCTGGAGGGACATTGCCAAGGTTTTAAAGATCAAAATGTGTTACTTGCAGTGCTATAATTGGATAGAAACAGTCCTCCAGATCTGAAACATCAGGTTCAGTTTGGTTTTTAAATCAAACACCACATTTGCAGAATTTCTGTAGGACCTATATATCCCAGCGCCTGTTTCCCCCACTCGGTAACAGTGAGCTCTGCTGACAGAGCCAATGAGTCCAACAGGGGTAAACAAATCCCTTCTGACATGACAGAGTGTCACACAGTCAAACACTGCAATTCACATTGAAAAAAAATAAAAACCACCAGACTGCTTCAAATCCAACTCCAATGGAAATGTAGGGCTTGCTTTAAACTCCCATTTGCCAAATGAGGAGCAGAACAATTACTCATTCTCTTAAAGCAGCACTGTGGAAACAAGGGCAGTACCCAGCCCTTGGTGGTATTTAAGGTAAAGTAACCAGGAGAAATGGCACTGTCTCCTCATCAGGATATGGGGTCATGCTCCAGCTCATAAGCAGAGCAGGGGTCCCCCCTGGCCACAGGAACAGTGGCATTAGCCAGGCCGCAGGTGCAGCCCGAGTCTTCCTGCAGCAACCCCACCGCTTGGCACTTTCCCTGTGTCCCACTCTGCTCCCAGCAATGACCATCCAAGGGCTCCCCTGCCCTATTTTAAGAGGGGCTGGACAGTGTAGAGGAGCCCCATGACAGCTTTCCTTTCTGCCAGTACCATGTACCTCCATCTACCCCAAACTGGCCTGGGGCTGTGGCTGGGACCAGGTTGGGCGCTGGCAGCTGTGATGCTCTCAGAGACCGCACGGGCATCTGACTCTTCTGTCAAGAGTCCCTGGATGTTTCCTAACATCACCCCACGGTGTCTGGCTGTGGCAGTGGGAGTCTCACTCATGGAAAAACTTTATGAGGTGCATGTCACCTCAGACATAACATCGAGGCATCCTTCACCCTCCAGCTCCAGACAAAAGCAGCCATCCCAGCTCACCCACCAGGAGGCTGGCAATCCACAGCTGCCCCAGGTTTAATGGCTGCAGAGACACCTGATGACCCTCACCCCCATCAGCAGAACAGCCAGGATTTCCAGCATCCCTACAGTGAACTTGCTTGCAATTTTGATCAGTGAGAGAGGAAAAAAAAAAAAAAAAGAAAAAAAAAGGAAATAAAGATGCTCTCTAACTATTTTTAGTTCTGTACAGCCCCTCAGCACTAACATTAAAAATAGATATGATGGAATGGAAAAAAACCCCACAAACTAAAAAAACACTGCAGGACCAAGAAAATGTTGCTCTTTTAGCAAAATTTTGGAAAGTCAAAAAAAAGGTTTCCTTTTTAAGAAAACACATCCCTTTTTTTCCCCATGCAAACCAAAAGGAGTGAACACTTTTTCACAGCTGTTAAAAAAGTTTGGGTTTTTTAAACTTTTTGTTTGTTTTCCCCACAATACTTTACCAAGACCAGCTTTCAAAAGAAAAACTGTGGATCAAAACCTTTTAAAGAGGTTTAACAGTCAATATTTTTTTCTAGAAGGGACAAATAAACCCAACCTTGACAAAATACACCTATAAATTCTTAAAGAGATGCCATTTCCTAATTTCACCTCTAATTTGAAACATGGCCAAAATCAAAAAGGCAAACTTAACTGAGTACCTGTCATGAGAAAAAAGCCAACTAACTTCTCCCAACCAACCTCTCCTCTAAAGTAAGCTGAGCAGTCCCTGAGAAAGGGGAAGGCCTGTGATGAGCTGCAAAATGTATTCGCCTCACTGATTAACCCTGAAGAACTCAGCTGACAGCAGAAAGCCACTTACTCTTCTGCAACCCCTTCTGATCCTTCCTCACCCCCTCTGAGGGCATGCCCATTACCTGGCTGGTCAGGATCGGGATGCGGCTCAGCCTCTGCTGAGGCACACCAGTTATGTGAAACAGAAGCAAAGAATGCCCGGTGAGAACATAATCACAGCCCTGCCAAACACCTCCATCCCTGGCACAGCTTCCCATGCCATGGCACCAGCTCTACCTGCCTTTGGAGCAGCTCCAAGCGCTGGCAGACAAACCGGGCCATGGCATGACACCAGCTGAGCATCGTGCTGGCGTCTCCTGTCTCTGCACACGCCTCTGCCCCTGGCCACACAAAATCCAGGTCTGGTCACATGCACGTGGGAGGGTAAAATGACACTGCTGACTTCTAGTTAACCTGTGTTTCAAGGGCCACTGCCACGGAGAGATCTGTCAGCCCACCAAAATTATAAAGGTGACACTGAACTGAGGTTGGTCTGCTGAACTCAGGCGGTCTTTCAGTAACTGGGACTCTTCAGCTGCACACCTTGCAATGCTGAAAGAAACTGAGAAAGCACAGCCTTCAAACATGCATGGGTAAATGAACAAGAACACCTCCATCAGAATTTCCACCACATTAATGTTTTCAAAGAGGAGCTTTTTGATGTATAGGCCTTTTATTCAGAATATCAATACCTAGACTTTTGCAAGTAAAATCTGTTCTGATTTGGCCACGGAGTCACACAGGCATTTCAGGCCATCACCTCTGGGCTTTCAAGCCCCAGACTTATCTTCATGTGCCCTATTCTTGTGCTTAGTTTCCTGAGAAGGGTCCCAAGTGACTGGATGATACCTTCTTCCTTCTCAGTTTTTGGTTCACTTCGCAAATGATCCTTGCCCACTACATTGACCGGAACACAACTCCAAGGATATGCCTGGGGAACTGAAGAAACAGTGCAAATTCACACCAAACCTGTCAGCTCTTGCAGCAGTGGCTCCCATGCATGAAGAGACCTGGGAGCTCACTGCAGACACGTGTGCCCCCAATTTCAGAGCTGTGGCTAGATCTGTGTTTCCCCAGAGCAAGCACTTTCCTCTGCAGGAGGCACTCCAGGATCCAAGAGAGTGAGCTATTCATAGAAAGCTGGAGTTATTTCAAGCTCCAGACTATTAGGACTACTAACAATTAACATCGTAAAGTAGTTGTCTGCCCTGTCTGCTCCCAAAACATATGGCACAACCAACACATTATAAAAATGTTGCTGAGGGATCCTGATTCATCTATCTGTAAATCACTGAGAAAGTCGTAATTAAAATATTTTTAAACAAGCCACCAACAAAGGCTGAAGTCAAATATCTGATTTTATATGCATGTTTACAAATATGACAGCTGTCTTTATGTTCTATATGCTCTATCTCTACTTAAAACCAACTAGTCGGGGCCAAGCAACACGGATGTACATGCTTAACTTCAAAGTCATGAGTAAGTCCAATGGATTTATTCTCATCTCTAACCTGCATTTAGGGAGACAAGAACCTGTGTGATCATTCCAAACTCCAGATTCACAGATGTGCTAGTGAAGGCCACTTAAAACCAGTTCCAGCCATGCTTTCAGTTCCTGAATATTCCCACTGATGGCGGTGCTGACAGAACTGTTCTATCTCAACTGCCTCCCGTGCACCAGCTTTAGGGATTGTGCCCTGTAAGCCAGCACAGAGCCCAGCACCCACTGAAGCACCTTCCCAGACAGCTCTAAAGCATTTCACTGCTTGGGTCAACATCTTACAGCTAGATGGTATCCCACGCCTACTAATATGCCAAATTGCTTTGCAGCCTTCCTTGCTATATTTGTTGGTAAAGAGCACAGAGCACCCGCTGCTGAAACACATCAGGCTTTTAGCAACAAATCCCAATTCTTTAGCCTTGCCTAGCAATAGCAGACAGCAGCCAGGGGCAGGGAGTAAAAACATAATAATAATTCAAAAACACAGAAGAAATTTGGCCAACACACACTCCAGATGAGTGTTTAGGGGATTATACATTAACACTGACATTTCCCTCCTGAATAAAAACATTCTAGAATAGTGATGGCAATCTTCTGCCAAGAACAGGAAACACTAATCAGTTCCTTTCTGTAGGACTGTGTTTTTCTCCAGCTTTCCCTGACTGCCTGAAAAGGAACTGGGAGCGGTTCTTACCTGCAGACACTGTAATATATGCACCCGAGGTATGAGCAGCTATCAAATAAAATCCCCCTGAAACTTCACCAAATCATAGAATCTTTTAGGTTGGAAAAGACCTTTGAGATCTTAGAGTCCAACCGTTAACCCAGCACTGCCAAGTCCACCACCAAACAATGTCCCCAAGTGCCATATCCTTGTGGCTTTTAAATACCTCCAGGGATGGTGACTCAATCACTTCCCTGAGCAGCCTGTTCCAATTCCTGACAGCCCTTTCAGTGATGAAGTTTTTCCCAGTATCCAATCTAAACCTCCCCTGGTGCAACTTTAGGCCATTTCCTCTTATCCTCTTGCTTGCTCCTTGGGAGAAGAGACCAACCTCTGCTTCACCACAACCTCCTTTCAGGTAGTTGAAGGGAGCAATAAGGTCTCTTCCTGAGCCTCCTTTTCTCCAGGCTAAACACCCCAGCTCCCTCAGCCATTCCTCACAAGATTTGTGTTCCAGCCCCTTCACCGGCTTCATTGCTTTTCTCTGGACATGCTCCAGTGCCTCAGCGTCCTTCTTGTAGTGAGGGGCCCAGAACTGAACACAAGATTCGAGGTGCACCTTCATCAATGCTGAGTACAGGGGGACAATCACTGCCCTGGTCCTGTTGGTCACACCGTTGCTGACACAAGCCAGGATGCTGTTACATCTGATCCACCTGGGCACACCACTGGCTCATACTGAGGTGCAGTTAACCAGCACCCCCAGGGCCTTTTCATTAAACCATCAATCATTTTCTTCCATGGAAGAAAGCTGTGCCAGTCATACCTCTTCCATTTTTGTCCTCAGCCCACTCCTGTAAAGATAAGATATTAACACAAACCAGTTGTGACAAATGCTCCACTTCCCAGAAGTCCGTCCCACTTGGATGGGGGATCTGTTTTTGAACACGAACAAAAATGTAGATTGAAATGTCCTGTTGTCCTCTATACCTCTAGTTTGCCCACGTGTGTTTTAAATAAGTGTTTACCTTGGTTCCACCTGCACAGTAAGACAAAATGAAATACAGTTGAAATAGTCCAAGTAGCACGTGACAGCTGAGTCAAGCACAATGGTCTCTTCCAAAGTGGTATAAACCTCTTCCTGACCTGACGGAGAAAACAAATCAGATTGACCCCAAGAAACAGCTTATGTGCACAACGGGAGACACTTGTACATATCACTTGCATTGTTCATGATCTCTGTACTCATCCATGTCCACATCTGAATCGAAGAGGGAGTGTCCAGTGTAATCGGTATCAGGGGTTTGGGAAATACTGTTCCCTTCCTCATCAAATGTTTCTGTCCTTGAATAAAAACTGAAGTCCCGCAAAGGGGAGTAAGTCTTGCTTGCTTCACTGCTTTCCTCGGATTCATACAGGGTGTTATCATCATCGTGGTGCCATTCTGGCCAAAATTTTCTCCTTATTCTTTCACAATACATAGCAAGGTTAATCAGTTCACCTGCAACACAGTGCAACAGATTTTAATAAACAGATCCAGTCAATAATGCTCGAACTCACCCGCTGATGCAAAAACACATAAGCACTGTTTGGAAAGAAACTGTGCAGGGTCTTTCCAAAGAGCTTTCAAAATTACAAGATCCCATCAATCCTCTTAGCAGCTCTGTTTGTAACTTTCATCTGGCTTAAAATCCATATTATTAACCCACACACAACAAGAAATGTTATACAGGAATAAACACATATGTATGTTCACACAAATAGAAAAATAAATGTCCCAAATTCAACTTCTAAAGAAATCAATCAAGACAAGACACTAACATTGTAAAGTTTTCATAGTAAATTTTTTTTGTTTAATTGCAGGCACCTAGCTCCTAAAGACAGAATTTGATCCTATATATGCACAATATACTTATTATATGCGGTGAATTTAGGGTTTCCACCACCAGATGGCAGCGCTGTCTGCAACATAAATTCACATTTTTAAGTTTTCATATGGTCATTGGTTCACTCCTAAGTGCTCCCAGTCTTAGTACCTTACACCTTATGTTTATATATACATGGACGCTTACAGAATAAATCGTTAAAAAATTCAAAGAAGAAACAAATAATAGCATGTTAAAGGGCAGCTGTATGTGAAACCTGTACCCACAATAACATGAGTAGGTGGATGGGTACAAAGAATCAACCATACTGCTCGGGTATTTCCATCTGTTATCTTCTATTTATTTTCGTTAGAGACAAACTTATTCAACAAATGCAGCATTCCTGCTAGAAAGCCATGAGCCCTTCAGAATTTCATTCGTGATTCCCCAGACACCAAGGTGAAGAACTGCATAGCCAATACTTATGTCCCCATCTCAAGAGCTCATTATTTGAGGAAAAGAGTACATCTATGCCTCCTGTTGATTTAGCAGAGCTCTCTTGCACAGAGTAGATTTACAGGTAAGATTCTTTCCTTTTACACCTATTTCACATTCTTTTCCTCCTTAGCTCTTCCCATTTTTTAATAAGCAGTTTTATTCTGAAAAGGGATATAAAGATACTTTAACATCTACACCACTCCACAAGGAAAAAAAAACCGTCTGTGATGGGGAGGGGTATGTTGGTTTCCAACTCGCACCAAAACACAGTGACTCAAAAGTCAGGCTGGACTTTTTCCTTGCCCAGCATCTTCAATAACAGAAAAAGGCTGTAATTTCAGTGGGACCACAGCACTTGTAGTTCTACTGTCAAGGAAACTACTCAGTTCAGCAGAGTTAGGCTCATCGTTCAGATTCTGTCTTCTCATACTTTATCCAGCATTCATTCCTCAGAGGCTTTATGCCTTTGCCATGTTAAACAAGGAAAAGATCAAGTACAGAAACAGAAACAATTACTGTCTAGAACACTAAAGAGAAAACAAACGTGAATTTTAAGAGAAAACAACATTACAAGAGACAAATGCTACATCAAAGACAAGAACAGTCTGTGATGCAGCTGAAAGTACTGCAGTCTTCAAAATGTCCTTCCGAGGAGCTCCAAGTTTAAACCTGGAAAATGCCACCAAGAGCTTTTCATCAGAGATATCTTAAGCTTTCTTACCTTTGATTAGTCTCTCTGGTCGAGTCCCTGGTAGTGTCCACATTGCCTGTGCCAGATGTCCAAAGACAGTAGCATCAACAGTGGAAACAGTTGATCCCATAATGTACTTCTTATCACCTGTAAATACAACAGAAAACATTTCTTGACTGGTTGTCACTTTTCCAGATTAAAAACAAAAAAAATTCCATGGTTATGTCTTTACCTTTTTTTTTTTTTTTAACTAAAATCAATTCAGTGAAAAGCTTTACTACCTCAAAGACAGGAATTCAACACTGAATATAATTGCAAAGCCATTGCTAGGGTGAAATCCATAACTGCAGCTTGCCCCATGCTCACTCACAGCTTCTATAACCAGGTCAATAACAGAGCCACCACTGGCCAAAGAACCTCCTCCACTCCTCACAGCTGGCAGCGTTCACACCCTGTACTAATTCTACTGCATTTAAAACCTGCTCTGCAGCCAGCAGGTGCCTGACAGCACTATTTTCACCTTGGTGCAAACCCAAAATTCTTTTGAACCATGGTTCAAAATCATGAACTTGCTGAACAGAAGCTGGTCATGTGAGTGCACCTCTCGTGTGTGCAGACCCAGGTTAACTCATCCAATCAGGCAAAAAAAGAAACGTCATACCCAAAGATTTCCACTCTCCCTATTTGTTCAGACTGAAACGAATGCACCAGTCAGACTGGCAGCAACTATTTAAAAATTACCTGCATCGCCAGGAAGAGGACAAAGCCATCAGCAGGAGTGAATAGGTCCTCTCACACAACACCAGTGCCCCCACCCCACTGACCCCTGGCAGGCAAAAATCAAATAGAGGCACATCAGGTACACATGCAGGAATTGAAACAGCAGCCCTCTGGGACTGGCCTGGTCCACAGGAGGGACATACCTGCTCCATACGGCTATTCTGCTTACCTCTCTAGGCACCCCAATGTCATGATGGCCCTAAATGGCCACCACAGCACAAACAGATGGATAACTAAGACAGGGAAGAAAAATCACGTTTCAAAGCCACTGTTTGCAACAAAACATCCAGCATAAACTTGTTTTCTCATCACAGGAATGAGATCTGGAGCAAAGACCACACACAGAGCACACAGGGGAAACAGGCAGTATTGCAGAGGTCAGTTTAACTGGTTGCACTGTTCCTGCCTTGGCCCAAAGTGCTATAAACTCTGTGAAATGTGCTATGTAATTGAATTCTCAAAATCCAGTTATCCCATCTCCCCAGGATATTCCTCCCCTGACCATAGTAAGCTGCCTGTAATTCAGCAGGTTATTAAATGTTAGGGTTATTGAGTGAGTCTAGAGGAACTGTCCAGCAGTAAAATCCATCAAATTCCAGCGTACAGTATAAGGAATGCTGCCGAAGCAGTGCTCAGGAATAACCAGTAACAGTAACCTCCTCTGGCCTGTCAGATGTCATTTTAACACAGAGTTAACTCTCCCCAGCTCTTTTGCAGCTGCATCAATCTATTTGAAAAAACTGTACAGGGTAAATGTTGTGTCTTTTCAGTATTTGTCTGACACCTAAGCATTCATTGAACTCAGAAACAGATCAAAAATTGGTCCCTAAACCATAGTTATATGCCAACACTAGAAATGTAGCATCATACAACTGGGCCTTGAGATTCGATCCACAGAGATGTTGTGAGGAACTAATACTGCCATTTCCATCTTGTCCCAACTAAGGCAGGCAGTGAGTGAGAGCTGAACCATCCCTCTCTCTGGTTCACCAGGCACAACACACCCCACACCCTGAGGTGCACGGAAACAAAGAGCAAGAGGAGGAAATAAAACTGTGGGTTCATAAAACTGTAAATCTGGTTTTAAGTCATGCTGCACCACATGATATGGCCTCTGTGCACATTTTCTCCCACCAGTTCCAAGCTGTTCTCAAAAATTCCAGTGTAGCTTTTGTCCAGAAGACTTTCTGATAGACCAGGTTTCTCTGTGTTTATTTTTAGGCCAGATTACAAAGTGCCTGTCACATCAAGGCTGCCACAGTGCTGATCATCTCAAACACCTCTCTGCATCCTCTGGCTAATCCAACAGAAATGAAATCACCTGATCACACGGGACTTGGATCAAAGATGTACTCCCTGGGAATTTGAGAGCACACACTCCACTATTTACAAAGGCATACACCAGAGGATTCAAAAGCAGCTACTTCAGCACTGGGTCAAGAAACACCGGCAAGAAACAGATCTGAGACACAGGCAGAAGACCTGCACCCTTCCAACAGCAGCCCTTGCAGACTGCTACAGGGCATTTCAATTAACTTTAGAGGCTCACATTCAGGTTAGACCCACCTCTGTGTTTCAGCTCTGAGCACCCCTGCCCTTCACAAAGCATCAAATGCTTTTCAAAATCCAGTTCAGGAAGCTGCTGCCCTGCAACTCCCTGCTCTAAATCCCCATCTCCCAAAAAAAACCTGAGGCAGGCAGACAGCTGAAAGGGCACCAAAGACTTATGGGCATTGCTCACTCACTTGCCTCCTTTAAACAATTACCAAAATGTATATTTTAATTTATCACTAATTCATATGCTCATTCCCCACACTTTCTTACAGTACTACCAGGCAGTAGGAAACAGCTACAATATAAGGAAATTACATTTGTGGTTTAATGACTGCAGGACAAAGAGCAAGATGATACCAATGTAGCAGACTCATCCATCAAAGGAGGGTTAGTTCCAATTTCCATGTTTATAAGAGATCTGGAGAAGTCTATCAGGAAAATGGGTACAAAGGAGACAGAAAAATGATTCTCAGAAATGAAAAATAAAAAAAAAAAAAAAAAAAAAAAAAGGACCCAAGATGTGACTGGGAATGTCAAAATGAGTGTCATAAGAGCTGGCAGCTGCCAAGTGATCATTCTCCGGAAACAGCTCTTAAAATTTAAAAGTTATTCTTTTTCCCATGTGAATGGAATAGGGAGCTTTAATCTGATATGCCTGATGACTGACAGCTACAGTTTGGTATGTGCAGCTATTCTGCATGATAGGCATCCTTTTTAAGCTCTTAAGATTGCCCTCTAACAGCCAAAATCCCAACTTTTTCTTCCTCTTCTGGGAAAACACTTGGGTACATATACATGGAGGGGAATCTCACAAAGATTGTGCAGGCAGTGAGCTGACTGACCACCTTCTCCTTCCCCCCATGAAACAGAGGAGTCTCTAGTCAGTCTGGAAGTCTTCACCCCACTTCTCTACCCATTCCAGAATACCACCTGGAGGCCACATTTACTAGACTCAATCATAAACAGCTGATAGGAGAAAACATGAGCGTACTAATGTTAATGAAAATCAAGGCAATTATATAAAAGCAGATGAACTCACCCATCATCAAAAAGGCAAATATAATGACTCACATAACTGCACACCAACTAATCTGACATCCATGTCAGAGGGGAAGATGAAAAAAAAGTACAATATTCATTTAGTAATGTAATAAAATAACAGGAATACTGCAAACGCCCATCAAGACTTTTTGAAGTACACAGGAACATCTCAACAACAATCTGGAAGGAGAATAAAACCTCTGCTGATAACATATGTCTATAATACAATTAAAGATTTGTTACAGTGAAGAAGTACTTCAGGATTTCTAGTGCCTTTCCCCACCAAAACAAAAGAGATTGATTATAGCATTTACCTTCACAGGGAGGTGAACCAAGCCACCCAGAAATGAAGGAAGAACTAGGAAAAGTGTGCACCTGCAGGCTAGAATTGGACAAGCTCTCATTTGAAGCAAGTCTGATTTTGAACAGATTTTGATAGTGACTAACATCTACTACTAATTACTAACAAAAGGGGGTGGCACCTCTGCCTTCTGAAATCTCACAGTTAAAACTGAATGGCTTTTAGAAAGCCATCCTTAGCCAGCAAAAAGGCACTGGCCTCAAAAAAGCAGTTAAGCAGTCTGATTCACAGAGGTATGTCTAGACGGTTAAATGATCTCTTTGAACTCAAAATTTTACAAATCTGACTGTCAGTATAGACTCCAGAGATGGAAGGATGCAGACTTCAAATAAGCAAATCAGAACTTTTGCA
Organism: Pyrocephalus nanus; assembly: GCA_038380795.1. Lineage (NCBI taxonomy): Eukaryota > Metazoa > Chordata > Aves > Passeriformes > Tyrannidae > Pyrocephalus > Pyrocephalus nanus. The sequence continues at coordinate 41,033,133 of CM076260.1, forward strand.
GGTACTTGGGAACATGTTTTAGTTTTCTCTTGAAGGCTCTGTCTACTCATGGCAGAGAGGGATGACTTTAGCATAGACACATCCACCGCTGCTCCCTGCTGCCTGCCAGCGTTGTCCAGACAGAACCATGGGGCTTTGCTGAGCTCCCATAACAGGCTGAACTTGCTCCAGCTCCTGCCTCAACCCCATTCCTCTTTGTAATGAACACAGTGCCAATCTTAAAACTACAGCAACAGTAGTCCCACTGAGGAGGGTTCCTTGAGCTGGCCACAGCTCTGCAGCAGATATGATCAGACCTCCTCTTCTAAAAGGAGCTGCTTACTTCCCTCCTCCCCTAAAATAAAAGGGACCTCTTAAGCGCCAAAACCCATGTTTTCTTTGAAGATGCACTAGAATAGACAACCATTTTTATTAACAAAAAAAATGCAGCATGAGAAAGAAATGTCAGAAAAACAGTCAACAAATGTGACTACTGACAACTACTGACTACTGAAAAGTCAACCTTAGACCACTGTGCCCATGTATCACGTGTCTTTTTTCCACCTTGTTCCCAATTCAGCAATTTGGCAGGTTTGTTTCAGAAAACAAAGTTACAGAAAAGTCTTTGTAGCTTCATCTGGGTCCACTGCAAACACCTTCCTTTCCAGAACACATTGGAAGTTCAGAAGCATGTCTTCTTTCCCTTTCTGAGCAATCACTCAGTCTCTTCCTTCTGCTGGGCTTTCCTCACCTTGCTCCTTTCATCCACTTCACGCTTATCTCTTTAGAGCATGTGCAGTATGATCTCCTGTCCTGCACTCAGCCACCTCTTTAAAGGAATCATAACAGGAAACAAAACGGCCACACAAATACCATCTCTTTTGATTACTTGCACAAGAGAGACAAAAGCTCAAGAGGAGCAGCAATTTGCCCCAAACCAATTCCTCAAAATTTAAATTTTACAAAGACACACAATATGCTTAGCTCTCAGCAGACCAGAAGGCAGGAAGCCCAGTGTAGACAGCTCCAGTGCAGATTGCAGCCTGAGCCACACAACAGCAATGAGGTTCATGTAATTCTGAGTGAGGTCACCTTAAAACTAGCATTATAGGACTAGATTATGATAACCAAAAAGCTTAAACCCATCTATTTTGACAATACAGAACCACCGCCTACAAGGAGCTTTGAATAAAGCTACTAACCCAACCAAATACAACAAAGTTCAGCTCATCAAAATAACATCTGCAAAGGGTTTTCAAATGCCAGCCTCATAATGATTTAGCCAACAGCCACAAGTCCCATGAAATAAAAAAATGAGACAAACACCCCATCCCCAAAAATCACAGATAAGAGGTTTAATTTACAGAATTAAACACTACATTTTCCTAATTTCATATTGCAATATGCTCTTTCAAAACTGCAGGCCATCTTTTGCTCCTCTAGACACACATTCTCGGTGGTCAGAGAAAAAAGTCTCTTATGCCTCGAGACACACAATCTGGCAGCAAACAGTAGGGAAAGATATACTTTCTCTGCCAGAGCCAAGGGTGGCAGGCACTGAATGACAGCAGCAGTGCAGCCTCTACCTTCCGCCAAAATGAGATGACTAGGGTATGTGACCAAGCTGTCAGGAAGCACTTGAGATCAGTTTCACCCTGTGGACAGAGCTGTGAACAGAGCACGCACCACTCGCTGTACCTTACCCAGGAGGCCTGCCAGAGTCCGCATGTCCTTCTCCATCAGCGTGTACATCTCCTCCTCCGAGAAGCGGCCGATGCCATGGCCGTACATTTCCCGCTTCACGATTCCTTTGGTCAGATGGCAGAAGATCCACTTCAGCAAGTCGCTGAAGGGGCCAAAAAGAGAAACCATCTTTTGCGTCTCATGAAGATTTTCCACCCACTGGCAGTAAGCTAAAGTCCTAAAAGGATGCAAAGATAAGTTATAGCAGTGTGATCCCCAGACAGCCCAGCACCACCCTGCCAAGGCTCGCACAAAGGTCAGGCAGATGGGCAGTCACTGCCCTGACAGAGAGGTAGCAGAACAGCAGACCCTGAGGCAACTTGGAGTGACAGCAGAGCAAACCGACTTTGCAGTACTCACACAGACTGCCCAGTGCTTATTCTCTCAGTAAATCATGACTCACCTCAAAAGAGAATGAGATTTGTGTTGAAATATAAAATAAAAGCTGCAGAATTCTGCTAAACTCATGTAACAAAATGCAGTGCGGAAAGGACTTATTAGCTAAAGATACCTGACTGCACAGACCTGGGGAAAACAATAACAACAAAACAGCCCACATAAGTATCAATCTTTCTCACCAACCTGTTCATTCTCCTTACTCTCTATACTCTGAAATTTAGCCAACCAGTAACTTTGCTCCAACAGTGATTTTTCAGAAGATCTCTCTTCTCCTCAGAAATTGATGATGGCACAATCTTTTAAAAATAAAACTTAAAAGATGAAGGGGTAGAGGTTATTGGGTTGGTTTTCTGTTGTATATTTTCCTCTCTTCAAAATGTTGATTTTATGAGAGAGACATTTCTAAACAATTCTGTTGTATCCCATACTTTATTGACTGGCAAATAATACTCTTTCGAAAAGTCTTTTTATAAAAATTTGCTGCTGGTGTCACGTCTCATCAGCTAAAATTTTTGTTTCCTACGTGAATTTTTGTTCTTTACTAATATTATAGACCAATAAAAACTTGATTTGTTGCTGCTGCAAATCCAGAAACTTGTGAAAAAAAAGAAACATTAACTTTTTTAATATGCGGCATGTCCTGAAATAACAAGCAAACCAAAAAGACCATATATACAACTTTTGTCACCAAGTTCAAGGGATGTTGGAAAAAGGGCTAAAGACATCTCAAAGTAGACATGACAGACATATGATATCTGCAGGGTCTCAGAAACACTGGGAGTTGGTACCCATATTCTATTAGGTTTGTAGCGATTTCTAAACTGTAAAAAAACTGTAAGTGGATTTACATATTTGAGATTGTATGAAAACAGGCTCATGGAGCCTGATAAACCAGTGAAGTTAGACAGAAAAGTTGAAATATCAAAAGATACAAGTTCATGTACACAATTACATTAAATACTGACTTAATGATCAAATGTTTCCATTTCCAATATGACAAGAGCGCCATTGCTTTAGTTTGGAATATGACTTCAGTTTTATCCTTGTACATATTTGTAACTTCACATAATTTCCTTAGTGCTGATATGCATCACCAAATTCAAGAAAGGAAAGGGGAGGAAAAAAAAAAAAGGCAGCATCTCTTTAAGAACTCCTGTGACTTTTTTTTATCATGTACATTTTATCAAACTCCCATGGGTTAGTGCTGAATTCAGCACTAATAGGGAACAATTACATTTCCACCATGACAATGTTCTAATATTTAAAATTTCCACAGATTCTTTACTTGAATTACTAATAACATGAGGCAAAAGGAGAGTATTTTGCCATAATAGCTGAAAACAACCCCACTTTGTGCTCAAATTTAGAATGTTCCCAACAAAATGGGTGAAAAGTATTTTAATTCTATTAAAAATTGTCCACAGCAGTTCAATGCCTCCTGCTCAAACTGGTTTCACTGAAGTTAGTAACAGTGAGGCATGCACAGGTTTTGCTACAAATGCATAAACAATGAAGAACAAAAATGCACCTGCTATGCTTCTAATGGCTTTTACCCTCAACAGGTTTCTCAACAACCTCTTGCACTATAGTAATATTACAAAAGCATCCTGCTGACATTTTCTACACATCAATACCTCCCTTTGAATGGGGGTGTTCTGCACAATCTTCTTTTTCAAAATGGATGGATCAACTCAAGTCACTGAGCTGCTTTCAGCACAGCAGAGTTTGAAACAGCCAGATTCAGCAGAGGCACCAGCAACACAGGAGGAACATGAAGCCAACAAGCACAGCAGTAAACAGCTACTGAAACTCCTAAAGCATTAACTTTGTCTGGAAGATGTGGTGTGGGACTCCCCTGATCAAGGAACAAAGTAAAACAGTATTTAGGAAGGATAGAAAGAAGACTGGGCTGAAAGCACAAGGGCACTCCATAGAGCAGAACACTGCAGTAGTCACATTTCACGGCATGTACAGCTCTGAATAGGAAGAAAAACTCTGGTCTTGATGCAAACACTAGAAAATAATTACAAATACTATCTACACCATAGAATCATAGAACAACTTGGGTTGGAAGGGACCTTAAAAATCATCCAGTTCCACCCTCCCTCCAGGGGCAGGGATCTTACCCAATAAATCAGCTTGCTCAGGGTCCCATCCAACCTGGCCTTGAGCATGTCCGGGAATGGGGCATCCACAACTTCTCTGGGCAACATGTTCCAGTGTCTCACTAGTCTCTTCCTAACATCTAATCTAAAAAACTGTTTCCCCTCGTCCTCTCACTATCTGCCCATGTAAAAGTCAGTTTCTCTCTTTTCCCTACTTGCCCTTTACGTACTGGAAGGCTGCAATGAGGTCTCCCTTGAGCCTTCTCTTCTCCATGCTGAACAATTCAGCTCTCTCAGCCTGTCTTCACAGGACAGTTGCTCCAGCAATCTGATCATCTTAGTGGCCCTCCTCTGGACCCTCTCGAACAGGTCCACATCTTTCTTATGCTGGGGACTTCAAAGCATGATGCAGGTGGGGTCTGGAGAACACAGAGAGAATCACCTCTCTCGACCTCTTTTGATGCAGCTCAGTATGCGGTTGGCTGCCTCACACTTTTGGCTCTTGTCCAGTTTTTCATGCACCAGAACGCCCAAGTCTTTCTCCATAGGGCTTCTCTCAATGAACTCTTCTCCCAGTCTGTAAGTTATTACTTATTGCTTGAATAAGCAAAGAAAAACTTGGTCTTTGAAAGCACTGCTCTGTCACGCTGCAAAGACCCTTCTACCCCAGCATGGACCTGACCTGCTCCATCCAGCAACTCTGCAACACAACTTAATTGCTTTAGGACAACAGGCCAGGTCTGGCCTGGAGAAGGGCAACAAGAAGCCAAAACAAAACAGAAAAAAGAAGACAGGAGACTTTACAGCAGCATTTTTTAAAAGTCACCCCAGTTGCACAAGACTAATTTTGCCATACGGACTTGCCACCACTATTGCTCACTCCAACCACACCACTGAGCTAGCACTGCACCCTGAATGATCAGCTATGTCCAAGATGGTCTTAATTTCATAAAACAGAATCAACAAGATTTCCCACAAAGCTAATTAGCCTATACTTTAAAGCAAAAATACATTTCTCTAGAGCTCAATTGCTCGCTCTGGAGGAGAAGATCTTTGGATCTGGAAGAGGCAAAAACCAGATCAGGTGTTTAACAACCAGGACAGCAACAGAAAACTGCACAGGATTTAGGTAATCCTGCTTAGGTTAAACTGTCAAGCACAAATCTTAAGACATTTGCTTGTCACCATGTGCCTGAAAGTATTGTCCAAACGCTTCTTGAACTCAGTCAGGGTTGTTGCTCTGATCACTTCCCTGGGGAGCCTGTTCCAGTGTCCAACCACCCTTAGGGTGAAGAACCTTTTTTCTAATATCCAATCTAAACATTCCCTGACACAAGTTCAGGCCATTCCCTCAGGTTCTGTCACTGGTCACCACAGAGAAAAGTTCATGCCTGCCCCTCCTCTTCCCCTATTTACCTTATTTACCTTCTGACTTTGAACGAGAAGAACTGTCAGATGTCCCAAATCTCAAGTGTACATGGGCAATGAAGACAGCTAAATAGAAAAGGTTGCTTTTAAAATTTTATAGTTCTAAGTACACAAAAGCAAGGAAAAAAGTAGGCTGAGATTCACAGAGAGTTAAAAACACTTTTAAAACTGGCTTTACAAGCACTTCATTAAAAGAATTCTATTCAAAGGTTCATTAATCTGTGTTTACTACCAAAACATGCTTCTGAGCGTTTAATTTTGCCTATCACTCGTCTGCTCAGAATACATCAGTAGAGTATTATCAACATTACAAAAGACTGGGAAATGCCAGAAATTGGGTAGTCTCCAAAATCTACTTCAGCACCGCATAACTACATGTTTTATACAACAGTTAGTATTTATGGGATGAAATAATTATTTTAAATATTGGCCTGAGCAGAATATTTTGGGAAGCATTAACATTCCCATCTGTGCCAGCACATCTGTACAAATCTTAGAGTATAAATAAAACAATAATGCATTAAAGAGCAATGCTGTGGTGGTGAAGTAAATCCGAAGTCTAAATGTAACAGCAGCTTTGGCCTCAATACATAAATCAGGATGAGGAGATGAAGAAAGTGACTCATCAACAGCAGCTTGCCTGATTATCCCAAAACTGTCTAAACACCAAAGCAAGGGGAAAGCACTCACAAGGATGTGAACGGGGGGTTATTTTTCCTATCTGAACGTGTGCAAACTATAATTTCTTGATATACAAAAGGATTATAACAAATTCATTCCACAATCAGCAGGAGAAACTCCACCTGCTGTGCGACTTCCCAGAGCAACTGGCTTTTACGCCACCCATGGCACTCAAGTCTCATCATTGTTAGCAGTAGCAGATACACTGCTCTTACAGTTGGCTTGATGTATTTTAACACATTTACATTATAAACATATTTTATGTTTAACACATGGCAGCTCTGAATACTGACCACAGTCATATTTATTTGTATTCTCATACATTTGTATTCTTTTCCTGTACTTCAAGCACTCAAGTCACATATGATGTCTACAGGTTCTTCTTGAAAGACAAAGCAAGAAATGAGTCAAATATATATATATTAGCAGATATGTATATATATATATATATACACATACTTATCACTACAGTTGTGTTTGACAAGACAGATAAACCAAGCTAATGGGATAGTCTGCTTAAGCTGAATATTCAAGGAGTTATGGTCTAGCTAAGCACATTAGTGTCACCGACCTAAGATCCCTCTCCTGAGATTAAAGTGACAGGAGGCATCTCATAGTGACTGCTACCTGGCCTGAATCCCAGCAGTGTCATCAAGCCCAGCATGCCAGTTCCAGAAGGAAGTGAGGATCATACTCATCTTACACAGAGGTTCCATCCCACGAACATGCTGCAGATACACCAAAAACTCAGTGCACCCCTAAAGGGTGCTGTGGGTGCCCCCCTGGTTTCTGAGGGCCCACAGGTCACTGCAGGCAGTGGAGAAGACCCAGAGCAAGCCTACAGCAGATGAGAGGTCTGTACTGGATCCAGGACCTGGGGTGAGAGCCATAAAACTGTTCCATCTCTTCCCTGGTGGCTTGGCCCAACACCCATTCAGGTTAGCAGGTATTTTTTTCTTTTTTTAAATTTAAACATAGTAAAAACCTAATGGTTACAGTATTCTCCAGGGGCAGGAGTTCCCACATCAGCTCCAAATCAGTCTGGTGCACCTCAGAGACATGCTCTAATCGCAGCACAAAAAGAGGCACACTCACTCACTGTTTTTCTGCATGACCCCTGCCAGGTGCCACAGTTTGGGACGGAAGCAGGGTGTCCAGAGGCTGAGGTTCACAACAGCCCTACACTGCTCTCCGGTCCATTTCCACCTGTAAGGGGCACCAACTGGTGAAGATGAGCAATTACCTCAGCAAAAGTCAAACGTTTCCGGAGGAATGCTGGGCACCCACCAGGATTAGCTCCATCCAGAGACAGCACACCACAGGATGTACTTCGCTTCCTTGTTCGATAAATGTAATGCAGTATTACTTATTTATGACGAAGTTACTTTGCAAGCTGCTGGCAATAAAATGGTATGAATCACATTTTATATCCCTGCTTTGGAGGCTTGATAAACCTTATTTTGCAGGCAGGCATCACTGTGTTACAAATTTTTCACTGTGGGACTAAAGGACACAATGAACAAACCATAAGCTTCTGGTGGGAAGTGGGAAGGTTCAGGGACTGATGGAAAGGGATCCCACAGTCCCAGATACAGTGCTGTCAAGGAGAAACATGGCCCTGCACAGAGAAAGCCTGGGTTAATTTTGGTGTAACTATAAGATGGTCAAAGTTGTTACCCAGGAATTACAGCAGCAGTACAATGGCAATGCCTCATGACTCAGGCTTTGCCCAGTACAGGGAACCTGCATGGTGTAACCTCACCAATACATCAAGCCTCTGTTACAGCCACACAGCAGGGACATAAAGTAAGACTTGCAGCTGGATGTTTTACTACACTGCAGCAAAAATACATGTCTTGGAAAAACTCAACTGTGTGACTAGACAGGAAAGGCAACAGAGATGCACAGCCAGGCATGCACATCTCTGTTCTTACTTGATGCAACTCTGCCCAACCATTTGGACGCCACCTCCCTGGGTCAGTGCCTGAATTTGCAATACCTGTCCTCCACACTCCCCGGTGTCATGTCCAGCAATGCCAAGTCAGCTCCAAGGGAGCCTGGATGGACAGACAACAGCTTCACAGAACAAAGCACAGTTTGCAATGGAGACACAACAGCAGTATTAGCTCGTCATCAGTAATGACACATTTAAAACAGGTAAATCTGTGAGCCACGAAACAACTGTCACTAAGGCAGAGAGATGAAGCATTAGGGAACTAAAAGGCTTCATCCTCCATTTGGCAGCTATAGTAACTGAAGGTGTGAACTTGAAACAAAAAAAGGTTACATTTGCAGGATGCTTGTGTCAGGTTTTTGAGGTTATGAGACTGCAGATGGATATAATTGGTGAAGGTCACACTTCTTGGAAAGCAGAGATTACATTTCTAAAACAAATCGCTTCAATTTGGCTACTGAATGCTAAATTTGTACTGAGGAGACACTAAAAATTATTTGAAGAACTATATGTACACGTGTTGCTGCTCATACATGCTCACAAGGTGAAAGAAAAAGCAAGTAAATTAATTCAATGTAAAATCACACATTTTTCTAAGAAAAGAAGTGCAATATCAATGCAAAACCTAGAATAGCAAGGGCTTAAATGCATACTAGAAAGCAAAGTATTGGGAAAAAGCCTTGTGTCTGCTGAGGCAGATGCAAATGCAGCATCCCAGATGCCATGTCCACCTGATACTTCTATGAAGTCAGCCTGGAAAGGGAACTTAAAAAGGACTGAAATGTAAAGAACAGGGAAATGAAAGGTGTTATTTTCAAAGGTGTCAGTAAAATGCATAAAACACCTTTCCATCCATATACATACTTCTGCTTCTCGGGATATTGTGACTAATACTGTGTCCTATCAGCTGGTAGTACTGTCAACAGTACATACAGGAGGATCCTGTGTTACAAGGGAAGGCAATAATCCGTACTGTAATCACACACACATAATTAAGATCAGTAACTGTAAGAACACAATATTCCAGATTCACTACAAACACTGGATTTGTTACCCCGCATCCCCAAACTACAGACGTATTTGGTCACCTTGATCTTCTGCTCTTTATTAACAGGGCTGTTTCTATATGGAGGTCACACTGAAGAGGACGAAGGAACATCCCACTGCTGCTTCTTTCTACAAAGCTGCAGGCAAAGGGCCTGACTTTACCTTGCTTACACAGCGTAACAAATTCTCAGGGGAATTACCCCTGGCTCATACTAGTGTACACAGAAAGCAGCAGCAGTTTTCTAGGATGAAGAGAGTTGTGAAATTAAGAATTGGGTACACAAGTTTTCCGCAAGAGAAAATAAGCACTCATGTCCAGGTACAGCTCAGGGGCAGACCTGACAGCTCAGGAACGCAGCCAGCTTTGCCGTGCAAACTTACCAGTACAAGTGCTCCTCCACCATTTTTGTCACAGCTCTGGAAACAGCTCTTTCATGTGGACCAAGGTGTTTATTTAAATTCACTCCAAGCTTCTCTTCCAAAAAGTCAATAATGAACTCAGTGCCAGATACTTTCTTATGATTGTATTCAATCCAAGGCATTTTCCCTTGAGGGGAAAGTTTTCCATCAAAATAGTTCTAAAAAAAAAAAAAATCATGTAAACAAACAAATATACAGACCCTTCAGGTTCTATTTCAATGAAAATAAAGATTTTTAAATAATGTTCTCTTTTTAAAGCCAACATCATCCAACAAACTTTTTTTCCAATTAATACTCTAGAGCAATAATAGCTATTCAATCAGAGCAGCACTTTTACCCTATGTGACAATGCAAATAAAACTATTTCCAGGCCCTGCAAGGTGTTACCTGCTTTTATGCTGGATGCCATGTGACATAATATTATTAATATTAATATTAAACATTAATTAAAATTAATATTATGAAGTACCCAGGTTATTTAAGAATTGGAGATGCTCAGATCTCCCAGAAGATTAGTTATGCTAAACAAATTTTTAATCACAGGACTCACAACTAAATTTTGTTCTTGCACAGAGCTGCACCTTTCATGTTAAAAGTACTTTAAAAAAATTAATTAACTACCTAACATAGATGCCTGCATTACCTCCAAGGACAAAACACACACTATCACAAGCATATACAAAAGGCGTATCATTCCCTTACTGAGCAGGAGGGAAATCTGCTTTCTGCAATTTCAGAACTTATAAATCTCATACATTGTTACAATTGGGTCTCCGAGAGCCCAGCACAGAGTACAGCACTGCTGCATTGCTGAATACCGGCAGAGGAACACCTGGTCAGCAGAGCTCTCATGCAGAAGCAGCAATGCATTTTCTCAGTTGGAGAAGATTACAGAATCTATGGCTCATCTGACAAACTAGAGACGAATTGCTGGCTGTCAAAACGTGATCAGACATTTGGCTTCAATTCTCTTACTCCTGACAGCAGAGACACAAGGCAGAACTTTCTTCCTTTCTTGTGGTTCTCATTCTCACATCCTGTTATTTAGTGAATGAAAATTCCTAGCCTAGATAGCTGAATCATAAAGACTCACAATAAAGGCTCTGCACTCAAGTCTGGATGTTTAGGGTTTGCAGTTCTGGACTGATCTGTTTGGGTCTTAAGTATTTACCCTTCCTGAATCCACTTAAGGTGGATTAAGGTACTCTCACAGCAAGAAGTGTGTACCAGAACATACCTCCTACTCAGTCTGAAAGCACTAGCACCCTGGTTACCACTCAAAATCCAGATGTGCAATGCCATTCCCGGAGATTCTTCCCTTGTGGATGAAAACAGACAAATGGGTAACACTGCTAGGAAACAATGCCTTCTGGCTCTAGCCTCTTCTGGGATTTCTGCCCAAACAAACAGCATGCAGGGATACTGGATTATATAATGTCTCATCTACCACACCCCTGCATGGGTGAACAAGGCACCTGAATCCCTCCCACTTGGAAGTGTGGGTGACATGGGGATCATTTCCAATGGAGAAACTCTAAAAGCACTGCACATCCAAAGCAAAGCAGAGCACTGCTTCCTTCCAAGACCTTTCCTTCATCAAAAAGAGTCTTTCAGCACTGAGATGGACTGATAGAATTCCATAATTTTGTATTTATGACTTTACTAAGGAACCCCAAGATTTTTCTGGAGCTACACAGTGTGTCTAGAAGGCACTAAGCATTGCTAGTTTAATCTTCGTTAGGCCCTTCCAATATGATATTTCCCTTCTTGAGCAGAAACATGGATGTTTTGCAGAAGCTACTGGACTTGGAAGCTGTGATTATTACATCTTGCAATTACTGTGGTCCATATGATTCGCAACCCAGAAAAAAGCAAGTTGTTATTACTCAACTGCACACTTCTTCAAGCCCATGTATCTAAAACATCAGCTACCTAAAAATATATCTAAAACATTACCTACGTTTTCATGTTCAAGATTTTCATGTTTCACTACATATGGTTTATCAAACAAAATAGGAAACATCTTTCAGTGACCTGAGAAAACCTTAGTTTCTTGAAAAATCTGTTATACTGTTCTTGTATTCACTGTTCTCAAATGGGAATTTTTAAGCTTGAAATTTTAGTATCCTTATGGCTGCTACTAATTGTCATCAAATATTTATCAATTTTACACTTAAAAACTGTTCCAGCTGCAAAGCAGGGGAAAGCTATGGTATTGTTAAAAACCAAAAAAGAAACCAACAAAATATCCCCTCATACCTCATAGTACATTAATTGAACTGCAGCCTGCAAAACAACAATAACAGTAGCTCCACAGAACCTCATTTATTGAAGAATTTATAAAAGGAATGGCACAAGGCATTTCTGGGGTAATTTTATAGTATTATCCAGAAGAAATTAGGTTTCACATTTTCAGTTACTGCTTCTTATGCTTTTACTTCTACTCATGTCTCTTCCCAAGACGGTTACCATCTTCACAGACCTGGAATGAAAACAGCACACTTCTGCTCGCTAATTATTTATCATATTACATAAAGGCTCAGGTCTTCATATTCTTGACGAAATCAAGGAACATCCAAAACATCTCTATGAGCACCCAGAATGGGCTCTTTCAAAGCAGGCTTTATTAAGAAAAGCATCAAACATTTTGAAGGAACAGCTAGGCATTGTGACAGCCCAGCCAGGGTGGGGCTGCCCAAATAATTTTTGATGGAGAACTCACACACAGAAAGGTAGCTTCAAGAAAATGTAAGCACATTACAAGAGTGCATCTGTTGGGAGAAATTCAGCTGAAAGCAGGAATGTGTCACCCTATTCCAATCCTCACACACCATTAAAGCGCGTTGTGAAACACACTCAGCAGGTTCTTCAACAGCCTGATGCACTACAGTAAAGTATAAACATAAACAATTGAAAAAGTAAAAGCAGTCTGACCACATTGCTGCCTTCTCTTCACTGTATTTCACAACCCTCCCTTCCAAGCGGCCTCTCCCAGACAGGGTGATGACCACAGCAGGTCTCCTGAGAGGAGCACCAGCTGCCACCTGCAGTGCTTCTCCATCACAGCCCCTGCCAGCAAGCAGGAAGCGAGGTGCTTCCTCCTGGATCCCGCTATACCCCACACACACACCCCACCCTGCTGCCTGCCAGGCAGCCATCAGATGCCTTTGCCACCTACAGCATCCTACAGGTAACACAGTCATGAGCTAACCAAATAAAAGTCTCCAGGTAGTCTGGTATAGAAAACTCCATAATTCCAGCCAAGAATAATGTTACCTCCTGCTCCCCTCCCACTCAATCCCACAGCAGTATCCACACCTTCCTCCACCTGCCAGAGCCCAGTGCAGCACCGTACTCAGGGACAGAAACAAAACATGCTTCTTCCAGCTCATAAGCTTAGCTCCACCAAACTTACCTCTAAAACCCTACCAACACCTTAAACCTGTATAAGCCAGCACAGCTAAAAGCAGCAATCTGGTGTTCCCAGCACCTGCGAGACCCATTCCTGCTCCTGCAGCATACTACATGGAGCATGAGGGAACCAAGCTGGGTTAAAATTAAATAAACTAAACCTCCCTGGGTCCAGCTGGGCCAGCTCCAATCCAGCATGATCTGCTACAGAAAAGCACGAGGAGGAAGGGACAAGAGGAAGCAGCCGAAGGCAGGACTGTCACTTTTTGATGGTCTTCTCACAGTTCTTTTAGTGTTCTCACAGCTAGTGAGAAGGGACAGAGAGAGATGCAACACCAAAAAGCAATGCTGACCTTCAGTCCAGCAAATAAAAGAGAGGAGGATAACCCTCAGATAATTCCTCTCTCTCGCAAAAGCTGGGTGAATAACTTATAACCAGCATGAGCTTCCTAAACGACTCCATCCGGAATCACACAAATGCACAGTGTTATCTTTTAGACGAAAGTGACCACATCTTGTCACAACCATCTTCTATACTGCAGCTTCCTTCAGAGCAACCAGAGCAACCCTGACCATCACAAACCTTTGAACTGCATCAACTGCCATTAGGAAGAAAACAGATCTCACAAATTATTGTCTTCCCTTCAAACATGCAATTTCTACCTAAATTACTTTGAGTGAAGAAGCAACGTGCACAAAGTCCTCCTGCTCCAACAGCATGTTCAGACTTCAGTATCTTGCAAGTTCTGTAAACCTAAATGAGGAAAATACATCCCATGGGATGGAAATCTTCCCCTTTAGAAATCCAAAGTATCTGACTGAATTACCATTAAATTGTAAGATAGCAAACAGGCTTTTTATACAGAGTTAAGCAAAATGTACTCATTAGGTTTTCTTTCACTTCTGATGTAAAGGAATTTAATCACAAATGAAGCTGAATGAATAACAACCATGAATGTGTTTTTTAAAAAAAGTTGTAATAGGATTGGTTTCCCTCTGTTCAACACTGGGCATAAAGCACTCTTCCTAACATCTTGGAGACATTTCTTCCACAGAAGATCTTAATTCCGTGTATCTGCACTGTTGCATCATCGTAAAGGCAATCAGTGCTTACCATAAGCAAAAAGAAAACCACCCTATGTTTCAAAGAGCCTGTGTGCTGCACAGCCTGCCAACACCACGACAAGGTGCGCGCCAAACTCGCAGTGTCACAACTAAACCCTCGATGCTAATGGGCGAGACTGACAGATCTAAGTTTCCGCTCTCACAGCTTTCATTCACTGGAGAAGCTCGGGCTTCATCCCCTGGGGGAAGATGGCATGAGAAGCACCCAACCACAACTACAGAGAAGTATTCATGACCTCTAAAAGCAAACCTGCTTCACCTCACTGTGGAGGAAGCACCAGTCATGGGAGGTGAAGCAAAAGGCAAGCACTTCTTGGCAGGAGAGCTCTATAGAGAAACCCTCCAGGAAAATAAGAAGCTGCAGCTGTCTAATCATGATGTCTTCAGCATGGTGAAATTCAAAGATCAAATAACGTTACGCTTTAGTTCTGGGGTGTTATTTAGTGTTATAGAAACTCCAAACTACTCTCCCACTTAAGCGTTTCCAGCCAAGTTAACTTCTTAACATTCATTTAGCTGTGCCAGTTCAATCTACAGCTGTTCCAGACCAATCTTATTCAAGTCATGTCTTTAAAGGTTATACACCCTATTTAACCAGAGATATAAAAGTGTTGGTGTACCCACCTAGTTGTAGGTATATGTTTACATGTCACTGTGTGAGACAGCCTTGGGGGGGAGGAGAGATGGGATGCCTATGTGCCATTTCACATAATTACAGCAAGGTGCAATCCAAAGGCAAACTGCAGAATTTACCTGGTAGGGTAAATCAGCCATCCTCAAGTATGTTTCCATTTTCAGACAGAATGGCGATAAACTCGGAACACCATTCCTAGGCCTTGAAAACTGATGCAGTATGATAGCATCTTTTGAATCAAGCTCTTCCTCTTTCCTGTCAAAAATGAAACGGAATTTTTAAAAAGGAAACATTGGACAGGTGCATGATACATGAGTAAATTAAATACACAAATGATAAACTCTGATCAAGGCAACACACTCGTCCGCCTTTAAAGGGCTGCTGCAGGTTTTGATTGCCAGGGTCCGGAGGCGGTGAGAGGGCCCAGCTCGGACCACCTGTGGGGGCGAACGCAGGGCTCGCTACGGCATCGCCTCCTGGGCTGCTGCAAAGGGCGAATGGGGGAAGGGGGAGGGGGGAAGGGAAATAAAAAAAAAAATAGGGCAAAAACACGCTGAAAGGCAGAACCCAACCCGCCGGACGCCGACGGCCTGCCCCCCGCAGGTACAAGCGGCTCCGAGCGCCGCTTCATCCCGGCGGGAGCGCCCTGGGCTCCCGGCGCCGCATCCCCCGCGCCGCTCCCGGGCGGCCCCCGCAGGCTCACCGGATGGCCAGCAGCTCGTGGAGCAGGTAGGCGGCGGCGGCCAGCAGGGCCCCGCCCGTCAGGTACAGCGTCTTCTTCCACCAGGAGTCGGAGCCCAGCGCCGCCATGGTGCCGCCGCCGCCCGACAGCGGGAAGGCGACGATCTCGCCCCCATAGAAGGCGGGCGGCGGCTCCTCGGGCCCCGCGCACCAGCCCAGCGACAGGCTGCGGTTGCGGCTCAGATCCGCCACGCAGGAGCGCGGCGCCGCCAGGCCCACCCCCCACAGCATCCTGCGCCCGGCACCCGCATCCCCCGCCGCGGAGCCGCCGAGCCCCACCTGCCCTGCCCTGCCCTGCCCTGCCCAGCCCAGCCCAGCCCTGCCCTCCCCGGCACGGCGGCGGGGAAGGGCCGCGCCGCGCTGGGCGGCTGCGGCGGCTCCCTCAGCCGGCGCTGCGCGGCTGCGCGACCAGGCTGGGGAGGGAGGGAGGGAGGGGATGGGCAGGAGAGGGAGGAGGTGGGGTGGACCGAGTCGAGTCGGGTCTGTCCTGCCCTACCCTACCCTGCCCTTGCGGAGTGCCCCGGGCGCGGTAACCGCTGCCCAAAATTGAGGGCGAAGAGATGCCATGTCACTCCGGGGGGGTGGTTGCTTGTGAGCCGGTCCTGTTAAAATGCCCGCGGTTCGAGCATCGTTTCGCTGCTCCTGGAGGATCGGAAGAAGCCCCGTATTCGTCCCGTATTTAGGACAAAGGAGCCACCTCGGTGCCCGGCCGCAGCTGAGCGTTGCCACACTGCGTCTGTCAACACCGCGGCGATTTTCTTCCAATTGTTCTGATGCTCAACGAGATGATTGAGGAGAACACCTCCATGGGCAGAAAAGGAAGCAAAATGGCTTCAAAGCAAATCTCTCGGCCCAGAAGGTCGTGAGATTTTACAGGCACTGAGGGTCCCGGCACTCCTTTGTCTGCGGCACCCTCCCACTGCAGCGGGAGCCGTGTGTGCCCCGTGATGGCATGGGCAGGACTTCACCTCACGTTCTGCCGAGCATCCGTGGCTCTGCATATCGTGCTGACCCCAAAACACTAACGATGCCCTTTGCTTTCTGATTAATACCACCGCCCAAATGCTTAGTCCCTCATCAAATGCTGTGGTGTGTACACAGCTACTCCAAAAAGCTCCCACAAGTTAGATATTTTATTATGCCATCAGGGGCAATAGAAGTGACCTGATCCTTCGCACAATGAAGCATCTTTCAGTGTCCAAGAGGGAACAGAGTTTGTGACCAGGACTTTGTAAACGCTTTGCCTCAGGATGTGGGACAGATTAGATAAAAGGAGGCAGATGAGGAAGATGAGATCCCTGAGAGAAGCCATGGAGTTCAGATCCATATGCTGACTTCTCCAAGTGTCAGTGGTGGCCAGTTTTGTCTTTAGTTTTGCTATGCAACATCAGTGAGAGCAACTTGAAGCTGTGTCAGGGGAGGTTTAGGTCAGATATTAGGAAAATGTTACTCACCCAGAGGGTGGTGAGCACTGGAAGAGGCTCCCCGTGGAAGTGGTCTCAGCACCAAGCCTGCCGGAATCCAAGAAACTCTCAGACACATGGTGTGATTCTTGGGACTGTCCTGTGCCAGGGCCAGGAACTGGACTTCAATTATCCTTGTGGGTCCTTTCAACTCAGATATTCTATGATTCTCTGAACTGTCTATGCGTCCTGCCTGCCCTCGCCAGGAAGGCTGCTGTCTGCTGACACTCTCCTGCTTATTGAATGCATTTTGTTTTATTCCTCACTTTTATCTTCTTGTTTATGGTTATTCAGTAGCCACAGGCTACAGCACAAGAGCCTGTGTTTGATACATAGCGTGTGTTTGATACTGTGATGACATTCTGCTCTTGGGAATCAATGGAATCAGAGATCCCAGGGACCCGGTAAGTCTCAATCCACAGACATGTTGCTCCCTTCAAAACCTGCTGCACTCCTGTGCACTCATCCTTAGGGAGGTGCTGGCTGAACACCATCTTCACAGCTGTTGGCCCACCCCACGTGATGGATGATGCACAGGTAATGAAACAAGAGTGGAAAGTGAGACCAGCAGCCCCTTCATGCCACAGCCAATCATTTGCAGCATGAGGTTTTGTTAAATTCTTACAACAGTGCAGTGAAGAGAAAAAGAAGACAAGTGCTTTTTCTCTGCTTCAGCACCTGCAAATCTCAGGGTGAAGATTTATTTCAAGTGGCAGGCAGCCTAATAAATCTGGACTGTCACAGTAGCTGGTAGCTGGTCTCAGCTTTTGTTCCTCCATGGGAATTGCTTGCTATGTTACTGATAAGAGGGATCCATTTACAGATGGGATCTAAGTTTCTGTGAGGGTGAAGAAAGGTCCTGTGCATCCGCATCCCAGCTGCTTCCACTGCTTGACTTTCAGAGGCAAATGAGCTATCCTGAAATCTGTGTTTTAATCAGTAGCCAGCACAACTGGGAAGACCTGTGAGGGAGAGGAGAGAGGGAAGGCAGGAGTAAATCATTCACCTCCCAGTGCAGACCCAGGTGAGGTAGGCAAACCTCGTGTTTTGAAGGAAGCATTACTGCAATTTATGCTCTGAAAATCGATGCTTTGTTTTGGTAGTCCAGCTTGTGCCTAGTTACCTCAGGATTACTATTATTGAGTCAGATATTTAACATTTGTTCAGTAAGGACACTGAAACCCCTCTTTTTGGAGAAGAACTTTATGCTGTGTTAATCTGTTCTGGGTGCGGTGTTGCCTGGAAGCTGAGAGGGTCCAGAACATAGCAGTGCCTCCCAGAACATAGTTCAGGAAGCCTTAGCAGTAGAGCACATGTGCCTCATGGTGTGTCGGACACAGATCCCTACAGATACCCAGGCAGCCTTGCTGTCTTGCTCATGAGCAGGATTTTTGGAAGTTGGTTAAGACCTACATGATGCTGGCTGGACTTGGCCATTTAAAAGGTGCAGATCCCAGTGTCACATCTTCGTAGCCAGAGTTTAACAGCAAATAAAGAACATGGATAAAACACAAGTACCCTCATACCTGTCCCTCACACTTGTCTTGCTAGTGGTGATCTGACAGTCTCTCTCTCTTTCTTAGGGTTTTAAAGTCTGCTGCCTGTAGGTATTGAATCCATTTGGCCTGACAGTCTGATAGCCAACCTTATCTGCAGGCAAAAAAACATCAAAAAGTATGTCCTCAGCCTGCCTTTTCCCTAACTGTGGAAGAAGGCAGTGTGTATTCCTCCAGGCAAGGTACAAAGCCTTTTGCCCACGGCCAGTGACTCATATTAGAGAGGATTATTAGCTGGCAGCAGTGTCCATGAACCTGAGAGTTGCCTTCTGCTCCTGTGCATTCCAGGTGTGGCAGTCTCAGACTGGTTCTGGAAATTGGCTCTGGTTTTCCCACTTTGCCTCAAAGCAGCTTGCAGCTGATGCCCGCTGGGCTGACGACTGCCTCACTGTCTTGCTCAGAGAGGGTGGGAATCCAGCTCTTCGTGTTTGCTAAATTACCACTGTTCATTTTTTTGAGTGGGGAAAATGAGAGCTAACGATGATACACCCACAGCCTGTCTGGCTGCAAACACACACCAAGTGCAGCACAGTCTGGAACAGTCATCCCTCAGATACAGCTCGCAGAGCAAAACAAGACCTAATATGTTAAAGTACACTTTTATCTGTAATCTGTTCTAATGCAGCTGCCTAAAGGAAGACAGAGTAACAGGACAAAATAGGTAGATTTTTCTAGTTATCAGAAATCTAAGCTTACTTTGTTATAGAGCAAGCCTAATTTTTCTTCTGAAGTCTGCAGTTTGATTTAAGGGCAGGAAGACACTTATAAACTCATTACTTGATTCTGTAAGTTGGCATAAAGACTCTTGATCTTCATTATGTTTCTCGAGGGATTTTTTTGTAATGTCCTTGGGTTCATTGCACCTCCTTCAAAAAGCCTGAGGTTACCATGGCAAGCTGCCCACAGAGGAAACCCCAGTCTGAACCCAGTGGTTGAGATGGGTCTTTGTGGAGTCCCATGGCAGAATCTGTCCTGTCTGTATTTTAGCTGAACTAAGTATGCTTTTTAAAAATCAGAGCTCACGCTGAATGCTTTGCTCCAGGTTTTGCTTTACTGTACTCCTGCCAGCTGGGTTTAAACAGCAGAGCTTTACTTGCCAGATCTCCCATGGAGCCTCATAAAACAGGGCCATCCATTATCCACTCATTTTTTTCACTGGTATCACCCAGACCCTCCTACTTGCTGCCTCTCTCTCTTCCGAGTGGTCAAAGTTTGGGCAGCATGGAGCTTTTAACAGCTCCATAAATGAGGATGGGTTAGTTTTACAGTTGCTCTGCCTGAAGCAAAAGCCCCTTTCCGTGCCCAGGCACAGTGACCAGCTGTCACCAGCCAAGGTGACACCCCTGCTTAGGCTGGACTCTCACTTTGTGTGCTGCCAGAGCATCCTCCAGTGGTACGGAAATGCTTTCCTTCTCTTTGAAGTATCCCAAACTCACTGAGCCCTTGGCTGTGGATGATGTAATTTATGGGGGTTTTGTGGTGAGGGCTGAGTTTATAAGAGGGTGAAAAAAGAGGCTTTTTCATTGCCAGCAGGCTCCCAAGATCTTTCTGAAATAATTGCTGACTGCTGCCTGGATTGGTTTTGTTGTAATATTAATGACCTCTCTGGGCAGCTTGAGTTTCATAAACATGACTTTTTAATTATTCAGATAAAAATAGCCAAGGTATAGCTGCAAAACAGTCATGCTGTGTTTTTCAGTTCAGATTTCGAAAAGGATTTAATGTAACTTTAATAAAATACAAAAGTACAAATACATAGAAAATGCAAAACATCCAGAATCTAAACTACTTCTGTGCTATACGGAAATATCTCTGCTATACAGAAGTATATGTACACATTAAATGCAATTCCAGCATTTACTTTGCCCTCGCTGGCCAACAAAGCCACTTTCTAAAGCAACCTACACCTTTAGACTGTCCTGAATGATGTAAGTCAGAGTATTTTGCTTTCTCAAAAAAAAAAAAATAAAAAAAAGGCTTTGTATGAAACCTGCTGCTTTCTGCAGGTGGAAATACTCAGGCTGGCAGCTGAGTATAGCTGACTGCTACTCAGCTGACAGATCCACAGTCTCACAATTCTTTAGTTGTTTTTAATTTTATGACACTGTTTTACAAGCTTTTTGGACAACTGACAACCCTCACAGTGTCACAGGGGCAGTTACACGCTTTTGTAGTCAGATATTTCACGTAACACTTTCTCAGTAGTGGAATAGTGTTGGGAACCAGCTACAGATTGCTTGCCATAGCCTGGTACAGTGGCTCCCAGTCTTTGCTCATTTGTAAGTGCTCTCTGATTTACAGCATCCTCAGAAGAAGTAAGATTTGCAATACATACTGCCGTGATCTGGTTGGCATCTTGGTTCATATTAAACTAATAACAGAGATGTCTGAAGGTTTTGCAGATTTCCTTACACAGATTTCCTTTCCCTTCTATATTTACTCTTTTCAAAAGACCTATGTGGTCTTCAGATTTTACTCCACTAAGTAAGAAATGGATTTTTTTGGGGGGAAAATGAGTTGTTTTAATGCATCTGCCTTAGACTAGCTTGCAACTTGCCTAAGTTGGTAATAACAGATAAAAGCACTAACTGCTTCAGACACTGAAAAATAGAGTAATATACCAGTAGTGAGAACAAACGTTGCAAATCCAGGGCAATAGGACCACAACATGGGAAGAGGAGATTGTTCAGCATGATGCATTTGTCTGGAAATCAACTCTCAGCTGAAGGCAGTGGGAAGAGAAGAAGAAGGGATGGAAACAGGGAGAAGCAGAGCCCCTTCCAGATGCCATATCCCTGATGCCAAGGCTGTGCTTTCATCCCCTGAGAGCTCTGGAAACAAAGAGGGATGAGAGAGACAGTGGCAGAGCCAATGGCCTGCAGTCTGCATCCTCCAAGAAGGTGAACTGTTGAACACTGTAGTAGATAACAGGACTTTGGTTTATTGTGAATTTGATTCTTGGAAAAAGATGCTTGCCAAGTAGTTCTGTAGACAGAAGCTTTTTTCTTATCTTCAGGTAAGATTCAATAAGGGAGACATGCTGTACAACCCACATGGAAATGCTGTCCTGCCTAGACAGGTCGTGTAAAGTTTCTTCCATTACCTGCTATGAAGTTAAAATTCAGGGGGTCTTTTTTTCTTGGCTGCAGAGCAGAGGCCTCCAGGCAAGCCTATAATCAGAGAACCACCTCAGTATTCCAAAGCCTTGTGCTCTTGAGAAATTAGATGTTCTTGCTGCTAGGATTGGGAGGGGAGAGGAGGAGGGCAGTGAACACATACCTCTCTTTCACAGTGAAAGAAAATCTGGTGGTGCATTGTTTAGAGAGAACAACATAAGGGTTTACTGGTTTTTAACATCCCCAGGTGTGGGAGAGACACAGAGCTCAGTGTTCCTGCAGCAGTGGCAGGAACTCAGTGGGTGTGGACATGCCTGTCCAGGTCAGTCCTCCTCAGTTAGAGCTGGGGACCAGGGCAGGGAGCACCAGGGCTCTGGGGTAGCCAGGTCCCATCAGTTTTGTAAAGCATAACTTAAAGGCGGATCAAGGGAGGTGAGGTGCTGAGCTGCTGCTTCTCCAACAGCTGGAAGGCAAAGCTGGGAATTAAACCCCACGTTTCGATGCTGGGGTAAATCTGCTGGCTGACGTTTGTGTGAGTTGGATACATTCTTCTGAGGTCTCCTTTTTATTCTATGTTTTGTTTACTTTAATTTTTACATGTCTTCAGGTTGTATGTGCATATTCTAACTCAGGAAAATAAACACCATATTCTTTTCTATATCTTCTATTATTGTATGTTTTCATAGTACAACATAATACAATGCCATACAAGGCAATATTAGCAGTTCAATCTCCCAAGTTATTTCAGGATTGCTTTTTGGTTTTTTGGGGTTTTTTTTCTAAGAAAAAAATATTTTATCTTTTTAGAACAAGTGAATATTGATGATATTGCTGGAGTGAGTCCATGGGGGAATACAAGCACAATAAACTGTATATCAAAGTATATATCCTGAATTACTAATGCATTAAGAGGTGGTTGTGCAATTAATGCATGTGTAAGTCAAGACAGGTCGGGTGATTTTACATCCTAGGTAAAATCCCAGCCCTTCTAGCTAGAATAAAACATGATGTTTTATATTCTCCAAGAAAACGGGACACATGTCAATACAAGTAAAGTCTACTGTTAGCACAAACTTTAAGTGATCAGAATTTTGTCCTACAACCTGGAGAAACCTGGGGAAATACAGGCTGGTTTTTATCACAAAATCCTAATCTGGAAATAATGTTATTTTTATTAAAATGTTTAGTATTTTTTAGTGTAAGCAGAACCAAATTACTCTGAAAGGGTTATAAAAGCAGCACTCTACTTTCCAGTGGAGAAGGGGTTGAGGGAAAACATGCAGCATATTATAATAGCAAGACTGTGCATTACACAAATCCCTAAAAAATAGAAATTGTTCTTTTTATCATGAAGCAGGAAACAATGCAACAAAATTCATCCTGAGCTAGAAAAATAGGAAGTTATTCTGAGACAGGACAGAATCAACTAAACCACAGGCTCTGCTTTAGAGGTAGTGAGGGATGACTGTACACCAAGTGTTGCTGCTCCCTTGCAGGTTCAGCAAAGGCCAGCAGAGGCAGTAAGGGAGAAGAAGAGCCATGAAGCAGTTTGAGAACTTCGAAGGGGAGGTGATGAGGAAGAGAAATTATGCATCTGGACTTCTGCATTTTTCCCTTTAAGAAGACAATGCTAGTAATTTCGTTAAATAAATGCTGACTCAATTCAACAGTGTTGCAGTTTTAGAAAAAAAGGTTTTTGTATCTGTGGGCATCTTGGAATAGATAGTGAAGTTTTGCTCTAGCTTATGTTCCTTAGAGAAGGGAATTAAATGCAAAGTACAGTGGGAATATATCTGCAACAGGATAAGGGATCTGCTGCACAAACATAAGAGAGTACCATGACTGAGGGATTTGTCAGCATTCATGATTAGTAAGTCACCAACCCTTCAGCCTGAAGTGAGAGGAACCCATCTTTCCTTCTAGGAGCTCAGCTCAGACATTTGGAACGAGGCACTGGAAGCTACCATGCAAAAATGAGGGCAAGCTGTAAATACCTGAACTGTTGTGCTTCCGTCTGACATAGAGCCACTCTCCTGACCACCAGTAGTTCCTCTTCAACGGCACACTAGAACCAGACTGCCCTCTATACCTCTACTTCACATTTCTCATCTCCATTGGAATAATGTTTATCTTCCAGGCATCACTCATATTCCTTCTACTATTTCTGGCTTTTCAGTGCTGTCCCCCATTCGGGTACTCCTGGGCACCTCTCAAACATCTGCATCTAAAGTTTCAGCACTCACATGATGATTCATGTTTTATCTCGCTTTTTCTCTTCCCGACTGCTTCATCAGGCTGGCTAATTACAGACACCGAGTCTTCTGACTTCTGAACCTCTAGACCACATGCCATTATTCCTTTCAAGCATTTCTTAAAGTGTATGAAAAAAAAGATTGTGGGTTTGTTTTTTTTTATTAAAGCTCAGATTTCAACAGAATGAAAAACTTCAGAAGTCATTTTCAGAAAAATTTTTCCACAAGATAGTCTTTATTCTTATCACTACTCACAGCCACTGCACATTTCCTTTCCCATTCCTTTCTCTCTCCTTTTTTCCATCCCCTAGGAACTTGACACAGGGTTAGTGAAAATGTAAGGCAAGAAATTGTCAAGTCCTGCAATAATGGCCATGAAATGTCACTGGACCACCAAAGAACAATGGACAACAAGATAATGTAACAGAAATCATGGAAACTTCAAGTTGCATTTTTATTTAAAAATAAGATTAAATGCAAATCTCCTCTGAGGCTGTCATACATACATATTTACACCTCAGACAAGAACTAGTCTCAGCAAAGAGCTGGGACTGGGACTATGTGGAGCAGTGTGGGAGAGATGAAACAACATGACAAGCCAAACCACAGCTGAAGAGCTGAGACCACCCAGAACACCATAGTTTGTTTGCTCTGTTGGATTTTTTTGCAATATCAGGTCCTTTGATTTGTGTTGCAGAAACAAATGGCTGTGATCAGGAGAGTCAAGAGTCTAGAACGAGCAATAGAGACTGGTAAAGAGCAAGCCCCAAATACAATTTTTTCCCACTCTCATGGCAAGAATAACCTCTTGCCTCACCCCTAGTTCTGTGTGTGTGCCTGATTGCTGTAACACTGCTTTTTTCACCTCCTACTGTCACTGTTCATGTAAGCATTGAAGCTATGGATCCATAATCATGAACAACATGAAAGCAAGAAGATTTTCAAATTTACTTGACTTTGGGACGTAATACAGCTGCATTAAAATCTTCATTCACTACAAATCTGCTTCTAAAATCTATAAAAGTTTAAAAATCAAGGAAAAGCTCTGAGGCATCATAACTGAGTTGAGTATCTTAAATACCCAATGCACTTTATTTATTGTACATCAATTGTGGGTTTTAACTCATTCTACATTTACACTATTATTCTGTGAAGATCTGAGTCCCAGTAGGACTGAAAATGCCTCCACATATAGGAGCTTCCTCCAAGCTACGGACAGAGTAATTTGCATTTCCCTGTCCAATTTGAAACTACTTTCTCATAAAAAAATACTTACTCTTTAAAAGCTTTGATCATTTCAATCTTAAGAGATTCCTGAGATAATGGGCACTTGTTTTTTTTCTGGGACTACCCTAAAATATTTGGCCAAAAATAGCACAAGTATTATTGATGCAAACAGGAAGCCTGTTCTTAGAAAAGGTTTTATTATGTCCATCTGAGTAAAACCTTCTTTTCTGTCCTGGTGACAGTCCATCACCACAAATCTCAGACAGTGATGTCTGAGGCAGTGCCAGCTGTGCCAGCTGTGGCTGAGCGCTGTTGAATGTCCATCTCTGACGGGGCATCTGTGGGGCCTGATTGTCCCTGAGCCCCAGACTTCACTGCGTGCATTGCGTAGTTAAGGCTCGTGCTTTCCATCCAGCTCCACGAACCCCAGAGCGGATTATACAACATCCCATTCACAGTCTTGACTGAAAAGCCATCTAGGAAAGAAAGAAGCCATATAAAGCAACTGATGTTCTTAAATATTGTAAGTCACTGCAGCATCAAGCTCTTCAGAACAGCAAGACTGAACCACACTTCTTCCTGCGGGCTGAGGAGCCACGCTTCACAAGCTGGGCTTTGTCAGACACCACCACACGCAGTGCCACTGGCATTGCAGGTGACAGCAGCTCCTACTCCTGGCAGCGGCTCCAACAGCTCTGTGCCAGGCCCCGGACTATCGGCATGTTACATGGTGAGACCCTGCAATGTGCTCTGCCAGAAACCCCAACTTCACACCAGCACACCTGGGTGACTGGTAACGTTTTCTGAAGGCAGAGACGTTCTTCAGATTGACGTCACACGCTCCAGAACCAAAATCTGAGCATGTATTTGGAAGGATTCTGCAGATTGCCTTTAGAAATAGGAAAATGTAAGAAAGAGGCAGAAGAATGCCATCAAGGGCTCAGTGCAAATAAAGAGTGATTTATCACTCCCTGCTGCGCTCAGTTCGCTGCATGGATCCGCTGTGTCCCAGCAGGATACAGGATGGAAGGCACAAAACAAACACCCTATCAAAACAAATCACTCCACTGCACCTGCTTCTCCTTTTGAAGGAAGAACAGAAAGAACCACCAGTATGTGAACCAGTATTAGTCATGTTCCTTATGGCATCACTGCAAAGTGCCAGGAAAAGACCTTGCCAAGGGAATAGCTCCACTCATACTTCAATTTCTTTGCAGTGAACTAAAGCAAAGTGAAATATTCCATGAAAGGGTTTAAAGACATCTGCAGCTAAGGAGGGCAAGGGGCAGAACTCTTCCCAGCTCAGTGCTTTGTCTATTTTAAAAGCAACCAAACCAGGGTAATTTAATTAGAAATAATTAAAATCAGTATAATACAGTTTCTCAAGAAAAGAGTAACAAATTTGTGGTAGGTTTTATCTTCGCATTTTTGAAGAAATATTTTAGCAACATAATATGAATAGAGAACATGGAGCAGCAACCAAAACTAAAAGCGCCTCCTCCCAAGGGACAGACGACAAACAATGCAGTGGCAGCTCTGGAGTGCCAGTACAGTTATTGCCTCACACATGGCCTAGAGAACATGAACCACTTCAGAGCATCCATTCTGCCACCAGAACACAATGGAAACCCTTGGAATTTTTACTTAGGCTATCAAAGAGAGGGCAGCTGTAACATAATTTGCTTGAGTAATCACTGCATTCTTAGGATTTCACTTAGTTTATTTATTTTTTGCAAAATCCAGTAAGGAGCACTGCCTTTTAACCAGAAATGATACTCATAATATATGACTGTTACCTCAGTCAGGAAAAGCTGTGTATTGTTGCTAGCACTCACCCCATCTAGCTTATTCCTTTGCTATTTCTACAGGGACCATTTGGATATCTCCCTCTGCATTCCCATCATTTGGCCTGGAACTTACTTGATTCCAGGAGGTGCTCCAGCTCTTCAGGGGGAACAAACTTCTCCCACTCATGTGTTCCTTCTGGTACAATGCCCATTATCTTTTCTGCGACCACAATTCCCAGGACATAGGACAACTGTGTTTTATTGATTGTCGTAATGAATAAAGAACCTTCAGGCTAATGAGAAGATCAAAATGTTCAATTAGAAGAATATTAATTTTAAAAATTGTAAATTTAATCACCTTAAAATACAGAATTTGTCAATCTGCAACTCTCCACAATGCAAAAAAGAAAGAAGTAATTTCTTCCCAGGATAGGTATTTACAAGTATAACATTTAAATACAAGAAAGAATATAATGGTCTAACACTATGACTCAGTAGTCCTCAAAGAGTCAAAATAATCAGAGTCTTGGGAGGCCTAAAAACCATTCTCTTGCCCAAAGAACACCTAACAAAGAACTAAGTCACTTATAACATTTCCTGCCCAGGAAATGGTTAAATAAAAGATATTAAGGTATATACAATATCTATCCTAAAAACTCCCCCAAACCAAAAAGCAATCAAACAAACAAACAAAAAACTCAAAACCACTTTTTAATTGAAACCAAAGTAAAATGTGCAACACTGCCTAATTTTTGAGATTCCTGAGTGCCTTGCTGTGCTTGTTTTACTGATCACATGGTTAAAAAAACAAACCCAGAAAATAATTAAAAGTCCTCAAAAGACTGTTTGGTAGAAATAAACAAAAATTTCTTTGCCTCTATCTGGCTAAAAATTAATTCCATTCAAATAGTCAGTATCCCTTCTGATGATCAGAAAGATAAAGAGATGAAAGGAAAGCTGCTGCTGAGCTACCATTCTTCTTTACAAATGAATATCAAGAGCATTAACCACCTGATTATTTCCAAGTACAAATATGACCCTTTAAAAGCAATCCAGGAGCACATCTGATGGGATGATGGAGCTGGAATAGAACCTTGTGAGTCAGAAACATCCCTACAGTTTCAATGCAGTCTGAGCTATAGCTGTTCATCAACAGCAGCACAGTCATGTTTTCTCTCACCTGGCTGAAATCAGATGCGACCAGACTTCTTAAGGTCTTGATGCAATGCAACATTGCAATACTAGGCAATAACACTAACACTTTGCTAAGGCAGGGCTGGGGAGATAAATTCCCCAACTAAAGCTGGGAAGATGTACTTGCATCACAAAGGAGAATGGCAGGCACCTCCAGAGTGTGCTTCTGACTTCAAAGTGGAGAAATTAATGCAGATGTGCTTTCACATTACTTTAAGTAAGAGCCATAAAAATAAAAGAGAATAAATATTCCCAATAACGAAAGCAAAAACTCTCTTACCTTTAACACCTGAGAACAACACTTGATAAACGTTTCAAGGTCAGCCACATGCTCCACTACTTCAGAAGCTACAATTACATCAAAGGTTTCCATAGACTCTTCCACAATCTCCTCCAGTGAACTGGACTTGTACTGTATTCTCTTGGCCAGGACTGGATCAAATGACTTGTGCTGATCTGCTGTTCTAATGTTGTCCTCCAGAGGATCAATTCCAGTAACTGAAGCTCCCAGTCTAGCTAAAGGCTAATAAAACAGATTACAATTTATTCTCTGCATGAAAACAATTTACTTAAGGCTAACTTTGCAATGTACATACATGATGCAGAAAACATCCATCAGAGAACAAGAGAAACAACAGTATTATGAGCTCTGATCCAGCAATTTTATTTTAAATGTTTACTAAAGCAAGAAAACCCCTAGATTTGGAAGAGGTGGTGTTAATTTTCTTAAAAAAATATACACTGCAATATACACATATTATATACTGGAATATAACTGTCTTTTAGAATAATTTATTCTGAATCTATTTCGTTACACCAAATAAAGATTTCCTCCACTATTACTCTCTGATGGAGGGTAAAAAACAGAGGGGGGAAAATCAACACAGTAATTAAAGGGGGGAAAACAATGCCGTATTTAATTACTGTCATTACTTTCTTCAACATCCACCTGTAATGGTAAATCCTCATATCTTTTTAATGGTTACTTAATATATGATTATCTCTGGGAGTTTTTCACTGCTGAGAACTAAACACTGATGTTTAATAGGATAGCATCAGCCTTGGCTGTCACTCAGGTTTCTCCAGTGTCTTCTTACTCCTAGGTTAACACCTCAGTCATCACCTCTTTTGAAACTGAAACAGGCTGTAGAACATGACCACATGTATGATATTCCAACCTGAAATTCGCCAGTTGTTCTGCCTGAGAAGGTGATGCAGCACACCAGTTTTGCCAGCCTTGTCAGAGAGACTGCTCTCACAAGGCTCCAGGATTTTGTTTAGAAGAGAAAAAAAAAACCCAAACCAAAACACAAAAAAAAAAAACAGGGGAGAGATTCAGGTCTCTTTGTAACACCTCATTTCAGATGCTGATGAAGTTCCCAGAGTAAGTCGGCCAGATCTGTAAGCCTAAATTCACAAACCATCCCTGGTCTACTGATGGGACACAGCACTGTTCAGAGCCTTTGTGGACAAAGGGTTCCACCACAAACAGCAACTTCTCAGTCCCAGGTTTGTGCAGACTTCTCAGGAAGCCTCTGTAACATCAGAAAATACTTCTTTGGTAATGAGGATTGTCATGATTCTAAGTATTCTTGCCTAGGCTTGTAAATTGAAAAACAAAAAAAAAAAGGAAAAGAAAAAGAAATACTCAAAGACTTTATCATGTTTCTTCCCTTCTGAGTGTTTAAAATCTTATTTTACTGATAAACCTCAGAAATTTAGAATTTCTCGTTACCACCTCTCTTGTTTTCTGTAAACCACCACCACCACCACTATGCAAACCAAATATTCTATAGGGTTTGTAGGATACACTAACACCATATTCAGCAACTAACATATCATAGAAGAGAAAAGGTCCTCCTTTGATGATTAGAAATTAAGCAGTGTAATAGTAAAAGCAATTCAAATACCTTGTGCACTTCTTAACCAGAAAACAGAGAGCACACTGTTTCTTACCTCACTTAGCAGTCCTCCGCCACAGCCAATGTCAAGAATCTTTACTCCAGAAAGTGGATTTCCCAGATGATAATTATGACTCATGCTCAACAGAGTATCTCTGAAAGAAAAGGGATGTGATTGAGGTCGAACACACAAGGTGCTTTAGTAGATGCAATATTCAGTTACCTTAAGTACTGATAATTGTTTTTCTTCTACAATGTTTTCTGAGGTTATGCAGAAATAGTACATATAAGAAAAATCTGTCTTCAAAACCATACCTAATAAATGGCACTCTAATATCATTCATAGAATGAAGGGCTGAATATTCTCCTTCTTCATCCCACCACTTGTGTGCAAGGAGCTGGAATTTTTTTATTTCCTCTGAATCCACTGATGAGTGCGAAGTGCTGAAAGGCCTCTTTGCAGCAAGCCTAAATAATGAAAGCTGAATGTCATTTAACTAAAATCGATATTTTGTGTTGGCTGAAATGAAGGAAAAACAAATTCTACATCAGAAAAATGAAAAAAGGTAAACCCCATGTTCCTTTAGAGACTCCAGTTCAACTTGTTTAGTAGCATACAGATTTTATACACTTTATGGGTAACACACCTTCCCAAACAGATGGCTGCATGCCTGTAATTTTTATGTCGGTAATTAATAAAACAGGAATAGGCCACTTCAAACATTTAAACATGAGTGAGATGTAAAAATGGCTCCATGTGGCACTGTCACAAAGTAAAATTAAATTGTTATAGAAAATGGTAGTCCCTGTCACATGGGATTATTTTATATGCAATACTTACGTGCTGCTTTTCATTTCAGTCAGAGAGACAGGCAGAGTACTACTGGATTTCAGTTGTATTTTCCAGTTGTAGTTCTGAAGGATACCTCTCAGGCCTGTCTGAAAAGACAGATCAGCATGGCCATCTGCATAAAGAAAAGGCAACCAAACGAAAAACATCAACTTTAGGAGAGCTCAGAGGCAAAACACATAGTTGTAACAATGCAGCTCTAGCACAATACTAACCATGCAAATCTTTGCACATTTGCTATCACAATTAAGGAGTCTACAGGGATTAAATAAGAGCGTATGCCAGTTCACCACCTCTGTACTCCTCAAGTTTCGTGCAATGCCATTTTCCAGAGTCTGAATGGAGCTTTTCATGCAGCTGAAATGTTTCAATTAGTGTGAATTTCCCCAAAATGTTTACTCTGGCCTTAAGGTGTGTATACACACGTTTATCAACGTGTTGGGATGACAAACACACAGCTGTACGCTCATTTTGCGTTGTGTGAAATGGTAAGGAAACGTAACTAAGAAAACTTCACGGACTGTCCATAGACAGGCCAAGGACACTGTCCTGAAACTGCCCTTCACTCCTGCTTTGCCAACGCAGAGCTCGGCTCTCCGGGCACTGCTGCTTGGTCCCCTGAGCCCCCAGACCACAGCAGTACCTCAACGCACCCACAGCAAACCACCCCCGAGGGTGATTTTAAGCTGCAGAGAGCGATGGAGCGATCCACAGACACCCCTGGGCTGCAAAGAAGGCGGCAGGGGACAAACCCCTCCACTGGGAGAGCGCCCCCCGCCCACCCTGGCCTGCCGCTCCGGGCCCGCCGGGCCCAGGGGGCGCTGGGCTGGTGTGGCGCTGCCAGCCCGGCCCGCGGTGCCGGGGACGCGCCCAGGAGCTGCCACACACACCCGCCGGGAGGTGTGCGGGGCCCGGCTGCGGGGGACTCGGGCAAGCGAGACCCCGTCACTCGGCCTGTACCGCGGGCCGCGCCGGCCCCTCCCGCCCGCTCGGCCCCCTCACCGCCCGCCGCCCGCCGGCGCCGCAGGGCGCGGTAGAGCGCTCGGGCCGCCCCGGCGCCACCGCCGCCGCCCCACATCGCCGCCACCGCCGCGGCCGCCGCTGTCGCCCCGCCCCGGTCCGCTCCCGGCCGTGCCGGCTGCCTCTCGAGCGGGAGCCGGGAAGGTTCCGCCCGGCGCTGGGGCCTCTGCGGACGCCGACCCGTACGGTGGCACTTGTCGCCAGGGCTTCACCTGGAGCGGCTCTGTTTAAATGAGTACCCCCTTAGTCCTGATCCTTGCCTGACTTGGGACAAGAGAAGGCTCCCTGAGCAGAGGCTCGTTCGGATGACACACCGACGAACAGTTTTCAGTCTTCTTTTATTACCAAGAAACTCACTGGACTTGCAGGGCAGGGCACAAACCACAAGACTCCTCCGTTCATGGAGAGGGGAGGCACGGCAGGGAAGCCATTCCCACCAGTCTGCAGTGCTCCGCTGGGGATGGAGCAGAACTCCTGGGCTCCCAGAACGGGTGGGCACGAAACAAGCACCCGAGCGCTTCCTCTTGGGAACCATCCAGGCTGGTTTGCTGCTGCCAGTTTCAGAGGCTGCCGTGTCACCGTTTGCAGACAAAGCCAGGCTGTGGCCCAGGAAGCATAAGGATGCCTTCCCCGCTCCCTCTCCGGGCACTGCAGCCCAGGGCCCTGGACTGAGGTTCAGGTGAGCAGCTCTGGCAGTTCAGGGCTGATAAGACACGGGGAGCCTTTTCCCCCCGACTTGGACTTCAGCATTTTAATCCCCATGGTGAGCTAGTTTAATAAGCTTAAAATGGAAAAAGAATTTAGCCTGTTTTTAAAAATATTCATTTTTCTGACACTTTATTGAGCCGCAGGTCTCACAGTAGAGCCCAATAAGAACCAAAGTTCGTGGTGCAAAGCAGGTCAAAGGCAAGCTGTGGAAGCAGCAGCTGGCAGCACTCCTGTCCTTGCCAGGCAGGTG
Organism: Pyrocephalus nanus; assembly: GCA_038380795.1. Taxonomy (NCBI): domain Eukaryota; kingdom Metazoa; phylum Chordata; class Aves; order Passeriformes; family Tyrannidae; genus Pyrocephalus; species Pyrocephalus nanus. The sequence goes on from CM076260.1 coordinate 41,066,124, forward strand.
ATCACAGGCTGAGTTCCCTGCCTGGCCATGCGGATGCTGGCATCCAGAGGCAGGAAGCATGGCCTGCACATAGCCAAGGGCAGGGGCATCCTCCAGACTGGAGGAAGTTTGGAGTAGTATAACCTGTCATGGTTTGACTTGCTCTTGCCTCTAACACCAGTCTGCTATAACTGACCTTACTTGGTGCTTACAACCCTCACTGCTTGAAATCTGCCTGTTTACAGGTCTCCTATAAATACACTATAACTCATGTAGTAAAGTTTGGAATTTTTTTCTTTTTTAAAGCTAAATACAGACTGCTGAAAGGGCTCAAAAAATTAACAGCAATTAAACATATGGCACACCTGCATCACTTCTGTACTCACCTGCTTTCCACCCAACAAAACTTATTGTGTACTTAACTTAGAGTCATTAATAACACCTCAGAGCTACTGAAAAAAACAGAGCTCAAAGAAATCCTGTATGCTAGGACAGCCTCCTTAAGATACAAGACAAAGCCTTCCTTCAAAAAGTGCCTCTGTGCATTACTTATGCAAATTACTTACTTGTCATTTATTTAGCAAAGGAAACACAAAATCTGAGCGAGAGCAAATCCTTACATTGCCATTGCTTCTATATTTGTGATTTTAAAATGAGTAACAAGCAATTAAATACATGCACACTGGCAAGTATTCTACTTAAGAGTATAAGCTCATTTCAAACTAGAGGTAGCTATTCCACAACATAGGGCCTCGAAGACAGAACAGTTTTTGTTATTGTGCCATATTTCAAAATGCAAATAGTTGCTCCATCTTTAAAAGTCAGAATATTTTACCCAACTACTCTTTATTTGGCCTATTCATGGACACAGCTGGTTCCTGTTCTTACATGCCATAGCAGGGACCTTGGGGTACATATTCACATTGGTTTTGTTGTATTCATCTTCAGAACAATTTGCATGGAAATCATTGTTCATTTGATTTCATGCTATCCCTTATTTATTAAAAAAGTTTTCAAGGGAAATGCCTCCAAATGTCATAACATTAAAAATCCTGTGTCTTGCTTTCCTGCAGTGCCCTGAAACATTTTGGCAGCATTCATTTTAAAATGTAAAAGAATAGGGCAACAACCCAATTTAGACTTTTCCAAAAAGATACATACCCATTTTTGCATATATTGCACATTTTCAGATCACTTCATAAGTATGGAATTAAAAGATTGGTTGTTATTTTAGCCTTTTCTGTTGAAAAACATTCCTAAGGGAGTTACTAAAGCCCAAAGAAGTCTAATGTATGTGATGCTGACAGAGTACCGATGAGATTTAATTACTGAGTAGGCCGTTATAGTAAGATTTCTGAAACAGTTAAATACAGAGATTGTATGCTCTTTTTATTGGCATACAGTCACTACCCATATAAGTGCATTTGTGTCAAAAAAATAATTTTCATATTTACAGGAAGTGATAGAGTTCCAGTGGTTGGCAGAGTATATAAAGCTTTTCATACACAATCTTTTTTATTATTAGACAGAGAATATAAAATCTGAACTGAAAATCAATGCATTCTGGAAACTGTATTCCTCAACAGCTTTTCTTAAACTTATTTCTAGTTTCTTTCTTTCTCTCTCAAGGCATCCTTCTAAAATATCTGAACTGTTGCTCTACATACTTTTAAAAGAATCTTCGCTCTTACCCAGAGCAAAGAGTGTAGCACGATTGGATCAACACATTTTTATTTATACCCCTACCGATAAAAGTAAAAGTTACGTGTTGCAAATTATGCCTTATTTTGCTCATAGGTATGACTTGTTTACTCTGTGTAAAAGGACATTACTGGGGGTTGGGGGATACATGTTTTAATTTATAACTGATTAACTAATTCTTTATCTATAACAGTGTTTTGATAAACATGAATGTATTCACTAGCCATTAGCTTGCTTAATAAAGGCATAGCTAAAATGTGATGCTTTGCACTGAAACAGTTTATTTCTGCATCTAAATTATGAAAAAAATTACAGTGGAAAAATGCTGCATAGCTTAATTTTAATTTAGTTAAATGGATTAATCTGTTCGTGAAGACATGCTTTGCAAGTTGCCTGTACTAGTATATTTTTTCTTAGAAGATACAGCCAATCAAAGAAAACTTACTTTGATGTTAGGCCTTTTATCTTTTTCACAACTGCTGTCATACCAGACCTTCTAGCCACAGATGTCTCCCTGAATTCGTGTTCTTCTGCAACAGTCACTGGCCTAGAATTGTGTATTGTTGGTTTGCTTTTTAATATTATTTCACACTCTTGTTACTAACAGTCAATTTCCTGAAGTAGGTAATCAGTGACCTCTTTCACTTTATAGTGATACTAAACCCAAAAATTTACTGACATTGCTGTCTAATCAATGTATTATCCTTACAGGAATCACAATTCTCGTAATGCTTATAAAAATAACCAGCTTTAATATGCACTATGCATTTAATGCATGTGCCAAATGTAAAGTTAACCTACTGTCAGTTTTCTAATGTGGACTCAGTGACATTTGTAAACATATTCCATAAAAATGTCTAAAATTCTGAGATATGTTCATGTAATATCCCTGAACATCCAGAAAGTTCTTTCTGAAATTTGTGTGAGGAATATAGTTCCAGAGCTTAATACTGTCACACGAGATCAGTTAGTCGCACATATTCCTTATGGGGTTCAGTCTGTTTAAGTATAGCTTGTATTACAGTGACCCATATTTTACACACACAGCATATAGTACTTGCTAAACCAAAAAAAAGAAGGTTATTAAAATTCTATTACAGATATCTAAAGGAAAATGTCTTTGCTCTGTTCATCCACAACCCCAATGGAGTAATCTCATCAAATCCAGGAATTACATATTGTGACAAGTGTTTTATGTTAAATCTTTCTCAAGTACTTTAAAAATTTGTTATACCAAAAAAGCTGCCTTTTTTTTAAGTACTTTCTACCATTTAACACAAAATTCAGGTGCAAGAATTTTAAACAAAAATTAACTAAAGAGCTTTATTGACATCACAGTACATTCAATAGTAATTTTAAGAACATTACAGCTGAAAGAGAATGGCCTGTTTTATAGTCTTAATAAGCACTACCGTTCTTGAAAAAATGTAATACAAAGAAATCCTATTAGGTATTTAATTCTGAGCAGCATTTGGAAAAAATACACCTATGTACAGATAAAAAAAGGATTCTGGTTTCACCTACATAGCCACAATGTGCCTCTATAATGAGACAAGCCTTTTATAACTCATGGAATTTTTAAACATCATAGCACTGGTGCCATAAATTCCTCAGCGTTTACGACGAAGAGGAGTTGTTGATCTGAAAAATAAAGGAAAAGGGGGAAAAAGTTAATTGGAAAAAATAAAAGACCCCCAAACCCACACACACTTTAGGCTTAGTAATTAATAGTTTTAAAAGATTTTCCAAAGTTACTTTTGTCCAAGACAAAAAGTTTAATAAATACCATACTTTATTTAAAAAGTTCATATGCTGAACACATGAAGACGAATATAAAAAAAATTTTAAAAGTCAGACAAAATACTTAAAAAGTATACTACCTTGATCGTGACTTAGACTTGTGTTTGCGGCTTGCCTTCTTACCAGACCTTTGAGATTTCTCCATGGAGCATGACCGAATATGCTTTGATTTCTTAGCCTTCTTTTCTTTACTGCTTCCTGGTGATTCAGAACTACTTCTCCCACTAGATTCAGAGCCTGACCGCTTTTTGCTATCTTTGGTAGTAATTTTTTTGCTTTCTTGTCTGGAATCCTGTCTTATTATTTTCACACATATTGAATCACGAGAGAAAGTTCTTTCACTGTCTCTTTTTCTCTTCAATCTACTGTCGTCATGATTGCCAGCCTTACTTTCTTTTTCCTCTTTTTTGGGCTTATCTTTTCTTTTTTCCTGATCTCTCTCCCTTTCTCTGTTCTTTTTTCTGTCTTTATCTACACCTCCGCCCTGCTCCTTCTTCCTGTCTTGATCTTTACCCTCACTTTTATGTTTGTGCCTATTTCCAGTTGGGCTTCTACGCTGGTCTTCAGCTTTACGTCTGTCCCTGCTTCTGCTGCGGCTTGCACGGTTGGCTCGCCGGTCTCTTGAGCGGCTACCACTTCTACGTCTATCCCAGCTTTTCTCTCTCGAAGGACTCCGGTTTCTCCGCCTCTCCCCTCTTTCAGCACTGTGATTTCTACTAGATCTTCTCCTTTCCCTTATTTTCTCTCTGCTCCTACTCCTCTCTCTCCTATTTCTGTGGGAGTAACTCCTGCTTCTGCTGCGCCTAACCTTATGTGACGGTGTCCTACTGCGACTGTGTCTCTTCTTCCTTTTAGGAGAGGAAGAACGTGAAGAGCTGCGACTGCTACCTGAGCTAGAGCTATAGGATGAACTAGATACTGTGCTGCTACTGCTGCTGCTCCTACTATTGCTGCTAGTGCTACCACTGCTGGAGCTTCTGGACCCACTCCTTCCTGTCCTGTCTTTACCCTCTTTCTTGATTTCTACATCAGGCGTGATTGCATTTGGAGATCTTTTCTTTTCATGAACCATATCTGCTTCAATTTCTTTTGCCTCCTGTGATGCTGAGTTACTATTTTGTTCTTTGTTGATAAATTCACTCATCTCTTTTGAAATTTTTTCATTTTGTAGCTTCTCTTCTGAAAAAAAAAAGGTACACAGAAGAAAAAAAGGAATCAATTTGGAGCAATATGTCAATAATTTCCATACTGTTACTTTGACAAAACCAAATTTCCAAGCACCTCTCTTCATAGTTATAATTAAAACACTGTCCACCACCACACCAAACTGCTCATTTTCTTTCCTTGTAATTCTAGAAAAGTTGTCCTCCTGGTTTAGAAAAAGAGTACAGCCCACACATTTTTAGAAGTCCTTGATGTTATTTCATGTTTCAGTGGTTTAAGATGAAGTTCTCAAATGAATATCCTGGAACACCATAACTCCTGAATTCATCTACACACATAGACTTTTTCCTTCTGTAACCTTACTGTACACCTGATTCTCTCCTTCTCCATCCTACAACATCTCTCTAGCAGAACTGATGCTTCCTGCCTTCATTCCAGCCATGTTCATCTGGGTTTAGCTGGTCTGACAAAGCTGTATTTCCTACACATGGGTGGCCTCTCCAAGTCAGAACAATGTTGGCTGTACCACTATACTTTGTAGACCTTGGTACCCAAAAGAGTCTTAGGAGGAGTACCTTCTGCTGTAGTGACATACTGGGTTGTTGAAATAAAATATAGGGCTTATGGTGTTTTTCAAGGATAATTTTGAATAAATCCTAAATGCTATCTAGTATGAACAACAACAGTTTTCCTTGTGGGTTTTATAGCAAATGAATTCCAAGGAAGGGAGGAATAGCATTAAAAAAGGAGACTTGTAGATAATTCTTTGCTTAAGACTCAGCTCAAAAGTTAAGACCACAGCATGTAATACAGGTACATGGTGAAGCTCGCACAAAGTGAAAAGTTAACGTCAGCTGAGATTAGATGTAAGTTTGGCAGTCAGAAAATATGATAAATGTGGTGAGGTGACAACAGATGAAATAAAAATACATTTCTTGAAAGTAACATAATGAGTATCAGGCCATGATTTCAGACCCTCAGAGCATTTTCCAGAGGTTTCCAAAATTTAAAAAAACTATTTCTATTCAAACTAGGATCCTTTGCATCACTGGCCAAGTTTATCTCCCCTTCCCATTTTAAACTGAACCCAGAAAAAAAATAAGTGACATACAACATTTTTAGCCAAAACACGGCCTTTTGATGTGGGCCATGAGTTGCTGAATTAATTTAGGGGACAAAATTGCATCCAGAAACACACAGTGATTCAAATGGCAGCTGATGGTCAAATCTAACCCAGAAAACATTTCCATCTGGTCCCCAAGTTATTAGGCAATACAGGCAAAAGCCAGTCTATGTTAGATGTTATATAGTATATTAGAAATCTCCTGCCTTTCCAAAACACTGCTACAAATGACTCTGCATTTAGTATTCTTCCGTATTTTGGATGTATAGAATCAGCTGCTTTACTCTAGATTTCTATTTCTGCAAGTAGTTCCATAGAGATGTTTCCACACTGGCATCTGGCTTCATGCACTGGGAAGACAGAGGTCATAAGCTACCACTGGGTCGCTCTCCATATGACTATCCTTTTACGTATACATCTTAAAACACTCAGAGAAAAACACGAATATTAAGGAAACCAAAAGTTTAGTTAATTCAGCTTTTCATTAACAGCAGCATCTGTTTTATTTCCAGGCCTTTACAATGAAAAGTAAAAGGAGGAAATCATCAGTCTTAAAGCGCTAATCATAATAGCACTTTCTCCTCTAGCCTATGAACTTGGTTTATGACTTGTTAACATTGCATTCACCTGTTGATCTAGACTGCTCTTCAGCACTGCAAGGTGACTTTTGACCTACGTTATTAGTACAAAAGAACAAAAGAACAAACCTTACATTGTATGGAAAGGCAAAAGTAAATCACAGATTGTTATTCTTGTTTTTTTGGGGTTTTTTTTTGGTTTGTTTTTAAATCAAGGCTACCACCTTCTTCATAGGTTGTGTCAGCTGACTGAGTTCAGTAATTTTTCTCTGTTATTAGGTTAAAACCCAGTTATGAAGATGCAGAATATGAAAAAAACGTCAACTACGACAGAGGTCAATGAGTTCAAAGAAACTGCAGGTCCCACTACACGTTCTGAAAGACACGCTGTCTGAGATTAGCAGAACAGCAAGTTTTTCGGATGATGTGAAATGTGCTTCATCTACTAAAAAAGAGTATTATAAAGAGTATTCAACCTTAAGGAATCAAGTTTATATAAACTGCAGTCTGGTGCAGAAAGGTGAAATTTATCCCCTAGGCACAACTGAGACACTAATAACTTTTAAAAATACATTATACACACGTGCATTTTTATAAAGTGATATGATTGTTTATACAATATCTGTACAGTACAATATTTAGAGCATACATATAGGCACCATGTCTCCCCTTATGCACTGAAGTGGAAAAATTTATGGAAAACGCTACATGCATTTTTTTCTTTTCAACAAGAAAGAAGCAAACCCCATTTCGATCAAGTAGCTTGAACACCTCTTTTGTCAAAATAGTTAATAAAAAATAAATAAATAACATTACTTATACATTTGGCATAAAATGCATTTTCTCTCCCATCAATTTACATATACTGTAGCAAACTCCATATACAGCAGCACAGTAAGAAGACACTATATGGTTTACCTTCTAGCTGTTTTTCTAGTAGTAGTTGCTGTTCTCTCTCTTTTCTCCAAAACGCTTCTTGTTTTTGCCTGATTCTGTGTCGTAATTCCTCATCATCAGTATCAGATGATTCAGAGCCTCTGTCACTCCTCTCATCTTCACTGTCTCCTGATCCATAACCACCCAGTCCACCTGCGTGCATAAAGCCCAGTCTATCACGAGGAAAGGTTAAGCTTTGTTCTTAATATTTCTGTGAGGCAAAGAGGAGAGTAACATTCCCTTCCTTCACTTCCTCTTCTCTGAAGAAGTCACTTTATTCTGGTAAGTGCCAATGTTGTTTGACTGGTGTGTTCAAGGCTCCCATATCTGCATTGATGCTCACTGTCTGGTTCTACTCCTTCGGGAACAGCTTGTCTATTTTCGGCAAGCAACCACTGTGATCACGGTACTTTTTTCCATTGTATGGAAGGGCCAAAAAGCTCCCTGTGGAGACTGTAATAGTGCCTGCCTCTGCATCAGCAACCGGACAGAAAATGCCTGGGATCTTTCCCAGAAGACATCTCTGAAATGACTTCAGCCGCCTCCGTAGTCCAGGCTACAGAAATTCTGAATGCCATATCAGTTTTTCTATACTGATTTAGAAAACACTGCACTTTGACAGGTATGGAGATGGAACAGAAACAGGCTTTCTTCTCCCCCAGAGATTAATAACTACTGGACTGATAAGAAGGATAAAGTCAATTTAAACATCTGACACAGAGATATTTTATTTTCTTTCAGTCTAAGGTTCTTAGAATCTTTATTTAGTTTTGCAATGTGAATACTTGTGATGATAACATTCAATCTAATTCACAAAATTCCATGTAACGAACATATAACTGATCACTAACACTGATGTAGTATGTTTTAGAAGATAAAAATCACGTTGGGAAAGATCTTTTGCAGTTATGTCTCAAGCTGGAATTTCAGTCTATTTTTCCCATGTTGTTTATGCTAATATATGATATGGGAGCCTTTGCGCTTATGTGACTTTTCAATAAAATAATAATTACAATGATTATAATATTTTCATTTATAGACTTTTACATTACTCTTCTATCAACTTTCCCCTCTGCTTTGGATGGATCAAGATAGGAGAAAAATATAAAACTGTATTCCTCTCTTTGAAGACTGCAGTGTGCTTTTGAACCTAGGACACTTCAAAAAGTAAATTTATCTAAAATTTTCACATATTTTCAAAATTAGGGCAAGATTCTCATACACTAACTGCCTAGTCCTTTACTCCAAATACTATCCCACTTACATATCAGTAGGATTACCTGTGGAACAAAAAAAGGTGCTGATAATGATAAAGTTATCAGAAAGTGACCCATACTACTGGGCAATTAAAAGCTAGTTTCAAAATGCAATTTCTAGAAACGCAAGGCAAGAGCAAAACTCCCCCTTTAAGCCCTCTCAAAAATAAGGAGCATACTTACCGAGTCCAGTGAGGGAAGCCAGTGCACTGGACTGTGCCAGCTGTTTTGCAGGAGCTTTGTATCACATCAACAACAGGAACAACATGTTAACACAAATAGCCACGATTTCATAGTCATGAGTCTATGGTATTGTTAAATCTACTACTATTGCTGTTCTTTGGAGGGAGAGAAGAAACATTAAAAACGCATCATCCATTTAAAACCACTTCCAGATTTTCTGACCATGAAGATTTAGAATTTAACTGCAAATTAACAGTGAACAGAAAAAAACCAAATATATACTCATAAATCACTTTCCAAGTTACAGCATCTGCACAGAATTTTCAAATTCAGTAATTACACATTTAGATTAACTGTTATGTTAAAACAATCTGTTATGTAAATACAATACACGTTAATAGTGAAAGCAAATTAATTACTAATTGAGGACTCAAAGTTCATCTCTTTTCACTTCTGAACAGCCTTGAGATAAAGATGATAGTATTAAGAAACAGCTACAGCTCAAGAGCCATTGACACACAGGTACCATTTTAACTGAAATGAATTGTATGAGAAAAATGGAATAACTGAAGTAACTCACAATACACTGCACAGGACAACAGTACATGATTACTGGATTTGAACTCTACCAAGTTGGATGCATTATACTGGAATTGTTCTTGAGGGAGAACTATGGAGGTTAAATGTTCTAGAGACATGCAAATATAGAATATTCGCAGAAGAAACTAAAAAGGAAAAAAACAAACAAACAAACAAAAATCCAAAGGCCGGCATACCTTTAGTTGCTTTACGGTGAACATCTTTGGCCACATAATAGATTTCTTCATTTGTGACATCTAAGAGAATCTCTGTCAGCAGCATTTTTGTCAGCATCATCTGAACAAAATGGTATATGCAGTTAAAGGCCAAAACATCTGAATAAATGCTGAATTCGAATTATATGCATAGGACTTCACTTCTTTTGATAGGTATGAAAGTAGTCTCCTGCACATTTTATTTAATGACTTCTTTCAACAGGCATGATTAAAAAATCTGAGACTGAAACTGTTTAAATGTGACCTGATTTCAAAACTTCCAGGTTTGTATTTTGACTTCAAACTGTATCTGCATGTGTTGCACAGAGCTATCCAGGGCACTGATCCTAATGTCAAAGATGATATAACAAATAAATATGTAAACCAGAAATGTACTTAAGACTGATCCCAATTATTCTTTCAAAAAATAAGGAGCACATTTCTCTGGTATGCTGCCTGGAAAAATCATCAGAGGTTACTTACATGGAATTTTATTATTACATATTTACTACAAAAACTGAAATGGTGGTAGCTCTTTCTCCAAGATGTTCAGTCTGGCCACATGCTTTTACAAAAATATATTCATCAAACTTATTAAAATTCAGGACCTTAATTAACAAGGTTTCAATTGTACAATTAGCATTCAACTGTGATTTCAAAGTATGAAGGTTATGCACACAAAGTGAAACTGTTGCTGGTCTAGGAGTTTGGGTTCTATCTCTTTCTTGCAAGAATTCATTTCTTACATTCCCTTTCACAGGAACTGAGGCTGAAGCATGGATTTGAGATGAGTGCACTTAATATCTCAAGTTTTCAGAAATTTGACAAGTGAAGCAAAACCACAGAATAAATAACAATCATGTTAAAAGTTACAGTCATTATATTCTTTCACTATTGTGCTAAAGATGAGTTATATAACCTATATCCTTGATACCACAAGACAGACAGCATGTGAAGAGACATGCAAATATCTGTACGACGTGCACTGTATCTTGTCTGACAATATCAGGCATAGAAAAAGTGGTTTACTTTGATATACACAAATAATATGAGCAAATAGACAAAAACACTTAGTGAGAACTATATTATTAATACCATTTGATACTCCTTTTCTTCTTCTGTCATTTCTGGTTCACTTTGCTCCTCTTGAGGAGCTGGGGATGGACTCCTGCTGCTTTTCCCAACACTTACAGCTTCTGTGTTTTCAGCATCTTCATCTTCCTCATCACTGTCCTACAAGAACAGCATCATACATTTCAGGAAAAACACAGATGTCAAGCTCCTTGTTTTCTATTTGTAATAGTCAGCTTGGTTTATTTTGTACTGAAATCTGTATTATAGTTATCATTAAACTCTTTATTTTCTCCTTTCCTAAGAAATATACAGGTACCTCTACCCACACAAGCCAAGAAAACATATAGCTGTCAGTTCACTGCCAGACATGTACTCAGCACTACAAACAAGATGCTGAAGTGAAGGCAATGCAAGGTCCCCTGAATGGGCTCAGTTTAGCAAATACAGGTATATGAATTTTTTCAGCTGCTGACTTCGAATTCAGACTTTCAAAGACTCTGTATGTTACGAAAGAAAAAAAAAACAACAAAAGAGGCCAATTTCACCATTGTTTTTTTGCTACTAATATTCTACTTCTCAGACATTAAAAACTTCAAAATACCAAGTAATTATCAACAAAGTAGCGGCATAACCTTACTTCAAGCAACAAAACCAAAGAGGTAATCAGGAATACCCAGTCCCTCCTTTGAAGAGACCAAAAAGTTGATACCTTTCAGGAAATACAAACCTGAGCAAAAAGCAAACACTTCTACTTACAAATTTACTTTTCTGAGGTAACCGTGGGCCATCCCCTTCTTCAGCCTCCTCGTTTTCCTTTTTCTCTTTTTTAGACATCTGTGAACGTTGCTGCTCCATTCTCTCTTTTTCCAATTTTTTCTGTTTTTCTCTTTCCATCTTTTCCAGGCCCTCTCGAATCCAGGCAGGCAGAGTTCTACGCTTCACAGCATCTAAATAAGCAAGGTTTACAATTATGCAAGATGAAAAAACCTTCCCCCCCAAAAAAGAACAAAAAAATTCTGCAAAACAAAGAAGCAACCCCTCCACCCCCATTCAAACAAGTTACACATCTTATTGTGGGTAAAAAACCATTTACAATGGCTTTTTCTTTCCCTGCTCTTTTACTTTCCATTAAAAGATGAAAAGTCTTCAAATTTTGCAATTCTTTCTAAAATACAGCTTTTACATTTTTTCATTAAGGAGTAGGTAACATGTACCAATCTGTGGAGGCTCCTGCTTCACAGGCATCGCAATGGGTGAACGCTGCCGATCTCTGAATGAGGGTCTTTCCCTTCGATTTTGAGTAGGTGCAGGAGGTGCTGGAGGACCTGGTGGCCCTGGTGGTCCTGGCTGCCAATAAGGTGGATGAAATCCACCTTGAGGTGGACCAAAAGCAGCCCCATGCTGAAAGAGTAATGCAGTTTATTTTTCTTCACATGGTAACACTAAATGCAGTATGTGAGCAAGTCGGTCTACAAAAATCCATGCAAGTAGGAATCCACAATTTCTAGGCTACTGAGATCTCAATCTCTTTTACTGTGATCCCCACAAAACAAGTTTCCTTTAAATATTTAATGAGTAAACTTAGATTGAAGCAGGGATCCTAACGAAGCTGAAAGGGCTTCACCCAATCTCGTTTTATACTGTGCTAAACATTAAGCCTATAATCACCATCTATCTCCATTAGTTCCCTGCCAGCTTAGCATCAGAGCATGCAGTTAAATGAAGAGCATACAAAACTAAGATTTAAAAGTCTAGCTATGTTAGCAGTCCTTCTGTTTAGCTACAACATGAGGACAAAAATTTAAAGTTCAACCTTTTATTACAAAATAATTTTGCACTGTGCATTTTCCAGTAATCATTCATGGATCTTATTAGTATGGCTGATTAAAATATTAAATTCAAATCTATGTCATTTTAGTACAGATACTGGGTTCCGGACAACCTGTATACAATCCAAAAGTCTTAAATCTTGAGGCATACAAGAGGAGTTATTTGTTTTAAGATTTGCTGCCCAGAAATGACTTAATGAAACTATTTAAGAGGAGAGTGTTTAGGAAAAAAGTTATAGCATCAAATATTCTACTGACTATTAAAGTCACTAGTGCTAAAGCACTCTCCCACTACCATTTCAGGTCAAGCATCTCTTTTATTCACTGCAAAACAAGCTTTCTGTAGTACTTAGAGAAATTGACTCTTAAGAGTTTGTCCCATAATAGCAAACAAAGAATATTATTATAATAAACGAGTATATTGGAAAATTATTTGTTCAACCTAACAATACTGCTGAACAACAGAATTAAAAAAAAAAATAGCCCAGAAGATAGAAAAACACTTCTGCCCATCTTCCTTTGTGTTTGCTTATGAACAGGACGTAGGTTTTTTTAACAGGTACAGTTTGTCTTTTATATCAAGAGTTTTGAAAGAAAAATACTGAATATAGAGGGAAGATACAAAACTGCTTTGTGTTTAAAGATTTTTGTGCAGTTCCTCCTGCCATTATTAGTGCTGAAACCACCTACAGGTTTATTATGCTATGCAACTTATATGCCAGAATGAAGAAAAACTGGATGTGGGTTTCTTTAGAAATACCATTCTTTATTCAAAGAATCACAGTAGATAGATATGGAAAAGATCAATGGATCATCCGGTCTATCTCCCTGCAAATACAGGACTGTTTCCTATGGTACATTATCTAGTGTATTTAAATATATCTTTCTGAACTTTTTTTTTTCCTTCTTCTCCCCGTTTTTTTTTTTTTTTAAACACAAAGCTACATAATGTTAATTTATATACTGGAACACAGCGATTCATTTTAAATTGCAGACAACAGCCATTTCTCATTACTACTATAGAAAAATAAACCCCTTTGGCCTCTGAACAGAACTGCAAACTCTAAAGTCTCTTCTGTAAAGTATTTGGGAAAAATGTATCTTAGCAGATAACAGATTCTGTAGATGTTTGTAGAACTGAAGAATGAAAGTCGCCGCTAGATGATATTAGAGGAACACATCCACGGAAGGGACTCTGCGCGTCTACAATATTAAAGCAACAAATATGTTTCACCTGATAGTCAAACTGGTTCACTGGCCCCATTGCAAAGTTATCGGGAGGTCCCCCAAAGTTGTGATTGTTCTGGTTAAATATATGCCTGTTGTCAGGAGTAAATTCCCCACTGTCCTGACTGTTGCTGTCTTCAGATGGAGGAACAATTTCCATTTGACCTGGGGTTGGAGTCATCCACTGCTGGTCTGGAGGTGGGTGAGGGGGTTGGTGAGGCATTCCCCATTCTGGTTAGGATTTAGAATACAATTCAATACCAAGTTAGTATAAAGTACATGAGTCACCAATCACTCAGTGTTCTCGTATTTATCACAAAGTTCCTCACAGCACCACAAATGATAAAGTTCAAAAGAATCATCCATCTACAGACTGCCTCGATAATTTCTTCAACTAAATGAAGGAAATACAAACAGCTGTAGCTGAACTACAACATGCAGTGGGGGCACAGAATTGGACAGATGTAGACATGCTGTAAACTTGGTTTTGTAAATTTTTAGTGACAGTGAGTTCACCACAGGATTTACACATTGTTTCAACTGTTAAAAAACTGCTCCTATTTCTCTACTTCAACTTTCAAAGCAATGACCTGTTTTATTCTTTTGCATAACAGACTTGAAACACCTGCTATGGAGAGCAAATGGTTTTGTGAGCAGCACAACCACTGAAACCTGCATTCCAAAGTCTTGTGTCCTGATAATGGATGATTCCTTGGACTGTCCAATACCTAGCAGAGGTTCTAGCATAAGCTATAGTCATAAGCCCTCAAACACATGTTACAACTGGGTAACAGAATGCAAAGGGTCAAAGGAATGAATAAATAGCCCATGTGGCCATGATTTTTTGGCTGATTTCCTCAGAAGACAAAACTTATGTCTGCTGTACAGATACTTATAGACAGAGCTACCTTGTAATTTTCCCCAGTAACAGAATTAATATCTAGTCTCTCAGGTTAATTTCCACCTTCCATTCAGTTTTTTAGTCCATTTTTCTAATTTTCAGTGTGCTTCCCATCTGCATCATAATGGGATCCATAACTGTAGCAACTGAAAAGTGTTAGCATAGTTTTTCTACTTGCTAGGTTTTTTATTGCTAGTTCAAACTGACTTGAAAGCTTTCAAGTAGCATACAACACATGCTGTTTGCACTTGTGGATTGTGAATCCCTTCAAAATCAACTGCCTGCCAGTTAGGTTTTCAGATTGCCATTTTAGCTTTTTATTAGTAGTGGGCAAAGGACTTTTGGATCCAAAAAGAAACTTGGAAGGATACAGAGGGAAGATGAAACTTTGTAGAAACAGAGTAAATATACAAGAGAACTTTGGCTAACCATCCAGTTTTGTGTGCTGTGACTACTTTTATATATTAAGAATAACATTGCTTAAACTAAGGAAAAGCTGAGTAACACAGAAGAAGAATACGATCCAGTGAAATAAATATATAAAGAAATTCACACCATCTTTCTGCAACATTCATATCCCTACAACAGAGATACAATAAACATATTACTGAGTTGTGTTATCAGACCCTTCTGTCTGTACTGTTACCCATTTTGTAGAACACCTGAGTGGAAAGCAGCAGCTGTGATACTTACTAATTAGTCAACTGGTAGTTTTGCATCTTAAAACCTGAGGGACAGGGCATATTCACACCCAAAAATGTGACAAGAATAAAATGTCATTACATGAAAAAAAGGAATGAACAAGAGGGAAAACAAACCTGGTTGCCACATTCTGTTGAAGTTGGGATCCCCCTGAAAATTATTATGGTTGTTTGGACCAGACTCTATTCCTGAAATATCCTGTCCGTTTGGCATCATTCCTTGTTGTTCCACTACATTCTGTTGCCCTGAGGCTTCTCGTTGAGCAATCCATGCTTGAGCTAATGCAGCCCAGTCAATTTGGCCTAAAATAAACAGAGGAAATTAAAAAGGTTACAATTCAGAGTAACAGTTTAACACAGTTTAACACCATTTCTTAATTACATGTCTCATTGCTCAAGAGAAATGGGAAACGTTTACCTTCAGCAAGTACTGTGAGCAGCATTAAAACTTATTCACAGTGTACAGTAAAAGAAACAAAGCAAATGTCAGTGTACACACTTGCTGAAGTAGAGTTTCTCTGTACATGTTCAAAATGCCATAAGGCACATTATTTTTAGGTTCACATTAGCACTGAATGGGTGGTAGTGATGCACTTTTTTTCATAAGTGAGCTAATTTTGACATCAGAAATAAATATACATAGCCTTAAATTCTAAATTAATGACGACTCGAGTGCAAGAAAGGTACACAGTACCAAAACAATTTTTCAATGTATATTCTTTGTATAACCCTTGCTATATTATGTTACAGTTCTCTCCCCCATTTTTTTCTTTACTGCCATTCCTACCAGTAAATGAATAAACTGCACTCTCAAATGAGAACACTAGTGTGTCTTCCTACTCATTGTCAAGTCAAGAAAATGCTCTGGTGAATTTAACAGAAATTAAAGTAACAGTAAAACCAGTGTGCCCTCATCCCTCTGCCCTAGTATTAAATACACACGTCCACGCTCTTTATCCCTTTCTCTGTTTCTCTTGATATTTTGAATTGTTGTCATCTCATTCTCAATTTAAGGTATATTATGTTCTATTGTTTAAAATATTTGGCGTTTTTGGTGGGGAAAAAAAAAATCCAAACAAGAGATCACGATTATCACTGCTGTAACCTAAACCAAACATCATACTAATCTTCCAATGAGAGTTTTTCTGTATATATATATCTGCATTAGCACTTCTGCCACACAGATACCAAATAGAAAATCAGATTTTCTCAAATAAATGATTCAGCTTGGCCAAACAACTGACAGGGATATAGATTCTGTAAAAGTAAGTGAAGTCTAAATGTTGATCTGTATGACTGGTAAAATGTTGATAATTTGTCTAGGATAATCAGGCTGCTTGCCTCTATTTTGCATATTATATATTAATGGTGAGAAACCATTTGGACTCAACGTATGTTTATTTTTTCTAGTTCTGAAAAGCATCATAAATGTATTGTCTTGAGAGCAGCTACAAAAGGGCAACTGTGAGTCATGCTCTGTAACAAAGATTCAAGAACCCAAATGACAACAGATTAGAAAAAGTAATCCACAAAGCTTTCTATATACTTACTTGGATCTTGCTGGTGCTGAAATGACTGCATCCACTGCTGTTGGTTCAAAGGCCATTGCTGCCAAGGTTGTCCACCTTGATCCCACATCTTTTAAGTCTTTATATAGTCTATATTTCAACTAAAAATAATAGTTGTATGTTTAAATAGATGCCCATGAAATAGCACATAACTGAAACTTACATAACTGCAGATATAGTTAAGCCTTGCAAAGCAAGCTGAAGCAATGCTGGCTTAATATTTTAAGCTGGAGGAAATGGTTCATCCTTTAGAGTAATATCTGAAAATATTACTGTAAGATTTCAGAAGCCTAGTATGCTTTTCCTGTATTTTTGCAACGAACTTGACTACAAAATGATGCTCAAAGAGAGATATGACAAGTTTATAAGACAAGAACTCATCTGACAATAAATGCAATTTAAAGCAAGTCAAAATATGAAAGGCATCACTTGATATCTTTGCCTGCTTCTTAGGGAAAAGAGGTATATTTTTCTATACAAGTGTCATGCAAGGCTGTTAAGCAAGACAGAAGTCACCAAATGGTAAAACACATTGTTAATGACTGCACTGGAGAACTGCACAGGTACAAGATGGTGTCGACATGCATTTTATGCATTGTACAGGCTCATTATAGTTTCTAAATAATATATTCCTTCAAATCTGAGAAAGAAAAATAAATGTGATGGCACAATTACCACATGGTCCCCTAAAATCACAAGAAACAATTTTTGCCGTGCTGTATACCCTCACTGAGCAGGCAGCAGCAGCCCTAGGTCCAGACAGCAAAGCTCCACAACCTGCTATAAGTGGTCCTCCAGGACCAGCTTTGCAAGAATTTTCTAAGGCACAGCAGTCCAGGTAGGTGTGTCTGTAATGGCATTCCAGTTCCTTCCAGTTATTCATACCTCCAGTGCACATCTGACACACGAAGGACCTGAGAGCGGCCACCTACGTTGCTCCAAACAACTTTTCTGAAGGCAAAGACTGAGTACAGTTCTGGGAACACTTCTCTCCATAAGCTGTTCCCAAAACCCAGTATGGGTAGGAACACACACTGAGTGTGTCTCCCTCTGTCCTACCTAGTCTGTTAAGAACTTCTCAACAGGCTTCCCACTCAATAAATACATCCTCCTGGAATTTAACATACAATCCTTGAGTACATGCTATTAAAACATCAACCATGTAGGTTGTTTCAAATGCTCCAAACTTAAAAGAAAGACAAAAATTCATTCCCTGAGGTCACAGGAGCAGCAAACAAGACCTAGTCGTGGCTCACAGCCAAGTGTGATACAGAATAGATGAATAAAGCCTGTCTGCTTCAGAGCAAACCAGTTCAGAGCAGCCAGAGCCACTTGGGTGGTCAGCCAGGAACACAAGCCCAGCCGCTCCTGCGGAGCAGGACACATGCAGGCCCCCAGACAGAGCCTGCTTTCGGCAGGCAGAGAAAGCAATTACAGTGGATCTTGCCTGCAAAAGCATCTTGTGCTTAATGCTTATCTACTCACACGAGTAAATGCATGACTGCATAGGAAGAGAGCGTCACTAGACAGAAGTGCACAACACAAAGAGCTGTACGTAACGTCGGGGGCCATGCAGAGGGGAACGCAATCTCGTACTTTGCGTACTTCTGCCGAAGTAAATCTTTTATTTTAAAAAACTGTAGATCACCTTTAAGACCACTTATTTTCAACAGTGTACAAAAATTACACATGCATGGCTCTGAAAAATTCAGCTACAAATGCCTTTTTTGCAGGAGCTTTAAAGAAGACCAATCCAACTTTGGCCATGGGAGAGCACTGGGCAAAACCTACTTTATTATTTTCCTTATCTTTTCCTGACAAATAAAGTATGGTGGATTTTTCCAATTTTAGTTATATTTTATGATATTCAAACCTTTAATAAGTGAAGACCCTGTCCTTTCTTTTGTCTCTCTCTCTTTTTTTTTTTCTTTTTTTTTTTTTTTAAATTTTGATCTGTACCTAGGAAATTAACTTTCTTACACAGCAGTTGAGTGTTATGGTAGCTGCTAATGCACTTAATGCAACATTTAATCTGGCCTTGTCACAACTAGCTCTCTGGATATTCATATATACATATTTCATATATATGAAGAAGTAACCTCACATACTATTTTCACCCTAACATAACAAGAAGGTAAGTAACTGTTTCTATCTCCCCTCAGTTCATCTTTCCATCCAGAATACAAATTCTTTCAATTGTCAAAATAAACTCGTTTACATCTTAAATTTTAAACAACTGGCATTCAAGACTACCACTGCACTGCACAGCCTCATGGAGCTGCTCTCTTTGTTTCTAGCTGTTAAAACACAAGAGCAATAATAAAAATGTATTTCAGTAATTCTGGTAGCACTTTCTTACTTCCATACATGGTATGTTGCAACAAGTTTGTGGAATTACACTAAAATAAACTCAGCAAAGGGTTTAAATTGTTTCACTAATAATGTAAGAGACAGCTTTGCATATAACTGAATGCAACAAAACCTTTTTTAAACAGTTAAATATCAATTTCTCTTATGAAAGTGTAACAATATTACAAGCACCTCTACAAATTCAACTGAACTGGAACCTCCTACACCCAGATTTACTTGATAGGATCAGATGAGATTTATTTTTACTGAACTGGCTCTACCTCTGTCCTAAAATCTTAGGCATTCTGGATTATTTTTTTAACGTGTTCTAACTAACACAATTACGTATCTGTTTCTCCACTGAAATGGATGCTTAGTATTCTGATCTTTGTTTCTTTATTCTCAGGCCTTGATACTCACTATGAACAAACTGAAGTACCAGGTCAGATCATTAAGAAGGTCCAAGGTAACAAATGCCTCCACATCTCAGTATAACCTGTGTTCAAGACAACAACTGCCTTATTATTTTAAAAGGTATTCAAATAAATTTTGTGGGGGAGATAAATTACACTGCAGCTGCATCAACTGGCATCTGAAATGGTGACTAAGAGACACAGAGGACAGTGACCTTCTAAAGCAGCAGCATTCATTCCCCTCCTGGCTTCCCTGTCAGTAAGTTACCATGCCCTAGGACACTGAGGCCAAGTCCACACTCCCAAGGGAAGTGGTGCTGTAGGACCCCACCATCTCCCCATTACAGAACAGCACTGACCCCAGGCTACCCAGCACTGCCTTGGGCTGCTCCCAAGCACATTTCAGGTGTCAGCACGGACCTGAGACCCAGCGGGCACTTAATACAAGTCCACTCTGGTTGGAAGATCAGAGGCTTTCACTCAGTGCCAGCTGGCTTCAGGGTCAGACTGAAAACACAGTTGGGTTGGAGCTGTTAGCACACATAGCTGCTTCTCCACAGCTCTGCAACATAATATGGCCACCAGTCTTCAACTTTCCCTAGAGAGATTATTTCACCTTAGTACTGCTATTCTGGGGAGAGAAATCAGGTGGGGAAGTGCAAAGCAATAGGTCAAGGCATGGAGCTGGTTTCTATTTTGATGCACAACACTATGACAAGATAGCAACAATAGTATAATACCTTGAAGAACCTCAACATTTGATTAATTCTATTTATGCCACCCAGAGCAGACTGATTTAAAATCAATGCTATTTGAAACTGCTAATTTTAGTTTGTGAACTGTATTTGAAATTTATTGCACTTGTACTTCTACTGTTTTCCTGGGAAAAATGTTGATTTTTCATAGATTGGCAACTATAAGACACGCTGGCTTTCAGGTACACACATTTATTACCAAATTCAATATAAAAGCATTCTTTACTAATCAGAAACACGTACCACACAAATGCTTAAGCAGTGACATCACTTTTTTTATGCAACTATACATGCACAAGCCCTTTTCCAAATATCATGTGAAAACTGGCGAAAAAGTATTTCTGATTTTCTGATGAGTTGTTTATTTCAACTCATCTTGTTTACTGAGCAATGTGTTTTTACAGAAACAGGAACTGGACATGGAAGGAATAAAATTAACAAATTAAAATGTTTATAAAACTAACCTTAACATACACAGGCTAAAAGAGAAGACCTCGTGTATCCAAATATTTGAGTATTGAAGACTAGATGATGTATTTCAGAATGCACTGCTCAGAGCCAGTGAACAGAAGAGGTTTGTTCTAAGGCCTCTGTCTATGTGGTGACCTGGAACAACAGGACACCATCATTTTCTGAGAAACAGACTTCCCTGCTTTTTTGTTTTCCACTTGTTTTCCTGCATTTTTTCCAAGTTTTTCATCAACTGGTATAATGTAAACATGAAAAAGGTACTTGATATAAATTTTTTCTACTTACTACACAGAGGCTATAGTCATTTAAAGATGGTTTATCACCTTCAAAAATTGTTTTGCTGAGCACTGTAGTGTTTAATGGGTTCATCTGCTTTTAAGTTTCAGAGGCAAAAAGGCCCCTGGCTTTAGCTTTTCTTTTTCAGTTATGTTCTAAAAAAGTGCTTAGGCTATTTGATGTTACTCTTTTTACATAAAAGTACTGTAACTTTGTATTCTGCTTGTGGAACTTACTGAGTATGCAAGAACTTTTCAACAAAATTTCCATATTGTCCCATCATATATCACTGACTGTTTCCTTTGGTGATGCTATTTCAAAGATGTCAAAAATAAAAACAGACCAAGCCAAGTCATACAATAATGAACAAACCAGATGTGAGAGTCAGCAAAACACTTTTGAATCTCAGTGCCATATATTGGAAAGGGCACAAACTCCTTCAAAAAGAACTCACAAAACAGAATGAAGAAAATGGAGCTTGATCTCAGTAATTCTAAAACTACTGCAAGGGATTCACCCCCAGCACTGAAGCAGGGAAAGACGAAACAAACCCAAAATCAACAAACAATGCCTCTTTCCCAAGAGATCAGTAACTTGAAGGCTTGAAACAGCTGAAACCTCTTGAACTAATGTATGTGACAAGAAACAAACATTATTTTCCTGAGACACAAGTAGTAATTAACAATGGAGAAAAGAGAATCAGTGTCCTCTTTTACCTAATTAAAATCTGCATTACCAAAATTAACTCAGGTTGTTGTCACATGAATTGAAAACAAGTTTTAATTCCTTATACAGTTCCCAAATCAGCATCACCTGAAAGAAAGAGGCTTCACCTAACACAATGGACAGCCCTAAGCCTATTCCACACAAGGCCATATACACAGCAGAGCATCCAAATCGCAGTAAAAGGCTTTATGTTCCACTGAAAGGGGGTGGGGGGAGGGGAAGATTAATACTGGCTAAAATCTACTCAATTCAGTCATTAGCAAGACACTGACAGAAGGGTACATCAACAGAAGTCAATAGGACTCACTGATTCTGTCATCATTACTGCACACAACAGGTTTGAAAAGCAAAGGAGTTCAAAGAATGGACCCATTTCACAGGTACCTAATTACAAAGGAAAATGCAGCTACTACCCTCCTTCATGATGATGGGTTAAAGTTTTTTTACTTAGCTGTTCTACCCTCCAATTCAACTGGACTTAGCCTTTTTTTTGCTTTCTCTCTCTCTCTAGCAAACACAAACAAACAAAAGAACATTTATTGGTGCTTCAAGAGCTGTTCCCTGAGGAACAGGAACCTGAATCTATTAAAAATTTGTTTACCAATGAAGAAACAGAAGCCAATTCAGGATTCTTTTTGTTTTGTACAGAAACACAATCACATGAGCAAAACACCTCATCAACTCGCATCTAATTTCAGTTACATGTACTAATTTATTACGAAAAGTTCATGTGATATCTCAAAATTTTGCTGGAGTTTTTATGAGCAAACATTCTGAAATAGGTTCTTTTGCATGTTGCTTATTTAAAAATAAAATTTAAAAAAATCCAAACACAAAAAACAACAACTCTCCTATTCAAAGGCTGTACCAGGATCTGCTGAAGTTTTATTAAAGCATATTACCAGTATAAAAAGTGCTATCCTTGAGAGGATTGCTGGGGAATGCTCCCCTGCTGACAATAAAAGCCGAGATAGCAACACAGATAGGACTTACCTTGATCTCCAGCAACTTCTGAGAGCCAACAGCACTCAGAAAAAAATTTAAACTTGTTGTCAAACTTTCTACTACAGTATTGAACTTTACTTTTTGTTGGGTAAAGAAAGAGAAAGAACAGATATTTAAAAAGGCACCTTTCCACTCCTCTCCTTGATCATGACTTCAGCTCAGCTACAGATTACGTCTCAGTGTTGACTTGTTGTCTTTGGGAAAAAAGGCATCTCCTACAACCTATTCATTTGTTTCCATAAGGTATTTTCCAACACAGTTGTATGGTATGTCCAGACACACCACACACTCAAAAGGATACCATTAGAAGGTACTTACCAGTAAATACAGTTTTAAGTGATAATTCACAAGCCCACCTTTAACTCTGGGAGACTCCCCCCAGCACTTCCCACCAAACACAGTTATCTTGAAGCAAATTAGATTTTGACACCAATAGGAATTCAACCTGTTAAGAAGAGCATGGTTTCCTGAGAATTTCCCAATGGCACAGTGCTTGGTGAGGGCCCCTGCAGTTCACTGCCCACTGATGTCCAAGATGGGGCCATTTTTAAGACAAGGCCACCAACAGCCCTTGAACACTAACAGATGCACTCAGATTCCTCAAACAACTCTACCTCGGCAGTTTCACAGTGTAAGCTCATAAAATCTGTTATCCAGTCCAACCGTGCTTGTGCAGAGGTAGCTATGCCTCTCAGCAATGGAGAGGAGCAGTCAAGACACTGTCCTGTGAATGACTAAAGCAAAGCCTTCATATCTTCCTTACATGCCTTATGACATTAGCTGCAGCACAGCTGAAAAAGCAAAGACATTTCCCCTGAAAATATAATCAAGATCTTTTTTATCAATTTAATACAGCTAATGGATAATATGAATTGCTCCAATTCATGCAGCTAGTCCAAGACAAGAAGCACAAAGACTTAGGAAGTTAGCTCCACTCCAGAAGGCCATCAGGAAGATAACTAACCATACCTAGCTGCCCAGATGAGGACTTCCTGCAGACACTTCCTTGCTACTTCTAAGAAATTCCCATTACTGTGACAATATGCTTCTCCCTAACATGAATGTTACACAAAATCCAAACTACACAAAAAACCACACACCTCTGCTTCTGCACCAGAGATATGGAGGTTCTGAATGACTTTCCAGGAAATTCACGGAAGTCAAATATCTTAGCAATGCACAACAAGTACTCTTTGGAAGATGAAATAAAATAAGGTATTTGTTAGAAGCTAGAATAACTCAACTCCCAAGAAATCAGGAGGCAGCCTAGAAGTCAGGCTGTCCCTAGGAGGAGAGTGGCATGCACCTTCTGCTGTGTCACAAGCTGGACATTCGGGTTGGGAACTCCTGCATCAGACATCATTTGACAGATCTTCAGCATCTGGCAGTCTGGTTTATTCAGCCCTGTAGACAGGTGGACTAATAACTCTGGAACCTACAGAACCACAGCCAATAATGAAGTGCTTTCTGGGGAGGCTGTTGCATCACCTTTCTGATCACAGGACACATCACTCCTGAAGAGCAGGTCAATATATGACACAAGATTGCCTAACAAGTTTTACTTGTAAACTGAGCTCCAATACATGGCTGCAGAAGTTTTTCTAGTGACTAAAGATCTTGTCTTGCAGGCATTCCAAACAGCCACTGCACTTTAGCAAAGAAGTATCCATTATCTAAATAAACTAAGAAGCTGAAACCGCAGGCCATCCTGCACACTTGGAGAATCCCTACATGGCTAGTCTCGTACCCCAGGGTTTAAAGACAACACACTCCTTTTCAGTACTTCATTCATAGGTCAGATATCCAGGTAAAAAAAAAAAACAAACAAAAAAACCCCCAAACAAGCAGATGTCCTATCTCCTCTAAGATAACCTGCCAGTGCAGACATGACTTTTTGACTATACTTAGGTCTACAGAGTAGTTGAAGGGAAGGACCTCAAGGGACAGGAGTCCTGGTTTGTCATAAACTGCAAGTACTGGTTTGGAAACAAATTAAATAGTCAGTTTCATTAACTAGGTAATCTCCTGGTGTGAGCTTAAGACAACACAAGCAGCAAAGGCACATCAGTCTCTATTTGATGCTCTTTGTAGAATTCCTGGACTGCAGAAGTCATCCACATCACACCTTGAAAAGGATCTCAAAAGCGTCTCATATTCTGTGGACACGGATTTAAAGGAAAATGGAGATGACTCAGAAGCAGAGTTCTTTGGAATCCACAGATCTTTCGTGTGAGCACCTTATTCCAATGTAAGGCCTTTTCCTTTCATTCAAGATAGTTGTTACTGACTCTGTGGAGTTTTAGCACAGTGACTGAGGGCTTATGATGAATTTCCATGGTAAGTTTTGTGGAACTGTTCAGTTGCAAACAGGATAAATCAAACCATAGCTTTACAACACCCGGAGCAAAGGAGTCAATAGAAAAGACAGGAATCAGGCCAGTGCCTCCAAGAGTTCAAGCTCAAGTGTTGTCTGAGGGATGTTTCCCCCTCCCCTTCCTGCCACTACGCTATTGCTTTAAGAGGGTCATGACAGCACAGACATCACCGATGAGGTTGGAAGGACTAACGGATAATACACCAACAGTTCACAAGTTTCTCCCAAACGTGCAACACAGAGCAGCTCATCCATGGTATTATCAATATCTAACCAAGATGGAATCTGAAATCAATATAGGACACATATTGTACAAACTCCAAGAACATCTATCTCCATGTACTCCAAAATGGAAGGAAATGTAAATTCAGCACACCTTCCATGGCTGTGTCACTGGAATAAAGGATACTTTTCTCTAAGAATCTGTACATAACAGGTGTGGCTGAAGAGAGAACTGCAAAGGAAAAGTGGCCTCACATACCAAAAGGAGCACTCCTTCCAAGAAGAAAAATTCAGTGCAGAAAGGGTGTCACAAGAATTACCATCTGGAGGTCTTGACATGGGAGATCCAGGTAATTCAGAACACCTCTGAAGCTCAAAAGATCTGTGAGTGTGGAAAAGCACTGCATCCTATGCACTCAGATAGGGACAAACCCTAGAAGTAACTATACAGGGGCTGCAGAGACACATTCAGAGTCAGAACAAACACATGCCATCACTCATACAAAAACATACCAGCTTCCATTTTATTTGGGAGAATTAATATTTACTACTATATTATACTCAGCTGCTGATTAGAAAATTAAATATTTAGGCCTGAGTTAAGTCTGCAATAAATCAGAAAAAGTTAAAGTAACTGTCTTCCCTGCTACTTTGTTTCACCCATCACACTTTTTTGGCAAAGACTTCTATACATCATCTACCACACCCAAAATTGTTGGGGGTACTTAATGCCCATCTTTTCTCCTCCTGAGGACCAGAAGCTACACCAATGTGCCTGCTGGTATCTGTTACCAAGACATCCAGTCAAAAACAGTGTGAAATTCTGCCAGCCCATTTACAGTTGTGTATCACTAAAATGGTGGAAGTCAACTTCAGTTGCTCCACTGCATTTTTTAACATCAGAACTGTTCCTTCTCAGATTGAAGAACAGAGGCTTTCCAAGTGTGTAACCAAGATCCAAAATACAGAACCAGAAAAAGAATTGATGAAAACAGCTGGTTCAGTATCTATGAAGTTTTCCAGAACCTGGTTCACATGTCAGCACATCTGACTAATATTTACAGTGCTACCAAGATGAAGTAGGCTGAACAAGGGCCAAATTTAAAAAAAAAAAAAAAAAAAGAAATCTTCTTCAGTGAGTCATTCAAGCAGTATAGCTTCCAAGGTCTGTTATTTCAAACTTAAATCCACATATCCACTGAGCTGAAGTCAACTCTTTAAAAGGAACAAAAAGACCAGATACTGGCAAGTCAGGTATCATTTCCTTATTTTTTGTATTTCAAAGACATAAGGACAAATACATGTTTCGATTATCATAAAGCACCAAACCCACTGCTAAAATATTTACTACCATGGAAACATCATAATAACTTCAGTAGTTTAAGTCAAAGATCTATTGGGTGGGGGAAAAAAAAAAAAGAAGTCTTGACCTTATTTTTTTCAGGTATCATCCTGATGCTAGATTTTCAATTAGTCATGTAACACAGCATTATTTTTTTTTCCCCAAAGTGAACTGTTCATCTGCAACTTCCTCCTTGATCAACATGCTCTGCACAAAAAATTTATAGTACCAATAATTAAGCAAGCAAACAAATATTCCTTGCTGGTCATGAGCAGGTATTACCCCCAATGATAAATACAGTTGTCACTTAACGAAGAAGGATCAGCTAGTGATGAAAAATAAGAATGCTAAATAACCCACAGTATTACATGGCACCAACGATCACAACATACCTCAGTCATGAAAAGAAGTGAGACTGGACACTCCTGTCTCCATAGTTCTTTACATAATCCTGCACCTAACTAAAAATCAAACATGGCTATGACTCTACTCTACCATTACAGTTTATAAGTTGAGTTATCCCCCAAAAAACTGCAGAACTGTGCTAAATTTGTGGACTCTTAAACCCTACAACCCCTCTGAGCCCAAAAGAGAAGAAACCACTCTTATAAGAGCAGGAGTTTGCAAGTCCCATGGGACAAGGACAATATGGGAAGTCTTGTAATGACATAATAGCAGAGATGACACAAAGTTTGCTGCTGTAATAGACAATTTAGAACTCAGGAGGCTTGTCTTCTGATTTGTCACTGAATGGTCAGTAATCCCACTTACTTGTCCCCAGACAAATCTGAGGCCCTCAGTTCCTCCTCTGTTCCACAGTCGGGGGAGCTGCAGCATTATCACCCCCACGAGAGGCACCACCTTTAGTGCAGCTTGACCTCAAAATTCGAAAGGGGTTTCTTAGTACAACTACCAATACAGCAGTTTGGCTGGACTGGTATTGTAACCCTGTCTTGGTAAAATTATGTTTGAACACTGTCTGCCTGATGCAGACATGCCTTATGCTTTGAAGACCACCACTCCCCACCTTTGAAAGGTAGCTGACCCTGTGTCTTAAAACAAATCCTTGATGGCAACACTTTCTCACTGTATCCCACATCTTCCAATAAGCGTTGTTTGCTTGAAAAGATTTACAGGTATAAGTTTAAATGAAGAAATTAACAACAACCAAGGTGAATGAATACTCCATAATGTGTTACAGAAACCTGGTAAATTTCAGCTGGAGTAGCATACCCTAGAATCATCCAATGGTGTGGGTTGGAAGGGAATTTCAAAGACAAAGACCATCTCGTCCAACATCTTGCAGGAAACGAAGTTGCTGAAAGCTCTATTCAACCTGATCTGAAAACATTTCCGATCAAGGGGCACATAGCTTCTTTGGAAAACCAGTTCCACTTTCTCACCACTCTTATAGCATAAAATTTCTTCCTTATACCCAGTCTAAAGCTATATTTCAGTTTAAAACTGCTGACCTTTGTCCTGGGCCCTAGTAACAAGTCTTTCCCCGTTTTTCTTATAGGTCCCCTTTAGGTACTGAAAGGCCACAACAAGGTATCCCTGGAGCCTTCACTTCTCCAGGCTGAACAATCCCAATTCTCATCACTTGTCTTCACAGGAGAGGGATTCCAGCCCATTGACCGTTTTGTGGCTCCATCCTTAACTGTAAAACCTAGCACATCCCATCAAACTTCACTTCAACAACTCTGTGGGATTGTCTAAAGAAGTACAGGAAACGTGTGCGGTTAAGTGCTGAAACCAGAAAGTCTTCCAATCCAGTAGTCTTTCTGAAGATCCATTTAAAAACACTCCCTGCATTTGCCAAACTACTGAACCAGGTCCAGGTATCTTAAAATTGCTGCTGCGTGTGAGGATATTGTTAATTTTAGTTCTCTGGAGCCCTCCAGTGGAACGAACTCAGGAACGGCCACGAAACGCATGAAACAGCACAAATATCCTGCAAATACATTTCACCCGCAGGAGCCAAGCTGCTGGCACAGCCAGCTACCGAATCCCGGTGCACATGTTACTTCCCTAACTGGGTTACCGGCTAAACCAAGCGGACACTCTCCCCCCCGCACCCGGCGGCTCCGGCGGCTCCTGCAGCAGGGCCTGGCCGGGTGCGCGCTCCCGGCATCCCAGACTCCCGGAATCCCGATCCCCGCGCGCTCCGCTCCGGCCTCTCCCGGTGCCCCGCGCCGGGGCGGCCCCGGGGCATGCGCAGTGCGGGGGCGGCCCGTGCCCCCCGGGCCGGCGGGGGTGGGGGGTACAGCGCGGGGATCCCGGGTGATCCCGGTGGATCCCGGGGCAGTCCCGAGGGGGTCCCGCCGACGCCCCCCCCGCCGCGCATGCGCAGCGCGCCGCCACCCCCCCCCCCCCAGGGGCGGCGGGGGAGGGCGAGTAGCTCTGGGCTCGTCCCTTCTCGTCCAGGCCGCCGGTTCCTGCTGGCGGTGCCGCCTGTTCCTCACGCCCGGCGAGCGGCTGCCGCCGCTGCGGCGCGCGGCGGCCTCCCGGCTCGGCTTGGAGGAGGAGCGAAGGGGGAAGATCGGGTCAGCGACACTCGCCTGCCCCCCCCGGGAGCGCTGGCGAGTACAGCCCGCCCCGCTACTTACGCTCTCCCCTGCCTCCCACCGCCGGTGCCGCCGCTCCGCGGCCTCGCTGCCCCCGCTCCCGCTCCTCGTCTTCACGGACAAGACAATATGGCGCTCGCTGCCGCGCACCCGGAAGTGAAGCTTGCAACGGTGCTGACCCTCGCCTGCCATACCCTGACGCCTACGCCGCCATCTTTGCTGAGGGCTCGAAGGCGGCCGGGCGGTGCTTCCCCATTCCCTTCCCCCGAAGAGTGCGGCAGCGCCACCATCTTTAGTTCGGGCAGCGCCGGCTGCCGCTGGAGGCTCTCCATGGCAGCCGGGGCGGGGCAGGAAGGCGGGGACGCTCCCGCCTGGAAGCTGCGCGGAGCCAGCGAGATTCTCCTCTCCGGCCGCGCTACGGTGGGGGACACCCGCGGGAAGCTCATCAGCTCCGTGGCCTCCGCAGGTAACTGATAGTCAGAAAGTGTGATCCGTGTTTCCAGTGCGGAGGGTGGAGCGGACACTAAGAGGTACATGAAGCTGGTGTATGAGGATGTAAGTGGTGTAAGCGGACAGACTCAGGGCAAGGATCCTACACCGAAATTCGCAAGTTACTTCAGTGTTGCACGGCTGCAGAGTGTCAGCATGCCAAGTCAGGTCAGTGTTTGTGTATCTGGAGCGTTCGTGGAGCAGGACAATTCTCCTAAGTAGTTTATTCTCAATATCCCGATTAACTTTGAAATTATTGTGAGATCTATCTCGAAATTTTCCTTCTGGTTTAATGTATGAAGATACACCAGAATAACCCGTGGTAAACAGCTCTTTTCCTATGGACACTGGGGGTGATTCCGTAGGCAAGGAGTGAGTGGTTGCGTTCCTGTGAGGGACAGGAATTTTCATTAGCCGGCACATTACTTACCGCTGCGATCATTGCCTTCCCTTTGCTTTAGCGTCAGGGATGTAAATACCTAAAACATCCACAATCTCTCTGGTCATTGCATAAAGTAAACATTAACACTCACACGGAGTAATAGAGTAAGTTACCTTCTATAAATCTATTTAAAAAATCAAAATACTCAAGAAACTTTTGTAATTATTTCCTTGTAAGATTTGCCGTTTCCACTTATTCTACATGTTACTGCTATTTGAAGAGTTCTGGACTTTTCCCTTTTTGTGTCGCAAGGAATGGCAGGATCGAGAAGGCTTTCCACCGACAGGAGTGTTGCAGAGGTCTTAAGTCTGTCCAGTGATGACTGATGCAACAGGGAGCCAAGCTCTAGGTTCCAGCTGGAACCGTGGAGTGGTGCTCATGGACGGGCAAGCTTTCAGCCACTACTGAAACTGGTGATGTGAGGGAGCCCCACTCCCTCGGTCCTGGTCTTACCAGAGAATTACAGAACTCAGTTCTTGTAAAGGGAAAAACTGTCTCTTAATCTGTGCCCTGTGCCACAGATGGCAAGGCAGGGGAAAGAAGCTGGGTAGCCTAAGTATTCAAGGATACGGACTCATCTCTGGGGCGCTCTTCCACGGGCAGTGATGTTGTCATACAAGATGAAAGGAAAAAAATATGTGAACTCAGTTGCTGAACAAACAGCTTATAAACAATATAATTTTCCAAACGGCTGGATGTTTTATTCACGTGTTCGTCAAATACTATATAACACATGAAAAGAAAAATTTAATAGATGACAAATGGCAGCTTTACTGTGAGAAACTTGTTAAAGCACCTAGAATAGACTGGAAAACTGATCAGACTTGTGTTTGTTTTTTAAATAGTCTGTGTGTAAGACCCTGTTTACTTAGTAATATTTGGAATTAGAAATCTACAAATAAAATGCATGATGTATCAGTACTGTAGTGGAATTCTAAAAATATTTGTTACTTAAATACCTGCAGAGAAGAGACTACTGGTTCAAACATGAAAAAAAGGAAATTAATGAAAACAAAATGAAACTTTTAACATACTTGATTTATTGCTCACAAGTATGTTGGACTTAGCAACAGGTTTTTTAATTAATTGGATTGTCTTTTGTAAAAGTACAGGCACACATGAACCTATCAGGGATTATCCCTATGCATAAATGACAGTAGAACCAGAACTCAACTTTGTGGAATGGCTAAATAGGGAATGGCAGCCATTGACACGGTGGTTTCATTACAGAGTTCACTGCAGTGATCCCCAGGTTACACAGCTGAAAACCAAAAAACCCCTAACCTAGCAAAGAAATGAGGGATTTGTTAAAAAGTCATAAACCTACACAAAACAAGTGCTTTTCTGTTTTCTTTTAAAAGCAGCACTATGAAAATACCGGAAACTGCCATAGATGTAAGAAACATTCTTGACATTTAAAAAGTTAGTTTCTCTACTGCTATGCGTGAAGATAAAAGTATTTATAACTTTATATAAGTGAAATGTATATCAAGTAGCCTTGAAGTAGTTGCAATGCATTGCAAATGTTGTAACATAAAAATTCACTTAGACTTTTTATATAGTCTTGTTCAAGGGAAGTGCTTTGACTTGCACTAACAGACATCCATCTAAAAATAATTTTTATAATCTCCCTCTACAAAAAAACAGATTATTAATTATTTTGAATAATCAGTTTCCCACCATTTCTGCACTTTGTTTATACACCAACGGGAAAGGTACGAACAGGTAGAACAACTGGCAAAATGACAGCCTAAGACATGGTAAATAGATACATAAACAATAATCTATTCTAAAATAATTAGAATGAAATGGTTCTACATGGAATTGGTGGCATTTCTTTCACATAGATAATGTAAATCTTTGTACAAATGCATAAATATGTACAGGGTGCAGCAAATGAGTGTCCAGCTATTGAAAACCAAGGAATATCAGATCTTTGTTTAATCAGGGCTGCTGTAAAGCTCTTTTCTGAGGTGTGCTATTTTCATTAAAATTGGATTTGCTAATTTTTGCAAACAGAAGAGTTGTATTCAAATGCTTTCTTTGTTCCCATTTTAATACATGAGTTTCTCCTCAAGAAACTATTAGTTTCCAAACCTTAGTTTATTACCAATATGTTCAAATAAGATTTTTATAATGGGTTGAGAATGCAGATGCATTAATTTCATGTCCCTTTATGATTCAGTTTGTGTTGGTATAAAAAAGAAGTCCAAAGAGAAGCAAATGGTGAAGTTAAGACATTTCAGCCTTTTAATGAATTTGTAAACCACTCTCACCTGCTACCACTTGAAATCCATAAGCAAGAGCACTTCACTGACACACACAGAGGGTGCAGATGGGGAAGGGGAGGAAGGTTTGGCAGACTGCGTGGATTTCATTTTCTAAACAAAGGCGATCACAGTGTGTACATTTTGGGCAGCTAAGTTCAGGGTTTGTTTGTTTTTCCTTCACTACTATTTGCAGCCCTCTCTTAGGAGAACAGACTTATGCAAACATGGTCTGTACACGTACTGGTGTAGGTGGGTTAGTATAATAAAATTCCCCATCACTTTTTGCCACATTTGGCATAAATTATGTATAAATCCAAAGATAACATAGTTCTTTCTGAGAAAAAAAGACTTATAATCTGTAGTAACTCCTTAGTTGATGCAGCAGACTTTGTTGATGCCTCTGTTTTGGGTAAACTTTTGTAGGGGGTTCCAATTGTCCATATGCAAATTGAGTACTTCCCGCAAATGAGGTTTACTTACTGAGGAGTCAGGAAATACCTAATTTGCATTCTTTCTCCTTGTTTTGAAGGCACTGTCTTGTGATTGGTCAGCAGAGAGTTGCTCAGGAGTCACAGCTTTTCTCAATTACCTGTACTGCAGTCTGTAGGCAGAGCCAGTGTGGTGCCAGGGACAGGCCAGGCTTCAGACACACAGGCCCTTGTGAGAAGAGAAGGGCAGTACAAAGAAAAAGCCATTTTGAAGCTATTCCACCTGAAGATGCAGGCTACTGCACTTTCTCGGGGGGGTGGGGGGGGGCACAAAAGTATGGTGTAGCTCTTTACAGAGTAGATGCTGTAGGCCTAAAAATATTTTTGGTTGGTAACATATTTTAAGTAGGCTTAAACTTTCAAGCCCTTCACTTAAATTCTGAAAACATGTAGCTTTTCAATAGTGTGCACACAGCTGGCAGTTGCAGGAAACTGCAAGTTCCCAGACCTTAGAATTCTAGCACACAAAGAATGTACACCCGTTTTTCCAGAATGCTATGAGCTTCTCTTGCAGTTCCTGACAAGGAATTATTACAAGTCTTCAGTATGCACATCTATGTACAATCAGGTGCTTTGGAGCCAAATTTTACACACACACACACCCACACATACCCCCACCTCTACGTTTTAAAGCACACTGTGAATTGCATCTAAAATCTTATATAGCATCTTGTATTAGTAGTAATATTTTTTTTCATTTTGAAGGCATAACTTCACCTATTGCCCTCATTTTTAGAGAATATTTCCATGTATAATATTTTCATACCTGTTCCTGACTCTGAGCTCACTAAAGTTCCTGCTAACATTTCAACTCAAAAAGCTTCATTCAGGAGCAAGTGATGCCTATCTTGGATAAAGGCACTGTTTTTTTTTCATGCCACTTTCTCTCCATGTTTTATAAAATGCCTTAATACAAGGAAACGTTCCCTGTCTCTTACTGAAATAATCCTGCCAGCATCTTTTATGGCATCCTAGTCAGTATGTCCACTTGGGAAAATTCTAGTGGCCCAAACAGTTTGTAAACTTCAGTTAAAAAGAAGTGAAGACCACCCCAAGAATTTCCCGAAAATAGCATTAAAAATAAGTTAATAGGTTAAGAACCTTGTTCTGTTTCTCTCCTAGTTTTGCAGTCTAGGGTGGTAGTTCTAGGCTAAAAAGTAGGAGATTAATGCGTAGTTCAGTAGTTTTACACAAGTCAGAAAAACGAGGAATGTCATGCCTTGGCTGGTTGGTCTTTCTGCTTTAAGGTGGAAGAAATACACTCCATCTGTGTTCCCCTAGCAAGATTATGTCACAAAAGTGAAACTTAGTTGCTAGTTACTGTGACTGTTACTCAGAACTAAATTCTGAGTTTCAATCAGTTACATACAAGGAGGAGGAAGGTGTATATAGATGAAGGGTATGGGAAGATAAAGAGGTAAAAGAGAATGAAGGTACTTGAACCAGCTCTAATCTAAACATTATTTTTCCTTCTTTCTTTCTTACTTAGTGCAGATGCAGGTTAAGATGTGGTTCGGAATATAGATGGCTAAAGCTGACTGCTTGGTTTCTCTGAGTTTTATTACTTTTGTGTGGACTGAAACAATTTTAATTTGTGGAAGGAAAAAAATTAACATTTTGGCCAAAATGCATAGCCTAACTTTGACCTAAACAGAGGAGTCTTCTTTTGGAAAATAAAATCCTGTGCAACCAGGGGCTCATTCTGTTATGACAATCAGTTGTATGGCCTAACAATCCTTAGTGCCTGCACAGGAATGTGCAAGTACTGTGACTGTGCCATTTTCTTATGCAAAAGAGTGAATGTGGGTGGGATGAAGCTCTGAAACAGAACTAGAAAACAGGAGAGTCAGGTAGGTAGGTATCACAACACATGGTAGAGATAAGAGTAAGGATGGCATGGGTTTTTGGTTTTGTTTGTTTGTTTTCCACAAAAAAACCCAAACCCACCAAAAAAACCCCTCAAATTTCCATAAATGAAAACAGTAAGCAAAAATAAACATAGGTTTTTTTCTCTACCAAAGAGCAAGTCAGACAGAATGGAAATGTTACAGAAATAATTTGTATTTAAGTAAGTGCTTATTAAATAAGTTAATTACCACATAGCTTCAAAGTAGTCATCAGATCTTTACCTTAAAATGTATTTATTACTCACTGGGATGGAAATGAGAAATTACCAAAAGAAGTAGCAACTCAAACCAGGGCAGTAAAACACTCTACAGAAACCAGTTGCCACTAGGACACCTGCTATCCCCCACAGCTGACAAAAGGAAGTCCAGAGGGCAAAAGTCATAATTTACTGTCCAACTCACACACACAGTGCAAAAATAATTTATAGTTTATTCCTCCTGTGAGAAAAGTGTTCAGGAACAGATAAACAAATTCATGTTTGGAACCAAAAGTAACAGAATTTACCAAGTTATGCTTAAACTCTGTACATATACAAGCTTATATGCTGTACATTGTAATAATCATGAAGTTGAAAAATTACTAAATACAGAAGTATTTGCAAATCACTTTCCTACTAGGTAGAATGAGAATATATAGTGATGGTTTTTGGTGTGTGTATATACCTCAGAGAATATACGTATGCACACCAAGTACATATTATATTGAAACAGGAGTACATTGCTATACCAGTGCCAGTTGGAGACAGCTGAAAGGGTACTGGGTATCTAAGGATTCACTGTCACTTTGCAGAAACCATGTTTT
The DNA here is from genome assembly GCA_038380795.1 of Pyrocephalus nanus. Classification (NCBI taxonomy): domain Eukaryota; kingdom Metazoa; phylum Chordata; class Aves; order Passeriformes; family Tyrannidae; genus Pyrocephalus; species Pyrocephalus nanus. The sequence continues at coordinate 41,101,836 of CM076260.1, forward strand.
CCCAATCTATTCTCAGGTCTTATCAGGAAAGTTCACTGCAGTATTACTCAGACAGCTGTTGTTACTCCATTCTGGAAGGACTCTGCTTTCCAATTACTAAACATGGAAGTGATACTATTTGACAAGTTCTTGTTTGCAGAAATCTTAACAAGCTGACATCCAACCCAGTGATAGGAAGGATCTGGACTAGATCACAGAAATACTTTGTACTGTTACTGTACACCAGCAAATCCAGGCACTTAATGCTACCAGTATTTCTATTCTCAGCTGTTCTGGAACTATGGGTGAAAGCTTATCTTTTTCATAATCAAAAACAAACTTTCCCTAGACCTCAGTAGGGATAGGACATAATCTTACATTCTAACGGTACTGTATTTTAATGAACTCAGGAATTTTAAATGTTTGGCAAAGTGTTTACTTTAGGAGAACCATTCAGATATTTATAATAGCTTGACTAAACTTCAGAGCCAACAGATGATAAATTCTCTACAAGATAAAGGCACAATATTTACAGGTACTCTTACCACTGCAGCTTTAAATAAGATAAACCCACTACCATCTTTGAAATTAAATTGTTAAGAATTATAGTAATAATCTTTCATAAAAAAGTAGATATGCTTGTGCATTGAGTACTCTTGATTCTGGAACCATCTGAACATGGGCATCACTAACATACACCCACTGTCCTCCTGATGCTCCCATGGCTTCTTTTAAACCTGAAATGCAGAAGCAAAAGAAGTTGTTTCTTGTCTTTCAAATCGCCATCAAACACATACACTGGATTATTTCAAATAGCAAGAGAAGCTTCTAACCCCCAAGTATTCATTTTATTTCAAAAGCTGACCAGTGTGAAATTAAGAACACAAAAACATCTAATCTGTTCCAATAATCACTGCAAGACAAACATAAGACTGAAGGAAACTTTGGTTTCAAAAATAATGTATAAGGTTGTCTTTCTGGGAAATGAGCTTCAAATGCAAAGTGATAACACATAGGATAGACAGGATAATGTTTGGTTCTCACTCCTCCCCAAGAAGGGAAATAGTAAATATATTTACTTAACTTGGTCAGCTTAACATATTCTTGCCCCGACAAATCTTTCACTAACAGATTCTATCTTGGAATCTTATTTCATTCTGTATGTCCAAAAAATAAGAACTAGTATGCTGTTCTCAAAACACCAATAGAAACCCTCCACTTAACCTTGTATCCTGCATGAAAAAGCTTCTTCCTGTTCACATTAATCCAGAGGATTCCAGTTTAAGCATTAAAAAATTTCTAATGCTAAAATACATAAAAAACCCAAATATTTGGAAAGTTTAATTTAATTTAATGTCATGGATTTGATTCTTGTACTAAAATATTTTCAAATACCAAATATGCCAAATAATTACATTTTACCAGGCACAACTATTCATCTGGGCATATTATTTTGGCTAGGAAAGAGAGGAGAGTTTTCTATAAATTGTCTGTTTAATAACTGAATCAAAACTCCATTATTCACTCATCTCTATGTGGAATTAGTAGCAGAAGTAGGTTATGTACTGGGTGCAACAAAAGAAGAAAAATTCATAGAATCACAGGTTGGTTTGGATTGGAAGGGACCTTAAAGATCATCTTGTTCCAACACCCCTGCCAAGGGCAGGGACACCTTCCACTAGACCAGGTTGCTCAGAGCTCCACCCAGCCTGGCCTTGAACACTTTCAGGGATGGGGTTTCTACAACTTCTCGAAACATCACAGAGTAGTCTGAGCTAAAAAATTATTTGCTATATATCCTTGTGGACAATGGTTGTTTTTGGTTTTACAGAGAGAGAGAAAGAAGGCTATGTTTGTACATACCCAAAACATTTTTACTGGTAGAAATATGCTCTAGTAATTTCTTGGAGGATGTCCTGACTTTCACGTACGCCGCGTAGTGACCACCTCTCATTGACCCACTGTGCTCCACTATCCCATAAAGGCTATAGAGCACTCTTGAGCCATCCGTAACATTCTGCATTCCCAGAAACGCAGAAAACAAAGGTCAATTATTTCACAGTGAATTTTACAGGCATTTTAACTAGCTATCAAGAGTATTACTTCAAAAGAAGAAAACAGACATCTACAGCATTTCCAGTGGTGAAATACATCTATAACAAATATGCAGTAATCTTATTCATTGAACTTTGTTATATTTTGCAATAATACTTGCCCTTAATGCTGTTAGATACACCATCAGGGCACCATAGCTTAACTAATACTAGTTAACATCTGTGATATTCTTGATATGAATGGAATTGCAAATAGTTACATTTTGATCTCGAGACACTATGTGAAAAATTCACTCTATAATGTCCCTAGGAAAGGAAAGAATCATAATCATCATTCATCACCATCAATCCAGTTTTACTTGTGGTCAGACAACAACTCCTGAAGTACAATAAAAATAAAGATTTGAAATGGGTACCTTGCAAGATGCAGCACAAAACGGTGCTAAATCTAAAATCAGTGGGAAATCCACATGCCTATTTACTTTCCGTAGACTCAAACCAGCCTTCAAAAGGAAAGAAAGAAAAAAATACTGTAAAATATATATTTTTACTAGGAAGCTTTTTAAAGCTAAGGTGTAGCACTATACTATTAAAATTAACCAAATTCAAGAGTAAGATTGTAACTGATTTAAACACTCTTTGTTATGTTTTCAATACCATGTCTGCTACACATAAACATGATGGACACCTTTCCCTGGAGATGTTACAACAATCACAAAAACACCAGCATGTTTCATCTTCTATCAGGTTCTGTCAGGTATCCTTATAAAAAGCCAGTGTCACTATGCAGAACAACACTTAAAAGAACTGCTTGTCTACCAGTGGGGCAGAGGAATGTAAAAGAGGGTTTTAGCCTCTTACCTGGTGAAATCTTTTCAGGTGGAGAATAAGAATAGCAGGAACTGAAGAAATCAGAAGCTGTTTCCGAGCATTTGTGTAGACACCTTCCATTTTCTTTTCTGTATTTATGAGTATCAAAATAAATTGTAAAGTGAAGGCAGTCACATGGGATTTTTAAAGTATTTTTAAACATCTGACAGAATAGATCTATGTAGCAGTGATTTTGTACTTGTTATATAAAATACAAGGGAAATTTTGTAGAGTAACAGAAACATTTTCTCATTTTTCTAGTTATTAATAACCATAATCTGCCAAATCTGAGGATTATTTTAGCCAGTCTTGTGCAAATCAGATCAAAAGCTGGAAGCCTAGGTCAGCTTGCACACTGAGATACCTACATTGCCTGTTACTATAGCAACCAACCTTTCTGTTAAAACCTGAAATAGACGGATGATCCCTGGACAAAAACCAGAAGGCATGGGTCTCTTTAGCTTAAGCACACAGGATTGGGATATGTGGACTCCAGTCCCCCTATGGTGCAGAAGACACTGAACACAGGGCTCTTACCAAAAGTAGCTCAGGGGTTAGCTGAGTAAAAGGGCTCATGCTATCACCATTTATTTTTGCTGAAAAGATTAATTAATTTACTAGTTCTATACATGCTCAAAGGAAAATATTTCATTTGAGGTAAAATGGAGCATTTCATGTAAAAGCAACTTCTTACATCTTTTGTTTTAGAAGGAAAAAATAAATAATGATTAATTGTAATTTAATTTAATTTTCCATATTTCATGGTGCCCATGGAACCAAAGTTCTATTTATATAGCACTTGCAGTCCAATCATTATAATGATTATAAAAATACTATGTTTAGATTAATTTTTCTGATTTTACTGATGCTTAACTTGTATGTCTACAGATATCTACAACTGCAGAGCAAACGGGCAAATTTTTGTTACTGTAAGACATCCCTTTATATTTTATTTACAAATAATCACAAGAGCTTAATTTTTTTATCCTTCTGAATGTTTATACATTAAAAAAAATAATCCTACAGTCTTTTGAAAAAGTTTATTTTTCATTAAATTGCTCTTCTTACTCAGTGAACTCTAATGGTCGGCATGGGCTACACAAACATCAGGGAAAACACTGTCACAAGAAGGTACCTGTCTCTCATCTCCATTCATACAAATCTTTGGAAGTTTTTTTTCCCCCCTCTTCATTACAAGTGTCCTTTTTGTCCCTTTTCCACACTTAATACCATTACTTCCCTGAGTATATAAGCTACTGGGGCTGAATATTACAGCACTTATTTCAGAGCTTCAAGGATTGCAAGGAACAGAAACAGCAGCAAAGATTAGTATAAGGCAATGCACATATTCAGTTTATGGTCATCTTTAAATTCCTAATCTTGGATAGAATAAAGATGCAAAATAAATTTTATGTTGCATCTATGATTATATTCTAATACAAAATTTAGTTTTGTTGCCATTGCCTGATGAAGTTTTGAGTTGTTACAAGCAAGTTCTGCTTGGGGAGACATTTTCTATTTAGCCACAATGTGGGGAGGCCTGTGCTGGAGCATTGGAACAGCAGCCAGCGCACAGGTTTTGGGAGGAAATGCTGGAAATTGTCCAGAGGGATACAAGCAGTTTACCTGTGGAGTTAGTTTTCTTCTGATACTTCTGTTTCCTTTCTGTGCAGCTCTCGCATAAAAGCTTGTTGTTCCCCATTAAGAGCTCTACAGAGGTGAACTGGTAAAGGCAGGACTGAACAGAACATTCCTTAGAGCTAGTTATGTAGCTTTGGGAAAGCGTCTGGAAAGCATTTTGAGGGGTTTGGGATAGTGAAGATTTGTCTACTGAGAACATGGAATTATTTGATAAACCTAATGCTGGATCTCCACGGCTCGATTTTTTATCTTCATTTATTGGATCGCAGAAGCCAAGTTTGGATATGGCACTGGAAATCACCTCTTCATTACTGTCACTTGGCATGTTGTGTGGCATTTTAACATTTACGTGGCTGACACGCAAACCAGACGTGTGGCTGGATGGGCTCAAAGTTGTTTGCTTAGAAGCACTTTCGCTTTCTGAGGCTTCACTGTCGGCATCAAAGCTGCTTTCAGAGCGGCTGGCTTCCTTCTCACTGCCCTCCGTCTGACTGCCATTGACAGCCGAGTCAGCAGTTGTGTCTTTGGAGTACAGGACACCAGAGCTACCCTCCAGCTCAAGCTTTTTGGTTTTTTCCTGCATGATAACAGGACTTCTTTCTTCTTCCTTTGAGGAAGCTTTTCTGGCAAGCCGTCTCTCATGATTCAATTGGTTCTGTAAATTATGGCACTATTATTTCAGTAATAAAAGTAATCCATTCAGAAAATAGATTTGTAATCTATCATATCTTTTGAAACATGACAAATTCAAAGCAAATTATTGGGGGTTTATATTGGTTTATATGCTCCATCTACACATGTTTAAGCTAGTCGATTTCCCTAAGATCTTTTTAAACTGATTTAGGATTAGAAACCTACATCCCACTCAGCTAAGAGCATTATACTTACTGTGAGATCAATACTTCCCACAACTAATAACTCTCACTTTGTGACAGCTGTGGATGGCACGCCTGAAGTGTTATTCACTTAATCTGATTTAAAAAAGGTTCCCAAGTTTAAGCTAGTCCTCCCATCAGAGGCCTTAGTCAATGAGAGGCTCCAGAAGAAAATTCAACTCACCTTGTAGGCATTGTCGTAGCATTAACTAAAGCATCCCTTGTAGGATGTTTGCTAATTTGTATATTACCTGAAGTTGATATTTTTAAAATCAAGATTGCAAGAAGAAAGAAAAAGGTTGCTGCCACAGAAAACTACTCCTTTAGATAAAAAGTGATTTAGATAAAAAGTGTTCATGATTCTTTTCTCTCCTTCTTTTGTTTGGCTACTTTCCAACATAAACTAGCAACTTTCCTTCCCCTTTGTTTTTTCCTTTATTTCAATTGGATGAAAATTCCAGTGGTGCTAGTGGGAATCCTTCCATTCACCTCAGTAGTTTGAGCTGTAGGCCTTTTCTCCTACAACAATCAGTTTCTGCACTGCTTCTTTCCATCCTTTCCTTTGTTTATATTACATGTCCTTTTTCTACTTCTGTCTCATTCTCTTCTCTTAGAATGCTTTTATATAGTCATTCTGTTGTATTTTTTTCTTCACATGTATTTAATGTGTTAGGACCTGATTAAGAAGAGTTTTTATGGTTCCCAACAGGGCACAGACCCTTGCAATAGTCCCAAAATCAACATGAATTGAAACTAGTTTGCAGACTTTTTTTTTTCCTCACAAAGGAAACCCTGTAACTGAAAACTAAACGGTTACCAATGATAGTAATTTCTCACACTTCTAGTAATGACCTAAATATTTTAAAACAAGTTTATGTCAGCAACATATATACAAAAAAAACCCCATTCATAGGTTATTAAAATTCCCTAGAAATTCCCAGTTGCCCTAGAAACTTCAGAATAAACTCAAGATGATTGGTTAGTGTATTTAAGTTCTTACCTTATCTTTTGTTAAAGTGTGTTTCTTGACAATTTTGGGTTGATTATTCAGTGTACTGATAGAAGAACAGTTATACTGACCAAGATCTGCCTCCTGCACACTTTTACCTTTACCTGTTCTTCCCAAAGGCACAGGTTTTGCAACCTAAGAAATTAGACAGGAAATTAGGAAAGGCACTGTGTCAATTCTGTATTCCTTTGCAACCTACAGAAAAGATGAATGTAGGTGGCGTTTTTTTTTCCTTTACTTTAGAAAACAGTGACCTACGTAAAACCAATTAACTAGCCTTCAAACTGTTTTTATCATAAACTCACTGTCAAAGTCTTTGAAGGATCAACTGAAAGGCAGAAGGAATAGGAATGATACAAAATTCCTATACATAATACGATACAAAATAATCTATTATTTTTCTAAGGGCATGCATAGCTGTATGAGATATGACTTAACCACAGGGGACACAGCTCCCCTAAGTCAGTCTCTGGTGTAGCCAACCACCTTATGCCACGGTGAAGGAGCTGCCACATCCCCTCCATCACATTCCTGGCAGCAGTGTGTCTGAACTGTTGAGGAAAGCAACAACCATACAGTGATGCCCGTCCTCGAGTAAGTGCAGCAACTGCCAAGCACCCACAGAAATGGCTCCCAAAGAGAGCCCACAGAGTTCCCGTGTTACACATGGGAGCCAGGAAGCACAAGAGTCCAGATACACAAAACGTTCTTAAAGCTTTAACTCCCGCCAGCACCTGCACTGAATGCACTGACAAAGGTGGAGAATTTGTTATGAGCAAAACTGCTGTTTGGACAAGAACACGTTTTATACAGGAATAAATACTACATTAAATACTCTCCCTTAAATATATATGAATATATGCAGGATGGGGGAAGAACCCCTCCCAACCCACCCCCACTTTGTCAGATGAAAACCCCAAGTCCTGCAAAACCAGAGTATATGCCTTCAAAGGAACGCAGTTCCTCCACAGCTAATGGAGGCATTCTGTGAAATGCTGAAAATACCAGAATAAATATATTCCAATATCCATTTTTACAGTGTCTCATCCCATAAGTAAACTCCAGCCCAAGAGACTCCAGTTCTCTACGTGCAAACCAACAGATGAGAATCTAACTTGCTGAACCTCCAAAAAGAAAGTTTATAATCATTCTATTCATGTAAGTATATTCTACTATATTAAGCTAATCTCAGACCTATGTATTCTGTAAATTACTATGGTCACTTGGTCCAAGTTTGGATATTGTATGTCTATCCATACAAAGAAAATCCTATAATAAACAGATGTGTGACAATACATGTATTTATGGACAAGGTTACATTTTTAGGCTTGAAATCAAAACTCTGTGTAACGTAAATATCTTCATAAAGGTATGTAGAAACAATCCACTAGAAGCAACAGTTACTTATTACATATTCTGTGTCTTACCCTCTCCTCTATTATAGGAAGTGAAAGATCAATGAAAGGTTCTTTTACTGTTGAAATCTTGAAGAAAAAGAGAAAATGCATTTAAACACAAAGAACATTGTGCAGGTTTAGTACATTGCTCCCTTTATTTAATCAGTTTATTATCAGAAACTATACAAGAAGTTACGAGATGTATCAAACTACAATGAAGAACTTCCCACTTACTTTTTAAAAATTTTTTTATGTTGGCTTTAATTTTCTTTCTAACACTGCACAAAATTTCAGCATACAGACACAAAGGGCAAGGCCATTCACCTGGGCATGAACTGGACATAGAAGTAGTTTGGTGCTCAGTTTCTCTGAGCTTCAGACAGATTTTCAAGTCATGTGGGCCTTTGTGGTATAAATTTGCAGAAAGCTATCTTTTAGAGTTTCCTGACTCTGGACTTTTCTGCACAGGCATTTGACCTCGTACACTATTACACAGCAGGGACTGGTTAATGACAGTTAAGTGACAGGTTCTGACCTCATGCCTCAGATAAGATTAAGTCAGTATTACTGGTTACAGCTAAAAGCTTTGTTAGATTTTTTTTCACACTGTCATATACTCTAGTATTGTTAAAATACATCCAATTACTGGGGAAAAGGGAATTAAAAAAAACTCCCAGACTTCTTTTTGTACTGTGGCTTTATTTTGCCATCTATAAGCTGGAAATATCTTTCAAAGCATACCTAAAGACAATCTCTTCCAGCACTTTCCATCTGCCTTTATCACTAACTTCCTTAAGCTCTCTCCCTTGCTGTCCTCAATCCTTCCAAAACTGACTTATCTTACCTCTGGAAAGACTGTGAAAAACAAAACCTTAAAAAAAACCACAGTAAAAATCATGTTGAACATTTAAGTCACTGAACACAGTCATGCCCTCAATTACTGTCACTGTATCCCTTGTCTTGTATTTGTGACCCTGTCTTCCACCTGGGACATTTGATATGGACTGCGGGCTTATTTTTACCTGTTGTGCGAGGGGATCAGGATGGTTTAGGTGTAAAGCAATAAATGAGATAAAAAGCATTGCAACTACAGTAACTGACTGCCTGAGGGGCGATGTTCAAACAGGGGTTCCTCTAAAGTGTCAGTTTGCATGAACGAACATGAATCAAAAATATCTTGCCAGCGCAGGCAAAGGAAAATGAATGCTAAACTCTTCCTCAAAGAGCTACAGCTAGCAAATTCCCAAGTCCTGTGCGGGCAGAATATAAGAATCCATCAAAAATAAATGAGACATGCAAAATACATACAACCTGTATTTTTTATATAGTCAAAGTTCTTCATTGATACTAGTAGCACATTGAAGTGTAATCTGCACATCACGCACAGGTAAGTTTACCTGGCACTGCAGGACTTAATTTTTCAGATTGATTAATTTACTTAATCTCTATAATATGAAATAGAACATTTAAAACCAAACACAAATATAGCATTCAATTAGAAAAGTCATGCAAATAAGATTTTTCTCTTTCAAACTTAAAGTAAATTATAACAATCATGGAAAGCATTTATGATGAAATGTCAGTAATATTAATTATGAAAGGAATATGCTGTTCATTGGGGTTATTATGTTAATTATAAAACATACTTCAAGGAAAAAGAAATAATTTTAGCATTTCCCCGCTCATACTAATTCAAATTAAGCAATTCCAAATTTTCAGGTATATCCCAGAAGAGCAGGCAGGAGGATTTATGTGTTAAGACAGGCAGGTGTTTTCAAAATATCAAGTAGCATTGGGGTATAGCAGTTATGATTATGGAATTTGGAACCTCCAGCCTCAAGTCAAATGTAAAATCAAGCCCAGTACTTGAATCCTTTTTCAATTCAAAGGACTCCTCTTCTTAGGTTTGGGAGGATAATGCTTTTAAGAAGGAATAAATCATTTCAAATGAAAAACTTTCAATAAAGTCTTGTTTTTACAAACAAACAAACAAGTATAAAATTGGCAATACAATTTTATACTTTCAAGACAACATAATCAAACCAGTATGTGATCTATTCCACATCAAACCAAATTCCAGAATACCTACATTTTCACATTCCTCACACATGACAGTGCTAGTCAATTCACCAACAAAGATCCTATCTATGAAGTTCATCTTCACACCCTCTCTTCCATATGCTGAAAAAACATTGCCTTTTTTAAATGTGAAAAATAACAGATCCAATGCCACACTATAAGTACAAAAAAATTCTTTCCAAGATATATTATGAAAGCATAATTTTTAAACATATTCAAAATGTTTAGAACACAATACAATAACTAATTCATCATATACTGTGCTATCTCAACATTTAAAAATATTTTAGTGAGAAGGTTCCCTTTTATCCTTCCCTTCCCAACCTAATGTAACAGAATAATAAAACTGTATCTCTCAAGAAGAAGCCTTTTAAATAAAATCTGTTTCCCTTTGCATACATACTGTTGTATTGCCTTGATATAGAGACTGGGGTAGCAGACAGGTTGTCACCCCTTCTAAATGTTTTTTTCAACTATAAAACTCTAAAAAATTAAACAAAAGCCTGTTCTAATACATCTCTATGCCTTATCTTTTGCAGACTTGGGAAGGGTGACTTGAAATATCTTAATCACTGAGACTTTAATTTAAAAAAACTCTCCCAAATTAGAACTACTGAATAAGCAAACACACATACACAAAAAGATTAAAACCTCGTTTTGAACAAAAACATGGCTTCTTTACTTTGTAGTTGTATTTAGAGTGCTCATAGTTATCAGTCAAGTGACAGAAATCAGTTTCTTTATGGGAAGTGGCCTCTCTGAGTGATACAGTAATTATGACTGTACAAAAATGTGAAGCAGGCTACTTTAGAAAAGAAAATTAAATTCTACCTATCATTAAAAGATGCATTATTAATACCATGGGAGCCTTTATCCCGGATACAAAGATGCAAGTCAGCCCATACTAAGCTGTCTATACTTTGGGTACACACTAGGCGGCACTGAAGTAACACAGAATAAATGTCTGCTAACTACAGCCCTTCGGGACTGCTGTTTGCAATAAGCAGTTCTGAAGAAAATAGTATTTAAGACTTGTGAGTTTTTAGAAGTTTTCAATAAAAAGTTGCATACCTTTGACTTTTCTTCTAGTTTCTTCATCTGCTGTCTTAGTGGTTGGGTTATTAAATGCTTTTAAGATACCAGTTTGTATACGCTATAAGTAAAAAGACAAAAAAAGAAATTAACAAGTATTTTAAGAGTAAGCATTCTAAAAACTAGTTGTATATTATTAGAGTTTATCTTGTATTATTTGAATAAAATAATCATAATTTAATATTGTCATATTACTGTTGTTATTCACTGACAATGTCAAAACTACATGAGCTTAAATTTAGTAGGTAACCATCCAAAAACTTCCTTCCTTTAAAAAGAGAACCACTGTAGCGCCCTTGATAGGTTATCAAGAAACAATGGAATTTTCAGTGAACAAGTACTGTCCATTTCTTCCACTACTGAAGAGAAAAAGTATATGGAAGAATGGATTATTACTGATGACTAGGGCACAAAACACTTGAAGGCAGCTAAAGACCTTATAACCGTCAGATTTCCGATGACTATGTTTGGGCAGTACTTTTATTACTTCTCTTTATTTTCTAACACTGCACATTCCAGAGTTATGTCAGAAAACCTTACAAGAGACAGAAAACTTCCAACGAATCTGTATAAATGTTATTAATATTTGCTCCAAAAAAATCCTAAAAATTACATTTTTGAAAGAAGGATCAGAAAGAAGCAACTTCATAAGTGATGGGCTGTAGCTGCCCCTCCAGACGCAGGGTACTTCCCCTGCTCTTTCTCAGCTGCCCTGGGGTGAGGAGATGCTGTGAGGTGTACCCTGGCAGCAGAACAGCACTGGCTGGTAAAACGCCCAACCTGACATGCTGCAGAGAGGGAAGCAGGAGGATGAATCAGGTCTCCTGACAGGAAACAAGTGTAGCATGCATGACCCCTGGTTCCCCTTTTCCTGGCAAATGTACTGGCTATCTGATCCACAAACTCTAGGAACATGTATGAGTCTCCCACATTGGTGTGCAAATGACATTTATAATTGAATGTGTCACTGAAGTCACACTTAGAGCAAAGTACCATTCTAAGAGACAAATGATGATACCAAACTTACTGCAAGCAACTCAAACCCTGTGTCCAGGAAAGGATTAATAAATGGCTCTTGTTTCCAGGCAGCAAAGTACACTTTCAGGCCACAATGTTACAAAAGTGTGAGGATGACAGACAGCCTTGGAGGTTTGGTTTGCAGTTCAGGCACCCATCAGACCAGTCATACTCCGACCTTATGAGTAAGTGACCTGGCTTGTGAATTAACTCCCGCTGCCCCGAGCTCAGCTTTGTTCATCTTAAAGCCAACAATATACTAAAAGGATTAATCAATAGGTAATTCATGAAGTTGAGCACCATAAATGGGTTTAGGGCCATAAGCAACCCTTTTGTTGAGATTAGCGCGTTGAACCATTTATTTAGGTCAAAGAAAGACATAGTCTTTGAATGGACAGGGTGCTGTGGACAATGGCAGCAGACATTAATCAATTAGCAGCAGGGTTCAGCCACTTCAGGCCCCGGTGTGAAACCATCTCCAGCCCACATTGCTGGAAACAGCAGACGCTATGTCATCTTTATTGTCGTATTGCTAGGCTTTTAGCTTAAAAATCCACTCGTGCACAAACACACTTTCTAACTTTTTTTCACAGGGATAGCACTGGTATCAGATACAAGACACAAAACCACAGAGAAGAGACAAAAGTATAATGTGATTTTTTGGTTAGGTCCTGTAACTAGTGCCATGTTATGTATCATATGTATTTCTTATCAAAACGCTTAGGGTTTAAAAACAATCCTGGTAGGGCTAGGGAAGCAAGGATGGACACGTTCAGCCCTCACAGGTGGATGGCAAAGCAGTCAGTCACCTTTCAGCAGGGCTGTTTCCTCTTCCAAGCATGAAGTTTAAAAGCAGCCTGAAAGAGGAAGGTCAGTGTCTGTACGCCTTGCCACAGGGTTCTGGTGGCAAACACGTTGCTGCAGCCAGAGCCACCGAGGTGAGGAGGCCACAGGGGCAGCTGCCAGGCTCCTTCCTGCCTGTGTCCAGCCAGCACGGTGGCCAGTGCTCACCACAGACCTTATATTTGCTGGTTTTGCGCCATCTACAGACCTGAAGCACGGGATACTTTAAAGAAAATGAGAGAGAAAGGGGGAGAGAGCTTTTCCTATTACTGTTGGTGGCAGAGCACCCCGAGGTGATAAAGATGTGTTCGCAGTAACCCATAGTTAGGGCAGCTGTGTGGTTTAACTGCAGGGCAGGGTGGGACACACCTCTCCCTGCCTGGTAAGGGGCAGCAGAAATACTGCCCAAAAGGTCACCATGAATTCTCACCATCTTCCATCACTCTTTTGAGGTAGCTACTGTAGCTGTCACTGCTCTCTAATAATAAATGGCAAAATTCACAAGGCAAATATGAATGCAGGTTATCATAATGATAGCACATCCACTGGTGAAGCAGGAGACTGACTTGAGGGGAAACACAAGCACCTACTGGAGAAGAAGCTTGGTTTTTGTAATAATCCTGTTTTCTGTGAATCCTCCTTTGTCAAGTAAGTACAGTTTCCACCTTTTTTTATATGAAAATCAAAAAATAAACCAATAGATTTTCCTTCTGCTGTAAAAACGTGACAAGTGTTTTTTAACTGAAATTACCTGCTTCTATTGAGGGCCCTGCTCAAGATGTGATTTTCTAAAAATTTTCAGTGTCAAGGTTTAATTGTTTCTCCTTGCAAATCAGTTCTGTTTATGATCAAGTATGCTGCTGACAAGACCACAGAATCACAAAATCACAGAATATGCTGAGTTGGAAGGGACACACAAAGATCATTGAGTCCAACCCTTAGTCTTGCACGGGATCATCCCCAGGAGTCACACCATATGCCTGAGAGTATCATCCGAACACTTCTTGAACTCTGTCAGCTTGGAATTGTGACCACTTCCCTGGGGAGTCTGCTCCAGTGCCCAACCACCCTTGGGTGAAAAACCTTCTTCTAATATCCAACCTAAACCTCCCCTGACACAACTTCAAGGCCCTTGGGTTCTGTCACTGGTCACCACAGAGAAGAGATCAGTGCCTGCCCCTCCTCTTCCCTTCACAAGGAAGTTGTAACTGCAATGAGGTCTCCCCTCAGTCTCCTCCAGGCTGAACACACCAAGTGACCTCAACCACTCCTCATACAGCTTCCCCTCAAGCCCTTCACCATCTTTGTTGCCTTCCTTTGGACACTCTCTAAGAGCTTAATATCTTTCTTATATTGTGGTGCCCAAAACTGCACATAATATTCAAGGTGAGCCTCACCAGTGCAGAGCAGAGCTGGACAATCCCCTCCCTCAACCAGCTGGCGATGCTTTGCCTGATGCCCCTCAAGACATGGTTGGCCCATATATATTAGTATTCTGGTTGGATGGGGGTTTGTTCAGTTCTACTCTAGTGCCCAAAACTGGGCTCAGATACAACTTTACATCTTATCTGTGAGACCATTCAACTCAGGATCATGATATTCATCAGGTTACTAATGAGAGGGAAGAGGAACTGTGCTGGTCAGTATGATATTTAAGGCCTTCCCTCAGAGGATGCTTAGAAAAGCCTATTTACTTAAATAGCATCTGAAAAGAAGGGTCCAAGACTAAGTCAGGCAGATTAAATCTGATATGGTCCAAGGTAGTTCAAACAAGCAAACACGCACTTTTTTTCAGCAATGCAGGAGGCACAAGTAATGAAGGAAAAGAAACAACAAAACTCACACAAGAACATTTTCAATACAACAAACTGCTTCTATACTTAGCATACTTAAGATGTAGATTTTAAGCAGTGAAAAGCAACACCTTATTTATAAAGCAAGGAGCTCTTCACACTTTCAAGGGATACAAGAAACTTCGCAAGATTTTTCATCGTTTCTTTTCACAATTTTCAGTAAAAATTGTGAGCAAGCCACAGCTAGGAGCTGCTAATTTTTGTTCCCAAGCTTTAAAATTCTGTCAGCTAAATCAGAGGTCCTATATATTTACTTTCTTGACTCCTCAGATGTCCTTTTTTTCATACTTTTTTTTAAATAAAGACAAACAACTCAGATTCCTAAAGTTATCACGTTCTACTTACCATGCCCCTTCTACTGGTAACTGAAACTTCCATTCCAATCAACAATTTTAACAAATCAAGATGAACATAATTAAATCATCCTTCAAAAAAAGTAATAATTTTTCTCAAGATAACAAAAATAGGCACTCTTATTCAGTAACTACATCTTTAAAACATTTGGAACATGAAGAACATTGAAACAATGGCTAGTAGTTCACCATAAAGTCAATTAAATTCTTTAAAAAAACACACAAAAACATTACCTTTGTCTCCTCAATCCTGATTGCATCCAACAGATAGTGCAGAAGCTCCTGGCTGTCCTGCTGCTGGAACCCCTTAAATCGAGGAGCCCTATGAAAGAAAGAGTAAAGAATTTTAAATTACCTGAGGAGGCACAGAATGACACAACATGATGAGTTGGAAGGGACCCACAAGGATCATTAAAGTCCAACTCCTGGCTTGGCACAGGACACCCCAAAAATCACACCATGTGCTTGAGAGCATTATCCAAATGCCTCTTGAACTCTATCAAGCCTGGCACTTCCCTGGGGAGCCTGTTCCAGTGCCAAGACAATGTCTACAGCAGAGTCTTGCTGGATGCCAGGGACACAAATAGGTGCAATCCCTGCCGGACCTCATGGGACTTTAGGAAGCTCCTGCTGTGAGAGGCAGCAATTATACCAACAAGGCTGCACTCTAACCTGGGTCACATTTTGATCCCATTGAGTATGGCTTGACTAAAGTACAGCTGTGCCAGTAGAGCCTCATCCATGCTAGCAGCACTTCCCTGACTGACTACACCAGTACTTCTGTACCAATAAACATTCCCAATGTCATGAAAGAGAGAGAAAGATTGTCAAAGTGCTTAGCCTCCCTTGCTATCTCACCCTTTTCTCAACTGAGCAGAAATCTCAAATGTGCACAAAACAGTCCATGTACAGTAGACCATAAACAGCACAATAATCTCAACTGGAAAAAGATGATCTTGAAATGGAAGGGAAGTCACAAGGCTATACGTCAAGCAAACAAACAAAAACTGTGTGTCAGAATCCAAACGAGAATTTCTCAAACAAATATACAACCATCTCTTCTAAATGGCTCCACAGGCCATCAATGCAGCAATCTGCAGCTTACCAAACTGTCAGAGAGTTAAGATGGTAAACATCACATTGTATATGGATTTCAAATACTATTACGGAAACTTAATACACAGTATCTGCATCCAAAATCCTGTCCTAACAAACTACAAAACTTCACACATCTGAAATTCATATTAAAACATGCAATATTACCAGAAGCAAACAAAACACAGTTTCGTACCTAAAATGAAGAGAGCCCAAAAATAATGAGACAATCTCTTTACAGGTGTTTTGACTGAGACAGTAAGTTTGAATCCAAATTCCAAAACTATCAGGTTTGTGAACATAGGTAATTAATTGGCTACACATTGTCTGAACTCTCCTCAAAGCTGCTTTTGGGAATTGTATAGCCATCTGGTTTTAACAGCAAAAAACCCTGAGATGACAGATGTTCAAATTTAATAAATATTCAGCACTAATTCAAAGGAACCTGCCTTACTCACCCATCAAAACAATCAAGTATATCAAGTATTTTGCTCCCACTGTACATTGAATACAAAAACACTACAAATTTTAGCATTTTTGCAATGCCCGAGCGCACCAAAACCAAGTTATCTGGACAACTCATGCAATCGTAGGCTCATAGAATGGTTTGGGTTGAAAGGGACCATGAAAGATCATGAACAATCCATACTGTTACTGTGATATAATATCGCTACATTCATTTACTGGCTACTTATATTAAACAGAAATCTGAACCTGCAAGATTTAGAGTCTTCAACAGCTGCAACAGCTTCTTTCAGAAAAAAAAGTAGTGTACTTCCTAACCTTTCTTCTCTAGAAATAAAATGTCTCAAAGAAAAGGGTCTACACGCCTTAGAAAATACACATCTGATGTCACTCTTGTCCTCTCTGACTACACTGTCCTCCAAGCTGCTGTCCTCTGTCTGGTACCAGCAGAGATGAGCCAACTTAGGAGTCAACCCAAGGACACAGAAGGGACAGTGGCACCAGCCGAGTTTGTAACATTGCACTTCACTATCCAGGACAAACAAAAACTGAAGGCTCCACAGGAAAGGTGATTCTTTTCTAGCCTTTTGGATCACCAGCAGCATCCTCATAAGCCAAGAAAGGAAAATCATCTGTTTCAGACTACGCTCCCATTTACGCTGGTGATCTTTTAGCCAATTGCACAGGGTAACGTTGCATTTGTTCATGAGACAGCCACTCAGTAGTAGCAATCACTGCTATTCAAAAACTGGTGATTCCTTTTTTTACTAATCACAGCATCTAAATATACTCTAAATATAATATTTTCCAGGCATAGATTACATAGAAATCACAAAAAATAGACTTATAAGTGCATGAATAGATCCTTAAAGTGTTGCCCTTACTAAGATAACCACCGCTAGAAGGCTCTTCAGAAACAACTTTGATGTCCAGCTTCTTGCAACCCCAAATGAAACTGTATAAATATTCACTATTAACATACCCCTATTCACATTAACTACAGCATGTTACTCAGGATTATAATGGGTGGGTTTATGCATTTCCAGTAATGCCACCAAATGGCAGTGGTGACTCTTAATGCAGACTGAGAAGACCACATGCAGGTGTAACCATGTGCACCCCTTCCAAAACCTAGCACAGGGGACAAGTGGCTTAGCAGAGCTCAAACAGCAGTTTTTTAATCAAAATGGCAGAGCAGCCAGAAAAACCAACCACTTACTTCAATTTTATTAAACGCACGTTGAGCCAGTTTTCATTTTCATTGTGTGCTCCAGCTAACCAGTACATGGAGCTGCAAACACGCAGCTGTATTTTCCCCTGGCACAATGAACTCACTTGCCCAGCCATGCTCTACAGCTGTTCTAGGGTTCTGGAAGGTGAGGCTTCTGTCTCACTCATACACTAAAGCTCCTCGGGTTTGCCTTGGACAGGAGAAATTAAAGGAGATCAGAGAACACATCAGATGTACAACGTGCCTACAACAGTAAAATGTAAAGCTGGGCAAGATGTCAAGATGGTAAGTTAGGACACAGCAGACTTGGGCTACAGGCAGGATAGGGATACAATGCTCTCAGTTTTTAACTGCTCATGGGAGGCCCTTTAGGGTGTAACTGGAGAAGGACTGAAGGTGACAAGGCAGATCTCTAAGGTCAGTGCCTAAAATTAAGTGGAATAAATCTGGACCTGCATATGCAAAACAACATACTCACATTTACAAATAGGATACTTTCACAGTTGTACTTCATGTCTACTTTTTGACACAAGGTTGACAATATGCCCAGTTAAAAATGATTTAATGATGCTGCTGTACTGTGAGGCTTACTAAAAAATCTAGAATCAGCAGAGTGGATGATTTTTTTAAGCATTCTTTTCAAAGTGAATTTTTTTCCATGAGCAGGTCAACCTAAAAAATTAATTTCAAATTTTAAAAATCTCAACACTCTTCTTAAAAAATACTGTTTAATATAATTAAAATGCAATATTTTCTTCCATTAAAATCAAATGTTATATTTCCAATCAGTTTGATTATAAACCCAAAACACTTTCTGAAAAGCACTGAACCTTTATTTTGGTTCCAATAAAACACTCAATACCCATTAAAAAAAAAAATAACATACGTAGCTGCAATCATGTTTCCATGTATCCACAGTTTCACTTTTCAATTTGCTAAAACAGTTTTCCCTCACTGAATGTCCAGGAACCTGAAATAAGCTTATTTTTTAACCCAGATGCCAAAATCAGTTCAATTCTGACAAATCTAGTTAGTCAGCCAGAGTATTATCATTAATTTATCAGAAATGTCTTGTTTTCTTGACACAGTGAGAATCAGTGAGTATATTCAGCCTATCTCCTCCAGTACAGATACATTAATAGCTTCAGTGTATATCAAGAAAACCTTGCAAATACACATCCTGGATCCTGGTACTAATAGTGATTTTTATTATTTTTTGGCCACAAAAGCAGGACCTCTGCAAGAGGCACTATAGTAAAAAGGAACAAAAATTAATAATTACTTGACAAAGAAGCAAACAAAAATTCCATCACTGTTACAGGAGGTTTCTGTTCACTGTAAACACACCTCAGAGCTAAATCTTCAATGCAAAAAGCGCCACAGATACTTTTTGTTACTGCTTATGGTTTGCAGTGTAGCTTCCCACTGATGAGCGTACAGTAATCATTTTAGATGAAAACTAATTTACTAATTTATATTTCAAGGTAAAATAGTTTACCTGTATGTTCCACACAGTTTTAACAGCTTAAACTAAGAGGGGAGGAAATTAACTCAGCCATGGCAGTTTTTCATTTTGTTTTTTTTTTTAATTATTATTATTTTACTACCACATGGTACATCTATGACTGGAAGATTATTTAGGCTTCTCTGTGCCTGTACTAAATCTACATGCCTAAATTTTAATGGAAACAAGGATGATGGGAATGTAACAGCCACCACTTTAGAAGTGTAGTGGCAAGGAAAGTGACCTGTAATGACTCTATGTACGGTTTGAGTCATTTACTTGAACTGACAAACAATGTTGTTAACACTGCTTAACATATAGTTAATCTGTCATTCATGTACATAGTATGCTATGTAATGTTGCCTATAATTCCATCTCATGTTCTGTGGAAAAACATTTGAGATTAGTGCATTCGTTCTGGGGGGAAGCCACAAAAAGAAACCAAAAAAACAACAATAAAAAAGGAGGGAATTTCACAGTTCACAATACATTTACTGGAAGCTTCCTACATTTGTAAACCAGTATTAGAGGAAAAAAAAAGAAGAATTAATCCGTGCTGATACACAGAAATCTGACAACTAAAAGATGTGTGCTCTCGTCTCCTTGAAAATATGCTCCAAGCAAGATCCTTGGCAAAAGTGGGGGACTTGGAGATGGTTGGTTGGGCTGACCGCTCACAGATGTGCTGACATATGGAAGCCAGTGCCAATGCGATACAACCTGTTGTACAGTGTCAGCAGGATAATGACAGAACAGGTTGAACTCCTGCTAATGGCCATAAGTGGTGAAGGACAACTGCGACATCTACAAGCATACTGCTTATCTAGCCTCTCATTGCTCATCTGGGGACCAGTTGTAATTGCTTGACTGTCAGTTAAAAAAATACTTTTCCTAATGATTTACTTCCTAGAATGCTGTAATAACAAAAACTACATAATAACATAATTTTTCAAAGAAAAATATGTTAATAGTTTTAATTCCTATACTATATTAATTTGAGGGAAATTAAGCTATGCTTTGAAAGCAGAACCAGGATACACAATTACAATCATTCAGTCATACTGCACAGAGCTGGCACACTTTCACTGTCTCTAATAAAAATCTCACCCAAAATCATCCTTTCAAGAATTACTATCTCTGTGTAGAAGATAGCCTAATACCTTGGAAAATTTTGGAAACAGAAGTAAGTACTTGGACACAGAAACCCGAGCATACTATTTGATTTTTTTTTCCAGTAGTGCAACACAGAGAGGAACTCTTTAATAATGCAGTACATACACTACAGAGTTCTGCTTGGTAGGAGGTGCTTGGCAGGAAAAACCCCAACCAAACATGGGCTTGCCCCCATATGTAAGTAACAGATAACACCAGGCACATCTGGAAGGCATGGATAGACAGCTCTTAGCTCTCCCTGGGACATGCTGGCCAATCTGTTTAATCTTTTTTGTCTCACCTTCCCCCAAAACAGAAAATGAGGCACCATCACTTCCATGCCAATGCACCAGACCTTTGGTACCTGAGCAAAAAGCACTTGTTAGAAGGAGCTCTGAATAGACATAATAGCTCACATGTTACCACGAGCTATTTCCAACTTAACCGTCAGAGGGAAAACACATCTCTTTTTAGGAAGTAATGGTAATATCTGTCTGGGGAAACTTCTTCCTACCAGCTGGTAGGCAAGTGAAGGACTTTACGCACAAGATCATCACTATAAAAAAAAGTTTTCTCTTCATATGAATGTCTTAATTCTTCTTTCTGCCTTTAAGTCCTGCTAAGATTTTCAACAACGCTCTCTGACAGCAAGTTCCACAGGTCAGCCCTATGAAATGTTAAAAAAACCTCATTTTTTTAATCTCCAGCTCTTAAGTCTGTTGCCTTTCAGTTTCACAGACAGCTACTGGAACTCTAATGAGGTCAGTTAATGAAGCACAGCTAATTCATTTTCTATCATTTACTATCTCTCTTGCTGTCATGCCTTCCTTTCATGTTCTCTGCTCCCAATATTCAAATCCCTAGTGACATCAAGGCTTCCTATTTTTCTTACCTCTCCCTAAATTCTAGTTATTATGAACATTACACTGAGAATACACCTTTAATGTACCTAATGAAATTACTGGTTTTCTCCTTCATTTGATCTACAAGCTTTGCTTACATAGCTCACCAATACCACACACATTTCAAATACTTGTGTTCTCCACAATGCTGCACAGGTCTTCCCCCTGAGTAGAAGAAGTGAACACAAAACTTAGGAACCCGTGCAGATGATTCCTGCCAATGCACACTCTTGCATGCAATTCGTCTACTTTACACTCAAAAACTTCATCCACCCAGCTTTGTTAACTTGCTCCTAAAATCATGAAAACTCTGACAAAGTTTTCTGAAAAACAAGACATGCAATCTCTCAGCTGCTGCTGCACAGAGAAGAAGATGTAATCTCCTCTGTCAGAGCTCCTGAACACACCACAGCACCGTCAGCAAGGGACACAGAGGGCATGACAGGGACACAAAATAATTCTTAACAACTGGTCAAGGAAACATCAACTGAGTGTTCTGCTGTTACTATTTTTCAATGGTAAAAGTCAAATGAGAAAAATAAGCAAGCTGAAAATCTTTTTTTTAAAAGGTATTTTCCCTACAGCAGTATTATTTTAAAAGAAAAGGCTCAAAGACTCATAATTAATGAAAAAAATCCTGCTTCCTTCGCCCCGTATGTCTTGTACAACATTACCTTAGTTTTTCTTAGCATTTCCTCTCAGAAGTGAGAAGTGCTCCAAGCATTGTTTAGGTTTCCCTCCAAAACTATAATTCTATTAATATCAACACTCCTAACCATGCATGACCTCCATTCTGTCAGTCCCACCTCTGGTTTGGGCTCTACTTTCTGCACCTGAGAAGGAAGGATGAATGCTCCTTGGGGAATTAAGACCTATGTAGATTCTGTGACCACCAGTAAAATCTTTGTTAGGGAAGTGTATTTTCCTTCATGGTAATGTAGCAGTATAATATCTATACAGATAATTATTTGGTGGAGGTTTGAAGCAGCTAAATTCTGTAACTCTTTTCTGGACTCCTCACCTATATGCTGCAACATTTCCTTGATCCACAAAACTAAGCTTTCTTCCACCAATAAAATTATTCAGTCACAAAAATTAAAGGAAATAAAATTTATATCCTCTTAAAATATCAGTGTTGCATTAGTTACTAAGTCTCCAGATAAGTCAGAAGTCTGCAGTCCTGATATTCAGCATAGTGGAAAACCAACAGAAGGGCCCCGTAGCTATGCTCACAATCTGTCCTCACAAAACATCTGACAGCTGCAACACTAACAAAATTAACAGTGGATGAATTAGTACCAGACGTTAAACAGTTGCCGTAGAAAGACTCATCCTTCCTTTTCTTCTTCTCCCCTTCTTCAACCTGGCTACCCCACCACTTGATAAAATTAAAACTCGGCATAATTTTTTTCTTTTGTTACTCAATAAAAAAAGCACCACAGATCCCCTTTCATACACAAGACTATGAACTTCATGCCATGATCTCCTCAGACTCTTAAAGAAGCAGTCTGCAGTGGAAAAGGACTGTGTTCCAGTTCCCTTACTGCTTTTGAGCAGTGAACATGTATCCACTTGCAGATTTGGGATCCCACAGAGTGACAGGCCAGATCTGCAGCTGAACAAAGCCTTTCTTTACAGGCTCTATGCCCACACCTAACCTCACTCCTAGGTGCCTTTGCCTGCTCCTTTTAATCCCTCCCTTCCTTCCTGCCTGCCTTTCTTAGGTCTTCTTTCTCTAAGCACTTTAAATTTTTGAGTAAGGATGCCAAGTTCAAATGATAGCATTCAAACTCTTGCATACTGCAACATCTGAAGCAGGTCAAGTCCTGACGTCCTACAGTGACATCCAAAAAAGCAACTCCAGACATTAAATTCATAAGTATTATTCCAGCATTGAACTGGAAATGAGGGCAAGTGTCAGGTGTTAAAATTATACAGCTACCTTTACTGTATCTTGGATCAAATGATTCAACATGAAAATATGTCACCATCCAGCTAGGAGATTTAAAAAAACCCAAAAATCCATCCAAACTCATTAATACCAATTTATCAAAATTTATATTTTTTATATATAGAAACCAACTGTGTCATTGAGAAAAGTAAGCATTTTCACAGAATCAGCCCTCTGCTACACATAAGAAAAACGTTAATAAGAAATCAAGTAGGTCTAAGTATATAAAGAACTGCATCATACCATCACCAGCTGACAGCTGCAGCATTTCAACCACTCACATCTGTAAGAAACCTAGGAAGTGACTATGATAAGTACTAAGTAAAACATCTGTGTTCTGAATAACCACTCAGTGTGTGCATCCCCCCCATGTTTTGGAAGCTAAAAGCAACCATTGAAAATAATGTTATGGCAAAGGCTGGGACTGGGAAGGCAATTCCTGGGTCACTGAGTCCAATTCTTGATATCACAGACAAGTTTATCCTATACTCTCTGCACAATCTGCTTCATAAATTCTGTACTGAAGAAAGGTATGGCCGTATACTGTAGACTTGCATTGAGACAGCAAGATCTGTGATGGGAAAAGAATAAACTAAAATATAAAAAAACCCAACCAAACCAACAAACAAAACATCAACAAAACAAAACAAACAAACAAAAAAGAGATTGCAACCGGGATCAGCAAACTTTTATGTAAAATACATAAACCCAACCCATTGCTATTAAAAGTCCTTCCCCATGCCCTCCTCCCAGTAGTTAACAGTCCTGTCTTTCTCTGACATATCTCTCTGAAATACGAACATTTTATTTCAGTGTAGTTCTTCCTTTTACACATTAACCTTGCCATCTCTTTAGGAAACTTGTTTGGACTTGTTGAATAGAAGGAGTTTGGGCTAATTCAATGTGAAGACCACAAGTAGTACATGTCTCTAAGATTACTTCATTAACACTATTTTCTGGCAGGATTCAAGAAGCAGTTTTTACGGAGAATGCTGCAGTAACACAGTCTTCTTCCTAGCTGGGACTCCTGTCATCATGCCATGCTCTCTTTTCCAGTTCAGCTTTGCTGAAGAGTAGAAAGCCAAATTTAAAAGATGAAAAAAGGCTTTGTAAACATGGCATGACAGAACACTGCATTCTCCTGCTTCTACCATTGCAGACTGCTGAATTTGCTGAAACTCCCCTTCTTCTTTCTTGTTTATCTCACCACCAATAAGAAAACAGTCAAAAAACCAAAACCTTCTCTCACACCTGTCCAGCCCCTTATTTGACCCTGAACACCTAACTTCTTGCTAACAGGATGCAGCTGACACTTTTGATATTGACAGTAGAGCTAGAGAAGTATTAATATCTATGTTGTGTTCCTCAAGAACAACAAAAGAAAGAAGTAGGAATGAAAATAAGAGATGGTAGAAGTTGGCAGATACATGTCTAAACAACAAAATTCTACTGCCCACATTAAAATGTTTCCGTTTTAGCTGGCAGTTAAATTATATGCCCATCTTAAAAACCAAAAACAATAAAAGAAAACTAGATAGCTGAGATTTAATACTGCTATACATCACTTGATAGCTACACAGACACAGAGCAGATACAAAATAACTACCACTTTAAAAATACATATGCCATCTGAAGTGCACTGCATTGTCATTATTTCACAATGAATTTGCTAAGGTGGCCTTCAAAACATGTTTTATATCATCTTTTCCCTTCTATCCTTAACACTTACTGGGAAAAAACTACTATTGTTATTTAATCATTTCCATTTCTCAGCCAAATTTTATCCTTATAATCACATTTTTTTGAGACAGCCTCAAAACAGGAGGAGGAGGAGGAGGAGGAGGAGGAGGAGGAGGAGGAGGAGGAGGAGGAGTGAGAGAACAACATATTTTTCTTCCCTGTATATTTTCTTCCGGGTAGATAATGTTAAAGAGAGAACACTGCTGTTTGACTCAAAATCGCTGTAAGGTCACTTTATACACATTTTCTTTTATAGTTCAAAAGGTAATTATGTATTTCTTTACAGTATTCAATTTTCCCTGCTCTAGTCTAAAAGCTTTTGTTTCTTTATACTCTATTTTAAATCCATTGCCCAGTAAGGTTGTCCTGGAAAGCCACGGTAGGAGGCTGCAGCTTTCCCAATTCTCTTGCTGCAAAATGCTTACAGTTTCATAAATAATACTGCAGCAAATAAATTAACATGCAATATTATTCTTTTTTAAATGTAAGATTCAGATATACCACCCTCCAGTTACTCTGATTCTAAAGCTTCTTTTGCTTCTAAGTCAATATTTAAATATTTGTATCAACTTTTAAATAGGTCTTCTACAGGTGTTTTAAAAAACAAGACTGTTTGCATCATAACTGAAAGCACCTACAAAGCACCACTGCAAACATTTTCCACGCCAAGAAACAGGACTTTCTTTAGGGCTTGTAAGCTCTCTGCAATCTGGAGCCATATGCCGTTTCAGTACTGCTTCAAGTCCTTACTTGTTACACCCTTTTTAATTTTGAATTGATGCCAAGGTTAGACATCATTGCAGAAGTTTCCCATGTAAAATCTTACTCTTTTTTACAAAATACCTACATAACACTTTGCAGTATTAGCACAGCTTTACACTAATACAAAACACAAGCTGTAAGGTAATCCTGTTTTCTTCAGTTTTATCATGCCCTCTTCTGCCCCCCTCACACTCAGATCAAAAACTGGACCATACGTTACATGCAGGGCAGGTACAACCCTGCAGTACAACAAGTCCTACAACTTTAAAACATTTTTTGGACTGCCCAGTAAAAATCCAATGGCACCTTAGAAAGTACAAAAGACATTGAACACTTTAGAAAGTATAAAAGACACTGAACACTTTAGAAACACACTACTTAAAGTTAAAATTAAATAAGTAAAAGATACTGACAATACATACTTTTGACATAGCTGGCTGAACAGCACTTTGGGAGAAAGAGGACCTTTTCCAGCCTCCCTCATGCTGTGAAGGAACAAGAACATCGCTGAAGTCAAAGGTCCCGGGCTGGAAAGGTTTACGACCAAAGGATCCTTCAAAACAAAGGTAAAATGCACATCAGATTTCGAAGACTTCTTTCAAGTTACTACATTCCTGATAAAGAGCAATGTAACTTTGGTCTTAAGAGTGTTCTGGGGTTGCTGTCACCCACAAGACTGAAGTATCTGAAGAGAAAGCTTATTGTTTAAGCCTTAATAGTTGCAAAACCAATCAATTCTTGTTGAGAAAATTAGTGGTAACAAATATTTTGGAAAAAGGTATGACATTGAGCCAGTCTGATTCTCACAAAAATAGACTACCTTCCTGTATTACCTGCTTTACTTTTACCCCCACATGGCACTGAAACTCAGCTGGAGTGACAACCCAAGTGACCACCTCCATGGGCCAGTGTAAGACGGTGCTCAGCGGCTCCCTGTTACTCAACCTTAGGAAAAGGGTGGCCAGCTTCTCTGACCTGTGAGCCACACACCGAGATTTCCACACATCCAGCAGACACAGCACACCCTGTTCTTCCAAGAACCAGGTGCTGTGAAGGCACCAGCAATGGTTCACAGTGACCACAGACCACCAGCTCTCCCTAACACATTCCAAGGTTCACACATAACCACAGTGCTCCCTGCTAGGAGGCCTGACTCTCAGAAAAACAGATTACAACAGCCAGACAAACAATTAGAGAGGGTGCCTCGTCTAGAAAGCAGATCCATGCAAAATGTAAGCACTACAGATGCATACAAATATAAAGTATTTGCTTTATATACGCTATCGAAAGGTGGAAAAATGCCCCTTACCAAGCAGGAAGCTGCAGGTTTCTACATTACTATTAGTTAGATTACTGCAACCCTCTAATTTTGAGTTGACAAACAAAAAAAAAAGACCAGAAAACACAGTCTTTGTTCCAAATACCTTATTTAGAGTGTAAGCATTGTCATTAAACAAAAAATCAATCTTTCAACCTTATGGCCGTGCAAGTTTCGCATCAAGCATAAGCCAACATCTCACTGGCTTTCTAAGCCTTTGGGCACAGACAAGCTCCAGACCTCCACTGTGGCTCAGGATAACTCAGTGAAACATGTGGCTGCTCAGAACTACCACTGAGGAAATAAAGACAGCAGTGCAGTGAATTTCACACTGTTCTTGCGTAGAAAGGCTATGAATATCACTTACAGCAACACAGAGAAATGTTCATCATTTCAGAGGTATCTGAAACAAGATACCACCCCTCTACCCTCACTGCCACCAGAAAGCTCCCAGCAAACAGCAGAAAAACAAAGAAAAAAAGAAGGAAGCAAAAATCTTCTGTAAACACTTAGCTTTAACCAGCTGAGGGAAAGGGGTATTATCTTTATTGCCAACAACATATGAAAATCCAAGTCTCTTAAGACATGACAGGAACAGCAGGATATTCTTTGGATAATAGCCACAGGAGTCTCTTTCCCATATGCCTGCAATGAGCTCGAGGACAAGAAATTTTTTCCTCAGTGAAATATTGCCTCTCTCATTTTAATCCTATGGCCTCTGAAGCACATAATAAATTTTACAAGCCTTATCAATGAAGGGCTGGGACAGACTGGAATAAAATATTTTATTAACACTTTCTAAAGCTGAATAGACTATTTCCTGTATCATAATTTCATACTGAAGAAATTCAATGGCAAACAAAAATAAGCCAGCCTCTTAAGGCCAGGCATTATTTGATATTTAAATATCACAATGTGAAAGCAAGTTATTTATTCCTCCTCCTCCGGGGCCGAATAATGACTTTTGTAAAAGAAATGAGTTCACAGATAACATAAACAGCTAAACAATCAAAAGGCAAAAGAAATGGGAGAGTAACACTGTGCCTTTAACAGAGGTGTGACTTCCTGTCCTCCAGCTTCTTCCCACATTTCCCCAAATTTGTATTTCTCATTGCATACTTACCAGTTGAGAGTCTGAAGCATGACAGATTTTTAACTTTGTTCCTTTCTCCTTCATCTCATACATCAGTTCATTTAGTACGTGAGTCTGTGCCAAGTTCTTAAAGAAAAAAAAAATCAAAATCCACAAGAAACATGCTGATCTTTCAATTACACAGTTTTCTTTAGTTACATATTCTAGCTTAAGGGGACAGACAAAATCAGGTCTATTTCATAATGTATAACTGAGGTTTAGGTCAGACCACTAGAAAAAGCACTAGAAAAATCACTGATTTGACTTGTTTCTAAAATTGTATCTATTTCTTTTTCTGTAATTTCAAAATAGTTTCCTAGTAATAACTTTGTTATTTTTGTTGAGCAACAAGATTCATTAATTTATTTTTTTATGGTGAGGACAATAGTATCAGAAATAATTTGTCTCTTTTAAACTCCCCAGTCCCTCTCATCATGCCTCATAAAGCTCAAAGGTTTTGGCATGCTGAAAAGCATTACCTCCCTGAATTGAGGAGAGAAACCAGCTCAACATTGTTTCTTTAGTTTTTATTAACTTTGACTGCAGATCCCTCCATCTCTATGATACCTGAAGTACTGACAGATACCAATTTGCAGTAGACCTACTCCTTACAATTTTACTGTTTGTTTACTGAATTTTGTAATCAACACTATAAACACAAGGTAAAGTGTGCCAGTGCAGAACACCTTTATAGCAGTTTTCCCTCATTTGTTCACTCCCGTCTGCAGACACAGAGATGTCTCTGTTCAGTTGACAAGGAATCGGATGGTTCAATATAAAACCTGCTAAGGCTGCTGCTTTTTTTGTTGGATTAGTTGTATACTCAACATCAATAGAAGTGTATTAGTATAGCTCATTCCTCTTATTCTATTATGAAAAAATCATAATCAGTAAAAGTAATTTTATAACTACATCCGTTGTAGGGGCTTAAAATCACCACATTTTAGTGTGGAGACATTTACGCTACACACAAAGTACCACTATTCACAGCACCAGTATTACTCATGACTCAATTACCTTGCATTACTCATGACTGCTAATGCTGAACTACAAATAAAACTACATGCTAGAGTACAACCCACACACATATGTAGTGTGTAAAACACTTGATCTTTTCACTTGTCTCATTACTGTGCAAAATGCTACTGATCCAAGAATTCTTTTTTGCTAGAACAGGAAATATTCCTTGGATAGCAAGGAGTAAAAAGAATTTGAAAAGGACCTTCAGAAAGCAGAATGAAGACTGGTAACTCAGAACCTTTTCTGAAGCCCACAGATTATACAGATTTAGTATTTCTGAAATCTATTAAGAGATCTTACCTGCATGACAGCATTAAAGAAGCAAGTATTTCCTAAGTTATTTATTCCTTTAACTGGAATTGATGCACCATTACCAGAACTTTTTCCTTTTAGTATTTCACTTGTTTCACTGTTTTCTTCACGAAGACGTAAGATTTTTGATGAACCTATAATTGAACTATAGATTAATATGACTATGTAATTGCACAGTTTTATCAATGTAGTCCTTCCATGATTTTAACATATGTGGAAAGATATCTTGATGATACTCTAAGATGCTGCTTTATGCAATCTCACCAGTTAAAGCCCTCGTGAGGGAGGAAAATCCCCAAATCCCCTCCCAACAACTACATACATCCAACAAAACCTTCCACAATAATCATACTCTCCCATAAGGCTGTAACTTCTAAAATTATGCAAACAATAAATAAAGTAATATGAGCTCTGTTAGTTTGTTAACAGTAGGCAGTGGAGATATACGTTCCTTAGACACATTAGAAACCCCATACAAAGGCTGCTTTTTGGTGCATTTGAAGAGAGGTAACCAAAAGTTACCACCTGAATGCTGCAAGTCTTTATCAATTATTGTACTCCATTCGAATTGCCTTGTCAACAGCCCAACTGGAGTCATTATCAGTTTGCTCAAATGATACATTTGCTCTTCAACCCACCTCCCTTTGTCACAGCCTGAGGACTTGCTAATACAGCCCACATACATACAATGCTAGTGTTTTAATTTCAAGTATCAAAAAATTGTAAAACTATGCTACCAGTATAACATGCACATAATTCCCTACTTCCCTTATTATTTAATAGATAAGGGCAGCAAAGTTAGACAGTCATTAACTTGTAGCCTAGAGGTAATGGAAAGACTTGAGATAACAATATTTAGCCTTGAATTCTACTAGCAACTTTCATATTGTCATGGTTGCAGGACTAAATATGAACATTACTGACATCTGCAGTGTCTTAAATATTGATTAACAATGCATGTCAATGTAAACGAGTTATGGACTTAATAGATGCCAAGAACTGTGATGCTACAATCTCTGTCTTGACATATGAATTCATATATTTGTTCTAATGAGTTTCACATTGAAGTCTCATTAAAGTGTTCTTGAGAGATAACTAACAGACCTATTTACGTTAATGAAATTCTCATGCCAAAAGGTTCTTTTATGTACACTCCTAGGTAGCTTCTTGCTTAGAAGATGAAAAAATATAATTATATAACAAAGAAGTCACTAAAATAGCTGTTGTATCTGGCAACAAGCTTCTGAAGCAGTCTCCCTGCACCCTACAGTACCATCAAGGCGTACCTCTTCTTCCAAATTATATCAGAGTTTGTCAAAACACAATTAGAGGTGCTTTGGTGTTTAAAAACATTTTAAAATGTTCCTGTTAATACTGCTTACACAGCTGTAAATTACTCTCCACTCAGGTGGAAAATTAAGACAGTACAAGGGCAAAGTAAAAGACTGAGTTCTTGAAAAAGGCAAGTGTTTTTGAATGCAACGATAGACAAATGAGCTGCTCATGCCCTGAAACGCTCACTGTTTCATGGGCTACATGCAGCAACACCTTTTAACTGGCATGCTTACAAGGGGCATGCTCATCCACCCACACAGAGCTCCAGAATGACCATAGCGGGGGAATAGGAGCTCCAAATATCTGCAACTCGAAATCATTGCTCACTCTCAAAAGTTTAATAATATAAGTGGAGATGTTCTCCCCTCAGAGAAGTGGGCCATGCAGAGTAGTGCTGGGGAGAAGAGATGGTTAAAAAGGAAAAAAAATAGGGGGAAAAAAACCAAAATTGTGTAAATAATTTGTGTATTAGTATACCACAGTTGTTGCATTTATCCATCGGCATTCAAAAACATCTGGGACAGCATCTTAAAGTAAACAATGTTCACAAGGCCATCTGGACAAAACTGCAGGCAAAAATTAAAGCATAAGCATATGGAAAAGCAGATTTTTCTCTTCCCTTTAGCAGTACAGGATGACAAATGTCAAACCTAGATCTGTCCACGCTTCACTGTGCTACGCTTTGCAGCACCACCTGGCTCTCCTTGCACAGCCACCAAATATGGACAGCACTGCCACAGCGGACCATATCTGCAGGGCAAACTCGATAAAAGCATTTCACTTCATGGTTAAATGGCAGCTTCACACAAGTAGCAAGGTTCCATTTGCTGAACCTTACATATAAATTATTTAAGGGAGGAAAAACAAAGCCAAAGCATCCAGCTTTGCGATAAGAGCTGGATGAATACGCAATTATAAAACACAATAAATGAGAACCAGACATCTGATTACCACAAAGCTGGATAATTAGCATAGGGATAAGGAGAAGTAGCAGTAAATTGGGAAAAGACCTGGATGTTGTTATCGAAGTCTAGGAATGTCCTTTCACTCAGAAGGTTTTAATTACTGCTTCTTTATCTTTTAATAATTTTACAAACACAGTCCACATGACATTTCACTAGGTTTTTTTCTATCTGTGAAAAAGTCTTGAAAGAAAAGTTTTGTTTTGACATTACAAACATTATCTGCTGCCTTGCTTATAAGACAGGTATTTTTAAGGACATAGAGCCAGATGAGGGACAGCAGTTTTTAATTTAGCTCTGCTCAGTGTCCCCAGCTCAGTGATAAATGACAGACAGGCCTGAAGCTGAATGTTTACTTGACATGTGAAGAGTTGGTCAGTCTTAATAGGACATGCTGGTAATGACTGTGATAGCTAATACTTCTACAGATTGGGGCTGGAGGGTCCTTCTGCAAGATTAACCCAAGGCTACAAGCATGTTATTTATCAAAAGGCTAATATGTAATTTTTTAAAGTGAACTTGCACTGAACAGCTGTTTCACGGACTCTTGCCGGCTCAATCTTGCAATCCTGTAATATTTTAACATGCATGCTTTTGGATATGAAAAGTGACTCTTAAGCCAGTATAGACACAACAAGAATCCCAGCAAAAGGATTCCATCAAAATGGCTGTCATCTGCTGCTGCCCACAAGGACCTTCAGCTCCTTGCCAAACAGGAGAAAAGAAGTAGTCCAAGCCATCCATCCACATGCAGTAATACTTCTTACAAAGGACCTTGTTAACATTAATGAGAGCAAGGTGGGCAAAAAAGCATAGAAGTAATTAAATTCATAGACTAGTTTGTGTCCATAGTTCATTATAACATCTTTCAAAGACTTGACACAGTAACCCTCAACCTCTGCCCTTCTCAGGTAGTGTGAACATCAGCCCCAGACAGGCCTGTCCCTCCACAGCAGAGAGAGAGTATTTGACTGTGCCTGGGGCTCACACATTCAGGCTACCCTCTGTTCGGCACTTTTTGCTGTTTTGCTGCAGAGGGGGCCTTCCTAATCCAGTCACTCGCGGAAAACTCTCGCCCAAGTTGTGCCTTGACCACCATCACCTCTTTTTCCTTTGACAAAGTGTACCTGGCTGCAGAGACGCCCTACCTGAGCATTCTGCCAAGACCCATTGCCCAGCTCTCCATCAAATTCATCACACCCTACTGACCAATTCTTCGTAGGCCTCTAGTCCCACCATGACATCCACCTCCAGCACTCACTCCTTCAGCCCTCAGACAGCTGCATTTGTGCATAGACACAGCCTCCATGCTCGGCAAAGCTTCCCGACATCATTCTGCTCTCCCCCATGCTAGAAAACTCCCTTCCCACCAGACCCATGGGAAAGAGGACAGCACTCAGAGACTGATCCTCTACTACAGGCTTCTGCCTGCCACCCTTTTCTTGCCACTCTTTTCTTTTGCCTACTTCTGCTCACTTGCAGTCTTACAAGCTCTCAGGAGGCGGGGAACATGGTTTTGTCCCACAGCTGCACAGCACCAGCCCCATGACTGAGATTCCTAAGCCCTGCGTTAACACAGGCAACGATTCATTCCACGAAGCAAAGCAAGTTACTGGACCAGGTGTACAAACACACACGATGCCGACACATCCACTTGCAAAAGATTTCCAGAAAACTTATCATGTGTTCCCTATCCATTTGCTTTGCCAGTAATTCAGACACTTCCACTGCACGTGGACTTCTGTACCGCCCTTGCCGAAACTGAGCTGTGCCTGGGGGTGCAGATGGTATGCAAGCAAGAAGATAAATGACATCAAATTTTTCTTTCAGCTAGGAGAGTAAGCACTTTTGCTCATCTTTTCAATTCAACTTTTTTTTTAATTAAAAATGAGGGTTCCAGGAACACGCACTTTTATGCCAAGGTCAAGCCTTTCCTATTGAATAGAACTCTGGTACTTCAGCTGAAGGTCTTCACAGTAAAAACAAGGTTAATAGACTGCCTTTCTTTTACCAAGTTCTTATCATGCTGTATTATGAAATGCTACTAAATTGTCTGGCACTCCTTTTTTATTAAAAAAAATTAGATTTTTTTTGTTCAACACCATACAACAATGAGAATCCAACCCTTGGACAAACAGCACAGTTTTCTTCTAAAATGGTCACTAGCTTTACATTTAAAAGCCCTATTTCTCTTGCAATGTTACAACCATACCAAATTAATGATCAAAAAACTGCAATTTTATTTCTCTGAATCTGACACAATATTATAAACTAAAGACATCTGCACAGTTAAAGAGCAACCTATTCAAGCACA
Organism: Pyrocephalus nanus; assembly: GCA_038380795.1. NCBI lineage: Eukaryota > Metazoa > Chordata > Aves > Passeriformes > Tyrannidae > Pyrocephalus > Pyrocephalus nanus. The sequence continues at coordinate 41,136,093 of CM076260.1, forward strand.
TTTGATCCTCTGCGCTCAGATGACTTGTGCTACACCTCATAAGTAAGTAAGTACATGGACAGGGAAGGAAAGAATCTGTGAATAAAAATGACAGGTTGCCTAAAAAAAGTTTTTACCATTGATTCAGTTTTCATCCCTTTGCAGGCTGTATAATTAACCACAGCCCCTAAAAAGTATGCACATTTGAAAGAAAATTTACGACCGATAACAGAAATGTCTTTTTGCTGAAGTGTATTTCAGATTTGGAGACTCAATATATTCTGCTCTACTTTGATAGTTAATTTTAAATAGACAGAATGGTCTTACATGACTCCAATGTACATGTAGTAAAAATCACTTATGAAATAATAAATTTTTTTTTCAGTGCGATCCTTTGGCAACTGCTAATACACACAGATGAATGCAAATCTGAAAAATTATTCATCACACTGTTTGTTTTTCCACACAAGTGAACAACTATTACTTGTGCTGTAAAATTATATATATTTTTATACATCTGTTATTAGATGTATAAAAATAGAAATAGATTTATTAAAATAGAAATCAACTTTCTAACTTTCATTTATTGGCAAATCTAGGCAGCTGAACTTACTAGCAAAATCTCATTCCTCTGCTTGACCTTCCCAACAATAAATTTAACTAAGAAATTTGAGAATATATATTCTTTCTTCCCATGCTATTGCCACACAAACCAATTTAATTAACTGCTCTATATAAACCATGCAATCTTATGTCTCCACCGACATCTAATTTGGCTTTTGTAAAGGAAAATACGCATAATATTCACTTTGAAGACTGCAAAACAATTTGTTTTCTCCAGCAAATGAGCAGACACACAGATTGCAATGTCTCAGCATGGTTCCTGTGTACTACATGTGCATTATGTCCATGTGAAGCTCACAAGTGTGCCACACGGACAATACTGCACCTGCCTTTCTGTGAAAATCATCATGGCCTGCTAACCTTTTCCACAAAACAAATTTCTGGGTGGTACACCCTGGAAAGCAATCTTGCTTTATTCTTCCATCTTGTGTCCAACATGACCTCTTAACCAAATAGACTCCTTTAAAAAAAAAAGGGGGGGAGGGAAGGGGGGAAAAGCAGGCATTGCTGGGTACAACAAACCATAGGATCAGATGCGAAAATCACACAGCTGCAAGCATTCTTTTGGGAACCCAGCACTGGGATTTATCTCAATCGCTTAATGTAATTACAAAAGTCAGTCATGTAGTAGTAATGTAATTTGCACATTTTTACAGCTGAAGTGAAGTTGAATCTTTATGAGAGGCCGAGTGAAAAGCAGGGATCCTGCTGCCACACTATTCCACCACATTAGTACCAAATGACAAGCATTTTGCTTTTGTTTATTTTCCAAGATGCATTAATTAGGAAATCTATATAACCCTCCCTTACATGTTTAAAATGATTATTTTATCTTTAAATGAATCCTACACTTTTGAGAACTGAAAAAAAACCCCTAGCATCCCTCATCTGTTAGTTATATATCCACGTTCATACTACATCTCTACAGAAATTTCTGCACAATGTTATTTGAATTTTAATGATGCACCGTGCCAACCAGTTGTTACAACAGAAAGAAATCCAGACATAAGACAAATTGTTGTTACAGTGCCACATTCTGATATGAGAATTGTCTTCATTTTGACTGGTTTTTTTAGGAAGAAATGGAAAAACAATGGGAAAAAAAAGCACAAGACTGATTTTTAAATGAGAAACGTGAATTGAATTGGTAATTGTCGGCTTTACACTGCTTGTTTCTCTCTAGTTATTTTTCATATTTTTTAAATTATGTTATGTTTTTAATGGCTGAATATACAAAATAAATTTTAAAAATCTATGCCAACTATTAATTTCAAGAATGACAGTTACACTGAAAATATCAATAGAACATGAAATAAAATGCTAAACTAAATAAAAATTAAACAAAACAAAAGTAGAGTTCATTCTGTTATTCGTTGTGTCCTTCATCTTCTGGACAACAGCGAGAATTACATTTCAATTTCAGATTCTATTTTTTAAAAATCCTTAAAGGTAGTCTAATTTAAGTGAAAGGAAAAAACCTTACATATATTTCTGTAGGGGAAGTAGCAAGTGTGTCATTTATAAAAATGAACCAAGAATGTCAACTCTGGCTGGGAGTTCCCTGTCACACATTTCTTTTACAAATACACAACTGTTTTCCAGCCTCTCCCATCAAGGAGCCTGGCCAAAGCAACAGAGTGTCCCAGGCAAACAGCTTTTTCCTCTTCCTTGCCACTCCAAAAACCCCAGCAAATCATCTTTGGGCCAATGGTCCTAGACCTTTCACAAATGTGATCCAAACTGCTCAGCACAGCCACAGTGGAGAGGGTTACAGACTTCTATTTTTAAAACATCACTGGAAGTACACACACCCACTTTTTGCATGAATACATTACATTAACTGAAAGAAACACTACGGCATTTTCACTTGCAGGGAAGATGCAACAACCACTTATTACACATGAACTTGAAACTGAAGCTGTGAACAAAAGTAAAATCACATACTGTATTTTCATTTCTCCAAGAGAAAAAAGATGGAAAAAGTAGCAATTTATCAATTTATTACAACTGAATAATTTAGCATATAACTTGTGACTTGATCAAAATATAGTATTTCTAAGCAGCCCTTCATTTTCTCCACTCAAAAAATATGTAACACCTCTTAAAACCAGCAGAATTTATGCACAAGGAGCTAGAATACCTAGTCTAATTCAGTAAGGCAATCCTTCTCCATTCTTACTTCTAACCAGTAGATTATCTCAGCTAAAAAATGCAATCAGTTGTTTTAAAAGTTTACTTAAGCTGGTTTTTGAGAAGAAAAGCTGAAATTCAATGCACTCTCTAAGTCACAAGCCAGAAATGCTGCCAAGTATGTTACAGTAGAGATGAATAATGTCAACACTATCAACAGTAGACAGCTGAGGGCCACACGTACAAGGTTTTATCAACAATCACATATATTGAGAAGGTATATTAAGCTCCTAACATAAGAAAATAATTTAATACTATCTTCTACTAATAGAAACAAGCACTCTATTAATTAAAACCAAACAGCAGAAATGAACATTACATACAACAACAGAATACTAGAAAATCCACTTAAACAAATTTGTTTAATTGTGTAGAATGAACTTAAATCAGAAAAATTGTAGCTTTGATGCACCCATACTAGGAAAATTCAATTCCTTTATAGTAAGTGTATAGTATATGCTTCAACATATTTTTGTGCATTAATTTGTATTGCATTATATTTAAAGTAACAACTTCTCTATGATAAACCTTTTTCATTACAGATAAAATTTGGAAAAACTGTCCTATAGTGCCCAAAATAATTTTCAAATGTCATCAAACTGTAGAAAAAAGTGGTATTATGTTTTGACAGGCATTACTTGCCCAAGAAGTTGTGCAATTACAGATTACATTATAGTCATATTATACATAATTTTTCAGTTGTATTTTTAACATGACTCAAAATCTGAAATTTTTAGTCAGTACATTACAGGTGTCTCCAGATAAAACTTTTTGTGCAAACTTACTTGGTTCAGCCCTGGCACCATGCTTTTGAAGAAAGTCAACTATCTGAGCCAGAACTTTTTTGTTGCAATGTGTTGACAGCTCTTCATCACATTCATAACACCTAAACAAAAGAAGAAACAAACCAGAATTCAGACTATCTGCATGCACATCCCAGCTCTAACAACCAGCTCGAGCAACCTCACAAAAATTCCCTAAGATCGAGGTTTCAATTTTTCACACTAAAAAGAGGGATAGAATCGAATTCCCTCATCTTGTATATGCTCATCTATGGATCAGTCCCAATTCACTTACAGATTTAAATACTCTCAGAGAATCCAAAGGACAAACTAATTTTCTTTCCAGAAAGCCTCCCTTTCCTCTATAGAAAGTACTAATTTTATCTATCAGAATCATTCTTTATCATGAGAAGGCACTCCTTTAAGTTATGTGTATCCTTATACACAAGCATACACGAACCCCTGCATGCTCATTCTTACCATATGATCCACGTGCTGAGGTTGATAACGATGCAGTGAGGTTCTGTGCGTGCTGCCTGGAAGTGTTTCAGAGAATGCTGGCCCTCCGAATTCTTACTACATCCCTAAAAATGGAAACATCAACACAGTAAGGGGGGGAGGAAGGGAAGAAGGAAAAGACTATATTATTAGTAAATAAATTACAAAAGTTTCATGTTTCAAAATTAGACAAGAAGCTATTCTGCCCTCCCCTTTTAGCATTCTCAAGGACTTAGGACCCTTTATAATCCAGTGTTATAAAGATATCAATTAACTTTTTTTACTAATAAAGGAAAATCAATGACAACACAAAACCAAAACCTCATCTTTTCTACCTAGAAAAATCAGATAAAAGCATAGATATTTATTAAGTTTTGTTTTAACTGAATAGAAATAATTCCTAGCTTTTGGAAAAGTATTAAATAAGTATCAATAGGCAGAAAATTATGCCATTCACAAAAGTAAAAATGCTCTAAAAATTGTGAAGGAAACAATTATGTAGCATATTTGGTCCACAGAATATCAAGGAAAGGACAGCACAGGTAACTCTCTCTGCTCAAGAATGCCAAATACATTCCAGACAGCAAATAAAAAAGCTAAATGGAGTGTTTTGCACTAAAAAGCTACTCAGAACACACCATTTATGTACAGCAATTTCGAGAGAAAGCTTTTGCAATTCTTCAGGTATCTACAGACTGGGACTTCCAGGACTGGTCTCTGAATGAGACATGAGTTTTGGAACCTGTTAAGAGCATGAACATGAAGAATTACACAGAATAAACTCCTTTTAAAAACCCTCCTTAACTAGAAATTTTCAAACAAGATACAGGAGTCCTCCTCAGATCCAATTAATTATCTTCTGAACCCTGTAAATAGCATGTTTCTTTGCAAAATCAAATCTTTTCAGATTATACTGGGAGGAGCTGGCTTCTGTCCTTACTATAGCAAAGTATACCTACTGAAAGTATAAGAAAATTGTGAAATGCTTTGTTCAGGCAACTATTGGCTGAACTGAACCTGACATCGCCCGTAAACTGAATTTTTCTGTATCAGGCTTTACTTCACTCACAGGAAAGAAACCTGTGCATGCCCCTGGGGTCAGGACCTGCCGTTTTAAACTCTGAGGCCAAGATTTGACATTATAATTGATCCAATCTAATGGCTGGCTGCCATGGAATCAGCATTCTCACTCCAGCACAGTCCTTTCTGCCCAGTTTCAATCAAATCTAGCAATTGAGTGTCCACAGTACAAGCTGATTCAGCAATATACATGTTTGGGTTTTCTTTCATTTGTATTCGTGGGAACTTCTCCCAGATGAGCCATCTGAATAGATGCATTTTCAGCCACACAGTTACTGGTGCCAATTCTCTGTAAATGGCAAGAGCATGCAGATGAAGAACACAGAAAAGGCAGGACCATCACCTACTAATCACGACGACAAATCACACTGTAGCACATCAAGCTAACCCAAAACACTGCCAAAAACCAAGACAAGAACATAAGGCCACATCCCACTTCCCTGAAGAAGCTAAAGCACGCACTCTCACAACTAAGCACTTATGTCACACAGTTTCACTGAAAGTAATGAGATGACAAACAGACAAGGGCTCATACCAGTTGTATCCTTTAGAAAATCCACCTAAATTTAGCGCATGTGCTCACCTGAGAGCCACACTTGAGACACAGCCATATGTCTGAAGGTGCCGTAGGCTCACCGTCACTCATCCGCCTCTCCTTCAGACATTCTGCACATATGGACCAGACACTCTGAGCCACTGCTCTCTTCACATGATGCACATCCACTGCTTGGCTCACGTGCTGGCAGGTTAAGCCTAGAGAAAACAACAGATACTCACCTTTATCCATTAAAAATAATAGCTATGAAAGGGAGCATGTGTATACTACAAGAGCATAATTTCCAACAAATTCAGCATTAAGAAAAAAAAATAGCAAAGAACTAGAATAGGAAAGATCAGCCAGCTGCTCCCCATATACTGAATTTTATGAAGGACCTATTTCAGTCTTTCTGTAATGAAAATTCTTTTCAAGTCAATAAACGCCACCTCTTAAAACCAGAAAACTATTTTGTACAAAAGTACAAGTACTACTTTTGTACAAAACTAATTTCCCTGGTTTTTGACAGTAAAACACTACATAAACCTATTTTTGTCCACAACAACAACAAAAAAAAAAAGGCAGTTGACCTTCTTTTCAACTCATAAAGAAAGATTTTCAAATACCCGTGCATCCCTAGTACGACTGCTCATTCTGAACATGAGTATCAACCATTCTTCTCTCTCATATTTTTTGCACAAATTCCACTATAATATCACAGAATAAGGTGGGTTTGCAGCAACCTCTGAAGGCTATCTTGTCCAAACCCTCATTCAAAGCAGAGCCAAATACTAATTAGATCTGTTTTTCCACAGCTTTGTTCCGCTGAGTGTTGAATATCTTTGGGAATAGAGGTTTTACCAACTCACTAGAAAATCAGCTTTCTGTCTGACCACCCTCAGAGTGAAAAAATAAGTTTCCTCACACCTAGTCAAATTTTCCATGGCCTAACTTTTGTCTGTTGCCTTTAGCCCTCTAATTGTGAACCTCCTGGAAGACTCTAGTTCTGCCTTCTCTGTAACTACAATGAGGCAATCAAAGAAAGAAATTATACTTTCACTCCACTGGCTAAACAAAAATATTCCTTTTAGCCTCTCTTCCCACATCATGTTCTCAATCTCCTTAACAATGTGGAGGGAGTGATCCAAACTGGCCTCATTCTGACAAGTCAGTGTCTTTCTTGAAACAGGAAGCCCACAACTGGACGCAGTACTCCAGAAGAAGCCTCACCCATGCTGAGAAGATGGAAACAATCATGTACCTTGACTGTTCTGTGCTCTAATTAATACAGTCCTGTATACAGTCAGCATGAACAGCACAGCTTGCTTTTATTCAGCATGTGCATTAGGACCCCAAGGACCTTTTCTGCAAAGCTGCTTTCAAGCCATTAATTCCCACCCTGTAACTGCATGTGGTTATGCCCAGGAACCAAACTCTCCACTTGCCTTTGCTGAACTCTGACAAGTTTCTGCCAGCCCATTTCTCCAGCCAAAGTCACTCTGAATGGCAGACCTGCCCTCCTGCATTTCAACTGCTATGAAGGTGGCAAAGCATAGCCTTATCATGGCATCACCCAGCTCTCTCAGCACCTTCAGGTGCATCCCATCTGATCCCATGGACTTGTGGACATCCAGTCTTCTTCTCTAGACAACGTTAAGAGTCTGCCATTGGGCTCAGGGGTCAGAGAGGATCAAGTGAAGAGCTTACATATGAAGACAGAGGCAAAGTAAAAAGTGATTTCCTCAGCCTTTTCCCATGTCCTGTGTCCCTAGGTCCTCTGAACCCTCATGCAGCAGGTTTGCACTCACCTTAGCTATCATTTTGCTGTCATGGTATCCATACAGGCCCATCTTACTCTTCATACCCCTCATCAGGTCCAACTCTAACTGAGGTTGGTTTACCTAATCCCTAGTCCTGCACACTTTGAACCTCTGCAAGGGCAGCCCAAACATGCCATCACCCTCTCTGCCCTTTCTTTTTTTTCCTCTGAGCTCATCTGGAAGCTTCCCATTCAGCCAAGCAGCCTCCTGCCACATGTGCATGACCTTACAGGGAGAGGAAAGGACCATTCTGCTTTGAAGAGGTTCTCATCGAAGATCAACCAAATCTCCAACCCTTCAGGGTAGGCATGTAGTACAAGAACTGATCATGTCATAAACAACTGACTGGGGATATTTTGTTATACATGCAAACAAGAAAAGTATTTCATGGTACTTTTTTTTGTGTGGTTTTCATCAGTCAGTTTGGAATTTATTAGCCCTCAACCTCAGGGACAAACATCACCTAATGCACTTACCTGAAATATCATCTGAAGAGTCCTCATCCTGTGGCCTGTTAGGCCTTTTGCTTCTCTTCTGCTTCTCAGGGTTCGTTCTTGATGGATCTTTCACCCGCATCTGTTACTTACTAGGAAAGAGAGACAGATGTTGTTTTATTGTTATTGCTATGTAAATGCTTCACCAAATGTAGTGAGTTTGAACTCTAAAAGCACAAGATCAAATGACACATTCAAACCTCAGCAGCACAGTTTTAGGCTTGGACTAATGTCAGCTACTGTGCAACAAGGACTATGAATGTGCCAGGAATGAATTCCTAGGAATGTGGCAAGATCAGTTACACTACATGACATTATGAACTGTATCTGTGGCAATAGGGGACACACACACACACACTTCTAGGCAGTGCTGTTAAATATTTGAGATACCAAGATTTCCTTTATTTTTGTTTTTGTAAAGCAAGTTATTACAGAGCTCCAACCACACCTTACCAGAAAAACTTCATCAAAATAAAAGCTTTTCTTCCTTAAAATATACCCCTTAGGAAAGGTTACAGTCATCCCTCACCCTTGACAAATTCCCTGAAAGCTTTTGAACACTCTAAATACAAAAAGTCCTCCAAATCTGATTCAAGTGTCCTATCCTATGAGGGATGACAAACTGGAATGCAAGCTGATCCCTCTATCAAACATCAGAGAATCCGTAACGATGAAGTCTCTCACAGGAAATTCGGGTCATTAATCAAGGAGTCCTATAAGGAACAGAATTAAAGCATAGATATTTGCCACTAAATATTAAAAAAATACACAGAGATTTTGGCACACCAGTCATTTCATCAAAATCCAAATATGAATTCACTAAAGGAGTGTGGCTATGCATCATACAAACAGCTGCTGGGGCTTAGTTTACTGTTTGTCTTTTAACAGTGTGCTTCATAAAAACAAATTTTTGTTTTCATAGGTAAAGCATATGAATGTAAGATAGTCAAATATTCATACACTGCAAACTGAGCCATTCTGTTTAGAAAAAAAATGTTTGTGTATCACAAACAGGCTCGTAATGTCATCTGAGCCACCAGTACCAAACATTTTCAATTGTGCTACTGCAACTTACGTGTAGGAAAACTCCAAAATGCCCTATACTTAGGAACAGCAAAAGATATATTATTACTACACATCAATTAGTTAAGTTTGCCAAAGTTTAGAAAGTTAGCCTACTTAAGGTTTTTTAATCTTCTCTGTATATGCATTTAAACCTTTGTATTACTGAAGCTCTGAGAGACACAGGAGTCAATCAGTATATTGAACTAAATATTTCCTCTCCTTTCTTATCCATTAAAAGCCAGTCAGCAGAACAGTCATCGATATTGATAGCAGAGCACCACCATCAGTGGTATCTGAACAGCCTGCACTGAAGCAAAGCAGGCAATCTGTACCTCAGAGGTCCTGTTCCAGGTTCCTACAGACCTGGACAGACATCCCTGCACCTGCCACCCATACTACTAGTGCTGGACGTTTTCTGTCTGAAGGTATAGGTTACAGATTTGCCCTGGACGAGTCAAATTTTTGTAGAGTACAAAAGAAACCTTTACTCTCCGCTTCTTTGCGTCAATGGCGTCATGGCTTTTCAACCTTTCAAAAATACAATGCATTTGTTGCAGAATGCTACATTTACATACAGATTAGTTTAGACTATATTAAATATCATGATGTTTTTAAATTACAGCTTTGAAATTTTCCTATATTTACAGTTATAAAGCTTCAGATGCTTAGACATGCAAGTGAACAATACTACTGAATTCAGCTTTGCTGATTTCAGAGGTTCACAATTCCTGCTCATACAGTAAGATCTAAATATTCCAGCCCTTGACTATTTATGTTGAACAAATGTTAGCACACCTAATGTCCATCAACAGCCATGCATATGGCATGCCTAGAACACAAAAAGAGTCCAACAACTTCAACTGTGTATTTCTGCATTGGCACCTTATCATATATATCCAAGCTTTATGTGAAACTACCCATTACCACTTGTAGCACTGCCGCTTAACTGAGCACAAGATTCATCGAGACATATATCAAACAATAAGGCCAACACAGCTCCTGTTAGAAACCCTAATATTTTGCACTAAATTATATAAAGGGTCAATAGCAAAGACAGCAAAAATGTCCTCCCTAAAGGAACATAGTTGTGTTTAGGTTATTCAACACTGACATAAACAATCTACAAGTTCATTTCAGCATAACAATTTTGATCTCTTTGGACAGATTATGTAAGACTGTCCAAACCACAGACTTTACCTCAATGAAAGTCATTTTCATATCACTACATTTTCAGAGCTCAGATGAATAATTATGGGCCCAACCAGCTGAAATAAAAGCGAGCTTTTACCACCTGTGAAATCCTGTGGCCCACAGAGGAGGTGACACAGTCCAGACTGAGGCACACAAAGCCCACTGCTGAACCCACACTCTAGGGACCTTCAGGACACGTGGAAAAGAGTGCCAGTTGATACTGCAATGACTGAAAACACGGCATTTCAAGCCCAGCATAATCAACATGGCACTAGAAATGAACACTGGCATAAGAAGATGGCATTCACACTGCAGGTCTGGGAATGCACTGCACAGCCCACACACTTTTCAGCCTCCTTTCACTGAGAGCAGGCAGAGCAAAAGACAACATGGACCATTAGATTAATTAGTTTTCATGAACACACATATAGAGGGGCATCCATCAGACAATGTTTACTGACCTGTGAGCTCTTGGAAAAGCCAGAGCATATCAAGGACTTAGACAGCCAGGGTTTGTGCCTGACTGAAAAGCGTGTAAGTGTGCTGGAAGGGTAAGAGCAACGAGCTACTCCATATGATCTATGATGCAAGTAGCACAGTATATATGCAGTGCTATCTGCCCTTTTTCAGTACTTTAGGGACAGAAAACATCACAAATAAAGATCTTTCTTAAGAATTTTAACATGATCAACATTTCAAAATCAAAAAGTTTTTGCATACATAAATCAAGTCACGGTACACATATTTGGCTTATGAATCTGAGAACTAAACAGACATTGATTTTTGTGGTCGAAAAAGCTGAGTTCAGAGGGTATGAGCTCCACCCAGATTTCTATTCGGCACACAGTAAAAATCTTAAGTAGAAATCATGCAGTTTCATGAGGAAAAGTTGAAAAATAGAAAAAGACACATTAGAAAAAGCTAAATCTCTTCCTTTTTAAAATCATTTCATACAAAACTAAGAACTAGTCCCTGATAAACACGTTCAGATTCTTAGAGCTCAGCATACAAGAGTCTGAAGTGTAATCATCATCACTAGCTATTCTCTGTTAACTTTTTACTTCTTAAAAGACTCCTAATGTCAGTCAGCCTACAGAAAGCTGATTAAGATCAAAACCTCCTCACTACAACTGCTCGTTTCTACTATTCTAGAAAGAACAAACCACTTCAAAAGCAGCAGAATGATCTGCCTATCTAACTTTAAAAGCTTCAAATTTGACGAAGTGCCAAAAATCAATGTGCTGAATTTGTTAAATTAAATCTAAGGGATTTTAAATGTAAAGTATGCCTGAAAAAGCCTATATTTAACAGCATTAATATTCCTATATTTAGAAATTGACTCTCTTCATAAAGTAAAAATTTAGATACTTACAAGAGCCGACCATAGTTCCTAAAATAACTGCTATTTTTTTTAAAAAACATCATTTTACTGTAACTCAGTAGAGCTAGGACCGATAAAAGATACAAGGCTAGTATGAACTAAAAATCACTTTTCTTTGGGAAACAAAATCAAACCAAACAAAAACCAACAAACCAATTAAATAATTTCTCTTTACAACATCTTTTCCCATCTTACCATCTTGCACTTCTTACTTGGAAGTTGAATCCGTCCTAGAATGCCTATACACAGTTCACTTACTAAATTTTGAAATGTATCACCTTAATGAGTTTTCACATGCTGTAGTTTCACTGTGATGCTTACAAGAAACAGGAACCAGATCACCACCATGTTAGAGAAATAACCTGCTCTACTGGTTAATACCATAACACTCCTTTTATCTGCCAAGATTCACTTTTTTCCTCCTCTTATTATTAGAGTGCCAGCTCTTTCAAGTGAGTGCCACATTTTTGTTCTTATCTGTGTGATACCTGTTCCAATACTTCTCCTAATTCTGGATTAACTAGGAGGATTACACCACCATTGCTGGAATGCAAACAAGATAAAAATGACAAAAAACCCACCAGCTTATTTAACCATACTTAACCTATGAAATACAGTCAAGAGAGTCTACAGATAGTCTCCAGATACTGTTTTGGATATGGGTAATACACTCCCAGTAGGACTGTCCATTAACTGTGAAACCAATATTATTCATCAGTGAGCACTTGAATTCAAGGAAGATGGAGCAAATACATTTACCTCAGTCCCTCACTTCATCTGAGGTATTCTAAATTCCAGCTGTCTTACCACTCACGGTCAAAGTTTCAAGTTTAAATTATACCGTTTTCTGTTGCTAATGCAAAGATAAACTTGTGTCACACTGAAAGGACATAGCACTCACTGAATACAAGGAAAAATTAGCACTTCCAGCTCAACAGCAGTCTTGCTCCAAGGCAAGGGGGTGAGGAACCTCTCAGGTGTGCAGATTAAGTTCAAAGATGCTCCAGAGCACATCTGACACAGATCTTTATGAGACTGCACATAACTGTGAGAGCATAGAAAGAAGAGCCTTGTATGGATCAGTAACGCCTGACCCCCCCCACTTCTACGTGTAGAACTGCTACATGTTTTGATGTAAACTGCAAGTTGATATATTTTGGACATCTGTTCCAAGCATTACCTATGGCATCTTGGCTTGCTCACCACTTGATCAAATGTCACCCAATCAAAGCAGGAACCACATCCATCAGAGTTAGCAACTGGGCAGTGTCACCCATCAGCGGGCCAGGAGGCTCAGTGCTCTGACAGCCACCAAAACCTTTGCGGCAAACAAGCCCCTGCTGCCTGCTAGAGCAGTAAAAGGACCAGAATTGCTGACTGGTAGTGGCAGCAAAGCCTTTTCCCCTGGAAAATGTCATCTGAAATTCTGAAAGCGTCATCTCCAAGATCTCCTAGCCCAAAGGCACATCACACATCCTACACCGTCACTGGAGCTCAAATGCCAATTCTGACATTATAGCACAGTCCTAAAAGGGTGAGACATTGATGTGCTTTCTGAGCAAGGAGTGAGACAGAGCCTTTGGACTATTACATACAACTTCCCAAGTTGTATCTATCCCATAGCATTTCTCACTTTAATTAGTCTATTTTATCCAGCTGCCCATGGTAAACATGGTATGTCAATGTTTACATTTGTATCCTGCACAATCCCCCTTGGATTTCCTACTGAAACCCACCTGCCACAAAAAAATTACTTCTAAGGATGAGCAGAAACCAAATATGTCCAGAAACAAGAATGAGAAGACTCTGTAACTGGATTTATAACTAGAGTATATTAAAGGACTGAGTGGGTTAGTTAAAGAGTAGTATTTTGACAACACACTTTTGCTACTATCTTATAGCAAAGGTCTTAGGAAAATTTCAGGGATACTTATATCAATATCCAGCCCCATAAAGCAAATCACAACTTTTATGTTTTCTATCCCATTTAAATGCATTTTTTAAAAAAATATGAACACACCAAGAGGGAAAAACATCTGACTAGATGTGCCGATGGTCCAGCATGGATTTTCTGAGAAAATTTACACTTTAAAAGGAAAATACAGTATGATATAACTAATATCAGTACCATATAACTAATGATGCTGGCTTGCAAGTGAAAACTTTGTATGTGAGAAAGCAGTCAGAGGACAGAGATGACAGACTGTGCACTCCTGTGATATGAACACCGATGTAACAGTGCCATCACTACAGAAAATCTGAGAGTATAACAACTGAAACAGGTGGAGAGTAACCAGTGAAAGCACAGTACCTTTGCAGGATAACCATGTGGCCAAAAACTGGGGAAAAGCTGGTCAGAGAACATGAAGGACAAAATGAGCAAAGGATGAACTTAAGAGAAATGCTAATTCTGTGAATTCAGGAAAATAAAAAAGGAACTTTAGTTGCAGCATGTGTGTGAGACAGAAGGCTGAAACCCACACAAGACCATACGTTAAGCTAGGACTCCTGCTGTACCCCTGCCTAAACGGCTGAGTTGGAGCAGATAAAGGAAGACAACGGCTGTGCATAACTTCCCATATACTCTGGAAGGGTATTGAGGGAATCAGTTAAGTAATGAGGGTAGAATAGATAAAACCGTAAATTTGAAAACTAGTTTGAGCTCTTTTAAAGCCTAAGTCTTGCCACCAAAATCAAAAAATTTCATTTCATTTAATTTTCTTGCTCCACACAAACTGCCCCAGTTTGCTTTGATGACATGTGTGAAGTGGAACAACTTGTCCTCAATCTACAATCGATGCTCAAAACAGAACTCCTGAACTGCAGTTCTGTGGATCTCTCAGAAAATACAGAGCATCAGTTCTTCAATATTTCATGAAGAAAGCTGACAAAATATTTACAAATGTAGTAAACACCAAAACAATTTCACAAAGGCATATTCTGCTTCAATCTGGCACATGCTCGTACCACTACTATCCTCCCACTTAAAAGTTAGAAAATGAGAGCAGAAAGAATCCTTTAAATACAAATAAATACAAACCCTTTAACTACAACTCTGCTCTGTACGCTCATATGAGAGGACTATTTCATGGAATTGGGAAATACCTGTAGTTAAAGATGAGATGCAACTAAAATATAGTGCTACGTAGTGCGAGTAGCAACATATCTATAGCAAGGGCGGGATGAAGTCCTAAAGCAAAGGACATCACAGCAAAAGAATAAAGGGGGAAAAAAAAAAAAAAAAGGCCAGGAATCAATAGAATCCCAACATCAAGTCAAATACAACCTGCAGAGTCGCAGCTATGCGTCTAAAATACCACGTCTCCCTCCGCTTAACCGCGAGGACCGTCCCTGGGCTGCCATTGGGACCAGCGGGCACGGGCCGGTCCGCGCTCGCCGGGCACCGACCCCGCGGCAGCTCCAGGCCCACACGGCGGGGCCGCAGCAGCCGCGCTGGCCGCATCACACGGGGCCGGGGCACCCTCGTACCCCCGGGCCCAGCGCCAAGTGACCGGGGCGCATGTTCAGCGCGGCCACAGGCGCTGCTACCACCTCTCCTCAATGTAACACACGAGCAAACGCGCTGCGGGTCCCGGACGCGTCCCGGCAGCCTTAACTCGCTTCACACACGGACAGCGGGCGGCCGCCACCAGCAGCTCGTCGCCGGCGACCCAGCAAGAGCGGCGCTCGGCCCCCAGCCCGGCGCCCCGCGGGAGCAGCGCGGACAGCGCAGCCCCGGGTGCCCCCAGCAGCGGCGCGGGGGGCTCGCCCGGCCCGGGGCCACGCCGGGACAGAGCCCCCTCCGCCCGCCCCCAGCCCGGCACCCCCGGGACGCGGCTCCGCAGGCCGCGGGCCCGGTCGCCGCCATGGTGGGGCGGATCGGCCCGGCCCGGCCCAGCCGGACCCGGCGCTCCGGCCGCGGCCCCGCGATCCCCCCCGGCTGCGCAGGGCGAGTCCGGCCGGACGCGGCGCCCCCGCGCTGTGCCGGCAGCCCCCCCTCCCCGCACCCCGAACTCACGGAGCGCCGGGCGGCGGCGGCAGCGGGCGCGGCGGCGGCAGGAAGCGTCGGAGGAAGCTCCGCTCCCCTGCGCTCCGCTCCGCCCCCGGCCGCGCCGCTTCCCGCCCCGGCCCCTGGCCGGGCCGCTGCCGGGCGGGTTGATGCTGGTTCGAGGGCAGAACGCGCGTTCCGTGTGGGAAGGGCCGTGGGAAAGCGGGGCCACCCGATGGTGAGCGGGAGCGCACGGCGGGCCCGCTGAGAGGCGACGGGGAGCAGCGGGTCTGGCTGCAGGGCACCTTAGAAACTTGGGGCGAAGGGGGTGCAAAAGAAGGGAGACGTGGTGGTGTGACGTTCGTGTCTGAGTTTTCGTGAAAGAGCTGGAGATGCCGCGCTGGGTTTCTGCCCGCGCAGGGGTGTGGACAGTCGTGCCCAGAGGTTACACAGCAAAGGCTGGGCCCTGCGTGGATTTTCAGGGCTGCCACCGTGGGAGGGACTGGAGAGAGAGCAGAATCAAAGGTGCATATCCCCGCTGAGGGACAGGCAGAGTAAAGGGTGTCCAGCACTCGAGGAACTAGTGGAAACTGGGATGGGGATTAAATTCAGCAAGTGGGTAGAAAACACATGTGGCTTTATTCAACAGAAGGCAAATCCAAATTAGTATTTTTATTGGAGTAAGATCACCCAGCAATAAGGGATAGAGTAAAAAGGGAGGGTAAGGTTGCTGTGGCACCCCTCTAGAACCAAGGATGGAGAACCTGTAGTGGATCTGCTGACAAGTAAACTGAAACCATGGTTAGAGAAGCAGGTAAAAGTCTTTGGACCAAGCAAAGACAAGATGTCAAGACGAGTATTGCTGCCAGAGGTTGACAGATTAAGCAAAATTTAATGTAGGTAGGAGGAATTCTTTAGGCACATCAGTGACCATGGTGACAACTGAGCACAAAGATCTGCAGGCAGACTGCACACCACGTGAAGGAGATGGTCCAGCCATGTGTTGTGAACACCATGTTCATGGAGTCTATATGTGAGAGGGAGAAAGGGTGTGGAACAAATCTGAAACAAATGGAGTCAAGAAGTGGATCCTTCCTCCTCTGCACAGGAAGGATTAGAGAATTATTGCACTGCAAGAAGAATAACTGCTTTCAAAGGTTAAAGAGAAGGAAGGAAAAGTGAACATGTGTGAAATGGAGGTAATGTGATGTGAAGGGGAATATGCACAGAAGAGGAGAAAAGAAATATCTGGAAGAGACAGAATGTCTTTGCGCTGGCAGAAGGGGAAGTTTGGGAGTTAGTAACGAGAAAATGAAAGGTTAAGGGCAAAGGAGCAAGAAGAAGCACTAAAATCACCGGCAATTGGAGGCATGAATAAAGGAGAGAACAGAGAGGGAAGGCCAAAAGCAAATAGTAAAGCATGATGAAGAATACTGTGTGAAGGCTTAAAAGTTTGTTGGGGGGCAAAAAAATCAGATGATAGAAAAAGAAGATGTGGTAACAAAAAAAATCAGAAAAGCAGTAAGACTATGAAACTCCAGGTTAGTGAGCCATTTCTTCAGTCAAATGAGAAGATGGGGATAAAGAATGTGCAAGGGTAACTGCAGCTGGGTAATGGTCTGGGAAATTATGCCACTGGGTATGAGTGTGTGAGGCTGTGCAGAACTGGAGAGTGAAGCGGATGTGAAATGAAGAGAGAGTCCCAAGTGGTGAAATGAAGAAAGCTGCTGAGGAAGGGTACAGTGAGTGCAGAACGACAGTGCCATGAAGGCAAAAGCAGAATTGAATGTGCTGCTTCCCACTTTTTCATCAAACCACAGGAGTTCGCCGAGCTTGATCTTTTTTGACTTCAAACTCTCAGTCTTTCACAAGATGGATAGTGGATGGTTCCTATTTCTGCAAGCAAACTAGTGTGTTCTTGCTTTGTGTACATAGCATGATTCAGGGTCAAATTAAAAACACAGAAATGCAGTTTCAAGTGAATACGCATTCCATATGATAAGTATCCTGGTGCTTCACATTGAATGCCTTATGGTCCTTACAGTGATGCATGCAATAAGTAGAGATTAACCATTGGACATTATTTTACTACAGATAAAATATACAGTAGATTATATTTCAAAATATAATTTCTAGAAGTAGTGTATTCTACACAGATCTTGTGGATAATGGGAAATGCACAAAACCTCAAGTCACATAGAGATGTACTGCTTCAGAAAGACAATTTGCAAATGCCTGTCAAGGAGGCCATATGGAGAGGCTGGCAGAAGGGCAGCTAGTGAACCAGTTATATGTGCCAAGTTCAATTTGTCACACTTTACAGTACCAAGAAATATTTTGTTCTCATTTTGAAAAGGAAAACTCTTATTAGTAAAGATTCAACAACATACTCCTCAAAATGCATCTTTTACAAAAAGATCCAGTATGCCTGCTTCTAAAGACTGGAACTGCTGGTATGTAATATATATGCAAAAGTATGCAGTAAACCTGGAGTATTTATTTAAAATGTGTGGAACAGAAGGACACTCATTTCTCTACCTATATGTCTTGGTCATCAGTCTTTGTGGCTGGGAGACTGACAGCTTTCAAAATCAAGGGATACTGAAACTAGGGATCATAGAATGATAGAATAACCTGAGTTAGAAGGGACACACAAAGTTCATTGAGTCTAACTCCTGGCCCTGCACAGCAAACCCACAAGAATCACACCATGTGCCTGAGAGTGCTGTCCAAATGCTTCTTGGACTCTGGTGGGTCTGGTGCCGTGGCCACGTTCTTGGAGAGGCTGTTCTAGTACCCGATTACCCTCTGGGTGAAGAACCTTTTCCTAATGTCTAACCTAAACATCCTGTGATGCAGCTTCAGGCTGTTCCCTCGAGTCCTCTCACTGGTCACCAGAGAGGATACTGGTGCCTGGACCACGCTCCTGTGGCTGTAGGGGGACAGTGACTGTGATGAAAGGGTTGCAGGCATTGCTAAAATCCCATTTTCTCCTCGGACATAACACTCAGAGGTTGTTTTCTCTTGTGGTTTGTTTTGGGGATTTTTCTGGTGGTGTGGGGGTTTTTTTAATCACTTTGAGTAGATTTGGCATCAAAATTCCTCATCCATGTTCAGACTCCCAGCCTTTGGTACTTTAAGGCTTCTCGGCAGCTTGGCTCACTGGTAGAAATCACCCAGACAAGGCGGCGGTAGCTCGGTGCACCGAGACGGAGGCGGCGGCTGCCTTACCCGGCTGCCTCCGCTGCGGGCAGGTTCCCCGCCTGGCTTCCCCGGTGGTGCTTCCCCAGTTCCTGCTCGGGCCGGCGGCCATCAAACCCCCGAGCCCCCGCCCCCGAGGAGGAGGCGGTGTCTCCTCCCCACCGGCGGGGGCGGGTGCTGGAAGCGGCGGGGCCGGGCCCGGGGCCGGGATGGTGCTCGGGGGCTGGTGGCGGGCGGCGCGGGCTCTGCGGGCGGCAGCGCCCGGTGAGGCAGGGCCGGGGTGGCGGCCGCGTCTCTTGGGGGACGGGCCGGGTGAGGTTTGCCGGCGCCCGGGGGGAGCCCGGTGTGGATGGAGGTGTTTGCGTTCAGCGGCGGTGTCCTTGCCCGGGCGGGCGGCCGCGGCGCGGGGCCTGTGGCGGCTGACGGGCTGTGCCTCCCCGGCAGGTCCCAGCAGCCGCAGCCTGTGCGCCGGGGGGGCGCCTGACCTCTCCTACCGGGAGCTCAAAGACTTGAAGAAGACCAACGTGCTCCACATTGACGTGCGGGAGAGGTGGGAGATCGACAGGTTTGGAAAAATACCAGAGTCCATCAACATTCCGCGTAAGTTTTGAACGCCGCTGAGTGCAGGCGTCAGGTGTTCCCTGTTCCCCTTGGCTTGATGGTCAGGGCTCAGGACATGTGGCGGTAACTGAGCCAAGAGCAGCAGTGCTAGATAGCTGCTGGTATGTCGTGAGGTTGAACTTCTCCTCCAGAGGAATTAGAAGCCTTGAAGTGTAAGTCTGTCTGTGGATGGACAATAAATACTGCTTTGCTTTCTGTGTTTCCCAGTGGGCGAATTAGTGGAAGCTCTACAAATGGACCCGATGGAGTTCAAGGAGCAGTACAATCAAAAGATGCCATCCAAGTCAGACCCTGTGGTTTTCTCCTGTTTGGCAGGAACAAGAAGTAAACAAGCACTTGGTTTTGCCATGTCCTTGGGTTTCAGCAGGTATGACTTGTGTATGTAGGATGGGATTAATGCTGCCACCCCTCATGAAGCAGAACATGTATTCACCTTGTGGGCAAGGGTAAAAATTTACATGGGGAATATGCAAACAATTGATATTTGAGATAGACACTTTCTCATGTCTCCCTGACCCTTGAAAGATGCCATTGGGTGTTTCAGTAAAGTGGGGTCGTCATCCTCTGAACACAACCAGTCAGCAGCTCTCTGCCAGTGCTGCAGGTGATGTAAACTGCTCCAAGACTGCACTGCCACTGAACAGCTCCCTTGCTGAGACATTGCTTCCTTATATAGCTTCCTAAGTACTAGTCCTGAGATGCAGGATGATTAGAAAGGTGGAGAACTGCTTGCTTTGGTTGAAGTACAATCTTAAATATTTTATGAAACCGCACCCTTTGTTGAATTACAGTTCTGCCTGTATAGTTCACTTGACAAAGTACACCTTCACTTTCAGTAAAGCTTTGGAGTGTTTGCCAGGAGTAAAGCAGTCAAGGCAACAGCTAAAAATAAGAGATTATGATAGAGTGAAATCAAAAGCAGCATTTGGTTGGCAGAATTGTTACACCCATGCGGGAAGGTGCCTTGCTGGCTTGAAGACTGCAGGTAAAATTTAAGACACTGGTGGTTTGCTCATGCTTTCATGAACTGCACTTCATGAACTGGAATATTCCTACTAATTCTAGTCAGAAGTATGGAACAACATTCTTATTTCAAAGTGCAAAATATCCTCCAATACCCATTTTTCAAAATGCCTAATTAAAGGAGTCAGTATTGTTTTGCGTGGTGGTTTTTTTCCCAGAATTAAGTTTTGTGCAGGTTTATGTCAGATCTATAGAGCATGTAAGATTGCAAGGAATATCGCTGTGCTGTGTTTATTTGATGACACCTGAAGTATTAGACACAATAGCAAATAAATCTTCCACTGCAGTGAGTCTGTTCTCACTTTTTTAAAAAACTGTTTCATTGATCCAGCTGCTATTTCTTGCTTGATGTTTGATCTCCAGCATTGTGTCATTTGGAAAAAAAAGAGGAACAGAGCACACTGCATGGAAGGAGGCAGTATTAGAGTACAAGGGATGCCCATCTGTCTCATCACAGCTGGGTACAAGTGTATTTGATTGCAGAGAATTTCTGTATGTTTATTTTTTTCCCTCTTTTTTTTTTTCAGTGTGGTTTTGGGTTGGGTTTTTTTTTTTGGTTGGTTGGTTTTGGTTTGTTGGGGTTTTTTTCTTGGTTTGGTTTGGTTTAGGTTTTTTTGCAATGTCCTCTTAAGATACAATGTTAAGAAGGACTGTTCTTGAAAAAGGTATCTCTGCGTATTTTCAGAGTTCAGCAGTATGCTGGTGGCTTTGAGGACTGGGTAAAACATGAACCTCCAGAAAAGAAATGAAGATGACTGCCCCAACCCTTACTGCATCAAGGCTTCAGGATTGTTTGTAGGTTTTAGCATTCAAACTGTGTGCATTCCACTTCCAGAATAAAGCTCACTCCTGTCTTCTTATGTAAATGGACATTCACCTTCATATGGCCATGCATATCAACTGCTTGGTTTAAATTACAATTAAAGACTAGGACACGAACAGAGGACATTAAATTTGTTCAACCTTTCAACTTTTACTTTGGCTAGTGTTTTTGGTGAATGCATATGAAGAGAATCTAAGTGCTTATTATGTTTACTCTTTTTTGTATGATGGAGTTTGTGACTGTTTTACCTAATGATAAGACAAATAAAATTACTTCCCAAATATTTGTGTTGGGTAGTTTGTTTAGAATAGTTAGGCTGTAGATATTCTAATGGAATTGGGGTGACTGCCCTGAGCACAGATTCATTATACTTCATGTGTAGATGAAGTTTTAAAATAGTTGTGGTGTTATCAAAGAGTAAAATAGAGCACAATTTTTTATGTTTATACTGTGTGATTGTAAGGCCAAAACATTGCTGTTGGTCAGAAAATACATATGGAAACTGACTTGATGCTAGAATACTCACTGTTCAAAATGCTGTGTGAATCCTTATTTTAAAAGTATATCCACTTTCATAAGCAGATCTGCTTCTGAGCCCATAGTGCTGTAACATTTGTTAAGTCCACACTTCTGTTCTCTCAGCAGCTCTCACTATCAAGCGAGAACTTGGCCTATACTTAGTTACTATTACAGAGATGTAATAATTTTAGGCTGGAAAATTAGAAGTGTCCAAGGAAGTTACTAAACCACCTTCCTTCTTCTATATACAGTAATTTGCATGTCTTAACTTTAAAAAACATACCAAGCCATCATCACCTACAAATGTGCGTAGTCATAATTTTAAGGAATTTTTAAAATTTATTTAATGCTGTAGCAGTTCAGGGGACTTGCGAAGGTGAATTGCTTTGGCCTCTATAAAATAAAGTTCTAGCACAGAAGTTGAGGACTCTGTAGGATGTCTGGAAAAAGGAATTGAAATTTGTGGTATTGCTGGCAATGTGCACTTATCCTACACCTGTTCCATTATGGCAGTGCAACCTGCATGGTTAGTAGAGGACCTAGAAAATATGCCCTCTCGAGTTCAGAGAACTGAGAAGATAACAAACATTACTAGAATTTTATTTCTGCAGCCTCTGCAGTCATTGGTTTTTAAAGGAGAACCCCTGTAGCTGGCACAGTCAGCTGTGCTGGTTGTGCTGCTCTGATGGTGTCTTACAGGGGTTTCTCTACTCTCATCTTTGCTAGTAAGTAGCTTTCAGAATAGTGAGTAGTAAGTGCTTTTTTCTTCAAAGTATTATTGACTTTTTGGTGTCTTATTGCTACGCTGTATTTCCAATCCATAAAAAATACCCAAACAACTTTAGAACCAGAATTTAGACTATTGTCCAAAATACTGGTTTGGTCTAACTGATGTTGTTAATGGGAGTAAGATGAAATTAAAATGCCAGGATGAGCATGGGTGTTACCTTGTTGTAGTCAATTACTCTGCAATTCTCACTATCTTACTCGAGAAGGTCTTTTTCAGACTGGATCAGGAGTAATGGATGCTAACACTTCCGTTGGAGTTGGGCAAATCCTACGATCCATTAATTTTGCCTGTTTAACATGACCTAGACTGCTGGTTTCACAATGCTATGGGCATGTGGTCAAGGAGGCAACAGAAACCCATTGTTGGTTGTGTTGTGCCAGGCTTCACCAGCTCTAATAATGCCTTTTGAAGACCGTTAAGGTCAGACTATACAGAGGATTTGAGAGACACTGAAAACATTTACCTGAATGTATAAATTAATCATGCTTAGCTGTATTGATCAAGCCACCAAACTTCAGTATACAAATGAATAAAGCAAGGCAATCTAATCAACCAGCCAATGTTTAGTAGAAGCAGCCAATGCTTCCTTTTGTAGCTACATTAAAGTTTGATGGGAACACCTAAAACTACATAGCCATGAAAAATAAACAGCAGTTACACTGTGTCACACCACATCTATCTAACCCGTTATTTTCTGTTTGGCAGCAACTGGTAAGAAGCATCTGAGGAAGAGCATAACACAGGATTAGTATGTAGTGATACAATCCCCAGATTACTCTCATTTACAACACAGTGTTTTGATACTTCCTTCAGGCTTTGCATGTCTTGGTAGATTTGGGTAATTGTATAGTTTCAGCACTAACTCCCAGCAGACACAGCAGGCTCCACTGGGTTCAACAACATAAGAAATCTTTCATTTTGTTGCTTCTCAACTTGTCATTATTTTTTTCATCAGCTGCTCCAGCTGTTTCTGTCAGAAGTGAAGCATTGTCACCTCATCAGTCTTCACACCAGTCATGATTTTTCTAGACCTCTGCTGTCTCTTCTGAGCTGAAGAGTTGCATTTGTTTTTTTTTAATTGGAAAGCTACTGTGTACCTCTTTTTTATTTTCATTTTTTATTAGTGTGGGTAGTTTTTACAAGATGTTTATCAAACTCTTTGTAGCTTGCCAAATTAATGATCCTTTCTGTGTCTTCCTCTGTATCTTCCTTATGTAAATATAATTTGCGTTATCTAACTTGTTTGATCCAGTTCAGTTTGCTTCCTGAATTTTTTCCCGGGATTTTTCCTGAAGTCTTTTTGGCATAGATGGCCTGTGTTTGCTTTGCCACTCCACTGTCACCTGTAGCCATATCATCTGTGAAGCTACCTCCCTTTTA
Organism: Pyrocephalus nanus; assembly: GCA_038380795.1. Lineage (NCBI taxonomy): Eukaryota > Metazoa > Chordata > Aves > Passeriformes > Tyrannidae > Pyrocephalus > Pyrocephalus nanus. Next base: position 41,160,077 of record CM076260.1, read on the forward strand.
ATGAGAGATCACATTTTTATGCATCTCTCCTTTGAAATGAAGCACAAGAAAGGTGATTTTTTTTCTGTCTGCTTCGTAGCAAGGCTGTTGAATTCACATTGTGTTGCATTTCCCGTTGTTCCAAATTACATCTTTTTCTTAAAACTGTCATCACTGAATCCAGTTCCTTTGACTGCACTTTACTGCCTTTCACTTTTACATTGGAATCAGAGCTGGTAAAATTATCCTCACCTCCCCTGCAGAGAATGCAGAGAAACTTCTCATTACCATCAAAAAGTGCCTGACATTTTATCTCTGAGGTTTAGATCACATTGTGATTTAGGTGTAAAGTAAAATTGCAAAGGCTCTTGAGCAGCAAGAAAAAATTTAATCACTCCAGCCAGAATTCTTCATTAATAGTGTGACATCCCTAATTCTTAAACATGAACATTCTTGGCAGATTATGTGGTATATGTGAGAAGACCAATGTTTACCTGAAGAACAGTTCCTGTTTAAGAACTCTACACAACAGAGGTCAAGTTGCTTTGATTTATTTCTATTCCCCAAGTCCACAATACAAATAGCACATTTTAGACTTCAAGAAATGAAAGCAAAACAGCCAAATTCCACTTCATCAATCAGGTATCTATAGAAGGTATGGATCAAACAAAGTAGCAAAGACCAAACTGTATATGTTTTCCATCTCACCAAAGTGTTTGGGGCTTGTTTACTTAATGGTTTATGAAAATAATTTGAACAGAAATAAAAGTGAGTAGCCTAAAGGGCTACATACAAACACACATCAGTTATATTTCACCAAATGACCAGCCAATTACAAAGACAGGCATTTGCAAAAATAGGTAGGCTTTTTTTTAAGGGGCCAGTTTTTTGAACCAGGACGCATCACAGAGCACAGGTTTTCAAGAATCTCCCTCCAGTATTTCAGACCAGTGAAATGTGTTGTTTCAGGAGGGGGGGAAAAAAAAGTTAACAATGTTACTGCACTTTATTTTATCATTTAATTTTTGTACTTTGGCAAGTTGGCATTATCATTCAAAATAAAGTTGTACAGAACTTAATTAAAAACAAAGTTATCTAAAAAAAAAAAAATTCAAGAAATCAATTTAGGCCAATTCCTGACTTCAGTGGGATATCTGCCTGAGTAAGGAACACAGGATATGGCCTTCTATTTGAAGGAATCTCATTTTCTCCAGCACAAAGTTAACCAAGGAATCCCATTTCAGTTATTCTAGAGTTGCTCCTAACATTCCAATTAAAATTAGTCAGTATGAAGCTCACCGAATGCATGATCCTCTTAAATAAACTCTCTAATGAACCACACAAATTCACACTAACAGTGAAGGCAGACTAACAGTGTATATCTTTTCTACAAAAAAAAAAAAAAAACACCATAAAAATAGCAATCATATCCAGATTTGTCCTTGATTGTGAAATACTCCGATTGTACCAACTACAGAGTGTTTATCCAGAAAAAAAAAATCCTGGTATGTTGGGGTTTCTTAATTCCTAACACTTGAAATGTTTCAGAAAACTGCAGAATCACTATACATATTGCACTTCTCTGGTAAGCTGGGCTACTCTCATCATGGCAAAAGCATCCAAGTAGGTCTACTGAGGAAAACAGCTTTTTTAAATCCAAAAAAGGAAACTGACTTTCTTTCCTGCAGCTTTCATTAAAACTGTCACAATATTTTTTACAGGCTCTTCTAGGAATTTGTTTCTGAAGGATTGTGCGTTACTTGTTATGGAATCTGTATTTATTTTTTTTAAATCAACAAAATTCAAGGTAATGAATAGATTTAACATACAGTGCACTATCTTCCTTCAGTCACAAACAAAATGAAGACAACACAAGTCATTAATACAGTTACACTTAGGCTTCGGGTTACTGTCACTTTAAAAATAGTTCACTTCAATGCAAATAAAACCAATAATGAACTATTTGTTTTGAGTGAAAAGTGTTAATCTTTTGCAGCTTGGTTTAACGTTTGATTCCTTACACTGAAAAATCTTAGCACATTTGCTCCAGCGTCAGAGAAAATGTTGTAATTTTAGAGAAAAGCTTTCAAAATGCTTGACACAAACAAGCTATTTATTCTTCGAGTTCTTTGTCCAAGATGTTACTAAAACCTTCTGTCCATTTCATGAACACAGGAAAGATCCCAGGATGTCTTGAGTCAAAGTGGTCCACAAAGAAATTCTTTGGAATGCCTTAAGATTGGCTATAACTAGAGTTCTGGCTACCATTTGGACCCTGTTCTCCTTCACTGTTTGAAGAAAACAAAAACATGTGTCTTCAATAAGCATCATCATATTACATTTTTATCTTTTTCTTGATTAAAAAAATACTGTATTCTGAAAATTATAAAAGCCTTTTTATAGAAAATACTTCAACATATACTCAAACAGGTCAAGATATTCTGCTCAGTTTCATAAAAAATGCAAAGTTTATTTTCAGCATGCATAAATAACTTCATCATATTTACTGAATAATAATTTCAATATATGTCCATGCAGCTGCCTGCTGAATCTACTTTTTAAATCAACATTGCGAAGTTCACATTACATAAGCATGTGCACGGGAATTTACATGTGCAGATTCCCAACAGTGATATTCAATCACAGTAATTAAATATGACATCAAGCAGGCCCAGTTCCATTGAATCTGGCCCAGCCATGGAGCATCACACTGGGGTTCCTTACATTTGCTGAGCTGTATTGATCACATTCTAATCACATTAACACTCCCCATAAGGGATGTTCTGCTTCTCACTAGCTCCTGAACAATCATACTGGTTTTGTAACGGAAACCTCTGCACTGTAAAAACATGCTATACCTTGAATTAAACATTCACACATTCTTAAGACAGTAGTCTAGTTTTTCTATATGAAAGGTGTATTAAAGAAGTACAGTACCTGTTTGGAGGTGGTTTTGGTTTAGGCATTTTACTAAGAATAGTAGCCATCTCTTTCCTCTCATCAAAGTTCTTCCACTGCTCATACAGCTTCAGAATGACCCTGATTATTTCTAAAATCTGAATTAGAAAGAAAGGAGATCCTGAGCTCAGGCACAACAGTGATTTTATCTTTTTCATAATCAGTTTAAGTGTGTAATTAATTAAACATGCCCAAGACTGAAACTGAACAGCACAATTTTCATATGATAAACAGCAGTCTCACACTTAATCTGGTTGCAATCAAGCATTTCTTTAATTAGTTTTTTGATTTTATTGTGAAAGGAAGCCTAAATGGAATACTTTCCCTTTCAACTGTATATACCGCTTCTCTTCCCCTGCAAACTAAATAGCTTTTTATTTATATATTTATTTGCAACTACTGCCACAGCTTGTAACTATGCTACTGGTAAAATAAGGAAACCTGGCAGCATTACTGAAGCTACATGACTATGCATTATTAATACAGTAACTGATGATTATCAATGTTCTACATGAATTAGAGGCACAATGTTGTGTCCAAACCCATAACATACCAATCGGAATTCCTTCCTTCCAAGAAACAATTTCAAAGAGATTTTAAATATTCTTACACACATATAATAAGAATTATTGACACTTCATATTCCACTTCATAAGCAAACATAAGCATTCTCTACCAGTTTGGACATTTTCTATCTATTGCACCTCAACTACCTTATTTCCTATTAAATTTCTAGTGCAATATTCTATACAAATGGATAATGTTTGGTCCATAATTTGCTTCATCATTCTCTAAATTAGTAAAGTAGACTTCTGCTTTTTAATGCATGAGCTTTGATTAAGTGCTAGAGCAACATATACATCCCTGAAACAAAAGTTATAGTTGGCTAAGAGATTCCTGGTGTTCATGTGAAAAAAATCAAGCTTAGATTGTATCACTGACATGAGAACCAAGAGGTGTAAACATTCAAACGTGTTCAGTACCAAGCTTATGGTAACTTTATCCATCAAATATAGGTTGGTTCTCCTCTGCTACCAATTTATTATCACCCTGCTTTTACATGCGTGACAGCATAATTCGCAGAGCTCTGGAGGCAGCATAGCATCCACACTGTGTTTAAATTTGAAGACAAATCCTGGAATACAAATACAATGCTGGATAACATCAGCAGAATAAAGAGCAATACCCAAGGCACAGAAGGCAGTGATGCACCTCATGCACAACAGGCTATTTAATTTCAGACACTGTTTCAAAAAAAGACAGACTGGATAAAATATATGCTAAGTGAAGCAGTATGATAAGGAGTATAAGTACTAGTTTGACTTGCTTGCTGGAGCTAAACAAAGGTTAGCTGAAAGGTGAATCAGAAAATCATGTGCACTTGAATTTAAAAGTCAAACTCATGCTGGCAATCTTGTATGATAGAAAGACGCTGGGAATTCTATTTCTGGCAAAAAAACGTAAAAGGGATTGGTTTTATACTTCTGTCTGAAAAATGACAACACCAGCAACGCTTTTCTGTTATCAAATGGTTTTGTCTTGACTTTCAGAGCAGGATGATAACCAAATAACCTTACATTGTTTCCCTCCCCAAGAGATCTGCCTAATTTAACAGCATCTAACACAATCACTGAATGAAGTTCAAATCAGTACTGCAGATGTGTAAGACAACCACAATTACCATTTCTGATCAGTCCATTACAAGTGGTGGGAATAAAAAGCAGAATACCTTTTCCATATCAACAGACAGCTCAGCAAACCATTGCCTGGCATCCTTCTGCTGGACAACACAGGCCACATGTAGGCAAGCTGCAAAGAACAGGTTACACAGATGTTGAACAAAGATCCAGTCCTGATACACTTAGAAACACTCTATTTTTATAAACATATACAGTTCAACAGAGAAAACTTGGGATCAATTACCTGATTTTTCTTAAGACCTTTTAAGTGTCAAGGCTACACTGTCAGTGCTATATGACACACAACCTGAAGCACGTTATGAGTGTACTCTGAGGAGTGCTTGTGATGGGACAGTGCACAGAATACATCCATTTACACATGACAAGAGACAGTACTTGTGTTACTTACCTAGAGCTATCATGAAAGGAGGGTACAGCAGACAAAGATCAGTTCTGTATGTGTCATTCACTATCCTCCTGTGCAAAAAAGAACTTATAAGGATCCTCCTATTCACCTTTATTATTCACCTTATGACTTCAAAAACTGCTGGCAGTCTCCAAATATTTTGTCAGTTTCCCAGATGGTAGAAACAGTGAGGCTGCAGGGCTTAAACATCAAGGGAAGAGATCTTTTCCCTTATAAAAATTCTCTTAAAGCCTTTCTTTTTCTTCCTTCCAGTGACCACAGAAGTTTATTTGGAAACACTGTTTTAGTACCATAAGTGTCTTGCTGCTGAGGATGTTGATTAATACCATAAAATAATTATCTGTTTCACAAAAAAGTAAGGTCAAGCATAAAAGTAGTACTTTTACTGTCTTTCTGTATTTGAAAAAGTTCTAAAATAAGAGTTCTGCTAACACAGCTAAAACCCCCTATATATTGTTTCTACCTCCTATGACAAGATAAAACAGAAAGACGATGATGACAGAAAAAGATTTCCTCTACTCACAGTCACCATTCAGTGGTGTAAAAACTGTGCTATTAGAGCTAGTCTAAAAAGAAATTAAAATTAGACTGCAAAGTAAAATTAAAACACAGGGTTAAAGACAAAATAATCTAAATCAGGAACATACACCTGCACAGGGCACCCTTTGTATTCAAATACGGTTAAGCCTGTTTGGTTAAGCAAAAGCTTAACCACCTTTGAAGCATAACTGTTAAACAGCTGCGTTTTGGATGGAAAGGAGATACTACTGCCATTGTCTTCATTACCATGCAAGAGGTAGCAGCATGTCTTCTTGGCCCATATCTTGCACATATTGGAGCAAAGGTCTATAAGGATGATATACTATCAAACAGCAGTCCTAGGAAAAATGTCAGTGGGATAAAAGTTAGATTACAGTGCAGAGCATGTTGTCAGTTCATATTCAAACATTTGGTTTACAAGTCAATCGCTGATTATTTTTTTAAGTAGCTTTCTGACACCTAGCCCTGCTCTAATGAGGGCAGTGCTCTCTCTAGAATACCATTACATAGCATCGTTGCCAGTCTGTCAATGTCCTTCCCCTAAGAGACACAGAAAGTCACATCTGCAGCATACTGAAACCTCATTTGCTTACAAACCCGTAATTCCCACTTGGATATACAGAACACTGCCAGAAAACAGTCTGTTACTAAATACCACACATGGAAAGCATGCCAAAAGAATTGACACTGGTTTGGAAAGAAAAAAAAGACAAATTCCACTGCTCTCAAATCCCCTCATTTCAGGTCCAGGTAAACAAGAAGGAATAACTCCATAGCTAAAAGCAGCCAACTGTATGGATACTACAGGGAAAAGCCACATTAAGTTACATGTGCTGAACACTTAAGTGAAACACTGTTATGGCACACACTATGTATTGCACAGCATACCAGAAAAGTAAGTGAATTCCCAAAACAATTTCTTGTAAATGCTTGTGATAAAACTCTTGTATACAAAACTCAAGAGTTACTGCCACGTATACCAGAGGTATCAAGGACATCTGAATCTAAACAGGAATCTAAAAACTGTACTAAAACAACTGTAGGCACAACCAAAAGCTTTGACCTAATCTCTGTGTTCTGGCCCCAACACATATTCTTTCTCATTTGCTGTCTAACTCACGAGACTCCTCCCTGGTTTCTTTCTCCTTTTCTCTGCACTTGAGCTACTTGAGAACTACTAACCCATCCAAGTCCAACCCATATAGAGAAATTAGCCCCCTAAGAAGCCTCGGTTGAATTCTTTCAGCTGCCTGAACAAACAGAGCAATGGGATAGCAACTCTTACAAAAAGCAGGTACAGTTCCTTTCTTTGAAAGTGTCTGGATGAAAATGTCACACTGTGTTCCTTTCATCCAACAGCGTAATAGTTACAGCACCATCTCAGAAAATGGGAGGGCTGAATTCAGCTGCTTCTTCACAGAATTCAAACCCATCTCACTTCCTAAAAGATTACTCTAATTATCAGGTTGGTACAGACTAGCCCGAGTGGGATAGTACCCACAACGTCTGCTGGAACATATGTGTGTAGCTCCAGATTCTTCCAGGCAAAAAGAGGGCATAGAAAGGATACAAGTCTTTATGATCATGATTGGCCATTTATCTAGGGAAATAAGGACACTGACATCCCAGTCTCTGCACCAGGACCTAGATACAGTTACGTTTTTTAAAAACCCAGAAGCAGTTCCACCAAAAAAACCAACCTACCATTAATTCTAAGAGATAGAATTCACATTCTAGTATCTGCAAAGAAGTAAAATCACAGTTAATCAGCAGCATGTTTCGGACAACAGAAAGAATTAACAGTTTAACATCACAAATTCATAGGAATTCTCAACACCCATTTCCAACAGCCCTAAATGCACGTCATCTGAAACTACAAAACCAAACAAAAAAAACCCCTGTCATTGCCAATTACCTTATCACTATTATAAGTTAACTCCAGTCATAGTAATAACGAATTTAAATATTTTGGATCAAGTTTACTATGAAAGACTACTTCATTGAGAGTACTTGTCTGATTTTTTACAACACCTAGTCAAAAATTGTTCCCAGTGCATAAACGCTTAACAGAAATAAAGTTCTTTTGTAGAACTAGAGCTTCTTCATCAGGCCACTAACATGTCAAATAGTCTTTCAAAGTATTTCAGGTCTAATTTCATATGAAATATTCTGTCCAATTGTAGCAATTAAATCAGTTCTCACTCCCAACAGAGAAAGTAACATATTAGTGACATCAAGGAAGACTGGACTGCTTTGGCTATAGAAAGAAGTACTCCAAAATACATTTCCATTTGCCTTTATATGTAAAATGTATCATTTGGCTTTCTAGATTGGGTGAAAAGCAAACCAAGAAAAAAGGAGTATTTGTTACAGTCAATCTAAAAATAATTAGATGTTTAAGTTCCAAAATTCTACAGCACACGTCAAAACTGGTTTTAAGAAAAACTACAGAACTTCCCAGCACTGTGACAGGGAATGCCTTGAAAATCACTGGCAAATCTAAACTTTAAATAATAAATAAAAATTCTTTTTCAAAATCCATTAAATTTTACAGGCAAAAATAAAACTGCTTTCTGTAAGCCAACTGCTCCTGCGTGCAAGCTTGGAAACATCCCAGATGCAAGGGCCATTTACCTTCCTTGGAGCAATGTATTTGTAAATAAGAACATTCAAAAACCACTAAATCTCTTTTATCATCCAGCTATAGAACAACTATTTCAGTCACCCTGTCACATCACTTGTCTTTCCTGTCAACAATTTAAGGAAAAGAGGTTATTTAAGGTTTATTATTTTTAAAAGTAACTTTCCCAATATTCTATCAAAAACTAATTATGAACAGCCCTGACATATAAGCAGGAAAATATTTCTTTCCTAGAATTTAAAAGACAGGATTTCCTGCTAACAATTATTTGCCTTAATTTATTTGATCAAGTAGTATTTCAAACATCATACTTACATGGTTCATCCTATAAGGAAACTCCTTTGGAAAGGCATACGAAAACCTAGTTTTCACTACAGTAAGGAGAAATAAGTACATTAAAAATTATTTAATTATTACTTTTACTTCTTATCCTTTCTACTAATTCATCTCTATACAGCCCTTCAAATCTATTTGGCAGCACAACTGCTTGCAGTACAAAATGTTTGTATTTCAAAGAGAAAAGGTAGGTTACAAGATTTAAGATCTTGAAAAGGAAAGAGAAATACACCTGAAGCCCAGATTTGCACAGGTACTCAGCCTATGAAGAAAAGACAGCATCAGTTGCCTGGACTAAACACTTCACCATTTAGACCTACGGTGGGCTTTACTAGAAAATTTGCTATAGGACATTAAGACTAGGCTACTGGGTTGAAATTTTAATTATTTCAAGAAAGAGAAGAATTCATAAAAAGGTTTCTCGAGAACTAGGCAATCTGAAGATGTAGATGGTAAAAGAATATACCACTTTGAGGGAAAAGATGGTAAAACAAAGCATTTTTCCCACAAAGCAAACTGGACACAGAATCACATGGAGCTGTCCTTCTAGTGAGATGTGGGAACAGAGCAAAAAGCTTTTGAAGACGTTGCTGGAAACCAGTCTGAGATTATGTTCCTTACAATGGAAGCATGTTTCAGTGATTTCTACTGAAATGTTTCTACGTGGCATAGCATGTAGAAACATAGCATGTTTCTACAAAGGAATAAATGCTTGCAGAAAGCCTGTTGCATTTTGTCCCCACTTCCATGAAATGCAAGGCTTTTACATCTGAATGAAGAGGTGTGGGGGAAATCTCCTACAGGATCCTGAGACTTGGGGTTTTGAGAAAAAGCACAGCTTAGAACTACATGTCCAAGTAAAATCAGCTACTGCATATTTACCAAAACCCATCTAACTTTCTCACTGATGCATCAAAACTTCCACAGAGACACTGCTGATGTAAAAATAGCAACTCTCATTGCTAAATCCAGTGCTGGTCTTGGTCACGCTGGCACTGAAGAAGTGTTTCAGCTCCTGGTGGCAGAACTGTCATACAGCCAGCCCCATGGACTGATACACTCACTGCATGTGGAAGCTACAGATGCAGCCAGTCACCTGTCCCCTCAATGGCTGAGAGGGATTTCGAAAGCACTGACCTACATTCTGAAGAGCATAGCCAGGAACTGCCTATTGAGAGCAGCTGGACCTTCTGGGTCAGATAATAGCATTCAGCTAAGGAAGACAACACTGTAAGACCTTGACAGATGAGATGCAAGTGGGAAAGATAGGGAATTAAGTAACTACAGTGTAATTGTATTGAATTTATTTGTGAACAATATATACGTTATAAAATGTATTTTTAGAAATAAAAATCATATGCAAAGACTAATTTTATGATGGGGGAAAAGGATTTTAAAAAATGTGAAGGTATAAAGCCTAACAAAAATTTTGAAAACAAGTATGGCTCCATAGAGCCATACCTTTTACAAAACAGACAAATAAAGCCCTAAGTTTCCAATTCTATCTTTGAGTAGTTCAGAATTTAATTTACTTCTCACTATTGTTTGTAAATTTCAATAGTTTTATTTTATTACTTTGTTTTTACTTATGCCTGGCTTAAGTTCCAACCAAAATCAACCAAAACTAATACAGAAAGGACCCTTCTGTCTCTATATTTAGAAACAGAAGCTATTTAGTCTAAATGGCTTTAACTGGCTCTTATAGTCCTCCATGATTTGATAAAAAGCTATGTTTTAAAAACAAGCAAAGAAGGCATCTGATCTCCCTACAGATATGCCAAACTATAGTATAGTGAAATACTGATACTTACATACAGAAGTAGCAGCAGAAATCAACCTTGTATTTGAAACAACACCAAATTCCTGAAGAAAAAGAATAGTAAATGAGGTGAACCACCTGAAACACCATACACTCACACTGTTATCAAATTAAAATAATGGCTTCTTACTAAATTGGGCTTCTTTATGCAGTACTGCAGTATTTGGTTTTCTCCCCCACCCCATTTTTTCTTTAAAGTGACTCTTACATAAAGAGTTATTTCACTGATTAGTTATTTTGTTTTTGTGAGGAACAGTAAAGATTTACAAAAGGTACTACAGCCACAAAACTCGGTTGGCTAACACTGTATATAAAATAGACAAGAGGGCTTCAAGAGGGTATGGGGTTTTTTCCTTATCCCATTTGGAGAGAAAACTGTCTTTAGAAACCTGACATTAACTACCTTTTTTAATTAAGTCTCCATGAAGACTTAGCTCCTCTGCTGGGACAGTCAGCAAACAGAAAATTTTCTGTATACATTGTTCTTGAGTCATTACTTCTATAGGTACCCCCTAAAGCTGCAGAAACTTTAAAATAAGGAAAGCTACACAGACTTCTAATATTTGTTCTAAAATATAAGGCACATCTCAGAGTATAAACTCTGTCTGTACTTCTTTAAGGCTTATTTAACAAGCTGATTAAAAAAACCCTCTCTCCAACTCTCTCATTTCCTTCACCTCTTCCAAACACTGGAAAGTGTCACAGTATTTGTACAGACAACAGTATCACATGTAAACACTGGTTTAGTAGGATTGCTGCTACCATCCACTAGGTATTTGAGTTCCTCCTGTAAAATTCCTTAGTGCTGACATATCGCAAATTGGCCAATTTGGGGTTTTTTCCATTACACAGACACTTCTCAGACAGCTTTAAAACCTTCTGCATTACAGAGGACTAAAAGCAGTGCCCAGCTCATGCTGCCTCTTGGCCACATTCAAAGTGGGCTTTAATGGTGGGCTTTAATGGTGGAGGCATGGAACCTTCTCCCCTCTATCCCTAAAGGGCCAGTTCCTAACGATAATTTCTTAAGGACAGCACATAAGCTACAACATACTTTTAATTCAAGCAATGAAAGTGTGGTAAACTCTGAGGATTCCTCACTATATGAAACAGAACAGGATAATTAGGAAAAAAATTCCAATTATGTTTTAAAGTTTGAGTAAACGTAAGTAAGGAAAAACACACTAGAAAGGAGACACTGCACAATTTAAGATATAGTGTATGTAAATAATAAACACTGTATCACAGTGAAACAGCCATTTAAAATACTCTTTTCAATTTTCAGAGGCACGTAGGGTTAGTAATATAGACAAAATAGTGAAAGATAACATGTTTGAAGGCCTTCTCCGTCTCCTTTTTTTAAATGCTATAGAAATCTATACAAAAAAGAGAAGGTTTCAACCCCCAAAGCATGAAGAATGACAAAAAAATTTAAAAGTCCTAAACGTTTTCTCTCTCTCATACATCACATAATTTTACATTAAAAAATTGTAATACTTCATACCTCTACTTTGGATGCCAAAAACACACACGTAGGAGCCATTAATACTGGATCTATACTTTTTAGGGAATATCTGAAATGTTACAACAAAATTATAATATGTTGTTTCATACACGTAGAACGATTAATCTATTAAGAGCACCACACTTCCTTTTGAAAAAGCAAAGCTTAAGTTAACTTTATTAAAGCATAAAAGCTTTATACCATCCAGAAAACAAAAGTGGCACTGTTTTTAATACAGAACTGCATTTTTAAAGGGCTACCAAAATGTGCCTAGCAAATGTTTTATTCTCGTACCATCATAGTAAACAGTCCTACCTGGCATAGAATCTCTTGAAGTAGACTGTAGCAGTGGCAATAACTTGTTGTCTTAATTTAAGATGTTCACCTAAAGCCTGGATAACTTAAAAAAAAAATGAACAAAAGCTTGAGTTGAGTTTTTTAAACAGTTTGACACCAAATAGCAAAGGGTCTCAAAACACGACTAGTGCTGGGGATTCTAAGGAGCAGCAGCACAGTCTTCTCCCTCAGTTCAGACACACTGCTCTGGTGAGAATACGTTGCTGTAAACCTACAGACCGGCAAGTGAAGAGGAACTGCAGCCTCCTGAAGCTTGGGGACACCTTCAAAAAGGGAAAGGTAACTTGACTTCATTGTGTACAAAGTGAGTATGACCTTTAAGAAGATGACAACACAAATCTCAGAAGGGTAAAGCTTGGGTATTCCACTTAAGAGCAAAACAAATTCAAACACAGAAAATGTAAATCTATGGCTCTTCAGTGCCATGCAAAATGGATGGGTTTTTTTTCAAACAAGTAAAGCTGCCAACAAAAACATGGTCATTAAATTTGGCAGAGGCAGCAGGTGTTAAAAAAATGACATATTTAGTCTAGGGAGAGGGGGTGGGAGACCAGAGGATGCAGTCAGCTGCTCCATCACGGTGGTCCTCTGCCAGTTGGCCAAGAAACAACCCTGGTGTCATCTGTGCAGGTAGCTCTTGTTTGGCCTCCCAGGCAAAGGAAAGGTGCCAAGCAAATTAGATGCATCAAGCTGGGATTAAGAGCAGGGGTTGGATATAAAGAATGGCACAGTGAAACATAAGGTTGTTACTTGTTATTTTCCCCATTCTTCTTCATGGCCATTATTCTGAGCAAGGCTCGGCTGTGTGAAGGCTCCCTCTTCTTTTTTTCCTCCCTCACAAGAAACGTCAGAAACAGTATTTTAAAATACACTTAAGTATATATTTAAAATATGTACAGCAAGACCAAGACAGTGACCGCTGGCAGGAAAAGCAAAAAATTCTGTTATCAGTCTTCACTAAATTCTTAATCTCTACTTAAGCACCCAAGTCCAGAGTGTTTTCCCCAAGCTCTTACCACATATGCCCAGAGAATAGTCAGGGTACACCTGACTAATCTGTCATCCACTGTGGTCACCCAAAGAAACGTTAAGTCCCTATCTGTGTCAAAACTTCTAAAGAGAAGAATGCCAAACTGGGACTAGCCTGCCAGTGACAGCAGGACAAGCAATACTGCCCGAAAGGATGTTAAGCCCAGTATGCAATGTCTGTACAAATACTAAAATATTTATCAGCAGGTTTGAAAGAATTTTTCCCTTTGATTTGACCATGGGGCTAAAAAGCTGTCCTACTACTAGGGCATCAGAAAAATTCAAATATTAAGCTAAACAGAATTCTCCAAATATGTTTCCTACTCCCATGGGATTTTCAGGAACGGTTAGGCCATCTGCTGTCAGAGAAAAATCAAGTGTGGTTTAGGAAAAAAAATGGACAAGAGCCTAGAGAGACTTAATGAAATGGAAGCTTGTATATGCTGGGAAAAAGTCCAATACTTGTAATTATTTTTTTAATATTTGAAAAGAAATTACAGGATTATTTATTCCTGTATGTTTAAAATAAGTGGCTTCAGTGCTTGTTTTTTTTTAATAAAGACTGTTTTAAATCTGAGTATTCTGAGTACCCTCTAACACAAACATTACAGCTTCTGCCCAAAATCAGAAAGGGAAAACTACTAACGCACTTTTCAAACAAAAACTGTTAAGACTTGGTGATCCAAACAGAGAAATCAATAGTTTCACTTTTCAAACTACCTTAGAAGACAATCTTTTTCGTTCTCTACAGTATTCTGAATAGTTGTGCACGGCCATAAAATCAGCTCGTGATCTACTGCACTTGTTTTCCAATGACGAAGCAGCAGGAAATTGCCCCTCTCCAAGCAATTTTTTGATTGCTTTAGGGAACAATCTTCTCCTGGGCTGACACACACACATGTGACATGCTGTGGTCAAGACTCATATCCTTACCCAGGTAGTGCAGATGGGAGACAAAGGAGGACCCAAAGCAGGATCCCTGTTCAGAGGCAGGTGATGGTAGAACACACATCAAGGGCTTGGACAGGGCAAGCTCTGCCTGAGCTCCCACCAGTACAGAGCACCCCTGACTGTCCTCCCCACGAAGGTGTCTCTCTCTGCTTAAGAAGGGGTAAAGCCCAGCACCACCATCTCCTCCAGACCAGGCTGTGTCCATACATGGGGAGTTACTGGCAGAGCTGTTCTCCAGCTGCCACGGGTCACTCACTGCACCTTCAGGGGAGGCAGGGAGTGCCAAGGAACAGGAACCTTGAGAACCACGAACTGACACTAACAAGCTAACTTGTTTATGTTGTAAGTCTTTGCTTACTTGAGAAAAACACCGAAGTGAAACATTTAAAAGGCATATTTCATAATTCAAATTAATACTAGTGAAAATTAGCGTAGAAATACAGTTTTCAAAATATTTGTACCACTCTTTATGTCCCTTTTTGCATTATGAAGCTATGACACTTTGTTTTAACCTCAAGAAATTTCAGGAATGGATCAAACAGGTAAATATTGCTAACTTGATGTCCTGGTGCCACATAAGCAATAATACAGATATATCCACAATGACACTGTTGGCAGCATATGCAATTGTTACAAAAATAACTAAGCTGAGAGAGAAGCTGGGATAAGTAACTTTCACAGATATCATTTCAGCACTGACATAAGATCTTCAAGTGGCCTTGGGAAAGTCACTTCACTTCTCTGTCTCAGGTCTGGCCTGAAAAAATAAGCATTCTGTACTTTAAAGGACTGCTGCAAAAAACAGTAATGCTGCAAACAAATTAATAGGTAGCAATATCCTTTGTGTAGAACTACTTATATGTTGAACAATTGCACAGAAAATAGTGAGTTTAAGTGCCTTTGTAATCTGGTATGTGACCATTCCTATGGATGGTTAAAGGCTTTGCAGGGTGAAGTAAGACTCTGATAACTTCACAGCAGTCCCAGATTCTTTAGGAGAACAGGCTGCCTGCCAACAGCTCTCAGAAACTTGTAGACAATTTGTGAGCCACCTGGTGCTGGGGAACCAGTCAGAAGGCAAAACACGGGATGTGTTGCAAGTTTCAGAGAAAGTAACTGAACTCAAATAACAAGTCTCCAAGCTCTGCTGTTTAACAGGACTGCACAGATCATCTAAAATACTTACCACAGCCTAAGAACCCACCAAAAGCCTCAGTACTAATTCATGATATGGAGTCTTTAGTATGTTAGCTTAGCAGTTTCTGTTCACTCCTCCTCCTTCTATGTTTTTGGTAAGAACCTCTTGAAAATAAGAAAATTTACTGTTTTATCCTATGACAGTTTAAAACGTTATATATGAAGATAATTTGCCTGTAAGTTCTCCTAGAATTGTGTCAGTATAACCAAAAAATGATGATGTTATTTATATTGCAGTTCTTTTTTAAAATGGGCTGTGAAAGTATATGTAATATCACAATGAAAACAGTACGTTCTCTAAGCAATTCAAGCTTGCATTTAGACATGGCAGACACTGCAGATTTTATGGCAGAAATGAAAAAAAGGTTTTACCATTAGTAAAAAATATCTGTAGCTTCCAATATTCTTCTTCAGTCAGAAATTTCAAGTCTTTCTGGCGTTCCTTCAATAGATCTTGTTTATCCAAAATCCATTGTAAACTAAAGGAATGGAAAATAATTTCAGCAACTCTTTATCAGCACTATATTGAGTGTCTCCTGCACAAACAGACTATGAATTAAGGCTTGGAGCTAAAGGGCTTGTGGCCTTTAACCAAGCCACACGCAATCTCCTCAAGCAAACGTTCACCAGGGTTTTCAAAGTTAAACAACAGGGGAAAAAAATAAAAACAAAACAAACAAAAACAACACAACAAAATAAACAAACCCACAAACTACCAGGGGCTAAGATCAGCCTCCACCTGTAGCAAACTGAGCTAGCTGTACAGCTCTTACACCCCGTCAGTCGCTAACAAGGTTTGGATTGCAGTCAGTACACCACAAACCTCGACGCGCTCAGCATGAAGAGTTTTAGGGCAGAATCACTGAATCAATTAGGTTGGAAAGGACTACCGAGATCATCGAGTCTCACCTATGACCCAACACCACCTTGTTAACCAGACCAGGGCACGAACTGCCACGTCCAGTCCTTCCTAAAGCACCTCCAGGGACGGTGACTCCACCACTTCCCTGGGTAGCCCGTTCCGGTATCTCATCGCCCTTTCTATGAAGAACTTCTTCTTAATGTCCAACCCAAGCTGACCCCGGCTGCTCCACCGCCGGGGGACAACCGTGCCAGGGCCCCAAGTGCCCGCACTCGCCGCCTGAGCCCGCGGCGGCGCGGGCGGGGACACCGGGACGCGACCCCTCTCCCGGAGCGCCCGAACGCTTCCCAAGCGGCGGCGGAGCGGGGCCGGCTCGGGCCGCCCCGCACCCCAGCGGGGCTCTCAGCAGGGCCCCGCGGCTCGCAGGCCCCGCCGCCCGCCCGGCGCTGCCCGGCCGCCCCGGGCCTCCCCTCAGCGCCGCGCCCGCCCGCCCGGCCCCGCAATGAATGGACGGAGCGCGGGCACGGCCCGCAGCACCCGCAGCACCCGCGCCCCGCGGCACCCACTAGTGCGAGCTCTGCCAGAAGTTGCCGGCCATGGGAAGGAGCGGAGCAGAGCGGGGAGGAGCGCGGAGGAGGCGCCCGGGCCGCGATGCCCCGGCCCCGCCGCCACAGCGCCGCCACCCCCGCGCCGGCAGCAGGAAGGAGGAGCCGCCGCCGCCGCCGCCGTCCGGCAACACGCGGCACTGCCGAGCGTTCCCCCGTGCGCGGGTTCCGGACCCGCACCCCCGCGGGCTGGCACAGGGACACGGGGACACAGGGCCGGGCTGGGCTGGGAGCTGGGAGGGACCTTCCACAACCATCCAGTCTGACCCCCCATGCCACGGGCAGGGACATCTTCCTCTAGACCGTGTCGGTCCGTGCACCATCCAGCACGGCCTTGAACGCTGCCAGGGATGGGGGCATCCACAGCTCCCCTGGGCAGCCTGTGCCAGTACCTCACCACCCTCACAGGGAAGTTTCTTACCTATGTCCAAACTATACCTGCCTTCTGTCAGTGTAAAACTACTGAGGTCTAAATTCAGAACCAGGATTCTCCCAATTGTAAGGTCCCAGTAAGACCAAGAGCTTACTTGGCCTGTGCTGTCTCCACCTCACCTAAACTTCCCCTTAACTTACATGTTTCCAAGGTTTCAGGGCTCAGTTTGCTTCGTGCTGGAATTGTCCTCATCATAGAGGGCCATATATCTAGAGATATTTTTTTTTAAATAATCATATAATAACTGCCATTATAAACTTAAAATATTAACAGGAAGAACATGAGCCCAAATCCTTTCCAGCTTTCTTTTCATACCCTTTCCCGTAGTGGCTTTCAACTTCTCAGTATGATCTGAGATGTATCAATATCATGTATCAATCATCTGAGATGTATCAGTGCATGTACTGCTGGCAAGGTTGGATCACAGCAAGAGCTGTGGGTGCCTGTACCTGCACTGCTGTGGGATGCAGCAATCCTGGCAGGGTGAGCAGGGAGGGAGCACAGATGCAGTAAAACAGATGTCTTTGTTCCAGTGTGAGTCAGTATTTCACCTAAGAACATTTGTATTAAAGCTGCTGTCTAAATCATTAGGTTTTGCACTTTATTGCCTCAGCTTTCAGAGCAGTTTCCTAATTTGCTAATTAACCCAGAGTGTTATAAAGGTAAAACTCTGGGAATCTTGAAGGCAAGCTCTACCTGTGTTCACTGGTGCCAGAAGTTACATTCATCTCTTCCTCTCCCCTGTCCTCTACATAAGCTGTATATAAAATGAATGGATTGGGCAAGTCAGTCCCAGGTCCACTGCCTGTTTCCACACCCTATTCTGCAAAGTCAACAGTCTGACTTGGTTAATTCTAATGAGGATCCTACTGAGGCAGAACCTAGACTGGGTTCCCTTCCCCACCCAGAGACAAGTATGTGTCTTATACTGGGATGAGTGTATGTACTCATCCCTCTTGCGAGCCCAGTTTTCAGAGATGAATGTAGACAGAGAAGGGAAGGCTG
This sequence comes from Pyrocephalus nanus, assembly GCA_038380795.1. NCBI lineage: Eukaryota > Metazoa > Chordata > Aves > Passeriformes > Tyrannidae > Pyrocephalus > Pyrocephalus nanus. The sequence continues at coordinate 41,178,399 of CM076260.1, forward strand.
TCTGGACACAAGACATACAGACAGACAGCAATTGTCAGCACAGGCTTGAGTTTAGACTCATCCCTATACCCACAAAAGTCAGCAGAGTTTCTGCCAGCAATCATGGTGGCAGCAAGAAGCACTCCCACCAGCCAGATCCTGGGCAGGATGAAATAACTCCTGGTTTGTCCTGCAGGAAAGGTTGTGCATGGTGCTAATGGTTGGCAAGACCTGTGAGCACATTAGGACTAATTTTTTGCAAGGTCTGGGAAAACTTACTTGTTCTGAAATTTAAGTGTGCCTTGTCCGTTCTCACTAAGAATACCATGTGAAGAGCAGCCTGCTTGTTTTTAGGGATTCTCCTCACAGTGGGCAAACTCTCTCCATCTCTGTCCACCACATCAAATATCTGGCCTGAACTGAGAGGCTGTCTGCAGAGCCGGAAGTAAATATCCTGCAAGGCAGCAAACACCACTATCACCAATAAGCAAGGAAGTTTCTTTGTTCAGCCCAACTTGACATAGGAACTTCCTACATATTCAATTAGCAAATAATTGGGAAGATAATTAATGTAGTTCTGGGCATCTTTTGGGGTATTCATATATTCATAAATATATGAATATATTCATAAATATATGAATATGTTAGGCAAAGATGAGCCTGTCCCTGAAGCATACAAGACGCGATTCATTTGGGCTTTGCCTCAAAACTGGCAGGGCCTGGGGACTGAAAGCAGTAAACCAAGAATTTCTGGGTGGCAGGAGCAGCGAGAAGCACCCAGTGGTTGGCCTTAGACTGAAAGGCTTTTTAGACCCAGTCCCACAGAACTCTACAATGATCTGTTGCTGATGGTGCAGCTAACATACTGGAGATGCATTAGGAACTATGGAGAGGGAAGATGCAGAGGATAAGATGGAGACAGCAATGTTTCTAAATATGTTTGCTGGCAGAATGGGACACCTTTCTTAACATGTCAGAGAGACTCTAGGTTAGAGACTCTGTAACTAGGAATGTAAGGATGGAGGTAGGGAAGAAATAATTTGCATACCCTTTACTTTTGCCTTCTCAGTGAAAGGAGACATTAAGGGAACCACAGGCTGAGTTTTCTGGGAAGTCTATGGAGGCTCTCTGACCTGACATCTTTCTCTAAAAAGCCATCCAGACCTTGCAGAGTATGGGAGAAAGACTTTACTCCACTGTGTCAGTGTCACAAAGAAGGGAATCAGATTGCCAGCACATGCCTTGGATCCCAGCCACCCACAACTGCATCACACACAGCTCAGCACAGCACCCAGGAGCCAGCAGAGAGAGAAGCTGCTGTACAACAGAGATGCCTGTCGTTGTCTCAGTGAACATACTAGAGCAACCAAAATAGCAGCAAAATCTCATGGTTTTGCTTATCACATCCAACGAGCACTTTTTTTTTTTTTTTTTTGCCATCTTTCTCTACCTGAGCCCTTGCCTTTTTTTTCTGCTGTGATTTAGTACCTGCATTTTGTTACTTCATGTTGGTGATTTGGCTTCTGCATGATCAACAGCCATCTGAACATGAGCCAGCAGTGTGCCCAGGTGGCCAAGAAGGCCAATGGCATCCTGGTTTGTTTCATAAATAGTCTGGCCAACAGGACTAGGGCAGTGATCATTGCCCTGTACTCAGCACTGGTGAGGCCACATTTCAAGTCCTGTGCTCAGTTTTGAGACACTGAAGTGCTGGAACTTCTCCAGAGAAGAGCAACAAAGTTGGTGAAGCATCTAGAGAATGAATCTTATGAGGAGCAGCTGAGAGAGTTGGGACTGTTTAGGCTGGAGAAAAGGAGGCTCAGCAGGACCTTATCTCTCTCTACAACTAGCTGAAAGGAGGTTGTAGACATTATCTTCTCCCAAGTAACAAATGGCAGAACAAGAGGAAATGGCCTCAAGTTGTACCAGGGGAGGTTTAGATTGAATATTAGGAATACTTTCTCTACCAAAAGGGTTGTCAAATATCAAAACAGGCTTCTGAGGGAAGTGTTGGAGTCACTATCATTGGAGGTATTTAAAAGACCTGCAGATGTGGCACTTGGGGATGTGGTTTAATGGTGGACTTGGCAGAGCTTGATGGTCTTGATGATCTCAAAGGTCTTTCCTAACCTAAATAATTCTATAATCCTATGCTACAGCATGGCAGGAAATAGTTAGTAGGGACTGGCCAGGAGATTTACCATAGCTGTGATAAATATCATTGCTCCACTGCACACTGGGCACAGGGAACAACTCTCCTTGGCCTCTATCTGGCACAGCAGGGGCTGTCTGATACTGCTGGAATGGGAGCACTTGGCACTGCAGAGTCTTGCCAGCCCCACTCCCAGCCTGTCCTTTTCCCAACAGGACAGACCTCATGATGCATGACCCCATTTCACAGCACAGCAGCAGACCACACCAGTACCAGAGCTATGGAGGAGGAAACCTTCCCAGCCCCACAGACCCAGAGAGAAGTGAGGACTCTCTGGGGTGCTCATTGCCCTGCTCAGCCACTCTTCTGGTACCCTACAAGAGGACATCCTGCCATGCTGGAGATCCTCCCTGCAGCATGGCAACCAGGAGGCTCCCAGTGCTTTGGGGGGTCCTTCCCAGCCCTGCAGCATCCCTTGAGCAAAAGAGCAAAGGCTCCTTTTGGCTGGAGCATGCTGGGGATGCCCGTTGCTAGGCCAGGGGTTGTGCGGCTGGCATGGAGCCACAATGCAGGAGGGTTGATGGCCATATGCGGTTTCATGTGTTTCTTGGAGAACGTGGATGCTGCTGTGGATCCATGTCCCTGGAGGCCCAGCTGGGAGGTGCTTTCCTGGACAGGGCCGTGGCGGGGGGCAGACAGGGCAGAGCTTTCTTCCCTTGATGTTGCTTTGCAGCCTTTCTTTTCCAGGAGCTGTGTGGGGGATCACTTTATTTACCATGTCCTCTCTGTGTGTTTCTGTCAAAACAAGAAAACGAAGATTTCATGAAACAGATGTGCAGTGCTGCCGTGTGTGTGCTGATGTCTCCTGCTAAGCCTCAGACCTGGCTGCTGCTCTGAGGGACATCCAAATATAGGATGAAAAAATTTCAGCCAAGAACCTGCAGGTAAAATTATACTTTGTCGTATTTGTGAGATGAAATTGTCTGTCAGCTCTTGCTGATCTCTTCCCCCTCCCCCCCCCTAATAAAACCCATCACAAACATATTGAATATACTTAATAGTCCATCGCTAGACATAAAAATACACAGGATAGTTGGATAGATTTTTTTCTCCAAAAAAATGTTTCTTCCAATCCACCTCTTATAAACAGCATGATAAATAGGATGATACACAGTCAGGTTTTTGTTCATGGGTCCTCCTCCACAATTGGAAATACGTTTTCTTTATCCCTTTTCCTTAGTGGCACACAAAAAACAGTCTCTACTAATACTCTCAGGTTTTTCACATTTACATATTCATCTAATAACTGAAAATAGTACATATCTTTTCACAGATCTGACAATAAGCATTCTTGTTTGCCCTCTGCTGTTTAATATCCCCTCAGGAAATGAATGAGTGGTATAAAACCAGATTTCCTGACTTTAATCAAGCTTCCACAAAACATGCTGAGAATGTGAGACATTTCAGGGAAGGAAGAGGAAAAGAAGTGTAAGTGGAATTGAAAACCCCTTCCAGCTTATGTTATGTCACTTCTAATGGAAGCCTTTGTTATGATTTCGCTAAGTTAGGTAATGTGACAGTTGTCTGATATTTTTCCCAATAATGGCGGTCTTTTAGGCTATATTTTGCAACAGAGGAGGTGGATTGGAGGAGTGGTGACCCTGGGTGTGACCCCATGTTAAACCAGCAAGAAGTATCAACAAATAATGTTTATACATATGAAATAAAAATTCAGCTGTTCAGTAATGCATCTGAACATAAGGATCCTGTTAGTTTTGACTGACAATTTCAGGGGCAAAGGATTTATATTAGAGAATTTTTTATTTGAAGCACCCTTACATGTGCTTCGCCTCCCAAGACACACACACAAAACACAGTCTTGCAGAGGCAACCATTTAATATTTTACATAGAAGACATTCAGGATAATTTCATTAGATAAGGGAAAGACTTTAGAATAAGAAGGGTTCAGTTTACAACATGAGGATAAATAACAAGAGACAGAGGTGTTACTAAAACCATCAGCTCTGTTGTAAGAACTCCTTGATGAGGATAGATAGTTCAGCCACCTCCTACTGACCTTTGCTTAAAATAATTTAAAAAATCATCAGCATTCCCACACAGTAGCCTGTTATTTCAATGAGTTTTCCTTTCTGGGTCACAGACAGTCTAGCATTTAACCCCACCTCCTCTCAGTAAAACACACAGCAGGAACATATATAGGATGGAATAACATATCAGTGTTGTGTTGGTTTGATCTGTTTTTCTCCTCTGGTCAGCTTGAAATGCATCCTCCACTCCAATGGCTCAGTCTTTCCACATGGGAGTTAGTGTCTGGGTCTGGATCCCGAGCAGCCCACCAGGCCCAGGCTGAGATGGGTATTCAGATTGTCCTTCAAACCCTGGGAGCCACACAGATCAACTTGCAGGACAGACACGGGGTGGCCCTACGCTCACATGGAGCATGTGACCCACCAGGAAAGACCAAGTTCCCAGGGTGACTCCACTGGGGACCTCTGCTGGGGCACAAGTAGGGGATTGAGGGTCTCTGAGGTAACCTGCACTTCTCAGGGAGAGTTTGCCTCTCTCTTACCTCTTTGCAAATGTTCAGTTGAACAAAATTAAGTTATGGGCAATGAAAGGCTACTGAGAAATCAGGAGGCTGACCACAGCTGCTGCCCTGACAGGACAGGAGATCTCTCTACCTGCCCCTGCACTCCTGGGTGCCTTGGGGGACCCTTCCACAGCCTAAACAACTTTCCATAGAATCATTAAGGTTAGGAAAAAACCCCAGGATCCTCAAGTCCAGCCTTTGACCAAATAGCCCCATGTCAACTAAACCATAGCACAAAGTACCATATCCAGTTGTTTCCTGAACACTTCCAGGAATGGTGACTCCACCACTTCCCCAGGCATTATGTTCCAATGCTTAACCACCCTTTCAATGAAAAATTCTTCCTGATGTCCAACCTGAACTTCTTCTGGAGCAGCTTGAGGCCATTTCCTCTTGTCCTGTCACTAGTTGCCTGTGAAAAGAGACCAAACCCCAGCTTTCTACAGCTTCCTTTCAGGTCATTGTAGCTGTAGAGAGCAATAAGTTTTCCACTGAGCCTCCTTTTCTCCAGGCTGAACAATCCCACCTTCCTCGGCCACTCCTTGGAGGACTTATTCTCTAGACTCTTCACCAGCTTTGTTGCCCTTCTCTGGACACTCTCCAGCACCTCAATGTCCTTCTTGTAGTGAGAGTTCCAGAACTGAACAAGGACTCGAGGTGCAGCCTTACCAGTGCCAAGTACAGAGGGATGATCACTTTCCTAGTCCTGTTGACCACACTGTTTTTGATACGTCCAGGGTGTCAATGGCCTCTTTGGCCATCTGGGCACACTTTTGGCTCATGTTCATCCAGCTGTTGACCAGCAACCCCAGGTTCTTTTCCATTGGGCCACTTTACAACCCCTCTTCTTCCAGCCCATAGCACTGCATGGGATTGTTGTGACCAAAGTGCAGGACCCAGTACTTCCCATTATTGAATGCCATAGGGTTGGCCTTGGCCCATCAATCCAGCCTGCCCAGATCTTTCTACAGAATCTTCCTGCAGATCAACACTCTCACCTAACTTAGTGTCATCCACAAACTTATTTACTTGATCCCCTTGTCCAAATCATCAATAAAGATATTAAACTGAAATGGCCCAAAATCAAGCCTTGGGAAACCCCACTAGTGACTGGCCACCAACCTGATGTAGCACCATTCACCAGCACTCTCTGGGCTTGGCCATCCAGACAGTTCTTAATGCAGCAAAGAATGCACCAAGCTGTGGGCTGCCAGCTTCTCCAGGAGAATGCTGTGGGAGACAGCATCAAAGGCTTTACTGAAGTCTGGGTAGACAACACCCACAGCCTTTCCCTCACCCACTAGGGTCACCTGGTCATAGGAGGAGATAGCTTGGTTAGACAGAGCTTGCCTTTCCTAAACCCACGCTAGCTGGGCTTGATGCCCTGGTTGTCCTGTATGTGCTGTGTGATCACACTCTATTCCACAACCTTGCCTGGCATTGAGCTCAGACTGATAGACCTGCAGTTCCCTAGATCCGCCCTACAACCCTTCTTGTAGATGGGCATCACATTAGCTAACCTTCAGTCACCTTGGAACTCCTGGTTGGCCAGGACTGATGATAAAATAATAAATGATGGAGAGTGGCTTGGCAAGAAGAGAAAGCAAGTCTGTCCTGAGGGCGTAGATTTTTGCACTGAGCTCTTAGTCCTTCCAGAGGAAATGATGCTGCTGTAAAATGGAGCCCACCCCCCCACGAAACACCGGGGATGCTCCGTTGCCACTCCAGGCTTGCCCAGGGACTTTCCCCACTGCTGCGGGACCTCTCCTTCCTTTCTCACTATTCCTCCAGTTTTTCACTCAAAAACCTGCATTTTCCCCTGGAGAGCAGCTCCTCCACCTTCAGCCCGAGCCTCCCGCCATTGTGGCAGTTGTGTCGCTTTTATTAACTAGAATAAAATGAGGAACACTTATTCTCTTGCTTGACTCGATCCCGTGGGACCTACGGAGCCGCATTTTCTGCACGACTTCGCGAAGGTATCGGGTAACCTTGAAGCAACTCGGCAGGCGAGAGGGGGATGTGGCTCCTGATGGGCGCTGCCGAGCCTGGCCAGAGGAGAAACTCCCCCTTCCCCAACAAGCCTCTGACATTACCGGAGAGAAATGAGCGGAAAACAGAGACGCGAGTTAATTAGTTGCATCTTCGCCGGATCACGCTTGAGAGACGCTTTTCCGAGGGCAAGCTTCGCTGCCTTGCTCTATCTGGTAACAAATGGTTTCTCTCCAACACAGAAGCTCAGAGGGGGCTTCTGAAACTATGGAAGTGAGGAAAAACTATACAACCGAAGAGAAAAAAAAAAAAAAATCACTGCTGCCTTATGTAATTCCGTGTGTATATTCCCCCGGGCAGGTTTCATATATGACAAACAGACACATATTTCATATGCACATCTTTTCCACCCGGTTTTGCGAGCTCTCAAAGGGAGTTTGGGAAACTGCCGTGTTTTCGTCCCAGGTTCCAACCACCCCCAACACAAGCCACCTCTGGGGCCGGCTCGGGGAGGGGCCGTGGGACAGGAATGCCGCAGCCTGCCCCCCGACAGCATCTCGCAGCCGCTCCGCGCAACATGCGCGGCCGCGCTGCGGACCCTGCGGCTCCGGGCCGGCTTCTCCTCCCACGGATAGACTGCGGGGAGAGCGCCGGTGAGGTTGATATTTATGGGAATTGAAAGACAAGGAGAGCGGGGCTCGCTGAGACCACTGGCACAACGGAACGGGGTGACAGCTTCAGGTGGGCCATGATAAAAATCCAGATATTCCCCGTCCTAGGAGCTCATCCCGGGAACAAGCGTATTTTTGATCTCCCGAATTTTTTTTTTTTTTTTCTTTGTAAGGTTAAGTACTAGTGGAAAATCTCAGCCCACCGGCTACGGGACGCCCAGGCTGTAGGAGGGGGCCGTCCTTTCTCAAGTAAAGCTGTCCAGAGTTGCGGGGGCTTCCCACGGATGGGGCAGCGCTCAGCCCTGCCAGCTGCATGGGCAGCGGGTGCGGACAGCTTGGCGTGGCGTTGGCACTTGGGGGTGCGACCACCTCGGGGGCTGCCTGGAAGGCTCAGAAGTGATGACTGGAAGTCAAGTATTCCCTCCACATGGGCTTCCGTTTGCAGAAGGTCCAATCCCACACTCATCCAAAAGCAGTGTGTGTACCTGGGGTTGAGCCCTTAAGTCGGGGGCGCTGCTCTGGCTGACATGGACTGTTGAAAACTTTTTCTCAGCGGTAGCTGAACGTGCACAGTCGATCTTCCCCCCACCCCCAAACATCTCGGGACTCGGGTTTAGAAACAATGATGGCAAGTCCTTTCTCAGGAAGAAATATCTGTACGGTGGGCACCTTAATTTAGCTTAAATCAATGACTCGAAAGAAGGAGTTGGTTTTACTCTGATATTTCGAGCTGAGCACAGCTTAATTCAAATCCGATTTAAGGGTTCATTCTACAAATAATTTAAGAAGGTCAGCTTATTAAGAAGACCCCCGTGCCGAATACCAAGACGTTATAGAAATATTCAAATCTTGGATTTTTCCCTCCCAGCTGTGGAAGAGCTAACCCTTCTGTATATGTGTGCCCGAAGTGTGCCCTTGTTTTTCCATGTGAGATACACAGAGTGAGACAGAAACTCTGAGGTTAATCTGTCTTCTTCTAAATGCATATTTGAATATTTAGACTGAAAGATGATGACATTGGGGAAGCTGAGGGCAGCGGTCCACAGGCGATCAGGCAAAAAAATATGGAATAATTTTATTTAGATTTTATTTTAATAGCACAAACAATGAATAGAAAGAACAACATTACATCTACAGGGTATAACGAAAAATTATTTTTGACAGATGACACCTACAAGTTTCTTTGGTCTTATAACTCCGAATCTGTCAAAAATGATGCATATTTCAGCGTCAGGATGTACAGTGGCGAAATAAACAGAAGAAAAAACCCTGTACTTCTTGGAGTACTTGATAAGCCCTAGATAACGTGGGTCTAACCTGTATTATTCAGCATATCTAAATCAAAGAATTTCTTGTATCGAATATTTTTATTGGGTTAAAAAAAAAAAAAAAAGAAAAAAAAAGTCAAGTCACAGGGACTATAGAAAGACCTTACAGTTTGTCAAATTCATTAATTAGAGAGCTGCACATACTAGAAGAAGATGCATTTTCTTGCTCTGCTTCCCGCCCCCATCAACAATTTCACCATGAGGGTATGTTTACCAGAGTGTAACGAACCGTTTCCGATGGCTGCATTTTTGCTAAAGTTCTTTTTTTTTTTTTTTTTTTTTCTTGCTGATAGCCATATCTTGAAAAGTCGTATATTCAGCATAAAACGGCGAAACCCTTAACAACATTACATGCACTCATTAGGAAGTCATCTCTCTTATAGCCCTTTCTCCTACTCGCTGGCAAAACCTATCTCTTTCTCCATTTACACTGTTACCAGCCAGCCAGCAAGCTCTGCTCCCTGGTGCCACTGCACAGAGAGATCTTCCTTCCAGCAGCTACCATTTTTTCATCCCTTTCTCTCTTCCGTGCCAATGATTTATTTCCCCTGCCTCTCCTCAGATCAAGCGCTGGATTCGGTGGGAGCCCAACAGGCGAAACCACCACCGTTTTCACCTCCCGAGTCCCAAACCGAGGGCATCCGCCGCTGGAGCGGGTCGGCGCCTTCCCTCCTCCGCGCCCCGGCTCCCCGCTCCTGTCCTGGCAGTGATGGCACTCGCTTCTCCCGAGGTCCTTGGCATCCTCCTACGAAACATAAGCTCCAGCTATGTCGTTGCTGTTACCGAACTATAACGCTTCCCCTCAGGGAGAAGATTTACAGAAATTAAGTGCCTCGTTTCACAGCTGCAACTCTTCTGTAAACACAGGGCTGATTTTAAAAGAGATGAACCCCACTGTAAGCTCTTGAGTAAAATGCAACAAATCTATGCTGTGTGTAATTTTTTTTTTCGCCTTGAGCCGAGCTGAGCACAGCAGAGCAGTCCTCTGAGGATGAGGAAGGGAGCTCTGCGCGATGAGCGCTCTGCCTGCGTGCTTTGGCTTACCCTGTCGCTGCACAGTTTCGTCCCTGGAAGAGATTCAGAGTCGGGCTAGGATCTATCAAGCTGTCAGAACGAATAGAGACAGTCTGTGGAAATGTTCAGAGAAGGGTACTCCCACTGTAATTTTAAAAAACCCAAACAATTAAAGCCCGGAATGAAATAAAAACTCAATGCTAGATTGCCTGTCTAGAGGTGGAGGGAACCTGATCTAAGTGTGACAACCACTGTCTTTGCACAGTCCAACTCAGAGCGAGATCAGATCAGAATATAGCTCTGGGATTCCCGGGGATATTTGATGCTGCAGGACGGGGAGGGAGAGAAGCACCCTCTGTTTCTTTACCCTGCTGCTCCCGGAGCACAGGAACAACTCGGTTCCTAGACACCACGCAAACTTTTGCAGATGTTTCCTAATGCACAGGTCCCACATATGTTCGCTAACCTTTGTTTTTTCTACATGATTCTCATTAAAACACAGCCCTGTTTCTCAGGGACGGTCAGGAAGGAGAGGACGGGCCTTCATCCCTGCGCTCCTGTCACAAAAAACATGGAAAGAAACGACCACAGTGACTGCAGCATACCGACTTATAAATACCCGGGTGCGTATGTACGGGCTCACAGGCAATACCGCATCCCTGCTGCCTCTGAGGTGCCTGTGACACGTACGGATGCTGTAGCTGTAGGCAGCTGCGCGCAGCTCTGCCTTTAACCCTAGGAGCAGTCTCCAGGCACTGGGGCTTCCCGGACATCCCTTCTGCCGGTACCTCGGGAGCGACGGGCAGCCGGAGGCCGTGCGCCTGTTCCCTCGCCCTGGCCCTCGGCCACGCTTTTCTCCTCGGGCAGAGGCCAAGGCTTGGCTCAGCAGGAGGCAAACGCGGGTCGCCCCGGCAGGGCTCGGGCTGTGCTGGCAAACCTGCCGCGTCCCGCTCTCCGAAAGCTGGGGCAGAGGTGTCGGGTGGTGCGGGGATGCCCTTTCTTTTTTTATTCAAATGTCGCAGCCGTCTCGGGGCGGAGGCATGTCAGGGCTAGGCTTTTTCGCCGGCCAGTAGCCAGCCGCGGCTGGAATTTGCGGCGAAATTGAGTGGCTTCTCCCGGGCTCAGCGGCGGCCACCGGGCCCCCCGCACTCCGCCACGCACGACCGTGTCCGCCGCTCTTTGTCTTACAGAAATATGAACGCCGGGCACCCCGCCGTGCGGGAGGAGACGCAGAGGGCCCTGTGAGTCTTCCCTAAACCAGATCTTCCACTCATCAGGGACAGGATTCAGGGGCAACCCCCAAATTCCCCCCTAGAGAACGGACTTCAGTCCTTGATCTGAGACTTCAGCAACATTTGTTGTTAAGAGTCGTGCCGCTGCTTTCCAGGACAGCCGGGCTTTGTATGTCGCAAACCGAGCCCAGTGCAGCCCTGGAAATAAGGCCCGGGACACTGGACACACTTCACCTTGGTCAACACCATTTGCTTTCCCCACCTGACCAGACCCATGGGGCTTTGGAAGATGCCCGCATATGTGAAGGTCGTAATCAGGTGGCGCTGGCAGGACCCTTCCCACCACCACGGAGCAGCCTACTGATAGTGCCATGGCATTTTACGAGCCGAGGGGACACCCAGCTCTCTATTACCAAAGAAGGTTGTTCCATATCGCCCCAGGGCTGCCGAGCTCTGCCGGGCGCCGCGGGGACACGGTCTGTGCCTCCAGCGGCACACAGGCTTGCCAGTACTTCGGCACAAAACTGCCCCGTCGGGGAGATAGATAGCTGATTTCCCGAGCAGAGTGGAGAGGACGAGAGCAGCAGACAGTCACTAGCTTTTCATCACCAAGCTAGGACAAATTAGCCTCTGCAAACAAAGGCCCCGATAGCGGGACAGGCTCTTCCCCGTTTGATTGTGATGTGATGAAACATCATCTTTCCGATAACTGACCACAGAGTTTAAAAATCACTAATCTAAATAAATTTCTTGCCGTGTTTTGGGCTACCGCACACCCAGACGAACTCACACATGGAACAGTCAGAGCGTGGAGGCCAGGGCTGAGCTTTGGAGGTGGCCTCTCGCTATGGCCCCGCAAGCGCGGAGTTCACAGCAGCAGGATGCTTTGCTCTGCCGGGGCTGCTCAGGCACGGCTGGCACGCAAATGCACAGATGGACAGACAGGGCAATGGGTGGATATGGAGGTGGAGCAGCTTTGGTTTAGAAACATAGACTGACAGAGTGGTTTGGGTTGGAAGAAAGCCTTGAAACATCATCCAGTCTGGGCCATGGCATCTTCCGCTAGATCAGGCAGGCCTGCGCAGGGAGTACTATCTTCGCCATCTCTGCTGCAGCAGGACCGCATCTCCGAAAAATTCATTTTCCTGATACCAGCCCTAGCCTGAGCAGGCAGTGGCGTCTGCCTGATACTCGCATCTCCTCTCCCTGCCTCCTTTCTCCCCTGGGACCCTGTTCCTTAGGCTAGAATCACGCAGGGAAGTTTTCCAGTGGGGGTTTTCACTACCTTATAAACCCCCAGAGTTTCTAAGCCCTAATGCAAGCCGAGAGCAAGAAAGCCGAGGCTTGCTGCCCTTCCCTCCAAAGGGAAGTCCAGCGCCAGGGATCTCGCTGCTGCCCACCACTGCCATTCCTTGTTCCTGGCAGTTGCCACGCTGGCAGCCTCGCAGAGACATTAGTCCAGTCATTTTTCTGCATCTCCTTTATTTCCTCAGTTTCTCCCTGAAATCTTTGAAAATCCCCCTTTTCCAGGGGGAGTGTCCAAGCGGGTGGAAGTCTGAGCACAATGAAACCTGAGAATTTCTGTCAGTCTCTGCATATGGTCCGAAGTGCTTTAATCCCAATTAGGGGCGGCTGACACACGGTCCTATTCATCCCAATCAGCTCTTGAATACATTTGCCTAGAAATGAACTTCACAAATAGACTTTCTCCTAAATGTGCCCAACAGCAAGGAAAATCGAATTGAGGCAGGGACGCATTCTGAGGCGATCGAGGGAGAAAAGGTATGAATTTATAAGGTACACCGAAACATTGCAATTCAGCAACAAGTTTACTGACTTTTATTTGCACCATGTCAACCGAAAGAACCAAAAGATACGGTGGGGGTTGCGGGAGGGGGGGAATCCGGTTAAAAGGCAACTTTAGACAGACTTTGAATACTTTATGCGGCAAGCTTCGCCTCCAATTGAATCTGGGCTAAAAGAAAAAAAAACATCCAGCCCCTACACTGGAATTTTTAACGAGCACAAAACGTGTTTGAATCCGATCTGGGCTGACGCTCACGATTAACAATACGAATACCAAATCGAGCTCCTGTCATCTGCCCGGATTCCCATAGAACCTGAATACTATTCAAAAGCTGCTTTAATATCCCACCCGCATGTCGTCTGCACCGCACAGCTGGCTGGGGGCCGCCGGCCCGTCCGCAGCCGCTCGGCCCCGCCAGCCGGCACGGCCCGCCCGCAGCACCGGGCACCGGGCACCGGCACCGGCAGCGACGCGGCGGGGCGGCGGCTGCGGGCGGCGGCACGGGGGAGAGACGGATGTGATGGGAAGGAACAGAACAGAGGAAGGGGTGATAAAGGGAAGGGGGTTTGAGAAAGAGCGGCTGAATTTAGAAAAGGTGAGCGAGATCAAGGAAAATACACGGGTAAATTGCAAAAACAGAAAGGCGGGGGGCGGGGAGCAGGCAGGGAAGGAAACGTTTGGGAAGGAAACGTTTGGGAAGGAGGAGAGGAGAGGAGAGGAGAGGAGAGGAGAGGAGAGGAGAGGAGAGGAGAGGAGAGGAGAGGAGAGGAGAGGAGAGGAGAGGAGAGGAGAGGAGAGGAGAGGAGAGGAGAGGAGAGGAGAGGAGAGGAGAGGAGAGGAGAGGAGAGGAGAGGAGAGGAGAGAGGTAAAAAGAGAAAAGAAAGAGAAAAGCCGTTCAGACGGTACTGGTCTCTTCTAGTTAAAGTGGATTTCCGTGTTACAGAGTCTCAGTAAGCTTCTCCCCTGCCCTCTGTCCGATGCCTTGCTTCCCCATCGCCTTGCCGCGGAGCTCTGGGCCAGCTCGAACAGACCGGGAGTCTCAGGGCCGCCTCGGCAGGGACGGTAGTTCCCGGCCGTCCCGTCCTGTAGCCCGGGGAAGGGAAGCCCTGTCGGGGCAAAGCCATTTGGGAAAAAGGTCACCCCGGGAGCCGCCGGCTGGGCCGCCCCGCCGGAGTATGGCCTGCTGAATGAACTTGCAGCATTTTGTTTCAGCCTCCGCTGCGGTGCTCTGCGGCATAATGAGCCGAGCCCTGTATACAGGCATTCATGCTGGTCTGAATGTGGTGTTGAACCTTCTCAGTGCCGGAGCGGTTTGATGGTTTGAATGGAGCTCCCTGGTGGGACATTGCTCTCTGCAACTGTGCCTCTTTGGATGACTGTTGTTCCTTAACATTCATGCCTCATTATGGGGCAACCTGTTAAATCAGGGAGAACAGTGTGCCAAAGTGTTACTCAGGGGCACCGGCAGTTCAGCGGTGGGCATAAATAAGGGCCGCCGAGGAAAATAACTTTCATCGCATCTCTGGGCAAAAGTGATCTCTCTTTAATGGTGCCTCTGGTAGTCCGGTTTAAGTATATAAAGAGCGATAGTGGAATGTTTTGATTGAGTCTAAACATTGTCTTTGAATAAAGCTGAAACCATGTAATTAATGTGTCTTTTTAATAAGGGACAATACGGTCGTTCAAGCTATTTAATTTCATTTAATTTTCCATCCCATTTGCTCCAAAGGCTGCTTTTACTTTTAACACCCGGCCTTTCATGCTGCATCTTGCTCCAGTGGGCACATTAGATCGGTTTCACCCTTCCTTTTTAGGGAAGGAAAAATAAAAGAAAATGTGGTTCCTTTCCTCTTTTGTGGACAATTTATTTCACTTGGGGAACTTCAACTTTGAGCCACAGGACAGAATAAAAATTGGAGAACTGGTGTGAATGCTTCCAGAGCAAGGGCTTTTCTTTTCTGAGTGGATGGGAACCAGCCACAATCGGCTATATTAATAAATAACTTTCCTCACAGTCGGCCTTTACATGGTCCTATTGATAAAATTGTTCGCGTGTCGTTCACGCTTTTTGACTCATTAAGGCCTGGGAGGGAGCGGCTCCCGAGGCGGAGCAGTAGGGTACCTTGGTCGCCTTAAAAGCCCTCTCTCTACCTCTGCGGCTCTCGGAATTTCAAGCCGGTCTCATCCTCTAGTGACCAGGCCAGAGGTTACAGGGACATGTTCATGGCTTAAATTTATTGCCCTCAACTTCTTGCTTATCCTTTTTTCCCCATTCAGGCCGCTGATCAAAGAGGTCATCTTCAGTTCCCCACATCCTCTCCCCCCTCCTCTTCTCATCCCTGCCGAAGTGAAAACCAACTCCCGGGACGATCCCTGGCGTTGCACCCTGGAGAGATGCGGTCGATGGCCACTGATGCTGCTGGGGAATGGGGCCGGGGGGTGGGCAGGCGCGACATTTATCTCACGTGCGCCCCAATATGGATCATTACTAAAAATACATTCACAGCCTGCTCGGACTCAGTGCCGATCAGTAGCCCCCGGCGCGGGCGGTGGCAGAGCCCTGTCCCGTCCTCCTCCCTTCCCGGTGCCGCCCGGCCGGGGGAGCCCCTCGCTCCTCGCCCAGCGCAGGCGGGCAGAGCCGCGGGCGGGTCGGGAGATGCGGGAGCCCTGCGCTCCCGCCGCTCTCCGCACGGGCGCTGACGCTTCAGGGCTTGCCCTGGCCGGGGGAGCGGCCGCTGGTGACCGGGGCGGGCTGGCAGCGCTTTGCCGCGGAGGAGCCGGCGTGGGCAAATGTCATCGCAGCAGCGGCGACGACTTGCCAAGCTGAGCTTTAAGTGCTTCCCGGCGCGGTGCAAGGCGGGGAGAGGGGAAAGAAGATCTTTGCGAGCTCCAGCCGGTGAGAAGTGCCGGTTCAAAATCGTCCTCATCCCCCGTGCTCTTCCCCGCGGCCTTAGCTCCCACGGTGCCACTCGTGATGGCGGCAAACAAATCCAGAGTAGAGCCCCCCCCCCCCCTCCGCCCCGATCACATCGAAAGCGGAGTGCCAAGGTCCATCTTGCAGAAAGCGGATTTACTTGAAAAGACCCTGCTCAGTTACCTGGCGTCTTCTGACAGATGCACCTTTAAACGTAGTTTTTTGGCGTTTCTGTTGAAATTTATTAGGGCTGACTATTAGAAAAAGGCCAGGGAAAAAAAAAAAAAAAAAAAAAAAAAGAAAGAAGGAAAAAAAAAGAAAAGGAAAAAAAAAAGCTCCATATCTGCAAGTGTTTCTGAAGGCACTAAAGCCTAAAATCTTCATGTGCAACTTTGCAACTTCTCCACAGGAGAAAGATTCAGAAACCTTCCTTTTTGGAGTGTTATGAGGTATGGAGCTAAGAAAACCTCCTAGCAGGAATTAGACAGGAGTATAAAAAAGAAAGTGGAAAATTGAATTTGTTACTGTGCTCCTTGGTCTGACAGGTACATCTGAACTGTTGCACACACGTAAGAAAAAAGTCGCACACCCTTCCTTTTCAGCCTCTGAAAATGTTTGGGACATTTATCCAGCTGTCTTAATCCTAGCACTTCGTTGTATCTTAATTAAAATATTTATGCGAAGAGGAGGGACATAGGCGGACACTGTTCGAAAAGCTTCGTTATGGCTTTATTTAAAGTCGCTTTTTGCAGGTTCCACCTCCAAAAGCGGTCTTGGTGCAAGAGATTTTGCGTGTGGGCAAGGAACCTGCGGATGCATTAAACGAGGAATCCAACTGCACGCTGTTTGCTAGACATGTGTGTTTTCTTCTGGCCATGCCTTCCTGTTTCCTGGTGGCTGTATGTCTCTATTTCCTCCTGTCTCTATTTCTTAATCGCACGAACTACAGACACAACTTCCCCAGCACTCGCAGGTGCAGCGGTTTCTGTTTTACAAGGGTTACGGCGTCTCATATTTTGTGCTATTCATCCTCCTTAAGGATCAAAGCTCTTCTAAACAGATTACTGGCCTGAAACCAAACCACTGAAATGGTAATATGGTAGTTCTTTTAAAAAAAGTGTAGGTATTTTCTGGTGTTTTCCCATCAAGTACCTGCCCAAATTCTGTATGGCACACGCCGGGAATCAATAGAAGTTAACAAGTCCTCAAAACATTCCCCATCTCTTTGTTTAATCTCCTTTACAATACAGCCAAGGGAAGAGAATTAAAAATCTTTGAAGTATATTAAACCTCAAAAGGCTCAGCCAAGTAGACTTAAAATAGTCACTTATTTTCCAAAACTGGTTTGTCGAGGAACAATAAAAGGAAGTAAAATTTATGGAGAAATTATACAGTGGATTTGTCACTTAAAATATCGTAACTGTCTCGGGGACAATACCCCATGCTGAGGATTAATGGTCCCTCCAGACCTTTGATTCACCAGCGCCTTTTCTTTGCCCTTGACAAATTGGATTTTTAGGAATGGGAAGGTCGCCTGGCCCATTGTCTGCCAGCCATTCACTCCGCCTGATTATGCAGGAGGGTTAGGGAAAGGCTCCATGTGACCCTCTTGGATGGGACTCCGCAGCTGCTCGAGGAGCCAAACTCTCTCACCAAACTCTGCGCCCCAGAGCATCCCCCTGCCAAGGGGTACCCCTCCTGCTCCCGTTGAAAAGCCAGCGTCCACACACCGCCGCGTCACTCTGCGGGCGGAGATACGCCTGTGCTCATCCTCCCGCCGCCTGCCGCTGTCACTCCGGCACCCTTAAGTAGTTGGGGTTCCCGAGCGCTCACACCCAGCGGCAGCGATGCAAACCAGCAGGGCTCCGGCCATCAGCGTCAGCGCGGAGAGCTGCATCCCGGCTGGGCTGCGCCTGGGTCCTGTGCCGGGCACCTTCAAACTGGGCAAGTACCTGTCAGACCGCAAGGAGCCAGGACCCAAAAAAAAGGTATTTTCCTGTGGTCTCTCCTGCACCGCTGGAACTTGATTATTCGTTGACTCGGGGGAAGCCGTCTTTGGGAGAAGAGGCTGCTCTTCCCCCGTCTCTCTTCGATCCTCCCTTCTTAGAGCGAGCCAGGAAAGGAAAGGGAAACGTTTCCAGAACATCCTGAGATGTCTCCCCGTGGCTCTGCCAGGAAAGCCTGCCCGCCCGTGCCCTCTCCCTCTCCTCCTCAGCACCGGGGTCCCCAGCGCGGCCGGCCTCCGCGGCGAGGCCAGGGGACACGGGAGCTCTCCCGCAGGAGCGGACTCGCCCGCCCCCGCCTTGGACATAGACGTGCTGGAAGCGTCGCCTGAGCCCCGTGCCCTGTGCCGGAGGGCCCTAGTCCCGCCGCCCGGCCCCCGCCCCCCGGGGTTCCGCTCACTGGGGCATTGCCGCTTCCCCAGTAGGGCGAGGACGTGCTACGGCCAGCTCCTCGCCCCTGGAGCTCCGGTGAGACGGGGGCATGAGGCTTTCACAGCCCCCGTGTTTTGTCCGGGGAAGGAGCAGGGCGAGAGTCAGATGCACCGATTTATTTCTGCGTTTGGCTCGAGTTCGTGCCTCCCATCTCTCTCCTCGGCCGATTGTCCTTTGGCTTGGGCCGGAGGGGAGCTTGAGGGGAGCGGCCGGCGCTACTCCGGAGGCGGAGTGCAGGTTGCAGGTGTCAGGGCAGCTCGACCTCCTCCCAAAGCCTCGGACCAGCTACTGCTTCCGGAGCTGAAAATAACCCTCATAGCTGGAGAGGGAGGGATGACGGACAGCCGGCTACCGGCTTCGGGGTCAGTCCATGTCCGAGCTGGGAAGGATCGAGGAGGAGGCGGTGAAGGGCTCTCGCCCCGTCCATCAGGCTCTTCAGGGGGCTGCGGATGAGACCCCTCCTTCCACCCCCCGGGCAGCCGCGGCTCACGCGTTCCGCTCTGATTTTTAATGCCCTTTAATTGTTTTTAAACGCTCTGCCAGCCCACTCAAATTTATTTCTCATCTGGCTCCCTTGGTTTCTCGCTTTAAACTGCTTTGTTCCGATGACTTTTATTGCACGGTCATTCAGGGAATGGGCACTTCATTTTCTCTTTGTATGGGGAAGCAGATTATGAAGTATGGGGCTACAGGGACTTTGTAGCTAAGCAGAATCTTCTCCCCTTGCTCCCTCCCCGTTTCCTGACAAGTCCTGTATACCGCAATTGCTTTGCACGGACCTAGACTACACAAAGTCTTAAAAAAAATATATCTTCCCTGGGCATTTAATATTGCTTTAAGCTCAGTGCAGAAGCTGTGACTGAACAAGGTGTGTTTGAACCAGTGCGACCTCAGGGAAAAACCCCATTTCCCCTCGCAATGGTGCAGGTCCCTGCCGGGCCCCGAGTTTTCCATCCTCACCCCTCAGAGCAGCAACCTCCTCCAGGGGAGCCACAGCTTTCCCAAGGCACCTGAGAAACGAGGAAGATCCTACCCAAAGATGGGTGGTGATAGAAGCATCAAACGGGCGGCAAAAGGAGATGCTCTCGCCGTTGCTTCCAGCTGCGATGCTCAGCCGCCTGCCTAGCTCGGGGAACCGGGCTAGCCGGGCAAGGCAGAGCAGGCAGACAAGCACGGAGACGGGTAAGCCTTTTGCTTTCTTTGTGTTTCATCTGGCGTGGAAATGACAGAGGTGCCGCCTGTCTTTCAGGTGCGGATGGTGAGAGGGGAATTAGTGGATGAAGCTGGGAGCTCAGCTCTGGAGTGGATAGGGTTAATCCGGGCTGCCCGAAACTCCCAAGAGCAGACACTGGAGGCTGTTGCGGATCTGCCAGGAGGACAGGTACCCCACTCGCGACTCCGGGCTGGCCTGGCACCACTCTCTGCCACCTGCCTGCCCTCTCAAGCCTCCTGAAGAAGTTTCCTTTCTCACCCTCCCAGATTTTCTATCGGGCGCTGAGAGATGTCCAGCCTGGAGAGGAGCTCACCGTCTGGTACTCCAACCCCCTGGCGCAGTGGTTTGATATCCCCGTCACGGCCACCCCGACGCACGACGAGAAAGGTACAGATGCGGGCATTCATTTCAGAGCAACCAAATTAAATGAAACAGAACAAACCCTCTTTAACTGATACCTTTGACGGGAACTCAAACTGCGGCAGGCAAACGTGGGCCCTCAGAAAAATAAATGCCAGTACAGCTGCAGTGACTTTTAACCCACTACCCTTTACAATAAGACTCCATCTGCTTATATTTAAAGGGTGATCTATTAACTCAGTAACGTATGGAAAGGCCCTCGTGCGTTGAGTCGTTCCGTCATCGGCACGGTTTAATGATCCTTTGATAGGCAAATGGGATTTCTGTGAAACATCGCTATAGTTGTTATGCGAGACAGCAATTTGGCTTAATAGTTTTTAAAAACATCGGTTTTGCTTTCCATGCTTCTCAGTCAGAGTTTCAGAGACTCTTCAGATTCTCTTGAGGGTAGATTCACATAGTCAAGTC
This sequence comes from Pyrocephalus nanus, assembly GCA_038380795.1. Classification (NCBI taxonomy): domain Eukaryota; kingdom Metazoa; phylum Chordata; class Aves; order Passeriformes; family Tyrannidae; genus Pyrocephalus; species Pyrocephalus nanus. The sequence goes on from CM076260.1 coordinate 41,198,573, forward strand.
AGAACTGGGCAGTCCCTGTAAACTAGGATGCATTAGGTAAAAAGTTAAGTAGGCGTCAAATCACACTCAGATCAGGATATCTCAGGATTTTGGGAAGGGGAAGACACTCATCTGGGACTGCCTGTTTCAATCCACAAACTGATTCTTAGCTGGAATTACACCGGTGTTAACAAAATGATAAGTTGGGAGCACATTAAACGAGGGAAAAGAAGACGAGAGCTTTCAGTGTTCAACTGTCGGGTTTTTCCGGCGGCGGGCACCGCCTCCCGCTGATCCCGCCGTGTCCGGCCGCTCCCCAGGGCGTCTGTAGCGGTAGCGGCCTGCGGGCACTCGCTCCCCTCGGGCTCGGCGGGCGGCGAGGGAACCCCATCCTCTCCTGCTCGACACAGAAGACCCTTCATCTTGGCAGTGTCCCCGGGAAGGGAGCGAGGGCACTATCCGGGCAGGGGCTGCCCCCTCCCACTTTCACGGCTGGCCGCCCTGCAGGGTGACCGGGGTCTGGCCCTAAGGGATGGCTGAAAGAACGCTGGGCTCTGGCTGCTATGTCCCATCGACTCGTGCGATGTGCAAGAGACCAAATCCCTCCTTGTACAGAAGCTATACCAGGAAAAGAAACGCTTGGGCACGTCTCTGTGCCCCCATGCCTAAGGACAATGAGGCCATGGGTCTGCGGCGGGTCATCCCCTCGAAAAGCTAGGAGAAATTTCGTTTGCAAGAAAAGACACATTGCTGGGTTTTGTCCCCATCTTCCCCTTTGCAGCAGCCACTGTCTGCGGATGGGTACCAGTGCTGCTCGGAGGAAATAAAGGCAAGAGAGCTCAGGTTTGCAAGAGGCTCCCAGCCTGTGGCATCTTCCTTGTCCCATCGAAGCAAGGCTGAGCTACAGACTGACCCTACGGATCTGCTATGTCTCCGGCCCCACAGTTTCCAGACTAATTATTACGGACTCAGAATAAGTGTATCAGTATGCTGAAGCGCTCTTCTTTTAAAGATAATACCCTGGAGAACCCCAAACCAAAACCAAACCTCAAGACTCCCACTAACCGAAAAAAAAAGAGGGCGGAAGAAATTCAGAGTCTTTAAAAAACCCAAACCAAAAAAACTAAATCAAAACTTCGGAATTCTTCTCTGTTTGACCGCATTTATTTGGGTTTACAGTGATAAGAAAGGGGTGATTTTAGTTTCTTCGCCCCTCTTTTTTTTTTTTTTTTTTTTTTTTTTTTTTTTTTTTTTTTTTTTTTTTTTTCCCTTTTCCCCCTCAATTGGTGCTTGTTGGACTGGAGCTGAGCCGGGGAGGGCGCCGAGCGGGGCTCGGTGGCAGTCGGGAGGCAGTCCATTCCAACAATCTTTTGAAGGTATAGACCCTGGAGAGACCCTTAAAGGCAAAAAAAGGCTGCAGATGGGAGCCAGCGGAGATCCGTGACCACATTCTTTTCGATCCGTACCATTCCTTTACCCCTTTTCCGATGCATGGCAGTGGGATTGCAGAAGTGGTTCCTCCTCCCTCGGCCGCTGCCTCTCCGGGGCCCGGGCAGACACGGTTCCGTCTTCCTCCCTCCCTCCTCGACGGGGGAAAACCCAGCGTCCGATGACTTCCCAACGCTGCAGATTCCGGGACCGCCTCTCCATGGCAAGTGAGGAAGGGCTGCGCACGGAGGCGAGGACACCGGCGGCAAGACACACGCAACAGGGCAGGATCCTTCCACGCGACTTCGCTCCCGACTTTCCCACCGAGAGCGAAGATTTCGTTTTCCACCCGCAGCGGCTACCGAGTGATGCCCGTCGAAAGCCCTCTCGGGAGGCTGGTAGCGGCCATCGTGTCCACCTCGGTGACCCGCTGCCCCCCGTGTGCCCCGACAGACGCGGCGCTCAGTGGAACACCTCTATTACCGTCGTTCCCCACGGGATTCCCCGAAACATGAGGAGCTGGCCCCAGGCCTGGAGCAGGTTCTCATTTCCATGTGGCACTTGGCCTTACCTTTGGCGTTTCGGTGCACTAAACTGAGGGGTGAGAATCAGCTGGGGACGATCAGGGTGGGCAAGAGCTCAAGCACAAATTCATGGGCTTATTGGTGTATTGTGGTGACTGGGAGAAATGACAAAGCTGGATCCATATAGAGAGCAGAAAGGAGAAGAGAGAAGGGAGAGAGGAAGGAGAAAGGGAAGGAAAATGTAAGGGAAAGGAAAGAGGAAAGGGAAAGTGGGGGAAAGAGAGTTGGAAAGGAAAGGAAGGAAGAGAGAGAGAAAGAAAAGGGGCGGGAGGGCGAAGCCCTGGCGGGCCCGGGATCCCGCTGGACAGAGGCAGCGTTTCACTATCGGGGCTGGGGAGATGCTCCTCCTTTGGAGGACCCTCCCGGCAAGCAGGGTCAGGAGGGGGAAAGCGGAGCCTAAACCTCTGTGGTGTCGAGCAGTCATCACAGCCCAGCTACCGAGGTCTGTTCCGCTTCAGAGAAGCCGAAATGTTTAGGGGACGGGGCACAAAGGGCATTGTCCTCTGAAAGGGAACGATTACATATGGCCCATACATATCGGATATTGTCTCGCCGCTTAATGAGGGGCTCACGATCATTAGATTGGCCTTTGTTCGGTGCAGCCGACTCCCTGACATACGCTACCTCCTCTGCAAACGCCAACAGATGGGCCCCCCGACAGACGACTCGCTGCTGCAGCTGCTCCCCCCGGCCCTACGGCGCCCCGTTCGCGGGAGCGCAGCCCGGACCGCGCAGCGCCTGCACCGCTCCGCACCCCGGCACGGCACAGGGGGGCGGGACGAGGCTGAGGGTGCGCGGGGATGCGCGGGGATGCGCGGCCACCGCTGACGGGTCCCTCCGCTTGCCTCTGCAGGGGAGGAGCGGTACATCTGCTGGTACTGCTGGAGGACCTTCAAGTACCCCAACAGCCTCAAGGCCCACGTCCACTTCCACTGCGCGCTGAGCCACGGCCGGCCCTTCCTGCACCACGACCACGGCCGGCCCGCCGCCACCACCTTCGGCCTGCCCCCCAAGGAGCCGCTGGCCTCCTCGCTGCGCGGGCACCCTCCGCCCAGCTGCGGTCCTCGGGAGGCCGTCAAGCGGGAGGCCGCCGCCACCTCCCCGCCGCTCGCCAAACCATCCCTGCCTAAGCGGGCGGCGGGCAAGGAGGAGCAGGAGCGCGCCCTGGACATGAGCGTGGGGGCCGCCCGTGGGCCGGGGCCGCTGCTGGGACCGGCGGGCGGTAACGGGCTGGCACTGTGCCCCGGGGCGCGCTCGGCCTTCCGCCCCGCCGGGTCGCTGCGGGAGGAGGCGCGGGGAGCCGCCGCCCTCGGCTTCTCCAAACTGCTGGGGGGACTGAAGGCGGGACGCGCCGCCGCCGAGGCACCGCCCAAGTGCGGGGCGCTGCCGGGCGAGGCCACCCCGCAGGCAGCGGCGGCGGCAGCCGCTGGCCTGGCTTGCGGCGGTGGGCTGCGCGCCTTCCCTCTGCTGTCGCCTCTGGAGGAAGCCTCAGCCTTCCGGCAGGTGGAGCGAAGTCTGCCCGCGGCCGCGCTGCCCCCTGCCCGCTACCCGCCGCTGCCCGGCGGAGCGCTGGAGCGCTTCGCGCTGCCGCCCTTCGAGGGGCTGAAGGCGTATGCGGGAGAGTGCGGGCTGCCCGTGATGCCGCTCACCGTCTACAACGGAGAGCTGCTCTACGGCGCCGCGCCCTACTACCCGCTGAAGCTGCACCTGGGCGGCCTCCTCAAGTACCCCGAGTCGGTGTCGTACTTCGCGGGGCCGGCGGCGGGGCTGCACGCTGCCGAGCTGGGTTCGCTGGCCAGCATCGACCGGGAGATCGCCATGCACACACAGCAGCTCTCTGAGCTGGCGGCCGAGAAAGGCCGCGGGAGGCTGGAGGCGCTGCCGGCGGGGGCGGGGGGGGCGGCCGGAGGGAAGCCCAAGACCGGGCACCTGTGCCTCTACTGCGGGAAGCTGTACTCTCGCAAGTACGGGCTGAAGATCCACATGCGGACTCACACCGGCTACAAGCCACTCAAGTGCAAGGTCTGCCTGCGGCCCTTCGGGGACCCCAGCAACCTCAACAAACACATCCGTCTGCACGCCGAGGGCAACACGCCCTACCGCTGCGAGTACTGCGGGAAGGTGCTGGTGCGACGCCGTGACCTGGAGAGGCACGTCAAGTCCCGGCACCCGGGGCAGAGCCTCGGCAAGGCGGCCGAGGACAAGAGTGACTCTGGCTACGCGCAGCCCGAGCAGGAGCAAAAGACTGACAACGAGAGCGACGTGGATGTCTGCTTCACCGACGACCAGAGCGACCCGGAGAGTGGCAGCCGGCACCGCGAGCAGTGATGCGAGAGGCGGCCGCGGCGGGGCAGGGGCGAGGGGAGTGCTGCAGCCACCCCCTCCCTCTTACTCTGGGCTCCCGGCCTCCTGGGGCGGTCCCACGGGAGGCCGCGTCGCGGGGGAGCGCGGGCTGTCGGGCAGTCGCCGTCGGCGGGCCGTACTGGGGTGCGCGGGCGTCCCCGGGCTCCTTCCGCAGCGTCGCCCCTGGCGCTGCAGCCGCGGTGTCGGGACAGGGGCGGGAGGGCGAAGCCCTGGCGGGCCCGGGATCCCGCTGGACAGGCACTGCATCCCCATAGGCGCCCGCATTTCCGTGGCCATATATTTTTATTGTATCTTTGTGTCGAGAAAATTGTGCCTTTTGGAAACGATTTTTTTCTATGCGCTCTCTCGTCACTCGTTCCCAGCAATCTGAGCTTTGGGCTCAGCAGCAGACCCGGGTCTGCAAGTGTCACCTGTACACTTTATTTGACACCTCAGATGTGCTTGCTCAGGTCATAATAAAGCAATACCAACAGCTTTTTAGAAAGACAGATAAAAACAGGCAACAAAAAGCCACGCTTGCAGCACTGAAGAGGTTCTCATAACAGGTGCACCATTTGATCAAGTTGCAATTATTTATAACAGATAATATTTGAGTAACAAATGTAAAATAAATATTGAAAAGCATGAATCTAAGAGCACGCACTATATACTTTTAAAGGAAATACACTCTCTGTTTGGTAGAATACAAATGTGGTGTATGTTTGTTTTCTAATGAACGATGTACAGTGGATACAGTATTTTGGTCTTGGTTCCAGTTTGTCATGCGATTTTTTTTAAAAAAGAAATAAAGTTACTGACAAACTACTGTTTGTCTAGTTGTTCACTGATATCGTGTCAGCAGGATCTCGTGTTTCTCCCCAGTGCTTCTGACGATTGGAAGCTCAGCCCAGATCCATCTGTATACAGTGTCTTTGGGTCAAGCTCTAAAGAATTTGCCCCTGAATATTTCGTCTGAGCATTTTCCTCCTCACTCGCAAACCATCAAAACTCCCTAATTCAATCCATTCTTCCCTATGCCTACGATTTTTGAAAATCAATGTGTTTGTTTGTTTGTTTTGCACAAGGCCAGCGCAGAGATGCTAAAGGCTGAACATTATTAGTCGGCTTTATCTGTTTGCATTTGGTCAAACGTGCCCCTTTTGCAAATACTCTTCCTTAGGATCGTTGTTACTTTCATTTGAGGGAAAAATCTTCTCATACTGTTGGTATGAGAAACCTGAAAATAGTGCAACTTCAAAAAAAGACCGTCAGAAAATCTATTTCCCCTGGAAGCTCCTTCAGCTCACCAGGCAAAAGGATGCAACATTGCCGACAGCGACCTGCCAGCTGTGACCCGCCAGCTGTGCGGGTCTGCCTGCTCAGGTCCGATCTGGGGCTTTTCGTGGGAGCGTGCCCTCGGGCAGGCAGAGAGGCAGCAAGGAACTCCGTTTTTTGGTTTTGCGTAGCTCTCAACTCTGATGCAGATGGCAGTCTCTTCGATTGTTGTCTATACTTCGAAGACTGTGAGGTTTCAGGACCGGGCCCTATCTCAGTCGAAGGTGTAGGTGACGCAGTGCAAAATACAAATTACTTTCAGTATCTGAAATAATTTCAGATTCAAAGCTGATCCTCCATTGCTCACTTAAGGCTAAACCTGCTTGACAGCAATAGGAGGAGGGAATTCAAACGTCAGGCTTATATCAATAGCTGTAGCTTCTTTTCTTTTTCTCTGTTTTTTTTTTTTTTTTTTTTTTTTTTCCCTCCCATGTCGGGGCTAGTGCACTAAGTGCCCACTTACTCGATTCATTTTATCCCAGGACGCAAGTTTCTGTCATGAAAATAAATGGGAAAGGTCTCTCCTCCGGAGGGTGGGATCTTGTTCATCTGTCGATGGAGTCGAAAATCCTGTTGTCATTTATAGCATGGTCAGCGGAACCAGCAATATTTCTGGTCAGTTCTTTATTTCAATATTTATCCACTGCCTTCCCCAAGGAAGGCACCCACCATGGAGCTGCTGCCGAGGAGAGACGCATCATGTCTGCTATGAGGTCGTGGAAAGAGTAGAGCAGTAAAACTGTGATCCGAAAATTATTTCCATGTCTGTAGAGTTTGTGAGTTTTAATAGAAGTGTCCCTCACATCGTAATACTTGGGCCACCTTTACCAAAAAAAAAAAAAAAAAAAAAAAAAAAAAAAAAAAAAAAAGGTACTTCTTTCATAATTTCTATGAATTGATGGTTTGTAAGTATAATAACCGGTTTTTGAGTTAAACAAAAAACCCAACAACCTATAAACCCAACTAAATATAACGAACCACAAACAATCAAAGTCAAGGAAAAAAAAGGAACTAAGCCTGGTTTGTCTGGTGTTTTGTTTGTTTGATTGTTTTTGTTTGTTTTTTAAACAAACCGCTATGCAGCGGCTAAATCGAAATACAAAATACAGGGGGAGACACACGGAGAAATTCTGCCACGCTGACTTTTAGGGCCCCGTCCGTAGCGGGGACGCGCCCTCCAGCATGGAGCCCACAGGTCCATGTGCGGAGGTAGAGGGAGAGCCCCGGTGACCCACCCGGGAAGCACCAGCCTGCAGGAGCTCCCTTGCCGCCTCGAACGGCCATGCCGAGGCCAGCGGGGCCGGGATGGCGGGATAGGGCGCGGTTCCTACGCGGGGCTTCCGAAGTGCGCGGTGCGCTCCGACAACCCGCTCGTTGAGGAGCACTGTCTGGTTATCGCTATTCTCAGTTTTCCCGTGTTTTAAAATTTATTTTATTTTATTATATTTTGGGTTATTTTATTCAATTTCGATTTGTATTATTGCCCCTGCCAGGCCAGGGATGAGGCGTCAACATTCTTCCGAGACCTCAGGGGCGGCATCAGAAGCCCGCGCTGCAGCCCCAGGGCGAGGGAAAGAAGCATCCCGGGGGCAAAGAGGGCGCGGATCAGCAGCCGAAGCCCCTGGGCTCCGGCAGGACCCTCGCCAGGAGCGGGACAGAACCTAGGCTCCGCGGGCTCAGGGATCCGTATCCCGATCCGCTCCCGGGGGCGGGCAGAGGGTCCCGGGAACCGCCTCCCTCCCCCTCGCGCCCACCCTCCGCGCGCTCCCTGTGCCACCGTTGAGGACGCTGATTGGCTGAGCCCTACGGCGGCCGCGTCCCTATTGGGCGGACCGTGCTGCGCGGCCACGCCCCTCGGTGGTGCCCTTGCAGGGCGGGGCGGGGGCGGCGATGGCACCGGCGGGGAGGGATCGGGAACATCGTCCCGTGAGATCGGTGTGCCTGTGGCCTGTGGGCTTGTCGCTCGTGGGCACCGAGTTGCAGTGCCAGTCACGGCGGCTTCCACGTCCCTCAGTTTTCCGGGGAGGGATGGGGGGGGGGGTCAAATTTTGGTCTCGAAAGAGGTGAGAAAGCTGCAGGTCTCAGTCTAGATGGGGAGCTGGTGTCAGACCCAGCCTGGGCACAGTTGCGCTGGATTTTGCTCTGATCTGAACTTTGTTCTGGATTTTGCTGTGATCTGGTTTTGGAGTCTCTAGGTCTACCACTGCAGCTGCCTGGCTGCCACAGTGACTACTGTTCGCACATACAGAAAACCAAAACCAGACCAACAGGTTTTAGCTTCTGAATTTGCAAATATTGATAGCTGCAGTAAAGCAGGTATGTCTTCTGCATTTTATAAAAAGGAGAAAATAATTAACCGCATTTGCATGAAAAAATGTGGAAAGCATAGGCACAAAGATTGGTGCAGAAGCTGAAGAAAAATTAACTCCTTTAAAATACTACTCATTGAGAGGCTTGTTTGCTCAAGAGCCATAGAGATTAAATGACAAGATTTCTCTATTTTATTTTCTATGAAAGAACTCAGAGTTTTTTGAGTGAAGATGAACAGGGAATAATGAAAGACTGCATTTTGCAAGTGAAGAATGGAACATTATTTGCTTGCTGGAAGTCAAGAGCCAAGAAGAATAAATACACTGAGATGGCTTTTGGACATTATTAGAAACTAGTCTAAGCATTTTGGAAACTAGTCTTTCAGTTTCCAAAAATTCACACTCAGCCTCAGCCATTCTTATAAAAGCAATTGATTTCAGTAACATTGCATTTTTTAAATCTGAGAAACAGTTTTGATGATTATTGACTTACCCTAGCCTGTTCATAGAAATAGCATTAAGAATTCTTGATGCATCTGGCAATAGGTGCAAAGCATTGCCAAGAAGCAGACTGCAAGGATCTTGAGGGTAATTTTGGTTTTCAACCAAACTCGATTTTGGCACAAAACTCTGCCGTGCTTCTTACTAGCTAATGCTGTAATTACTATTGTGTCTATTGCCTGAGGATGCACATGGGAGATGAATGGCACTGTAAATGACCAAGCTGTAGGGCAGGGTCTTACAGACCGGGGATCTAGGTTTTACTCCTCTGAACTTGCTGTATGGGTTTAAACACAGTCTTGGGTTTACAGCTTTAAACAACCCATACAATTACTTGTTTTTTGCAAAGGTGTTGAACACCTGCTTTCCTCAGTGAAGCTAGTGGGACTGATGTAAAATCTGACAGGTGCTTTGACTTACAAGTGAGATAGGATATGGTTTGCTGTAAGTCAAGTGAGTTTAGATTTTGAACTGGTTGATAGTGCAATACTTAGGGAAGACTTCATCACTTGAAGCAGTAGAATGGCTCTATATACTTAGAGGAACAGAGTTTCAAAGCTTTTTGCATTAAACTCGTATTTTAAATGGACAGACACACAGATGTGATCTGATCAGAAAGCTCTGCTACAGGTATGAAAACGTGTTTTCTTAGGAGTCCCTTTCTACGACCTCAACTCTGATGTAGCAAAGAAATGATTTATTAATTCAGAATGAATTTGTTTGGTTGTGTTCATACTGAAAATATTTTCAGGAAAATGTTTTCCTTTTTTCACTAGAAGTTATGTGCTTGGAAGTACATTTTGAAATAGTCACTGAATTTGTAAGCTGTACTTTCAATAAAAAAAAAAGAATCCCCACACCCGTACCTAATGAAGTGAGCAGGAAGCCTTGGATTCATACTTCCTTTGTGACAGGGAGACATCAGGATGGGAGAAAATCTAACTTCACTTGGCTTCAGGTCAGGGAATGATGAAGGTCAAGGATTCTGTCTGAAAAGAATAATTCTAAACTTGACTGTGAGCAGTTACTTTTTGAATTTTCACCTGAAGGTAAAGATCAACATGTCAAGGTCATGTTCAAGCTCACTGGAGTTCATTGGACCATAGCAGATAAAATCTATGAGCAACAGAAATGCTTTCAGGTATATTCAAAGTCAATCCAATGAGGAATGATTCCCTACAGCATGTGGAATATTAAAAACTTGTATTTTACAAGAAACAAGAGAAAGAAGTTTCTTAGCAAGTGAAAAAACATAGCTCAAGAAATACATTAGTGCATCTGAAGTATATATTCATCCATGTTTAGAGCTGATATTCTGAAATATTATGGAAAACTATGAGCAAAGTTCACAAGGTTTTTATGCAGAACATAAACATTTTGTATTGCAGCTGTGTGGGGCTTTTTGATGTTTAAAGTCTCATATTTTTTTATCTGTTCTGTGTGGAATGTATTATCCTGTTTCAAGGGTAACGGAAAGGTTTGTTTTTGTATTCTTTTTTTGGAAATCGTAGACTGCTCCTGAAAAGAGTGGTTTGGTAGCAGCTAATTTGAAGTTCTGATCTGAAATGTAGAAAACATAATTTAGAAAGGCAGCATCAATAGGCTGAGGTTCCGAGTGCTAAGGAATAATTTATCACTGTTTTGCTGTTTGCTTCACTTTAGTTTCATTGCAAATGATCAAGCAGTTGCAAGAAAAAAACTATAGGAAGAATGGGTAGAGGTGAAGCCTTTATATTCCTTTGTAAAATCTGGTGGTGAGTCAGAGCAGCTGAAGCCTGTCTTCTAGCTTTGGTTCCTATAGCATGAGGAATTTTTTTTTTTGGTCTCTGTTTAGAAAATTGGAGGACTAAAAATACATTTCAGTTCTGAGTCCTGTTTATCTGTGTAGAACCCTATTTTTCAGTACTCTAAACTATGCAGTAGCTCATCAAAAGAAATAATAAAAAAGCAGAGAGTGTATTTTTTTAGTACACTTATTGAAAAAAATCAAAGAGGCTGGGCACTCTGGGGTTTTCAGAGTTACTCCAGCACTGATCTTGCTAGCTACAGCACAGGGCTAAAGCATCCTGTGGAGAATGCACATTTGCAGCTAAGCAGCAAATTAAAATTGTGTCTGAGTAGCTGTACCACTGATGGTTGGCCTCCAGTTCGTGCTTGCTATTTCTTGAGAAATTCCCTCCTTATAGAAACAAGCAAACCTGACATTTTTTTGATAGAAACAAAGGACTCTGGGGACCATCAGCCTCTGGTCTGAGTTCAGGCAGGATTCTAGTTGCAGCTCATAGCACCCTGTGGCCCACAGTGACAGTTGTCTTTGTGAGTGCCCATAAGGAAAGCTACTCCAGCTTTGCACAAGCCAGAATTCACTGCATCAATACACTGAAATTTTGTGTGGGTTTTTTCCTTTTCTATTTATGAAGCAGAAGCTAAATTTAACATCTCTTTTTTTTTTTTTTTTTGTGTTGCGGACAGCCAGCTAGCTAAAAATAATGTGTTTTGAAGAAAGCAGAAGGAGGAAGCAAAATAATTTTTCAGTGTTTTAGTGTGAGAGTTGTATATGTAAACAAGGTTGTAATATTAAATGGTTTCAGAGGTTCTGTAACATTTCTTCTTAACTAGTGAAGAAATGAAGGAAAGTTAAGTTCCTGAATGAGTTAATTTTGGTTTCGTATGGGGCAAGAAAGTTGCTTAAGCTTAATTTCTTGAGGCAGCCTGGATTAGTTTTAGAATATGCCTCTGTGCTTTGCCATGATCTTCTAAAAACTTTAAAAAGAGATAAAGAAGCTTAGAATTTGAGAAATATACATACTTTTAAATTGGGTAATAAATAGGAAAAAGCCTGAATGAAATTTGTTGGGAAAAAGAGCTAATGAAAAAGAACTAACAAAACCCCCACCTGTTGTAAGACTATATATAAAACAGTTGAAAAATATAATTAGCAAATTAAAACACTACACAACGATGCAGAGAAGTATTTGTCTCAAATATTACGTTCAAGATCTATCTCAAATGAGAAGAATTTATATGCAAAACATAAGTCTTATGTCTGATTATATGAATCTCTTCCACAAAGTTCCTATTCACCACGTTTCAGATGAGACCTTCCTACTTCTTGCTCTCAGCTTAGTATTTGGAAAATAAGGGAATTTTATTGTGGTCCAGAAGCTAATAGTAAATGAGAATCCATAGTTTGAAGGATTTCCTCTAATGGTTCTTTTAAAATGCATGTTATATTCAAAGTCAATCTGCACATTTGTGAAACCAGGAATACATTTCACTGATTAAGATGTATCATGTAAAAAAAAGGAACAGATCCTTTGCTTTTAAAATGCCTTCTTCTTTTATGCAGCAGATGGTGCTAGATTGTGAATATATGTCAATTTGATTTATTTATAGTCTGAAGAATATACGGTGAAAGACGTGGCATGTACAATGTTCAGATAGACTACATAGCAAAGTGATCTTTATAAACTCATTTGTTTTGGCACAGTCTTCTGTGGTGTGCATGCTTTTCCTGATGTCTCCTCTGCACCCTTCCAAGACTTTCAGAATTGCTTTATCTATTGCGCTTATGAAAGGTACCAAAACTAACAAGGAATTGTGTGGTAGAATTACAGTCAGTTCTAAAAGGTACATTTTTAGCTAAGGAATAGGTATAGTAGAGGTAATAGGAGTTCAGACAAACTTCATTTATCTTTTGTACTAGAGCCTCTGTCAGCAGCATCCCAAAAGCATGGCAGTTCTCCCAATTGCCTAGCTGCATGTTAGCACTGCTGGACTTAGCTTTCGCAGGTACTGCTATGCTACTGAAAAGACTAAATATGCATTCACAGATGGGTGAATACCTAGACCTGCATATCTAGACTGACCCTCAATAGGTCTTTGGGCTCACCTAAAGTGCCTATCTGCAGCCTGGCATCTAAAGTTGCTAGAGGTAAAAGAGCTGCAGAAGTGACAGTGTACAACTATCAAAGCATAGGATGCCACATGGCTTCTAACGTTATCCTGCCCTTGTGCTCTCCTGCCCCCATCCACCCTGAGCCATTGTCAGAGCACAGTCAGCTCTAGTCACATCACCTGTACCTCAGCATAATTGGATGTGTTGGCTGAAGCATTATCAAGGAGCTCGGTGTCTGACTCTTGAAAGATTATAGTGGACATTTGGTGTCTAAGTTTTCAGGGCACTTTTGAAAATTCCAGATGCATATGCAAAGCAGGCTGTTTTGTCCCTTGACAGTGGGAACCTTTATTAGGTTAGCTTAGATCCTGACTTCTGCTTTAGGAAGGCGTAAATCAAGAGATGTGAAAAGTTATACCTTATTTGCCTTATCCAAGACTTAGAGGATGAAAGAGCCAGTGTCATTTCAGCTTTTCCAGAGGCCTTTTCTGGAATGGAGAAATACCCTTTTGGGACCCTTCAAGTGTTGATTAGAAATTCAACAGAGAAAAAAAAAAGCCTTCTCAAACTGTTAGGGAAACTAGTATGTATTTACAAAGCCATTCTCAAGTATCACCCGGGAAAGCGTGTCCTGAGATCAGTGAAGCTTTCTGGTGGTCAGTACATTGGTAAGTATGAAGAATTATTATTATTAAATTCGTGGATTAGTGAAGTAGAAATGAATGATGTTTCCAAAGGAGTGAGAGAATGTTAAATCCTATCCAAGAAGTGGTTACTAAAGCAACTGCAGGAAATTTAATCACCAAACCGCAGCTAATGTCAGTACATCCAGGTGTTGTTGAAATTCCTCTTAAGAGTGACTTTGGTAACAATAATGGCGTAATTATTAAGTGACTTCACAGATGGGGAAACAATATGAAAAATAGCCCAGAGTTTTGGATCGCCTGAGTAATTTTCACTGAAAGACAATTAAAGTGTTACCCAAATTCATATTTTATTAGGCTTTTAAATATCATTGCCTCAGTGTGAATGCTTGTGGAAACATCTCTTGTGTTTTAGCTTCCCACTTACAGTTCAAGCTCCTTGTTTCAAGGCCTCATGCAAATTAGCTCCTGTCTGTCTTTCCCCCCCCCACCTTTTAGCCCATTTCTTGCCTGCCTTGCCTGTCTCTAACCTATCCCTTTTCCTATTCCCCACCTCCAATACACTTTCGATTTCTTTTATGGTAATATTTTTTTTTTAGTTTTGAAATTTTGAAAGTTTGTAGTTAAAGCCTTATGGGGCCACAAACATTTTGTTTTCCCTAGTGGAGAGGATTAAAGTGTGAAAAGAAAGAAATCATACAAGAATAATGTGCCGGTTCTGTGTGCTCTGTATAAAACTTGCCTGAATACTGAGAATGAACTATATGTAAGTAACAACTCTACTTGGTAAAATACAGAGTGCTTAACCGTGCAAGATACTCATGCTGGACCATGTTATATTGTTAATAATGGAAATTGCATCTTATGCCCTGACCAGGTTTTTGTCACGGGCTTGGCCTTTGGGAACGGGAAGGTGTCATAGAAACTGAATCCAGCAGAAGAAAACAAAGTTATGAGAAAAACAGTCAGTAATGATGTGTAGGTAAAGCTAGTTGGTGCAGTTGTTGTTGAAGACTTATGGCATTGTATGATTAGATCCTGGATATCATATGTGAAAGATTTCTTAAATCTTTAACAGAAATCACTGAGTGCTTACTTCAGGGCCCTTTTAGGAGAATTAGCTCTTTTGCGCTCTCAGCTTGAGTTAGTTCCTTAGTAGAATTTGAGTTTTAGCTCTTCAGTGGAGTTTAAATTGAATTAATTATTCAGTAGTTAGCTCTTTGGAAGAAGCCAAGCCCTTTTTTGTCCTCACTTATGTTACTGGGTTAAGTCCTGATGAGCAGGTTATATTAATTTGGGTCCTTTGTATTGCGAATACACAGATAGACTTATCTAAAGTCAGCTTGCACTTGCCCCCTTTCATCTATTTCTGAACCATTTTTAAAGACAGATTTTTTTCATGCCAGATGATCTCTTTCTACGTTTTTTTATTGCAAAACATTAAATGTCCAATGACATCAGAATCAAGCATTTTGCTCTGGCTTTGGATAGAATCTAGTAGGGACCTGTATTGGACTCGGCAGCTTTTCTAAACAATTTTAACACTATTTCTACAAATTTTGTATATACCCAGAAGACATTCACTGCAAACGTGAATTCAATAACCAATTTTTTGGGTATAAATCTGTTTTTCTCAGATGTCGTCAAAATTAGCCTACTCAGGAAGATGTCTTAAGTGTGCACAATAAAAAAGTATAATAATCTTGAATGATTCATTTTCAGTTCAACCCATCTGCAGCTCCAAGCTTTGCCTTATGCCCATTCCTGCTTGTCCCCATAAGAGATGTTCTCAGGGAAAGTTCGTGGAAAAAATTGTTATTTTTCAGTTTTTCTTTTGTTAACAGGGCAGCTTGTCTGAGGTTATTCTAACAGCGGTTGGTTGTTTTTTTTTTTTTTTTTTTTCCTTCCTAGGCAATTAGTCCTCAGTTTTAATGGCTCAGAAGAAGAGACCTGGCTTTTGTGGATCTATTTCCTATCTCTATGAGAGACATATCTGGATATTGCTGTGTTTCCCTGAGTCTTCTGTCCAGAGCTCAGTGGATTTAGTCTGTCTCTGTCTGTAAGTGGCCGACTTCAGGGTGTTTGAAACGGAGAGGCAGATCACTCTCCGTGAAATGAATTAAATAATTATGGTGTATTAAAGGGGTATTAAAAGGACCTGATTTTTCCCCATGTTCTCATTGAGTAAGAATTATGATATCAGACTGCAGTAGAGGTTTCTGGCAAAAATAAAATACATCTTATTTGTTGACATGTGTCTTGTCCCTTGACAGTGCCTCGGGGAAGGACCTTAGCTTCAGGATTCAGCCAAACATACACTAATCAGAGAAGGCCCCTGATTCCCCACCAGTCTTGGCCATGTCCCTGGGTAACAGCGAGCACTGCTGATGTGGAGCCAGGCTCAAGGGCTTCCTCTGAGGAGAGGCAGCCCAGGCTTGAGGGCACATGCTGGGGAGATGACAAACGAACACCATGAGATGTGACAGTGTGCTGTATCCCTGCAGGAGCCTTCTCTGTTGGGGTGAGCCAGTTCTGTAGAGTGATGTTCACTGCTCTCTATATATTTTCAATAATGGAACACATGGGAAGAGCAACGAAAATGCTGATAACCCACTGATCTGTCCTGTTTCCAACGGTCCTCTTTCCTAGCCCCTGCTTTATAACAAGAAGCAATGAAATGTCCCTTGTATAGGCTGTAAAGGATACACATAGTACTGCAATGCCTATGGAGAGCCCAGGAGAAGGAGGCTTGCCAAGTGTGCATTAAGACCTCACAGGATAGGTGAGACATGTTTGGGACAGTACGGACATGACTGGGAGCCTTCAAAAGTGCCATGCAGTGTGGATAGAGAAGGGGAATGCAGTCACGGAGTCGCTCACAGGGACAACTCAAATTAACAATAAAACAACATCAAAGTGACTAACAGGATTTAAAGTCTGTATACTTTCAGTCTGCAACTAAGTGCTCCATTTCCCAAAACTCTTGCAAATGTGTTTTTGAGATTTTATGTTACCTTGCCATTGGAAGGAGTGATTTCTTGACTTCTCCATTACCTCAGTTTTATCTTGTGTTCAACATAACTTTCACCTTTGTGTCAGATACTGCCTTAATTTGTTTATCAGCTACTTGTTTTTGAAATTTATGGACTTCTCGGGGTAACTTTTTCTTTGCCTTTGCCTTTCGATTCCCTGTGCCATTATTTATAATCCATTTAAAGCTTACAATCTAGTTCTACAACCTTTGGAAATGTAGAAGAGAATCATCTAGGAGCTACTTTTTCAATTTTGCATTTGTGATGCTTATAATAAGTGGATGCTGAGCGAATGTTGTCATGGGCACTACAGTACTGCACGTCTGACTCAACAATCTCAGATGTGTTAGACGATTAAAAAAATTACCAATCTGACGTTTTTTAAGAAACAAAATCTTTTCCTTTAGAATTTTTTTTTCCCAGGATCTCCTGTTCTTTAAGTTCCTTTAGCACAATCTAATAACTGGATTTTTTTGCCCAGTGCACTTAGGCTATTGAAAGTCTAGCAGCTTTGAGTGAACAATAGAAAAATACAAAAACCTCTAACTTTTTTGCAAATTGCTAAGTCTGTGTGATCACTGTTCATTTTTTATTCACCTCTTTCTGCCTGTTTTCTTCTAGATTTAAACTCTGGCTTTACTTTCACTCCTGCCACCACAAAATACTCTGTAGTAGTCAGGAAGGAGCACTATAAATTAGTGCTCATAGTTATGAAGTGGGCTCACCCAGAGCATCAGATGGGTGAGGCTGTTGTGAGGGGCTCCCACAGCTGGTGTAGCAGGTGCTGAGCTAGGGGAAGATGGACTGGTGTGGTAGCTTAGTGCTGAATGTGGGAAATGACCCTCCCAGCAGCAGCAGCAGCAGCAGCAGCAGCAGCAGCAGCAGCAGCATTCACTGCTCTCATTTTTCCTGTTCCCCTTTTGTCTGACAGGAGAAGCAAACTTGATCCTTCATGGCAGTTCCCTGTGTTTCCCATCCCAGCTCCTTTTCACAGCAGGAAGAGCCTAGCCCTGGGCCCTGTTTTTGGTGGGGAGCAATTCAGCTGCTTTTGCCATAAGGAATTGTGGGATCATTCAGGAGGTCATCCAGCTCAGCCTCCTCCTTATGACAGAGTCAGCACAGTGCCATTCAGGCCAGGTTGCTCAAAGCTTTGGAGACCTGGTAAATGCAGTGGAGCTGTGTCTGATCACAGTTAGAAGAATGAGAATAGAATCTCTTGCATAGTTGTTTATCTTGATATCAGCAAGGCACCTGACACTATCTCCTGCAACACTTCCGTTGACAAACTGATGAAGAATGGACTAGATAAACGGAAATCCTTCTGTAGTGGTGGTCTTAAAAGGTTGTGATCAACAACTTGAAGTCCTGCAGGAGGCCAGTCATTTGTGGTGTTCCCCAGGAGGCCAATAATGGTCATCAATAACATCTTCATTGATGACCTGGGTGGTGGGGTAGAGTCCATCTTCAGCAAGCCTGCAGATGATACAAAACTGGGAGGAGTCATTATAGACCAAATGGTTGTGCTGCAGTTCAAAAGGACCTTGACAGGCTCAAGAAATGGTTTGAGAAATGTCTTATTAAGTTCAACAAGATGAAATGTCACATCCTGCCACTGGGAAGGAATAACTTCATGCACCACTACATGCATCCAGACCAACTGTCTGGAAACCAGTTTTACAGGAAATTACTTGCAATTCTTGGTGGACAAGGAATGTGATCCAGGAGTGTGCCCTAACAGCAAAGATGGCCAACAGCCTTCTGGGCTGGGTCAGACAGACCACTGCTCAGCTTTGGTGAAGTCTCAGTGCAAGAGGGACAGGGGCTTGCTGGAGTGTGTGGAGTGAAGGGCTATGAAGATGATTTAGGAAGTGGAATATCCTGCATAGTAGAGGCTAAAAGAGCTGAGGTTGTTTAGCCTATGGAAGAAAAGGCTCAGGAGGATCTGATCAATGTGTACATACGCCTAACAGGAGTGAGTAAAGAAGGCAAACCCAGGCACTTTGCTGTGGTGCCCAGTGACTGGACAAGAGACAATGGGCACCAAATGAAACAGGAAATGGAGTGACCATGCAAATGTTCACTCTGAACATTCATCTTAAAGCTGCAGTCTGGCAGTTAGCTCTAGAGCAAGAATTAGCATTTTTCAAAGTCAACCATAACCCCATTCTTCATATCAAATGTGCATTATTTTGTTTATAATTTGTCACCTTCATTTTTTTTCCCTGTGACTTACTTACATTATACAGGCTCCACTTTCACCAAACTTTCTCCTCTCTCTCACCTGCACTCATGGATAAGTGTCTTGTGTCAAATAGCAAGTAGCAAAGTACCAGGTATTGCTTATTCCAGTTAAAGAAGACTGGTAAATGTTTCGATGAAAACCAGACATGTAAATATAGGGCATTTTGTGATCAAACAGAGAAGAAGACATTAATTTGGAAATTAATGTTGGCTTTGATGTGAACCCAGTGAAAGGATCTTACTGAAGGTCCATGCAAACCTGTGAATACTTTTTTCAGGTCCTCATGTAATTGCAATATTTAATATGCATATCACAGTATTTGATCGATAAATTTTGATTTTTTTTTCCCTACTAACAGACTGAAAATCAGTAAGACCAACTTCTGTGCACTACAGCAAATATTGGGGTTGTAGTCACAGGTAAACTGAAGGCGCTACTATGTGAATTTTGTATGAATTTTAAAATACAAGATTAAAACTATCCTGATAAATCACTAAGATGTATATAATTTTATTCCAAGCTTTTTGATGCCATTACAAGTATGTGACAGTTTCGCAGAAGGTATTCAAACACTACCTATAATCACAAATGAAAAAGCAAGGCAACAAAATTAAGCTAAACTGGGATGTTTAATAATTAGCCAGGAAGAAGTCACTTTAATAGTCTGAGTCAGCTAAGGACAGACTCTTCCCATGATCAGTGGAGTAAGTGGCTGATTTTCAAGGAGTCGGATGAATTATAGTGTGTCAAAAAAATTTGTTATAATAACAGAGAACACCCAGGCACCCTGTATTCTTTTAGAAAAGAAAATTAGGTATCTTTTCTTGAAAATTAGGTGTCTTGCTCACCTCCTCACCCCAATATTGAAGCCTTCGTTTCTTACCATCAGCTCAGGTCTAGCCTGTGGCTTCCTGCTCGAAGAGAAACAGCTTCTACCTCCTGGAGGGAGCCCTCAGCAAGCAGAAACATCTGGTGTGACAGAGTGGGCTGGGGGAAAGGAGACACAAGTTTGATGGACTGCCACTGGAACCATGCAATGGGTTTCTGACTGCTGTCCCACATTTTGAGTTATGTTATTTTTTTGTTTAGAGCCTTCTGCTGCCATTGTGGCCCAGGGTAGCTCAGGACAGCAGGAATCTGCTGGACAGCAGGACATCTGCTGGGCTCTAGGGGAGATGTGTGTTGTTTTACATCCTGACAACAGAAAACATCCTGGAGGACTGAATTTCTGCATTTCTTGTGATTTCTGACTTTGTGCCTTTTTATCCATTTACAGAAACACTAGCAGTAATAGAAAATAGTTTGCCTTAAAATAAATGGAGTCTCTGGTGTACTAGGTCATGACATGCACCTGATTCCAATCCTTCTTCTCCCTCAAAATACAAGTCTTTCTCTGTATCACTCCTTCTACTCATTGATAGTATTTAGTACAGATTTTTCAGCTTCCAAGATATCTAAAACTGCCCACTGTGGTGAAGTATATAATCTAAGCTAACTGTCTAAAACCTATGTAGGCTGTAGTTCATGGAGATTTCTGTATCTTCTAAGAGGTTGTTCTTTATTTTTATATTCTTTCACTAAGATATTGCTACTGTTGCTTACACTCAAACACATCAGACTTGCACATACGAATGCCTGCTTGACTAACTGTCATGAGTAACACTTATTTGATAAGTAGTGACAGCAGGGAGCTGTTCTTGTTCTTTTAAAAATTTTTATGATCTTTCTATGTATTATTTTAGTCTTGCGGCTGGAGGTCAGTAGTTCATAGACATTTTCTGAACAAATAAGAAACTGAGAAAAATGGAGAGCTTGAAATAACGTGTCAGAGATGATAGGGATAATTTATTTCTTCGTAGTAGAAAGATAGAAATTGATCCTTTCTCAACACTGAAAAAAGTTCAGTTTGCAGTTTTCAAGAAGACATCTTTTTCCTGCCACTTGCTTCGTGCTGGACAACCAGTTCTAATAAGGAACTTTCAGTATTTGCATCTTTGTGATTCTTTCAGAAACACTAGCTCTTTTGTTCTTAATAATGTTACTGAAAAATACTGGTAATTATATAATGGCTGTAGAAATCACATTTTAAATAAACGAAGAGAGAAATGATTTTTTTTTTTATTATAACTCTCCAATTTATATGTAATTACCAGCTATAAAAGAACCTTCCTGGTATGCATAATGACCACCTTTTGTCCCTGCATGAAAAGTCGAGGTGTTTTCATTCAAGGTTTTGTTCTGTTCAGCTTATTCCTGGCTGGTTGGGGAGACAGAGGCAGCTGTTTTTATGACAAGTCACGCAGCCCTTCCCCAGACTATTGAAAGTGTTGGTTTGAAAACCAGCTGGGTGTATTCTTAGTCTGTCAAGCCCAGGCCATAGAAACAAGAATCCTGGGCAAGCTAGTTGAAATGTACTATTGTTAAAAGGGAGCTGTTCTTGATGTTGTTTTTTAATCTTAATAGAAACTAGAAATTACTAATTACCTGTAACTGCTATGATTTAAGAGTAATACAATAGAAAACAT
Organism: Pyrocephalus nanus; assembly: GCA_038380795.1. Taxonomy (NCBI): domain Eukaryota; kingdom Metazoa; phylum Chordata; class Aves; order Passeriformes; family Tyrannidae; genus Pyrocephalus; species Pyrocephalus nanus. Next base: position 41,219,393 of record CM076260.1, read on the forward strand.
GCAGACAACATAAAGTGACATGCTTTGGTTTTTCAGTTACTTTGGGCTCCACTGGAGGTTTGATACTCTGCCATCTTTTGTGTAAGTATATATAAAATTATAAAAGGAAAAGATGCAGGACTAGTCTTGCTGTATCAGTTGTGATGACTATTACCTGTAAGCCACAGTAGAATTTGTAATCAGAATGTAATATATTTCTGGGTTTTGGACAGAAGGAAAAAGTTTACTGTCTGTGTAGCACCACTGCCACCTTTCTGATAGAAATTTGTCAGATAACTGACAGGGGAGGATGATACTTTCTGCCTTCGTATTTTGTTTGGGCTAGGGGAGTATTTCTAGATATGGAAAATGTAGAAAAGAGGTGGGATCTGTAAATGATACAGGCATTGACTGCACCAAGACTGTAGTCACTGGGACAAAAGGAAAATGCCGAATGTAATTCAGGACAGCAGGAATCCGCTGTCCTGAACTACAAATTTGTACTACAAATGAGACCTGGTGCTTGACAGCAGCTTAGATATGTAGTCACAAGGTGAAACAGCCCTAGGTGATTGAACCTGAATGACAGGTAGGAGAATTCCTGAATAGCAGTCTTCACAGCCTACAGCAATTTTATATACTTGACCCACATCACGTGAGAATGCTCAAAAACAGCAGTCTCTTTATCATCACTTTTGTCATGGCATGGTATTATAGGTACAGCAAATGATTGGTACGAAAAAGACACCTGCATTTGTTGGCTTGTCATGAACTTAACAGCAACTGAGCGGAGAAGCTGCAGCATTCAGCACCCATAGAGCTGGAAGAAGCTTTGCTGTCAATAATGCCTCACATTTTCCTTAAAAAACAGGGAAACGGCCAGCTGTTTTTCATTCTTCAGTGTCTATCAGAGGTTTGATTCTGTGCAGAAATATTCCCAAGAAAGTGACCAAGAAGAAAAAACAGTCTTGCTGCAGCATTATTTTTTCCAAATTTTAAAAACTCCTGTTTTTACTTTGAAGTATGGGTGAGTGAATAATACTGAAGCTTGACTTGGTTCTTCTGCTATTCTCATGAAAATTTCCCCAGACTTTGGCTCTGAAAATTGCTCTTTGTGTCACATAAACCTTGTTTTGTGCAGTGTGCTTTTTGAACAGTAAGCAGTTTGGTCAGTGATCGGTCTGTACTTCTCTGGTGCAGACTTCTTGTGTTGTGCCTGCCAGACAAGTGAAATGAGTAGGTACGAGAAAGAGAACAAGTAGCCAATAAATTCTAAATGTTGCAATACCCAACATCTGATTTTGGGTCCTGAACTCTCTTTGTGAAGATATGGATTTTATAGATTCTGAACTTTTGTTTCAAGGTATTTTTCCCGAAGGCTAAATCTAGTCCCGAATCTGAAACTCTGTGAGGTGGAATGAAATGTTTAGTAAGCACCACAATGGTTAAAAGTGGAAAAACATATAAATCCCCATAGATTTTTATGCTTTTCCATTCTCTGAACATCCCAATACTCCCAATTACCCTGCAATAATTTTACTTTCACTCTTTTTCCCTATACTTCTTTATGGCACCTGCTGCATGTTCCCCATTGTCTACTCCCCTCCCCTTACACTGAAGCCTTTCTTTCACCAGAGGCAAGCTGTCCATGCAGAGGTATCTGACCTGAATTGCATTCTGGTCTCTCTGACTGTCTTCCCTAAACCTCTGCTGACAGTAGTGAGGGCCAGGGCATAAGTACTCAGCCAAGTATGTCTCTCAATTTAGACATGAGTCTTTCTGGCAGCTAAAATGAGCTAACATTAGAGGGGAAGTTAAACCAATAACTGTGTGAGTAGAATGGTGGTTTCTCATAACCTTGGGTCCATATTTCCATGTTGGATGGGGCTCTGAGCAACCTGTTATAGGTGAAGGTGTTCCTGACCATGACAGGAGGGTTGGAACTAAATGATCTTTAAGGTCCCTTTCACTCCAGACCACTATGATTCTGATTTACATTTTGCTGCACAAGCAGTCCCTGCTTCAGCCAGCTCCTTTTAGCTCTGAAATGGGTTCAGTGAGGAAACATAAGTTACTGCAAGGGACTGACATATACTTGGCAAAGGTATTTTATGTGGAATCAAACTTGAAAAGTATAGAAGTACATCAGCTGATAGTACTACGTTGCTTGCTCTGCAACTAATGAAATTGCCTCTGTTCAGGTTAGAACTTAAAAAACTGTTTATAAAAATGTGTGGGCAAATGGGTTCATTGTATCAGATATTACAATAAAAATCACTAAATATTTAACAGCCCTACTTCATCTTTAATTAAAAATCTGTCTTGTTTTCAGAAATCCACTGGTTTTATTCTTTTATTGCTTAAGAAAATGGACTGTGTAATGATCATGGGATTTACAAGATGTAATTCGTTTGTGGTGATAACGTATATTTATCTAGCAAGTAGCAGAATTTTCTTCATACAAATGAACTACATTTATTAACTTGATAAATGTGTAAAGATAATTACTTGAGGCGACAATGTAGTGCAAAAATGCCACTCAGCTTCTGTCAGAAAAAATCTCTTAACATTTTCATTTATTTGGTTCCAAATTTCAGTGTAAACCCCACTGCCTCTATCCATGTAATAGATAATATGAGGAAGATTTTATTTCTTACGAGTGTGCAATGCTCAGTCTGGGAGGCAGTGATTGAGTAGATCACAGTTTGGCTTTTCATAGCCTCAAGGAGTTCAGAAAACCGACAGTTTGGTAGTGTTTGCATCACACTGTGGTGAATGATGGTCCAACAAGACAGGCTGTCCATAGTGCTTCTCTGTCAGCTGCATCTTATTTATACTTATATCCTTTGCTTTTCTGTTATTTGAAAATTATTAAGAAATTACGTGATTAGCACACAGTGTTAGAATGGTAACCTGTAAACGTATGCATTGTCTGCCTACTGTAGCAGGCTCTTGTTGCATCATCTCCCTCAAAGGCTTCACAGCGATGCTGCTGCTTGTGAGAGAGCCCTGTCCTGAAGGAATCTGCAGGTGTTGCCACCGTAGCTTATAATGACCCCCTGTGCTGAAAGTGAGTGTGCAACACAACTTCTTTATCCCACTTTGAAATCTCTGAAGATGAGACAAAAATATTTGGTTATCACCAAACACTGAAAACATCAGAACATAACCCATCTAAATAGTTTTAAAATAATACTTTCTTTTTTATGCCACAGAGACACTTGTCTTCTTGACTGTCAGTAGCAAGTGAATGGTGTATTTAATACACGGTAGCTCATGCTAAAGTCTACAGGTAAATGACTGTCTTTTTGTAATAATTGGCTTTCTATTTAACATACTGGAGTTCTTCCAAGGACATCTTTTCATAGAAGAAGCAGATGTAGATGAAGTTTTGCACAATTTAGGCTGCATTTTTTTATAAAACATTTAATTAGCAGGCATGAACACAGCCAGACACTTGAAATGGCAGTAAAACAATTGTTTGATATTAAACAGCACACACATTCAACTTGTGAATGGAGTTATGCTGAAAAGCTTGAAAATGTCAACAAATTGTGGTGTGTTTAAAAATGAAGTTTTAATTTTCTTCCAAGGTTTTTCTTACAGAAGTTGAAAGCTGGGGAAAAAAGTTCCAGTGAATACCAAAAAATAAAATAAAAGGAAAGAATGAGAAAATATTGTTTCTCTAAATGCCAAGAGCTTGTTAATGTGTCTTTCACAGATCAGAAAAAGAATTGTGACCCATATTCTAAAAGCTGTATTAAACCGCTGTGCTCTTAACTGGAAAAGTTTGATGACATTATTGTGGGGAGAGTAGGATTCTGAAGCATCCTGTTGAAAATTCAATGCAATGAAAGAACATAAACAGTATTTAAAGCGAGAGGTTGCTGAGCAATGAACTCAGCCTTACAGTCAGTTTTGCAAGCTGTTGCATACTTAGGGACAGTTCCAACAGAGGATTGCAAAAACAGCTGCTCACTTTTTTTGCACTTTATGAATTGCATTGAGAGCACCTGAATGATTGAGACATGAGAATGTCCCAAAGAGTCTTGATGCTTCCGAATAAAGCTCAAAGTGTCCTTGGAAGATGTTTGTTAGTAGCAGCCTGAGGTGTAGCATTCTCGATGATTCATGCATCATTCAGAAGAAAACCTAGACTGCCTCACCTAAAACCAGTGACTTCACAGTGTTCTACCATGTTAGCCATCACTTCATCAGTCTTTGTCTTGAATACTCATATGCTCTTTTGTAGTGGGTTGACTCCTGCCAGATGCCAGGTACCCACTAAAGCTGCTCTCTCACTCCCCTCTGCAACTGGACAGAGGAGAGAGAACAAAAAAACCCAAAGAGCTAAGGATTCATGAGTTGAGATAAGAGCTGGGAGAGGTCCCTTACTGATTACCTTCACAGGAAAACAGACCCAAAGTGGGGTTAGTACTGAAACTTATTACTAACAGAATCAGAGCCAAAGAGTGAGAAATAAAACAATCTTAAAAACACCTTCTCCCCACCCCTCCTTCCTTCCTTGCTCTCCCTCCTCCTCCCCAGCAGTGCAGGGGGATGGGGAATGGGGGTTACGGTCAGTTGTTGTTTCTGCCTCTGCTCAGGGAGAGGTGTCCTTCCCCTGCTCCCATGGGGTCCCTCCCATGGGAGACAGTCTTTGATGGACCTCTTCAGTGTGAGTCCATCCCTCGGACAGCAGTTCTTCCCAAACTGCTGTCCCATGGGTCACTCCTCCATGGGGTGCAGTCCTTCACAAATGACACGTACCACTGTGGGTCCCCCACAGGGGCCACAGGTCCTACCTGGGAAAAACCTGCTCCAGTGTGGGCTTCCCTCTCCAAGGGCCACAGATCTCCAGCAGGACCCCTCTCCATCTTGGGTCTCCCAAGGGGTTACAGCCTCCTTCATGCATCCACCTGCTCCAGCATGGGCTCCTCCGTGGGCTGCAGGGGCAGAGCTGCCCCACCATGGTCTGCACCACGGGCTGCAGGGGCCTCAGCTCCAGCACCTGGAGCACCTCCTGCCCCTCCTTCTGCACTGACCTTGGTGTCTGCATTGTTATTCTCATGTTCTCACGCCACTCTTCCCTGGCTGGAATTCTTTCTGCAAAACAACCTTCTGTCCTTAAATATGTTATCACAGAGGTGTTGCTATTACTGATTGGCTTGGCCTTGGCCAGCAGCAGGAAGCCTGTTCTGGAGCTGACTGGCATTGGCTCCATGGGACAGGAGAAGCTTCTAGCAGCTTCTAACTGAAGCCACTCCTGTAGCCCCTCCCCAATGCCAAAATCCAGCCACAGAAACCCACTACACCTTTATTGACATCATTCATCACAAAAATACTGATAGTATATAATGGAGTAGATAAAAGATATCATAAGCCAATTCCCACAGAATCAAAGATTTTCCTAAACATTCTGAAAAATTTGTTATTTCCAGGTCAGGTGACATTGTGAGGGTCTTTGATTTGCTCTGGAGAAACTTTTACCAAACTAAGGAGCACTAGTCACCCTTAAGACTACCTCTGGATGAATAAGTTGAATGTCTAACTATGCCAAGTGTTTATAACATAAAAAGCACCTTTCCCCTAAGTCATATATTCCTAGTAATCATGTACCATCATAGACAGGATTTCTATAGTTACAGGCCTGTACTATGAGAAGACTAAACCCTGAAATATATTTCCCCAACACTTCCGCTGTCATCTTTGGTACATCTCCTAATTTCACCAAACTTGTAATCAAGAACAATCTTCTTGCAAATCAACAAGTACTGAATGAATCTGTCCATGGCAGAGCCACGTGATCCAAACCAAGAAGTATATGTGTGCATGACTTCTGTAACTACCATGGTAAATGTATCTCACAAGGGATCCATCAGAATCCCGGAGTGTATAGCTCATATAACATTCCCACCTAATATGCCAAATACTTTTGCGGAATTTAATCACAACAAACAAGAATTAATTAATACAGAGAGCCAAGAAACAACTAGTTACCAAGGGAATGCTTCCATGAAACAGTCATTGCATGTTCAACATTTTACTCCTGATTTTTGAGGAAGAACTATATAATTCTTTCAAAACACAAGTTTGGAAAAAAATATATTTTGCTGGATTCTGGACAAAATAGATATAATAAAACCAAGAATTATAGGATAAATTAGTATTGCAACTTACAGAGTTGGAAAGAAAAAAAAAAGCTGGGATGACCACTGTTAGCGTGAATGTAATTCTGGAAACAAAAAAAGAAAAGCCTCTAGAGAACAATTAGTCTGAATTTACCTTAATTGTTTTAACCAGTTAGGCAAGTAGACGGGCAGTGGGAGTTGTTATCCACAGAGGAGGGTGGGAATGTTATCAAGAGGAGAGGAAATTAACTCAATAGCCTCTGTATGAGAGTCTTATGGACAGAGAAGTAGATAGTTATTTGCCACTTGTAAAAGATTAATGTTAGTCACCTTTTGGATAAGATTATAAATGCTCTATAAAACTTTACTCTTTTCCAGAATCTTTTTAAATAACCATACAATAGAAAGAGTAAACAGACATCCCCCCCCCCCCCATATACCTCAACTAACAGTTGAACTATGTTTTAGAGCAAGTCAATAATATACTTAGTGTTTTAGGTAGTAGAGATGAAAAGTTGAGATAAAAAAAATATGGAAAGCAGGGCCTTCAATGTCAACTATGTATTTTTAAAAATTGCTACTGAACTGTGCTTTCCAGGTTCTACATTTATAATGAGCACACACACAACCATGGACTGGTTGTGGTCATGCATGGAAGGGGGTGATGGGAGGCACCAGCCCTGAATCACGGTATGGAGGAGAACACATCAGAGCCTGTGTGAAAACACACAGCATGGGATTTTCAAAACAAAGCACTCGTGGCAAAATAAGAGAATAGTTCATGCACATATTATAATGAGAAATTAGCATATGTAGTACCATTTTCACACTCAACCCATGGGGGTTTAGAAAGAATCAATTACTGTCAGCACCTGCTTTGGATAGCAGTTTTTTTTCAGCTGGACAAGAGGTCATGCAAATGAGACAGAAAACTTATGAATCCTTTTATGCAGCATGGCCCAATTAGATGGTGATTGTCTGCTGGCTAAGGTGAGTTTTGGAGAGGCCATTGAGGATGCTTGGGCATGCACTGTATACAGGAATGAGGAAGTGTATATTTGATATTCTGAGCCTGGAGAAGACTGCTCTGGCCACAGTCAGGGTCATGTGTTCACTTGCAGGTGAGAAGAGCAATGCCCCAGTCAGATGACAGATGAGGATTCTTCTTCCAAACCACTTATTTGCTAATTTGGAATATAGCTATACCAAGGGGTTATGCAGCTTAGTTCCAGATGCTGTCAGAGCACCTACATCAGCCTAACCTTTGCTTTTACCTGCCTTAATGCCATTTCAGCTGCTGGCTTACATTCAGGTTGTTCATTTCTTGCAGCGCAGTAGATTGATATTGTGTAGAAGCTGCCTCTGAAATGGCACCTCCTGCTCAATTCACCGAGAGTGGCGTTGTTTATCAAAAGTGACATTCACATGCGGGCCTTATTTTCACTTCCACAGTGTCTGAACTCTGAATAAACCTTAGTCATATTCACTTGACTAAGAACATTTCAGCATATGCAATTCAGCTTGTGTCACTCAACATATGTCTTTTGCTCTCAGTCACAATTTTCATGTTGCAAAGGTTTCCAGCAGCAAAAAATTGTAATTGTAAAAAGGTAATTCACATAGACTTCCTTAAAAGAAAAACTGCAAATGGGCAATGAGGGAATAACAACATCCTGATTACTGGAGATATGTCTTTTGAAATGATAAAGTGGAAAAGATTGGCTATGTCTGCACCAGTAAACCAAACAGGACCAGGGTACACGGCCAGCTGCTGTGTTGCAACCATCTGCACTGTAGTTTTTGTGTGGCCTGGCTACTCTTGTTTCAGACATCCAGTGAGGGGGAAAGCAGTGTCATGCTGAGCAGCCTGCTGTGAATCACCCAAGCAGCCTCACTCGATCTGAGCAGACCCCAACAGCTGTTGTCACACCAGGGTACTCTGGTGACACAGGAAGGATCGGGAACCATCAAATATGGGAGAGTTCCTCAATCTGCAAAGGAGGAGGAAATATGTACAAAGTGGTTCCTAAGGCTGGCATGCTCTGTGAGGTCACATATATTTGTCAGTTTTCAAATACATACCAGAACACTAGTTACCTTGAATATTTTCTGCACATTGTAGATAAGTTTTGGACAAATCTTACCATTTTAAAGTGGCCGTGCTGTTCAGGCCCCTTCATTACCTACCCTTGTTTTGTTCTACCTGAGGTCAATAACTCCATATTGTACAGGAAAATTTGATTTGTCAAATAATTTAATCACCTCTTTGTATAATGATAGAGTAAAATTGTCAGAGGAAGCTTGTTATCAATCTGGGGTACTGGTAAGCAGTTATTATATGTAATGAGGCTTTTGTCTTGCAGTATTCTGAAGATCATCTTGAACTCCTCCTCCTGCTTCAGCAAAGGGACTGTCATGTTGAATTTTCCTGTAACATTTTCCCCACTCCCTGAAAAGAAATTATAGGTTATTATATGGAAGCTCATTTGAAGCCTCAATTTTCTTGAGTATCCTGCTCTTGTGGGGAGTACCAGGTGTGCTCAGAGACTGTGGCCTTCAGGTTCAGGCTCAACTGGCATTCTACAAGTCTTTGATTTTTTTCCCCTTCTGCTGAAGAGGCAGTGGTTGTCTTGACAGCAAGAACAAAGCTTCATCCTTGTACTTTGATGTGTAGCAAGGTTAAAATAAACCTAAAATAGGCTTTTGAGAAACTGAGTATTTTTTTAAGACAAAGCTTGTAATAAAGGCTCTTAATAAGATATATTAAAAATTGTTGATTGTATTCAGGGCAATTTATTACTCTGCTTACTGTAACACATGAAGATGCCACCCATAAAAATGTATGCTCTGCAAGGTGATTTGTGAGGTGTAACACATTCTGAACTCCAAATGATGTTATGCTCTCAGAATGATATCCCAAAGGAAGATAGAAAAGCACTCAACAAATTAGTTTTCTGAAGAGGTACAAATATTGAAAAATAACGGGATTATATTAAAACCACTAAAAGGAGTCCTGGAGCGCTGAAGAGACAAAACAAGCTATTGAAAGAGGAAATAAACATTTTGCCTTTCAACTCTTTCTTAGAAATTCCTGCATCAATGATTTCTATACTGTTGGCCAGATTTGCAGGGACTTATGTTCAGCTATTCTGTATTGATAAGGAAGTCATCTTAACATTGTAGAAAGCATTAAGAAACCTGCTTATGACATTGGAGTTTTGAGTATTTTAATAAAATTGTTAAATGACTTACTGTTTTCTCAGTTTAAAACATAGTTGTCTCTACAGTGAAGCTGTATTTGTATATAAAAACTTTCAGTGAAGGCAAAAGTTAAATATTCATCAGGTTCATTTGGCACTAAGAATTTGTATGTATATGAGTAATTCTTTTGCAAATATATTTTTCCCCCTCTTCATCCCCCCAAACTAATGTAGGTACTTCAGGAAAATAGAAATACAATAAATGAACTAATAGTGAAAAGAATTAGCCAAGAAGCTCATACACCTTTCAGGTGAACTGCTGTGAGAATAAAATAATGATATGCTTGTGTTAAACTAATTTCTCTATCATTTAACTGAAAAGGAAATCCAGGAGGTAAAAGTCCATATTCATAGTCAGATTTGCAAATTTTATTACTTAATGAACAATTTTATACTATTTATTTATTTCTATTATACATGCAGGGACTGTACTAAGTCCTATCTTAGAAATATGTACCTGATCATCTTTATATTATATCAGTTTCTATGTGATCTGCAAAAGGTCAATTGCTTTACAAGAAAGAATATTAACAAAAATTTCTAGTGCAACAGACTTGAATTTAATATTAGTTCCTCTAAAAGTAGAAAAAATTGTATAATGTTCTAAGAAATACTGACAGTGGCTGGAGTATAAGCAGAGGATAGTCACTACCTGTTGGAGAAAACTGAAGAAAGACCAACTAATGCTACTCTGAATGCTGTGCAGCTGCATATATCAAAACATAGCATGACAGAGAGCTCAGAAGACCCAAATCAATATTTCCACCAATTTACATTCTAATGAAATAGCAGAACAGGTTCTAACCTTTCTGATGACTACAGTGGATTAAGAAGCCTGCCTGATTTTTAGTGAGGTGAACATGGCAGTGCTGGGTTAACAGTTGGGCTCAATGATCTTAGAGGTCTTTTCTAACCTAAATGATTCTGTGATTCTCTCTGATTTCTGATAGAAATGTTGAACACAATGCCAGCATCTTGCCATACCTGTATCATTGGAGTGCTCTTCTTGTAGTAGGGAAATCTCTATTGATAAGCAAAGATGAATGTGGTTCATGGCTGCACCAGGGACCTGCAAATTTAAAAACACGACTCCAACCAAACTGTCCTCTTCATAAAACCAGCTGTCAAGATATAGGTTCAAGGTGGTACATCTAAATGTGGCAAAACTCAAAGTCAATATAGAAGATTGCTTTTTACCTTTTTTTTCTGGATTATGCTAGCAGATGAATTACCACAAAACGTGAGAAAATGCTTCCTCAAAATATGAGTTGATTAACCTAAAGGTAGCTGAAAATGACAAAGAAACCAAAAGAAAGAATTATTGTTAATGACTGTTGTAGAACTGTAGACTGTTGTAGAAAGAGCTTATGAATGATAACCTCTTTAAGTCATAACCTCTATAAGATGCTCTTTATGCAAAGAACATTTCAGAGATGATCTCCTCTGAGATGTCAGATGCTTGGATAAGAGCACAGAAATTCTTTACAGATGATATTCACCTGTTTTAAAATAAGATTTAACTAATTCCTAGCATCTTGCAGTGGTCAGAGGATCTTACTGAAAACAAATTGTGTTTGACGCTCATAATAAACATTGCCCTCCCTCCAGTCGTACAAATAAAACTTGTAAGTAGTGTTGCTGATAGTACAGAGTTCTCAGTGCTTGGAAATTCGGTGACTGGATACTGCAGATTTACATTCTTGCGGTGTAAGAAGAGATTTGCTTTGTGTTTTACTGTGAAATGTAGCTTTACATAGACCTGCGTGCAGCTCTGTGTTTGTACAGGAAAGTTTGCCAGCACTGGTGGTTTTCTGCTCATTTGCAAATTGCTCAAAGAAGCTGGTGCTTGACTTCAGGGGAGGAATGGTGAGATGAACATTACTCATTGTTTCAGTCATACTGTCCTTTTTATACTTACTGAAAGGCTGGTCTCAGGCTTGCCTACAAATGAATTTCAATAGCACATTTAGATGGAAAATGAAAATGGAAGTCATACAGTAGTATCTTGAGAACTCTACAGAGCAGAATTTTCCCATGCATACCTCTGTACCAATGGGTCTCTGTTCTACCTTGAATGTTAGAGAACTTGCCAGCCAAATTCAGGGCCTTTCTTCATTTATTCACCACATAGGCAGAAGTAAAAAGACAAATAGGAAGGGTGATTCTTTAGATCCCTTAATGAACTTCTATTAAGTCAAAAAGAGCTTGTGGGCAAATACTGACATTAATCTGTATTTAGAAATTAGCATCCTGGACATGGAATACCTTAGAAAGAAGATTATACTTGAACATCCGATTTTTTTTATCACTTGCTGAAACAGGTATAGCTGCTTGGTAGAAGCTAGATTATTTTCTACTGAATGGAATTTCAGTTAATAACTGCAGCTTAACCAGTGCAGTATATAATTTGTTTTTATTAGGCTCTATCAGTCTCCTGGGAGACAAGGGTTTAAGGAAATTCAGCAGTTGTAGGATCAGCCAGCAATAATTCCCCTTGATCTGCATTTTTAGATTTGCAATTTGTATTATCTCAAGCAGTTTCTCCTGATGTCCTTTCTTTGTAACTCCATGTAATTATCTTAAAGAACATTAAGAGGAAATATCAAGAATCAGAACATACTATGAGTCTCTTGCATGATTCAGATAGAATTGGGTCACAAGACTGTAGCACAGCTTTTTCTTGTGGATGGTCTTGTATTTTTTAATCTAATTATTTGAAAACCCACAACACTAATTTGATGTTTAATAACCAAAAGTTAATTTGTTTTACACTAATATAGAATCAATATCTGAAGATCAAGACCAGATAAACTGCTTAGAGATGTACAATTACACACAAAAAATGAATATACATAAGGATATGTCTGTGGATACTTTTGCAGTAACAAAATGTACTAAGGCTCTAGATTCAGATATAATGCCAGTAGCAGCCAGAATCTGGAATTATTGTCATATATAAATATAGTAAAATTATGCAGGCATTCATACCAGATTCATAACTTAGATTCTTGTTTCCTCTGCAGAATTTATGAAGGCAAAAAGCACACTGCCTGCTTCTGCAAAAGATGGTTGTTTTTTCTTTTTTTTTCCAACATCTTTGGAAGATGTCAGCCATGGGACACTGACTTGCTGGGGACTCATCAGCTCTGATGCTTACACAAATGGTTATCTTGCTGGGAGGACAGTTCAAAGAGCATGGAGTGTGAGACTCTTACTTGGCTGGGCAGTGGTAGCCACAAGTCAGCTGTGCTGTGCAGGGCTGGGCTGGGCTTGGAGGCCAGCTGTGCCCATGCTGCCAGCTGTGCCTGTGCTCTAGGACAGTGGATGGCTGAAACCACAAGTCTTTCCTTCTGTTAGGCTTATGGGCTGCCTGTACCTGGGATTTTAGGATCTGTTTGGGGTCTATTTTTAAATAGCATTTTTGGAGTTTTTCTCATTCGCCTCCAGAGTCAGACGAAGTCACTGTTTGCACTTCTTTCACCTGTTTTTTTTGTTTGGGCATTACCTGCTAATAAATACCCAGCATTACTGTCCTCTTTCTTTACCTTTCTTGAACCATAGGAGGTTAATTCCTCTGGTGGTAACTTGTTTGGCATTGGCTGAGTCGTAGAGTGACTTCTAAAGCCCTTGCCAGCAGCTACACACTGCGCTGAATGAGGCTGCTGCCACAGCGCTGGCTAACAGCGCATCAGAACCTGAGCCCATCTCTCCATCTGCTTGTCGGACCTTTCCTCGGGCCAAAGTGTGCCAAAGACATCTTTTTTTGTGGCTCAGCAGTAGGTGGCTCAGCCATTGCAGTTACTTCCACTACTTGGCACAGAGTTATGCCACAACTGCAGCACTCCCATGGCAGGTTTGTTGTAATTGCTTCCAGTGCAGTATAATAAGCACACATGGGAGTAAGTGAACAGTTGCCATTTGACATTAATCTTTATTTTAATTTTTTTTTTCTCTGTATTCTTTTTTTGTCACCAGGACAGGCAGACAAACATCTCTGCTCCTCTGTGACTTGCCACCCGAGGCTAGCTTGTCTGTGAAAGGTAGTTATTTTCACTAAAGCTCTGAGAAAGTGAGAATGGGCCAAATGCTCTATTCCTCTCTTAAGAAGTGACAATAACTCCACTGGAAACAAAACAGTTAATATGGCTGCAGGTGGATGCAAGAGGAGGGACATTGAGGCTCTTCATCTGTCCGTATGGAAGCACTGATGCATATTTGATTGCTCCAAACAAACAAGCAAAGACAAAATGAGGGCAAATCCTCCAACTTGATCGCTGTTTTAGATTTGTATTAGGAAAAGAGAGTGTAACACAGGATTTTCTTTGGAGTGAATATGCCTTCCATCCACACCTGGGGCCACGTGGAGCACACCTGGGGGAAATCAAATATGAAGCTATGTGTGGGTTGCAAACCCAAGCACCCTATTGCGTACTGAAAGCAAGGTACTGTTTGGAGAAAGAGCCACTAATTTTCAAGATAATATAAATATGGGCTTTTAACATGTGTGCAAGATGTTGTACAAGGCAGTCTGAGGCAGTCCATGATGGCTTTGGCCTACTCAGTCCTGAACAACTGAAGAAGTCCTTGTCATACAGTGCTGTGGAGGACTCCTGCTTGCCACCAGCAGAGAGACAGGGTGTACCAGGTCTTCCTGCAAGCAAGGAAGGGGAAGATACTTTTATGCACAACAACAAGCTGGTTAATCGTTGAAGGGAATGGGTGAATAGTTTTGCCAGAGGACATCCTACATGTGGAGGATGTGGAGATCATCTGCCAGGGAAGACATGTGGGAGTCCCCAGAGAGGGGGGATATATCAGTAGCTGGGGGCAGCCTGAGGCAAAACCTATCACATACAGGTACCTGTGCCTGATATAGTTGCAATAGGCTGCCTTTGTAATTGATGGGTGTGTTATATAGTTTGGATGAATGATTGTGATGTTGAGGTATAGAGGTGTAGACGTCTCAGAGCAGAGGACATGAAACCATCCTAAGGTGCCTAATTGCATTCTGCAATTTAAATTCTCTCTATAATTTTAATTAATTTTGAGTCTCCCTTTAAATTATACCTCAATATTATGGGACATAAAAGGGACTTGCCTTCTATATATAATCAGTGTTTTTTGTGAGACACCGGTCACATTCCAGCCTCTCTGAACCTATCTCTTAGCTGACACCTCCCAAGTTCTTGAAGTGCTAGGGTATCACACAGGGAACAAACCAGCAAACCTATCCACCCTGTCCAGCTTATGGTAGGGAGAACTCTGCTTATTCTCACCCATACCTCTCCTAACAGCAGAAAAGGCTGTCAGCGTGAAATGCCTGCAGGAGATTATAACTCCACGAGTTTCTGTATCTATCATGGCAAATGAAACTGTGCTGAAACTGGCACAAGGAAAGGCCACAGCTGGCACAAACAGGCTTGTATACCATTCCCTGTATCTGGAGGAGCATTACCTGAGCTGCACTGAGCAGTCACAAGTATAGACATAGTCTCTTCCAGTCACTTGTTTCTCTTCTCACCACCCTATAAAGTCATGTGGGGGGAAAAAGTGGAGGGGGGGGGGAATCTTTTCTTCAGAACAGCCTCCCCCTGTTCTGCATATGAGGTCTTGGGATGTGTCTGATCAGCCTTGTGCTGCTGTAGATTACTGCATTACTCAAAAGTTGTGGCCTGTAAAAATTACTGTGTTCATTGTGAACTAGACTGGACACATATTCCTGTAATCATTGTGTCTCCCTTATCTGTATGAAAATTGTTAATATATAAAGCCTTTGCAATTATGTAGCTACTTTCTCTGTTAGTGTTGTGTTCTTGAACAACTTTGCTAATTTCTCAGTGGTATGTTCACAAGAAAGAGAATGGAACAGAAGACTTTTAGCTGGAGTCTATTATGTGTTTTTCCATCTGTTTGTGATGAACCAGAAAGAGCTATGTGTTAGGTCTTGCCTTATGGCAAATCCTGATCTGCAGTTGCTGTTTTCCCACACTTACTTAAGCTTCTCTGCACATCCCCGCACACAAAGCAGATGCCGGTGCCACAACAGGCCTGAGAGGCTCCTTCTGAGCGCGAGAGACTGTTACACGGCCAGGTCCTTAGGACTAGCCTCCAGCAAAGCCAACCAACCAAACACAAAAAGCTGCTTTCTGTTGACATCAGATGATCTGAAACCGGTTTATCGATCGAAAAGGCAAAAGGAGCATGTGAGATCATCAGTTGTCTGCTGCAGTAATTTTGTTCTCGGTAGCCCCTTTGGTGAAAGGTTTCCGGAAAGGGAAATAACCACAGAAATTGCACAATATTTTTCCTATTTTTGAATTCCTACTTTTCAAGTGTAGCAAAAAGTAGCAGTGTTGAGGAGACTTCATGAGGAACAGATAATATTTTCTCTTTTTAAAAAGGAAGAGGGGATAAAACAGAACAGTCTGTCTTTCTCTGCATTAATGGTGATTGTTCCCTCTTCCCAGGGTTGAAATCCTGCCATGTTAAAATAATTGGGAGTATGCCGTTAATGCCAGTAAGGCCAGGGTTTTATTACTTTTATTCAGACCTGGACTCTCTTGTTGGCAACTGGCCCCATCTCAAACTTTCCTCCAGGGAGTCATTCTCTTTGCATTATATTCCTATCCCCATCCAGTGCTACAAAACTGGCCATTATAAACTAGATAGACTATTGACAGGAAACAATGATGCTGATAAACATGTTATTAAACAAGTAAAATAATCTTGAACCTTTTTTTTCCTTTTTTTTTTTTTTTTCTCTTTTGTAGCCTTTTGGTAGAATATGAATGTGAGGTGGTTGAAATTATTTTCACTTGCAACATCATGAAAATAAAACTAACAGTTCATTTATGGAGTTACTCTTGTCTATAGAATAATTGCACTACAATAATTAATAAAAGGTTTTTATAACCATAAAATTCTCTACCATATCAGATTAAACACTGTATTTTAATAACAGGTGTCATACTTTTTTTTCTTACATCCTGTAATTATTATGTAAACTGCAGAACTATATTCATACTGACCGTACACTCAGAAACACATTAATATAAAAAGCAGTTGATTTTACTTCTTTTCTACACAGGTTTTTTGGTCAAATTCTGCTTTCAGTGTCTCAACAATTAAAGTAAAACTAATTTCTGCTTTTTGTATCTATTGCCTGTCAAAAAAATTAACACCTAAATTACTACACATTTTATGTAATTTCATATCTCAGATAACCAAATTAATTTTGGTAATAAGTATTATACCAAACCAAAATTAAGCTATTTTATCCCTATCAATGAACCTACATAATGTTCTTTTTAAAGACCTAAATTTGGCTCCCATGTAGTCTGCAGCAAAATCTGTGTATTTATTTCATGCTGCAGGATTGTGCATGCATATTTACATGTATCCTTGCAACAGTCTACTAAAAGAGCTTCATGAGGCAGCTTTTCATTTCAAATTGTGCTGCAAATATTTGTGAATGGATGTTAATGTAATCTGGCAAGTTAATATTTTCTTTCCCTTTTTAGAGACCTAGTCTTAGGCTTTGAAATTCACCAAGTCAAAAATATACAGCCCAAATGATAATTTTTTTTATATCCATAAATTCTTGAATATTTGTTTTTCACATTTATCCATTGCTTGAAACTGTTGTTAAAGACAGTATAAAATCTTTCCAGTGTCTGCTATAAGGAAGAAATTGCAATAAACATCTTGCTTTTGTGACAACATTATTACAAGTCTAGCAGGGGGCTGGATCTACAACCCTGAGAATTTATCTTGCACCAAAAGCTCTTTGAATACATAATGAATACTCACAAACGAGAACCTATTCAGACGGTGTGTTATTGAGTCAAGTTCATCAAAGTTAAAGTACCATATATTTTCTGAAAACTGTAGATGATTACATACTGGTCTAACTTCATTTCTGATAATCATAATTTCCTGCAACAGAGTTAATTAAATTATGTTCTGCATTGGAGTTCCTTTTCTTATACCAGTACTATGTAAAGTATCCTATTATGTATAATTTCTGCTCAGCAGATTCTATTTAAGAGAGACCAACCCAACAACCATATTTGTTAGATAGAAGTAAAATAATTCTGTTTAGTGTACATTGATTCCTTTAGTGTGTTCATCCTAAATGGCACCTGCCAAAACCAGCTGAGAGCAGGCATCTCCTGACCAAAATGGAGCAGAGCGAGACAACAGCCTGCCTTATCTCTTGGGGGAGCTTCTGGGGATCCCCCTCCCCAGCACTTGAGATATGCCACAGGAAAGGCCATCCATGGGGAAGGATCCAGCCTTGTCTCCTGTTGTGGCTGGTTGGAGCCCACTCCCTGCTGCAAGTGAAGGGCCAGGGCAGCCCAGCAACACTGGTGAGGGCAGAGAGGCTCTGCACCTTGCCATGATGCTCCCCCTCTCCAATGACATGGATGTCCAGGGCTGAAACTGCCAGCTCAGTTTTAGTGCAGGAACTGAGGTTATTCATTGCTTTTGTGTGGCAGCTTTTAAATTGTCCTGATATCTGCAGCAGAGCTAGGGAGGATAGAGCATCCTATTTTTGAGAATTCAATATCTAACTTCTGAACAGTGCTGCACACCACAGTTTCCTCATTCAAGGGAAGAAGCTTTAGAAAAATATTCTATTAACCCTTATCCTGAGGTGAATAAAGGGAATTCTTAATCTAACTCGTGTCTGGGAAAAGACAGTAGAGTGATTTATTAAAGAAATTGATTTCATGAGGTTGCTATATTGTATTTGATGTATTACTCACCAATTATTTAACCTCTTTCTCCAAGCTTGATGAAATACGCTTTTTAGATTTTAATTACTAGGAATAGTGCAATAGAATATCTGTCTCTGTGTTTGATGCTATTTTCAATCTCATAGCCCTGGAAAAAAACAAAGCTCAAATATTAGTAAAAGCTTGCCATATATTTTTGTCCCAGATTAATGTTATTGATCCTTACTAATTTTAAAAAGTATTGAAGAATTTTTTTTTTTTATACCTTTGGGGTTCTAACACCAAACCTCAGCCCTGAGTACATTTTTCTGTAGGATTTCTGCTATTAACCAGAGCTTCACTGGATATTATTTTAAGGTTACTTGCCTGTAATAGTGTTATTCTTTTACTATAATGATAAAGAACATTTAGTGTTAGGTTTTTTAAATCCAAATATGATTCTCTCTCCTCTTTACACAGTTTTCAGGAAACAACAAACAGATTACTTTAGTGTTTGCTGTGATAACAGAAAGTAATCATGATCTCCCACTGGGGAGTCCCAGGGAGTTTTGTGGTAGCAATAACAACTTATCTTTTGTCAGCCATGTAATACTACTGAAACATGCTTATAATGTGAAATGAACCAAAATTTTGTACCAGTGGAATTATAGTAATACTATAATAGAAAACAATGGATAAGTCCGGATGCATAAAAAAATATATCCAAATCTCTGATCAAAGCTTCTGATCTTGTTCAAACACTTGATCTTTGAACTTGTGTTTTATGATATTCTGTGCCAAAATCCTGTGATTGATATATAGTTCATCTTTCCCCATCTGTTACACTTCAGAAGTTCTCAGACTCAAGTGGCAGTGGAATACATACAGTAAAATAATATTTGCACTAAAATATTTTTTGATTTTTTAACTCTATTCCTAGCTCACCTGAGACTATTTCATGCTGAAAATCACATGTAAACACATTAGATGTATATACGTAGTCCAGTTGCTGCAACACAGAGAGAAAAGCTGGTGTAATTTCTGAGGGCTCAATTTAGCAATAAGTCAGCGTATGACTTATTTCTGAAATGTCCAGCCCTCAGAAACTCCACCTCCTCCTGCTGCAATGAAAATGTATATATTGTAATATTTGTTTTGAAAATTTGTATATTGGCTGACCATATGAACATGTTCTCATTGCCTACTCAGGCCTTTGAGCAATTTGCAGCCTTTTGTTATCAGATAAAGGCTCTCTGAGCCTCCTACTTGAGCACCGAGTTTACCAGCTGCTATCCACTCCTAGACCTCATTAGGGGCCTGCTGTTCTGCTGAGAACCACACCACATGCTACGCCCCGCTTTGGCGGTGGATTAGCCTGTTGCTGCTCCTTAAATTACCAGGTACAAAAGGTTGCTCTGTCTCTCCATAGAGAACTACCACTCTTATCCTCTTTGAAGAGGCTCTATATCATGATCTCTCTAACTAATTAAGGTCCGCAGACAAGCCACAGGTTGTTATAGAGGATTCATCCCCATGGCTGATATCAGTAGGATTTTTTTGGGGTTTTGTTCGTGAAGGATTAAAGATGCTATTTCTCAGAAACAAGTCCTAGAAAAGACAACAAAACCCATACAGATTTATCTAAACATTTAAAAAAATGCTTCTTATATCAACTCTCATCAAGCAGATTTAATGCTATTTTACTTCTACTTTTGAACATTATTTGGAGGAAATATTTTGTAAATGCTAAAAATTATTTTAATTATGAAGAATAAATTGAATTAGTTTCAATAACTCTTCACTGGTTACAGTCACAGGGAGTTTCATATAATTCTGCTGGGACATGGGGCATGTGAAAAACAAAAGGTTGACCAGGATAGGCCAATTGGGAAATACTCTTTTTTGGTTATCCAAACTACAATTCTGATGGATTTTTGTAAGCACATGGATAATTTAGAATGCCACATAAGAAACTGCTCCCATGGGTCCACTTTGGAGTTCCCAGTAAATTACTGGTCCTCATGTACTGGACCATGTTCATAGCATCTGGGGAGATTCTTCTAGATTTTTTTTGTTTGTATGTTTGTTTATTGTGTGACAGATTATGTCCTTTTTGTTACATACCATCAGTATTTTCTGTTATTATTATTGTTATATGATGCCCCAAGAATAAGAATTAGTTGTATCTCTAATAAGGTAGCATGTGTTCCACAAATATCACATATTGATCTGGGATCTTATCCAGCAACTGAAAGACTCAGTGTTGAGTCTGGTCTTTTGTGCAGACATCATTACATGCTGGTGCCAGAAAAGAGTTGTTACTTGTCTGTGATCATGGAATTATTTACTTATAGAAAACATCAATATTTTTAATATGCATTTCTATAGTATGATCTTCAGAGAGATTCAAATAATGACTAGGGAATGAAGGAATGAATGTATCAATTAAGGAAATAAGGACCCTTTTTATAAGAGATTACTGATTATACAGCTTCTGTTTTCTCCTGCTGTTCAATATGCAGATATGTACCTATACTGTATGGACCTGATCTACAAATGCATTTTGGTACACAATAGAATAGTCATATTTTAATTTAGAATGGGAGAAAAACAGTGTTGGAATCTTTTGGGGAACTCCATTTATATTATCCAGTGGCATTACGTCTTCTGCCATCTGTTCAAAACACAAGCAAACCCAGCTATTCTTTCCTCCAGGATCTCATGGCAGTTCCTTAAGTTGTACCTGCAACTCTGTAGGACACAGGAGACAAACGTGTGTTGAACAGTAAAATGGTTGAGAAATTTCAATATTAAAATGGTTGAGAAATTTCAACATATAGATGGTTGAGGAATTTCAATTACAAGAAAATGTCTTCCTTCTAAATGTTTAGTTGTGCAGATGTTTAGCATCAGAGTTCTTGGTGATCTCAAATATCTATTAATGGCAGTGTAGTCTGCCTCCTTGCGTACAATATGCAAAGATGCAAATCCAGTCATCAGTAATTATGACTATATAACACTTACTTGATCAATGTTGTATTTGTGAGAAAGGAGACCACCCTAAGATCTGCAGGAGGGATGACATAGTGGGACACAACAACACACTGGCTTTCTGGAGTGCACTTGTCATAGCTTTCTGACACAGATGATCAAGGAGCCAGCAAAAGGAGATGCTGTGCTAGACCTCATCTTTGCAAAAAAGGAAGCTTGCATGAATGAACAAGGAACTCCTGGCTAAGGTAAATGTCAAGAAGAATTGAAAGAAGGGGTAGGTGATTTGGAAGGAATATATAGACACTGAACTTGCAGGGATGAGGTTAAGAAAGTCAAGTCCCTGTGGAGATGGATCTGGCAAGTGATAAGAACAAAAAGGGCTTCTTCAAGTACAGAGCAGTAAAAAGAAGAAAATTAGTGGAGGGAAATTTGGGCTTGCTGCTGAATGGACCAAAAGACCTGGTGACAAAGAGACATTGAGAAGGCTCTTAAGCTACTCAGTACCTGCTTTGCCTTGGCCTTTATAGCAGTAAGGTTTTTCGTGAACTGAGATATACAGTGCTGTGTGAAAACAACACAAGCATATGCACAAATGATTGCGTTATTGAACATTATTCATCTAAAAGATTTCAAAGTTTCAAAACGCAGCAGCCAGTCCCATCAAAGGACTGATATTCCATGGAAATAGGGATGAGGTTTATTTGCAAGCACAGTTTCTATGATAATATGTGCCAAGTGGGGCATTGTAAGCACAAATGTCTGTAAACAACCATTTGTTCATACATTTGTGGTGTTTCCACATGGCACTGTATACCTGCTTTGTGTAGATGTCATGACTTGGAACAGGCAGTGCTGGTGAAGCAACTTTTTGAATGACAACTCTAGGAAAAATAGCTCTTTGGTATGTGTAGTTAGTTAAAATCTCAAGGAAAGAAGCAACTGGACTGTGATTGCTGTAGGCATGGCTACTGCAGAAATCTGTCAGACAAAGTCACTCTGTAAATTGAGTTCTGTTACTGAATGCTAACTTATTGTTACAGATCCAAGCAATGCAATCAAGTAATTATATGGTTGCAGCTGGTAAAGCAGACTGACATTTATTTGACTACAGAACAAAAATGTGTGAAGCTGGTCCAACTACACAGGACAATGTGGATGTCTTTAAACAAAAATCACAGGGATAAATATTGAGAAGCCAAATTTGAAGGAATGTGTAAAGTCCATTTGATATACTGTGGCCACTGTGCTTTAATGGGATTTTTTCAAAATCTAAATGGGTGGAAATTGCGTGCCTATGCATCAGAAGTTTTCCTGACTGAAATATATGCTCCAGACATGTTTATGTTTTCTTGCTTTCAGTCCTGCAAGCTGGAAATCACATCAATGAAACATGCTGGAGCTGGAAAAATGCTGACAGTAGACTGCAAATTTTTCAACTTTAAAATGTTCTCTTTGGAGCCTCATACATGTGCAATTAAGGATATTCAGATTTATTTTTTACAGATTTCTTTCAGAATGTTCAAATAAGTGGTGATTTTGGTGAGATTACTTTGCAGGAGACACAAACAGAGCAAGCAAAATGAGAGGCATCAATGACTGCAAGTTTTAGTGGCTAGGACTTCATGCTAGTGATGTGAAAGTTTAGAGTTGGTTGTTGTCTGAGTCTTGAGAAAAGGCTGTATATAACAGAAATATTTAAATGCACTTGAAAAATATCACCATTGAAGAAAATCTAGTGATGTATATTTAGTTAGGAAATTGTCATTTTGAATGCTTTTTGCCCTTCCACCCAACCCTGAATTGAAGGATTTATCTGATAGAGTGTGCTAGCAGCCCAGAAAGCCAACCACATCCTAATTTTTAGTTTGGTATTGTGTGGATGAAGAGACAGCTGAAGATGACAGCAAAGATAAGAACATGAATAAGAATAAAGAAGAGCTTCTGATAATTTCAGGTCTGTGAAATGCAAGAAAATGGGAATATTAATTCTGATTTGGAAAATGCTCTTGGACCGTGGTCTTCTTATTTAGTTTATCTGGGTTCAGTGAAAGATATAACATATTGTCTAGCAAATCATCTTTTCCAGTGGTACTTGCTTTCTAAACTGGTGCTTTAGTGCATTCTATGCTGCATGAGCTGCTAAAGAGGCTAGATGCCTTTAAGTTCCTACTACAAAGAATTTTTTGTTTCGGATAACATTGCTCCATTATTTGTAACTCATGCAGTTCCCTACCCGCTCCAGCTCCTGATTTTACTACTGAAAGAAAGACAGCCTTTTGAATTAAATCCCAGCAAACTGTGCTGCCTTATGTTAGCATCTCATTGCTGCTGATGGAGAGCCTCTGCCTGAGCTGCATCATTAGCTCTCCTCGGGAGGAGCTTTTATTCTGACTTGTTTCCAGGAGCTGCCACATGGTGGTGAGTGGGCTAGGTTCAATCCCCAGTGGTGGAAAGGCAGGCCAAGGCTCCAGGGCGCGCCTGCAGACCTGGTAGCATCCACTGCAGGAGAGGGGTGACAGCAATCAGCTGCTGTGGCCCCATGAAGGCTGGCCACTTAAGGTTGTCCATCAAGGAGGCACAACAGTAGTCCTAATTGCATCTAATTCTTTCTTTCTGTGCCCATGTGGGCATATGTTTTTGGAATAAATGCTACAGCCAGGTTGTTGGCTGTGTATTCACCTGTGGGTATTGTATAACACACTTTCTCTTCTTACAGCATCACAATCTGAAAAAACATGTATGAATTGAGGGAAGGGGATACATCAGGCTTCAGCTCAATAATCATCAGTGGGTTCATTTGTGCCTCCCCTTCCCCATTTCCTGGTTAAACAGTACTTACTTCTTAACCTCCATCCACAGTTCAGCAGCACATCACTCCTGCAATCACATTTATATTATACTAGAGTCCCTCCCAGCACGCCTCTTCTTTCAAGACTTCTAAATTGAGCAAAACGAACTGTTGAAGGTGAATTCCATGAAATAAATTAATATTGAGCAGGGGTTAGAATGGGACAATATCACTGACTGGGCCAATCTGCCACCAATGGGCACAGTGGGACAAAGGGTAGGAAAACAACCAATGCACTCAGACTGTCTTTACTGGCATCATTAAGGAAAGAGGTGTAAAGCAGCAAGGCTGAGAGAAATAAAATTATCTTGATCCTTGAAATAAAGAATGGAAGTCTAACGATGAAGTTTCATGTGGCAGAAGGACTAACAGCAATAGGGGAATGACAGTCAAAACAATGATCTCAGGAGTAATCTGTTATACAGTTTTTCACAAATTCAGGGCATCTAGTACTGTCAGTCATGAGAAAGCTGCAAGGATCATGATATGAAGTCATTAGAACCTGAATAAGATTCAAAACCTGAGTACCATTTATCTATGCATTGTCATACTATGGTCAAGAACACAAGTCCAAGAACTCAGTTCTGGTTGGGTAACATTGAGAACAAGGATTAAATATTTCAGACAACATGCCATAGCAGGCTAGGATATTGTATTGGCTGGAAGAAGACAGATGTAGAGACTGAGGCTGTACTTTCAATTAGGATTAACATAAGAAAGGCCATCCTGGGTCAAACCTAGCCAAATATGTTGGGTGTAACAATGACCAAAAGAAGAAGCCACTTGGGGAAAGAGAATTGCAACAAAACAAGCATATGGTGATAATTTCCTGAAGAAAAATGGAAAACAATGAAGAAAAAAAAATCAATAAAACCTGGAGGGGAATCCCATGGATTGATTGAGAAATAGGGGGATACTGCAGATGAGATGCTCCAATAACAGCTATTCTGCATAATGTGGTGAAGTAAGAGAAGATGTGTTTAAAAGTTTGATGGAAACCTAATGTTGAGGAGGTAAAATTGCTGGTAAGTGCAGGAGGAAGTATGGAAGTCCAGAGTAAAAAAGAGTAGATGACGACTGATGTTGATAAATATTTACTGAAAAATGAAGCTATGGGATGGCTAGTATGCTCATGAATTTGTAGTCTTTTCAGCCAAAAGAAACTTGGAGAGGTGTTTAGAACATAAAAAACCACTTCGAAATTTCTTGAATGCTTTATGTTTGGACACTTGTCAGGAAGGAAATAAGAAGCTAACCTCAGGAAGCTGAGTGGGGAGGTTGATCTTGCTCTTCGTTTTCCTAATTCAGAAGCCAAAATAATCCATCTCATTTGAAAGCACGATTTCATATTAGAGGGAGTTGAGATTAGAGAAGGAGAAAAGATAGGGGCTCTATATGCACAGCTATGTGCATAGTGGCTATGTGTAGGAGGACTACGGGCAATGCACTGATGTCATAGATGTATGTTGCCTGTATTTTGTGAAATGGGAGAGTAATTGAGGAACAATACCTCAAAAGGAAGAATGACACAAAAATGGGATTGAAAACTGATATTGATAGGGCAGCTGGAGGGGTTGGAAGGTGGAAAATCTTAGAAACAGATGGAGAGATTATGATAGTTACAAAGAGGGTGTTATAGGAGTAGCAAGGTCCTCTCTCAGGTGGTGAGGTATGAACTGATGGAGAAAAGACCTATTTGTGTATAGCATCATGAATACAAAGAGTACTGAAAAAAAAAAAAAAGAAGGAGAATTGCAGTGGAATCCACAGGTATGCTCTTTTGTAGAAGAGAAATTCAAATCAGTGCTGTTGCTGAGTGAGTGCACTCTATGTGGCTTATCAATCCATTCCCCCCTCTGTCTTCCTTTCTTGGTAAGCCACATGGCAAACCCAAGGCTGTATAAAGAGGATACCAGCTATCATCATGGTTCCTGACAAACAGCAACTTCTCACTGTGTGAAGCTGATTAATAAACACATGACTCATAAAAACTGAACAGCAGAGAATTACTCAGAGGTGAATTTGGCCCTTGAGGCCACGCCATGCTCTGACTTAACAGCTCTGATGTTCCGGGGTCAGCTGGGAGTAAGGAGACAGTTTGGTCCATTGCTGTTTATAACATCTATTTTGAGACTTCCTCTGGCACAGCTGCACAATTAATGTTCAACAAAGCAGTGCTAATTATTTACAGATGCATCAGTCAGAAAAGCTCCTGACATTCAAATTCAGAGTTTCTGGAACAAGTGAAGGTGGTAGTGACACCAGTTAACCCCAGGTGACAGCATTCAAACAAGTAACTTGGATTGTATGTTAATACCTGCAGAGCTGCTTCCTTAGTTACTGATTCTCAGGACAAGGTACCCAAGCTATTCTATGATTTCCGAGTGTCAGTGGTCCTGATGCTCTTTTCAGGCAGTAAAAAGACCAAGAGTGGAGAATCTACTTGAGACATGTCAGTTTTCTTTTGTCTGCTCTGTCCTGAGCTGGAAGATAAAAAATAAAAAAACAGAACTTCCGAAATTCATTGCCAAGATACTTGTTACAAGTTCTTTCAGACTGATTGGAGAATTGGATGATTTTTAAGTGTGACATCTTAAAGTTTGGTATGGAAAAATACCGGAGTTTTTAAATCGGTGGGTTAAAAGTATGTGCTGACACTTAGGATATCTTAGTTCTCTCCCTATACTAATTACACCTGAGATAGGTCATTGGCTTCTGACAAATACACAAACTCTTTCTGCATGAGGTTTTTTTTTAATTCAGAATTGGTATAAAGCAGTAGACTTAATTCCCATAAAAAGTGAACTATTACTCTACAGCGTAATGAAATTCTCAAGCAGTGAATGAAAACTGAACTATTAAAAGCTCAAAATCTTTATTTCTTATTCATGTTTTGCTTGAAGATACTGGAAATAAATGAGCTGTGGGAAATCAAGCCCATTATTGCTGAATTCAGCATAGGATTTCTAGCTGTTTAAAAGCAATATTCTCACTAAACAGATCTGTGACATACTAGATTTTCTTTATAAAAATCCATCAGCATATTATGATTATTTTATTAATCCATCCGGTTCTTGCCCTTTCTGTTGCTTTCAGTGGAACAGACTCTTTGTGGGCTAGACTGAGATGACTGGAAATTCGTACTCCCCTTTTAGCTTCTGTCTGGGGGCTGACTGTCCATCGAAGCATTCCCTGTCTGTCCTCCCTGCCTGGGGGAATCAGCCCTGGGGCCAAGGGGAAAAAGCCTTGGCAAGGCCAGCCCTGCCTTGCCTGCTGAGTCTGCTAGTCAGCTTGTCACTAATGCAAATGGTGCTGATGTTTGCTGTGAAGCAGACACCTGCCCATGAGGAACTAGGCTGAGACCACCAAATTGTTTTAGGTAGGTCAGCAAACAGCTGTCTGCTTGTGTAATTTGGTTCTCCTAATTTGGAAAGGGTTCTTATTCAGGCATGGAGCTGTTTGCCTGCTGACAAGCTCACATGTATTATGTTGTGCATAATGTGCATGATTAACGCTTGTTTATTGGAACAATTGTGCTGTGGCGGAGCCGTAGCTGCTTTTTTTGTGTGGCAGGGGCAAGTGGCAGCAAGCTCTTCTCTCTTTGGGAGAGGCAGTATAGCAGGTGATGCAAAACTTTTTGCAGCTTGATCAACAGAGCTCCTCTAGACACATGGCAAAGTAAACATTTTGTTGGAATCGACTCTTCTAGTTGCCTACAGGTGTGCCTGCTTTAGGTTTGCGGGCCAATCTGCAGGTAGTGAACAGCGATGACTTGTACTGTCTTGTTCTCCTGCCCTTATATAACAGAACCTTTGATACAAGGACACTCTGCAGTCTGAAACACTGCAAGTTTCAGTCAAATATATAATATCTTCAAGTGTTGCATTTCCTAAAAATCTGTAGGGTTTTGTAGGTCGATTTCTTTTCTATTAATACAGTGCTGGTTTTACTGTAGTGCAAAACACAGTGTTTAGAACTTGCGACACAATTAAAAAATGCTAGTTAAAAAAGAAAAACAAAGATTGTGATATAAAACTACATTAAATTTTATTCTTATTGATAAGGATTTGATGATTAGATTGTATTTTTTCCTGTGTGACAAGTATTCAGATTCAGCTAGTAATGTCAATATTCACATTTATATCGGCACATGTGTTTCCTTTTTGTCCTTTTCCTAGTTTTGTAGGGCTTTTTAAAAAAGAGGGAGAAACTACTGTAAGAAATTGTAAAAAAAGAACAAAAAGAAAGAGAATACAAATGTTATGTCTTATTTAGCCATATCAGATATCTAGCTACTCAAAACCAAAACCAGTAAGCAATAAAAACCTTGCTTCTCTTCTCCTGCCAGAAAATAATGTACCATATGAATCATTACTCCATGAAAACATAGTCTATTCACTTGCTGTTCCATTGTTTTCTTTAGCACTCCACTCTTAATTTAAATTGACCTACCCACTATTAGAATTTAACTTATTTCACTCAGCCTGCAAGATTCACCTGCAGTTCTCCCTCGCATTTCCTTGTCAGGGTTGAAGAGCTTTCCACCCTGTTTCCTGCCTCCCCCAGCTGTGCGTTCTCACCCTCCTCCAAGGGAGGTTGCTGCCCCCCTGCAGCTCCTCTCTTCCCATTGTTTCTCCATTAGCTCTCAGCTGGATCTGCCAAATGAGCTACTTAAACCCCCACACTTAGGAGGGGGAAGATTTTGCTGCTTTTTTTGTTGTTTGGGATTAGATAATGTACCAGACCCAGTTTAGAAGAGTAGTCGAACAGTTTAGTCTACGTGGTGGACAAGGCAATAACCACGGAGGTGGTGATGGGGGGAACTGGAGAGGAGTGGTTTTGGGGAGGAGGGACTTGGAGCACCTTGATGTGCTGGTGAAGAAGCACAGCAGTGAGGAGCCTGACTCATGAGATTCCCTCCCAGTGGTGCAAGCAAACTGAGACCAGTGTTACAAAGGGTATTTTTGGACATCTGGGAAACGTTACCACAGAATTGTCCTGGCTGGGTTAAACACTAGATAAGGAAAGATGGAGTTGGGATCCAGGAGAAAAAAAGTAGAAAATGAGGTGCTGTTAACATGACCCATGAGCAGGCCATGATGACAATGATGGGGCAGCAGTTTAGGGAAACTGTTTAGAAACTTGATTGGAATAAAAAAATATTTGCATTTAAGTTTCCTGCCTGCTGATTTAAAAGAAATCAGCAAGCGGATTTTTTGGTAGAGTGGATTTTTTATGTAGGAAAAGGGATCCATTGTTGATATGAGGCAAAACATCTTCCAAATCTCTCTTCAAGTCTGGAAAAGTGAAACTTAAACTGCTCCTGAGAGCATCCCCAAATTTGCTCCTGTGTTCTGTTTTCCTGTGGGACAAACAGACCTTGTGGCAGACCTGGCCAGAGACACATTTTTAAAAATTTTTTTGGTCATGGAATAGGAGATTCAGTAAACATGCCCAGGTGTTGAAGACAAGCACACTGACAGTTCTGATATGGCACCCTCTGAAAAGGGCAACTCTCTCAGTCTTTCCCAGTAAAATTGTTTCCTTTTCTAACTAAGTACCTGTTGGATGAGAGCTGGTAATCTAGGGTGATCAGTTCTTCATATCAGCAGTTAGAAGAGCTCACTGACTTCTGGAAAGCTGAAGTTCACATTCTTTTCTCACTGTTTTTTCAATTTGTTATGTGTATTGTGAAAGACTTCTTTCATCTAGGTGCTGATCTGGGCTCAGGCAGCTGTTAGTTGTGAATGTGGTATTTCCGCGTCTCCTGAGTGTGGTCCAGCAGGCAGGACATGCTCCTCTGCTCCTTGCCTTTTTCTTCCATTTTACAGGAGATGTGTGATCGAGGTCTGAGTCCTGCTGCGTGCCCCAGTATTTGGTGATCCCCACTTTGTGGTTCTTTGGTTTCTGGGCCTCAGCTGCCTGCAGCTGTGGGCAGTGGTATGAGAAGAGTTGCCTAGTGCACTGGAAATCACACAGGAATCTGTTGCTCTCGGAGGACAAGGGCACCACCCAGTTTGCATGAATGTTGCGTAAATTGTATGTATTTTCTGCAGGAGGAACAAACTGATTAAAGTCAATGCATGTGAGTTCAGGACATGCTGTGCTCTGTCATGGCTCCCATATCACTCTAAATTCTTCCAAATGTAACTGAGTGGTCTGGCTTTTGTGAGGCGTGAGAATTAACCTCTGCCATTCCTCAGCTGCAGGTTTTCTTTGACCACAGTGCTTGGTAAGTGCACACAAATCTTTCTTTCCATTGCACCACAACCTATCCTTACAGTAGAGTTCCTCAAGGCAGCTGCATTCAATGAGTTCTGCAAGGCATTTCAGCAGCTTTCCAACCACACCTGCATCGACTGTGCCTGGGTAGAAAAGACACGTTCTTAAAAAAGCACACATCTCAAGCTCTAAAAGCAGTTTATCCCTTCCCCAAACCACAGGAAATGTTCCCTGGGTGAATTAAGGATAATTTTGTCATGCCTGTTTTCAAGGTACAGCCTGCTGGATTCCCAGGCTTTCAAATGCACAGCTTGCATGTGTGCACACAGCTGCTACCACACCGCTTGCTGAAGGTTTAAACCTTCAACTTTGCCTCTGTGCTCATGAGTTTACAGCCCAACTGCTTTCACGTCATCTACATCTTTTATGACCCCAGGTTTTTGTTTTTGTTTTTCTTTACCAACTGCCATGGGTCCTCTCTATTTTAGGCAATACTGCCTTAATTGTGTCTATTTATCACCTGTTATACAGAAAACTCACTGTTGCTGTTCTTTCATCCTCCCAGCCATTTTTGATTCTAATTTCCAAGCTGGTAACCTTAAAATTTTAGCCAGTCCCTGTTTCTGAATTTTACTGAAGGCTTTTGAAACTGAAAAAAAACCCCCAGTTTTTCTTTTCCTGAATGATATTTTCTTGATTCCCCTGAGGAATTCTTTTATGCTGATGAACAACATCTTTCTTTTCATATCCTATCCTACCTTGTACTTTTTGTAGCATCCTTTTCTTATGATTCAGTAGTTCCTTATTGTTTCATTCAACTGATCTGCTTCTCTTGTAAAATATCCTGTTCTAATCCCTAAGGTCTCCATGGTGTTTTTTCTCCGTAAGCTTACTGTAGCTTCTTCACAAACTCCTGTTTTAAGAAACAATCCATAATAATCATTATATAAGACAGGAGAAATGGAGACAAGAGAGAGCTCAACATGTGTCACCAACTAGGTTTTATATTGTCATAATTCTGTTTTTTAAGCAGCTTTTGGTAGAGACAAAAATATGAAAATGTGAGGGTCTAGTTGAAGGCTGGGTGAATCCAATACCACCTTTCAGGCGAGTAGTAGATATTTAGGGAACAGCGTATGTGAAACACTGAAGTTTGTATAGCAGAGTTATCCCACATCTTGTATGTCCTCCAGGCTTCCAGAATTCACTGGGTTAAGGATGGTTAAGGACTACCTCAGCCAGAATCTGAATTTTTATCTCTAATAGCTGCTGGTGGACTTATGTATTGGAATTTATGTGAAAGAATTCAGAAGCAGAGAGAACATCTTGAGTCCTGTGTCCAGTCCTCTGTTACAGCAAACAGGGTCTTCAAAAGATAGCTCAAAAGTGCATAGTCTTTTTTCTTGAGCCCCTATGATATTATAAACTCTCAATTCCCTTCATTTAGACAGGGAAGACTGAAGCTTTTTCAGTTCAGTGCCAAAATAGTCGTTACGGTTTCAGGAGACAGTCTGAGGCCTGTAGTATCATATGTTCAAAATTAAAGATTTGCCTTGTCCCCGATTACCCAGTGTTTGCCTATCTCATGATTGGCTTCAAATTGCCAATTTATTGTCAGATTAGTCGATGTGATACTTCCTGGTTAAATCTTCAAAGGACAGAAGGTGTTAGAAAATCATGTAGGAATTAGTGTTTGATGACACAGTGATTTCAATTGTGTAAAAAAATGTATTGAACAGCTGCAGACTAACCTCTCTATATGTATGGAGAAAGTAAGTTTGCAGCCAGAACAGCTATCTGTTCTGGGATCTGGATAGGCTGGAATAAGTAGCCAGAACTTGGAGAGGGCTGAGACAGGGAAACAAGGGCAATACAGCAGCCTGCAGTTGGATGCATGACATGTCAGGGCAGAACACATAGTGTTCCCATCTTAATTTCATTCTCCAAGTTCGTACTTTTGTTCCACTTTTTGCTCCAAAATACATGTATTTTCAACAACCAGTGTCTGTTTTCTTTCACTTTTGCACTCATGCTTCAGGGCTAGTTCAGATAAATTGGTTTGGTTTTGGAGTTTCTGGCTGCAAAAATGTTTTCCCCCAGCATTTGGCAATTGCAGATGGCATTTTAGGTAGCTCTTCTAACATAAGGATCTTGTGCCTTCACTGGTTCTTTGTACAGGACACTAGACATATAATTGCATGAATTCCTGTGTGTATTATTCATTATTTTCAGTCACACAAACATATTATTTCATCCGTAAGCTACCATGTGACTCAAAATGAGAGTCAATTAATTGCTATTTTTACCATGGCCAAGGTTCACTCTTTATTACTGAATGATCTATAAACAAAATAATTTTGCAGTCAAAATGATTTCAGGATATTTAAAATTGTTATATGTAATATTGGTTATACAAGTAAAAAATAGAGTAGAAAAGGAGCTTCATGTTTGTAGTTCAAAGTTAATAAAATAACCCATAAAAATGTAGCTGCTATTGCATTACTGTATGCTCCCACTAGTTTGGAGTGTGAAGTTTCATCCATTTTTACATCATTGCATTCTAATTTGGATAAAACTACAGTGGGTAGATGCTGTCTGATACGAAGAGAATCCAAGAGGTCTGAAAACTGGCCTTTGGAGCCAAGTCAGGTCTTAGCTGTTTTCAAGCTGAAACAACTGTCCATGTGCCTTGATTGCCCCAGTGGTGATTAACAAATGGTCCATGGAGGTATCAGTCCAGTGCTATTTACTCAGCAGAGCATATCTTGGGGAATTGCAGCATCTTTCAGTCACATGTAAGTTGTGATGGAACCAAATATCTCTCTTACAGTTGTTTTATTTTTCCCTCATATGAGGAACAAGAAAGATAAATGCATAGCAAGACATAGATAGTGCCTTTTTGCTATCTTCTCCCCCCCCATTTTTGTTTCTCAGACTCACCAACAGCATCTCAGCTTTATTCAACAAGATAAGATTTATGCATGCAAAATGTCAAGCAGTCTTTGTAAAATCATTGCAAACCATGATTAGGGTAGAAAGAAGCAGGATATACATATTAAAACTGTATCTTGAGCACAAAAAATAATTTAAGTTATGGTACACCTCCGTGCTTTAATTTAAAAATGCAATGAACACCTACATCAACTTCTTAAAGCTCTTCAGTGATGCTGGAGTCTTTTGTTCTTGAATATGTGTTTCCAACACAAGGAGCCCCTAAAGTCTCTCGGAGTTTGATTTTTTTTTCTTTTTTTTTTTTTTTTTAAATTCAACCCCCCTCCCCCTTATGGAACAGTCTCTAGAGGATTATTTTTTGGATCTCACTTTATTCCTAAGCTCTATTGGGATCTGCAAACCTGTGGCCCAGTACCTCCAAGGATTGAGTAGCTGGAACTCGTGGAGCTTTCCCATGGCACGGGCAACAACACAACATACTTTGTTTCACATTAAGCCAGAAGCGTTTGGCTTTGAAATACAGCAAAAGAGAAGTCATGATTCTTCCTTTAGGCAGAGGTGCCCAGTTTTCAGAGTGCTCAGACAGATTGGAGAGGATCTAAGTTCAAGTCTAAGTCTTCTTTTTTTATCTGCTGACAAAAGACTTATATTTCTGATCACTCTTGTCTGTTTCCACTCATGTCTAATCCTGCTTAGACATGCTTCTCCTGAAAAGTTGTTTCTCTCCTGAAAAGAAAGATCTACAGAGTTTTGTTTGATCAGGTTTGGTTTTTTTAAATTACTTTTTTTTTTTTTTTCAATCTCAGTGTATTTTGAACTCTTTTCTGTGTAACAGAGTAACTTCCTAGGAGAGAGAGAAACCATTCTCCTTCTTCTGTGGCTGGGTCCTAGAAAGTGTGGTTCCTTGCAATTAGCAGGATAAAACATAGACCTGTGATGTAAACCTACAAAATGCGCATTCTGCAGTGACTGGGTGTTGCAATATATAAAAGAATGCAGAAGTTTTTAATGTTGTTTAAGTGAACATGCTTCCAATATGGCTTTGTAACTCTTTGTGTAAATTCACCCTTCTTCTTCTCAAGGTTCCTTAATCTTACCTCTACCTTTGGAATGTCTGAGAGATAACTGAAAGCTTATCTATTGGTTGTTATCCCTTTGTTATCATTGGCTGGTTGTAAGACCTCCTGAACTCCCAGTGGTCACTTTGTAATCCCCCCAAGAGCTATTTAAGTCGATACCCAGAACAATAAACTCTGCCTCTCTTCCTGCTGCTGCTGTACTGTGGTCTCTGCTGGGCCATGGATACCTCGTGGTGGGGGGGAGGGGGGGAGCACGCTCCCCTCCGGGACTAGGGGTAAAAGGAAAAGACCTCTAGCCTGGAGTCCCCCTCCCTATCCCCCTTCAACGTTCGTCAACTGGGTTTCCAGCAATAACTATTCTAGACTACAAACTGGCTCCTGTTGGGTTAAAGTACTTTCTAATACAGACACAGCCTAATGAGACCTTGGTATCATGTAGAAGACTATAGATCTAGCACTGGGATGGGAGAAATTCAGGTGCTTTGAGGATGGACCTTGCAGGATTTGGAGACAAAACATCTCCACCTTTTTTTAGCTGCAGACATAAATACGTGTCCATTGGCATCTACCAGTATAATTCTGCTGTTCAATTTACTAAATTGAGACATTTGTGATGAGCATGTGAAAGAAAGAAAGGGATTTACAGTCTACATTAAAATCTTTCATCAGGAAGAACATGCTCATTAGTGCAACATTCACTTTAATCTCATCTTTTTCTTCTGCTGCTGCACACTGCTCTTCTATCAACACTGATTAGCAGCTAGAAACCTGGCCTGCTTTTTTCTTGCTTTAGCATCCTGCATATGGGGGATGGAACTTAGCTGTTGCTAGACAGGCAGTGAGGTTCTCTCTGTATTATGTTAATGTTGTCACTCACAATGTTTCCATTATGAGCTTCATTGTTTAGTGTTAATTTCCTGGCTGTTACAAATTATATCGGGATGCATCGTAGCATAAAGGCTTGTGGACTTGATTTGATTTCCTTTCCCAGAGAGGGTGCAAAATTATTCTCTGTGCTGTTGTTTTTTTTTTTTTTTTGGTGGGTTTTTAGATACTACCCAGATCATTTGTGTATAAACAGGATTCTAATTAAAGCAAAAAAAAAAAAAAGAAAAAAATTTTAATTTTTGTTGCCTGTTTGTCCTTAGTCTTCCAAGTGCTTTGCTCCTAGAGCTCTCACTGAAACTATGTGGGAGATCTTGGGAAGCCACTTGCCAACCCTTTCTTAACAGAGCTGTTGACTTTCTCTGTATGTGTGCATGTGCATGTGTCACAGAGACAAAATGTGGCTTTTTTTTTAAGCAGAAAGCACTTTCTTGGTTCTTATAGGTGGCTAAACTACAAAGGTTACCAGGTCTCAAGGAGACTACTATCCTCAGTAGCAAAATAAATGATTTAGCATTTTAAATTGAAATATCCAAGTTTAAGCCTGCAGATAGTCAGTGCAGGCTCTCATCTTTTAGAACTGATGTTCGATGGGCACTTGGAAAAACTAACTGTTAACCACAAGTTAGTCACAGTTTCAGAGTGCTTACTCATCCATGAACATGAACATAGTAACACAATAAAACAGGATCTGAGAATGACTGCTGCATGTTTTTACAAAACAATAGGAATTGTGGAGTCAAAAGCTCCAAGTTTCCAGGCTGTCATGAAAGAGTATGACTGTTTTATGACTCATTTTCAGTATAATCCAAGATTCATCTGCTTCACTTATCTAGCAACTTAGAAACTATTTAAAAAAAGGTATTAGGTTTTTTCAGCTATTTCAGTTGTTAGATAGGTCCTTTTGTCTTCTTAGGCCCCTTCATTTTTTAAGGCAGTATTTCTATTCTTACATTTGAACTTTAGAGCGAAATACAGCTATAAAGAGTTGTGATTAATTTTACTGATTAGCTGAATACCGTCTTTCCCAGCTGGTACACTGGACACAATAATACAATAAATTAATTCCATCTGCACTGGGACAAGCTACAGTACTTACACAGTCAGACATATCTCAGGTTTGAATGCTTCTTCTGAGTGCAAGCACTAGGGTGTATGCCAAGCAAGATCTCCCAATGTACCATGCTGGCTGTGCCCCCCAGAGCTTTCTGTAAGTCACCAAGCTGCAGCGTATTTCTTTGCATGCAAAATCTTTTTCTTACATGGCTTTCAAAAACTTAATGTAAGAATATATATAGAATCAACTGGCAGCTGACTGGCTACTGCATCTGCCACATTTGTGATTGTAGTCGAATGCAGCGCTCCAGGAAAGAAAAACCACTCATAATTTTGGCTACTGCCGGGCATGGCTCAGGCCATCACTCAGACTTTGCTGTGCAGCTCTGTCAGGCACATCAGTCCTGGTTTGCAGCACTTCTGGTCTCCCATCCCCGAGGCAGTGTGGAGCTGATGCTACGGTTTGCAAATGGGTTGAGGTAGGTATACAGAAAGATACAGGAAGGAGGGGAATATCATCAAGTTTCTGCTACCACTTTGTTGTCTGAAACACTGTTCCCCCCCCCCCCCCCTTTTTTTTTTTTTTTCACCCTACAGGGCAGAGGAGGAGCCCTTTATATTAACAATTATATTTTAATCAGTTGCAATCTGGCCTGTAAAAAAATTCACTTTGCAGAGTGTTCTATCTTTAAAAAATATATTCCAGTCTGCTATCGCTACTGGAATAAATGTTTCACATAAAAATGAGCTCTATACTTGTCAAAATATTTTTACAACTAATAACACCAAATTCACCAACAGATAATCTCATCTGAATAAATATCAACATGTTTGGCATAGAATACTGAAATTCAGAGCAACAAATTTGCAGTGAGATTATTATTTAATGGTTAGAGATCAACGACGATGTCTCACAAAAGAAAAAACCTGTTACAAATAGACTATATGTAAGTAACTGAGGGCAAGTGCAGAGCTGGGCTTTACTTGATCATTAAAGACTTCATTTTGTTGCTCATCTGGGTGTTAACAACACTGTTCTGTATCTTTCTGTATGTCTGCAATGACTAAGTAAAACTGGTTGAATTAAAATTTCAATGCAGCACTGCTAAAAATGATGCATCTATATTAAGGCACATGTGCAATGAGAGAATAATGGAGAGTAATGTGTTTTGGTGTAAGCCCAGTAAATTGACTTGGATCAGTGTCATACTGATATTCAAAAGCATGAACTCTTTGGTGGGATAAGTATATAATTTTATTGTAGAAAAAGATGCCAAAAGTAAGGTAATTATGCTTTGTGCTTTTCCCCTCTAATTTTACAGAAAATCTTACTAAAGTTTAGT
Source organism: Pyrocephalus nanus (assembly GCA_038380795.1). Lineage (NCBI taxonomy): Eukaryota > Metazoa > Chordata > Aves > Passeriformes > Tyrannidae > Pyrocephalus > Pyrocephalus nanus. The sequence goes on from CM076260.1 coordinate 41,256,859, forward strand.
ATCATAGAAAGAATGAATTGTCATCAAAACAGAGAGTGTGGTCATTCTGCTTTTAAATACCAACTATTTTTTCTCAGAGTTGTAATGATTATAAGCCTATTTTTGACACAAGATTCTCTCCTTCTCCCATAAACAAATATTTGTTATTTTCACTAGAAAACCTCTCTATTTCTTTTCCAAGGAGAATTTTCTGAGCAGATGAGAGTCTTGTTCTAGGATTCTTTATACACTCAATGTGTTTGATATATGGTTTGTTCATTTGGTAATCCATCATTGGCCAAGTTTGTAAATGAACAGCCAAATCAGCATGGATAACCTAATCTGAGTGTGTTCCCTTGCTACAGGGTATCTGTGTTATTGGTACTTTTCCTTCAGTATTTTCCTCTGTGAATACTTTGCTCTATCTCCAGGTGCTTGGTGGACTTGATTCAATTTATACGTCGTGGAAGGAGTTATGGGAAGGCAGTGGGCAAGTAACTCTGGCAATGATCCAGTGAGCTTACTGGAGGGTTTTTTTCAGTTTGGATAAGCCTGTACTCAAAGTTTAAAGGTGCTGATCATGTTATAAATGATGTTTGAAAGTTTGAAAGCTTTGGTCGCAGAGAGGAAGGACTTGGTATGAGCTGCTGCAAGAATCTGACATTGAGCTACTGTGTAGTCAATGTGTTAGAGACTGATAGTGGAGGTTTTTCTAAACCTTGTTTGGTCTGCATATCTCCTTGTAACCCCATGCAGAGCTCAGGATACAACAAAAGTTAATGAAAACTACTGATGCCTCTCATTGACAAACAGGTTCAGTCTGCATTCTTTAATACACAGAAGTATTGCACTTATAGATGCAAACAGAGGTGCATGTGAAAGCCTTTCAATTAGTGCTTTGATAATGAACCATCCTCCCCTTTAGTGATTTCCCTGAAAATGAAAGTACAGCAGGAGATGGCAGTCCAAAACCAGTAGTGCCAAATCATGACAAAATCACTCCTTTCTTTTAAAGAAGGCAGCACAAGTTGCAATACTGTGCATGCTGTCCATCCAAGTGCATCCTTGCTGGCACCTGTGTCCTAGTGAAGCAGTCTGACTGACTTGTGAGCAGGCACACAGCCAGTCTAACAGATGGAGGTCAGTGAAGTCAACCAAGAGACCATGCACTGGCTGCACATAAAGTGTGCTAGCTAACGGCAGGATTCCCAGACAGAAACATCCAAATGTCTCCTGGTAATCTGTTTTACTGGTACAAGACAAAGATTAAGAAAATTGTTTTAGCAAAAAAAAGTAGAAACAGAAAGATGTGAAAAATTGTCTATATGTGGATTACACCGGCAATGTAGCTGTGGTGTGTGAATCAGTGTTTTAAAAAGTGAGTTGTCACTCCATCTTCTAACACCACTGCAAGAATCAGGCAGGCAGGGGAAGGACTACCTCTCTTCAGAGGAGATGAGTTCAGGGTCACAGGGTAAGGTTGTAATGTATTAATGAGAAGAGCCTGATTTCCTGACTGTCTTTTGCCCTGGATACAAGACCAGTAAAAGAAGAGCAATTTCTTATCACTCCCACTCTTAATAAGATGATCTTTATTTAATGCTATTTGCAACGAGGACAGACCTATGTTTGTAACAATAATTTTAAACCCATGTGATAACAGCAGTATAAACCAGCTGAACTATCATGCAAGGAGCTGAAAATGAGGGTCTGGATAAACTGCCACCAAAAAGAGAGAATAAAAATGCAATCTGTATAAAGGTTGGCTAGTAACTTGTCAGACTCACTTGGTGCATCCTGCAATAGTAGCATCTTGTCATTTGCAGAGCAATGTAATAAAGCTGTGCTAGGCATGAAGAACAGTGTTATTTGGCATTCAGGGTGCTACACAAATATGATAAAAAATAGTCAGCATTTCTTCTTTGACTGACTTTTGAAGGGCTTAGAATTGAGCCATAAACAGTCTCTTTGATGCAAAAAGGGTTTCAGTAGAGCAGGGTCTGGCCATTGTGTTTTTGTAAATTCTTGTATCATTGTGAATTGCAAGAGTCAGAATAAAAGGGCAGTTTGAGTTGTATTTGACAGACAGCACCGTCAGGACTATGAAGCTTCAGAGTTGCTGCGGCTTCCCCTGCATCATGCACCAGAGAGCGGGCGGAAAACTGACTAAATAGTACCAGTACTTTACCAGGCAGTTGGTCAGGCAAAGGCCAAAGCCCTCTGTCCCTCACTCCCCTGCCTCTTCCAGTTCCCAGATACAAGTTGAACTGGCACAGGGGTTGCTATAATTTGCTGCTGGTATAGACCAGCAACAAATTACTCCCCTGAGGAGCAAGCAGGAATAGGGAAGAGCATCACTGAGGCACAAGACCTCCAGGATGATTCCTCACTCACCATTCATCTCTCAGGGCTATGCCCACAGGCCAAAGCTACCCTGTGGAGGATACTTCTGAAGCCACCAGAGAGAAGAGAACCTCTCTCCCACCTCCCGAATTTCCCTCTCCCCTTCTGAAGTGTAATCAGTGTAGATAGATGTCAACTTGATTACACTCGAAAAAACAAACTATATTGGTATGTGTCTTGGACCTCAGTGTAGTAGAGACACACTCGCTTACTGACAGGCTTGGAACAGTACCTTTAGCTAAGGAGACTGGCTTCTACTTGTCTCTTTTTGCATTTCTATGTTTTCAAGAAGAACTTTGGATGCAAAGGGCCACCTCACAACAATGCCTTTTCAGCAATAAGTGGTAAAGCAAGATATTACTTGGTGTGAATACTGGGGTCATGATAGAATACCAGAGGGAATGTATTCCAGTGGACAGCCAAAAATTAAAACCCTGATGGTGAGCCCTTTACTCTCACTGTGAACTTCTATTTGCATCACAATTTGTACACCCAAACTAGTTAGAAAAAAACCTTTCATTTGTATTTAAACATAGCCAGACTTAAAGATAGACCAGTGCCCTTTTCCTCATGTTGAAAGAGATTTATATGACACATCACCAAGGTTGGGGATCCCCGTATCTCAGAATAATTAATGCATTTATGATTACTGCTTTCCTTTTAGGATTGGACATGCAGTGATTTCCCATGGCAAAAAGGCAACTGGCAATAGGATTTATCTGAGCAAATGTAGATGCTTGCAATGTAGGCCTCCAAATCCCAGTTACGCATCCTATGTTGTTGAGAGTCCATGAAGAAAAATAAGCAATTCTAGGTGTGATTTGTTTTGTCTTACTTTAGATATCCATATAAGATCAAACTAATCTATTTCTTAAAGTGCTACTGATTGCACAAAGAGTTCAGGGTCAGCGGCTCAGATGTGTGCATTTGCAATTTAACAGCAGTCCTAGTCAGGAAAATTAAAGATTGCAGAAGGATTTAGGTGTTTACATCTGAAATGTGGATACTCAGAATGCTTTTTTTAGTTGCCACTTCTCCTTGGAGATACCAAGAGTTTCCGAGGACCAAATCTGTAGACTTGCTGAAGGCAAGCATGCCTGTCTGTGAGGCACCTTGACTCCCAGTGACATTCACTGCCCTAGGCTTCCCCTGTTCAAATAAGGAAAAAAGCAAAAAAACATCAGTCAGGACAGAGTGTAGCTCTGAAGTATTACACAGTATAAGCAAAGACACAGAAAATTGTTTGAAAATCCAGACACACTTTTTTTTTGCTTGGATTTTAAAATATAAGTTTTTTGATTAATTGGGAATTCCTCCAAAGTAGCATTTTGGGGTGATATTTTGGTTGTGGCTCTTTTTGCCAAAATACATACTTTCCCCTTGTAAAGGCAAACGGATAAAGCTGTTATTTATATATAACACTGAATATACTGTATCATAACTACAATTGCATTTGGTGCATGCCCACACATGTGTTTATGCATATATATATATGTGTAAAACTGAAAATATTCCCAGTTACTAAACATATTACAAATGATAAGAGGACAAGGATAGTAATGCATTGATTAAGACCAATAAGTCAATTAATCACTGGTAAATATAGAAGCATAGGAAAGCAGGTTTATTGGGTCTTACCATTCTCATTGGTAACTTGTGGAATGGAGAAAGAAAGCAAAACAAGTCACCTTATTTTGACCATGTGGCTATCCCCATTTCCAGCCTTCATGCCCATCTTTAAAGATCTATAGCTTCTTAATATCTTTGCTGGCTAATTGTTAAAAGTGGTGAAAGGTAGATGGTAGGACTCAGATTCTTAAGAAGTAATTTGATGCCTGATTCCTGCTAATTCTCTCTTTTGACACTCAGCAGAGGTTGCTGAGCTCTAAAATTCCTTATTTATGCTAAAGCAGCAGTACAGTTTCTCCTTTCCATCAGTCTTCTTGAGAGAACTAGAGAGTTCTTACTGGCAGCTGTATTCTTACTTCTTTGGTCCAGAGTGGTTTAATGGGAAAGGGACTTTAAATCTCTTCCTTTGGGATGTCCAAAACATCATAACATTGATCATAACATTTTTTTCCCCCAATAAATCAAAATCCGTGATCAAGACACTGATGGTCTGGGTGACAGCTGGTCTCCACTGACTGCAGTAAACAACACAGTGAAAAGACCTACTGGTGAATGGAAATGCTTGCAGGGAAAAGACATTATCAAAGCTGCTTTTTGCACAGTATAATATTTGATACTTTGCTAATTTTCCATGATAAATGTATGCAGTACCTCAAAAAGGGAAAAGAGTGAGGAAAAGCTAAGAGATTTCTGATTGTTGAGCCTGAAGAAGAGAAGGCTTCAGGGTGACCTAATTGTGGCCTTAAAAGTATCTGAAGGGAGCCTGCAAGAGGGCTGGAGAGTGACTCCTAACGAAGGCGTGACAGGACAAGGGGGGAAGGTTCAAACTGAGAGTAGATTTAGAATAGATATTAAGAAGAAATTCCTTACTGTGAGGGTGGAGAGGCACTGGAACAGGCTGTCCAAAGAAATGGTAGATGCCTCATCCCTGGAAGTGTTCAAGGCCAGGCTGAATGGAGCCCTGAGCAACCTGGTCTAGTGCAACCCCTGCAACCCATGGCAGGGGTTTTGAAACTGGATGATCTTTAAGACTACTTCCAAGCCAAACCGTTCTATGATTTAATTATTCTGGGATTCTACTAATCTATGATTCTATTGTTTTCACATTGCAGTGTGGGATTGATAGCATTTTTTTTTTTTTTTTTTGCAAAACAAGTGAAAACCAATGCTTCTGGCTTTTGATGAAATGGCACAAAACAGAGGGTCTGAATTCTGCTACTCTCAGCACAAACACCACCCACCCTGCAAATAATTGTATGTGTTTATGTAGAAGTACTTTTTGATTAGGGTGTAAAAGTACTTTTTGATTTGAGTCAAATGCAAACTGAAGAAGATAAACATTGCTTTCCTTGAGATTAAATACAGTAAGATTCTATTTCTGCCATCTTTTCTCCATGTCCAGTTTTATTTCTCATTTCACTTAATTTCTGGTTTTGAAGCCACCCACTCCAGGTTGTTCACTTGCAGGTTGTGTATAGAGATTGTAGAAGTGTAAGTTGATTGTAGAAGTGATTCCTCACACACATCAAGGTGGAATAGCAATACTGGTTTCCTGAAATAGCAATACTGGGGAACAGTCTGAGAAATAGCATAGAGATGGCTGAGGGAGAGGTGAACAAGGAAAATGTCTATGACAATGCGTGGAGGGTCTTCAAGGCTAAAGAGGGAGCACTGGAAATGGAAGCTTTGCTGAAGAAAGGCAATAGAGGATTGTAATCATGCTGTGGCTGAACAGGATTTTTGTCGTGGGAAGTACCTGTTGTCCACATGGGTTGGCACAACCACCTTTCTAAGTCACATTCCTGTGGAGTGCAATAAAAGTCCCCAGACATGTGAGGCAGACTTGGTCCTCAGATATCATCATCTTAAGAGGTGGGTTGTGGTAATCTCCTGACTGAAAGGGTCCTCTCTTACACAGAGAACAAGATGAAGTTGAGGTGTCTCTTCCTTTTTCTTCTCCAGCTCACAGGAGAAAAGATGAATCAGAAACAGATTCAAACCCATTGAGTTCTAAAAGTGGTCATTTCCCTTGTGGTAGTCCTTCTTCTCTTTCTACCTGTGAATCTGCTTTGCCCAACCAAGTACATCTTTACAGAGGCAGCTCGTGCACAACACTTGTGAGGATTGATGCTTCCAGTTCTATACGGCAGGGAATGAGTTCATCCTGCCTCTTCCTGGTTGGACTGTCTGGGGGAAATAGGAGTATGGCTGCTGCCAGAGGGGAGGGTATTTTTTAAGCACTAAACTGTGGACAAAAACCAGGATAAGAATCTATGGAAAAAGAGAAATAATGGTATCTTAAAGTAACAAGACGGGGGCAAGAGTTGAGCTTTACTTAGATGGCAAAAGGGTCATGCAGTAGTCAGAGAGCCAGGAAAGTCAGATGCATTTGCTGCTTGGGTACTAACTGAGAGTGAGAAGGGTGAATGGGAAGAGTTCAAGCGTTTGCTGCCAGCTGAGTTTCATCTCACCTGCTGGCACCTGGCAGACATCAGGCAAACAAGCAGCTTAAAAAAAGAAGCGCTTTTAGTTCTTCTTATGAAATATTTTCACTCTTCAAGCAGTGTGCGTGATAAAGTGTGGGAGATTATGTGTGAAACTAGCTGCAAAATTTTTACTTCTTGTTAATTTATATGATAGGTCTTGGTTGCTCTTTAAGAATTACATTTGTTAAGGTGCTGTTGAACACACAGCTGGGCTAGAAGTAAAGAGTTATTTATTTATGTATTTAAATACAGTTCCAAATTAAAGATGCAATTCTCATGAGAAGGCTGAAAAAATTTTTTCATGATTTTCATAAATACAAAAATTGGTGGAAATCTCCTTATCTGGAAATTTTTCATATAAAATCTGTAAAGCAGCTGCATCCAAAAAGTAAATAAAAGTAACTTCAATAGTTGCAGTTCTAAATATTTAAATTACCTCACATTATCCGTGTGTATAAAACTGTATTTGTATGTGTTTACATTACTGAAACCTTTATTTGCTAGAGTCCAAGAGCTGCTGCTACGCACAAAGTACTCTGTGAGGTACACCCATATGTTGCCAAAGTAGCAGGAACGTGTGTACTGATGTTGATCCAGAGGAAGCCTAGGGGTTCTTCCTTTCCCTCTTGTACGCTGATTATTTCTGCCAGGCCCTGAGTAATCTGTGCGAGAGTGTGGGGGCCACGGCTTGGTGACAGGACGTACATGCAAACAGATAGCTTGCATGATGTTCAGAAATCTTTTTTCCTGAAGGTGCTGTGGAGCAACATCTTTGAGTTGTAGGAGAAGACAAGCATGGGGCAGATGGGAAGGACCCGGCCCCATTCCTCTAGGGCTGGGGTTGGTTGGTGCACAGCGCCCCATTAAAATGAGGCCTAGAAACACTCCTTCTCAAGCCCTGTATGTAAAGACGTCAAAATAAACTGTGTAAATATGCCAGAAAGAATGATACTTTCATGTTTTTATGCTAAAAATGGGTAAGGGAATTGTCAGGACTCTTGTGAGCAAAAATTATAATATATGACATTAAATATTGACTTAAAATATCTGTTTTCCCACCCCTTTCTATTGTTTCTGTATGCAGTTGCTTGAAGGTAAAGTATGATTTTTCTGTCTCCTCTGTAATAAATATGTAATACATCAGAACAGAATTTTCTTAGTCTTGTAAAAATCAATCCACTTTCCCTATTCAAGTGTAGATTAAAAATATCAGTTCTTGTAGCAATTATATGTCTGATATTTTCATTGTTCATTGCCTATGTCATGGACAATTCAAATATAAAGTTTTTGGGGAATGTAGACGGCTGAAAACCTGACTGGAAAATAGCGAGATGTGAAGTTTTTATTTTGAGTGTTTAGTAGCATGCTAAATAATGTCACCTGCATAGTCCTGTCTTTAAATTACTAAAAAACATTGGTGTAATAGGGATAGTATTCACTGGTAGGATCAGTAAGATGCTATATGTGTTAATAATTGACAGAAAGAGATATCTTCTGCCTTGCACAGCAAATTGCACAGTTAGAGCAACAATGAATGACTTTTCATGCTAGATATCCTGTGTAATATTGTGTTCAACTGGGAAATGTGTGTCATAGTTGAGCCAGATATGAGCAGAACTTAGCATACAGTATACTCAGTTCTTTACCTCATATATTATTTAGTGAAGTGGGTGGTCATAGCAAGTGACTAGGACTTATTCAAAATAACACATTTGACATGCACATGCTCATTATTCTAGTTAAAAAACAACACTGAATGCATTCCTGTGCATGATGATATCTTTACATTCAAATGGTTTCTGCTACTCATTTGATTATGAAGTGATATTTATTATTACTCAGCGCTGTTTCACTTGAGAAAAGGGCTCTTTTTTGGCTCTGATAATTTGTGCCAAGCAACCTTTGGATTTTACCTGAAATAAGATATTAGGGCTTTGAGCTGTGTGTATATCATCTGTGAGCACTTGTGTGCTCACACACGCACACATAGGTACTGGCATTGTGACACAATGCAAACACCACAGGCGCGGGCATATACATAGAATGAAAATTATTTTTCTTGTGCTTATTTTCTTGGCACTTGCAGCTTGGTTAGATGTGAGATAGATGAAACATTTGCATCTTCTATCTGCATAATGAGTTCTATACAAAATGATCGCAGCTAATGCAAAAGACAGGGTGGCATGTTTTCAGTTTTAATGGGGACACTCAGAAAACTTCCAATCTTTCTTGACATTTCTTATAGCAAAATAAATGTGGTCTAGGTTGGAGTGTCTATTATGAAAATAAGAGAAGAGCAAGTCAATTATATTTCAATGACTGAATAGCCAGGGGTCCTCATTAAAATGATCAGAAAGGCTGCAGTGTTGCTTTCCTGTATGTAGCCACTGATTAAGTTGTATAAGAATGACATGGCCTTTTTGGGAGAAAAGCAGAGTATGCCGTGGTCTCTAGCCAGCCAGCCAGAAACCGTTGACACTTACAAAAGTGAGATGCGCACTCCATCAAGAAGGGGAAGTTACTACTTATGGGGTCATGGACTCCTGATGTATTTAAAAATAGTTGTGGCTGTTTTATTGGACACAGCCAGAGAAAGCTTTGAATTTGCACTAGGTTGTATGAAAATGCCTGCGGTATGGTGGTGATATGGTATGTTTTCCTTTCCGCTGGCTTCAATGAAGTATACATAGCTTAACAGAATAGTACTATTATTGCAATCTTTCTGTATTTGAACCTTTAAGCAATATTTTAGTTATCAGTTCATTACTATTCATTTCTTAGAATTTAAATTCTTCTTATTTGCCAATTATTTTTTTGGTATCAAATGTTAGGAGAAAAAGGCTTGGTAATTTTTTTCCCGGGAGAGACTGTATCCTGAAACGGTAAAAAGAATATTTGTTTAAACCTCCTGAGGGTTTGCAGTCTAAGGAAATACAGTGTTGCCTAAAATCTGCTAATCCCAGATCAAGTGGCTGTAGAATTTAAAAAAAAAATATATATTTTGCATCTCACTTAATAGACCTTACATATTTATTTTTAAATAATCCTTCTGCAATTATATTTTATACAATTTCACCTCTTATAATAAGGTGATTGCTATAAAGAAATATATACTTTTAATAAGGATTGCTATAAAGAGATATACCTTATATATTTTTTAAATTTTTGAAGTGATGCAAAATGTAAATATTTTATGTTTAAGACTGATATAAAGCAGAACAAAACTTGTGTGTTAATTAAGCTATCATATCATATCTTCCCTCTTTAAATACATTGTATCACTGACAATTTCTTAAAATGAACTGATAAATAAAAGACAAGACTTATAATAGTGATCCTATAGCTACTAATACAGTAAAATAGATTGAAACAATATTCCTCTTTTACCAAGGTGGAAATACCCCTCAGTATTTTCTACTTTTGCTGTCTGATTCATGTAAATACTAATGCAACAGATAAAACCAAAGAAAATCTGCTATTTCTAACTGCAAATAAAAAATTTCTAATTTTAGTTAATCTGAGCTTGTATTCCTAGTCAAATCACATCATACAATGCTCCATATTTAACAATGTTATTTCATTATAAATGAAGATTAATTGAGCTTGATATAAGTCTGCTCGCATTTTAATAAAATAATAATTCATCTCTAGAAATCCAATTGCAGAAGACACTATAAGCTAAATACATTAACGTATCAGGTACTTAAAGCTAATTGAATTTACTAAAATTAGCTAATAATGCAGCTAAATAATGGTGCTCTTCATTTACAATTCAGGAGCTCAGTAATGGACAAGGGTAAGAAACTGCAAATGCTTGCAGTCAGCAATAAAAGAATTGGTAATTTTGCCAATTATTGTGTACCACAAGATGGCTTTTTAAAAAGTTTTCATTTTTTATTTACATACATGGCATCTGAACAGGAGACAAGTGTCTTTGCCTTATTTACTTACAAATGCATGAGTGGCCTTAATTCTTATCTGCATAGTTTCTGTGATATTTTGAGTCTTTAAGTTGTTTGTGGAATTCACCCAGTCATTATTTATTGTTTAGTGGCTGAAGAATCTCACTGTTTTGAAAAGAATTCTGTTAATTTTTCTTTTTAGCAGTTAGCAATTTGTATTACAAGTATATAATTGATAGGTCTTAATTTTTTGCGTCACGAATAAAATTCATAAATGGGAACCAATTGATAAGGCTATTTGTATTTAAGGAGAGACACAATTATTATATATGTAATACTCAGTGCCCTGAGTATGAACGTAGCACTGCGGTGCTTAATGCTTGAATTTGGTTCAAAACACTTAGATGTCTTTTCTCTCTACATTTTAGCAGCTGGTTTAGTATGACTTTTCAGCAATATGTAGTGCTGAAATTATATAATGACTGAAGAAGATAAGTATAGTTATTTGTTGAATGAAACTATGAAAAATTTTGAGCAGTGGAGAGTAAAGCTTGAGATTTCATAGGGTGCTCTGGTTTTGTGTTAGCATGGGTGAACATATGAACAAATAAAAAATATTCTTCAGAGTGATTGGGGAGATATTTTAGAAACTTTGCTATCTTTCTCTAATTTACTTCCATAAATTTATGATTTTTGTGTTGAAATATTTTTTTAAGTGAAAGCAAAGTAAAGAAGTAAGGTACTATGGATCTTTGAAAGTAACTAATGCTATATTCACTGCTCTCTGAATCCACAGCAGCAGACCACAGCAGATTGCTTATCAGATTGATTTGCAGCTTCCAGACTGCTTACAGTCATCTGAAAATCACCTCAGAGTTGATGTTTCTGAAGGGAAACATATTCCATGAGGTGAATACAATTGTATTCTGTATGTAGAAGTTTCAAGAGCAATTTACCATCTTTTGGAGGCAGAATTTCTTTTGTGACCTACTCAGGTCTCTATAGGCATACGTTAAAGAAAAGGATGTTCGCAGGAAACATTCTGTGTTGTTATCTGTGTCTTTATTTAAGCCTTTGCTTTTCCATCGAGAAATGTAATGCAGAACTTCCACTATGGGAAGTGTGCTCTGTGTGTTTTACGGGGTTTAAGCAAGATTAGGAGATTAAAGTTGAGAACAAGTTACTGTATGTGAATTCAAATGCAAAATATCCTCATTATAATAATTCACAGGAAATTCACCCCCACTGCTGTAGAATAAGAACTTGCCAAACACGACCTAATGTCAGCAATGAACTCTACTTTAACCAGCCTTTCAACCTGTGTATCGTCAGAGTAATTGGTCTTTTAGTTGATTTGACTAACTGACAGCCAAGGCACTAATAATTACCTGTGGCAGCATTTATATTTTTTTTCCTTTACTCCATAGCCCAACATCAATGAGTATATTTTAAATATTAACAGTAGTTGAATGTTTAGATTATAATTTAAATAATTATTTATGGAAATATGACTACACATCCATGTCTACAATAGAGAGGCTTTGTAATTTGATTAAAGAGAGAACAGCAGCATATCTGCCCATCTAATTTTGTGGTTAAACTATTCATGACTTATAATAATATATTAATTTTGTCAATTCGTTAGGGTATCATTTCAACTTTTTGACAAGCTTTCATCTTTATTTAGCTGAATTCGGGTTCAAGACAGTGCTTACTTAATAACTTATGCTTTATGAAGCTCTCCAAGAGCATGATATTCTCACTACCATCCACAATTTTCTTACACTGTGGTGCTGAGGCTCTTTAATGTAATGTATTTCCATATGAATGATATACATAAATATAAACCATATGTAAGTATGGTCTCAGCAGAGTAGAAATGTGCTGCAAAGACTTCAAAGATGAAGGTATGGCTGGAGACTTTATTTCTGAGGTAAGCTAAAGATAAGGACTTAATAAAACCTAAATTATTATAATTTTTTTTTCCTTTGCAAAATACTGGTTTGGGTACTGTGTTTTTTTCTTTACTAAGAAGACATATTTGCTTATAGGCATTATTAAGGAATATCTTTGGGTGATGAATGAATAGAACATAATAGACTGCATGATAGTAAGCAATGTTTTCAGATTTAAGCTATTTTGAATTATTTAAATTTCCATACGTGATCTTTTAATTATGGAACTAGAGATACTTAATTTTAAATATAATATTTTAGTTTCTAAAATATTTTTTGGTATGTCTTTTTATCTCTGGAGCTACCTATAGTTTACAGTCTACTGGGAAAAGAGCATAGATTTTTCCAGTACAACATTATGTTACTCTTCTATTCTCACAATTATCTAATTTTAGAACTTATGAAATGTAATAATATTGGATCATTATTTGGTATTCATATTTGAATAAAAACTTAAAGTATTTATTTCCAAAGACTGGTTAAAAAATTTTAGAAATGTTTAGAATTCTATGCTGTAGCTATATAAAATATAAATATTTTTTATGGGTTTGTAAGCATTTAAAGATATTATCTGAAGATTCTTATTTCATTATTCTTGGGAGTACGTTATTGTATTTTAAGTAAAAATATTGATTAGCTGATGATATTAAAAACTGAAATTTTATTGAAAAGTTGAATCAGATATTTAGATATTTAGCATAAATGAGGAAAATGAGTTATATTTTAATGTTATGTGGAAGTATTTTTTTTTTAATTGTCTGCAGAAATGTAGGCATTGAAGGTATTTAAAAATCTAAGATGAAGCTTGGTAATACTGTTAGAGTAATTGAAAACAGAAACTGAAAATATCTTTAATGCACACATCTGTGCATACATTGCTTTCATGGTTAGTTTGATGTACAATCATTCTTTTTTATCTACTTTTATTTATTTACTCAAAGTCAGAGGAAAGCTGCTACTGAATAAGTACATTTCAGACATTAAAGCTTTGTTTTCCTATCAATGTATGTGGTAAATATTTCCAAAACTTTCTTGAACTATAAAAATTAAAATAAAGATAATTAACTTCAACTATATGATAGCTTTAAAATAGAAGAGGTTGTGTGGTTTTTATTTGGTTAATCAGTTCAGTTGGCCCCACTTGCCATTACAAAGTATCTGAGGGTAAGTGGTAAAATAAGATCTTCTAGCATATGTGAATGCAGGAGGTCTGTGATTTTTCCATTAATTTCAGAGTATTCTTCAAAAAATATTAATAAATTAGGCATACTCTACGGATTTGCATAAAAGAGAAAGTTCCAGTTTAATCTATCTTTCAGTGCTTTCAAAGAACAACTCTTTATAAACTTACATCTTATCCCAATGATTTTACATCACAGTGAAATGGCAAAGTTGTTGTTCAATTACTGTAAGTAGGAAATGAAATAAAAGTGTTCTTTTTTAAGTATATCCACATTTCAGTGATAAATAAGATGTATAAGGTCAGTACACACGGACACATCATAATTATAATATCATACACTATTTTTTTGTATATTGTCTTATTGTGCCTAAAATATGCACTGCCAATTATAAATGTATAAATTACACTTTGGATGCTCAGAAGTTTGAAAATTAGAATTAATCATGAAATATATATGTTTTTTCAAATAATTACTTCAAATGTGATTTTAACTAAGAGATAACAAAAGTGTCATACACAAAATGCTACCTGACATTTTAAAATACACTAAAAAAAAAAAAAAAAAGCGCTATTTGCTGAATAGAGACCATTACATTAAAGGAAAGTCAAGTGAATAATGTAAAAATGAGAGAGAATGTTTAAAATAGCATTCAGGTAACTTACCTGAGTTTGTCAAAAGTAAGGATACATGTTTGCAGGTCTGTTACTGACATTACAGAATAATTCTAATAGTTTTCAATTAAAAATCTAAAAGACGTTTAGAATTTGTACAAGCAGTATATTCAAAGCCAGTTGCAAAGGTTCTTTAGGGAGTTTTACACACTAAATGGTAGGCAGAAACAGTCTAAGAAATGCTTAGTGAAATATCAAATAGGTAAATTAGTCTCTTAGTTATTGCTGCCTGGCTTTTTATTTATAAGTAGCTACTGTGTTGAACAGAGTGTTGAAGACAAGCAGCTACTTATGAATAAAAACACAGGTGTTTTGCTCAGAGACCCTCCAGCAAGAGCAAAATATGGATTATGATATTCAGTGTGTAGATTAGTTACTTCATTTTTCAAATCAATCAGATTTATCAGTTTGTTACTTCATTTAAATTCCTGTAATTCTGCATGGTTCAATCAGACAGTCCTGTATATATTTCAGTTTATCTGCTATCCTTCAGCTGTCTACCTAAACACTCAGTGCTCATGCAAAATTGAAACAACATTGCAGATGCCACATTTGTCACATATCAAGATTCACAGAAAAGTACTTCACATGTAAATAATCTGTTCTTCTCTTCTACTTTGTCAGTACAGGGGGCTTTATAAAGTTCAAATCGATTTATGGATACTAAAATCTCAACCCCTCCATAGTTCTATCTTGCCGAATTTCCTTGTAAAGCCTCCTCATATCACTTGCAAAAAAAATGTAGACTCTGAGTATTAGGTCTTTCATATAAATAAAGTTGAGCTATTGGATGAATGGACAAAACAAGAGTGAAGCCATCAAAGAAGTCTCTGGAGAAGAAGAACAGCTGTGAAATTTATCTCAAAATGATACACAGCTTATAATTGTTTATGTATTAATTTAAAAAATGTTTGCAGCAAAGTGTAGATGGACCTCCATTTCTTACATGACTTATTTCAGTCTTACAAACCTTCATTTGGTAACGTGAGGCTCAGTAGGAAAGTAAATGTCTAAGGAACCCCAAAGTATTTGGATTATGAAAGAGATAAGGACTCTTTGCTTTAAAAAAACAAAGCAATTGCCTCCCAACCAGTGTTTTGGCATTTGTTTCAACACAGAATGGAATAACTTAAAATTATTTTCTAACACGAATATAAGGCTGTGAGCAAGACAGTGAACTCCAGAATTATATTTTTTGTTAGAGTTTTGGCCTGATAGGTGAAATTCTGTGTCTTTAATCTGTTAACTATTGGATTGCCTAATTTTTTTCTTTTTTTTCAAGAACATCTCTTGTGCACCTAAAAAGCAACATGTATTTAAAAAAAAATGTAATGGCAGATCAGCTTTCATGTCACATGGTAATTTCTAAACAGCTTGGATTGTAAAGACCTTTATAAAATACTTGAAGCTTTCAGATCCAATAAAAGGGGTGTTCATTTATAGCTTCTAATTAATGTTATTTAAACGTAGGGAAATCTATATCAAATGGCAATAAACCAGAGAAAAACATATTCTTTTGTTTCACAGAGAAGCTGTAATGTCTCAGACTACTAAATGAGGACTTGGCTTATAATGATGGTGAGTTTGGTTGTGGTAAGGATGCTATTTCTGGTTCTCTGAACAACATCAGTGATAGCTCCTGTTCAAAATTAGCTGCAAAACTCCTTGCCTGTGTCTCAGCTTCCAGAGTTCTTGGTAGAGGTGGCTGACAGGTAATTTCTACTATGCTAAGGACCTGGTGAGACCATGTGGTTGGGGACCAGCTGTATGCCTCTGTCTTCTCTGTCTGAACATCCATACCAGCAGATTTCTGTAGGGATCTGTATTGCCCTGTCTTCTCTTCACCATCTCAGGAAAAAGCAGGAACTCTGATCTAGTTACCAACTGCAGCAGATAGCCTGGAAAATTCTTTCATCACTAGTGTAACTGCTGCCACTACCATGAGGGCATCATAGCTGAAAGAAAGCAAGTCTTGAACAGAAAGCACCCAAGCCATCTGAACTCAAGAGCAATGATGCTATACTACCTTTAATGGTTAATGATGAGAGATGTTTGGAAGAATAAACTAGGCAACTATGCCTCAGTCATCAGCTTTTTTCCCCCCTTCTTTTTAAATATGGTGATTATTGGGCTTTTTTGAAGACTGCTTGATATTTTGCTAAATATGGCCAGACAAAAATGGGCAAATTCTGTACAAGAACATCAGAACAGCTGTGTTGCTCTAGTTAGTTTTCTTTTTATGAGAGTAACAACAGAAGGTAATGTGGGAAAAGTACAGAGTAGTGCTTCTCCCAAAATTTCACTTCTGCTTACTTTTTTTTCTGACTGCAAGCTAGGAAACATCATATCTTCTTCTCCAATTTAGATATAGCAACATCTAACATCACAATACTGGATTATTTTGATTGCATCAGCAGTTGAATGTGAAGACAAGCTACAAATTTCAGAGAGGCCAGAAATGGCTGCCTGCTCTCTCCATGGCTTAGACTCAGCAGAAACCTCTAACTGTCCACTGGCTTCAATATCTGATGTAGATGCTAGTTTAACACTCTGGTCCCAGATTTCCATGAGGCCAGTGAATTGAGCTCTGAACACCCAATAGTGTTGGATGGCTCCAGGATGGTCAAGCAGTTGTGAAAATCACTGAACTCTTACAGGTTCAAAACTTCCTGTGCAAAGCAGTGGGGCTCCAAAAGAGCATACTGTTTGAGCTGTCAGTCACAGTGTGTATCTTAATCTGTCAGCCTCTCAGAGCATAGAAATTCTGCACTGGATCAGAGCAAAGATCCATTTACCACTGTTCTGAGCTGTAAAAGGTGAGGAACCTCAGCTAAGAGGATGAGGAAATAGGGTGCAGCATTATTGTCCCATAGTATTTTTCATTCTTCAGTGGTTTGTGATTTAGAGAATACCAGAAACACAGAAATAACATTTCAGAATAAATAATACATAGCTCTAAATGGATTTGGTTCATGGATTTATTTTTTTAAGTTACATCTTGCAGCAAGGATTTCCATAGCTTAGCAGTTCATCTTGTAGAGATTACATCCTTTTTTTGTTTTGAATTTGCTAGCTGTGGTTTTATATAATGTTTTTGTACCAAAAAAGACAAAATCCCACTATTACAAATTCACTTAGATTGCTCATAATTTTTTACCCTTCAGTCATTTCCCTTTTCATTTTCTCTTTCAAGGGTGGGGAGCCCTAGTCCAGTTGTTCATCATAGAGAAACTGTTATATTTGCTTGCTTGTCCTCTTTTGATCCATCTACGTGTTTGATCTTCTTTGTACTTTTACCAGTCCTTCTACATTCTTTTTTCACCTGGTCCACCAGCACTTAATCCACTCATGATGTGAATCACTAATTTACAAATGGTATAATAGTCTCTCTGTTTTCTAATCTTTTCTTATTAATTCCAGTTTTTCAGATTAATTTTTTTATTTCAACATAGCAATAAGCAATTTTTTTTCACAGACCTATCTGTTATAACCCATTTTTCAGAGGTATTAGCCAACTCAAACCTTCCTCCTATGTAAATAATGATTTTTGTTTGCCCTCTTCCCCCGCTCCCCCGTTTCCCTTCATTGAACTTTCCCTGTCATTTTATCTTCTAGTCACTCAGGAGCATAATGTTTGTACAGTCAATGCTCTCCTTTACTGCCCTAAACAACTTGGTTGTTCAGTAAACACTTTCACCTCAGGAGTGCCCCTTTTTTGATGTCATTTCTAGGTATATCCACAGCATGGGAGCAAACTTTCCTTTAGATACAAAAGCAGTAGTGTATGACTCAATATTTGCTGTTTCAACACATATGATGAATTCCTTTGTAACATTTCTTATTTTACAAAGAAACTCTTTGGCACCTGTATTTTAGTGTCAGGTTCCCATATGTTAGTCTCTGCCTTTTCCTTACATTTACTCATATTACTCTGGAATTATACTTTGTTATCTCTACATTAGTCTGCAAGCTTCAAATGAATACAGAAATTAATTTTTTCCATTTAGTTAATTTAAAAATTTGTTATAGGTCCTTATAGGAACCACCTAGTACAACATGAGATTGCTCCACCTAACTTCAGATATATGAGAATTTATTGTCAAAATCAAAGCTAGCCTACTGCTGTAGCGAATGAAAAGAAATAAATCCAGTTGCAGTACAGTTGTCCTCATAGCTTTGAGCGTTTAGCTAAATTGTAGAGGTCAAATATATACAACCTTACTTCTAAATGCAGTTAACATTGCAGGTACATCTAAAGAAAATACATAGAACATTTCCTAATGTAATTTTTTGAGTTTATTGTGTAGCCCATGGAAGCAGAGAGAACACAGGACATTTCAGTGCCGGTATCTGGCACTATTGTTTAAAGCAGAGGCCCTGGGATAATTCCTTGGTAAAAATTACACTGTGGTGAGTTATGACTTGATGAGCAGGTAACGATGAGCACTAGTAAAGATCAAATCCTTATGAGTAGTAGCTCACGTGATGGAACAACTCATACAGGGCAAGGCCACTGAAATCTGACGTGCAGATTTAGTAATCCATTTTGCAGCTGTTTGTCACAGCATTTAAGAACCCTTAATACACCTCCAGAAACTGCCCCTAAACTGGAAGATGGGGACAGTTTCTCCAAAACTTTAACAGTTATTTTTTTAACATAGGAAAAGTGTAATGGAAAGGTATT
Organism: Pyrocephalus nanus; assembly: GCA_038380795.1. NCBI lineage: Eukaryota > Metazoa > Chordata > Aves > Passeriformes > Tyrannidae > Pyrocephalus > Pyrocephalus nanus. Next base: position 41,275,752 of record CM076260.1, read on the forward strand.
ACTATACAGTTAGAAGTGGTAAAATCTGTCACCTGTGATAAAAGCTAGTTCTGAGTTGACCCTGTAAGATTTGTGTTTCTAGAATTTTACTGATTTCATCTCCTTTGCATTTTCTGTGGCTACATGAAAAATTAAGTCACTTGTAATAACACAAGCTATTTTAAGTGTTTTTTGAAGCATGCATGACAGATCAAAGGGATTTATGTTGTGTATGGTCTACAGAAAAAAAAGTCTAGAGCTTATCTACAGTGTAAGTGGTATAAACTCCATTGTAAGTGCTATAAAAAGAAGTTGTCATAGATGAATGGTCAGTTGTTGATTTGGTCCATGTAGTACCTCTCTATGCAAAGAAGATACATAAAGAAATCACAAATGTGGAATTTAGATAATTTCTAAATTGCAGTTTGCAGGTGCTAGGAAACCTTTGGCTTTCAAAATGTGTTTCATTATGATATTGTGATTTTGAGGTTCTCCAATATTCTCCTACAAACCCAAGTAAATATATTCTTAATTAAGATAATTACAAATGACATGAAAGTGTCAAAGAACTTTTCTTATTCAAAATTTAGGCAAGGATGAAATTGTCTCCTGACTGACTGTTTGATCATCTTTGTTGATTGGGTTCCCCCAACTAGTTAGATCTGCATGCCAACATCTTGACTGAAACTCTTAATTTAAAATTTTTAATCCCACTATATTATTTGAAGATGATATTAAAGACAGTGTCAAAGATCTCTTACTTTTTGCATTGTTCCTATAAAAATAAAAATAAAAATTTACTTTTCAGTAATTTTCAAGGTGACTCTTTAACTGAACTCAATATTTATAAAATTATAGTGTTGTTTGAATAACCTGAGTTTTGAATTTCTAAAACCATTTCATTTTCTTGCTGTTATCTGTGCAAAAATTTCTTATTAATTTTGATATTTAAAAACATTTTGGAAGCTGTTTTTTTTCAGAAATATTTCCACCTTCCCTTATTATTTTTAAAGTGCTTGAGTACTGTCTGATTTCTCCTTATGCTCAGGAAAATATAATATATCAAAGGGAAAAAAAGCATCCCTGGACTGGCAAACTTATTTCAGGGGAATTCAGGCTACAAAACCGAGTTATTTTCATTACCCCCCTCTTCTTGAGAGCTTTCTTTAACATCTGGGTAGTGCTGACTTTTCAACTATTTAATTGATTTCTATCATGGAGTAAGATTCTTTTCCTAGATATTTAGCTTAAGGTCTTCTTGCTATTGCTTTAAGACAATATGAAAGCCATTGTTCCAGACCTTGCCTTCTCTTAAGATATTATAAGGCAAGGTGTTTGAATGGGGAGGATATTAAGAAAAAAGTACACAAAGCCTGAAGGCTGTTGGTGAGCTTTAGGGAAACCTGAAGTTTTATGTCTGCAAAAGTGTTTTTCTTGTTTTCTTGGAAACTTGCATCTCTCAAGGAATAAACAAGATATTTTTGATGATTAGACAGTAATCACAGAGCAATTCTGTTCCTTATATCTTCAATGGGTAACAAATTTGTGTCTGTTTTTTAACTGCAAAGTACTCAGTTTTTTATATCAGGCTGCAGACATGTCACTTTAATGATATCTTTAGAATCTGAAAACAAAATTACACAGCAGAAGGATGACACATACGGAGCTGATCACAGAACAGTGGTTCAGTAAAGTCGGGACCACATGATCTGCCAGAAGCTGACCTCATTTCTCAATGCTTTTAAAATATATGAATGGTTTTGCAGTGAGTTTGGAAAAATAGCTATATGCATATTCAATTTCTGTTGCTTTTTTTTTTTTTTTCTCCATGCTCTATATTTTCACTGATTCTATTTTTTTCTTAAATGAACTGCCATGCAATGCATTTTAGAACAACCAGCTAAAATTGTTTGTGTATAGAAATGTGATCTACAATTAAATAGCACATTTTTTGTGGTCCTAATGTCATAATGCAAATGATAACTCTTAGACCTATTAACATATACAGAGAAAGACATCTCCATTTAAAAATAAAATAAAATTTACTCTGTGTACATTTATGTTTTCTAAGGAAAGAGGAACAATTATCTTCCCACTAGTTTATGACTTTCCTCTTTTCTATGGTGAAAATCAACCAAGCATAACACATAACCATAATTAAAGAAAATTCAGGGTCAAAGTGGAAACTATGTCCTGAAGCCTCTGTAGAAAGGGGCTTTTCCTCCTTTGGGCTATCCATCAAACCTCCCTTATTTCAGCAGCGTTGATAGATGCAAATTAAAGGGAATGCAACACACGGTAAAGAAAGCACTCAAAATCCTTAATTAAGGAAATACTTGGCTAGAACAGTTCTCAGCTGACATTGGTATGTCAGATAGTTTGGTCCTTGTTTTAGTGTTGTTTTGAAGAGCACTTCTGGATGAAGTGGGGCCACAAGTCACAGAGATTGGGTCTAAAAACAAAGGGAGAGGAACTATACCCCTTCCCACTACCCTGCCTTGCTCAGAGCTTGCACTGTTCCTTCAGCCCCAGCCCAGCACCCACTGTGCTCTTAGTAAAATCCAAAATGGACACCAGTCTCTCCTTTCCTCTTTTAGATCTTTTGCTTGCCACTAGAGAAGCAAAGAAGGAGAGAAGGGCAAAGGGCACATTGCCACGTGCTTTACCTGCTGACCACTTATAGCATGGGCAGTTCAGGGAGAGTTTCCTACTGTTTCCATAAGCCACTTTGCTATTGGTCCAGGTGTAGTGCCAGTTGCTTTTAAAAAGATAGTTAAATCTCTATGTCATACCTAGATTAAAAAACAAAAATAAATCACAAGTCCCAAATCCCATATCCATGTAAAGCTGAAACCTTTCAATACTTTCATGTGAGATCTTCAGGAGCGCTTCAGAAAAGAGAGGTAGAATTAAAAGTTAGTATTATCTGTGCTTCTCATTTCACTCATACACCTTTGAAAGTCTAGATTGTGATTTCTGTGAGTGGTGCTGGAGGCAGACACCAGTGTTGAATTAAAATACAAGCAGCCCAACTTTTTTCATGGATTTTTAACAAATAAGGAGGAAACCACTTGGGAAAAATTAAAAGCAGCCTTGCAAATTCACATTTCTCCAGTCAACATAAACAGGTTTTGTTCGGTTATCTTTTATGGGTGTATCTTTGCAAGTATTTACACCTGCTTGCAGAGTTTCTGTACTGGGTTTTCTTGGTAATATGTCTTATGGTGGGGACAGCTGGGATTGGTCAAAGCCTAGGTCAAATGATAAAATCCTTTGAAAAAATAAGGAACTGACAGGAGTTGATGAGATGTCTGGAAATGGAGTCTTTCCACCTTCTGACCTGCCTTTTCCAGCTGGTGATCATTGCTTCTGCCTTCTTGCAGCTTCAGTTCAGACAAACTTAGTTCTGTGCCACCAGAACTGTTTTGTGAATAATTTCTTATTGCCCTTTGTACTGGTTTTGGCTGGGATAGAGTTAATTTTCTTCATAGCACTTCCCTAAGGTGTTGTGTTTACACAGAGTTAAGGTTTTGCTGTTTCTCAGGCTGTCCTGATAGTGAGTAGGCTGGGGGTAGGCAAGAGGTTTGGAGGGGACATAGCTGGGACAGCTGACCCCCACTGACCAAAGGGACATTCTGTACCATATAGTGTCATACTCAGAATATACAAATGGGGCAAAAAGGAGGAAGTGGGGGACATACATAATGATGAAGTCTGTATTTCCAAGTCTAGGTGGAAATTGGACGAGCTCTGATTTCTCAGGGATGGCTGAACACCTGCCTGCTGATAGGAAGTGGTGAATGAATTCCTTGTTTTGATTTTCTTGCATATGCAGCTTTTTCTTTACCTGTTAAACTGCCTTTATCTTGACAAATGAGTTTTCGCACTGCTACCCTTCTGATGCTCTCCTGTATCTCATTGTGGCTGTGTGAGGCTGAGTTGCCAGCTGGGGTTAGACCAAGATGCCTCTTCAACACATCATAAAAACCTAGTAGAGAACAGGCAAAGAAAGCAGCAAAAAATGTGCAAATGCCCTCTCTCCCTTCAAAACTGGGCCAGAAATGGTGTATTTAAGTGTGCTGAGCCAAATGAATGAGCGCGGTGCTTGAAGAAAGCTCTTCTGCATGCAAGTCCGATTGATATTTTCCTTCCAAACCCATAGCTGAACCACACAAGAGACTCATTAGCTATCACAGAGGAAGCTTTTCTTACTGCTTCCACAGAGCCAGTGCCTGGGGTAGAAAATACATCTTGCAAAGACAGCAGCTGGAGTCACCCTTGGGCTTGCGGGCTGCTGGTGTGTGTTTGCCTCTCATGGAGCTCTGTGTTAGCTGAATACTTTTATCATTGCTTTCTTCTAACCCGTTATGAGAATAAGAAAGCCATAAAAAGAAAAGTTCAGCTGGTGGGAGCAGTTCAAAGAGAGTGGGTCTGCTGTGGGAATTCCTGCTCATCCCAACAAAGAGGGAATGATAAAGAATTGCCACGTGCCCACCATGGCTCTTAATAGCAAAAGAAAATGACTCTTTGGAGAAAAGATGGCTGCAGTGCATCAGCCATGCTGTAAAAATATTGGATGTAGACCTTTCCCTGAAGGTCTCACTTATCTGTAATTTTCTTCTATATGTTTATGTGACTCAAGAGGCTGTATTTATATCTTATTGACACCATCTACAAAGTGCTAATTTCTATCAGAAGAAACATTATCTATATGAAAGCTTATTCAGCCTTATCCTTTGTACAACTTTGCAGAGGTACTGAAGAGTGTTTTGTGTAATTGTGACAACTTCAAAGCTTCGTCCTCATCCCTGAGGAGAGGTAATACACTTTTCATGCTATAATCCGTGAGTTTCTTCATCTGTGTCCTCTGATTTAAAAAAATAAATAATGTGTGTTCTTAGACAATATTAAAATTGCAAATTTAGATGTGCATCTTCATTATAATTTGATTGCATCTTTCATTTAAGGGTTTTAAATAATCTTAAAAACTTTAGCAAGCTAAACTGCACAACATTTTTTTTCAGCCACTGTTGATTTCATGTAGATGGAAGGCCTGGAATGATCTCCTGGAAATGTAAAAAGACCTCTACCAAAAAACCCTGCTGACTCAGCTGAATGAGCAAAATTGGTTGCAAAACTGGTTGCAAAACTGAACACTATGCCTCAATTTTTCTTCACTAAAACCCTGTTCCAGAATTCCTACCTGAACACAGAAAGTAAAGTTGCTACAAAAGACAGGTCTGGTCATGTTTACATCATTTTATGCTATCCAGATTATCATCTAGGAGTTAATAAATAATGTGCCCCAAAGGTATCCCATGCTTCTTCTCTTAAGCCACTCTGACACCCTCTCATGTTTATTAAATAAGCCAGTCTTATTAAAAACTATTTAAATATACAGTTCAAAGGTGGATATTCAAAAAATACATTTTGTAATTGTTTCTGTGCCAAAAATTTGATACAGAAAACAGAAGTTCAGCTGATCTTTCACATTACTATTTAATGAATGACAGCTCATGACATGAACAGTTTGGGTATTTCAAGAAAGTCACATTCTCTTCATTATTTTCCAAACAGCAAATTCATAGCTAGTTTTTGAATCATTAGATTTTGAATAGATTTGCACAGCCAGGGTTTCATAGCAGGGGAGGCTACAGAGGTGGCTTCTGTGAGAAGCTCCTAAAAGCTTCTATGTCCTATAGAGTCTCTGCCAGCTGGCTTCAACAAGACAGACCTGTCCCTGGCCAAGGCTGAGGCCACCAGCAACAGTGGTAGCGCCTCTGGGATAGCAGAATTAAGAAGGGGGGAAAACATTGCACAACAGAAAACAAAGCCAGAGAAGAGAGGAGTGAGAACATGAGAGAGAAAAAATTCTGCAGATAGGTCAGAGGAGGTGCTCCAAGCATCACAGCAGAGATACCTCTGCAAGCCATGGGGAAAACTATGGTAAGACAGGCTGTCCCCTTGTAGCTCATGCAGGTCCACGGTGTGATTGGATTTCAGGAATGTGACTAAGACATAGGAGGTTACAGTCAGGGAATGTATAGGATTGTACATGGGAATAGTCAGGTAAGGTGCTTTTGGTGACTATGACAAACCTCCTTTGTCCTGAGGGAGTCTGTAGTTCATTGGTCCATTCTTGGGTTCCTTACTCAATTAAAAAGTGAGTGATTCTTTGGAAAAAAATGCAAGATTTACCTTTCATATAGATATGTGAATTTTTGTCTCATTTTTGTCACATAATCCACTGTGGATGATACGTTTATTGTCAGTGATCAAGTAACCCTTCCTCCTTTAAAATGATTGTGCTTGGTATGCAGTTTCTTTAGTGAATAGCTGATATCATGCTGTTATCACCATCTCCTTGTTAGAAATGGTGACACAGATAACAGGCAGATGGATTCCCTGTTGTGGTTACCCTGACACAGCCAGAAAGGACAGGAGGAAGTACCTGACCAATGGAAATGGATTGTCAGAAGTGTTCAAGACCCAAGATTATTGATCGCTTTGTCTTGTAAACCAAATGTGGGATTCTGCAGGTGGAACTCTTCTGAAAATCTGGCATTTCCAGTCCAATAGTTTAGACAAAGGAAGATGAAAAAAATTCCCATAAGCACTAGAAATATTAGGTTTTGATCAGACATGATCTTACACTCTGGAAAATGCAATACGCTAATTTCCAATTAAGTTTTATTTTACCTCCCTAGATGTTGTGGAAATAGTGACTTAGGCCTGTGGTTCAATCAGGAAACTCAGTGCTATAATGAATCATTAATTTTTTTAACCAATTTATATACTTTAGGTCAAAATGAATATGGCAATATGATGTTCACATGCAAGCACATGCGCGGAAAGCTAATGAAGTCTGTTCTCAGATTTGCCAGCTATTATCCTCAGTTTGCATTTGGCTATGGTAATACAATTCCAACTATATCAATGTCTGTCAAGCCATCTTGCTTTACAGTTGATATAGCACTAGCTCCATGTTAAACACAAAGTTAATATATCCTGGGTAATAAGGATTTTTTCGTGTCTGCTTTACTATCCTGTCCCATCAATGTTTTTCATGGCTGTTTAGCTTGACTAATGACTTCCAAATGACCACAGAAGACTGAAGTCTCCCTGGGTGTTACAAAGTGTGGGGGGTTAATTTCAAAAAGCCTTTCTGAATTGCATTAATGAAACTATTTGACTTGTGTATATTCTCAGGACAAAATGTGTTCAAGAAAAAGGTAGTAACAATAAACAGGATTTAAAATTGGAGGTGTTTTTTTTTTTTTTAAATGAAGTTCAGTTAATTGGCTTTTCACTTTATTTTCAGATCCAAAAGTGAAAACTACTGCCAGTCTTACCCAGTTTTGGTTTGGTACAATCTGCTCTCCAAAGCTTCTTGAGATGGAATCTTTTGTAATATGTTTGGTTCTTTCATACATATATCACAAACCCAAATGAATGAACTGTGTTTTAATTCATTTTCCTGTGGTCATATTTATTCTGATATTTTAATTATGATGTAATTAATTTTCCAGTGAATTTATCCTGGATTTAAATATGATTTTTTTTTTTTACTATTATGACTATAAGGTATATGCAGCCTGAGAGGATTCCTATCAGTGGATCTACTTTGCACAGAAGAGTCTACAAAATCTCTAGTTCTGGTGCATGGACCCAATGGTATAAGATTAATGTTGAACACTGACAGCAAATTCTCAAGGTATCCTGCAGTCTGCCTATAAAAATTTGCAGCCAGTCTAGGATGAGAAAAGACATTTTAAAAAATTTTAATTTTAGATAAAGTTTTAGAGGAAGTAGGCATGCAGTTAAAACACTGAAAACCCAATAGTGGAATTTTGCATACCTTCATTAAAGCCTAGACAATAGTTAGACATTAATTAGAAAATGATTTCTTTCCCCACTGGTGTATGTGAGCTTCAGGATCTTTTTTTTTGTTAGTCGTCTATTGGTAGGGTATTGGATCTAAAAGATATCAATATTTAAGCCCATACCTTTTGAGGATGAATCATTTTGATGCAGTACTACACATTTGTCACCTAAATCTGGTTGCTTGCCAAGACTGCATTCTTAATGTCAAGGTTTCAATACTAAATATAGATTAATTTTGTCAATTGTGATGTTGACAAATTTAATTGACCGTAATTGTCAAAATTGCTGGTCATTAATTTATTCTCAGATTTTCTGTGTGAAAATATAAACCTGCAAAAGTGTCATTGTCAATTATGGTCCATTTGAAGTGACCTAATTAGCACTGTGTGATGAACCAACACATGGGAAAGCAAATAGGGGGACATGATAGGGAGATAATTGAATGTGGCATGAATACTAATACTGATTTTATACCATTTTAGTCATTAAAACACTGTCCAATGGAAAAGACTTAATATTATTTCACATTTTTATTTGCTAGAACAGCACAGAAGGATAATGAGGAACATCTGAATTCTTTCCACTGGGAAACATATTTGGCAGGATGAATGGAATAACAGAAATAAAAGTGGTACCCCATTTTATTTAGGAATGGGCAAACTGGCCAATATTTTTTAGGATTCTGAATTACTTCCTTGTTTTGCAGCATTTTCCAAGCACATGCAGTCCCTGGAAAAGAAACAGTTGGTTGCAGACTCATTTTGCCCAGGTGAGTGGGCATCAAGAGAGGAGAAAATCTACAAGTCATGCTATAATGTCATCTTGTTACTAACACCATGATGCTTAAATTGTTATACCAAGAGACAACTGTAAGAGCTCAGCATTTCTTTAAGCCTTATTAAATACCTGAGCACTGCTGCTGAAACCACTGGTCACTCTTTGGTTTTGTTTCTTTGTGTGAGCTGCATTCGAGGCTGCGTCTGTCTGGAATCAGTGTTTGAGAGCCAATACCCTGAGCCATCTTTCTGTCCAATGCATGTAACCCTCCCTGAGGCTGAATTTGTAAAGAGAGCAGGGACAGCCATTTTTGGAGGCTTTTGTCTCCCACTGGACTCATGGAACTCCAAATTGCTGCATAGGCAATGCCTCCTGATGGGTGAACGCTGGTTGGATGAACACTGGTTGGGTAAACACTGGCTGGGTGCTGCTCTTGGCTTGTGAAGGCTTATAAGAAGCCTGTTCTAGACTCTGATTGTTAAAATTTAATTTTCACTGGGTGCTGCAGGAAGTGGAAGAACCCAGTATTTCCCCCTGGGATGCATGGCGTGCAAAGTCATAGAGAGAGCAGAAGTTAAAACACTGAAGAAGGAGAAGCCAGAAAAGATAAGACAAGACACAAACAAAAGAGTCTTTACTGGATGGAACTTTACAGCCCTTCTGCCAGAAAAGTGTTTTAAAACTGCTTGTAGAGAAACAGAGGGAAACTCCTTAAGCTTCTTTTGAATAGACATATTCAGAGCAAATATCACCATTTTCCTTCTACCTTCAGATGATGAACTTGCATATATGTGTTTGATACTGGGTTCATGCATTTGATGTCATTCAAAAAAACCCTGAAAAGTTTCATTAGCATGTGGCTTTGAAAGATTCATGTACTGAGTCACACCCTAACATAACTAGAAATCCTATATATCCACTTAATGCTTCAGCTTATAAGAAGGAAAACATGCTCCTTATACGCATGGCTTTCTTACTAATATTCAGATTAAATTTGGGTCCAAATTTGTACAACTAAATTTTTTCTTCTGCCTAACACACATAGTTGTCATATCTCTGATACTCCAAAGCCAGAACCATTAATTCTGCAAAAGGTTTTTCAGAGAACTAATTATAACATCAAGTGGGGTGGTGCTTAAAATAGAATGAATGAGAAATAATGAGAAAAGCGAATCCAATAATTATTTAAAGTAGTGGGTGTTAGGTTCTCCTCTGATCCTATGGTGGTGGTAGCTGGGAGTAGCTTCAAAGTAACAATACACATTCAGACATTGAGGACATTTTTATTCTCCTATTCATGATTTACTGCATTACAAAAATCCAGTAGATTTAGTCTGTTTTTCAATTAGACTAGCCACTTACACATGTGGCTCTCTGTACTGTTGTACTGGTCAACAAAAGACAATGATTAAATTCTCAAAAAGCATTAGATGAAACTGCTGCTACAATAGGCATCAGTAATCAGAGGCATAATCACTTTCTGCTGGAAATCTGTAGCTGTAAAATGAGCAGAAATACGCACTCAGCTTTGAAGTCCATTTTCATGCAAAGATCAAATAGCTTTGTCAGATTTATTCCTCACAGTTTTGAAGTGTAAATGTCAACCAATTTAGAGACAAGAAATTATTTACTGTACCTCTGTGGATCCAGGCATCGCTTAGAAAAAGTGACAAAACTATTTTTCTGTAGTTGTTAGAATTTTGGGGACAACAACGTTTGATGTAAGAAAAAGACACCAAGGTGATTGCTTTACAGGTGTTCTATGGGATGTCATATTCCTGGAGCACTGAGCTGATAGTGTCAGGGTTTCCAGCGCCCAAGTGGCTCAGTGCTCCAGCAGCACATATTGTATTGAACAGACTTATGATGGAACTTAACTCATTGATCTGAAGATCAAGTACATAATTATGAGCATGCATTTAATAAATTTAGGTCCAAACAGCCTGCAAGCTGCTGCAGCAAGCACCCCTACACCTCTCCTAGCTGCCAACCTTCACTGAAAAGTGTGCCTTTCCAGCAGCATTTCCAGCACAGTTGCATACAGTACTCAGCTTTTGCAATACACAGAAGCATTTCTCAGCTACCAATATGGCACAAGGGCAAATTGGTGGCTACATCTCGTGAGTGGGAAATGGGGCTAGGTGAGAGGGAAGGAAGGGCTAGAACATCTATGGGCAAGGAGAAGATGAATTTTGATTTTTTTTAAATTTTTTTTTATTTAAGAGGGTCCTACTGAAGCCTGGCCTTTCAACACTCGTAGGAAAACACACATGATAGTAACACAGCAGATTGTGTTTAACACTTTGAGAACAACCTCTGACAAAGTGTCTGTATGAAAACCCTGTTCATAAATGAAGTGTCTCTACATACCCAAACCCTCTATTTCAGTAGCAGAGCCCTTTTAGGAAGCATCATTGACTGAGAAGTCTCTTTGACTGCTTTGGGTGGGACTTACCTGAGCATAGCAAGTTTTTAATCCATTAAGATAAGCTTCTTTCCAGGCAAAATAGGTCCTCCCTACTCAAAATTTCTATCAGCAATGGTCCCAAGCCTGCATTTGATAACTTGATACCTACCTATATATTTAAGTCTGTCCATGCTGTAGCACCAGCAGGGAGAGTGCTAGTTGGCATGGACCAAAACCATGCTGGAGAAGATGTTAATGATTTAAGCAGCACTCATGACTGCAAGGCAGTGCTCAGGCCCATGCCCTGTTTGGTTTCTTAACATAGAAAAGGCCTTGGAGGTGTTGGCCAAACTATCAGAGTAAAGCAGGACTGATGAAACAAAGATGGGTGAGAAAGTGAATCAGCCACTGTACTAACAGACATCTAAATTACAGGGGTGTTAGCAGCTTTTGCACCAGAAAAACGTGACACAAATCTAAGGAGCAGAAGAACAGCTGGATTTTTTCATTAAAAACTTAGTCCTTTGAAATTGACATGTAAAAGTTCTGTTTGGAGAATTTATGTGGTTTTTCTGAAATAACAGATGCTTATGTTTGGTATTTTCAAAATATGCTTCTCTGTAATAATTTTTCATTTCAAGAATAAAAAGGTGTAAAAAAGTTAAACTATAAAAAGGTTGATAAGAAATGTTGAAATAAGAGTGCTTCAACTGACCTTAGCCAATATTTCATTTATAATATATCTGTGGGAAAAAATAGAGAACTTTAAAATGTTGATAATTCAAAGAGAGATTAAGAGAGATTGTTGAAGAATATTTCTTTGATATCATATACATATCATAAAATACACTGAGAATCAGAAAAGTTTTTCCCAGTCAGCCCTCCTAATGAAAAATCTCAGCATCCCTTGGTGTACTGATATACAGGTAGGACTTTCTTGCAGGCGTCTTTCTCAGTAGTCTGGTTAATATTGGATTATGTGTCCTGGACTGTTTGGACATGGAAATGTCTCTAACTTATTAACAAACAAAAAGCACTGCAAACAATTTTAAAGCAGGTACAGATTCACAGATTTTTTTTTTTTCAAGGCTGTCATTTTATACATCAGTGTCCTGAATGGTAAGGCACAGAATAGTTAAGCTGTAGGTATCACCTACTAAAGAGAGGACTAAAATTTCACAAAGCTTGTGCAATAGATTTTTTTTTAGAACTATATTTTCACTAAATGATATTTCTAGTAGTGATAAAGCAAACCAAACACTTGTGCCTCCTTGCATTTATGGTTAGGCTGCAGCGTTGTGAGACCAAGGCAGTTTTAGGCAATTGAAGGCTTGTTTCAACCAGGCAAAGATGTAGTCCTGAATTTACTCAAGCTATTCTTGTCTAACAAAAATCAACATGAAAACTTTAAAAATAATGAGACTGAAAAGGATTCCGATTACTTTCATTCCACAATTTCAGATGATAAAAACCAACAGCGATAGGAATTCTAGATCTTAATATAATATAAATAGAAAGATGGACTAGATAAAACCAGCTGAACACTAGTCTGTCCTCAAGACCTAACAAGGAAGTAATAACATGCTTTTGAATATGTAGCAATGACTTTTGGCAGAAATGCCGTATACAATTCTGTACCATGGAAAACCATTGAACTTGATTGACTATTTAATCCTTTTCTGAAAGGGCATCACTAAAGGGATGCTTATATTGTTAGTATATATAGTTAACCAGAATGACACAGGACTGTCAAAATGCTGTTCTCTGCAGTGCTGATACCTAGTTAGCTTCCTATAGCCAGCTGTGGTAAGTATTTTAAAAGTTATTTAAAAGTGCTGCTGATATTTGCTGCAGACTTTCTTCTACCAAATAGACATTTTGATTTGATTATATTAATTCTGTTTTGTCCTAAGCAAGAGTATCTTAAAATACAGTGGAACAGAGTACTTGGAAAAAGACATCAGTTTTGCAAATATAACAAATATAAAAATTCATTTAACAAAAATAAAATACATATGCAAACATATATTTTTTGTTATTAACTCCTTATATCTCATTAGATGTATATAACTTCTTTCAACAGCATAACACTATCTAGTGATTTTATGTAAGTTTGTTCCAGTAATACAATATTTAAGGTGTAACACTGGATTGATTGATAAAACTCCAAGCTACAACTTATTTGGCAGAACCACACAAATTTTATCTGACACCCAAGTAATTTAAAACTCAGTTACATGAATGCATTGAGCATGTGATTCTGTAGATGTAGTAGAGAATAAATGGTACTAAAGAAGACATATGAAGCATTATAAAGAATAGTGTTTATGTGAAGAGTAATGGCCACCCATTGGAAATAAAACTTCCTTTTCTCCTGATTTCCTCTTCTTGATATTTGGGTAAGTTAAACCTGGATGGGTTGGAATTTGCTAAGTCAATGCATTGTGAAATACTTTATGTTGATTGAGTTTGTTTAAGCTTCTGCCAAGTTCCCTTATTTTCCAAAGTTTGCCAGCAAAACTGTGTTACTTTGACCCCTTGAAAAGTGTCATAGCATTTTTCCCGTGCATGGCCTCAAGGTATAAAAGAACTAAAGGCCCTTTTAATAAATCTGTTGGGCCGATTTTTTGGAGCCTTGTATCTTTCTGGAGCCTTGTATATTTTTGGCGTAAAACCCCTTTGACGAGCTTGTGAGAAAAGCCTGGGGTCTTACATAACCAAGACTGTGTTGTGTGGAAAAAATAAGTCTCAAAATTTAGCTAACAACATATAATTCACAAGAAGATAAAATTAAGGATATGTGGAAAACTTTACTTCTGGGTTGCATAATTTTGTGAGTGATGCTTTTGTGAGCTTTTTAAGTCTTTTCAAGGTAGTCCTCCATGTGTTTTACTTTATATACAATATCAATAGTCTTTAGTGGCCTGTCATGTAAATTTGCTTCAGAATAGAGGATTTAAAATTACAGAAGAAAAAAAATTTTAGTTTGTTATTCATTTTGTATGATTTAAAAGTCACCTCTGATTTATTTATTCCGTTACTCTGGCATGTTGTTAGGCCTTTTTTAAGCTTCATTGTTATGTCCAGTGACATTGTCAATTTTGCCACGGCCTAAAACAAATTGTTCTTATTTCATCTGCTAGTACTTATGAGTTAAACTTATGACTTAAGCAGCATTATGTACCAGAGGGAACAAGCGCCGACCAGAAAAGTTGCAAGACATATTTACGTGGTATCTGAGATAAGCAAAGTTTCTTCCTTATATAACATCAATGTATTAATTTAAATATCTCTTCTCAGATTACCATTGGAAAGGTGACAGGGCTAAGAGCAGTAGCAGAGATGTGAGTCCTTACAGGAACCTGTCTGATGGGTAGTGATGGTATTTCTCCTATCAGGAGAGATACTGAGTTGCCACTCCTTTGCAGCTTACTCATCAGCTTCTAAAAGACTTCCTAGCTGATGTTAAGCACTCTAGTAAAGCTAGCCTCAGTAAAGCTTTGTATTATCTCAAATTAGATACCAGAGTCCATCTCTCCAGTTAGGCAATGAGAGGGCCATTTAAAAAATAACAATGCAATACAAGTCTTCCTTGCTAGGCCTGATGCTCCAGCTGGTACAGAGCCCTGCAGCGTCTTTCTGGATGGCTACACAAGGATATCACACCTGCATGTGGTTACACTACCTCTTCGTAGAATATCAAACGTATTTCTTGGGCTGGTCTTACATTTTAACTGGCTTTCAATGGTCTGGAATACCTAGAGACTTGGGATCAAGATCCAACTGAAGAGCTTCAGTGCTCTGATGCAGTGGGTCATTGAGACAAGACTTGTCTGAACAGATGAGAGAGCTCTCAGGCCCCAGATTTAAGTGAGTTGTGGCAATCATCACAAATATCATCATCTGCTCCTAGTGCAGAAGTAATGAGTGCCTTTGATTTCTTAGACATATATATTTGTTTGGCTGTGTATGATTGGAAAAGCCAGAGAAAAAAACTGTTGCACTGCATATACTTCTGGCCTCAAGAAGAGGAAAAGAAAGGTTTGAGGGGAACAATACAATGTACAAAAATTGGCAGGTGGTGAAAAGAGGAGGAGGAGAAGGAAAGCTAGGAATACAAAATGGAGACTGAGAAGAGAATGAATCAAATCTGCAAGAACGAATCAATATGCAAAATGGTGGAAATAAGCCAAGCCTGGAACTGTTATGTTACTAGGTCTGGCAGTGATATCTTTCCCTTCTAGTCATCTGTTTCTCTTGAATCTACCTAATCCTTACTTTCCTTTTTAAATCCAGCAGGACCAAGGGAAGATAATTTCTGATGTGCAGTGGTTCTGGAAGGGACCAGAAATCTGAAACTTTAGGAGGGAAAAGGCTGATCACTGATGGGCTCTGATTTCACTTTCCCTGTTTCTTCAAAAACTGTCAAAATCTTCCAAGCGTGTTTGCTAGGAGCCAGATCTTTGGGCAATAGGTAAGTTTCTTAGTGCATTCAGCAAAAAGACTGCCAGTCAAAATGTGTGAAAAACAGAAACTCTCTGTTTAATTTTCAGAGTGTCCAACCCAAGCCATTCTATGACAAATTAATATATTTTGAAGAGGAAACATGGCTCTAATTTCTAGACCCTTAACTAGGTGAGTAAAGCAGTGAAAAAGAATATGAGGATTTTGAAGGGAGATATATATCATCTTATACAGTTACACTTGAGTGAGACTGAGCAAAATTCCAAGAAACTACTTTTATATTAACAAAGTGGCTGTTGTTGACAAGTGGAGCATGTGGTGGAAGGAGATTGTTGTCAGTGTAAATGGTGGTTACTGGAGAAGGGCTGTCACTGAGATAAAAATGAGGTGAAAAGGCTTCAGTTGGTGAAAAATGACATTGGCAAAATTGGTTCATTTCAGTTGAGGGGTTGCAGTAAGAGTCCCTAGCTGTCAGGACACACTATTCAGTAGAGCGGGTTATCAGACACATTTCTCATTTGTTGAATATTCTGTTAAGGGCATAGATAATACCATTAAGCATATCCATGAAAACCAAATAGAAACATTGAAAAATCAAACATTGAGAGCCCTGTTATGTACTGGCCTTGTTCCACACACGCAACTCTTCTTGACGTCAGCTCTGTACAGATCTGGCGTGGCTTGTGACAGCAAAGTTTTATCCTTTCCACATTACTAGTGCATTATTTATTGGACACTGAAAACAGAGCCTGCAAAAGCCATAATGTTGGAATTACAAATCTGAGGCATTACTGGGAAAAAAGTAAGGGTTAGAAAGTTGATCAAAGGGACACTGCACCTTAAAATGCTCAGATTTAGTGTGAATCAGAAAACGGTTTTCTTTGCCTTTTTGTTCCACTTAAATGGATATCTAAGTAAGATACCGGGCATAAGCAGAATTCCACACCTGCATCCCAGCTTGTTGTCATTCAGAGCTAACTGTAGATGAAGCAGTTGCTGGAGGCTGAACTGTTCCTCATTCATCTCACTGGGGAGCTTTGATGCATTGTTGATACAACTTCTGTGGAAAACTGAGGTTTCTGTGCCAAGAAAAATATCTCCAGTAGTTTTTCTCAAGTTTTAGATCAATTCTAAGCAGGAAAGGAAGCCCAGACATTAAGAGAGAAGTGGCCAGGTATATGTGGTTCAGTACAGCACAGTTCTCTGCACAATCAGAGCGGATGCAGTGATGGCGCCTGCCAGAGGACTTGACCTCCCTGTTGGGAGCCAGAAGCTGGCCATGATGTGGATAACTAACACTTCTCAAGGAAAGGTTTTAAAATCTGTGTGGATGTGGATGCCAGCCGTTAGTCCATCTGACACTAAACAGGAATCTTGTACAGTGGTCAAGAACAAACACACTTCTCCCTGAGGCCCCGTGAGATTAACACATTTAATGCCTCATCTTTTTTTAACGCATCAGTCTAGATTGTCTTGACAGCTTATATTAATGCTACCTCAAAGCATTGGGAGGAAACTCCCCCTAACTTTCTGATAGCAGAAGACCTTTTTTTTACTTGCAGCATTTGTCTCTCATGTCTCCGGTACCGTAACACAGCATCAAGAGGTGGAGAAATCCAGGGAGATGAGGTGAAACCTACCCCAATTTACCATCTACCCAGTCCAGCTGATACAGGGTTGCCATGCTGAGAGTTTGCTCTCGCAATGGATCATCTCTATTCAGCCTCTCTCCACCTTTATCCAGACCATAGGCAGGGGGGGGTGCCACAAAACTTATGGATATAAGGATATGACGAAGGTTGAAGACAGGCTAAAATTGCTATTTTGTGAAGGTTGTATTTGTTTCCCAATTAATGCTCATAACAGCCCGTAAATAGACTAAAAACTATAAGCTTCAAACCAGTGAGACACTGACAGACGCTGCTTTAAGTTTTTTCATTCAGGAATCCAAAATGTGAGTCCATTTGTATGCTCAGACTGTGCTTGAATATTTTTCCTTGTTCAGATGCCTTTAAAGCCTTGTTTCAGGGTGCTCACTTACAGCCTTGGGAAATGAGCTGCAGCAGACCTTTGTTGCAGCATTCCCTGGATGCATTGTGTCCTGTTCTCCTTTCACACAAATGTGTCAGTTGCAGTGATAAAGGACAAGTAGCAAATTGATAGGAGATAATAATTATCTTGCTAGGCTTCAGTTTCAGACTTAAGTAATTTCAAGGTCTGACAGAAGCAGAAATTTCAATGAAGAACTGAAGGTAGGCAGCAAAAGTTTTCTCATAGTAGCTTGGAAATAATTTCTGATGGTGAATTTTTTGTTTGGTGGTTTTGATTAGAAATATTCACTGAAAATTGTAGGTGGTTTCCAGCGAGCTGTTAGGGTTATATATGCAAAAAATGATGATGAACATAACACTGTTTTTGTATCCAGTTGTCATTCACAAAAATAACAAGCAGGCATCAGCAGGCTGCAGAAGCTCTTGCAACTGCAATGGTGGTAGGAACTTGTCAAGAAATATAGCTTTTTATTCACTACACTACAAGATAGTAGGATGGGCTCTGAACAGGGATCTTCATCTGACAGAAAAATGCCATTGACATCAACTAGAGCTCTTATAAGAGCAGGAGAGAAATTACTAGTGTGCACTGTTTCTTACTGACAGGGATTCCATGTCTGCTTGTTTACTTTAGCATAAATCAGAAAAAAAAATCAATTAAACAGCAGAGTTTGAAAGGAGCATTGTTCCTCCTGGGCAATGAGGGAAAAAAAAGAATAGAAGAGTATAGGATAAAAGGATAAACTTAGAATTTGATCTGCATAATAGTAACTTCTAGAGAGAGGAGGAAAAAGTCACAGTGCTGTTCAAGTCATTCCTCTACTTGCACTATTTCAGGAAAGGCAAGTAGGCACATGGAGTAGGCATTTGTGCTGAAGTAAGAATCACACTTAATATGTCAGGTATAATCACAGCTTACAGGAGTCCCCAGGACTTGAAAGAGACCATACGTTAGGATACGTGAGGTTCTTCATTATCTGTGGTTTTATGACTCTAGTTAACCACTTTCTAAGCCTGTGTTTGGGGTAGAATGAAGCAGCAAAGAATAAAATGTCTGTGCTGATTAATTTTGAATGGCTGCAGCAATTCATATAACTGAGATGCTACTGCAGCTCCATGTTCTTGCAGAGCAGTATGTTGCTCAGTTTTTCCTCAAGTCTAGGAAACCAAAATGACTGTACACCATCTTCTCACCTGTATGGGGAGGGCCCATGATGTTCTTTGTTTTGTAGACCTACTTGAAAGGATCTATTCCATGAGCAATTGCTGTAAAACTAAACTGTTTGGCCAGAGAATGTATGTTTTCAATCCAAGTTGACATGCAAATTCAAATAAAATAAAATAAAATAAAATAAAAAGGTTATGCTTGATGATCTTAAAGGTCTTTTCCAGCCTAAATGATTTTATGATTCTGTGAATCAGTGAAAATTGTCATTTAAAGCTAGTCTATACAGTGTAACAAGGATGTGGTTGTTGTATATACTATAGCAGTCTAAGCTACTGCAGCTGCTGTGGGCAACAAGTGCAGAGAATCTAAGAGAATCTGCACTACACCATGTCCTGAAAAATTTGATAAATGTCTGCACAATGTTAAGTTTGAAGTTATCTCCTAATAAGGCAGTTTTTCAGGCTGTCACAGTTCTTTTCAACTGCTTTTATATTCCAAGACATCTAAATTGTGAATAATAATTTTCTATTAAATACTGAATAACTCAGAAATAGAAGGATAATGTCATACTTTTTTTTTTGTTTGGTTGGGGTTTTTTTGTAGTTTTTTTCCCTCCCCCCCTCCCCGACATATTGAAGAGTTCTTGTTACTTGTTACTAAAGTTCCAATTCTAGTACAAATCTATTTCCATCAAAGGTCATGAGTGTTTATTACTGTATGGAGTTTTATCTGCGCTTCGTGCATTTCCATTTCATGGACAATTGAAGAAATTGTAGATATATTTTATGACAGAAAAAAGAGGTAGAAAACAACCGGATGCAAAGTCCTGGTTCAGACCTAGTAACTACTACAGCTTTCAAGATGTTTTTTGTATTTTCAATCTAGAACTCTTATATATGTAATAAAATTAGTTAATTAAAATAGTTTATTTAAATATGCTAAAAAGAAAACCATTTACTAAGTAGAAAGAATGCTCTGTTCCCACAATGAAGAGTGCCATGTTCCTCTCTCTGCCACAGGTCACCCAGACCATATGGGATCATGCTCAGCACGTATATCTGGGGCAAGAAGGAAGCACGGGGAATGTTTGGAGTGATGGTATTTGTCTTCCCAAGCAGTCGTTATGCATGATGGATCCCTGATTTCTTGGAGATGGCTGAACACCTGCCTGCCCATGGGAAGTGGTGAATGAGTTCCTTGTTTTGCTTTGCTTGTAAGCATGGCTTTTGCTTTATCTGTTAAACTGTCTTTGTGTCAACCCACGAGTTTTCTCACTGCTATCGTTCCAGTTCTCTCTCCCGTCCCAAGTGAGGACAAGTGAACGGTGAGTGACCCCTGTGACCTTAGCCTGGAACTTTCTGAGTGTCTTCTCAGATACTTTTTCTCCCTTCATAAGTGTTCTCTAGGCCAGTCTGAGATTCTTCTTGTAATTAAAGCCCTTTAATGCTTAAAGGAGAATGTCACTGCTTGGAGAAAAAATTCTAGCTCTAGACCCTGCTCATAACAGCCCCTATCCTCAAAATGCAAGGAGGAGAAATTGATGTAGAATGACAGAGTCCTGCTCCATGGTTGAGCACTAGGGAAATAGTCCCTGGTTATGGCAGAACTTGGAGAGACCTTTGGGATGTACTGAGAAACCATCCTGCTGAGCACAGGGGTGAGTAGCACAGTTTCTCACTTCCTCACTGCTTGGGCTAGTCCTTAGTACAGGCAGAATCACCAGAGCTTTTCCTCTAACTGAGATAAGTTCAATGAACACTGAGGTAAATGTTGACAGTGTGTTTGTATTTCCACGAGTTTACTTTTTCCTGCTCTTCAGTTTTGTCAAAAAGAACAGTGATGCTGACATTATGCAATTGAGTTCCTATTTCTTTCAAGCGGAGCTACCTACAAGCTTAGTGGTCAATTTCCTGAAGTGCTGGTAGATCTTATCGGAAATGGTACCAACCACTCTCAAAGCAGGTAAGGCAATAAAAATGCAGGCAATATTTCTCTGCCACAAGTGAAGCAGAGAAAGCAGCCACTGTGCATCAGGCAGAAAGATGAAAGCCGCGCCAGCTATTAATGGGGACTAAAGTGTACTACAACATGAATTTCCACAGCAAGCTGAAAAGACCCTGTGTGAAGCAGAATGGGAATATTTTTTAATATTGTGCTTGCCTGTGAATGCCACTCTCAGTTTTCAAACACTCATATTTATGAGATGTAGTATTATTAGCCGTAAGACACTTTATGGATGTTAATTTATTATTTTTGTTTATTTGATTTTACTGATGCTTTGATGTTTCAGAAGGCCTGCAGATGTGCTGCACATTAAAGTCACAAACTCAGGACAGCCCAGAATTAATCAAGAAAGACTCTCAAAAGGAATTATATGGTATAAGTGTCTTATTCACCCTCATGTTAATTTAAGGAGTTTTAATGATGTCAAAAGATTTTACCCATGGTTGTGGGAGGTCAGAGGCAGCTCTACAAGCCGTTTTCTGTCCTAGGATTGGCTGAGAACCTGCTTGACTTCTGGTATAAGACAAATCAGTCCAGGCCCTCATAAGGGAGCAATGCATATTAGCAATACTCATCGAGTTAGACATACTGCTTCTTTGTCTCTCTAAAACAGTATCCTTTTGCTGCCCCCTATTTAAGGACTGAAATTCTTCTTTGATATATCTAATCTGTATCCATATCTAAATAAAGGTTTTAAAATCTAGGTGCATCACCTTACTGCAGATACACAACGAGCTTGGTTGGATCACCAGGTAACAGATGTAAAAGCCAGTGGAAACTTGGTAACATGTAGTCTAAATACTTACAGATATGTTTTAGGTTTGCTCCATGTGCACAGAAGACCCTTTAAAAGCTGTGTTCATGAACTGTACAGCATATTGTATGAAAACTGCCAGTAGCTTTAAACCACAGGTTCTTGGACTGGGAAACATACTGAAGAATAAATATAATAAAATAATATTTAAGCAATTCTTACATTAAATAGTCTCTGACTTTTGCCCTGAAAATGGTTCTAACGTTATGATACCTGATGATTGTTGTAATATATTTCATATATTCTGAACAAGTTAGGATTGTAGAATTTACTGTTGTATGTTTCTGTTCATAGTTTTCAGACGTCAAGTTCTGTTCTACAAAGTCACAAATACAGCTATAACTCAAAGATCTATGCAGTTTCTCAATGTTTCTGAAAACAGAAAGAAGGGGAAAATTTATGCTGAATTACTTTATTGTGATATTCAGCTATTGGCTGTTGTGTGTGATTCTTTTCATGAAGGTAACCTGTATTGCAAAAAATAATCCTCTACAGAGAGAAACAGACTAAGCTGGAGAGCACAAGCATGGTGATAATCAAGAGAAAACACATAATCCTGTTTCATGCCCATTTGCTGCTTGAATTTCCCTTTGCAGACTGAAACCCCCACACTGCAGGTACTTTCAAAATTAACTCTCCTTTCAGGGGGTCTAGTGTAATAGTACTTAAGTAGGCTTTTCTGAGCTGAATTGCCTTTTTCAATTTTATGTTTGTCTTTAGCATTCATATAACTGTCTCTCTAGGCTGAAAAGCTCTATTTCCCTACCAGTCATGCTCTCTTTGTACCCTTTACTCATTACAGAATTTGGCAGCCTTTGGCACCCTGGTCCCGGCAGCTGGATTTTCCCTCTGTGCCAGGTCCTGCTCTTTGCAAATTCTTTAAACCAGATCATTGCCTGGGAGGTCAAAATAGAGAGTCTGGGGTTTCTTTCTAAATTTAAATCAAAATGGTTAAGCTAAGGGACCTCTCCATTATATTCTGTGAAATATATACATATGATTGAGCTGATTATATGACTTCTGGCTGCTACCTGTTCCCAGAAAGCTGTTGATACCACTCCCAGCAGTTCTGCTCCTGAGAACACCAGGGTTTGTATTAAGACAGACTGACCACAGTTTATTTGCTACTGAAGCAAGGAGCTTTGAGAAGCAGTAAGGTTGCTCCGCCAGCATGGAGTGACTTCATTTTACACTCTTGCTACCAGATCCAAGACGTAAAAATGTAAATGTTGCTGGAATGTAAAATGATATGTCTATGGCTTTTATCCTTATGCCTCTGAAATGATTATTTTAATGAAAAGGAAGCAGTTTTGTTTATTCTCAGAGATCACAAACAGCCTTTAGTTAAAGAAGAACAAATGTGCTTTGCAAGGGTGCTTTAACATGAGATCTGCTAAAGTAGTTCTAAAACTTTTGTGAAGCCACACAACTCTCAGAGAAAGAGGAATTAATACACTCTTTTTACTGCAGAAACCAATCCAGTGATACTAGACAGTAGCTTGCATAAGCTTACCTGCACATCAGGAACAAAACCCTTACCTTCCCTAGTAAAGGTGGAAATCATGGGTTCTAATCCTTGTATTGAAATTAAACAAGGAAAGTAAATACATTGGAAGCAGAAACCTGACACCATGCCTCTCAGTAATTTCTGAAAAGCATCGTTAGTAAAGGCATCATAGTCAAGCTGCTTTGTACTTATTCTTTACCTTGTCCCACAGCTCATGGGTTTCTTTTCTGCACCTCTCCTACCTGCAAACACCACATCCTACCTTCCCCATTCCAAACTCCCTCTGCCAGACTATACCACTGGAGCTGAGGAACATGGCATTTTACTAGGTATTAAATCAGCTGGTGCAAACAATGAGGTGATAATACTGTGGTGCACCTGAAATTCAGGATTCCTGCTGGCTAAGCTGACATATTAAATAATGTTGCCACCTGTTCCATCAGCTATCTTGTCCTGAACATGTCTCTTTAACTTTAAAGCAACATGGAGACTATTTTGTCCAGATAAGAACTGTAATTCAAATCCTCTACACTAAAAAAGAGTCTAAACCCAGTATTTTTTTGAAAGTAAATCAGGTTAAACCTTGGGTGAAATTTGCCATGAAACCAATTTCATAATAGAATTGATATAATATAATAGCAATAATGTTGTTACTTTTTACTAATTAAATTCAAATTAAAAAGCAAATTTAATGAGAAGGGCATTTATTAATATGTTTAAAGATGTGATCTTATTTAGGGCTTGATCCAGCTATAGAATGAACCACTTTAACTTTTACAGTTGTTGGACGAGAGCAGCAGTGGCTTAGTAAAAGACATATATGGTGTGAAAGCCAAGGAGAAATATAGTTTTTTAGTGTGGAGAATGACTTCTGAATTTCTTTTTCCTATTTCAACTTATATCTGAATTTTAACGGACTAATACTGCAATATATGTATTTAATTGGCAAACGGAAAGGTTAAGAAAAGGATACAAAGAAAGCAAGCTAAGCCTGAAAATAGCGGCTCAAACACAAGCCGAGAGCTCCATCTGCTGCTGGGCTGAGGTAGGGAAGTGGCTCCGCCGCTGCGGAGCCACAGAAAGTGGGAGCTCTCTGGTACCCTGCTGCTCCAACACCTGCCCTACTTTAAAGCTGTTTTAAAGCTGTAAAGATGTCTCTGTTTTTTAGGAATAGCAATACTTTTAAGGAATAGCTATAGGTGTATATATACTTATAGGAATAGGAAAAATCTTTTCTTCTCTTTCAGTCCCTTTAATTTTCCTCTTTTCTTATTTGTTTGTTTTGGTTTTGGACTGGCACCTTGAGAGCACTAGAGGCACTTGCATAATATTCTTGTATAACGAAATGTATGAGAAAAAATTTCCTACAAAATTCCATGACATAAAGCTAAACTCTCGAGGGGTTCACTGTCTCTTTAGTTTATTTCTGCATTTTCCAGAGTGATTGTCTTTGGTAAAAGCAGCAGTAGGACACATATTTTGTCTTCTCTCCTCATGCTCTGTATTCACCACCATCCCTCTCCTCTGCCTCTTGGGTTCTCAGTACCTTGCTTAATAAGGACACATTAAGGACAATGCAGTATTGCTGCTTGCCAGATAGAGAACAAAACTGAGAACCCTCTACAAGTGAATCCCTCCTTGCACTCTAAAAAGTGACCAGAAGGCTGATGTACTTCAGAACTCTGACAATATTCTTAGAAAACCACGGGGTTTATAGCAAAGTAAATTGTAGTTCATACTATACTATGAACACAGCTGAATACATAGAGAGGGGCAATCTGGAATTGAGAGACATGCATTAATCAGAAGGTGCTGATCTTATCAAAAGGAACAGAAAGGACAAGAAGATTTTCATAAAGTGTTTTCTCTCAGAGCTGGACTTAAGTATAAACACTCACTCAAAGCAGACCTTACGGAGAGATACAGCTTTATTTACTAGTCATGTTATTTGTTAGTCTTACTGCAGGGCATTTTCTATGTTTAAGTCTACATTGTCTCTCAGTGTGGCCCAACAGATTTTTCGGGTGACAGTCAGTACTAAAGTTTCTAAATTCATGCTACGCATGTCTTCAGGGTGTTGACCACAGATTGGCTCTAGTCTCTTCCCATGGACTGGCTGCCTGGTAGTAGCTGTGTCACACTAAGTCGCTGCTGGGAGGAAATCCTCTTATTTATTTTCATCTAAAATGAAACCCACTCAAATAGTGTGTTCTCTTAATCCAGTAGAGTTTAACTGTCTTTTTGTGATGTCCGCCACAAGGTGGTAAGTGGGGATGCCTGAGAGAGTCACACTAAAAACCACATTTCTGTTGAAAACTAAAATGCTAATCTATGAACTAAATTGGTGAAGAGCTAAACTTTCCACTTGAAAAAGTCTTCATTTCAAAGACAGCCTTTCAAAAACTTTGCTGGCCATAATGCATTGCAGGGGACCTGTTACAGTGTATTTCAATTGTATTTGTGTTTCTAAGTGTAAACATGGATTCTCTTTCTCTCTCTGCACCTTGCATGGTCTTTCCATGTTACAAGAGAAAACAAATAATCTTTGCTTTTTTTGCATTTAAGTTTAGTCAGTACTCAGATTGAGAAGAAAAGTGGAGATATAATGCTCAGTATAGATGGAACACCTATTGCTGACACCAAGATTTTGTCTGCTTGAGCTCCATCTTCCTTAGTGCAGAGTGCAGGCATTTTAACAAAGGCTCTTCTCCCTTTCTTCCATCTTAAAACTGTTTCAAAAACCTGGAAGTGAATTCTGCAAATGAGTTTTGTCTCTGAAGACGTCCCTTCTCTGGAACTCCAGTTCGTGCAGTAACTAACCTGTTTGATCCTTGTACTTTGGTGTTTTGCATGCTCCCAGTAGTAGTTACAGACTCTTTGAGGAACTTTCTCTGGAGTAGGAGTAACAAAGGCACCAATATTAACACTTTCACACATTACAGCAATTCTCGTGAAGTGTGCATATATATTGTCCTTCTGTTTTTCAGCCAAATCCAGGGAACATTTTGAACTCTGGGTGTTCGTTATTTTGTCAGAACTGTAAATAATATCATGAAAACACAACCACTGTTTAACTGAAAATCAATTTTGCATGGAACAGAAAATTGGCACATTCCTTTCTCATTTAGCAGTTGTGCTACCTATTCTAGACATGCGTAGGACCCAAATGGCTGCCTTCTGCCCTGCATACTCTTAGGCTGCTGCACTTGCTTCCTCCTCCTGCCTCTTTCGTACATTATGCATCTATCCTGGCAGATATCTCTTACCTCCAGTCGTCTGTATCTTGGCTACCTTCAATATTGTTCCATTGTTTCTAATCCTTTTGGTTCCTTTCTCACTTCTATCCAAACTCTTAATTTGTGAGTTAGCAGGTTTATTTACCCCTGAAAGAGGAACTGCATTTTAGAAGGTTATACTCTTTTCCTACAAATCAGTTTTGTGGTTGAATGAGCAGGTCCAGCTTTTCTAACTTTGGGGTCTGATTCACTTAGCCACCCACAGGTGCCCCACAGTATCCTGCTGGCCTCCAGTCACCACTCTGGAAACTGCAGCTATTTTGGGGTCCTGCCTCATATGATGTCTTAGATAACCTCATGCCTTTTGAATGGCACAGGATGTGCCTCTTAAAGCCACCAACTATCTTGACCCAGATATGTGCCTTCTCCATGCTTTCAAGTGAGAAACTGCTCATTTTAAATCTCTAACCCTGGAATGGAGCTGGAGTGATTGCATGGCTGGGTACATTTGAGAAGCTTTTGAAAAAGAGCATCCTCACTTCCTAGCTCCTGGGGGTTTCTCCTCATGATGACAATGCAAAGGAGAAGCATTCTTGGAGTGGAGGGAAGGATTTAAGAGGGTCAAACAGATCAAGTGTGTCCTAGAAGGGCTGATTTTCCTCTGTCAGAACCTTAACCATGCCATAGAAAAGGTACTTTCAGTCTCTTTCTCTCCAGGTTGTTGTAAACCAAGAAAACAAACACAACAGCAATATATACTAGCAACTCTAGGTTTGACTTCACTAGGCAAGGATTTTATTTCATAAATGACAATTATAAGTCTGTTCTATTTGTTCTAGAGTTAATTTATCTAATGTTCATCCACATTTTCAACAGTAAATTACAGCGCAGATTTGCTGCCTAGTAACTAATCACCTGCTTTGACAGGCTGATGTTCTTCTGGCAGGCCTCAAATGTAGTTTTATCTTTAAGGTCCCATATGTTGGCTAAACACTCTATTACATACATGATAATAGATGGTTCCAAAGAGACTACAATTCATTAGAGACTTTTTTTTATCATAACACATGAAAATTCTGACTAATACCACTTTGCTTTTAATGAGTAGTTTTAATGTGTGATCTTATAAGATTAAACTAGAAATTGTTAGATATAAATGCTTTTTAGTTCAAGTCATGAAAGAATTACAGGTGAAACCACAATACAGAGTAGAATTCAACATTTTTTCCAAATGCCCTTTTAGTGTTGAATCGAATTACCTATAGCAGTAAAATCAGTAAGAATGGAATAAAATAAAACAACATACATTTAATAAGCTATTCAAATTAAGGACAGACTAAAAATGTGTCAGTGGGCATTGAGTAATGGTAATTGCTTAGTTTGCTGTATTAATCATATGCATTTTTAAATATATTTATATATACACTTTATAATCCATATACACCAAAAATGTAAATAATTTACAGGTTATTTGCAAGACTTCAAGCAGTAGCTTCTGTTTTTCTTGCTCTTTTCAGTACCATTCAGTTCCAAGACTGTTCCCTCTCTAAGAAGAAACTCTATTATGTGCATATTCTTAGCTTACTAAATTTTCTCTGTATGAAAAAGTGCACATTTTATGCACAACTTTTTTAAGCCACATGTATTTTGTATTCAGTATCTATGTGTAATACTCATATATTAGAGTCACAGAATAGAAACTGAATGATTTATTTCAACTGACACAAATTATTTTTCCCTAAGGCAATTCTGATAATGTTTTTGAGACTTGTTTTATAAAAAACTCGAATTCAGAACAAAATTTCAAAGTTAAATTTCTTACTGTGGAAGCTGTGGCTCCACATAGTTCTGGTCAGTAGTTAGTGGTCAGTGTTTCTATTTTTGTCTATAAAAACACTTCATTCAGCTTCAAAACTGTGAATATTTGCTTTTCACTTTAATTGGCCAATGCTTTTTTATCCTATTGTTCTCATTGTTCTCTCTTTCACAGTGCCTCCTTTTACTGAGCAGCTGACCTTTAGAATATTTTTAAAATGTTACATGACTAAATATGTTATTAATTCCCATCCCTGCAAATAGAAATGTACCATTAACCTTGTTCCATGGTTTAAAACCTGAGGTGCCCAGTTCCTAAACACCTCCAAGTGGCAAAGTTGACTGGGAACCCCTGTTCCAGACTTAAGACACCATTAAGCATCTACAGCTGTTAAAACAGGGCAGTGGCAATGAGAACTGGGGTTCAGTTTACCTCAATATTGGACATTACACAAGAAAAAACCCAAACCTATACCAAACATAAAAATGGGAGAAAAAAATAATTGATTACTTGAAGATTATTTCTTACAGCTGAGAAGGTCAATCTATTTGTATCAGTAAGAAGACTGAGAAGTTTTTTTCCTTAGGAAGAAGGACTAATGAAGATTTTAGTAAAGAGCTTTTAAACCCAAAAGAGAAAAGTATCATAATTAACAACTGGAAGCTGAAACTAGGGAAATTAAATATAGGAACATAGCCCACAAGCAGTGAGAGTGAATAACACTGAAACAAACTATTAAGAAAAGCAGTGGATTCCCATAATTTTAATTTTTATGAAGTGATTCCTTATGTATTGTTCCTCAGAAATGCAATTGTTACTAGCTATGGTCAATTTACTTCTGATGGAAAACTTTGATTTATTTTTTCTTTGGAGTGTATCTTTTAGGTTGTTTTGTTACTCATGTGTAATAAAAGTTGACAAGAACTGTTATAGAGGTAGAAAATGAGAGCATTGGGCTAAAAAAGTTAATTATGTAAGGAAGAAAATATATAAGGAATGATATATGACAGAATTCAAGAAGCATTTGGACAATACTCTCAGGCACATGGTGTGACTATTGGGGATAGTCCTGTGCAGGGCCAGGAGTTGGACTCAGTGATCCTTGTGGGTCTCTTCCCACTCGGCACATTCTGTGATTCTGTGATAAAAGGAGTTTATGTATACCTTAAAGCTTTCCTCTGAGGAATGGG
This sequence comes from Pyrocephalus nanus, assembly GCA_038380795.1. Taxonomy (NCBI): domain Eukaryota; kingdom Metazoa; phylum Chordata; class Aves; order Passeriformes; family Tyrannidae; genus Pyrocephalus; species Pyrocephalus nanus. The sequence continues at coordinate 41,305,049 of CM076260.1, forward strand.
ATGGCTGGAAGTTAAATTGGAACCAGCAGTTGCCAAAACCTTCTTTGAGTCCATGTACTGAAGCTAAATTACATCACAATTTTTCTCCCTGCTAATAATTTTCCTTAACCTCTGTGAGAGCACTATTATTGCACAGACACCTAAACTGAGAAAACAGAGTGAATGGAATAGAGAAAATGTTGTTGAAATTTATTCAAGAAGATTTTTCAAATGTAGGAATTGATGTGACAAAGTAGTGGGCTATCATAGAAAAGCCCACTTGATTTAGAAAGGATTTTTACTAAAGAATTTTTGCTTCAAAGATGATCATAAAGTAGCAGCAAACCACACGAGCAGAATTTTTTTCTCTACTTATGTTTTTCTCTATGTGAATGACACCTGAGATCTATATTTTATGATATTAACAGTCTCTTACAGCAAGAAGTCTGTACTCAGCAAGTCTCTTGCTCTATCACAGCAACAAATCTGTGCCAGAAAATCATAGACAATACCTTCCTGTTCTCAGCGCTGTCTCCCAGCAGAAAAACTGATACGGGTCAACTCTGAAGAAGCAAATTAGTGAAGATCTGTAAGAGCCTCCAGGGTCAGCTAACAAAGTCTGTGTTCATCAAGACACATGCTAGTCCAAGACACTACTTACACACAGCCTTCAGTTTAAGAGGATGAAGATAATTCCTGATGTGAAAACAAGCTACAGCAAATCTATTTTTCTTTTTTTTTGCAGACATTTCTTCTGCTGGGTGTGCAGAACAGCAAAGCAGGATCGAATGGCACCTTTATGCCTATTCACTGAAATCTTTGCTCTTTGGTGGACTATGTGTTTTCTGATTTTATTGCCCTGTGGCTGTGAAAACTGATATAGCTTTCTCAGCTGTGAAAGAACTCTTTACTCTATTTAGGGAGCAGGGGGCACTATAGAATCCTGAGTCATGTCTATAATGGCAAGGAAACTCCTCTTAAACTGCAGGTCTCAACAAGAGCTGAGTTTTTGGAAATCCTGTACCTCCCACCATGAAGCCTGAAGACCCTTCCCAGTTCTTTAGCAGGATGTGGTGCCTCCTCAGACTGAATTGAGTCTTTCACGTGACCCAGGAACATAAGCCACATGCCACTTTTCTGCACAGTCCACGTGCAGGAGTTCCTTTGGAGACAGAGAAGTTAACTTGTGTGGAAGAAGCTGAATATTTCACTTACCCCATGTCTAGGTTTGAGAAAATTTGGAGTGAGGAGTCTCCTTACTTGGATTCAATAGCCCTGGAGAGAGAGAGAGAGAGAAAGAGAGAGAGAGAGAGAGACAGAGAGAGACAGAGAGAATGAGAGAGAGGCAAAACACCAAAAAGCCAAAAAAGCATATAGAAAAGGTGGATACCAGACTTTTTTGTAACCCAGGACATCCTAAGTTCACTGGGAGATTGTCAGGGCAGATCTGCACACACATGTCTGCAGTTCTGTCTAGCCTATGGAAATCGTGGTTTCTACAGGACCTGCACTTTAAGGGCTGCCTTCTGCTGTGGCTGCCACAGATCTGCTAAAGAACTGCAGCTGAAGAGAGAATAGACTGATGCAGGATGATTTTTTTTTCTGTACTAATTGCTTTTCTATGTAGGTTTCAAAGGTAAAAGAAGGAATTCAGATGTTACAGCTCAATCTAAGCTAAAAGCTCTTGTTAACGTAACAATATATTTCTAGATGGATAGAACGGAATCCTAGTATTGATGAGATATCACTATATGCACTTTGTGAGCTTTGATATCTTTAAAAATAAATACAGTAGAATTTTTCTTAAGGAAAGGAGTGAGTAATATCTGGAGGCCTCTATTGTTAGGGTAGAGGATACCAATGGCCTATAGGAGCACCCTGTTTTGTGACTATGATTTCTAAGTCTCATTCTGCTGGCATAACATTCCTCTGGTTTAAGGCATATAAAAGATAAGAAAAGCACCCCATTCAGACAGTATTTGTCTGGATTTAGGAAACTTTTTGCTGACTTGATGTTGACCTTGTTCAACAGTCATTCATAGTGTTCTCTCCTATACTTTTGAAATTTGAAAGATGTTTAAAATACTGTGTTTTTAAAAAGCAAAAATTTTCAAACTCTTAATGACACAAAAAACCCCTATACTGATAAAATGCTGAAACAAGAACAGCTGTACTCATGTCATAGTCATGGCTGGAAGGCCACATTGCAACTAGCTAGTACCAAGTATCCTGTCTCTAGCCAAGAGCAGATCTTTAAGGGAAAAACTGTAAGAACAGGGTAAACAAAGACTTTCCTTTATACTCACTCCAGGATGACAGGTTTTTGAACAAAATGCTGCACCTGCACTTTTCCAGGTGGGCCTTACTTACATGCTTTTGTTTCTTTGCTCTGAACACCCACTTATATTTTCAGCATACAAATATTCTTTGGCCATAAGCTCTATGGCCAAACTGCCTATTTGAAATGTTTTTATTTTAAAAAAATATGTTACTTGGTAATTTAATTTAGTACTTCTTAATTCCAGTGCAATGAGAATCAATGACTGAGTACCCAGCAATTTTTCAGCTTTTTAAACAGTGAATAATTATTCAGTAGCCATTTTCTTTGCTACCTTTTTACACTGTGTAGTGTCTTTTATGCATATACGTATATATATAAATATAAATATATAAATGCATATAAAAAGGTGTGTATATATATATATATAAATCCTCTTGTCCAATCTAAAATGTTTATTTGGTCTTCCCTTGTCTTCTGTTCTGGAGTTGGGACAAGGTAATTAAACACTAGCATTCTCACATTAGAAATGCTCTGTACATGATGGACTCTCAGCTGTTTTTGCTTAACCTCTTGATTAAAATCAGCACTGAACTGAGATTGCTGCAACATCATGAACAGAAAGAAATGTACAGTCAGCTCAGTAGAGTACTTGGTTGCCCAATGATGTAATTTAAATTCTTTGACATTTTAAGACAGTGAAATTGCACATGAAATTCCTAACCACTCTGTACAAATACTGTTAATTGTTTTATGAGAAAGGAATAAATAAATAAATAAGTATCGAAGGGAGGCATGTTCCCTTGTAATTACAGCAAAATATATATTATTTTCTTGATATCTTTTAAGAATTTTGGAGTTGTATGTTAAAGCAAAATTGTGCATCAGCAGAATTAATGCTGAAAATGTTACAGGTCTTTGTGGCAGCCACTATGTTATCATGTCATGATAAAAATAAGCTGGAAAGATGGGTTTGGTAATTGGTCACAAGGACCAAAATCCGAAGATAAAAAAGTCTCTTTATGTACAGGGTACATTGCCCCAAGCTGGTATTGCTGTGTAATTTTTGCAGATTTAAATTCTTGCACTGACAGGTTTTTCTGAAGAACTGCATTTTTGATGCTGAGTGCTACAGAAGCTCCTGTAGAAGGCAGCCAAGGAAAGAAAGGAGCAGGCATGACAGAGAAAACTGAAGACAGCAGAGCCTAATGGAGCACAAAATGAATTTTGTTTGCCAGGGGCAGCATTTGACAACAAGGAAAATTTGCAAGTATTTTGAGGCTACAGAATTTGGGACCTTTAGGGCTCTGTCTTTTTATCGACATAGGTGCTTAGTCCAATTACACATAATATTTCAACTAACTAGTTAACACGAAATGATGGTAGAAATAAAGACAAAAGGCAGGAGACTAATGCAGAAAAATAAAACAGAACCTGGTTGTAACAGCCATACTTGCAGGCACACTCACATGCTAGGGATACAAGAATTTCTAGTAGCTGTAGAAATTTCCATTTCTTTTAATGCTCTTCTTTCAGACCTGACTGAATAGATGCTCAGTCTATGTGCAAGAACCTTTCATTCCTCAGGTGCTGTGGAAGAAGTGAAGACAAAAAAAATGATACTAAGGGCATTTGAAAAGCTACTAACTAAACTTTAGAGATTCTGAAGCTGTAATGGTGGACATTCACAATAACTAAAAAGCTAATAGCCCTCACAGGATTTAGAAAAAAATGAAAGAAGGATGAAGCATTAGGTAGCTCTGGAAAAAGAGGTATAACAAGTTATACAAGGCGGAAGGACTGAAGGGAGGACAGAAGGAGGAAAGATGGAAGGTGAGGGAAGACAGACTTGCAGTATAGAGACTAAAGGGATGACAGATTTGCAATCTGGTAGCAGAAAGACAGGGGAGCAACAAGGAAGGGAAGGAGTCTGAAGAGTAGAAAAGGACTGAAAAGAGAGCAAATGAAGAATTAATATGACAGATATATATTCTAGTTTTCCTTGAAAGCAATTCGTTTCCATGCAGAAGTATTATTATCATAAAAGCAAGACCACAGTGATTTTACACATCCAAACTAAAGTAAAGAAGCACTCATTTTCTTCTGGTTGCAGATATAATTGGCCTCTTATTGATTCAGTGTTTTACTTTGTACGGAAATTTGGAGATCAAAGCACTGGTACAACCAGCTCTAGAATTTTATTTGCAAGTAATTTTAGAAACTACCTCATTTGCCCTGCTGATGTCATGCTGCAAATTATTTCCTCAGGGACTAAATTCACATGTTGACTGACAGTCAGTTTTGAGTATCTGGCTTTTGTTTTTGCTGTAACATGATTTTAATGTAGGTCAGAAAGTTACATAAAGCACATACAAACAATACTAATGTCAAAGACCTCCACTTTTCCTGAAGTTTGATGAAAACACTCTTAATATGGACTATGCCTTGCATGAAATTTCTCTAAAACAGTAAAATCCATTCAAAGACTATAGGCATATCTTTTTTACAGTAACATGGCATTGCCTTACATCGTTATGAAGCATTTATGGCTAGCTGAGTGATTCGCTATGCATTTATCATATTATGATATTTGAGTTTCTTTTAAATATAGCAGTATGCTTCAAAATCTTAACTATGAGAAAAATTATATATTTTCTGCTACCCTCTCATCTGTAATTCCATCTTACAACTTTGATTAGATAGCAAGAAAAGCATCAATAAAGAAAAGTGTAGGTCTTTTACAATAGCAGAAAAGTTTTATGACCTCACTTGGTGCTGTCAATAATTTAGGGATATAAAAGAAGGAAACAGCAGAGTTAAGAGGGTAGCAGAATTAGCAGAATATTAGCTCTCCTCATTTATGAAACCAGGAAATAGGATTTCCCATCTTTTTTTTTTTTTTTAGCACAGAGCTTGGTAGAAGAATAAATGAACCAGGCAACAGCTTCTTTATATTTTTAAGTGAACAATCCACTGGCTGTGCGGGCAGAGCTCATGCAAAACCCCACCAGTCCTGCTCCTACCTCTCACTAGTCCCCTTTCTGGCTGTCCTTGAAAGGCATTTTTGCCAACAACAACCTAACTCCTACTCTGGAGTACCCTTCATAAAGGAGTCATGGATGTATGGACTGAAAGAGTCTTACCTATTCCAAACCTTTTACAGAAAATGCTCTGGCAAAGGTTAAGAAGTGTCTCTGTCTCAAATTTTTTTTGCTAGAGAAGAGGGTAAACTGGATACTCAGTTTCATTTCTAAAACTGCTGCTTGCTAGTGGCTAGTGCCATGTGTCAGGGCACTGATGGGCAGAGAAGAACCACGGGGAGCTGGAGATTGGCACCGCTGCAGCATTGCTGGGGATGCTGAGAGCCATTTGGTCCCATATTTCATGTGCCAAACATGCCTTCTACCTCAGTAGTAAGATCAGAGACTTAATTAAAAGTCTGGAACTTCTTATTATAATTTCATAGCTTAAGTCTTATACTTTTATAGGAAGATATCAATTTTATATATACTGTAAAAAAATCAGGGCTTAGGGATTTCAGGGCATGAAAAGCAGCTTGCTGTTCCAGATGGTTTATGAAGTCTGACAACACTGTTTCACCCTGTAGTGCAGTTTTTCAAAACGGTCCCCAGCCTAACAGCTGTACAAGAATGCAGTGACAGAAGGGAATAATTGACATATTTATAAACAAATTTTAAATTATTTCCTATTCTTAGGGGAACAGAAAAGCATCTCCAGTCTAATATGATGCTATTAAACACCAGGGGGAAAAAAATGGAAGATGGATCTTTCAGTGTATTTAGGCTTTATACATCCGACCATGTGCTGGTTTCATTTGCTACTCAGTACTCCTCATTCCCGGTTAGGGACCTGCCTGCCAGAAACCCTCTTCCTTTCTGCCCTGTCTCAGGGGCAGAGGCAGGCGCTGGGATGTAAGGCCGTATGCTAGGTTAGTTTGACTGACCACCGGGTGTCACTGTTTGACAGAAATAAATTTTGGTAAGCTAAAAAACCCTCGGGATACTTTCTTGACTTGTAGTCTAGAAGTTGCAGATTTCATTCTAAAATCCTCTTCCCCATCTGGCCCATCAGTGCATGGAATTTCAAAGGATATTTCTGAGTGGGATGCTTTTATTTCAAATGGATTTTGGAAAATGATTTCATTAAAAAAAAATTAAATACAAAAGGCAATGAAAAAAAATGAGAAAAAAAAGGTAAGTTCCAAATATTTGGGAGATACTATACTGCTAAAATTTGTCAATTAGATTTATATAATGGAATCATAATTCAAACTGCAGATAAAAGTAGTGATGAATTATTAGGTAAAACCTCTTCCTCCAGATTTTTCAACATAAAGTGTTGGATTTCTAGTGTTTTTCAAGTCAACGCAGAGCCTACTGAGGCTTGTAGCCACATGCAAGAGAAAATGCCAGATCTGAAACTGGCCTAAAGTGTAAAAGAGCTGTTAAGAAAATCATTCTTTCAAGAAGCTTAAGGATACTTGCCTATTTAAAAGAGAAAACACTTTGGTACTCTTAAGAGAGGGAATACGTTGGTACAACTTCAGAATCTCCTACTCAGATGATGAAAGAAATATAGAAGAAAAAAGTATTTTCTCTCTTAACAGGGAATGGAACTGAATGCCAGGCCCTCATAGTGAACAGTTGAGAAGTACAACCAATTAATTAAAAAAGGGGTAGTAACCTAGAAAAGTAGGATAAATTAATCCAAAGAAAATGGGAAAATGAAGACAGTACCTCAATGAAATATACATTCTGAGTGGAGTAAAATCACTGAGTGTGATAGAGATCAAAGGATTTATTGCCTCCTGTCTAATTGCAGTGGAAGGATTTATTGCCCCCAAAACCTGCGGCTTCCAGAAGAATGTACTTACCCCAATGTCTGCTAAATGTGGATAAATTCCTTCCCTCACAAGCTTTCTAAAATGTGGAAAGATTTACTTCCTTCTGAACAGTCTGCCTCAAATAAGCAGCTACAAATTATGCCACAGATGGTGCATTTTCCTTCTCTTTAAGGAGAAAATTTCACAGAAGGGACCTAAAATCAAGTAAACATTTTTTATGGGTTTAAAAAAAGAAATACGACTTAGACAATAACATCAAATATTATGTATCTACAGAGGCTGGTTAGAAAGACTTTTGAGGTAAGGTATTACTTGAAAACAATTATATAAGGTGATGTATTATGACAATTCAAAGGCAAGATCAACAAGTATACAGCTATTTCACTTTATAGTGAATTTGATAATATTCTAAATAGTTGTGTAATGTAACCATGATGATCCAAGAGTATAACCAAAGCAAGGTTCACAGAAACTTGATACTTTCCTTTCTCTACTCACACTGCTGGGAAACCAGGCAAGACTTCAGACATCCATGATCTGCCTCAGGACCAAAAGAAACAGCAAGCCTCAAGAAACAGTTTTGCAGCTTCTGTTTCAAATTTGGAAAATGGTTTGGGTGCCCAAAAGCAAGACTGCATTTTTCCAACTACATCATTGGGCAAATAAAAGATATTTACTCTGCCCATAAATCTCTCTTTGTTATCATTAAAATTTTAGAATATGTTTAAAGCTTTCAGATGTTACTGGTTGTTATGTAATAAAGAAGTTGATTATACATAAAACACTGCTTATGTGGAATATCAGTCAGGTTCAAAGAATAAGAAACTTCAGAGACTATGAGGATAACTGAGATCTTGACCAAGAAATGCAAGCTGAGCATGCATCCAGCGAAACAATTCTGTCTGCTGTTAAGTTTTCCAAATCAATTCCCAGCTGCCAAGAGTTATTAAAGGCCAGAAAGGTGGAAGTGCACAGCAGAGGCACTTGGTCAGGATTTTTTTTTTTTTTAAAAACCCTCTAAATTTTTACAGTAATATTGCAGTTGTGGTGATGTTCTCTGGGAAGCAGTTTCAGTGCTAGGATAGATATCTGATAGAGCAGCATTAGGGTGCCTGGACTGTCTGATTCCCACCTGACTCAGACTTGAGCCTGATACTCCCAAATGGAAGCCCCGAAGGAGTGCTTACCTAATTCCTCCTCTTGGAGCTGTGATAAAAATAGCTTGTAACAAAATGATAAATATGCACTGAGCCAGTGAGGAATCAATAAAAATGAGTCATTTGAATACTGCAGAAGGGACTTCTTGCAGGCAGTAAGATGTATCACTGAAGAAGCAAAAGGGCTGAGGACGTTTGAACTGCAGTGTAAACCACAGCACAGTGCTGACACAACTTAGCTGAGGAGCTGGTGATGGTAAAAGAGGAAAACTGTGTGACTAGGCTTTCCATGTCTCAGATGAGGATTCCTGAGATGGTTGTCATTTCTTCCCATGTGTTGGCTTCTTTCTTACTTACAAAGGTGTTGTGGTTTAGGAATGGTACTATCCCAATTGATTGTCTCCACTGAGATTCTCCAAACCATGCACCCACCACTTGCTCCCCTACCTTCCCCTCCCCACTCCCTGCAGTGGAATGGAGAGGAGAACTCGAGGCACAAAAGGTGAAGATCATGGTCTGAGATACGAGTAACTTACTGGAAACAGCAATGAGATAAGGAAACAAACAGTAACAGCAACAATACTAGTGACAGAGGGTACAGGAAAAGAAACGCTATTGCTCACCATGGAAACTCCCAACAGTAGACAATATCCAGTCACTCCTCCCTCTGCCATGCTATTCCCACTCCTCTCCCTGGCTTGGAACCTGTGCTACCCACCCTTTACCTCTGGCATGGATCTGGGCCTATGCTACCCTGACTTCAAGGAAGCCCTTCTAGTTAGAAGAGATTCCCTTTCCCCCACGCCTGGCAGTAATGTGAGGTGGTACAGAATAACCTCCAGGTCCTAACCATACCACCTCCTGGCTACTGCAAAAATTAATCTTGTCCTGGCCAGAAGGAGAACAAAAGGAAAGCAATTTACTCACAGAGGGACTGAGAAAGGGCTGAGAAATATATAGATTACTTTTGCTTATATACTGGTAAGTACCATGATATTCCTTGGATAAGTGGAGACTATTACCTATGGACAACTGTGAATACCAGCATATGACAGCAGCAAAATTGTCAAAGTATGAAAAATATGGAATGGTTAGTGGAGTGAATGAGGGCTGGAAGAGACAAACAGGTATCTCTTGCTGTGGATTTTTAAAATAAAAATATACTTCATCAGAAAAGTATTTCTGGTATCACTTACTAGAAGATGTCCTGGGGCCTAGATCTTCTTGTCTTTTCCTTCTCATCTGTGCTTTTGTGGGGTCTGACTTCCCTGTGAAAAGCACTGATAGCCTGAAGCCTTTAAAAAGTATGCGATCAAGAGAGGGGCAAAGCTGTAGTCTTTTTCCAGTAAACACAGGTACAACAAAGAGCTCCATGGGGCTAATCTATCCTGCTAGTCTTGCAGTCACAGCTCAGGAGCTCTGAACTAGTATCTGAACTAGTTTGTGAAGACCTAGCACAGGCATCACAGAGTTAGCCAGCAGTGTAAATATACCCCTGGAACAATGGGATGATGCTGTCCCATTCCACTGCTGTCACTGCTGTAGGGACATCTATCACCCAAAGAAAAAGAAATAGGCACAATTCCTGCCTCATTTTCATTTGCTGCCAGTGTGAACTCATATTCCTTGTTCTGCACAGGTATTATGGTAAGCAGCTGAAGAACAGGGCTTGGGCAGATGTTGGTTCTCAGACCTTTTCCACATCATGCTGGCTTTTCCTTGACACTTCATTAAGGAGCTCCGCAGATGAATATGAGTGAAGTGACGCTGCAATTAAGATGCAATTAGAAAAGCAAAAGATAATATTTGCTGGCTGACTTGCTTGTTTTTGCTTGGAGCAGGAATGGTGATACCTGAAATACTATTGTTGTCTAGGGATCAGTCAATCAAATTTCTGGAACCTCGACTCCAGTGTGTGGTGGGTTGGCCCTGGCTGGCAGCCGAAGTCCCAACACAGACTCTCACTTCCACCCTGCTTTTTGCCAAGGAGGACAGGAAAGGAGGGGACTGAGAAAGCTCAGGCACTTTTTGAGTCTCTTGTGGTGCAAATACTCAGGGAAAACATGGGCTGAGGTGGGAGAGAATTTTACCAAAGCTGGACAAAAGCCTACTTGCCTTGCTACACACAGGCGAGGCAATGGCCTCTCCCCCACATTTCACACCGACCACAGTTCCCCGTGTTTGTGTCAGTATGATCACAGCCAATGGGGACACCACAATGGGTGGCTTCAGCCTGCGGTCTGTTTGACAATTATCTATTAGACAACGATCCTTATTTGGTTTTAATGCTCTCCTTTGATATCCTGACAACCTCTGTTATTTATTTTCCACAAGGACAGTCCTCCTGAAACCCATCAGTTGCTCAGTAGTGATGATATTCTCACTTGTTCACCTCCATTTCACACAGATTCCCTGCCCTTCCTGCAACTACTAATCTGAAGCAGGACCTCAGCTGCAGCTCCTGGAAGTGGAGCTCTTCCCAGGGTGCTGGCCTTGGTGGGTCACCGTTTTACTCAGCCTAGGAAGACTGGTGTGCACATGGTCAAGTGTGGGGCTGTGAAAGGACACAGGCGTGTTCAGAGGGCAGATGGGACCTTTCAACGTGAAATGAAAATCTCCACTACCTTGTACCTGTACCACCACCTTTTGTAGCATCAAGCGTACAGCTGCCTGATAAAAGCGAATAAGAATCAGATTTGAGAAGAAAGTGCTTCAAAACAAAGACTTGGAGTTGTCTTCAAGCTGCTGTGTAATACTAAAATTGTGGAGAGATTGCATTTTGGAAAACTTTACATTACATTACATGGGTATATTTGCTATCTATGCATATAATTGCTTTTGTGTGGCTGTGCTTATATTTATATATATATACAGAGACACATAGACATTTCTAATCAGAACAATGCAGAAACTGAATTTCAATACAGACTATTTTTCTACTCAACAAGCAATACTGATTTTTTTAAACTAATTTCTGAGTGATAGAATATTTTTAAAAATGTATTTCTCTCAGCCTGTGTGAGCATGCTAGAATATTTTGATGACAACTGTACTCCAAATGGCAAGGTCCTGTTACAAGGAATTCGTCACAGATGTAGTCCTTAGGCCAAATTATGACCAAAAGAAGACTGAAAATAAAATGGTAAGAAACAGCTGATACATTTTAGTTTATGAAATGCAAACTGGGCATGATCAGTAGGTTCTGACATATATTTACTTGCTAGTAGCACTGTGGGGCAATGTGGGAGCAATCGGAGTAAACTTTCAGCTCCAATCTTCTTTCCCTTTGGCAGCTGTTGAATATAATTTCTCAATCAGGTCCACTTCTTCAGCATGTCAGTGAGCTTCTAAACTTTTCTCCAGATGGCTATTGAAGCTGGGAGCAATGACTGCAAGCTGCATATTAAATATCTGTGTTCCTTGCACAAAGTTTGAGCCTGAAAATTCGTGCAACCTTGTTTTTCCTGGGAGGCATCAGTGGGTGGATGCAGCTGAGGCAGGGAGAAGGCCGGATGAATTGTGCAGGAACAGGACAATGACTGCAATGACATGTCAAACCCATGAAAATGAAAATATTTCATTGATTTCTATGGGATTTGTGGCAGGTTTGATGCCTTATGTTACTTCAGATAGGGGCTGGCCTTCAAGGCCGTGCAGGGCCTCTTGCCTCAAGAGCATCCCTTGAGATCCTCTGCTCCATGACACACATGTTCATGCAATGCTGCCTCTGCCCAGAGTATCTCTGTTTTCTTGGAATTTTGCCAAGTTTTCAGATCCCCATAGAAAACACTGTGTATCTTTTTCTGCTCCTGTCACAGGACTTTTTTCAATGAGGCAAAGAGCACACTTTGTATTTTCTCAGGAGTGGTGATTACTATTGCATTTTCACTGCTGTGAGGTCCTGGTCCCTGGAGATATTATGTAAGTGGAGAACAGCTTTTTATCACTATCAATAAACCCCATTTTTTCCTGAACTCATTGTGTGGGATCAAATCTCAGGATAAAGATTCTTAGTAGCTGGTCAACTGAATTTCTCCCTGATTGCTGTTAAATGCTCTTGATCATTTATGTGCAGATCGTGATGTGAGTTTAGGCACTTAAATCACACATGGATATTTAAATGTGGAAACATAACCTCAGGGGTTTTAACATTAAATTGAATCCCACTCACTGTTCTTCAGAAGTTTTCTTGTTACTGTTGTCTAACAGTTTTTTCATATCATGTTTGTACTCTCCATTTCAGCCCTTCCAAACAACTAAAGTAGACAAATAGCATCAATAATACTATTTCTATTCACTTGTATGCTGTCTCAGTTACAGCACACACGTTCTCAGTCACACTGGTTATAGAGGACTCCTGAATTTCTTCAGTATACAGTGAATCTATATTAAAAGTACAGCTTGTCAGACGTGTGGTAGGACACCGTTGCTTGCAGCACACAGCCATGTTTTCCAGTGCAGTGTGTCCAAATTATCCTCTCTCTGAAGCATGTGGTGTTGGGTGGGTTTTGGCTACTGGAAGATTTTATCTGAAGCTTATAGATCCAGAGAGGACAGAAATCTCTGCTGTAAAGTGAAGGATACAGCTGTACCACTATTGCACAAGGTGAGAATTAGTTCCATTCATGTGTTGTGTGGCCATTTGACTTTAATAGTGTTGTGATCAAACCCAGTTAACTTCAGGGAACACAGTGTTGAGATTGTGATTCTCAGATGTTTACCCCAGGCTTTCCCTGAGGATGCCTACTGGATATGATAAAATTCTTCTGAAACAGAGAAAAGATGTTCAAATCTGAAGGAAAGCTTGTATATCTAAATACTCTGCCCTGATTTGTTTTTGATTGGGTTTTTCCTCCACCCTCCAAGCTGAGTCAGTGGACTATTATTTTTCCTACAAATCTTTGTTTCATGAAAAATTTATGGCTTCACAACAATCAGCTCACAACTGTGTTAGCCACAGGACAGGCACAACAGCATACAGACATTTTGGTGCCTGTAAGTTTGTGTATTATTTATTTGGTTTCTCTTAGTGACCATGATTTTATTTGTATTTTTTTATTATTATTATTTTTTGATATCTTCCTCCATGTAGGAATCTGTTTCAAGTCAAAACTTTATGGGGAGACAACAACAAAGCCTGCTGGGTCACATTAGCAGTAGAGAAGGACCCTCAGGAAAACCATGTAGTGTATACAAATGTGAGATTAATAACACCTGTGAGCTGAGATCTAGATTTCAGGTCTCTATCTGAATTAGGAATTCAGGAAGCAGCAAACTCATCATGTCTGGCAGTCCTGTGCTGTTATGGATCTACCAAGTAGATCACAATGATCCACAGGAGTCCCTCAGTCAAATTGTTAAACTCTGAGTTAAAATGAGTCTGTGTTTCTGCTAAGATGTAGCCCATGTTTCCTTCAGTTTTGGACTACTGCTTTCCAAGAAAAGCTCTCAGTAAATTCCACCAAGTTGTTTCACTGTGGTGAGTTCACTATACTGTGATAACCTGTGATACATATACATATGTCACTATATGTGATATATTCTAGGGTTTATTTAGCCCCAGAATAATTTATTTGTCAGTATCAAGAGCCAATACATCTATTTGGACCTTGGTGGTAAATCTAAAAAGATAGTATGTACAAGGAAAATCACTATTAGGATGGACAAGTAATGCACAGATATTTCCTGTGTTGCTAAGCATTTCTGAAATTCCCACTCTTTTCTGAAGCCTAACTAGGAAGACAGACCAGCTGGCTACCAACATGAACTCTCTGGTGGGGATGAAGAAGCCTGCTGGTTATCCTGCTAAACCATTTGGAAGTGACAGCTTGCAGACTCTTGGGATGTACAGACACATGAGAAAGGAGTTCAAGCCTGCTGGAAGCTGGTAAGGACTGCATGAGGGGGAAGAGGGATGAAGTGCAATCTGTGGTGTGGGAGAAAAGTGAGAGTCCTACATTTCCAGCCAGGTTGTTCTGTTGTTCCTTCTCCCTATATCTTATTTATTGTGCATCAAACATGAGTAGAACCTGATTATAGAACCACAGACAGCCATCTCTGAGGGGAATACCCGTGATTGCTCTCTGAAACCCTGTTACTTGATAAAGACACATCCAAAAATTGGCTAGCTCTTCTATCCTCAGTGTTCAGATTAAGGTGTTTATGTTAGACAGGTAATCTCAAACCTCTCATGCCAACACTGTGACAGGCCCAGCAAGAACCCTTAGGGCACTAGGTCAGTTCATCCCAATCCATTTTTGTTGAAGTCACTTGAGAGCTGCACCAAGCTCAGCCAATCTGAGCAGAATTTGCTCTGCCACGTCAGTGAAGCTTTGCTGCACTCACAGTGGGAAACTGAAACACTGGAGTTTTGCAGACTACAGATCTGACAGAAGGATGGGAGACTCTGTGTGGAGGGAGTTTCTCTGAAATCCTGTCAAAATTCCCAGGCAATTCCTATCTAGGTCTGGGTAGAGTCTTCTGTTGTAGTTTTCTTGACCCAGTTCTTTCAATGTTTTTGACTTGTAAGCAGGTCCTCTGTCTTGGATATTATCTGACATCCTGTGCCTTTCTGATCCCTCTAAATTCTCAAGAGACAGAAGACTTATTAGAGGTCTGTTTTTTATGGAGGGTGAAATAAAAGGGAAAATCAAAGAAAATGGAGAGAAATCACAGGATCATGGAATCATCAATTGGCTTGGGTTGGAAGGGACCTTGAAGATCATCCAGTTCCAGCTTCCCTTGCCCAATGCATCCTCTCCCACACCTTCTTTCCCCCAGTCATGGACAGGGATCAAGTTGCACAGAGCTCCACCCAACCTGGCCTCAAACAGTTCAAGGAATGGGGCATCTACAACCTCTTAGGACAACTTATTCCAGTGCCTCACCACCCTCTGAGTAAATTTCTTCCTAACATCTAATTTAAATTTTTCTTCTTTTCATTTAAAACTATGCAACAAAGGTAAAGATAACCACAACAAGGACTTTTTAAACAAAAGTCCTACTTAGGCTCATGAAAAAAAACTATACTAATTATTTTCAAAGTCACAATTTTTTCTCATAAGCTAGAAAAGTGAGCCTTCAGTAGCGTTAACTACTTTCTCAGCACATGTTTTAGGCATCACCCAGTATTCCACAAACAAAAAAACCTTAAAAATCTGGAATAATCGGCTGGCATTTGCCAGTTCTAGCCTTATTAAGTAGGTCTTGTTTCCCAAGCCTCAATATGACCACAAAACACGGAATGCATCTTTTATTTCCAGTATGAAATACTATTACTTTAACAAAGTTTTAACTTCAATGAAAACAACAGTTTGCTTAAGTGTTTGATACCGCAGATATATATTTGGAGGGATAGTAGTTTATTTTTTTTTTCAAATGGGAAAAAATATACTGCAAAGATTAAAGATTCTTCTTCTATCCAGACCAAATGAGGGTGTTTGCAAGGTAACCAACGTCAGTCCAGAGGGGACAATGTAGTAGAACCTTTTGTGACAAAATAAAAAATTACTAGTTCAGAAATTGCTAATGTAGAAATAAGAATCTCAGAATAAACCAAGACAAATTATCTATCTTGAAATAT
Source organism: Pyrocephalus nanus (assembly GCA_038380795.1). Classification (NCBI taxonomy): domain Eukaryota; kingdom Metazoa; phylum Chordata; class Aves; order Passeriformes; family Tyrannidae; genus Pyrocephalus; species Pyrocephalus nanus. The sequence goes on from CM076260.1 coordinate 41,320,909, forward strand.
ATGTTAGATCCAAACACAAAGAACCATAAAAGAGAAAATAAAGGAAAAAATGTTGAGGATGGAGCCTCCTGAACTTCTGTGAACCTCACGCACTAGTTGGATTTTGGGTTGTCACACACCTGGTGTGCTGGATGGTGCAATGACATCTAGTGGGAAAACAATTCCCTGCACATAAGCATATTCAAATCACTGCACATTCTCATGTTTCAATTGTTAATGTGAAAATATCACTCTCACACAGGTAGATGATGCCTCCAAGTGCCCTGTTTGCTAACTACAGAGCATTGCAGGAACTCCCTACACAGGACAAGCAACCTTATCATCTATGCCTGCCTTTTTTTTTTTTTTTTTTTTTCTGAACACCAGGTGACTCAGAGCACTTACAGGTTTTGTGCTTGCAAATGCAGATAATGAAGAATGCTGGAGCCCTAAGGGGTGTGTTAATATACATCACAAAGTGCCTGGCTTGCCTACCAGTGTACGCAGCAGATGGAGCACTTCACTCACAGAATACACTCCAGTGGGCCAGCACGAATGTTGGGTCACAGGCTGACTCTGATGATGTGAATTATACTCGGTGCTAGACTTCTGGTGCTGTAAGAATCTTAATGGATTTTATTTTCATTTCTGTCACTGGACCCTGTATGCTTGCAGTTTAACTGGATGATGCTATTTTAATGATGTTGGCAAGACCAAATGTGTTTGTAAAAGCATGTGTTGCTTTTGCACTTTCCAGCAATATATTACTTTAATTTGTCCAAGGAGTGGTACAAATGTGTTCATTTTCCTCCTGAAAGCATGAACTCTTGTAACACATTCAGAGCTTTAAAAGTTTGCAAATTCTGTGGAACTAAAGCAAAATCCAGTCTTTGGAAGTCGATCTCTTGTCGCTGTTCCAGAGCTGCTGGTGAGTTGTATTTATTTCTGTTAGAAATATTGCAGGATTTAAAATGGAAATTTAGAAGCCCATTACACAGCTTTCTAATAAAAAAAATAATGTGTTAGCACTGTAAAAGGCAGTTGTTGCATTGCTAGCTAAATGAACGTAAATTAGAGAAGAGCAAAAAGGCACATGAAAGATAACACAGATAAAATCTCGAATAAAAACATGCAAGAAAAAATGAGTCAGAAAAATCATGGAAGGAATATTCCTACTAATTCACTGAAGGGAAAGAACAAAATTCAAAGTGACAAGACTGTGATTCAAAAATGGCTTTCCTCTCACATCTTTCAGCCTGCCCAGTGGCCAACTACTGAGTGTCACACTTACTGCCTTCTTGCAATTGCCTGAAGTGCTATCAGCTATGATTACTGCATGCAGTCAAGTATTCTCTAATCTCGAGCCTTGTCCCATTAACTTTCACTGGTATATGAGAGAGAGACTTGCTGAACAGCTGTCCTGGATTTAGGCACCTAAATTCAACCTATTCCCCAAATAAAGCAATTCAAGTCCCTTCCTCTAGGTCTTGAAATGAGATTTGGTTGAACCAAAGTCCAAAACTGGATAAATGGGAAAAAAATATCCACATTGCCTTTCAGCTGCTGCCTATTCTTAGAGCATTGAAACATACAAACCTTTTCCATTTTTACTGACATTACATCTGCACCCCACTCCCAATATTCCAGTCCTTTGCTCAAATCCATGGCTAATTATAATCTAAAAATTATAAATTAAGTAAGAGTCATCTTAACTTTGGTCCTCTGTTGGTCTTGTTTGCCAAACAAACTGCACACCTGCCACTAGGACAAGATCTCCTGCAAAATGTGATTGCAGCCAATTTCTTCTAAAGGACTTCTGGAAGAAGAAATACTGCCTTATATTTATACATGGGACAGACCGCTCTGGCCCAATGAATCATGACTTTTTTTCTGTGTAGTGACACAGCTTCAGTAGTTAGGATGGCAAATCTTTACTGTAGAGAGCATAGCCTGGCAGTTAGGGTGCCCTCTTAGCAGTTGTCTTTTGTCCCCATGGGTTGTAGGAAGACCTGATTCTGGGTCTCAGTTCTTTGACAAGTGTTTGAGCTCCAGTTTTTCCAATTGTGGAAAAACTTTCAGAACAGAAAAGTACCTCTGCTCCTGCCTTTAGCTTTTATATCTCTAATGGCTGAGAAAGGCATCTCTTACAGTGGTGACATATTTAGAGCACCAAGGTGTTGGTTCGCACCTTCAAACTGAAGGGAAAAGAGGTGAAAAAAAAGCAATCAGCCAACAAACTTGTGCGTGCATCTGAACCAACTTGCTCTTCTTATCTAGTAGTGCTCAAACACTCCACTTGAAAGCCAAAGTAAAATGGGACAGACATAGAAATGGGAACATACAAAGCACCTATCTCATTCTGACTGGAACTTGTCTTCTGTAAATTGTATCATCAGACCCTTCACAAAGCATCAAAAGGCTGAGTACTGTCAGATCTGCTTTTAACAGTGGGATTTGGAGAAAGAGGGTATGTAGGTGTGTTGCAGAACATGCCATTTGCAATTCTTGTGTCAGAAGTAAATAGGCTAAGTCTATTGAGAGTAATTGTGAGAGCTCTTAAAATGTTTTGCCAAGAAGCAATTAGAATACAAAACTAGATCAGTCCCTTTCAAGTGATTTTAGAAGAAGGAAGGATTATGCTCTTGGCATAAATGTAGCACTCCAAGCAGTAATGAACCTCCCCAACACTAGGTGAATTGTAGGATGCCCAAAAGGATCTGAAAAGGTTCACCAGATTTACATAGTCCTTCCCACGCACAGTTAATTTAATAGATTTTCTCTTGCATGTGAAGATTTGAAGACTGATGCCATTGAAAACTGTGAACTATGTGAAATGGAAAAATTGGTAGAAAGCAACCAAAACTTTCTGTATTATCTTCTCGCTACTATGGGAAAGAGGACAGCTATGATAATAAGACTCTTAATAAAATGAGTTTGACAGAAATTTGAATATAAATCCATGTACCACAATCAGAAGAAGGGGAAATCAACAGAAGACATTGTAATTTAGTAGTTTTGATATGCACAAAATTTCTAAGAATAGAACAGAATGTAAAAATTGTTGTTTTGATTTAGATGAAGGCTCACATAGTCCAGTGCTCTTCCACTGATCAACAGCAGGTGGTTAAAAACATACTGTAAAAACCAGAACAACTATACAAATGCTTTTCACAGTATACAGGTCTGGCTTTGGTTAAAGGAAACAGGAATTCAGGAAAACAAACCAACCAACCAACAAAAAAACCCCAATCAATGGCTTATAGAACCAAAAAGAAATTATATCCCCTTAAAATAATAAAGGAAATTCTAGTTAATGATAAGGCTCAAAGGGCAGAAATGTTCAATCACTATTCTTGTTCTGTATTTTGAGAGAAGAGATTGATATAAACAAGAAGATGATAAAGAACTTTCTAGCATTGTCCTCATTAAGAGCTGTGGAGGAGTCATAGCAAAATTGATCACTAGTTGAAAAATCTATTGGGAGAAGCAATGTGGAAACCTCACAGTCATCGAGTTGCTTAGGTTGGAAAAGACCTCTAAGATCATCAAGTCCAGCTGTTAACCTAGCACTACCAAGTCCATCACAAAACCATTTTGAAATGTTCAAATAATTTTTTTCTGTGTACATATGTGTAATTTTTGGGCTCACACCTTTGAGCAAAACACTCTGTTATTTCTACTCCTTCTGGTATTTATTAGAGTAAGCACAGTGTGATATCCTATGCTCTGGTATAATCACTGTAATTTCCAGCTCCTCTGTCCCAATGCCATTACTTCTTGGAAGTAGGTACTGCCCTTTATCATACAGTATTTAAATCCTTATCTCTTTACCAATCTGAAGATGTTTCTAATGTGTGGAAGTGGGGGATGGGAAGAAAGTAAAGGCTTTTGATATCAAGACACAAGGTTGGCAATAGGAGCAGAAATAGTTGCTGTCATGATAAGCCATCTGAAGGCAGCTTTCCTGCCAGATAGTTTGCCTCATGTTATTTAGGTTTAGTTACCAGAACCCATGGCAAGAAAGGGGAGTTCCCCAAAATAAAGATGGTTGCATCTCCCCATCCCTACCAGCATGACTCTAAGGGAACAGGGTTTTGGTTTGCTTAAGAATAGAAATTATAATGTCAAAGATCTACCCTGCACTTTGCTCACTGTACCAAGCAACTTGTGCCTGGCCACTGTAAGTGATAACTAAAGGCAGCCTACAAAAAGCAGACAACATGAAGACTATGAGCACACTTAATTCAGCCAGAGACACTTTGCTTCTTGGATATAATTTTGGGGACCCATTAACAAGCTGGCTTGTTTGTTCCTGTAGCGTCATTTGCTCAATTATATTCTTTATATTCCTTTCTACCCATTATGCCTCTCCCATCATACTACTCTTATACATACGAAGAAGACATTTTGCAAAGGCAGAGTACATTTTTTAACATCAGATTTGCCATATGCACACTGACTGCCTGAGAGGCACAAGTTCTAATACTGCTTTGCTGTGTGTATATAATTAATCCATTATGAGTGGGAAATGCAACATGTGCTGTATAAGTACAGAATTGTTGTGTCATACTTCTGCACTGATCTATTGTTTTTAGAAACCACTGGATCTGCTGAGCAGTCACAATGCATTTTTTCCTCAGTATGCACAATAAATATGGTGGCCTTAGGAATACACAGACCTACCACGAGCAATCCCATTTGCTGAAAGACAGTTATCATCTGAGGTACATTTTTGTTCTCAAAACCCTTAAGGAAACAACTTTGATAATGGCCCCAACAGCCTGCAGCTTGCCAGCTGACTGGTCAACTGGATGTAATTGTTAGAGACAGAAACACATAGTTCATCATTTTGCTGGAGAACAAAAACAAACATCTCTATTTTTGGTCTTGAACCTTAGTTCTGTACTGTGGGACCATGAACTTAGGACAGACTCTTTATACAGCTCTGCAAATCTCCAGTCCCTCATATGATAGTTCTGACATCACTGAAAGCCATCCCCTCTCCTCAAGATGGGGTGATTACATCGTTGTGCAATAGGCCTCCTGCTCCAAAAAGACGTGTATCATCTACAAGAGCAGGGAAGAATTTGGTGTCTGACACATTTGTCTTTGTCCTTGGTCTCCCTGTTGAGTGTTCTCACGATATCTGTAAGGCATTTAGATCTCTTTCTGAGGAAGCCACTGCTTGTGTTTGACTTACATAATGGGACAGAAAAAGGAGGGGGGAGGGAGTACACCTGTGTGCAATGTAGAGCATTAATAGAATTGTGGAATCATAGAATCATAGAATCGAATGGGTCGGAAAGGACCTCTGATATCATCAAGTCCAACCCTTGATCCACTACCAGCACAGTTACCAGACCATGGCATTATGTTAGTATGAGTTGCTACATAATACACTGCAGTAGAAGTCCCACTGTGCATAGGTTAGAAAGGCTGATCAGTTCACCACAAATGTTTGCATCTCACAGAAATACCCAAAAAAACAGTGTTCGACATATTTTGGCAAATTAGCATTGACAGTGGAGTCAGGTTTACTTGGTTCTGGCTTGTGAATGACATGTCTGAAAGTTTGAATAGTGTGAACGGAGAGAATCAGTCACTTTGAACCTATGGATCTCCATTCCAGGGTATCTGGCTAAATTTGTATAGCCTGAGATATACAAGAGTTTAGAGCACCCAGTTGTTAGTTCTGGACTAGAATCTAACTGTATACCACTAGTTGATGTGTATAAACAATAATTTTGTGGGATTTCTCTGATCACTGTATATTTGGACTTTTTCTCCAGCTGAGCGTCAGACTCATTTCTGGGAGGATCAGCAAAGGAGCTGCTCTGGGACAAATGTCAGAATTACTGTGAGACCTGGGCAATCACAGAAGTAGGACAAACATTGTTAAATATTTTAAACTTTTCAATAGTTTGCAATTTAACTTCTCTCTGTTGTTTTCATCAAGTCTCTTTCACAGCAAAACCACACACTTTTGTTTCTTCTAAGACAAACATTTTAAACGCCCCGAAGTTCTCGGCAACATAGATACCAACTTGACTCCTGGATTCTGTTTTGTCTAAAAATTACAACATTTAGTTTTCACAGCTGTGTACTCTTTTCTCCATTCCAGGAAGAATATACTGAATACAGATTTGACGCAATATCTTTTTTCTGACAAAATAGTACATTATTGTCTTTGGTATGACAAAGCATATTATATATTTTTACAGAAATTTCTACTAGTCTAATCATAGTTTTGATTGTTCTGATTCCCCATGTAGCTGTCTGCAGAAGAAAATAGATACCTTCACTGCTCTTCACATAATTATAAAAAAATTATATTTATATATTATTATAATATATATATATACACACCCCAAGATGGTTCATATAGAGCTGCTGGGCAAAATTACCACCTTCAGCTAAACTCTAACATCTCTACATGGACATCTGCTAGTAAAATGGTCTCTGGTCTGTTTGCCTTATCATGTCAGGCAGTAAACTCCAACAGTTCAGGACTTGCTTCAAAAGAGGATCAGTGGTTCAGGCAGTGGGAGGGAGATGCACAACAGAATGGGTTAAACTTGCCAGCTATCCCTCACTTAGAATTCCATGGAAGACAAAATAATTTGTTCTCTTCCTCGGTGCTAAATGATACAATGCATTTATCCTCATTTAAATATATCAGATTTAAATACATAATTTAAATGCAGCACCTAAAATCAGTTGGTTTGCTTTTTATAGAAATTTCAGATGCTTCCTTTATAGAATTAAGCTTTAAATTGTAATAATTTAGTTAAAATGACATATTTATGCTGAAGTATAAGAATTGGTCTTTTATGGAGTAAGACATTTTGTAAGGTTTCAGCAATCAGTAGGCACGTGATGAGACTGAGACTCTATTTAAACAATAGTGTTAAGGGCATAGTGAGAGCTGTCTAGCTGAGATTAGTGGGATTACTCATGTTTTTTTAACTGAAGAGCTAGTGAGGAGTCTGCCAGAGAGTCTGTTAAAATTAAGGGTAAGCATTTCATCTGTTTATGAAGAAGTCTTTAAATACTTTGCTAAGCAGGAGGACTTGGTACCTGTAACCTGATTTGCAACTCAGGAATTTGTAACTGCTTGCTATTCTTAAAGTCTTACTTTTCATTAAGTTCCACCACTGATAACTCATAGGGAGATCATTACTGACTTTCCATACCTATTTTTGCTGCATCTTGTTTGTGCTTTGCAAAATATTCATCTAACTGAGGATTTTCCTCTTACATCTGCAGCCCAACTCACTTTATTGAGAAGTGAGCCTTGCCAAAATCTTGTCTGTACATGAAAAATTGCTTCCATAAAGTCTGAAATAATTACCAGCTGTGTCTTCTGAAATTCATACAGGCTACTATTCATCATTATTGAAACTGGACTTTGGATTCTTGTACCTAGTGGGTTTTTTACCAAACTTATCTATTTTCCAAGTCTTTAAAACTTTTGCAAGTCACTGAATTGTGTGAAAATTATGAGAATCAAATGGCCTTTTTGAAGTGAGTTAAATTTATTTGACTTTCCTGATCAAACACTAATGGTCTGCATACATACTTGTGGCATACAAATTTGTTTAATGTTCTCATACCCTCAAGTTACAGAACACAGTAGGGAACATTCTCTAGTTTTCAACAAAAATCTAATATAAAATTCTTATTTTTACATATGTGTTTAAAGCTACGTAGATTGCCTATGAAACGAAGCATCTATCTTGCTTCATTTATGCATATTAATGTGCACTTGATGTTAAATACATAAAATGCTTGTAATGTAAATATTACTAGATTTCTAGGTAGTCTTAAATGAGTTGGACAGAAATTTCTCAGCCATTCATGTTAGGATAGTTCCTTGAAGTTTTTGGATCATCAGATACTCCCTTACCAGATAGCATACACTTCCATAAATATATATATATATTTATAGAACCTCCCCCAGGTAATAATAGGAAAAGAAGTATGGAAATAACCAAAAGTTGTAAGTTCTGAAATACAGAAAATTGATAAGGGAAGCCACAGAGCTCATGAATCAGACATGCTTGACAGGGTTTCCAGGAGTTGAAAGGGTCATGAAAGGTGGAACAAAGTGTACCAGTTTACTAGAGCAGAAAAGGGACACTGACTATGGGGGGGGGGGGGGAAACTGCTGCAGAGAGTGTTTAAGAGCAGAGATTTCAATTGCTGCAGACTCTTCTTGAACTTTTTAGAAAAGAGAAGTCTGCCTAGATTTTCCATTGTCATTGCAATACAGTTTCTCCTATTTGATATTAATTTTAAGCTTAAAAGTCTTTAATTTGATCTAGCCCTCTTTCCACTGCTCCAGAGGTGAGAGTCACCAGACTCTGACACAACTCAGATGTGCAGATATGAAAGGCAGCATTGATCTAAACCTTCTATACAGGCTTGAAAGAGGCTCCCAGGGGAACTGCAGATAGGTGAGGGCACACTACATGAAAAGACATCTCATGTCAATAAGCTTAAACTAATAATTCTGGGAAGTGTAATTTTATGCCTTTCATGAATTTACAGGGACACTTAAAGATGGATTAAAATCATCATAATCTAATAAAAATGGCAAGTATAGCAAAAGAGACTCATGGGTAACTCATCATTTTAAGAGGATGACACAAATTACATTGAATTTACTTTTCTCCTCTTCGGATATTTTTGTAAAGACAGTAGGAAAGGAACTGCATGTACTGGCCTCTGATGTTTTTTTGGGGCCAAATATAAATATATAAAGTGCATCTCAGCTTCTAACAGCAACATTTTCAAAACCAGAGGGATTACTGCATCTCGTAACTAACTTTGGACTATTGTAAAGCAGCAACATATTAATTTTGTCATCCTTTTGCTTATGCCACACTCCTTTACTGTTTTTGTCTTAGGAACTGCTTTTTCTTTTAAAATCTTGACTAGAAACCAGTTACTGAATGACACGGGAAGATTTCCCTACTCAAAGCATCATTGTAACTGTAGAGGTATTAAAAGTGGGGAAGATATTGCAGTGCCCTTGAAGTATGGATATGAGCAAAGATATAAGATGGAAAGTCTAGCATAGATCTGGATGTCTGAGATAAGTTTGTCTAGTTAAAAATAACCAAAGATGTAATTAAAGAGGGATGTTTGCAGCAGATGTCTGCATTTCAAATACCACTGAAAATAGATGGTCAAAACCTTCTTTTTGGTTTCAAGTGAAATACTGCTACCTTTTCAGTCAACCTTTTCCATTTTTCCCCTGACCCTTTTTTTTTTGTTTTCTGTATATGAAACCAGCTGTATATTTCTGTCTATTCTTTTGAAAACTGAAAATTCAAGTGGTTTTATTTAAAAACCTTCATCTTTTCATCCCGTAGAATAAATATAATATATAATAGAATATATATATTTATATATATATAAAATATATATAATAATAGGGGCATGATTTTATTTGTCTAATAAGTTAAAAAGATTTCCCACAGATGTTTAAAATACAAAAATTTTACGCTGAAAGCTGTTGCAACAGAAATTTTTCAACCAGTTCCATGTTTTAAAAATAAAAAAAGGACTAATTTTCAGGTATAAGACTAAACCAAGGCAAGACTTAAAAGATAAGTGTGTAGGGGACACAGATAGCTCTAAAATCTTACACTTGTTTCCTGCTGCCAGAGAAAATCCTTACATTTTTTATTTTAGTCAGCAGCAGAAGGGTACAAAAGAATCACTACCATAAAACTGGCGAGCTTTTTCTCAGCTGTATAACAAAGAATACAAGGGATGTTCTACACCTGTAATTTTCAGTCATAGAGATTTTAGTCATATAATATTTAATTGTCTTGGCTTCCAGAAAAAAGAGTTTTCAAATCTGCTCAGTTAAAGCTGCTGTGCAGGCTCGTATAATAAATCCTTCAAATTTTCTTCACCGACCCAGGTCAGTGGTTTGCTCTTTGAAGCTGAAGACGTCTTCAGCGCAAATGTTCTAAAGAATTGTTCATATAGAGATGTCTGTTTTAGAGAAAGCAGAATGCACTGTTACTAGATTTATACTTTATTGCAATACAGATCTATCCAAAGGTATGCCACCAATTTTTAAGCACATGGGACGAGAAGTTCTAGCAGATCCCAAAATCTCTTGTATTCTTTGTTTTACAGTTTTTGTTGGAGAAATTACGTGATCTGATGCAATAGAGAGTATGACACTGATGTTGGATCATTAGCTACCCATAAAGCACTATCCCTTTGGTTATAAAATTAAAGGTTTTTTTTTTTCCTATATTATACTCCTAGCCTTGATTGTTGATTTGCTATTACAGAGAAGGGCAACAAAATATCTTCAACAACAATATCTTCCAATTGTATGTCTTGCACAGATGGGGGGATGGGAATGAAGAAAAAAAGTCTTCCTGCATCTTGCTCTACTTGTAGATGTGGGTAAAGAGTATCTAGTAATTAATATCCTGGGACAAAGCAGGTTTATTTCTATAATAATGAAATAAAGGAATAATAATAAAAAGTCATCTTCTCAGGGTGCACTCTTTAAAATTAGGATCAAAGCACATACATCTTTTTATCAAAACCTGGCAGACTTTGCATAGTGAAATTTGTATTGAAATAAATTGTTCTTTTTAGCTTTTTGCAGGTATAAATCATTTAACAGTTGTAGAAAGCCACTGCAGTAATGATATTAATGCTATAAAGCTGTCATGCAAAGTTTAATCTGTTTTTTTTCTGAGGCTGATAGATGTTCTATGGTTCTCTCTGACCAGCTGGAATTTGCCATCTAGCCTGGCAAATTTTTCTATTTATTGCCTTCACTGCTGCACACCTACTATACTCTCCTTTCTTCAACATATTTGAAGTGAACCTCTGTATTTATGACGCTGAACATAGAAAACCCATAGTTGCCAAGTTCCTGCTCTAGCTATTCAGATGTTCTGAACCTCTTTTCTGGTCTGAGTAGCCAACTGGGCAAGGAGCCTGCAACTGGCACAAGTTACAGCTGCAGCACAAAAACATTTATGACTAAACTCTTCTGAGATCTTTGTTTATAACCAGAAGAGTAGCTGTCATTATATAATTCAAGATTCCTTAAGCAAACAGGATGAGATAAAGTGAACTCAGGGAAGTGTTTTTGGAAAGGGAAAACAAGAAATGTAATAGCTAAGGCAGGTGAAGGAAAAACTGAGAAAAGCGTTTTATCATTGCCAAAAAGAGCATTGGAAGGATGATAAAAGGTGACTAGAATAAACAAACTGTGACTGTGTGAAGACTTTGAATGTAAAGTAACTGAATATTCATGGGTTGCTGGAATACAACATAATGTCACTCCTGAGGTGCAGCAAGCCTAGCCAACATGTTGTAGAAATCTTGTTATAGGGTATGGTTGTGTATATATCCAGTAAAGCTTGCCTGGAATACAGGCTCTTTTTATCTCAACTGCTAAATCCTCATTTCCCATTACAAAGGTCTCTGACTCTGAAAATTGCATTACTTTATCTTTTTATCTTATTGTTTTGGTCTATCCAATTGTTTCGAATTTTAGAATCATAGAATGGGGTATCTGGAGGCTATTTGTTCCATCCCACTGCTAAAACAAGGCCTCCCAAAGCAGGTTTCCTGGGGCCATATCCATATGGGTTTTGAATATCTCCAAAGATCAAGACTCCACACATTCTTTGGGCAACCTGTGCCACTGCTTGGTCATCCTCAGAGTAAAAAATTGTTTCCTGATGTTCAGGTGGAGCCTTCTACATTTCAGTTTATGTCCATTGCCTCTCTTGACCTACTGACAGCACTGATAAAAATGAGTAGGCTTACACGATCATATTTCCTATACTCCTTTTTGTCACTATGCCCAGGGACTGGGAATTTAGATTTACCACCAACATGGCTCAGACCACTGGCAAAACAAAAACTGCTTTCTCAGATTCTCAGTAGTATTTTGTATATTTTTGATATACAGGTTGCACAGTAGTGAAATTGGCACTGCAGTGCAGATCTCAAATTCAGGTTTCCAGTGCTGAACAGTGATAAATTTAAATTGAGCCAGGATTGTCCAGTAGATCAAATTTAGTTTAAGAAGTGGCAGCTGCAGTAAACCTTTGAAAGCAGAATAACTTTCCTTAATAGTCAGTAGGATGTACCTCAATAGGATTTGGATATCTGAATCCTGAAACCCTTACTCAAGACGTTGATGAAGGTGGTTTGGGCTATTAATGCATCAGTTGGTTACCAAGACATTTGTGAAGAAATAACCTCTGGAAAAGTACTCCACATGCTCCTAGTGTCTTGGCTGTCCATGTGTGGCAGGTGGTTCGTTTCCCTTCTCATCTGTTGGAAGTCCAATGCTAAAGCATCAGTGCCAGTGCCTGGCCTGCCACATCCCTGCCCCCACTCCTGCATCCCCTGCTCTCAGAGCCTATTTTGCTTGACTGAACAACCCAAGTCTTCCTAAAACATGACTGTCAGGTACCTTTGAAAACTCCTTTATAAATCCACCATCTATTTCTCACCTTAATGATTGTATCTTGGCATTTTGTTCTGGGCTAGAGATGAATTGCTTGAACAAATTAAGACCTGTTTTTCATTCACAAGCTCTGGGATCAGTCCGCACACCACTGGAATGTCTGTCACTGTATGGTCTTGATAGCAAGCTCCTTAATAGGCCTGTGGCTTATACAGAAAAATTGACTAATTTTCCAGCACAGCAAAGTCACACCAAACAGCTTAACCCAGGAAAGCAGCAAGACCTTTTTACTGATGTAAATCATGTCCAAGTGGAGTTTTTGCCATGTTAGTGATATTGGTAGGCCAGCTACTCAACCTGTGCAGTGGTGTCCTGGGCAGTCATGTACGAACCCTAATTGAGAGTGTCATAGTCCTTTTACTCTTAAAAATACGGGGTTAATCTGCCCTTGCAAACTTGGGGATGCTTTAAATGTTTTTACCTAATTTTAGATAGCATCTCATGGAATTTTTCTCTAGTAAAACGTTCGTCCATGCTGAATGGTCAGGATGCAGCAACAATTTTCCTGGGTTCAAATTCGACAAATTATCTTTGTTCCAGACCAGCAGTTTTACAGAGAGAGGATGCCCTGGCCATTCATCATCAAATGTCAAGCCAAAATACTCATATCTAACTGCCTTATGACAATCCTGTTCTCCATATTTAGCTATAAATTTCAGGAAACTCACAAAACATGATAGCAAATGGACAACACAAAAAATGGATATGGCAGAATGGACATGGCAGAGTGTGACAATTAAAAAGGACAAGTGCTTAACAACCTACACTTTCAGCTGGTGGGGTGAAAGGGCATTCTGACAGCAGAAGGGAAGCCCCAAACCTGACCAGTATTTTAGTGACTGCTCATCAAGCAGGATGAAATGTAGTGATGTACAGTCCAGCGTGAAGCATTCTTTGCAGCTGCAAGAAAGTGTCCCTTGAAGCTTAAGATGCACAGAGCAGTCTGAAAGAGGTTGTTGTATATATGGCATGTCCCACAGTCAATAAATCCTTTTTTACTTTTAAATATCTTATAGGCTTGTCCCAAAAATCTGCTTAAATTTGAACCCTCATTTCAAGCAGTCATTGAAATCATTACCAGTCTTTTCAAATATTAACTTTTCTGTATTTTTGGGAACACTGAGGTAAGTCTTCTAATCATCCACAGTGCAGATTAACTCTTATTATGACATTTTTTCCATCTGTCACTGAACACAGTTTGTTTTTCATAAGGTCTGAATTAACATTAGAATTTCTTTTCACTTCACAGGCTTATACTTCCCAACTGGTTGCGTACATTAGCACAAATTACATTTTTGAAGTGTCTTTTTTTGGGTGACTTGCTTTATCTCATAAATCTGTAATGCTACCCTTCTTTTTCACCATGTTACAAGCAGCTCAGCTCCCTTCACAGAAGTCTAGGTGCTGTGCCTGATCAGCAGCAGCTGCTAAAGGAGACAACCCTGCAGCAACTGTGGGCCATGAAGCAAACTGAGCAGCTCCATTGAAACCATGTGTAACAGCAAGCATATGCTTAAATTCTTTCTTTTGAATTGTCCCAGAAAGTTCAATAGAAGACCAAGTGCCGAACATTTCATACACCACACAGGTAAAGGGGAACAGCTGTGGCATAGCGGGATGCACAAGCAGTTGCAGCATTGATCTTGGCTTCTGGAGGCACTTTGTACTTTCTGTAGGGAGCCTGGTTGGAACATAGAGAGAGGAATGGAAAGCCTTCTCCTTATCGTGGCTGCCAGGGGCACAGTCAGAGAAACGGTTATCATTGCCACCACTGTGGAACCCTAAATGATTGTCTGGCCATTAAAATGACCTGTTGACAAAGCCTTCCTCTCCAATTAAGCAATCATTAAACCTAATGCTGGATCCTGGGAAGTGTGCAAGTGCCAAGACATTACTGAGTTTTGTCTCAAAAAGCTGCAGAGAATTGATGATAGATTTTTGCCAACCAAATAAACATTTCAGTGTTCAATGCAATAAATGCAATGTAAATAGGAAGCATTGGCCAATTAACTCAAGATAGTTTTGTAGGTCAGGCAGAGGGAAGAATATCTCTTGTCCTGTGCACTGTGATCGTGCAACGTGCAGGAGGCAGAAGCAAGTGTTTGACTCTTCACAGACTTAATGTGCCTGGCATCAGACCTCCAGAAAATGTGGGCTGATTTTCAGGTGAGCTCTGGTATTGAGCTCACTACTTATCATGTGATCTAATATTTTTTGTTTAGTCTATGCTTATTAGCTCCTTTTTTTGGAGGGGTAGGTCCTGAACCACAAACTTTTAATAGTAGACAAAAGATTTTAAATGCCCTTCCTAAATTTACATTTCATTCAACCCAGTTTCTCATTTAAAGACAATTATTTTATGCTAGCCAGTATAAGGGTCCATTTGTTGTATTGTGTAAATTAGTCAAAACTTTTCACTTGGTCTTTTTCATGTGCTGGAAGAAATGCATTTCACAAAGTGACATACTTTGTTACAATATCTGTTTTCCCAGGCTTAATTCCAATCCCAGCCTTCAAGGATCATATACTTCAAACTGATAAGAAGTCAGTTTTTGTTTTCAGGACCCAAAATTTGCTTAAGAAAAAGTTGAATCACCATAACCATTGTATTATCAGAACCGCATAACTAAGTATAAATCATCAATTGTACTCTATTCTATGTTGATTTTAATGTCGTCAAGGTAGTATCTGAATGCTAACAACGCAGTAAATGACATAATATTTAGTACAAATGGGTAGTTTATACATGTTCTACTAATAAATTGACATACTAGATGTGATTCATGTAACAAAATGTTGCATTTGTGATGGATGTGTCTAATCTGAATGGACTCCTTTGCCTATAATCAATGGAAGACACAGTAAATGGGTACGATTCGTTTGATTCTAATACAGATGCCTACAGTAAATCACATTAATTGTCCCAGACATAGTTTTCCCCCCTAGCTTTTAAGGGTTAGCAGAACCTTATTGCCTATTTCACCACAAATCTAATATAGTATGTTAAATTACATGTTAGTGAGGTGTGAAATAAGAAATGGTGGCTTGATTCAAAAGGCAGTGCTGCTTTTCTTGGAGCAAACAATTATTTGCTGGTGTTACTGATTTTGAATAGTAGTTTGAACAGACCTTTTAACTTAAATAGGATCATTCAAGCAATTGAACTACAAATTCAGGTCTTCTTGGAGGAAATTAAGTGTTCAAACAGTATTTAAACATGAAATAGAAAACACAGACTCTCTTGCTTGATAACTTATGTCCGTCACAACAGATCTTGAAGACTGGGGTTGCACCACGGTTTCTGCAGACCTACTGGTTGTTTGTCACCAGACTGTTCATTATTGTTGCTTGCAGCTTGCACCCACAGTGAATTTCATCACAATTTGCTTCTTTTCCAAAAACAGATGGTATTTTTCAACACTAAAAAAATATAAAAAATTTGGAACCTTTTCTAGGGAAACAGAGCAGTTCCTCAAGCTAATGGAACGTTTCACTTTATTGGAATTTTAAGTGGACTTAGTGAAAATGCTCTGCTTCTTGAAATATTTTCGTTCATGTTAATTTTTTGTAGAAAATGGATGATAACCTGAAGAGGGGGGGGTGTGTGTGCGTGCACTGTGAGTTTTGCCCATGTGAAGGATTCTCCACTGCAAAAGATGGATTCTGAGAAACTTGTAATAGCAGTCTCCCTTAAGATGCATTATCTAGGGTTACACTCACAACATCTGAATCTGTAAAGACACTCTAAAAATGCATTGTGCTGCTTTTCTATTTATTAAGATGCAGCTCTGATAAGTGGCTGCTTATCTTACTAAAGGTGAATTAAATCCACAGTGTTTTATTTAAAAAACTTGTATTTCAGAATTCACAAGTGAAGTATTGAAATTTAGAAAAAGAGTTGTTGGACATTTTTACTAGTACTTTGTGCTGAAGGATGAGGGTAAATACACAAAGCTACCCTATGTTGTAAAAAGACAGGAAGGGAGGATTAAAGGATGAGCTCCTGATAGAATAGAAAAGTCATATGAATTTTCCCCAATATATTCTATCAGAGACCTTGTTAAAGTAGTGCAGAGGGCCAAAAAGCATAGTAAATATGTCTGAAGAGTGCAGTCTATGCTGCTAGAACTAGACTACAGCTGGCTGGCACTCACATTAGTCCAGATATCTCTTCTTGTATTAGAAGTCAAAATATGGACAAATTCAAGTGAATGTATCTTCATAAGGAGCATGCGAGCAGGGTGTACATTTTTTTTAAAAATCTCTGATTACAATTCATAAGTTAAATGTCTTTTCTAATATCAGGTGGAAAAACTGCAATACTTCATTGATGTAACTGTAAATTTCTGAGTGTTAGACCTTTAAGTCCCAACCCTTAGATGTTTCTTGTACAAATATAATTGGAAAAAAGTAAATTAATTTCTCTTTCTGCTTGCATAGCTCTACTATATCTCTATTTCAGTAGTTGTATTGCTGCTTTACATCCATACAAACTAGAAGGTGTAGAATGCAGTGCTGACAAAAGTCAGGCCTTCCCCTCCTCTCAGTTTTCTTTATGCCACTAATGCTTACTGAGTTTTTAGACTATACATATAAACTTCAGAGAAAATGGCTTATGTCCCAGGAATGTAGCTGTTCTCTCTCCAGCTAAAACTAAGGGTTTAAATGTTCTTTTTCCTTTTTTTTTTTTCTTTCTTTTTTTTTTTTTTTGGTAAGACTTTACCCCAAATTATTTAAATAGAGCAGATTATGAGACTATTCAAGTTACTTTTGTTCTCTTTTGCTGATGTAATGAATGGCAGCAGTTAAAAGACCACTAATGAAAAAAATGGAAAAAAAACCCTCCTCAAGCTTAAATGAATACATTTGTTATTAATTATTTTCCCTCTGTATTTCCCTCTTCCTCAGTGAAAATGCTTTCAGGAAAACCATGCTCTGGTTCTTCTAATACTGAATAATTGCATTTTTCTACTTTGTCTTATCTGCTCCCTCTTTTCCCTTGCCATGATTTCTGAATAACAGAAATGGAGAAGAAGATAAATTTTGGGATCTGAAGCTTAAAAGGAGATGGATGAACAGAATGTGAAGTTGTTTCTCACTTCTCCCTTCCCAGAGCCCAGGGAAAGGTGCCAGCCCCCAGCTCTTTCCTTGACAAATGCTGGTGCTGCTGCCCACTGCCCTATTCCCTGCCCAGAAAAACTTCACCAACCCTCAGTGGCTGTAGGAAGCACTAGGAAGGATTGTCTGCCTGGGATACTTAATATTGCTGGTTTTCACTTGTGCTCCTTTCCCTGCACCACAGTGACATTGCTTTTAATTTCTTGACAGTGGGCCCTATTTCTAAACTACCATTCTCCCAGGTGTTTGTATGTGAAGGAACTGGGAAATCCAAGCTCACACACAAGGCTTCTATTTTAATCTTACATCTCAAGTCAGACAAATGGCTTGAAATCTGGTGAGGTGCATCTTTGCTCAAATTTCAGCTTTATCCAACTAATTTGAGGAACTGATGGGTGCAGGTTTAAGAGTCCTCATTCTTTTCTCTTAGTATGAGGCTGCAAAGCTAACCAAAGCCCTCCTAAATCTCAAACCATGCAGGAGACAAAGAAGTGCATCATATCACACAGCCAAGATAAATTTTCATTGTCTTCAAGGAGTGATTTACAAAATATGGAGAGAAATAGCTCTGGTATTCTCTTTTCTCTACAAGAGACTAGAAAATAGGCCTCTCAAAATATTCAAACATACTCCTAAATCCAGAGGAGCTGAATAGCCAGAAGAAGAAGCAGAATCTGCTGAATCAGAACTGCAAGTACAATATATTTAGAATAGATAAAAGGGAAGAAACCATAACTTTATAGAAGACCTTATGAAAAATCTTTCAATAGGGCTTTTAGTATATTTTACCTTCCAGTGTAAATGACTTAAACAAAACTCAAGCATGTTAGCCTTTATATCCTTCCTGTTATGTGAAGCATTGTAAAAAAATGACATATTGATGAAGTTTAAAGTTTAAGCTGAGATTGAAGCTATTGGACCAAACAGTTCATATGGCTCTGGTGTTACTTTCAGTGGTGTTTGTTTTCAATTTGTATGGTAGAACACCCAATTAAGAAATATGTTTTATTATCTCAATTGAATCAATCAGAGAAAAAAAAGCTATTCCTTGTTTATTTAGAATCAAGAATAGGCCTGGGTCATTGTTAGTAACATGGTAAAGATTTAGCAGTATGAAGTCATTCTGCATAAGGACAAAACTAGAGCTTCTTTCATACTGAGCAGTAAGAACACTTTTAACTTTACATAATACATTCAGCTGTGTGGAAAATTTCCCTGCTAATATCCATGTGCAAATGTGTTGTAGGCACCAACAAACAGGAAACCACCACGTTACAGGATCATGGCCGTGATAGGGAATCCTGACCAAATATATACAAGGGTATAAACTCGGCCCTTTGAAATCCAGCTCCAGGAAATATTTCCGAAGGTAGGGATAGTTTCTACTGTATTTCTCAGCAAGATCACCTCTGAAGTGCTAATAATGCCTGCAACTATTTCCAGATACTTACCTGCTAGGAACTGTGCACAGCTATCCCCTCTCTCTTTTCCACCTCTGCACATACCTTTTAGTCAACTGTGCCCTGTAAATTCATCTCCAGATGGTACTGGCATTTGGACAGCAGGTTTGGGCCCCAGTATGGCAAATCACATAGTTACATGTCTACATTGACTTTTGTTAGACTATCTACATGCTTAAAAATCAATAAGTCATTTAAGTGCTTTTACTGGATAGGGAATGCTTCATATATCATATCATTACCAACTCTTAAGGTATCCAGTTTCACTCAGGCATCCAGTTTGTTCATGTAAGGCAGTGTTTTAGACTGGATGATGGGATTAAATAGTCATCACAATGTATGTAACAGGTGATATGATATTAAATCCCATTTAAATTTGACGTTTAATTTTATGGAATCAGTTTCAGCTCCCCATTGCCAGTCAGGGCTGGCTTCCTGATGCTTTGGAAACTTTCAGCTAGAATACTCTGATTTAATGACTGAATATTTCCCCCTTCAACCTATTACCATAAGTTTAAATGCAATAAAAGCTTGAAATGCTGGACTGGATGATAATTGCAGCACAGCCTTGACAATTCTGATCAGAAATGCTGCGTTTCATGCAAAATAAATAATAAAAAATAATTATCTGAATGTCTGTGTGTATACCTTACCTGTACACAGATACTACTCACCAGATTACGAGTAAGTATCTTGAAAGAACCTTTTTGAAATTATGGCTTTTGTGTAGCTTATATGTGATGACGTAGTGGCAAAACAACAGAATACATTTCATCATCAGGGAATGTTCCAGTTTGATTTCAGCACTGTTTTGCCTTTACATAGCCTACTACAGTTTTTCCCTAGACACACAATAACGTCCTTCCCTCAGATCCATATTTTCTTCATCAGTACTATTTAAACTGAAAGATATATTAATTCACCTACTATTCAGCTTTCAGAGCTATTTAAAATCCAATAGGATTTCAGTATTTTCCTTTCTTCCCCATCTATAGGCTGCTTTTATTTTCCAAACAACTGCTTATTCTGTTTGTGTGGGAAAAAATATAAACAAGATCAGATACTTCAAAGCACTAAAGGAAAATATTTATTGATATCATATTCCTTTATGGACTTTCATTAACATAGACAACTTAGTAAACGGTAAACAAAAAG
Source organism: Pyrocephalus nanus (assembly GCA_038380795.1). NCBI lineage: Eukaryota > Metazoa > Chordata > Aves > Passeriformes > Tyrannidae > Pyrocephalus > Pyrocephalus nanus. The sequence goes on from CM076260.1 coordinate 41,341,150, forward strand.
TTGTAATACTTACACAAATTTCTCTGAAATACATCAATTTTATTTTCAGATACAGAAAATTAAAACAATATGGAGAAGGTGAGAAAAAAGCAGAAATATAAACTACCTTATTAGTGTCCCACAAAAAAGGACATTCAATGCCCCGTAGTCCTTGTTGTTGGGATAATTTAATGAGGTTATGCTTCTGTCATTCCGCTGCACTGCTATGACCTCAGAAGAAGAGTGACTTTAAAATGGTAGTGTGACAGGCAGAAGAGAAAAACACTAAGACTGTTATAAAAGACTATTTTATTATTGTTGTAAGTGCTAAATATCATATCATTAGTGATCTGCTCTCATTCAAAAGGCCAGGCAAGGGGAAAAAAAGAAAAGAAGACAACAGTTGCAACTCAGAAGAAAAGGGAACGCATGCAGGTACTGACTGGAGCAGTGAGCTAACAAACTTGCACTTAGCATAGCGATAGTTTGATAATAATTGATAAGCCACCTTTTGTGTAAACTATTAATTGAATAATTTATTTTAAATGACAAGGCCTGTAGGTAGAGATCAGGCTTCTAATAGACAAATTTGTACAGCTGGGAAAAGTAGATAAGCTTTTCAGATCTGAACAAACCCTTATATACTGAAATCTTTTTTGCACCTATCCTTCCGAGTTCAATTAAGATATTTCTTTCACTCATAAAGTTTATCTTGAGTATTCCCTTAGACTACTCTGGGTACAATAACACTGTCACAAATTTTTTGTGGTGCATTTGCTATGTAAAGCTTTGGCTTTAAGTTATTAACAGTAATTAATCTCCTTTTCTGTATCTAATTTAAATATGTCCCCTTTCAGTGTCAGACTCTATGGGACTTGCAGATTTCCTCTGATGGCAGAAGACAGACCAATACCTCAGTTCCCAGCTTGGCCATGTGGAGTTCAGACTTACTCTGGTGAAAGACATTTTCTTCATTCCTATGTCACGAATCCTGCAGTGGGTTGGCAGATCACGTAGTATAATCACTGTGACCTCCACAGTGCTTCAAATAAGTGAATAAAAGTCTCATTTGGGATGTGCCAACAAGAGGGAAGCTAACTGCAGGTGTGGGGAGGTGAATCCTAAATCTTTCAGATTCATCAGGTCTCTGAATAACAAGAATACTGTAGCCATAAAACCTCTGGTCCTAGTGAAATATTATCTTCACCCAGTAGAGTGATAAGTGAAGTCCTCAGATAAGAGAAAGTGGGCTGAGAAGAGAACGTGATGCAGAGGAACCCACAATGTGGTGAATACAAAAAATGTGAACTACTCTCAAGAACACTAGATTTTTCAAGAGAATTTTCTTCCCTCAGTTTTTTTCTGTTAGCTCTCAAGATCAAACTAATGTTGCTTGGTTACATCCTACTGTTAGAAAACTTGTTGATTAAGTGTTGACAACAAGTATGCATTCTTCTACCCATCCTGAGATGACGAAGAGTGCATCCTGAGCAAGTACCAAGTTCCTCTTGGCCTTTGTAGTGAGACCAGTACTGAACTCTTTCAGGACTGAAAGAGTTGTCTCAGGATTGTCTCAGAAACACGGATTTTGAGAAAAGAGAAGTAAAGATGTTTAATAATTTCCAATGACACACACTGTGATTCACTACTTTGTTGGAAAGATTATGTACAAAGGTTAATTCAAAAGTAGTTTTCCTCCGAAAGAGCCTTTCATGTCTCTACCTTGACTCTGATTGCTGCAGAAGTGAGTGCCAGATGAGACAGCTGTAGATAGGATAAAAATCAATAGTTAAGCCCTTCTGAGTCATCAGTAACTGATTCTCTTTTTTTGTGATTAACTGACAGTTTTCATGACTTCACATCGTGTCAGATCCAAAATGCCCCCCACTGTCATTCTATCTTATTACCAGAGGACTACAGTTTTTAAAGCCTACTTTTGTCTCCATCCATTTGAAGACAATCTATGTAGAAATCATAAAAGGACAATGTCACAATACCAAAGAACATTTTAGCAATGAATCCCTCTTACAGTATAGCTCTTACCTTAAAAGGGCTGGTACAGACCCTCTTACAGCAGCTTGACATTTCTGTGATTCCAGCAATAAAGCCACTTCTGAGTTTCACTTTCATGAAGGAAGTGAAATCAAGCCTATCTATTGCAACCAATAAAATCTACAGATAGACAATGCATTTTTTCTTGGGAGAAGAACCTTCTTTCAAAAACTTGACTTGAGAGTGTTTTGAATGATCTTGACATCCCTTCTGCCATCCTGAATTCCATATTTGTGCATCGCTGGAGACGCTTCTAGAAGTTCCTACTAAGCAGGATGTAGAGAAAGGGATTAATGCTGCTGCTGGCATAGCTGAGGCAAATAGAGATGTAGTAGCTCATGTAGAAGGTCAAGGTCAGCTGAGAAACCTGAAGATTCATGAGCTGGATTACATAGAACGGAGTACATGCTGATCAGAGCAAGCACCATCTTAGTGAGCCTCATAACTCTTTGCCTGGGGATAGTGGTGGTGTAACTGCAAAACAAAGAAGAATTCTTAGTCAAGGTGAGAAATTGATGGCCTGGATTGAGTGTGGTAAGGAATGGCAGTTATTTGAGACCAAGCAGTGCAAGCAAAGGCCACATCTTGAGAGCTTCATTTTTTTGCTGTTTGCACATTATGGTTCTTCTGCTATGATCCCATGCTACACACAGGAGACCCTGAGAACTTTTTATGTGTATTTGATGAAATACTGACAAATGTTTTAATTAAAAATGCTTACTCTTTTTCAACATGTGAACCTTACTGGTTTGCTTCCCTTTTCATCTCTGACTGCATTTTTTTTCTATCAACTAGAACAGAAATATCCTATCAAAATATGACTATTATGAGCTTAAAGAAGGCTTAGAGCAAAGAAGCAAACAATTCTCCTGCCTGAAGAATTAAAACCCACACTCAAATGGAAATAAACTTCCTTTCCACAGAAAATTGGAAAGAGCCAAAATCCAAAGTATGCTGTCCTAGATCTAAAACATCGTGGCCAGGAGCTGCTCTCACTGAAACTGGGAATTACTTTTCATCTGTTTCAAGTGTCAGTTTTCTTTTATGGCTTAGACTTTCTCAGACTGTGAATAGTGGCTTAGAGCTTAATGAGTCCCTTTTCCACAGAAAGGGCAATGCAATATGGACAACCTGCAGCTGATACCAGACCCGGCAGCCACATTCTCCCAGAGTCTCCTAATCCCTGAACTGAGAGCTTGGAGACAGGTTTCCTCCTGCAGCTAGAAGTGCAGGGTTGAGTTATGCCTTTTTGTTGTCCTGAACTGAGGAATCCAGGTGTAACTTTCTCCACAATGCTTCCTTCTAAATGCTTTATCTTGGCTCCTTCCTTGGAAATCTAGTCTGTTTCCTGGGAGCCTAATACAGTGTCTGGAGGACTGAAAGTTACATGATGCGGTGCCTAAATATTGTTTTAGGACTCTTCCTTTTGCTCTGTTACATATAAAGCCTTTAAAGTGTGAGAGAGGCATGAATAATAGTTTGCTTTCCTGCTTTCTTGTTTTGCTGGTACATCTTCCATGTGTAACAAAATTAAAATGTAGCAAATAAATATATCAATGGTAAAGGAAAAAAGAAAGTTAGAGAAAATGTATACCTGTAAAACAAAGCACAAAAAGAATAAACACGGCTGTCAGACAAAGACCATCTCATAAATATAAAAATTTACCAATAACATTTTCCTTAAAATGATCTCTGATTTGTGATTCTTGATTAGAGATACATGGTAACAGCAAGTACCTAGAACTGCAAGTACTTCTAAGGATTAAAGTCTTCACTTCAAGAATATGGTTGATTACAAGAAAACCTCTCAGTTTTCCAACTTCTTTATGTGTGTGCTTTTTCCAGCACTTGTATAATTAGTGAAAATTCTTGCAAGCATTTATGCAGGGCACAGTCTGATTAGCCCCTTGATATTTTTCTAGTCTGACAGTAGATCAGTGGTGACCACCTTCTAAGCACAGCTTTTTCAAACATTTTTGAATCTGGCATTCTGCGACCAGCCATAGTCCTGGCCAAAAGGTATCGTGTACAGACAGTATGTGGCAGAGGCTGAGGACTTCCATTGTCCTGAATCTTGCATTGTGGCTGTCAAGCTCACTGTGCTCTGTGAAGCGGTTTGAAGGGAGCTGCAGCACTGCCTTGTGATAGCTTTGAGGTGCTATAACCACACGAGGCAACCAGAAACAATAACCAGTTGACCTCACTTTGGTGCTGCACAGGCCAGCTGCCACGATTTACTATACAAATATCTGACACAAGTCAGAAGATCCTTGTCTGTGGGTGCTGGTAACATGTTGGCTGTGAGACCTTGGGTTGTTGCTCAAGGTCTTGTACTTGCTTTTCATAGATCAGATTCACCAGCCGGCCAGAACAGCGTGCTTGCAGCACCTTAGTTGCTTGTTATCACTGCCCTTGGGCCCTGATTAGGAGCCATTGCATAAGATGAAGAAAGATTGGTATTTCAGTCTTGCCTGAATATGAGTATGAAATAGATATTTTTCCCCTCGTTATTCAAGCTTTGTAACAATCAAGTTCTTTCATTAAATGAGGTTAAAGTAATGGTCGTCCTTTCCAGAATCTGCTGCTTGGGCGTATGGTATCTTAAAAAGCTATGTCTGATTTCATGCAGTTATTCTCAGTCCTCGTGATGGTGACAAGAAATAATAGAAATCCTCTAAATTTGTCGTGGCAGAACTACTTTGTACCATTCTTGGCACAGCTAGCTCTCGTTTCACTGGCTGCCTCATGGAAATAGCTTCTGACACTGATACTGCTTACAGGATCTGTGTAATTGAGAGTAATTTACAGGCTTCTCAGGTTCTTAAAACTTGTGATTGCTCCTCTTTTACACAATATTTGACCTCTTAGTCTCCATGTAAGCACAGTGTAAGCAAGCTTTCAGCTGGCTTTCATTTTTTAAGTGGTGCAGGCAATGACATCTCTATGCAAAGTAACAGAACAAAACTGTAACTGTTTTTCAATTTTTCAACAGAGCTGTTTCCAAAGAATGAATGCTGAGGAAAGTTACAATGAGGTTAAAAAAAAAAAAATAAATTAAAAAATCTGGAAACAAACTGTGAGTCAAAGGAAGTATTTGTGAGAAAATGAAGGTGTGTAAGATGGAAATAGGATGCATGAGGGAGGCACAGAAAAGTGACATTAGTCATGAACATGGGGTAAGAAGTGTCCTGAATCAACCCCCACTCTTCCCACTGGCTGCAAAGAAAGAGTCAGGATATTCCATCCTGTGCTGTGCACTCTGTACACCCTGTGAATCACCTCTCAGTCAGTCATACCTACTACCTGTCATTAATGAGAGACTGAACTTTAGCTGGTGCCTACAACTGGGTGATATAAAAACTCATTACTGCTTTCATGTTCTTCCCGTAGCAGGAAGATTTCAATGAGATCTCCATTTTGTTTCAGCTTGTTCATGCTCAGGATATATATATACACACATATATATATAACACACCTGTATATACTATGTGCACAAATGTTTTCAAAACAGGTTCACATGCAAACAGATTTACTAGCAGAGTCTGTAGCTGATGTCTATAGTTACTTAAGGAAAAAAATATAAATTAAAGGAGAGAGAGTGGAAGAGAAGCAATAGGGGTTGCTCCAGACAAAGATCCTTCTCTGTGTCTCTGCTAGAGTGCAGTACATGGTTTTCTCTGTAATGCTTTTCCCACAGTATCAACACAGTTTTTATCAGGACTCAATTCTTACAAGTTGCTCATGTCAGCGAGGCTGTTGGTGTTGATGAGAACATGTTTTGCTGAGGCTGCACACTGACCTGCTGTTAAGTTTTGGGCATGCATGTTTTTGGGTCCACTAATGTCAACCAGAAGCTTTGATCACAGAGAAGGAAGAGGGAGGGGAAGCAGGGGTGATTCTCACGCTGGTGGCAGTCACTTCCCACGAGAACCCCCTGTAACAGTGCTGTGGGGTTTGCAGGTGCAGGGCTGGGAGGATAACACTGCAAGATCCGCAGCGTGGGAACAAGGGGAAAGTGCTGCCCCAGAGGCTCTGGGAAAGGCTGCCACGGTGGCTTGGGTGACCAGAGCTGCTAGAAGAAAGCCAGATACCCAGCTTCAGAGAGAGGGCTGTGAGCAGGGGGAAAGGCTGAGGCTCTTAAGGCACCATGTGACGTGCGGCTTAATGGATGATATTGCCTTTGCTCAAAGAACCAGAGCCCAGTGCAGCCCAAAACTTAGCAACAGTGAATATAACTCTTTTCAGTGGCAGCTGCAGTCTAGAAGTTATCAGACTAATGCAGTTTTTAATGAAATAAAGGGTGTAAATGAGCACAGAGGATCATTAAAGGGAGGAACATAACATGCAAAGGAACCATCTAGCCTGGGATGGGTACTGAATCCACATCTTCCAGCTCCAGAAGTGCCCATCATCCTTTGGGTGGTCCTGGCTTTTGCTGTGTGGATGTTGTTTTCCTGTATATATATCTGAATTTTCAAAGTATTGTCACAAAAATAAAGGGCAGGTTACAATGATGCCTTCAAATCTGGTCTGCATAAATGTGTATTTCCCTAAGTATTGTAAGATGACTTTTCACATCTTCTGGATCAATTATTTTCATATACTGCTAGGGTAATTTACCTGGGTTTCTAATTTCCATTTTTAATATTTGTCTGACCAAAGGAAAAAAATTATTTAATGAACTTAAAGATGAAAAGGAAATCATTAGGCTGAATGGAATGAAAATGACACCACAAATTCATTTCAATATGAAAATACATCATTCTTTCTCTTGATAGAACTAATACTTATTCCAGCCTGTTGTTCCAAATTACCCTTCCTCAGACAATAAGAAATTAATCTCACCCTAAATGCTTATCAAGAAGCTTTTGTCTCTATTCTTTTGTAGCAGAGGGATTCTATTTGTTGTTTCATTTTGGACGTAATTTTAATCTTTCCTGTTGTCTGATGATAAATTTGTGACATGAAGGATGAGTGCTCCATTTGGGAAAATGTGTTTTGAAAGTAAGGGATAATTTCCACTTCAAGCAGAGAGTGGAACTTAAAGGCAGACATGTGTCCTCATCTAACAAAATAGTTATCAGTGATAAAAGTCTTTTGTTGGGAAACAGTGAAGAATACTTATCTGAGACAAACAATAAGGGGATTCTCTGAGAAGTGTCTCTGACACAGAAAATGAGGGAAGGAGGCAGTGATGGAGCCTGCCAAGCTCCCAAAAAGTACGAGGCAGCAGGTATGCGGTGCTTGTTAGCCATGCCTATTACTGGATTCCTTTTGACCTTTCTGCCAAACCCGCTGTTACGATGCTGCCTGGAGGAACATGTATGAGACCAGCCACCACCAAAGTGCATGATTGTGAAAGCCAAGGCAACACTTGGAAAGAGGAAATATTTCACAAGAGCACGTGCTCCTAGTTAATGTTTTAGCTAACTACAAATTATCTTGTCTGATTTCTAGCAAAGCCATAAACATGCGGTCATGTTTCTGTTATGCGTATTGGAAACGGAGAGGGAAAATACGTCTTAAGAGATTAGATTTTTTCCTCACTTTTTTCTTCCTGCCTCTGGATGCATCTTAACCTAATCCTAGGGCCTAACATTATTACTGTGTACTGCGTGGGCTGCTCAGGAGATTGCACTTTTAAAAGGCTTTTACCTTTTCCTCTGGCTAGGGTGTGTGTAACTGCATGTGAAGTGAAGCAAGGAGCAACTGAAAATGGCATGTGAGGAATGAGTAAATGGATTAGTCCATGCCAAATCAAGTGGTTCTGGTTCTAAATGACTGAAAGCCCATGACTTTTATAGAGTTACAGCTCCACCCTACCAGTGATACTGCCTTGGTAAATATTTCTTAGAGCAGTATTACAGCAATGGGCAAACCAATAACACATTTTCTCATGCTTGTCAGTCTTGGCTGCTCCAGATGCTTGGAACACCTGTCTGTTTCTTTTCAGCTGTCACAGAGCTACTTACTCCAGATTTATCTTCCCAGTCTCACTTCTCCATTAACGTGTTTGCAGCTGTAAGGGTATGGGCTAAATAAATGTTTATGCAGCTCTCAAAATTTATTGGTACCTATGAAACTCTTAGATTTCAGGAACTTGTTCAGGAAACTTTTCCACTGCACAGCGATGCTTTGTAAAGAGGATATTAGCAAAGAGTGATTATTTATTATCTATTTCAATAGAAAGCAGACACCTAGGACTAGCAAGCTCCCAGGCTAAGTGTTAGTGCTTTTACCACCCCTGGATGACACCCTTGGGACTTTGCTGGACAGATGTCAATGGGAATAAAGGGGCAACTTAAGACTCCCTGATTTTTGTTAATATTTATACCTCTTTGTGATAGCGTTTCTCTTCTTGAACTTGTGAGGGGCTGTCTCTGCCTCAACAATCTTTTCTTGGTCTTCAGTCTATCTCACATGGGTTTGCTCTAGGTTCTTTTGCACAGCTAAGGGCTCAGCAACTTTCTCAGGATTCTAAGATTATAAGAGGGAACTGAACATCTATGAAGGGATGACACCTTTTTCTATAACCAAAGTTTGTACTGAAATTAGTCAGAAGCAGCTGAATTCTGTAAGAAGAGACCCAAATGGTGGTATTTTCCTGTGACATGCTCCAGTGGATTCATGCCACAGGGAATGAGATGTGCCTCACAGCCTCCAGTCACAGAAAGAGAGTCCAACATAAGCTTTACCAGTTGCATCTTGTGTACCATGAAGGAACAAAGAATGCTGTGGCTTCTGAATCTACATCAGTCATTTTGAAAGTGTAAGTATTGGCTCCTTTTTAAAAATGTCATTGGCCAAAGCATGCCTTTGTCATTTTAAAGTCGCTAACATTGTTGATTATAATGTTCATCTTCAATTAAATTCAAGCGGCATATTGTGACATGCAAAGTGAAGACTTTAGAGTAGCATATCAGTCTTGACTTTTTCACTCATAATTCCTCCTGTTTCACCAGAGACAGCAACATTAGAGTACATCAATATCTGAGCTTGAGGAGATGATGTCTGCAGAACACAGTTCTGATTTCACCCAGGCCAGATTTGCATAGTGGTATTTTTGTTGAACAGTCATATTTACTCCTCATGTACATGGTGATAATTTATATTACAATTGTTGTCTGTGCATAACTATGTGAATTCTTGTCCAGAGAACAGATGCTGTGAGTTGCTTCTTACAAAATTTTCTTTTAACCCATAGGCAAAAGTTGTGCTACCAAAGTTTCATCCAGGTTTAATTTATGTTATGTCTGTCTGTGGCATAAATATAAATCTGTATTAAAAAAATGTGTTTGATGTCAGTTTAGGAAACTTTCTCATAAATTTTAATATGCATACTCGACTTGCATTTTTACAGCTTTCCTTAATGCTTTTTATTTCATATTAAAGTGAGTAATGGAAAACAAACTTTTATACATTGTATCCCTCATAAATTGACCCCCAAAGCTCCATGGAGAGAACAGCTGGTTTTGCCACTTCTTAAGACCTTATAAAGACATTTTATTTGCAAAAAGAAATGCTGAAATACTAAAATCTCTGTTGGACCATTGCATGACATAGTTCACTCCTATTATGAAGTAGAGGATTTATGGGAATAAAACCATTATCCAGCAATGTGACTGATATTAATTTGCATGTGTAACTCATTTTATTCAGCTCAGGCTTCTTCTGGAATCTGCCTTCCCAGGTCTGACCTGCTCCTGGCTTCCATTCTAAGTTCTTTTATTTTTGAGAAATATGAAAGAGCACATGAAGATGTTCAATGATACAATCTATTAACAGAAATTATGTAAATTATGTGTCTTAGTTTTATTGTGAATGTAGGATGATTTTGCAGTCAAAACCTGATAAATTGCTGATTTTTTGGCAAAACTGCTAGTTTAATATTTTCACTTAATAAAAGTTCCTAGGTGGATTCAGAAGTGCTTTACTGAAACCGTCAAGGACTAAACAGTTTGGGAGGTTGTTATCTGAAAATCCTTTGTTTCTCTTGGCTGTAGCATCATAATTGTTATTAGGAGTGATAAAACTAAGGGGAGAGAAATATTTTGGACAGCTTTCCCTAGGCAAGTGTATAAGATGGAAAACTCTTCCTCAAAACAAAAAAAAAAAAGGTTTCTTTTTGGAAAAAACACAAATCTGTTTCAAGTCATGGCTTTACATGGGATATAAATTATTTTCATACCAGGTTTCGATATTCTGTCGTTCCTCATTAGGACCTCAAGTCTTGTTCCTGCCTTAATACTTATTATTTTTCCATAATTTTTTTCTCTAAACTAAGATTAAAGATACTGCTATATGTAAGTTCTTTAGAAATATGTGAAAAGACCGTCACATTACTCATATAAGAATACAAGCAAATATAAGAACAGAGCTTTTAAAACTGAACTTTGAAGGAACTGATAATTTCTTGAGCCTTTTAAAACTGTCTGTCAGCCAAATTAGATTTCTAATATGTATCAGTGTAGCCACTTTTTCCATTTCAAAATTATAGATAACTTCAAATTTTTCTACTTCTTTCTGTTTTCTGGTAATTTTTTCTCTCCTTCCCTTTACCAGCTACATTTCACTACCACGGAAGCATGCTGTCTTTTATGTTACAAATTCAATAGCAACTGTCCTTCCCATTGATGCTGTTTGTTCTGTCTCTTCAGTAAAAAATTCAAGAAACATAACAGGTGCATAACGTGTTGCCATGAGTCATTATTTAGCCCCTCTAACTGGTGTCATCAGAATTTATACAGACCCTCCTGGACAGAAAGGTCTTCATTAACTTGAAGCTTAAGCATTGCTTTGGAAGTGATCTTTCAGGTCAAAGAAAAGATAATTTATAGGCATCACACATTTAAAACCATGAGTATATACCCTTTCTTCCCATAGGAAAGGCGAAAATGGAATCCCTTGTGGGGTCTGCCTGCAGCAGCAAGCAACACCAGCATTAAAGTCATCCTCCCATCTAGGCTCGTCTTCCCCTACAAAATCTAACTGTTACCAGCAAACCAGCTTGCTTGACTTGGAGAAAGTAATTTTAAATTTCCAGCTCTGATGTTACTCACAGCCCCCTTTCCTTCTGTGCATTAACAAATTTAGGTCAATTTGAATAGTCATCCCTTCTTCTTGTTCTGTTAGGTTATTTTCTGTTAGGGTTTTTGGTTTTTTTTCTGTTCTTATTCCAGTGTTAATATCTTATTTTTCCTGGAAACAGCTGGTGAGAATTGTATTTCAGACCTTGTTATGAGCCTGGAAAATGGCATTAGCATTTTCCTCTTTTCCCTGGAAAGGCAAAGCCTTACATGTATTACAGCTGTGTGTGCTTTCACACAGCTTTAGCCTAATAACAGCCCGTAGCAAACTCAGGAGCTTTTCTTCTGTTGTTTTCTGGCAACAGTTCTTCCTATTTAAAAAAGGATACTGGTAAGAAAAAGATTCTATGGGTGGGAAGACATTTCTATTGCTCAAGCCTCTCCTCTATTCTTTATCTGGTTCTTTCTGTTTCATAGTCTTATGTTGTTTCACATCAGACACATCTCCTCAGTGGTTGTCACTAGGAATACTATTGACTCACTCCTACACTTTGCCTCAGGTCTTGAAGGAAAATATGCTATCTACCTAGCCCCACAATCAGTCCCTGAAAATTCCACATTAACTGATTTTCTCATGAAAATTTTTTCACAAAACTTATTTTTTAATCAATATTTCCTAGTACCCTCCGCACTTTAGCTATTTTTTCTCATGTTGTAGTTCTACTCTTGAAATTGTTCTTTAGCTGCCCTAATAGTTCCAATATGATTACATAAAAAAATCTTCTAACATAAAATTTACCTCTATGTAGAGGTTTCAAAAATTTTCTGCTGGTGACTCTACATTTGATTTCAAATACACCTTCTCCAGCTGAAGAATGCAATAAGTGCCTTGACACTTATTTGCAACCTCTCCATTTCAGGAAATGTTATTTTACCACTCGCTATTATATTACTTTATTAAAAATCAAGTTAATCTGAAAAGGAGTACTTTCAGATAACTGAAATTATATTTGATTCCCTTTACTCCTCTGTTACATAATTTTTCTTTAAAATATGAAGCCAGACTAATGGGGTGGTCTGGATTATATTTTCCACCTCCATGAAAAGCCATAGTTGTTCTCCCAGCAGCCACTCCACCAAAATCAGTGGGTTTACATAAAAAACTTGCTAACAGAACTGCAGGGCTAAGGACCAGCCTTTCTAAATTGTTGGGATGAAGATTATTTGGTCTTTTGGGCTAACACAGAACCCTTGCAGCACTTTCTTCATCATTTTCTTTTTACTTAATAGTAGCATATCTCTATTCCTTGTATTATTCTCTAGGAATGAAAATAATTTAAACAAGGAGGGCCAGCTAAAAGCCACTGAGTTAGTAATTTTTAAATTAAATCTCACTGCATAGGCATATATTACATGCAAGGTTCACTAGGACTTTCAGTTATTTCCTCCCAGTAAGTTGCAGATAATATAATATTATTTTACACTTAAAAATATCTGTCCCTAGCTGGCAGATTTACAAATGAAACTCGGGAGCAGAAATTCCAAGGTCCTTTCTTTATTGTTTTCTACAGTCAGTAAAGCTTTTGTTTCCAGAATGTAAATAGCTTTCTACTTTATTAGAGAAATAATCTAGCTTCCTTTTCTCTTAAAATAATTGTCTCTGTAATGTTAACAAAAGTAAGATGTTGGCATGAAAAAATGTATTTAATAAAGAGAGAAGAAAGACAACTCTTAAGCAGAGCCACTGAGTACAGTCAGATCTGTTTAGTGAAAGGTGAGAAGTTGACACGATTATTTTCAAAACACAGCTAAAATTTAAATGTACCTTCATCTACAGCATCTGAGGTTTGTGTCCTTTGTGGTGTTGGTAAATACCACGTTAACTTTTTAACACACTATTTCCAAATTCTTTTCTTGTATATAAATGTTCATGCCCATAAATTTGAATGCTTATAATTTTCTCAAGTAAATATGGTTTAAATTATATTCCTTTTATTTCAAGTCATTGTCTGTGTCTTTTCCCTCTGCCTCTCATATTTTTATTTAAGTTAGACAAAGGCTTTTCACCAGGGGAAAATAATAATCTTTGTTCCTTGTTAGTTTCCTTCTATTCTATTATTTTAGAGACACTACAACTAATTTTTTCCCCCTTTCTATTCATTCATACATTTCAAAAGTCATATTGCCATTATGTTCACTTCAGACATACTGTTTTCACATTTGTTCCCTTCTGCATTCAAATTATGAACTAGAGTGTTCTTGAGTGCACCAGGCACTGACTTTCTGTTAGTTTCAAAGCATGTATACTGAAGCCCAGAGGCTGACAGACACTTAGTCCTCCACTGGCCTTTGCAAATCTTTCCTATGAAGGCATGGGATGTAGAGGTGGAGTCCATCTGTTAGTCCTTGCAGAGTGTGATGATTGTTAGCCTTATGTGCCGTATTTCTTTATGTTAAGTTTGCACCACAGATAAAAGCCGCTTTTTCAAGAAACATGCTTACGGATTTAGAGTTTGTGGTAGCATCAGCCTGTTGAGAAGAAATGTGGTTTGTGGGTTTTTCTTCTCCTACATAGAAAAAAACACCCCTCTGTTAAAATTAAGATATTGGAAAGTATTTTTTTTTCCATAAAGGATGATTGGCTCAGATTTTATGACTCCTCAAAAATAAACAACTTCAGCAGTTTCACTTTCTCAGCATAAAACAAAAATATCTTGAGGTATTAATTCCTGCCATGTGAGAAACCTCACTGGCACTAAGGCCCATTTCCAGAAGTAAGATGATGCTGGAAAACAGCAATGAGTGCTAGGAAGTTGCCGTAAATTGGCAGAAGTTAGATAAAGCTCTGTTACTAAAATAGTCTGGGGCAGAAGTGCAGTTTTCAAAGGAGACTATATTTCAACTGATCTTAAAAGAATTCTGTAGAACATTATAATCCCTTCTTATTACCATAACTAAAGTTTAAAGTTTAGTCTAACTTTTATATGTGCTAGAGAGAAGATTTCTGCCAATTCTAATGGAAACCCAGGAAGAAGGCATGTATTTCAATGTCCTTGAATGTGTTTGAAGTCATTAATTCACTTCAGTCCTTTCTTATAGTAGAAAAGGGTAAGCAGGCATAAATTACTGCTATCTATAGTCATGATTTAACTTTTTTCTTTTTTTTTTTTTTAATAAAAAATAAATGTCAAGGACTAAAGGGAACATGAAAAACTTGCTATCCTTGTCTTTGATGGACAATCCACTTCCTTAGTGCAGTCATCGTTTATGCAATAAGTCTTATGAGAAAATTAATTCCATTCCATACCTTATTATCGTGAACACAATGAGGATATTTCCTACTAAAACTATTGAACAGACAATCCCAATCAGAGAAGGAAGGATGATTGTCTCTGCAGCTCTGATCACCTAGTGCCATCCACTCCAAGATCTCTTAATCAAGCCTCGTGTACCATTCTGACAGAAAGGCTGAAATTCACACATTCTTCATGATTTTAGGGTTTGGTTCTGTAGTAGCAATAGAAAATAAATTATTGATGGATAATAATTTGTATCTAAACAGTTAAGTCTCACAACTCAATGTATACTACTGTTTAACGATTATCTGCAGTTTGTAAAAAATTTTCACAGAAAGATTTTGTACATTCAAGATTGTACATGAAAGAATTGGATGATGCTATTTTCAAAATAAAATCTGTTATGTAATAACTCCATTAAAATTTAAACAAACATGTAATAATCCAAGATACACCTTTTAGTAACTCGGTGTTTAGTCTCGGAAAGTGCTCTGTCAGCTTTTCTTGGCTGGGGTGATCCAGATCAAACTTCCAGTCAAACCCATTAATCAAATCCTCCTTCAGTTTAAAAGCATTTTTCCTTGTCCTATTGCTACATGTCCTTGTGAAAAGTCCCTTTCCAGCCTCCTTGTAAGCCTCCTTTAGGTACTGGAAGGCTGCTATAAGATCTCCCGAGGGCATTCTCTTCTCCAGGATGAGTTACCACAACTCTCTCAGCCTGTTTCTGCAGGAGAGGTGCTTCAGCCCTCTGACCAGCTTAGTGACCCTCCTCCTGTTGGTCTTGTTCCAACAGGTCAACATCTTTCTTGTGTTTGGAGCCCCAGAGTTGGATGCGGTACTCCAGGTGGGGTCTCAGAAGAGCAGAGGAGAGGGGCAGAATCGTATCAACCTGTTGGCCACGCTTCTTTTCATGCAGCCCAGGATACGGTTGGCTTTTTGGCTGTGAGTGCACAGATTGCTGAGTGATGTCGAGCTTTTTGTCTACAAACACCCCCAAGTCCTTCTCCCAAGGGAGGCTCTCAATCACTTCGCTGCCCAGCCTGTACTTGTTCTTGGGATTGCCTTCTTGAAAGTGATGAAATTTTGTTTCTTATTTCTAGGAAGAAATAAAATAATGAAAATTATTAAAAATAATTAAAATAAATAAATAAAATGTATGAGATTGTTCATAAATAGATGTATTAATAATTGGCTGAGGGTAGTTGTGTTCAAAAGAAGAGAAGGGGAAAAGGAAAATAATTAAGCAGAGGTTTACCTACTCTGCCAAAGAACTGAAAAAGAAATTTGAACTGCAGAATACCTGCCTCAGTTCTGTAAATGGTCACTAACACAGACCCTTTCACCATCAAGCAACAAGGCCATCTGCACCATGATGACAAAATGCTGAAAGGTGAGTAAGGTAAATGTAACTCCTAAAATCATCCACTTATATCCACTGAGGCCGAAGGCCACGATGCAGCACACATATCTTTAACAGTTGACATAACTTTTTATAAGGTTGACTTTTTATATTGGATACTTCCCATTTGTCCCACTGTCCCACTTGGCCATAGGGCTAAATTTCAGAACGACCCATGAACTGGACACCAAATCCAGGTAATCTTTGGTTTGCTTAGGGTCTGTCCTAGTATTTTAACCCAGTGGGATGTTATCACAGGACTGGGATAATTGCTGCTTATGCTTCTTGTAAAGAGTTTGCATGGCAAGGCTTTGGTAGCGTGAGGGGGGTGCTACAGGGCTGGTTTCTGTGGGAAGCTGACAGAAGCTTCTACTGTGTCCGACAGAGCCAATGGCAGCTGCCTCCAAGATGGACCTGCCACTGACCAAGGCTGACCCTGTCAGCAACAGTGGCAGCACCTCCAGGATACTGGATTTAAGAAGGAGGAAAAGAGTTACTGTGCAACAGCAGTTGTGGCCAAGAGAAGTGAGAATATGTGAGAGAAAAGGTCAGTGGAAAAAGAGGAGAAGGAGGTGCTACAGGCACCAGAGCAAAGATTCCCCTGCAGCCCATGGTGCAGACCATGGAGAGGCAGGCTGTGCCCCTGTGCAACCTGACAGACAAATCTTCAAGACCAGGTAATAGCTAAGTGATATCACATTTACTTGTCAAGTATAATCTTTTTTTTTTTTTTTTTTTTTTTTACTCCTTTCTCTGTGATGCACTGCCTACCCCCATGAGAGGTATGAAACTTTCTGGCTGTTCCTCCTCTGCTTACAACATTTTCTTTCTTTCCTTCCTTGACTTCTTATGTAGTCTATGCCTACTTGGTTGTATTAGAGACAACTGCAGGTAATCTAGGTTTACACTTTTTGCAAATACTCATCTAAGAAAACAACTGTAGCTTTTAAAACCAACTACTAAAATTTTCATGTTTTTAATAAGACTTGCCACCCAAAATAATAACCTTGAATTTACAAACCATTGTTGTATAGACAAACATCTATCCTTTTGATAGATCCTGTTCTGTGGGAAGGTGGGGTTGAGGGTGTGGTAAGATTGGGGTAGAGATGGAGTACAGTGGCAGAAACCTAGACAATACTGAAAATGTTGCTCAATATATGACATTTTCATTAAGTCACTGAATTTTAATGACATCATAACAGAAGATTTGCTTGGAGATTTCTATGTAAGACCAATGCAAATTCAATAACAGTAATGCTTTCAAAGATTTTTTTTTCTGTAAAAACCTTAACTTCTCCTTAGCTGGTACTATAAAGCAGATATTTATTGAACCTGAGTTAAACTATTAATTTAAGACATTTTTCTTCACATGGTATGACTTGACTTCACACTAGTCTGATATTAAAGTGTGAGATAATAGGGGAAAGTGTCAGGAGAAAGTATTTACACACAATATCCCTGCCTCATTTTTAAACCTTATGTTAATGCTTGATGGTTATGCTGCACAACAGCCTTTTTTAAAACATCTCATCTATATTTCATTTTTTACTCAATTTGTGACACAAATTAAAGATATATCTGTGTCTTCAGTAAATGTGAGGCAGTGAATTACCAGCAAAAAAGATCATTCTGTCTTGTTCCAATGAGCAGAAAATATCAGAAAATTATAATTCTTTCAAAAAGTTGAATTACGGACTTAAAACATAGCTGTCATATCACACAAATATTTCCTTAGTCTTTCTATATGCTTCTTTCTGTAGACACAATCCAAAGCACTTTGTCTAAAATAGTGCCACAGCATCTTTCTCCCCAAGATAGGTTGGAGAGATACTCTCACCATTCCCCCAGGCAACTAACCTTCTTCAGCATTAACTGAAGTCACATACATACCTTTCCACTAAACACAAACGATCCAAAAGTAGATTAGTTTTCTTTTTTCTCGTTAACCCTCTCCCCCCCCCCCAACAACCAAATGAAAACAAACGAACAGAAAACAAACGAACAAAAAACAAAGCAGGGAAAAAAAAATCCCTCATGGCTGAGCACAGAGCACAAAAATTCAGAAAATTGCAGCATCCTCGGTCGACCTTCTCTCTTCTGGATGCACCTACTGACCCTCCACGCCACTTGTCCCCGGGGTGCGGGAGCCTTCCCTTTCCCTGCAATCCCACCGTCCCGCTCCCTCTGCACCCCGCCGTCCCTCTCCCACAGAGCCCCACCGCCCGTACGCCGACGGAGATGCCCCGCAGGGGAGTCCCTAAAGCTCCCTCCGCTACATCGGAGGGTTAAGTGCTGCCCCCGGTCCCGTGTGTAGGAGCTCACCTGCAGCCGCGCTCTGCTCCCATTCCCTGATGAATCTGGACCTGCCGCTTTGGCGAGCGATCCTCGGCGGAAAAGGAGGCAACAGCGAGGCACACCCCTCACACCTGCTGCTGTGCCAATCCCTAAACACATAACGTTACATACAAAGACCCCGTTCGGTAATTACCCTAGAGAAAACAAACAAACAAACACCCAATTTTTGAAAAGAGATTAAAAATCCTAGAAAATTATGATACCCCTTTCTCTGCGTACTTCGAGCTCCACAACACTTACATCTTCATAGGAGTTTGAAACATCCCTGGCCTTTCAGGGAATCCGTCTTAGGAAATAGAAAAAAACAGCGGGAAGTGGTAGTATCTGCACAACATCACAACATTTGTCAAAGAACCCTGGTAATTGCTAAACAGTATTTAAACATAGATGACTGGACACCTCTGGTTCAGGCTATTCAAAATATAATATCTTTTTCTGGTTCTGATATGCAAAGGTTGTTGCCTAAATATTTTTTTTTTTTTAATTCCTTCTCTCATGTAAATACAGGAATTCATAGGAGTTTTTTTAACAGTGGAGTTAGTCCATTTTTTTGGTAGCAAATTTTCATAAATAAATACTGGAATGAAAGATTTCTGAAGCCAAGAAAAAACAGTACTGTAATGCTAACTGAAGACTATTGTCAGAACCACCCTTCAAACAGAATTTTTGGCATAATATTTCAAATTTGATGAAAATATATTTTTTTCTGAAACATTCCTGCCTGATTTCTCATTTTAAAGACACATCTCAGTTGACTAAATTGGGAATCAACATTGCCATTTTAGCTCCTGCAGTAAAAATATCTTATTACAAAATACTGAACTTTCTCTAAAAATGTGACAGTCCCACCACACCCTTTCATAGAATTGCAGCACACAGAGAAGCATGAGAAATAGGAACTGTTTCAGTAGATTGGGTATATGAGAAAGGTTACTCGGCAAAAATAATCAATTTGTGAAAGAAGTTTTGCATCCAAAGGAAAGAGAAAGCCTCAGTGGTATATTTCTCAGTGATATACCCCTTTCCAGCGCTGTACTCTCAAAAAGAAAGTTTCTGAGCCTGCTGCCAGCTGCCTTCTCTTGCCTGTGGCTGAACCAGCCCACTTAACATTACTGTCCCCGATATTCCTTCAAGAGATTTCTGCCTCCTCAAACGTGTCAATGTAAATGCAGTTTTCGTTCCTCCTCTACCTGCTTCTTGTCAAAAGAACAGCATTAGAAAAGTCTGCTGTTAGAAGAATGTACTTGAATGTCTGTTACTCCAACAGAACTAGCCAACAGAAGGAATTAAAAACATAACACTTGCAGTTCTGTGAGAAAAGTGATCTCTGATAGGAGGGAGGTGAGGGGCAGTCAAAGTGATAACTGCTCAAGGGGGAAGGATTGAATACTTTCTCCTCCATGGGCACTGAAGGGAAAAAAGTAAGTCCTCAGTGAAGAGAAGTCCAGATAAACTGGGCAAATGTAATCAGTCAGCCACAGATAAAGACTATATATAGTTCATATTTAGGGAGTGTAGCTGCCTTTCTATTATTGTTATTATCATCACTGTTATCTTTATCAACAACTTTGTTTTTGATTAATAAACAGTTCTTATTTCAACCTACAAGTTTTACTTTTGATTCTCCTCGCCATTCCACTGTGGAGAGGGGGGAAGGGAGGGAGTTCAGAAAGCAGCTGCGTGGTGCTTAGTTGCCAGCTGGGCTTAAATCGTGACATGGTAATACAATTAAAGTGAAAATCTGAACAGGGAATTAGAGAAAAACCGCAGTGGAAATAAGACATCAATTAGTAGCTAAGAGCTTGGTGCTTAGTAGTCATTGGAACAACTCACTAGGTTGAAAGGCCAGTTCTGCAACACGGAAACAATTCTTAAAGCAGTTCAGGTATTATTCTGCAGTATACGTTCTTGCTCAAATGGGTGTTAATTGCAAATTGCATATTTTGAAATATTTTGCAAGGTGGCAGACAACTACTCCCAGTTTCTGCACTAGATTTCTAATCCATGAGAAAGCTTATGCAGTAGTTAGGAAGCGTGGTATTTATCCCTTTGGATGAAGCTTTGCATATGGATTCGTGGGTTCTGATTTTGCAGAAAGTGGCAGAATGGAAATCCTGGAATTTTTGATTATTTGTAATGCTGAGTACCTTAAGGCAAGTAAGGCAGCAAAATATTGAATGATATCACTGAGAAGTGAATTGAGGCCAGGCTACCAAACAATACCAAACAATTTCTATGTCTTACTGAAAGCTATTACTGCTTTACTCTCTCTCTTTTCTTTTTTTTTTTTTTTTTTACACTTTTTTTTTAATACTTTGTGAATAGCGAGAGGAATTCTAAAAGAGTTAAAAAACCCCTTGAATCTCTATCAAATTCCTTCAAGAAAAAAATAATATCTATCTGTAGAAGCCAGAAAGCCAGAAATCTATCTATCTGTAAAGGTACTAAACACACTATTCATCATTTACCATGAAAAAACTCAAAATCTGTCAATTTATTTTTGGTTGTGAAAGATTTAATTTTTTTTTTTGTCTTAACCATTCTGTGCCCATACATTACTTCATTTCTTTCTATGCTTAATCTTTAATAGAGAAAATTGCCAGTTGCTATTGGTTCATAACATCTTTGACTCAAAATTGGTGACATTGTTGAAGTTACCACATGCTTCACTGATCTAAAGTACATACAAAATGTTGCATCTGCTTTGGGACAAACGGTGAAAGAAAAAGAATGGCTTTCAGATGATTAGGGGGATGCTTAAATAGAACTCAGCATAAGAGGTGTAAGTATTTTGAATTAAGACTTAACCGGAGCAGAGATTGGTACTCTGGACTCTGTGTACTCATTCTCTCTTTTGCTTTCCTTTTGGTGCAGTGATTTTTAATTACTTTATGAGAAAAGGAAGAGCACAAGGGGGAAATGGTAGAGTGCCAATGAGTGAGAGAGAGAGCATTTATCACAAACTCCCTTGGGCAGCACAAATTAATTTATTCCATGTCTACTAAATCCAGAAGAGTTATCCAGCATCTCTATGATCACGGCAGTAATTTCATGGCCATTATGATTATGCCTTTCTAAGGCAATTAAGCCAGAAATTACTGCAGAGGTGAGGTGCAGGGAGAGGAACAGCTGGCATTAGAGGTATGGTTCCTGGTGGGACAGTGCTGCTTCCCTCCCATGTGTACTGGGATCCTCATTCCCTTGGAGAAGTAGATGATAAACTCTTGTCTTTAGCATTTCTGGCTTCTACATTTTCAGGAGTTTGGCACAGAGTTTTCCTCATGGGGTGCATGTAAAGAGTGTGCAATAGTGTTGGAAGGGGGCTGTGACTTTTTGTGAATAATTCATTTTGCAGAATATATTAACTTGTGAAATGGCTAAGAAAGAACTCAATTAAAAAAAAAAAAAGAGAAAAAAACCCAGTTTCGTTCAGAATTTTCCTGATAGCTGAAGTCCAGCTAAATGTTTCTACTTTCTCTAAGGTTATCTATCAGAA
Source organism: Pyrocephalus nanus (assembly GCA_038380795.1). NCBI lineage: Eukaryota > Metazoa > Chordata > Aves > Passeriformes > Tyrannidae > Pyrocephalus > Pyrocephalus nanus. Next base: position 41,362,756 of record CM076260.1, read on the forward strand.
TAGTCATTTAACAGACTCATATTAATTTGGGCTTCTTGTTATAAACCTTTTGTTTGAAAGAAAAGTGGATAATCTAGGGTTTCGGTTCTAGCCTCTAGTTCTCACTCACTGATATTTTAGAAATCAATAGCAAACATCATGTATAATTCATAGGAGTTTAACTTTCCTTTTTTCTTTTTTTTTTTTTTTTTTTCTCTTAAGGTGCTGAAAACACCAAATTTTACTTCTCTGAAAATAGCATACCCTTCTTGACCACGATTTCTTTATCAGGTTGGAGAAGAGGGCTGAAACATTTGCTTTTCACTAATGAATGACATGTTTGACAGCCTGTTTCTTTGCAGTCACATTTTTACACAGAAGGAGGCTCTTTTGTTTCATAGGACGCTCAGTACAAAGCTTGAAATGCCAATAGTCTGCTTTCTCATTTCCCCCCGAAAATGGACAGCTAAAGGAGTAATACAGCTCCACATTGTTTCCATCTACTGTCCTGACACAGTTCTCCCGCCTCTGCCATGAGGCAGGATGCTTCACCAAAACAGCTACTACATCAAATAACTGCAAGAAGTCACTACCACCAGGTGGTGCTGGTAAACATAGTTTTCCATATCCTTTTAATCCCTGTTTTAGCAAAGCAGTCTAAAGGACATCTACCCAACAACTGCTTTAAGCTTGCTCAGTTTTATAAAGCAGTTATTCTCTTTGGATAGGAGAGAGCAGGAGAGCATCTTCTCTGCCTCGGTATCTGGGAAGAATCAATGCCTGAGACAAGTTGCCTGGTATGTTAGCATTTTTGAAAACAAACATTATTACCACTACTCTCACAAACAAAGTAAATGATTTTTACAACTCCTTCTATCAAGACAAGACAGTGTGCAGGGTCTAGGCACTACCCTCTCTTGGTCAGAGAGTGAGGGGTAACAATGAGTTTGAATCCTGAGATTGGAAAAAAAGATAATAAATTAGAATATTTGTTAATAGTTTGCCCTACCCAGATAGCAGTGTTCCAGGTAGATATGATTTAAAGGGAATAAAGAAAAGAGTTGCAAACTCTAGAAAAAGCACATATTGCACTTTTTGACTCTGAATTCTTATGTAATTTAGATACTCCCGCTGTTCCAATATGCCTAAGAGTTAAAAGGCAATATAATCTCAGTATTACATAATAAATCTCTCTCTGGTTTACTTCCCAGGCTCTTTATATCTTCCAAATATCTAATTTGAAGGAGATATCATTAGTTCTGAAGTGCCTGGCAGTATCCTATGTGAGGAGAAATAATTTTTGAAAATAGTACAAAATGCTAATGACTTCCTCTGTGCCCTTACCTGTTTTTTCCAGTTAATGATTTGGCACTTCAAAATGTATTGACTCATTTGTATATAATTTTTGAGGTAATGTTTTCACAACAAGGTAACTGTTTATTGCTTGAGTCTATATTTTTCATATTACCATTATCTAGGAGCAATGGCACATTATGTAGAAGAAATAGGTCTGTTTCTAGTGATCTTTTCTCAGAGAAAGGCTTCAGAGAAATTAAGAGAGATGCTTTTATGTCATCCTTAATATTTTTGAGAGAAATATAAAAGGTCATTCAGACATTCATTATCTGTTTGTTTGGCTTTTCTCATTCAAGCTGACTTTTTTACATGATTTATGATCTTACAGCCAGCGAACTTGCAAGAATGTGCATCAAAAGTCATGATTTGAGATTTGATGAGGATATTTTCCTTGATGGCATGGAGTCAAAGAAATATTATTGGCATTTATTTGCATACCTTCCTGCCCAGAAGCAGTTATATATAATCTAACTTCAGAGCCAAGCACTCTAGGGCTGCGCCCAAGAAACATCTCTCCTTTGCCACTTCTTGGCTTTTTTTGGAGTTGAAAGATTTTCTCATTATGTCTCTATCTGGCAGTTTTATGGAAGTCCCTTCTCAGAAGTTCTTCCCTTCCCTTCCCTTCCCTTCCCTTCCCTTCCCTTCCCTTCCCTTCCCTTCCCTTCCCTTCCCTTCCCTTCCCTTCCCTTCCCTTCCCTTCCCTTCCCTTCCCTTCCCTTCCCTTCCCTTCCCTTCCCTTCCCTTCCCTTCCCTTCCCTTCCCTTCCCTTCCCTTCCCTTCCCTTCCCTTCCCTTCCCTTCCCTTCCCTTCCCTTCCCTTCCCTTCCCTTCCCTTCCCTTCCCTTCCCCTCCCTTCCCCTCCCTTCCCCTCCCTTCCCCTCCCTTCCCCTCCCTTCCCTTCCCTTCCCTTCCCTTCCCTTCCCTTCCCTTCCCTTCCCTTCCCTTCCCTTCCCTTCCCTTCCCTTCCCCTCCCTTCCCTTCCCCTCCCTTCCCCTCCCTTCCCCTCCCTTCCCCTCCCCTCCCCTCCCCTCCCCTTCCCTTCCCTTCCCTTCCCTTCCCTTCCCTTCCCTTCCCTTCCCTTCCCTTCCCTTCCCTTCCCTTCCCTTCCCTTCCCTTCCCTTCCCTTCCCTTCCCTTCCCTTCCCTTCCCTTCCCTTCCCTTCCCTTCCCTTCCCTTCCCTTCCCCTCCCTTCCCCTCCCTTCCCCTCCCTTCCCTTCCCTTCCCTTCCCTTCCCTTCCCTTCCCTTCCCTTCCCTTCCCTTCCCTTCCCTTCCCTTCCCTTCCCTTCCCTTCCCTTCCCTTCCCTTCCCTTCTCCTTTTTTCCTTTTAATGTTGATTTTTATTTAAATATGCAGCATGCTACTACTTCATATTAGGCAAATCAGACCATACCTGAAAGATAAAAACAGTCCATAGAAAACAGGTCAGTAGTGTTTAAGACAATCTCTTAGAGTCACAACCCATTTTATTTGACCATCTGTATGCCTGTTCATGCAGCTTGGGTTTCAGGGCACAGTTATCTCTTTGGCCAAGTGGTAATTTATTTCAGTTTGGAAGTAATTTTTTTCCTTTAGACTACTTAAAACTATAAATCTTTGGAGATCAGAACTATTTTTAGGAAATTACACTTTAACTAAAATGTTCAAAATAAATAGTTCCTACAGCTTTTCAGACTCTTCCTAGAAAGTTTAAAAAAATTTTAACATTCTCAATTCCTTAGAAGACATCAGATAAAATATAACTTTTTTAATAATCTAATGTTAAAAGATAAAGGAAAAATTAAAATGTGTCAAGTAATTTTCAATTATATTTGTAGTTTAGATTGCAGTGGTTGCTTATTTAAAAAATAGAAATTACTAATGATTACTTTCAGTTTTTCAGCACAACCAAATATATTCTTGTAAATTCTATATGTTATATTACAATGGAATAAAATAAAATAGGAGGAAAAAATAAGGAAAACAAATATGGTCATTCAACTATGCAGCTACTTTAGCAAAATATGACAAATAGTGAAGGATACGTGTCTGTTAAGTCTTAAAGGTACGTAGAACATTTGTACAATAAAGAACTTACTGAAAAGCAAACAGATCGTTTTAGTAGCTTCCTCTACCTTCTGCAACTGTGTGTTTTACTTTACACAGCAATTCCTGCTTCCTGGTGAACCCAGAGCTGTTGAGAAACCTTTCACATAGTGGAAGATTTGGATCAAGAAGACACTCTTTTTTTAGTCAAACAAACCTAGTTCTTTCACTGAACCTTGTTGGCCAAGTTTTCCAAACATCTGTCACGTGCTGTTTAAAAAATTGCCCCAATATGTGCTGTCCTCTTACCGGCACAGATTGGAGCAGAAGGAGGACACTACTGAGTGTAAATAAGGAAAAAAACCCTTTGTCAAAAATACACTATTTGAAACAAACTTAGGGAGACCGTATTTCACCTCTAATATGATTCATGATTTTATTGATTCTACACATTTCACTTGTAAAATAATTAGAAACAAACTAGAGTGCTTTATTCTGAACTTAAATGCTCCAGTGCTGGCAATTAAGTGAAGTGTGACTGTTCTGTTCTAACACAAAGACATTTTTAATTTCCAAAATGAATTCTTATTGTTCTTATTTGGACAAACTAAACACCTTTTTTTTATTGTGATGAATGATGCCAAATAATTAATTGACCTCTGATTGTCATGAAAGAATATAATAAAGTAATCACTGCTATGTTATAAACAATCCCTGGTCATTTTCCTTTGGAGATAGACCCAAGTTCCTTTGGTAACTGCTGTGACTGAGTAGGACATCAGCATTATAGTGAGGGTGGCTTCATACTGGAGGAATTGTCCCATGACAAGGGTAACTTTGTCCAGTGAAAAAGTGGTATCACTGGCCTAATTATTCCATCAGCCCAAAGACATCTTGCCCTCAGGAGAATCTAGTATGTGTTCTAGAGATTTTTTTTTTGTTTTTCTTGCTCTTGAAACTGACAGTCTGTAATACAAATATTCCCTCCAAACATGGGCAATATAGAGAGTTAAATTTGCTCTTTTGCTCACCTTTAAGTCCAGGAGAGTTTGTGTTCTCACCCCACAATATAGTTCATGGTGAAACTTTCCTCCCTTCCTTCCTCTCCCATCCCTCATATGCCAAAGCAGTCAGTAGCAAAAGTGTTTGAATGCTCTCATGGACACAGCAGCATTAAACTCTAGTCCCTGTAGAAATGTCTTCTGCATTGTGTGGGTGACTTCCAAAAGTGTATGGTTTTACTTCTGGTTCTGATTTAAAAGAAAAAAAAAAGATTGACACATTTTCTGTGGATTTTGAGCCTGTCAGTGTATTAAGCATTCATCCTCAGTAAACATAATTTCAGGGGAAGGTATCTTCAGAAACTTAGAGGATTAGCTAGCATTTTAGAGCTTGAGCCATGGTTCAGCTTAGCCACAAGTTTTTTTACATTTCTAGACTCCATAGTTTCTAAGTTTAGAGGTACTAAAGTGGTCAGTTTCAAAAGCACTGGGGAGGGAGGGTTTTCAGTAGTGGTTTTATCTTCAGTAGTTTACATTCTAATAGTACTCTGAATTTCATTCACTGAATGTGACTCCTAAGTGCATGTTTTAGTACAAGTATTTGCTAGTTTAATTTAGTGTCCTGTCTTCATCAGTCTTAGATCAAGGTGATATTTTGAAAGCCCTAGTACTTATCCTCTGTAAAGATGTAACCATTTGTTCTGTGCTATGAATAAACAAGGTAGTCATTGAATGAGCTGAAGTATGAGTCTGATGTCTTTTATTATCCAGAGGTAACAGAGCACACCTTTTTTCTCCCTTAATTGTAGGCTATCAAAGCTCCATCTTGAACTACCTTGTGTAGTTCAAACTGCATGTGGTGGCCACTTTGTCAGGGAAGGCCAGATAGATAAAGAAAAATGGTGACATGAATTGTTACACAATGGACATCAGCCTTAGAAACATTTTTCAGACCTAACAAGTTTTCTTAGTGAATACTGAGATGTGTTTATATGCACAGTGATGCAGCCTGGCCATAACTCAAAATTAATATATCCAGTGACACTACCTAATTAAACCAAACCATGTGACCTTCTCTGATTAGGGGTTGAAATGATTTCAGTGGCTTATGAACCACTAAACACAGCTACAAAAATAGTAAAGACAATCTATTATGGACCTAGCCCATCTGAAACGTTACAACTTGATGAAGCTTTTAACTGGCATATTCTAATTTCAGTTGCAAAGCTTAGCATAAATGTGGTAGCAGAAACTACAATCAACTAATTGCAGCCAGGGCATTGAACATGCTTCAGAAGATACACTTATCATTTCAGGGCAAATGAAGCTTGACAGGCAGAATAACAAATTAATTGCTAGAAAAACTGTGATGGGTTTTTTTAATTATCTTTTAAAAATTTGAAAATAAAAAGATCTGATTTTTGAACAACACCACATGTACTATACTATTCATTTAGAAAATGTGTGACAGTGTGATGTTTTGCCCCAAACTAATTTGATTTGTAGCATAACTTAAAGTATTGCGCTTTTACATGGTCCAAAAAAATATTTGAATATAAGAACAGATGTCTTTGACAGAAATTACAAGAGTACAACACACTCACATAGGCACTACTTATGTAGATGATGCAAATGGTCATCGTGACTCTTTTGTTTAGTCTTCTGCAAAACAGAGGAGAGGAACAGGTTTAGTGGAAAGGACTGTGCAGGCTACTTAAAAGATGGGCAGGTTCACCAGTCAGCACAGAGCCAGATCTCACAGACGCAGGCAAGGGATGCTTTTCCCATATTTTCCACTGATGCTTTACTGCATGAACACCTCAGTTCACAGTGGTGGGATGTTTCACCCTTGTACAATGGCATTAACTGAAACACTTGTCCATGAAGAGAACACCTGGGTTCTGAATGTATCTCAAGCTTAATAGGTATGTGCCCACATTGCCGGGAAACTGCACAGGAGATCAATGTGCAAATATGTGGAGTGCCCAGTCCGCTAGTGCTGCTGTTCAAGTGAAGTCACTGTGTCACCAGGCATAGAAGAATCATGGAACAGTAATGTGGGAAAAGGGACATCTGATTCTTGCCTTTTCTTTAGAGTACTTAGACAAGGTAGAGGAGACCTACGGTTTTACCTAGTTCTAGTCCTAGTAAATTTTTCAGATTTTATCTTATGAATCTTTGGGTAAATGAAATTCCAATAAAGGCTTTAATGTCAAGAGAAAATTAAGCTTTCTATTTTTTTTATACCAAATGCAGTGATTAATTTCAAGAGGTGCTGACCAAATCAATGAAGGATCCAAATCAGAACAGCTTAGAGCACAGGAGTTGCTCCAAGAGGAATGCCATAGATACTAGGATGCAGGAGACAATGGTTTTACCTCACTATCCACAAGGGTAGACCCTGCACTTCAGAAGTCTACACTGCTGAAGTAAGTCTTCTAAATGCAAAGCTATTGAGAAAGTCTTAAGGTGCACTACAATCTTCTGTTACTGAAATAATTAACTATGTTATGAGTTATGAGTTAACCCACAGATATTATTTTAGATTGGATCAGTACCACTAGAGAGCCTGAATCTCATGCATGCAGCTGCAGCCACTACAGCCTTTCCTGTAGAATTCACGTACTCTCAATAATGTATACCTATATTGAGTGGCCTGGATCATCTTACACAAATTCTTGACTTTCCTAAATGGAAAGTCATTTGGCTGAGCAAATCCACTTTCTTGTCTGATGACTGGAAGGTATAATCAAAACCTCCCTCATCTCTCCAATGAATATATAAAGGCTAGTGAACTGTATCCATTCCTTTTACCCAAGGGTTTTGCATCTGAAATGGAGATTCATTTGCAGAGTAAGTGCTGTGTGTGGTAAGCATTTTGAATAGCCTGATTTTCTACTGTTAGGTCAAAAGGAAAGAGAATGTAAAAAAGAATAGGATTTATAATGTGGTTATTTGACAGCTTAGTCCAAAGACTGCTAAAGCTCTTGAGAGTTTTTCCATCAACATACTTGGAATTGGGCCACTAATGACTAGGAGGAACGGAATTTTGAACTTAAGCTTGTTTAGTTGAATTTTATTTGAATCTAGATGCAGATTAGTACTCACTAATATGTCTGGCTGCTGCAATAAGACTTTGTGCCAGAGGAGTTTTTTCTATCAAGTGATCGGTGTACTATAAAAATGGAGTATATAGAATACAGTTACCAATACAGTACCAAGTGGGTTACAGAGAGAGAAATGTGATAGATGTGTCTGGGGAGAATATACATGCAGTGAATGTTATGGAATGTCTTTTTTTTTCCATCTCTGGATTTGACCAAATTAAAAAAAAAAAAAAAATTCAATCTTTGCATCTTATGTTCATTGAGAAAGTGGCCCATGCCCTTTACAAGAAGCTTAACTGAACTCCTGTTTGGATGAGGGAGTGTATGTTAAGGGATTCTCAGCAGGCCCTCACATTTTACCAACCATGTAGGGCTCTTGATGAACTTTCTATTTACATGGTGACTATGTTTAAGGAATCAATTTTGACTGAAATTTTTTAAATTTTCTTTCTAATTAACACAATTAAATCTTTGCTGTTCTCCAGAAGTAAGAAGGTGACAACTTTTAGCAATGGTTTAAAATACATGAAGTCTCCCATAACTATTACCTAATTAATGTAAAAGTATAAGAAGTATCTAAACATTTTTCAGGCTTGAATTTTGTATCCAACCAAGAGACTCTGTACACCGGGTATTCTAATGGCATAAGTAAAGTTGTTGATATGTTTGTTTTGTTGTCTGCTTGCTTTTCTGGTAGCCAAGTTTTCAGGGCTATGAATTCTGTAATAAGCACTATTAACACTACCAGTAAGTTTAAGCCCAATAGTCAGCCCAACAGTTATTAAAAAGTCTCAGTCCAGAAATAAATAAACAGTTTGCTATCTTATATTAGATTTTACCAGTACGGTGATTGGTGCCTTGATAGAATCTGGACTAAATTCATTCTATTCAGATGCAATGAACAGCAATGAAGAAAACAAATGAAGGTTATTCTCTGGCAGGAGCTATAAACTGTACAGAAAAAAAGTTTCTGAGTGTACAAGGTATAAAAAAAGGACCCATACCAAAACTGTGTTCTAAGGCATATGGCAATCTGTCTATCTTCACTGGGTTTTCAATTATTCTCCACAGAAAAAGAGAGTAGCAGCCTAGCTCAGGGGCAAGCACATACTGTTGTTGCATCAGCTATGTGCTCAAGATAAAGCATGCTTGGGTCTGAAGAAGAGGAAAGGTATGCAAACAGTCTGTGACAATCTGGTCACTGGAGTGCAGAGTATGAGTATACACCCAGATTTACTGCAACTAGCACATAATTCATCATTATACCCATCAGCTGATGAGCATTCCGCCTGCACTGCCATAAATTTGGATGGCTTATGGGGAACTCCAGATGATTTTAAAAGGTAATGTTCTCTCTAGTCACCTGAAAAAAAATAGATTCCAGATTTTCTACTTAATAATTTTACTACTTGGCAGTAAATGCTATTTTTGCGTGCAGGCTGTTGCAGAAACACATAATTGATTCACCACCATCAGTGTGTTACATCATACTCAGCAATAAACAGCTTGATTCCAATCCAAACCAGCTTTTGTAGCCAATATACCAGAAAAACTTCTGTGGAACCATCTGTGACTGTCAGATCCAATGGGTTAGAGGCATGTGCTGCTAAAGTGAGCAAGAGTCATCAGAAGTGAAGGTTGGGAAACTGCACAGTTAAATGCCAGAGTAGATACACTCTTGCAACTTTCTTAGCCCAGCAGGTGACTTTATTCAACAGATTCCTCAGTCTCTGTATATTTGCAGTGAACTTGCCTACAGGGACCGCTATTAATGTAGACTAATATTGATTTGTTAATACTGAATGAAAACGATACTCGAATTTCTCCTTTGCCTCCATCATTGATCTTTGTGATTAGAGTAAAAAAAATTACACAACTAAACCCGAATTTGCAGCCCTGAAATTTGTGATTTATTTCTGATGCCATCTGGGCTCTATACCGTCCAATTTTGCTATGTCCTTCTGGTCACACCAGTATGGCTCCAGTTCAGCATAAGAATACTCCCATATAAATAAGTTGTTTGACTAACTCAGCTAATATTGCCCATTTATTTTAGTTTTTTTTTTTTTTTTCTGAACCAGTCTTGAATTTCCTTTGATAATATTTCTTAAACAGGATGTGCACTATTACAAGTATCACATTAAATAACTTCATTCCTTTTGCATAGTCACATTTTCAAAGGTATGAAGTGCCAGAACAAATTGTGCATATACAGCATGATGATCACTGTGTGTATTAGGAGTAGTCAAATTATTGAATAAACATTATGAGTGTTTATTTAATGAAACATGCATTATGAATGTGCATGCTGTATTTTTTTCAAATGTGTATTGTAAAAACCACTTTCAGGAGTCACTGAATTTTTCTTCCTGACTAGGAACAGAGGAGAGAACAAAATTGCTCAGGAGATGGATGTTCTCTTTGGTTCTTACATCTGAGAAAATGAATGTAGTGAGAGGATGTCACCAATAAACTTTAGGGTTTCCTGAACATGCAGTAATACTTTGTTGACAAAGGGTATATTCTGCCTCATGAGAAAGGAGAAAAGCAACTTTGTGTGCCTGTCTGCTTATCTAGTGACTAATGTTTTAAACTGGAAGCAAAGAGCAGCAGCTTGAATGTCTAAAACTAGAGGAGATTGACCCACTGTCCTATACTTTATGCTTTCTTTATCCATCAAACTTAAATGCCTGGATGGTAATGCAAGAATTGTGAGAAATAAGCCGGAGTCACTGGGATGCTTAATGAACAAGTGAAACTATGACTTAACTGTCATCACCAAAAAGTGGTAACTCTGATGACTGGAAGTTTCACAGAAAAAGTGTAGCTTGTTCAGAATGATGGGGGGAGAGAAGGAAACATTAAGGGTTCAAACACTTCATTTGAGGTACACAATATTGACACATCTACAGCTGTGGAAGAGCGGAGTTGGAAAGAAGCAGTTGAGAACCAAAAGTAAGAGCAGTTTGGACAAAAGTGATGATGAATGTGCAGAAACTGGCAAAAGGAAGAACTGCATTTCAAAAATAAATAATTAAGTAAATTCACAAAATGAGTAGCAAGATCTGCTGAAATCACAGTCACTCTTAGCTTGATGTCTCCCAGGACAGAAAAGCAGCAGTGCACCAATTGGAGCTTCTGTTCTGAGGACAGAACACTTTTCCTTAAGGTTGCTCCTCAATAAATGAAGTTTTTTTGAGGTGCACTGTCTTTACGGGCCTTGCTACTAATGCTTTTTGCAAGATACCCTCTGTTTTATACATCCCAGTGTGGTCTTTGGATTTAATTTCTTTTTTTGCAGCATCAGCGGCATAACATTGCAAACATATGTCAGCTTGTGAACCACTAAAATCTGCATATTCTTTCCTAAGTAATGTGTTGGCAGCTTCTTCCCTCTCCCCATTTATATTTTGATGATTATTGCTGCCCATATGTGATACTTGAGGGAGCACAGGACAAAAAAAAAACATGCTGAAAAGGGAGAAAGAAAACGTTTTCTTAGTAGAAAGTCAATGTAGAGATAGAACTCTTCTTCAAGCTTTTCTTCACGCTGTTACTGCAAAGTGGAGGTGAGCTCACCCAAGAACATGTACTGGTAGGCTGAGACACGGGTTGGTCAGCAAGGATAGCAACCATCCTCTTGGGTCTGTGTATATACAAACCTGTGTGCATGGAAGGAAGAATCAGCTTATGAATTTCTGAGTGAAAAATGTAGCCATTTTTGTGTGAGAATGGGATATCCTTCAAGAATATACGTGGCCATAGTTATATTGGCCAATCAGAATAAGTTACAGTCAGAAGCTGACAAATGCTTTTGAGGACTTGCTGTATTAGCCTTCCAAGAGCAATGATCCAGTGGATCACCATGAAGCTGTGACCCTACAAAGAACCCCTACAAAAACCTGCTTAGACATGAGAAATATCATTTAAAATGCTCAGTGTTGGCCAATAAAGAAGAATATAATTCAAGTCCATAACCTCTGATACTTCTTTTGACTGCCTTCAGACGCTGTTTATCCAGTGATGTCCTCAGTTCTCTTTCATACCTTAGGAATCTCATTTTAAGGAATTGAAATGCTGGTGATTAGATGTAGTAGAACCCATGTATTGAGAAAAAATGTAGACAAGCTGAATTGGACTGAAAAAATCTGGACACATGGCCTCAAAAACTTCTTTTAGTCTGTCTTCAGCTCACTGATCCTCTGAAGATCCACCATGATCTATTCACTGTCTGAAGAATCCCATTATAAATGTCTGCAATGGCTGTAGATTAAAGCAGATGAGCTGAATTGAGACATGTATTTAAGATGAATGGTTCGCTTGAGGCAATGTGCTCTTTCATCCCAGACTGTGCCTCCTTTGTGCAAAACCCACCAGATTATGGCCAGTCAGAAATAAGGCCAGTCAGCACTAAGGTGGTACCTAGTTTCTTCCTGCATAGTTTTGCCCAGAATAAATGATGAGGTTGTGGAGGGATAAATTTCACAATATGATTTATCTGTTTGTTTTCTCTTGGGTCCTCTACCAGTAGAGGAAAATTGATCATGTATCTTTCCGTATTTTAAGTGGAATTAGTTTTCATTTGTAATTCATCAGAGTGTTTAATGGAAAAGATTTCTATATGCAATATGGCTTTTTTTTCTTTTTTTTGTCTAGAAGACAAGTTTCACTTGGGGTCACTAGAAAAGCCCCAAGATAATAAATTGTGATTCTGGACTATAAGGAAGTAGGAATGGAGAATAAGTCTCCTTAGCCCACAGTAGAACATGCCTGGAAATGATTTTCAAAACAGTCACTAAACTGGGCAAATTGTCTTTGTTGTAAGGACAATTGTCCATATTCTAATTGAATTGTTTTCCTTTTGTGTAGTGCCTATTTTAAATAAGGTACACCGTCTTTTATCTACTAAAGAAGTGACTGAACTCGAATCTTCCTTCTTTCCATTGCAATATTGTCATGGTTTAACCTCAGCTGGCAATTCAGCCATACACAGCTACTTGCTCACTGTCCCCTGACAGGATGGGGGAGCAAATCAAAGGGTAAAAGTGAGGAACCTCGTGGATTGAGATAAAGACAGTTTAATAGGCAAAGCAAAAGGCATGCACACAAATGAAGCAAAATACAGAATTCATCAAATTCCATCACTATGAATGACACCCCATTTCTTCTCCCCCCAGATTTATATGCTGATCATGATGCCATATGGTGTGGAATATCTCTTTGGTCAGATGGGGTGAGCTGTTCCAGCTGCGTCTCCTCCCATCTCCTTATGTATTCCCAACCTCCTTCCTGGTGGATGGGGTGCAAGTGCTGCTTGTCAATGAGAAAAACATAACTGTGCTATCAATACTGTGTCCAGCACAAATCCGAAATATAACCCATACTAGCTACTATAAAGAAAACTCTATTCCAGCCAAAATAAGTGCTAACATTCTCACCAGTCAGGTGTGAAAAAAAATTTTTGCTATGACAGCATCTTCAAGTGACTACTAATTGCACAACTTGCAGAGACAACCTACAGTCCCAACCTCTGAAGACACATCTTTCCCTTAGCATGCCACAGGCTCACTGCCCAGGAGTCTGCTACAATATGTGGGCACACTTAGATAAGATTTCTTACTCTCTTCATTTAAGTCAATGTCCCTTGTCACTGAGCTCATAACTTCTTTCCTAGGGAACACAGAGCATCAGAACACCCACCCCAGGCATTAGCTGTTATATCATCTGCTCCATTAGGGATGCTTAAAGAATGTATGCTGGCAGAATAACCCAAAATTTTAGATGTTGTGGGAGCACACCTGTGCATATGGAGTTATTGAGATAGAAGTTGTGTCTAAGGATTTAGTGGGGGAAGCTGAGAAATCTATGTATTTTGGAAAAGCCATGCTTAAAGGCTAAACAGTTAATTGGTTCTGGTGAATAACATTTGGATATAAATAACTGGAAACAAGATATATGCATATCTCTTAAAAATATGAATGTGTACACTGTCTGGGCAGTAAAAGTATAACAAAGTAATTTAGATTGTCTTAGATATTAAATCCATATTTAAAACTCAAACATACATTCCAATAAGGTTATTCTTATTATTTTTAAAGCTTCTGTTAGGGAGGAATGAATTCACAAAACTATTTAATTTTTTGCATCAAAATTCTGAAAGCACTTACTATACAATTTAATAGTTATATGAAGAACCAAAATTATCCAGGACCACATCTCCTTGAAGACGATCCTACAGGTGCAGCATATATAAAATAATAGGAGAAGACAAAGTTAGAATAATTTGACTACTTGATAAAATTACCAAAGATATTTATATCAAGGATTTTTAGCAAATTATATTTTGCTCACATTTATGGTTATTAGATAAATTGATATAAATTAACTAATTCCTTCATTTCTCAGTCATGGGGGGAAAAAGGGATATTTTATCATGATGGACATCTTGGCAATTATTTAAATCTCTAAAGAATATTCACAGAGTGCACTCCTAAAAATGTGAGCACTATTAAATGAATTCCCAGATCCACCATTACAGAAATTAGCTCAGTGTTGTATCTTTACTGGCAATTCTACTTTATCCTTTCACTCCAAAGATTTTATGAGTGAGGCTCCACTGTTGCCATGGTCTCACACGGAGAGATCCCACTGTAGGACCACAGCTGCAAGTCTTAACTTCCACTTCTCTTGCTTAAGTCAGTTTTGCTGTTTAAAGAAATTTTGTTTATGTGAGAACTGCGGGAAATCAGATATATATCAGCTGCCTCAAAAAGAGTTCTATTTTATTTTCTATCATTCTGCAGGACTTGATTGATGACCCAAAATCTTGGAATTCCAGCTACCTGGGGGAAGCCAGTACTCTGTGGAGGATATTTAATAAAGAACAGCTAAAAGGTAAAGTGACAGCAATCACTGTAAAGCCTGATAACTGGATCTCTAGTGTCCAACATAAATACTGGGTTTAGGTGGTTTTTATGCATGTTACAGCAAGAGCAGATGCTCAATATCTAGTACGTGAGTTTATATAAATTAGTTCCTTACTTGGCCAACTTTATGACATCAGTTCATCTAGAATTTATACTTTGCTTTAAAAGGTCACAATGACAAAAAAACTCCTGAAAACAAAATATTGAGACCTAGCCTTCCTATTCCTGGCAGTTTTAAGTGTAAATATTTTGAACTACATAGTTGCACATTCTATGAAATGCTGTACTCTTAATACCATGTATTAATGCAAATCTATAGAATAACCCTATGTGACAACAAGTAGCTAAAGATTTCCATATGTGTATAAAGGTACATCTGAAAAAGTTCTTTTTCTCTCTCCTAAGAACTACAACTGTAATTCATCAGAAATATGCAGTATAGGCACTTGTTTATTTCATTCAGATTATAATGGGCTCTTCAAGCATCCTTACCATTTGTGACAAAATAACCCCCAAATCAAGTACAACAGACAGGAGTTGAAACAGCATTACAACAACTTAGGCTTGTATTATGCTAGGAGAAAGTCCTTTGGCCAAGGACACTACAATGTGCAAAATTGTTTATGACTTGATAAGTAGTAAGAAAATATAGGTCAAACAGGTATACCATGGATTAGCTATGCTCCCCTGTCCTACTGACATACTCAGTCTTCTCCTGCCTTTTATTTAGACCTTCCAAGACAGATGTGGATGTATGTGAACTAGCAGTAAAACAAAACAAAACAAAAACAAACAAAAAAAACCCCTAATGAGCACTGTTTTTTATCCTAAGTAAGGTAGTCTTTAAACCTTAAAATGGTGTGTGGTTTGGGACTGGATGAAGGATGATGCCTTACAGTATACAGAGTAATAATAACTACCATATTGACAAAAAACGGCATCCTATTGTAATGGGTCTGAGATGTCACCCCACAATAAGATTCTTTTTGTCACTGAGTTCTAGGACATGTCTAACAGGAGAGCACGGTTTTGGTCATGTGAGAATTTACTGTTCTGCTCCTGCATTTGGGTCACAATGCCGTAAGAGTGGAGGGATCAAGATTTATTTTCTGCTAGTAAAATATTAGTTTAGAATTGCTGCAACCAATAAGTAGTCTGGCTCAAGAGACACCACACTTAAAATTAATGACCTTCTGCAATATATTATAAATTCCTTATTATTGAAAGTTTCTTGAAAAAGAAAGTGTTACAGAAATTTGGTACTGCTATGAAACTTTGTGAGTGAGTAATTGCCAGAGGCTATAAGTTAGCTTGATGTGCTGTACTGACCCACTCATGCACTTAATGTAATGGTATCAGTTTAAATTACAAAAAGAGGCTGAGCATTAAAATACTCAAATTGCATTGGGAGAGGGGAAAGAAACAACAGAGCTGTCATAGCTCATTAATTTTCTATAAAGTTGGAGAAAAATGCAGCCATGAATAACAAAGATGTTTTCTACTTGCAGTTTATTCATCTATACAACGTTGCCCAATAATACAATTTAAAAAGAAGATAAAATTTGAACTATTTTATAATTGCAATTAATTTTTCATACACAATCTTAATTACTATGAAGATGACTTATTAACATATTAACATTTTATTTATTAACATTTTCTTGCTAGTAACATAAATGTGCATGCTCTAGAATCTTATCACAGCACTTCACTGACTAATGTTGAGACAGGACTACCATATCTCCATTTCAATGGAATCAACTTTAATTTCCATCTAGAAAGTTTAATGAGGCCAAATTTGGGGATTTCTGGAAAAGTATTGAGGATTCTGGCTTAGTGATGATTGTAGAGGTCTCTGCAAGCCTGTACACTTGCCAACCCCAGGTGTGTTCCCTGCATTGGTGAAGTTCATTAGCCAGCAACAGAGGTGCAACATGGTATATGCAGCACTTTTCAGGTGCACAACAGAGAAAACAGAAACTTCATTGATTTAACCATGGATTCTTACATATCTTTGGATGCTGTATGAAAGTTGCTATAGTTTTTCCCCACCTGATTTGCACCGATTAAGGTATACCCCTTGCAGATCTAAAACTGATTATTAACATCAGTTATTAATACCTCATAGGAAGAGCAAGGACTTCCTGTCCACCGTCGAGGTTTCTGGTATAAATGATATTTTAATGATTAATTATATCTTCCTAAAAACTCAGAAGTCTGTTTTCAGTACCTCCAAGAATCTTTGGTAAGAGTTATTTGGAGCTGTAGAAACAGCCTAATTCTCAGCCTACTCAAATCACTTCAGGCTTTGTTTATCTAGGATAACCATTTCTGAAAGTGTCTCATAAACACCAGGTGCTCTTATTTCTAAAGAATTCTTTTCCCTTTAAATAGAACATCAGTCCCAATCAAGTTACTGGAAAGCTGTTGAAATTTATTTCCCTTGGATCTGTATCAGATGGAATGGTGATGCAATTACATGCCTGACTGCAAGATGTAGATATATACCTGAAGAATCTTTAACTATCCCAAATAAAAAGTGACGTGATGATTTACAGACTTCAGTACACAATAACGAAAGTGAATTACACTGAAAGCTTGTACAGGTAGGCTGGCTGTCACATTGTTTTATTCTTACCAGGTAAAAATTAGGGATCTAGGTGTAGCTGGTTATCCATGTGAAATTTCTCTACAAATATCTATCGTAGAAGATATTGCTGTTATTAGATGAGTTACCTTAAGGGGATGCTCTGGTCATCTCTCTGTATTCCACTGACAATAGAAAAAGCTGAACCTACTCAGACAAGGCAACTGACTTTGCAGTGGTTTAAGTCCTAATATTACCTTCTTTGCCATCTCCTTTTTGGTGGTGTAGTGGCACAAAACATGGAGATAATGGCCAATTTACCAACGTTTGGCGTGCTAAGGTCACATCTCCTAACTGCAGGGGACATGTTTGTTGCTTTTGCTTTATGGACTTACCATAAAACAAGTAGCATTTTTATTAGTATTGACAAGGACATATATTATGTGGTACGTTCAACATTTAAGGTTTGCAGAGCTATAATTCAGAATCTAAAAATCATGAACTTTTTTTTTTTTTTTTTTGCTTGGTTTTGATCTGCTACCATCTCAGTTGGTATAAACCAATAAAAACAACAGCAACAAGAAGGAAACTGGCAATTCTTTTGTATAACTCTATAAGCTCATATTTCATAATATGACATATATCCCACATATCTTTCATAAGAATTGACAGAAATGCATATGTTACCACAACACTACTCAGGAAAAATAATACTATGCATATGGATTAAATTTCACAGACTTATTGTTTTGTTTTGTAACAGTTTTTTGTTTAAACACACCAAAATAATTTTCTTTCACCCTCTCTCCTCAGTTTGGATAAGCAATTTTCTCTTGCTTCCAGCTGCCTTCTTCTGTTGTGTGAACTCCTCCTCATATTTCTACTTCATCTATCAAGACATATTTGGCTTTTTTTTTTGACAGATGACAGCACTTCATTTCACTGGGGGGGAGGAATATGAAAGACAGAAGACCAAAAAACAGCTGAGAAACACTTTGTCTTAGGATAAATGAATAGACTTTTACAAACTATTCTCACAAGTCCACGCTCCAAATCTTTGGACTGACAATGAGCCTGGAAATTTCATCCAAATGGTATTTTTCATCTGATAGTACTAAGCTTCTGAAAATGGCATTTTACAACACTCCTGCTCATCATACTGCTTTCTTCTGAAAGATTTTGAATCTAAATTGAAATGGTTTGATGGCTTTGCATTCCATGCCGTCTGAAAAAAAAAATACTTGATTCCTTGTGCACACTGGATGACCAGGTAAGCTGCACATTATCTATTTGGTCCCTTCAGAATTACTTTGCTTTTACAGCTCAAAGTGAGTGACAGCAACACAAGGGCTAAGTGTTCCAGAAGAGCAGAGACAGAATTTATAAATTGCTGACTACTGCATCAGTAGGAAAAGAAAAGCCTCCCAGTGAAGCAATAATTGCTCTGAAAGAAGATAGTATTTCCAAGTCTTTGATATTGAAGACAAAAAATAGGCAATATGGAAAATTTTTCAGTGGACTGAATGCCTCCACATACATTTTCACATTAATTATTCTGAGTTTATGGGATTTATTTTATAAGAAGTACCTTTCCTAGATTTGTTTTATTCTATCTTTTAAAACTACTTTCCTTCATATTATTCTGCATCAGGAAATCCATTCAGAAAACAATGAACAGACAAAGAACTAGCACACCTAATTCTTGAAAAAGTGGTTAAATGATACCACTTGAAAAAAATTGCTTTTTTCTTGCTACATGCTTGAAGGATGCTAATCACCATTTCTGTGCTTAAATTAAGAAACTAAATTTTTATAGAATAACTTTAGAAATAATGTTTTTACTCAGGAAGGTAAACGTTAATGATTTTAAATTATTGTCTTGTTTCTGGCGTTCCATTATCTAGAATTGTTCCTTAGCAGCTTAGAGTAGTGCTTTTAAGGTATTTAACTGATCACATTCTTGTGTGCTTTTCTATAGGCAAGGGTTTTCTGAAAAATCATAGTTTTAATATAAAGATACCATTTAAATAGTAAACCAAATTAGATTCCATTCAAATTGATTTCAATCAGAACCAAATTTAAGGTGGAAAACATTTAATCTGAAATCCTCATCCATCTGAAAAGAAGTTAGCAGATAGTAAACTGAAACTACCAACATTCACATTTCCAGTGAGGGAAGGATTTTTCTGTGTACCTTCAAAACAACTGGAAGAAAACTTTTAACTCTCTTTCTCTCCTAAAAACAGTCAAAGCTAAGATCATCCAAGTAGAAATAAAGAATGTGAGCTGCACTTATAGCTAATGGTCTCCTGGAAGAACAGTTCTGTTCTGTCAAGATGAGCTATTGCAACTCTAAGAACCTATAGAGTTTAGCTGGATTTAGGGCTAGGCTGTAGTGTTTTCAAGATCAGAATTAAGGCTGAGGAATTACTGTTTGCTTAGATCTCACTTTACTTTCCTAAAGGATTTTTTTGGACATGGTCTTAAAGTTTGAGTACCTTTACATGATGCAATGTGTATGTGAGCAATAAGCACCTGGAATCAATGTATGGAACTGGAATTCTAAGAAAATACATTTTCATCTATAGAATTGCCATTTTTACTCTGCCTGACTGAATGAGAAGTTGTAGAGTTATCCTGAATTAATATATCTCAATCTCTTAAGAAGAAACAGACAAAGCATGATCAATATTCATGGGCTTTTTTCTCTTGTAACCTCATGTTATGGCAAGAGATTTGTTGTCTTTCGTCGTGACTTAAGAAAAAAATCTCACATGCTTATGGTTTCTTTTTATTCATTAGCCTTCTTGAGTATAAGCTTTATTAGTTATTTTATTTTTCCTTTTACATTATGGTAGTATCTAGCAGGCCAAAATCAGACCACAGTTCTGACATAAGAAATATAATATGCAGATTTAGTGAGATGGTTAAACCCCTGAAGAAAGATACTCTTGAGCAGAAAATCCAAGAAACAAAGGAAGAATGCATAGGTGTAGAGATGTGAATTAAATTGCTTGAATTCAGTCTGAAATGGTAAAAAAGATTAGAATAGGTCCACCGTCTCACAGTTCATAGTTCAGTGTCACTGGGACACTGCTTCTTATAACTCGCCATGTTTTTTCATGTTTTTCTGTCAGTTCAATTCAAGGTGCCTATGTATAAGATGAGAATACTACTTTTAACTCATGGTGTTACTTCTGAACTAATGAAGTAACAAAAACAAATACAGTAATTTTTTTTTTTTTTTACACCAGAGTACACTCAGGGAATTCTTTCTCATTTGTTTACCAATTACAGAAAAGGTTAAGTGTTGATTTGGGTACTAAGAAACAGAGAAGAGAGTAAATTAAATAGACACCTAGGGAAAATTCCTTTCTTCTCTTTTCCCCAGGTTCAACTTTATTCCTCCCCTGTTCCTTTTCTCCACCTCCTTCATTTGAACCACACGTTACAGTCAGACTCCTTGGTCAGGAGTCAGGCAGTGATGAGGGTCAGCACCTGGTGGCTTCTTCTTGCTGCTCCTCACTTCTTACTTCCCTGCAACTCCTTTCTTTGTTGTTTTGTCTGCTCTGGCACGCTTGACTCCATGGGCTGTGATCCCTCAGGGTATCCCTGTCCTCATGTGGGTCACCCATAGCCAAAGTCCTTTGGGGTGTCCCTGTCCTAGCATGGGTTGCCTGTGGCCACAGGCCCTTAGAGATGTGTCTCCTCTACCAGGGACATCCTCTTTCCAAGACTGTCTCCTTCTGTGGCGCCCAACAATATCCCTTTTCACATGCCCTCTCCCATATTTTCCTGTGTGTATCCTTACATAATGTCCCCAATGTCTCCATTTGTGTGTCCTCCTGTGCCTCCTGCCCCTAGCAACTATTACCCTTTCTCTTCAGCAAGCTTGAGCAGAGGTTCCACGGGCTCTTCTCATGTGTTGAAGTCTTGGCAGGTGGTGGGCTGCATCATCAGTGGCTGTGACCAGCACAGGTCAGTTCCATCTGCCTCGTCAGAGATGCTTGTGGCCCCCACCTACTGGAACCTGCCATGTATCCCCAGAATGAATAGGGGTGCTCTACATCATGTGGCAAAGAAGCTATTCTTTGGAAGAAAAAAAATATGCATCTGTGACCATCATGGAATGTTATAATAATCAAACTTTTAATGAGAAAATAATGTGAGAACTTTGTGAATTACCACAACTGTAGGTTCTAAATAATCATAGTTCCATGCAGTATTGAATTACAAACCATGTTCATCAGTAATTGTCAGATTACTCCAGATTTTTTGATTAAAAATTCTGATTCATGAGTTTTCAATGCTGGGCAATCAGACTGAAGTTTCTGATGCTTTTCAAGCTAAAACATAGGATTTTTGACATGAATTGCATTGATACAATACACTTACTGACTTTCTACATTTTGCTCCTCCGGCATAGTGGATCTACCCTTCAGGGACTAGTATGCTCTCTCCCACTCTCACCTTGTAAGTCTGGTAGATGCCTTGACACGAAAATTTGTCATTTTCCACAAATAATAACTTTTTTCTTTTGGTAACCTTTTTTTTTTTTTGTGTGTGTGTGTGTGTGTGTGTGTATGTTTGTTTTATTTTTTGTTTAAACACTCTGAGACCTGGAAAGCAGTGCTGCGGAAAGGGACATGGGGAGTCTGGCTGACAGCAAGTTGAATATGAGTCAACAGTGCCCTGGCAGCCAGGAGGGTAAATTGTGTCCTGAAGGGCATCAGACAAAGCATCATCAGCCAGTTGAGGGAGGGGACTGTCCCACTTTGCTCTTCACTGTTGCAGCCTCACCTGGAATATTGTGTGCAGTTTTGGTCACCATAATATAAGAAAGACCTTAAGCTATTAGAAAGTGTCCAAAGGAGGGCAACAAAGATGGTTAGTGGCCTTGAGGGGAAGCCATATGAGGAGTGGCTGAGGTCAACTGGTCTGTTCAGCCTGGAGAAGAGGAGACTGAGGGGAGAACTTGTTGCAGCTACAACTTCCTTGTGAGGGGAAGAAGAGAGGCAGGCACTGATCTCTTCTCTATGGTGAACAGTGACAGGACCTGAGGGAATGGCCTGAAGTTGTGTCACGGGAGGTTTAAGTTGGAAATTAGAAAAAGGTTCTTCACCCAGAGGGTGGTTGGGCACTGGAACAGGCTTCTCAAGGAAGTGATCACAGCACCAAGCCTGACAGAATTCAAGGAGTGTTTGGATGATGCTCTTAGGCCCATGATGTGACTCTTGTGGATGGTCCTCTGCAGGGCAAAGGGTTGGACTTGGTCCTTATGGGTTCTTTCCAACTCAGCATATTCTGCGATTCTGTGAGATGCTGGAACACTACTTGTCATGAGATTTTGTGTAGCATGAGGGACTTCTAGGTTTTGCAAGAGAAAACTTTTTTTATAGCATTCTGTCTTCTTGCTTTAAAAAGAACATATTTTCTATATTTCTGTCTTAGAGAAAAGTAGATTATAGCCAGACAGATAGGTACTTGGAAAAAGAATTGATTTTATTTCTGTGTTGTATTGATTATTCCCACATATACCACCATTAGTCATATCCAGGAATTTCCTTGCTGGGAAATGGCAGGACGGACTGGTTTAGAACTGCTCTGCAGCTGTTCTAAATTATACTGGGATAAGACTGTGAACGCTTGCAGTTTTTAGATGTCTGAAAGTTTAGCTTTTAGCAGGAGACTATACTGAATCTAGCCTCAATTCCCTGATGAAATATTTCACTCTTTTGTTGGTGTAAGAATTAGTACCTTACAAGGTAAAAAAATCAGACCTTAAAAAACAAATCCCTGAAACGAGTAAGAGAAAACAAACCAGTGCAAAAAGAAGCAGGCTGGCAGGAAACTTCAAACTATGCATGATATGAAATGATATCAAAACAAAAGATCAACAGATGGCTTCAGCATGAAGAATAACAGTATTTTCGAGCCTTTATTTATTTCAGGGACTCAGTATCAAGAGGTGCAAGTTTCCATCTGGTAATAGAATTCCACAAATAATTTAAGATGAAAGGCATAATATGTATTTAATGATACCTTCCCATTGCTGATCAAAGCATTTTTTCTGAACAATTTTTTCATCATGGTATTATTTTTCTTTCCTTACCCATTTTTTCCAGTCCTTCTATCTCTCCCTGACTACCATTGTTGCATAACTTCACTGACATTTTTCCTGTACTATTACAAAGACTGTATGTGGTTACTGAAGATAGTGATTCTTCAGTGATTCTGCCCCTCAGGTTTTTTCCATTTTTCCTTTCTTCTCCTTCCCCTGTGCACCACAGATTTTAGAAGTGGGAAGAAACTGGATTTCACCTATTTTGGGTATAATTTACAAGGTTTTTTGTTCCTAATTCCGTTTTAATGGATGAAAGTGATATAGGGTGCATGTTCCTTCCCTAAATAAGTAACAGTATGTCACTTCTCAACTTGACACCATGGCTCAGTTAACAGCTGTGGCACAGTGTTATCTGGGGACAGCTCTCCTGCCTAGGAGAGCACAGAATGCCAGAAGACATAAGCTAGACAAGAAAAGAAGAATTAATAGGTTTAGAGGACCTTGGAAAGACACACTCCTCTATGTCTCCATTTTCCCTCTCAACCCCTGCTTTGCTTATCTAAAATTCCACTCACAATGATCTCATAGGGCTTTAAGCTCTACTGTCATGCTGATATGCCAATTATTTTCATCTAACACCAGTACTGAGAAATTTAATGCAAAATTTCACAGAATTTTGGAAAATGTCTGTTTCATCATGGGCACTCTGCGAAACATGCCTGACAAGAGGGAGGTGATATAAAAAATTATCTTATGTCCATTGCAGAAAGTTAGCAACCTTCCACTGAATTTAGGGAGACTTTTACCAGGTGTATTAATCTGAGACAAGGCAGCACATGCCCACTGCAATGCTTCCCGACTTCGTATTCCAGAGCTGGCTTGTCAACAAACACGAAGGAGGGGAAAAGTGGTTTTGTGCCCTGCTATGTGCACACTCAGTTCCCATGTTTTTCTCCTTTATTAGCCTCTGATTCATGACTAAATTCAGAATGGTTTAGCAATGCTGTTATCAAGGGCTTTAGCTCCAGTAGCTTTTACATTCGGTGTTGAAAATGTAATTCTTTTGATATTAGTTGTACCAAAATCTGATCTCTGGCACAAGTGAATATTGTGTGGTTGCACAGCTCACTACTCTGCTATTTTGATTGTTTCCCCTATTTTTATTCATATTTGGATTTAATGTGAAAGAGGTTAAGTACCATTCGCTTGCATGCTATTTGCAGTTGTTATGATGTCATTTCTCTTGCATACACGGAGTTTATGTGAATTACTAGTGCTGCTGATTACTCTGCACAGATAGCTGCAGAAGAAATGTCTAAATCAGCAGTCTGTTGGAGTAGCTCCTCTGCCACATATGTTGGAGAGCCCATGATACTGTGGGACAGGATAATGGGCTCCTTTTGCTGGATAATGCTGTCTTGTTGCTATGCAAATGCAAAGTCAAAACAAATGTGAATAATGACATTTTATAAAGCAAACATAGAACAGAGGCTGCCTCTGGTAAATATTTTATCAAAAAGCATTTCTGTTTCCTAAGTAAGTGAAATGAACACATTCTAAGGCAACATCATGTTGTAGATTAGAATAGAAATACAGCTCTAACATTTAACATGCCTAGTGAGATGTTAAAGTTGTTATCCTTTTTAGGGCTTATGTGACAAATAACTCATTTTACCCTTTGATCTCAAGACCAGCCACCCTCTAGTACCTATTTCTCCTTATAGCTCAGTTGTTACCTCTTTTTCAGTCTTGCTTTTGATGTCTTGTCATGTTCCTGTGCAATTCTCCCTCCTTTTGAAACAAACTGCTTTCTAGTTAATGTTTGTTGTTTAGCATGTTATTTGTTTAATTTTTAACTACATTATGTCTTTTATAGAAATCTATTTATACTCTTGAACTAGAGTTATTCTTCAGCTTTCTTACTCTGGGAACAGAAGGGGAATAAAATAAAAATAAAAGAATTTTAAAAAAAAAGGTAAACTGTCAGAAAACCAGCTGTGGCTTCTTGTCTTTTCCCAGTTTAGGGACAGATGAGAGCAGTCAACATTCTTGTTCACCTTAGCCTTGCCGGTGGTGGTTCTTCAGGAGCAAGATGATCATGATCAGTCTGAAGGTTGGCAGCCTCACCAGGGTAATTGACTTCTCTAAACTTCACTGTGCCCTTGCTGAATCTTGAAAAACTTTGTGCATAGCAGCTGGAGGACATGGAGCCTCATCTCAACCCTTCCCATGCCAATCTCAGCTGTCAAAGAGATGCTTCTGCTTCAGACTGCAACATATTCCTTTGAGCTACATTTATTAAGCTGATGCCTGACATAGGCAGGGAGAGGAGAGGTGGAGAAGGGTTTGGAGAAAAAGCACTCCAAAACCTATGGATTTTAGGCAATGTAATCAGAAGAAGCCTAATTTTAAAGGAACTGCACATTTACAACATATCTTTCTGCATAAGAGAAGATGCACCATTTAATGTGAAGCAATTTCATATGGTCCCCAAATATAAAGAAATCAAAAAAAGGATTAAGATAGACTGCCCTTTCTGATCATTAATCATATGTGTTCTTTTATTTTGCTTAGTACTACAATCTTTTGAAGATCAAGGCCAAAACAGTAAAGATTTCAGGATACTGAGAAAGTTAGGACTAACTAGATGACCAGGTTTACAGTCTGAACGAGCTATCACAGCCCACACTTTGCCAAGATTTCTGTCTTTTGGTAGAAGAAAACAAATAAAGTACGCTTGTTGCCAGCAGCTGGTTCAGGAATAACACAAGAGGAGGCTAGACTCTTGAGTGCACAATTATTTAGAACTTAAAAGGTCCAAACACCCAAATGGCTACCAGTAGCCAGTGGAGATCATATGGCAACAGTGCATTGAATTTCATAAAAGCACAATACTTTCTTAGAAGAGCAGCCAGGTTTGAGGCAGCCAGATTTTACACTAGCTTTATTTTCCAGATGGATTTAAATCATGCAGAGATTGTGAGTAATCTAAGCTTGTGAAGGCAAAGTACAGTCAGAGAATGGGTACAATCACATTGGTGCATGAATTTTTAGAGTATGTGGGCAATATCAAAATGAATCAGAACAATATTTTCACTGTATAGTTGCAACTTGGATATAAAAAAATGTCCCCTTTTAAACCATAACAGAAAAAAGCAAACACACATCTGTTCCTTGAACTGAGACTAATTTACTTACCTGATTCATTGGTTAACTTCCCTTCCAGCCATCTTTGCATCCTTCCCCTGTGAACTATGAAATAATGCTCATCTACACGTTTCTATCTATGCACTAATCTCTTCCAATCACTTAATTTTTACATTTTGAATGCAGGAGAGGAGGAAGACAAGACAGGAAAGTAGGTTGGTTACTTGATGTAAGGACAAATAATGAAGAATTCAGGTAAGTAAATGGCCTACGGCTCTGTGTTTCCAGATGCTACAATCTCCACATAATGTCCAGCTATGAAGATCACTTTTAAAGTGCCTCTGTTTCTCCCGTTTCCAGTGAAGTTTCAGTAATAATACACACTACTGAAGACATTCACAGAACCCAGGGAGGGTTAAAGTAAAAGACAGACAAACAGTTGTCCAAAGAAAGGGTAAACGGAGAGCTGTGAGGTGTTTGTGCAGTCTTCCTGGTATATGCCTGTGACTATTCTAGCAGAAGTTCCTGATTTTTTCAAGTTTCTTCCTATGTAGCAATATTCAAATTTTTCTTTGACTGCCACTACTCTGAACATACTTTTCTATTTCAGTAAAACCGTGGGCTCAGAGCTTATTTTGTGAGCGTGAGAATTGCTAGAACCCATAACTGTTGTAGGTAAATATAATTTCATGGACAGGGTCAGTTGTTGAACTCAAGCACTTTTCTTTTTCTATGGATCCCATCAGTCTCCATGAGAAATCAGAATACACTTCAAGTGTTTATATTCTTTAAAAGTTTTTTTCCTTGAAGTTGAAAAAAAGATAACTTTAAATTTGCATAAATTTGGTCTGTACTCAAACACGTGCTGAAGGGAAATGCAGTTATGTCATCAGGATATATTTGGCTGAGTCACTACCCTGTGTTTTTACCTTTTTACCAAAAAGAGAATTTACTTAAAATAATAAAAAAAAAAGAAGTAATTGATACAGAAAGTTGTAAGTTAATTTAGGTCACTCTCTTGAAAGACTCAGCATGGGTATCAAATAACAGAAAAAAAACAGCTGCAAACAAAAGGAGTTTTTTAAAAGCCACTTAGTTCACATAATTATTTTAAATATTAATCTAACCACAAAGATGGTAAAATTCAAAGTCCTTTTCTATTTAAATGTAACATTTACCTGGGCTATTTCCCAAACATTAATTGTGGAATACAATCTTATTAAGACATGAATTTACATTACATCCATCAAATCTGCTGATGCACAATAAACTTTGATCTGTTTTTTTTGCTTGTCAATTGAAGGGTCAATAAAGAGCCTCTTTTTATATCAAATATACCATGGGAAAAAAATGCTAGAAAAATCTCTATGAGGAACAACTGCACCTATCATTCCTGATGCACATGTTCAGCCTGTTCTTGCGAACTTCCAAAGTCAGAAGCGAATACATGGACTCTGAATCGTCCAGGGGGTCAGTTATCATCCTTCCATTAGAAAGTGCTTCCTATGTATAGACTGAGTTTTCTTATTTTAATTTAAGCCAAATGTTTCTGCCTTCTATACCCATGTGCAACACGGATTACATTATGCTTTTCTTTTTCTCATATCCCTACCCAAGACTACTTTTGTATTTCTTCAATATTTATATACCCAAGCCCACAGTGATTACCACTACTGCATTGCAGCATCTTGCTTGGTTCACGTTCTTTTTGAGAAGTACTGTCACAAAGTGGAGATAGTACTCCAACTAAGCAGAGTGGAAAGATTCCCTCACATTTCTCAGAATTATCCTTGCTTTTTGTCCCTTTAATTCCTCTTAATTTTTCTAAATCAAGACCCATTTTCAGCTCACAGTCCCCCATAATATCTCAATCATCCTCTGTATAACTAGTAACTCTTTTATTCTCACACTACATTTGTGCTACCTGTTATTTTTGTCTAACCATAGTATCTTCTACTTGTTCTTATTTAATTATATACTATTTTTTCAGATCATTCCTCCATCTTGTTAAGATTTTTTTTTAAGGTTCTTAAACTGACCTCCACATACTTGCCATGATTTCTGCGTCATCTCCAAATTAATGCACATTTTGATACCATGCTCCAGACTCAAAAGTACAGTGAAGCATATTAGGCACAGGACAGATCTTGTGTCTCTTGCAAGCTGCAAAACTGCATTCAGGATACTCTTCCATTTTGTTAATGAATAGGCATAACTTTCTTCAGTATGTTAATTCAATTTTTCATTCATCCACATAGATTTAAAAAAATCCTGTATACTAACTGTACTAACTTATTAACTTACCTTTTTAAAATAAGTTAATAAAATCTTCTTTCAGGGAAATAATAAAAAAAAAGGTAATATGAGAGTAGAGCTGCTCACTAATTGAGGAAAGATGAGAAAAACTGCAAGGACATGATGAAGATCTTAGGGTAGCAAATGGGGTAAAACTGATGAATTTTAGCATAAAGTTAAAAAAGTTCATAATTGTAATCAGTAAAGGGATTTAAACACTAGCTCTCACATGTAACAAAATTTCCTTATTAGATGAGAAGAAAAATAATTTGCAACCATTGCCATACATATATATTTATTTATAAAATGTATTTTATATATTTATAATATTCATGTACTATATATGATACATCTTTACATATTTAAGAATCTATAATTAGTAACTTCAACAGAACCAGACATCATGCTTAGAAACAAGAAACTCAATATCTTAAATAGGTCTACTTCTGTGCTTAAATCTCTACGCATACTTCAGTCAATTGAAGAAAATTACTGTACAGGGTTTCTTTTCCTCATCATGGAATGCCTAAGGAAACTAGAGCAGGGTGACAAACAAGAGCCCCTTTGCTGCAAAGGAAGTGAACTTCATTACTCTGCAGAACACAAAAGAAGTTTAAAATGTCCTTGGAAATGTGTAAATTGTTAGACTCAAATTCTCTTTAAGTAAACACAGTGAGATCCCAGAAAACAAAATTTTTTAGTTTCAAACACTGACTATTACAATGCAGTATTTGTGACCATAATTCTATTTGATTGGCCTTGAGATAAACTGTTTATCATCCACTCTGCAGCCCACCTTCTGCAAGGTGATCAGTCTTGTGGGTTAATTAGCAGCTAATATTGTAGCTGCCAGATCCAGGATCTGGAAACACTGGAAAACAGAAACACATCTGTTGCTTAAAATACAGTGTTATGTGTTAACATGGTCAACACAGGGACAGAGTTTTGAACCTGACAGCAATCCCACTGAAATCAGTAGAAATACACTTGGGTTACTATTGAACACATGTTGAGGTGTTTTGTCATAATGGTCACAAACCAGTAAATATCATAGAATCATAGGAAAAATAGATGGAAATGAGATTTAAATCAGAAAAAATTAACTGTGACTGCTTAATTAAACGTCACTGGTAATGTTGCTTTTTAAAATCACCACTGGTCCTGAGAGCCTGCTGTGAATTATATTGAAGAAAAGTATCTTAGGGGTGTGTAATGAGAAACTGCCTATTCTTATCCAAGTTTTGTTCTGCAATGCATTTGTTTTTAGCAAGGATTTATACCTTCTTTTCATGCATGTCTGTGCAACATTACTGGTATCATACACTGCAGTGATAGTGCATAGATAGATAGAGCTAGCCAAAAAAAAATGTCAAAAATACAATCTGTCTACAGTGCATAGAGCTATGCACAGTATTGGAGTTGGTTGTGGCAGCCATATAGCCATTAGTTAATTATGATAGGGCATCATGTTGATGTGGTGACTGTGCTGCTTCCAATTTTGGAAGTAGTTCAGAGGCCTCTACATCTGTGTCTGCATCTGCAAGGCCATATAGCTTGTTGATGATATAGCTTTGATTTGCTAGAAAAAACAAAATAGGGAAACTTCTGGTCATTCATCTTCAAAATTAATTTTCAAGGCTCTTCATTTTGCCCTTGTGTTTGGAGTCTGTGAAGAAAGCAAGATGGCGTAAGATGAAGGAAAATGTTGCTTGCATATTGTAATTCCTCTGAGATGCAAGATGCATTTAAAATTTCTTCCCGGTTTTGTATCCACAGGATTTTACTCTTAGACAGAAAAAATTAAAATATGAGAGGAAAAAGTAAAGCAGGCCATCCACAATGGTTTCACCACACTTTTTTTAAGCCTTGAGAAAATAATCAGCAAACAGAACATGCTCAAAGATCTTATCAGTCTCTCTCATTTATCTAGCAATATAGATATAATTAGAAATAAAAAGATGCCCTTTTTTATTTAACACAGATGATAAATGCACTCAATTTCTAGACCACTATAGACTATGTAAAGCCTCAGAACAGTTTTCAAAATCATATACCAGGTTTCTCAAACCTCTGTTGATAAAAACAATTCCTAACTGGAAATTAAACTCACTGAATAAACAATTTTTTTTTTTTCAGAAATACTGCTAAATTTTGATCTCTGAAGACTCTGAAGACTGTTAGCCTTACAATCTTTTCACTAAGGACTGTGTTTGAAGGTTACAGTGTTTCTGGGAGAAGTATTACTGGTTAACAGAACTCAGTTTCTTTCATGTTCTATTTAGCCATATATGAACAACACAAACCCCACAAACACTGGGAAAAAAAAAGTCATCTATATATCTCATTCAGAAATCTTTCATCATGATAATCTGTAACCCTATTCAGTAACCAAAAATTAAAATAACAAGCTGCTGGTAAGACTCCAGTTATTAGAGGACTAAATCAGTACTTTGCCAAAGCTTTAAAAGCCATCAATCTCGTTTTTCCTTTTAAATACTTATGCATTTTCCTCATTAGCCATGTAAGCCTTCAGGTTAGGCAGCTCTTTAACAACATAAACAGAAATGTATGAAGACTTTTTTCACTATATTCTTAGGTTCTCAAAATTATACAGGCAAACCTCCTCGTATCCTGCCATTATCTGGAGGAAGCAATGCATTTGGCATGCTGTTTCTGAACTGATATTTTTCCTTTTTAAGGGAGGGCAGCAAGACATACTTCTTGCATTCACTATTTTCTCACATATTCTGTCATCTAATGGGCACTGTATTGTGGTCAATCTTGTAGTAAACCTATTGTAGTCTTTCCCAGGAGAATGGTTGCATATATTTAATTTCTTCTAGCAAGAAAACTAGGAGACCTCATCTACCCACCTGGCTCAAGAAGGGCAGTTCAGAGTCAAGCAAACTGTTGCAAACTTCATTATGTTTTCATTGTGAATGCTTTCTCTGCCTTCTGAATGTACATAGCTTTATAGGAGATGCTATGGAACATAAAAGCAGCTGGTTGTGTGGTTCCTTTTTTTTTTTTTTTTTTCCTTCCCTATCAGCTCAGCTGTGAATTAAGCTGTAAACGACTACTTTCTATGAAGGTGAACTTGAAACTTGTGAGATGTGCTGATGTGATGCATGGCCTCATTTGACCAGCCTGGCTCTGCCTTGAGAGAGTGGAGACTATGAGAGCAAAACCCAAGGAACTGTGGACTTCCCCTCTTACAGAAAGGACATTTTTCAGGTAAGATAAATTTTCCTATATTGCCAAATAAATCATAAGACATGAAACTCAGTGGTTTTATTCCTGGGACTATTTGTAAATCAGTTATTTTAACTATTCAACCAGCTCTGCTGACTACTCAGTTTCCTGATACTGCCATACCCTTAGGAAATTACAGGATACTGACCCAGTTTACACAGATGAAGTTAATTAATTGAAGTACAACTCACACAGAGTAGCTGTACATGTCTGCCAAATAAATCTTAACCAACTACCTTTCCAGCCCCTCCCTCACTAACCCCTGCTCCCCATCCTTCTCTACTTCAGCCTGGAAAATAAGTTTTCCTGTCCATTATTTATTTTCTGTGGCTCAGCAAGCCTGCATTTGGTATCCCACCCCAAACAAAAATCCATTCAAACCTTAACAATAGATCCCACCAGTTCTCAGTCTGCAGCAATGGCAGAGAAGCTGGGGATTACAATGTCCCCCAGACATTGCTTAAAAAAGAAGAAAAAAAAAAAAAGGGAAGAAAAAGAAAGTCATATTCCTCTTTGATTAAAATATACTGAAGCTGCCTTGGGCCAGGCTCCAAAAAATACTGCCTTGTCTTTCTCACTTTGCTAGGGCCCCCAAGATCTCCTGTCCATGCATGTTAACTCACTGTAGTTCCCAGCTTCAACAGAGCATTTCTTGCTGAGGCAGAGCAATGACTACACAACCTGTAACTGGTCTCTTCCTTTGCATGTTCCTTCTTTCCAAGGCTTTGTCCTTCCCCATATGACCAGGACATACAGGTCTTCTCACCCTCTTTTTACCCACCTGGGTAGCACCAGATCACTTGATCAATTAAAAAAACCCACCTCTGAAACATTCAGTTGCACTGTGCACACCTGAGATTTTTTTGTTTAAGACCAGATTCAGGTGGATTCTCCAGTTCGTTACAAATGAGTTTCTGTTGGTCTTGGCTGGGGTAGAGTTAATTTTCCTCCTAGTGCTAACACATTCAAAGGATTAGACTCTCTTGGCTGAAAACAGTAGTGTTGCATTATGCTGAAAATTTTAAGTAGTTGTCCTGTTGTAAAGTTGTAGTACTGATGTTCAGGTTTTATATCTACCCAGCTAAGCAAGATAACCTCAGAGAGGGGGAATAAGGCTTTAGACAGTTCTGCAGGATGAGAAGCACCAGTGCATTACTCTCAGTCTGGTTTTACATTAAAAGAAATAAGATCAGTCATCTATCTTGAAATAAAACCCCATATTTGTTTTTTTCACAATTAAGATAATAATTGTAGTTTGGGGATGGGTAGATTTGAGTTTCCTCATTAAAAAGGAAAGTTTGGTAAACCCTGCAGCAGCACTAGAGAAATCTAAAGACTACTGCTCATATATTTTAGCTAGGCTTTTATATACTAAAATATAATACTGTTTACTAAGTAGGAAGCTGTTAACGTACTTTAAGGTTCTCTGTTCTAGGAATATGCTTGAATAAGGTGAGGCTAATCAAGCTAATTACTGTGAACCGAGTGTAATTTTATGTTTGTCTTAGGGTAAGTGAATGCAAAAAATAACCTATGTGGATTTCACAGCAAAGGTTTATGATTAAGAAGCTTATTTTGAAAAGATTAATTTGCATTTGTAAATAAATATTTTAATTCAGACATGATCTTATTTATTAAAAAACCTGCTAAACTATAGTTGTTTAAAGTACACAGGAATGTTCAGTGGGATTCCCTGTTAAGGATGTTATTAATCCTTTCAAGAATTTGTAGTTAAGAGATTATAAAACTAAAAGCTATTTACATCTTGTTTTGGACTCTCAATTAACATTTAACTTGACTTGCTAGTTTCTGATCTTTTTTGTGACATCATACAATCATATTCTTTTACAACAGATTTATATTTCTAAACAATATTTTAACTATCATCTTATTTTAATGCAATGTATCAGTGACTGCTCTTTATAGAGACTCCACAACAGAGCAATTTTACCTATTATAGAAGATAAGATTTATCAACCTAGATGTCACATTCTCGTATTCCCAAAGTTGAGTTCTATGGTAAATAATTTAATTCCCATAAAGTCTCTATTTGTATTTACAATCTGTGTGTACATTATTACTTACGCTGCTGATGATGAATAAATAATGATGTACAGAATTTTTAGCAATAGGAACAGATCAGAAGATTGTAATTTTCCCCCGTTCCTCAAGACTCAGACCTGCTCACCTGTAGAATGCCAGGTGATTCTTATGTACGGGAAACTTTAGTGGAAACAAGTTTCTCAGTCTTAGTGTTAAGGGCATGGCCAGTGGTCAGTGGAATACTGTATGGATGGAGCACTATAGCTGTCAAACTGCTGAAATGTCTCTGAAATGTTCTTGGCAGCTGGTGTGTAACACATAGCAGACATTTAGCCCTTCACTACCTCAGCTTGTGCTGGTTTTGCTGACAAGTTCTGCACTGTTCTTTCCGGGGTACAGAGGAACTTTGTTCAATTGACACAATCAATCTGGTATGGAAGAAGTGAAATATTAAGTCAATTGTGGCTTTTTTGCTGACCTCTGATCCTCCAGCCAATAATATAGGGAAACATACACTTAATTTTTTTAAAAGTTGCACTCAAGGGGCTTCATTTTCAGCTAATGCAGTAAGAGGGAATAAGGAGTCATGTGCAAGTGGCTTAAGCATTCAGAGATGGGGAATACAGGGCTGCTGCCTCCCTGCATTTCTGGCTGGGCAATACCTTTGCTGCCAACCACTGACACTGCTCTGTGAAGGGTAAACTGGTCAATGCACATTAACTTAGTATAGATGTGACTTCTGCTTTGGGAAAATTCCCCACAGCTAAGGGTCTCACTAAGAGACAATGACTGCTGTTAGTTAAGAAAATTCAGTGGCCAGGCAGCAGCTAGCTACAAGACTTCTTTTTGCAACATATTGAACAGGCAGTAAAAAAGCTGAGAGAAAAGAACTCAGAAAAAAAGCTACTTAAAAAGAATAGATTTTTTTCAGTGGATTTCAAGGAGCAAGATGCTTGTGTACCCATCATCAGAGGGGAGATAGGATGTAGGGCTACTGTACCTGTGACCCTTTGGTGACTTCGGAGATCTTTTTCTCTTAAATTTACTATTGCTGAGGGTAAAGGGTTCTCTGATTTAAGAAAACAGGCCAGTCACCCATATGTTTGCCAGTCATTCTGCTATAGTCCAGAAATCCTATCTGAGAACAGGAAATGGGAGTTAAGGGTGAGACCTAAGTCTGAAGGAAGTGCACCAACAGAAGACAGAAGTAAAGACACTTCAATGTATCACTCTCAACAAGTGTGAGGTAGCAGTAAGGGTGAATGTTCAGTATACAGCATTAATTAAAATAAAACAGAATAATAAGGTATCAAGTGGAACAGAAGAAAGAGTATTCCACTTTTTCCTAGATAAAAGAGAAAGGGAGAAAAGAGACAGGTGGTCTGCATTGTGAACTGTGCCTTCATAAAATAAAGTTAACATAATTGAACTGAGAAAATAGACTAGACTTCACATATCTAGTTTATTCTGTCATTATTTGGACAGACAAGGGAAAATGGGATTCAGAATTATATGAGAACTTTACTGGGAAGACAGAACTCATCAGCAGAAGCTGAGGAAAGTCTGGCAGATAAACAAAAGACTTGTCTTTAATAAAAAAATTGACTCCACAAATCTTTACTGCCATGGGCTCTAAAACAATTTTGCTGGAAATGTCTGTTTAAGAAGCATAACTACTGTACTTTCAGTACTTTCATGCTTTAATATTTTGGGCTAGCTAGAATCTGCTTGATGGTTATGTTATGGTTAGATCCTGCATGGTCTGAGCTGCAACTAAAACGACTTTACCAGTTTTCCTCTCTTTATGATACAAAACTACAAAACTTCTTCAGAAGTTTGACAGTCCAAGTCCCTAAGCAACTTTACTATGTTCCAGTGATGTTTCTGGATGATTTTCTTAGCTGTGATGTCCAGAACAAAGGTAATGGCTTTTAAAAGGTTTTAGATTTACATCTTATTATTTTTAAAAGTTGGCATCCCAAGTAAATTAAAATATACTCTTTTAAACAAAACAACTTGTTTTTAAAAACAAAAACAATCCAAGGAATATAGACTCACAAAAGCTTATATATCCATCTACTCTCTGTGCCAAAAGAACAGCTAACTTGATGATTATCTTGACAGAGAAAACTGCTCAAGTTTGACAAATTAATAATAAAATAGAAGTGGGAGCCAAAAAGGCACACATATGCAGGGATTTCTAAATTCTGCACCTGGGTCAGGGCAACCCCCAGTATGAATACTGACTGGGGAATGAACAGATCAAGAGCAGCCCTGCCAAGAAGGACTAGGAGGTACTAGTGGATGAAAAGTTGGATATGAGACAGTAAAGTGCACTCATAGCCAGAAAGCAAATTGTGTCCTGGGTTTCATCAAAGAGAGGTGGCCAGCAGATCGAGGGTGGTGATTCTACCCCTCTTCTCTGCCCTAGTAAGACTCCATCTGGAGTACTGCATCCAGCTCTGGGGTCCTCAGCATAGGAAAGACATGGACTTGTTTGAGCAAGTCCAGAGCAGGACCATGAAGATGATCAGAGAGCTAGAGAACTTTTCCTATGGGGAAAGGCTGAGAGAGTTGGGTTTGCTCTAACTGGAGAAGAAAAGGCTCTGGGAAGACCTCATACCAGCCTTCCAGTACCTAAAGGTGGCCTACAAGAAAGATGAAAGCAAGCTCTTTAGTAGGGCCTGTAGCAATAGAACAAGGAGTAATGGTTTTAAACTATAGGAGGGTAGATTCAGACTAAGTAAGAACAGTGAGGAGGGTTAAACACAGGAACAGGCTGCCCAGAGAGGCGGAAGATGCCGCACCCCTGATTACATTCAAGGCTGTGTTGGCAGGGGCTCTGAGGAACCTGGTCTAGTGGAAAGTGTCCCTGCTTATGGCAGAGGGGTTGGAGTAGATGACCTTTAAAGGTTTCTCTCAGCCCAAACTATTTTATGATTCTTTGAAATTTTGTCTAGTAAGCTATATCACATGACACTAAAATCTGAGAAAAGTGATTACTATATGCACATTTATACACATATATTTCTGCTCTTACATTATCACTTATTTTTATTGTAAGGGGATGTAAGTTCCAGATGTTGATGCTACTTCCCCATTCTTCAAATTCCATCCCAAACCTGACCATTAGGCTTGCATAAGGTGAACAACATTAGGCAGGAGGCTGCTCAGAGATCAGTCCTACCCTGTGTCATAGTTCTGACTTTAGCAAGGAATTTTTCTTCCCTTCCCCTCCCCCTGTGTGTGTGTGTGTGCTCAGCACACCCATTCACGTGAAAACAAAAGAACTGGCCACAGCGCTAATGGTCGAACATTAGTTGCCTAGCAACGAAGGGGGAGGAGTTGGGGCTGGTGTGTGGGGCTGGAAGGAGGTGGGGGGGGAGTCGGCTGTCTCGCGGGGAGGAGGAGAGGCTGCTGTGAGCGGCAGACACTGGTTCTTTTGGTTTTTTTTTGTTGTTGTTTTTCCTGTCGGAGGGAAGTTTTTTTTTGGTTGCTGCGGTTCTTTCCCAGCTATTCCTGCTCGTCGGGGCCCCCCCGGAGTTCGTGAGTTTTTCTTCCATTGAGAGAACTTTCTGTGTTGTCGGTGTTGTTCTTTTTTTCCGCTCCCCCCTTCCCCTTCGGCCCCCCCCCCTTCCTCCTTTTCCTCGGGAGGGGAAGAGGAATCAGGTTTTTTTGTTGTTTTTTCTCCGATATACCCTGGGGGGTGTTGTTGTTATTTTTTTTTGTTTTCCCCATCCCACGTGGCAGTGACCAGGGATCCCACAGCGCTGCCTGGTGACAGGCACTGGATATTACAAGCTCTGCTCCTGTAGTGATCCAACAGCGCCACCTGGTGAATGGTACAGGACATTACAAGTTTTACATCTCCAGTGACCCGACGGCGCCCCCTGCTGACTGTGGTTGGAACTACACCAAAGGGTGCTAAAAATTGAACTATTTAAAATTTTTTCTTTTGCCGGTTTTGTTCTTGAAGGGGATTATTGGTGGGTATAGTAGTATTGCTTGGTTGTTTACTTGGGTTTTTTTTTTGTGTTCTTGTTAATACAAACATACCTTTTAATAAAGGGCTGTTATTTTGTTTTCCCTTTTCCATAATTTGTTTTTTTCCCTTCAATCAAAGCTCCTTGGTTTTGGATTAATAATTGCTTAGGAAAAAGTTTGGGGTCTTTTCCTCCTAATCCATCCTCAGCAGAAGACCCTTGTCCCATTTAAACTGGGACACCCTGCCATCTGACTGAGTTCATCTGCTCCCTCTAAATTGCAAACTTGTTAGTATGGGACTGTGGCTCTTATTCTATCGTTACACATTTCTGTTCCTCAGCCTTGGCTGGGACTGCAAGCACAAAAGTAATATTCATGACAATAATAAAAAATGAAATGTTGCTGTTGTGTGTCTACATGCATTCATGGATTTTTTTTTTAATCTTCCTAAGGGGAGAGAGAGCACATATTTTAGCAAGTGAAGTCAACTAGTCTTCTGTTTTCACAGAACAGTTAAGCTTCTTTTGATGCACCTGGAAACTAGCCCATGACTTCCCCTGATGAAGGGAACCACTTAGCCAACTCCCAAGCAAAGTGGGTTGCTGGAGCACTTCATTCTTTACTGAAAACACAAATTTTGACTTACTGTACTTCAATGTACTCTCTGTTACAAACACAGGTTGTCTGACGGGAGACAAGCTGCCCACCCTGAGTGCTACCAGTAGGCAGGTACTCTGTGTGGAGGTCCCTGGGGACCAGTCAGAGAGCAGAAGAGATGGAAAAAGAAGGGGAGCTCCAGTGAGTGGTGGAGGTGGAAGTGGAGGCTCTAAAAATGATAGCTCTAAATTGATTTAATCCAAACAAAGTCAATAAATGATGACAGTTGATATCAATGGGAATTTCTCTTTTTTGGATGCATTCTGCTCTAAATAAAGGATAATGCAGAACAGTGATGAAACTGTGCTGTGTGTAACTAACA
This sequence comes from Pyrocephalus nanus, assembly GCA_038380795.1. Taxonomy (NCBI): domain Eukaryota; kingdom Metazoa; phylum Chordata; class Aves; order Passeriformes; family Tyrannidae; genus Pyrocephalus; species Pyrocephalus nanus. The sequence goes on from CM076260.1 coordinate 41,401,498, forward strand.
AAGATTATTATTTCCTTTCAAGATCTATGAAGTATCAGAGACTTTGCACAATTATGCTCTTAATGTGTCTAAACTTCAGTATACATTTATTTGTACTTTACATTTTTTACTATACTTATATAAACAATCATGTCTGCAGAAACACATGCTTTAATAATTAAAACATCTTTATTTGAAGTTTGTCTTTGCTTTTAATTACTGATCAATGTGTGTAGCAAAAGCAGGTCACTGAAGAAGGAAAGCAGATCACGATTCAAACTAACAAACCTTTTTCTCCCTTCACTCTGTAGTTTTCTTCAATAATGATACTTTCAATCTCATAAAGCCATATATAATTCTTGTCAGGTCTGTGCCTGTTTTTCATGGAGACTTGCAGCCCAAACACAATTGGGAGTAGACTCTACTAACTATACATACTATGTTAGGAAGAAATCAAGAGCTAAGTTTATCTTTTTTGATTTGCAAATGTATTTTGCACCAGGAGAAGCTTCAGTTCCTCTCCAATACCTCTGGGTGGAAAGCTGGGAAATGTATTCCCTTGCTTGAGAAAGTATCATGCCAATCCAATTAGGGGAAAGAATTATACGGTCTATATCTCTTAAAACTAACTGCTACGATTTCAGTTTTTGACCATGGATATTTTCAGGGCATTATGGTCACAAGATATAGTTTATTGATGAAAGTTAGTAAATAATTCCTAGAAACGCTGGGATGAAAGGAGCTGTCAGGTACCACCAGCAAGGAGAAAAGAAAGAGATTAGTTTAAGTCATTGTCTAGTGAAGATGATAAATCAATCCAGGTACAGTTCTCAAACTGTAAAACCAGTCTGTTTGTACCTCTGCCAAGTACAGCCAGATGAATAAAAATAAAATATACTGTTGATACAGAAAATCTCACAGAGTAGAAAGTGCAGACTTATTCTTGAGAGAACAGAAACAACCCTATTCTTTCATAATTTGTATTTTTGTTTTAAAGAGCAGATCAGTTTCCCACACCAGTTTTAGTGCTCTCAAACGTACTTACATGCTCAACTTCAAGATAAAATGTAGGAGAGGACTAAAAAAAATAGCAGCCCACCTATCGACTCATCCCTGCTGAGCTGCTAGATTGGGAAAGAAATCTCCACAGCGAGAGCTGTCTCATTAAATCCAACTGGCCACAGGAGAGACTGCTGAATCCCTTTCCCTCCACATAAATCCAACTTTGTCTTAAATGTTGATGGTTAACTGAAATCCATGCATTCCCTGTTGCAAGTTCACATTTGTCTCGCTCCCTGGGGAAATTCCTAGATTGTTTCCAGCTCCTGAAGCCAAGTGATTTACCTACTGCAGAACAGGAGCTTCAGAGCCCTGTGTGAGCTGTGTGAGACCAGGAGAGGGATTTCAGGTGATGTGCGCTGTGTCAGCCAGGGACTAGATGGGGAATGCCATTGGTAACTGGCACAGCTTAAGGGCTTCTTCAGCCCTGTGGAAATGAGTAGCACTGGATCACCCCAGTGACTCAGGAGCTGGAGGTGTAGAAACCTCCTGTTGTGGTAGGCTCTGCATATGGACAGTGAAAGTACTCAGAGAGGCGAGAAGCAAAAAATGTCCATAGGAAAAAAGAAAAAAAAAAAAAAAGCATGATAAAATTCCTAGAGTCTTCTGGTAATTTACTTGACAAAAAAAAGGATTTGTTCAAATAAACTCCTATATAATTTTAGTCAATGTTTTTTGAATCTTTACCAGCAGTGGAAATTAGACTGCATTACCAGATGAACCTTCAGGCTGGGAGGTTCCCCCTCATTTCTAGTCTGGTTCACAGAACCCTGTAAAACAATGTTGACTTCCTCAATTCACTTTTTTCCCCCAATATTTGTAGAAATATGTATTTTATTTTTCTTAAGGAAGAGTGAAGTAATATTAAGTGACTTTCTTTATCCTTAACGTATCTGTCTTTAGGCATGGTACGGTACATATTGTTAGAGAAAAGCTACCAGATACTCCTGGTTTCTAAATACATCAAACAAGCATAGGAGACAGGAAAGAAAGGGCTGATACTACCAAATACTTTTAGATGTAAAGTATTTTCAAAAAGCACATGCTAATTTTGTTCTGATCTTAACTGCATTCAAAGTTCTAGGGCAAATTCATTGTAATTATTTGAATATTACTAAAAAATTTCTGATGAGCATTCATTCTAAAAAAAAAAAAGTACTGTAAAATGTTTCAAGGTGACAGGCCAAGTCTTTGCAACTCTACTCAACATGTATTAAAATTAATTTTTTATTTTACAATTTTATTAAGAATAAATCTTTTTTTCTACACCAGATGTGGTGTCAAATATGGAAGTAAAAATGTTGGAGAAAGTTACAACCACTGGATGTCATTGTTGTTCTTTTAAACTATATATAAAAATTTTGAAGATAGTTCAAAGAGTGGGCTAAATTTTTTTCTGGCTGTGTCCAAATTTTTAATTTTAAATAACATTAAAAAATATATTCACCTAAAATAGTATATTTTGTTAATTCTAATGCTTTTCATAAGGCCAAATAAGCTACATGGACATTTCACTGCAGCAGTCTAACTTCTGTTTGCTTTAATAATTCATAAGTCACTGCAAATTTCAGTATAGCTACCTAAGAGAAAGTGATGATCTGGACTGTATAGTGAATGTGTATAATCAGCTCATTTTATTAGGTGTAGTCTTCAACATTTTTTACATGACTCGTATTAAATCTCACTTGTGAATAGCTCTTTTCATACCATTGTCTGAAACTGCAGTACTAATAAAAGTCAGTAACAGTTACCAGGAGACAAATCTAGCCCCTTGCTCACTTCTGTAAGTCATTCTGCAAAGTGTAGGAGCTTGACTCAGAGGAAGGGATGCAGTTGAAGCAGTTAGTTCTGTGCATGAAAGCAAAGGAGCAATGGAATCACTAAGGAATGGAGACAGGCATGAAAAGGCTGAATTCTCTGCTGAGCAGAAATCTCCCATCCCTTTCTGTTGTGGGCACCCAGGTAAGCCACAGACCTCAACGAGACTTCTTTTGGGGGGGCTCTGCAACTGCCTGGTGGTCTACAAGAGAACATTTCTTCTCAGTGCTTCCCTACAATCCCTCCATCCCCTCACTTTACATCTGCCCAGCACCTGGTCCGGAACTTGGAAGGGTTCTTAATTTAATTCTATGTGCACACTTATTACCCTCACAAGAAAGTAAGGCTGAACTAGATTCTGTGTACAGTGGGTGGGTTGAACACAGCTGTGCAGCAGACCACTCTTTCTGCTTTGTGAGAACGATGTTGTTTAAAATATCCAGCAATCTTTTGCCATCGAGTGATTTGGGAACGAAATTGTATCAAACAAAAAAGGAGGACCAGCAGATTTAACTTTACTCCTCCTGAAGTTGCCCCATTTACCTGGATCATTAGCACTGCGCTGAACTATTGCCTCAGGCCAGCGCCCTCTGCTGTAGCGTTGTCGTGAGTATGATCTGCTAGGAGAAATCAAGAGAAATGAAACAGTGGTGTCACCAGAAAAGAGGCAGAAGGAATCTAGCTTATTGGCTGGAGTTAGGCTTGCTGTTAATGGATGGGCTGCCTTCCTCACCTCTGCACTGAAACAGATGGCTGAAATCGGAGGCTCTGACGTGGGGAGGACAGAGGAAGTGCAGCTAAGCACTCTTAATACAGCTCCAGAGTAACATTTGGATTTTAGTATGGAGGTACCATATCTGGAAGATAAAATTGCCAGCTTCACTATGCAGTTATAACAGTTCTATTGCCAAAGGGCTTTCTTGTTCTCCCTATTCTGTTTTCAAGGCTCCAGAGTTAGCTAAGGAGTTGCATGTGCTTCTCTCTGCACTACAGGTGCTTAGGTTGAATTAAAAAGTCAGAATTAACCTTGGTTAGAAATAAATACATTAGTCTCAGCCTTCTGAAATATTAATAGGAGTGCAGATGTGGCAGTGTGGGCAGACTTGGGCCAGTTATTGTCATTTGGTACTGTTGTATAGCATAGGCAATCCTTCTGAAGCTGCAAGAAGCTCTGAAATGCTTCTTCAGAACAGTGTGGTACTCCATCATCTCCAGCATATGTCTGTTCTCTGATGGCACAATTCCCCAAGTCAGTCCAACATACACCTATGCTTCAGGGACTGAGGAAGAAATTGTCCATCTGGATTCTATTGCAGGCCCCAGATGTCTGCAAGCTTGCAGTGGCGATACCTAAACGGCACTTTTTTCTTTTAATCTGGTCTTTGTCTCTCAGTGGGAGTTAGGTGGCTAAATGCCTTTGAGAGTTTGGGACTAAGATCTTATCTCTAGGTATGTGCAGCAACTAGAACAACAACAGGGAATTTTGCATCCTCTGGACTGGACAATTGAAGTAAAAATCATTTCTGTAAGAACTGGAAAAGGAGAATGATTTCCCAGAACTGAAAACCTTTTTGTTGAAAAGAGCAGTTTACCACTAAAATTTTGACAAATATAGGAAAAGAAGATATCTGCATCAAAATAATTGATACCCTAGTAACTGATTATGCTGTCACTCTAGTGTAGAGTTGACATGACCTGAACACACTCAGTCACCCTGGTGTGAGGCTCAAGCTCAGGACACAGGCTGGAGTTAGAAGAGGAGACTAACCTAGGTGGTCTTTGTCCCAGGGAAGTGCCCTACCCAACGAGCTAGTGGAATATTGATGACATGAGCACACTTGTTCAGCCTGCTGGGCTTTGCCATCTTTCTTCCTCTCTCATCTTTGGTAGGTCTTGGGTTCATTCTCAGGCATAATGGGAAAAATGGGATCTCGAAAACTTTTGTGGGACAGGAAAACCACTTCCTACCCAGTTCTATTTCTGCTTCTAAAATTCTGTTTGGCGGTAGTTTCAGTGAACTCATTCTTCCTTTGTGTGCCATATGATCCACAGTTGTTTTCTAAATCACCAAAAGCCTTTGACAGGCTTTGTGGTTTTGATTTAGGACAAAGATGTTCTTTTAAAAAAATCAAAATATAGGAGAGAAAAAAAATATACATGTTTACCTTAGTCTTTGCTTACAAAAATTTTATGAGAGCAAAACCCACTAATATACACACTATTTACAGATGTAAAAGATTAAATGGAATTGTGTTTATTTCAAATTAGAGAGCCAGCACTGAACCGAGACGCATAATGTACATGTAGAAACATTTCATAGTTTTCATGGATAAACAGAGCTTCAAGTGTGTGGCGAAACCAAATAAAAATATATAGGTATATATAATTTTTAAATTAAAGTATTTGCTGATTTGAAATTTCTGTTAAAAAAATAGAGAAATACACATTTGTGTTTTTTATTAATTTTGAACTTTCCAAGTTTTGCCTACTCTTTCAATATTTATCCAATTATTTTTCCCTCCACCCCCCAGATGTTAGATTACATTTTTTTTCCAAGCAGGCAGGATACTATATTTCTAAAATAAGCACAACTTTACAGGGCAAAATAAGGAGCAAGATGAAATACTCTGAGCACTTCTTGAAAGAACAGTATTTCCCTCTAGGTCAAACAGCACCATCAACACTATGAGGCAGGCAAAATACAGATCAGATCTTCAAACTGATTTCTGCATTCTTCTGGTAAAAATAAAAAACCCACCAAAAACCAAAAAAATAAAACCAAACCATTTTGCAGTTGGCTCAAATGATGACTGGAATTTAGGCAACCTCAAGATGCTGTGTGTTCACTGACTTGAAAGCTCATTCATAAATATCACAGTGTGAATTCCTGGACAGTGAAATGCCACTAGTAGCTAATGGGGAATTGACCATCCATCACTGTCTCTTTAGACAATAACTTGGGGACAGATAGAAAAGATTGCTGTCTCTATAAAATTCGTCAAGAAAACAAGAGAAAATAGGAAACTCTGCAGCAGATGGCCTAGAAGAGCCTGCTATACTCTGGTAACCTGCTGGCAACTGTTTCTGTGGCATTAGTGGAAGTTCCTGGCCACATACACTTAGAGGAAAGTTTGGTTACCAGTACAGTAACCACTGTACCTTACTGCAACTTGGATCTTCCCAGTCTAGAAAATTTTGACTGTTTCTGTATTTTCAAATAATGTAATAGAAAAATAGATTAGGAAGAGATACCATCCCTCAAATGCAAAGACAGCTATATATTCTGACAGACAGTTCAAATTGTTCTTCAAAACACCAGTGAAGTAAGTGCCCCAACTCCTTCAGGGCTTTAATGGTCATGTGGTTCACACAGGCACCACACACAACACACAGGGAACAGTTAAGCTCTTTCCTCTTTGCACCTAACTTTTATGTTTCTATGCATCTAGCTTATGTATCTGAAGACTTTCAGTAAATTTCTCTTAGTCTTTGCTTTCTAAATTAAACTACTCTGCCTCCACCACGAGCAGTTTCTCATAGGCAGTAGTTTTCATACCTCTTGACTTTTCCCCTCCCTCTTGATATTTTCATCAACTGATCTACTTACACAGAGAAGACTCTTGGGGGGGGAAGAGGCATTAGGTAGAGATGGGACCCTTAGTGTAGATGAGATATAGGTAGCCAAAGACAAAGAAGTAGTACCCAAAAGGGTGCAGCTTGCACATGGCACTCTGTACAATGCATCAATATGATGCTTATAGAATCATAGAATCACAGAATGGTTTGGGATGGATGTTAGAGATCATCTCATTCCAACCCCCCTGCCATGGGCAGAGACACCTTTTTCTCAACATCACAACATTGCTGACTCGGGTTTACCTCTTTATCTGCTATAACCACAAGGTGCTTTTCATCAGAACTGTTGCATAGCCTGTCATTTCTCCATTAGATTATGCTGTAGATTATTATTCCTGCATATGTGGAAGAGTTTGCATTCAAATTGAATCTGATTTTTTTCCAAACCATTTCCTCAGCTTGCCAATTTTGAGTTTCAATCCTGTCTTTTTCCTGTAACTCACCCTGTACAAAACTGTAATAAACAGGTTTTTATTTTATCACCCGCAGTGCTGGACAATATATCTCTAAAACATCCTTTCAGTCTGATAGTAAAACATTGATAAAGAACTTCTAATACCGTTTTCACATCCACTCAGTGAATCTATACTGACGTCCATGTTTCCAAAGCATGCTCACATGGAATCACTGAGATGAAATGAGTTGTTTGGAGAGTGAAAGTGTGATGAGGATATTGCTTTTGGTGTTTATTCATGAGTTTATTCATATATTCCCATCTTAACTAAATCAAAGTGATATGATGATGAGCTTGGCTTTTGAACCAGAAGACTTTATTAACGTCTCTCATTTTGCTGTAAATCTGGAGTGTGTTCCTTAGCCCTTTTTGGATCAATACACCAGATTTTATTGGATTCTTCTCTTCCCTTCCTCGCATCCTCTGGAAGAAGAAGTTTACGTGGGAACTTGTCAGTCTAAAATTCAGTCAGTTTTCAGTAGAGACTTCTACCTTCTGTTAGATGATAGCCATTTCAAACCAATTCAAATATCACATGAATATATTATTAACTGCATGCTCAAAGCACCGAGTTCAAAGTTTGTGTCTTCACCTTTAGGAACAAAAAACAAGAAACTGTCTGCCAGGTATTTGTGAAGAGTTACTAAAATGGAATTCTTTCTGGTTTATGAGGTTTCAGACAGACAGATATTTGATTCTTCAAGTCATGTGTGACTTCATCAGAGATCTTTTTGTAACTCATTCAGTCCAGTAGTCCTGCTCATCCTTCAACTCTGGTTAAGTGATCACTTTATATACAGGTGATGGAATCATCTCAAAGCAGACGCAGCTTAAAATATGTATGGAATAAATCTATGCACACACAGACTGGTTGTTTTCTCCACTGATACACAAATACAAAATGCTGCAATATAATTCTACATTTCTCACCACGTGATAGTTGGTTATTTTGAAATGAGAAATTGATAGAAATATAGACAATTTCCCTCCATACATGTGGAAAAGGATCCAGACTGTCCAGGAAGACATTATTTCCTGGTGAAATACTCTATGTGGTTTGGTAATGTATTGGAAAAAAACTTCAAAAAGCCAGATGGTTTTCCCTGTTATTTTAATGTTATTGTTTAATGAGTGGCCCAAGAAATGCATTTAAGTAAGCGAATAAAATCCAGTTGTTTCATCCTTGTGTTATCTTAAGCAAAAACAAATAAATAAAAGCATGCCAGTAATGAAATATTCTCCCTTAAGAACTTGGTGGAGTAGTAATGCCAAATTCTGCAGTGATGTAAAATGGATGGATGCAAAGCAGATGTAACTTCATCTGCTGATTGCAAATGAAAGCTTTTAAAATTTGCTTGGAACATATTTATGCCTTGAGATGCATGAAGAAATGAAGTTCAACTGGAGTTTAAGGAGTGTTATCATTTCCCTCCACAAAATCTTCTTCTGTGTCACTGATATCCACACACAGAGGCAGGGGTTTGGTGCCAGGTTTCTTTAAACCTCTATTCTCCTTTTCAGACAGAAAGTCCTCTATATGCAGTATAAACAGATATTTAATGTCACTGCCTATCAGTAAATCATTCAGAATACCTCACAATGCTCATAACCTGGCAGAGGTATGCTTATCTGCTTGCTTCCCCAATAGCAATGATCCATACCTGACAAACATCCTGTAGATCTGTCAGTGTGGGTTAATGATGATTTTTTTTTTTAACCAAGTTAAAAATAAATTTAAGGTAATTACAGTGTCTATTGATGAAATGTCTACCTTGGGTGAAGAACTTCACTGTAGTTGACAACATGAAATACGAATCCAGTTAAGCCCATTAAAAGGTTTAGACATTAAAGTGGGACTTGGTGATAATTTAAATACTGAAGTTGAAGATTTTGTTGCTCCAACTTCATCAACTCTCTTGAACTTCAGGGAGACTTTGGTGACTAACATTCCATCACTGAAGTTTCCACATCTCTTGAAATTTTTCTCTGCAACTGTTCAAAACTACTGCCATTGGGCTCTAGAGCAGCTCCTGCCTATAGATACCTGAGAAGCTTACTCCAGACATAAAGCTTCCCTTCAGAAAGGGAAGCTTTCTTCTTACCTCTTCATCTTCTTTTCAGTCTGGCTTTATAGATATTCTTAAATCATCCCAGCCCCAAACACTGAAATTATTGCAAAATATGGGAGCTATGCAATTTCACTCATCACTGGAATACATGCTCTTACAAAAGAACATTCCCTTTGAAATAGAACATCTCAGTTCTATTCTCTAAAGTTCAAATATTTGTCTTCCAGGGCAGGAAGGGCCACTCTTCATCTTTGCTGCTGCAACTACCAGGTAAGCTTTCTCATTTCACCAATTAAAAACAGGTACAAGAGGAATCATTCTCTAGCATTCACTCAGGGAAAAGTCCCAGTAGCAAAGCTTAAAGTGGCCGGGAAGTATGAAACATTGCATTGTACCAACTCAGGATGAGGAGAGAATAAAGCTCTTACTTTCTACTTCTTAAATAAGTGCTGTAGATACTGGACAACAGTATGAAGCAGGTAGTTTCAGCGTCATCTCCTTCTGAACCCAGAAAGACCAGATAAACCTTCTGTTCTTTAAATAGCAGATGCAGACACCTCACAGAAGGATTGGTTCCAGACAGTGAATTTAAGTCTCTCTGAGTAGACTCAGCTCTTGAGAAGGACAGTGTTCCTGATTCCCTCCTTTTGTTTGTAATGATGTGCATTTTTCTCATCCATCAGTACTTTATGTTATGGATTCCATTCCAAACTTTATATTTCCATAGAACTTAACATCAGCCTGTGGATTTTTATTGATGAAAAGAGTGATAAAAATTGGATGTGGTGAAAATTAGAATTATTGGAACAAAGTTCTGGAAAAAGTATCCTAAATTCTGCAGGTGGATGAACTCCAATAAATCTCCCCCAAATGTGGATCTGGAGCAGTGACTAATATTTTTTTCTGATGCAGGCCTACAGTTTGAGAGATTCATTTGCAGGATATAATTCCCAACTCAACTAGTTACAAACAAAAAATATCTTAGACTGAATATCCTAAATCGCAGACATTCCATAAGTACAGTCAATTTCCATAAGTTGCAAATTGTGTAAAGGAGTTTGGTCTTGTAACCATGCCAAGTTGCCTTTGACCTTCTAAGTGTATCTGTGTCTCACATACAGATCAGTTGTTTCTATGAATGACCAGTGGTACCTAACATTTTCAGGACAATTATCCCATCCTGATGGCTTGATAATGAGAAGTTATTTTATAATAAGCCTATAAAACAGCTCCTCTCTAAATTTCTTAGGTTACGTTTATAGAAGTTTATCACAACAGTATTGTCATCTCTGGTGAATTTTCTATGGAATATGTATTTTCAACATGCTATTGTTATTTAATATGTCTTATGCATATAAAAGTGAGTACACAAACTATACAATCAGTGTGTACAATTCATTTTCACTTCTGCAAAGGGACATACTTCAAGAAAACCCTCAAGGTGGCAGCACTGCCTCAGCGTATAAGCTCACGGCCCACACTCGATCTACAAATGAAAAAAAAATTACTGAAAACAGTGCATTGCTAAGGTGGATCTTTTTTGAAACTATTTTTTAACAAATGCCTTATTAATCAACCCACTAGCCTTTCCTTTGTGCATGAAAAAATTCAGCTTGGTGTATTTAGGCATCCTTAAAAAGTGCTAAAAAATATTATATGTAACCAAAATACCACTAGTGCTTGCACTTCTACTAGATGTGAGAGAAATGGGGCTTGTGGACTTTATATAATAGCTTTCAAACCTTCCTAAATATGGATTTCTTTACTTAATCCTACACTCTTGCAGTTGTGTTCATGTTGCCGCTACATCTCATATCTCAAACAAACAGTCTTGTTAACAGAGTGCAACAGAAACTCCATTGCATTAGACAAAAAAAGTTCACCACATTCCATGTTATTTTATAAACTTGTTTTATGCTCTAGCTCCTCACTAATCTAAATTGTCTGCAACAGTTAATATTGTTTAAATATAATCCCAGCTAATTCAGTTTTAGCCTAAATGAATACAGAGATTGGAAGTTTGCACTATCCTGCCCTCTTTTGTATAGAACTAATCCTACAAACTGCTTTGAGTGTTGCAAGAGAGCATTTTTTTCATAAGTGGTTTTTATTATCACTAACATAACGTCATTTGTAAATAAGAAAATATTCCTACAGTATCTGCACACACCAACAATGGTGAAAATCGCAGGAACCTTCCATTGTTTTATTTTTAATGATATATCCCTTTATATTCAAATCATCCAAACTTCTATCTAAATAGTTTTCAAGTTAATCTAACAAACTGCAAATGTAGAAGTGATGCATATTCTAAAAATAATGGCATGATTTACATGCTTTTGGATGCTCTACTTTCACTGAAAAGAGCATAGTAGCACATTTGGTTACCTTTATATGAATGTAAAAAATTCTTATTAAATTGTGGAGGTTTGGTTTTTTGTTTGTTTGGTTTGGTTTGGTTTTGTTGGGTTTTTGGTGGTTGTTGTTGTTGTTGGTGGTGGTTTTTGTTTGTTTGGTTTTTAAACACTGAGAAGGTATAAAATTTAATAGATATTTAGTTTTTCAGTACTTCATGTAAATAATCCAGTCTGAAAACTTGCTTGGCCCAACTGTTTTTAGGAAAACATCATCCATATTTCTTATCTCCATATGCCTTTAGGAAAATTAAGAGAAAAAATCATGCATTGACTTTTAAATTCATCTTTTTATCACAGGATACAATTTCAAAGGGGTTTTAAAGTAGTAGATAATATCTATCACTAAAAGATTGAGTTGGAAAAACCTTCAGTTTGTTATGATAGTTGTCAAATTTTTATATTTTCCAGTCTTGGCATTTGTAAGGGTTGTCTTGGGCAAAGCAGCTACAAATGCAAATTCAGAGCCAGTCTCTTTCTCTACCTTAGAATTTGTGAGTACTTTAACAGAACTCATCTCTAGAAACTGTCTTAAAGATGGACAGCAGCTGGGAAGACACAGCTTGATTAAAGATGGGAAACATAAAATCAGGCAAGAGATCTCATGTTTGAAGACATTACTAACATAGTAGATAAGGAGAATTCAGTAGATGTTAATATACAGTTTGGTTTCTGAGACACATTTGGCAACCTTAAGCATGTCTAAAATAAAGGCCAGTTTAAAAAAAGTGCTAATTAAAAAAAAGTTTTAAGAAATGGAACAATGAAAGACTCATTTGGACAACTTGCTTAAACAACAACTTGTTTTTTTTAATCTATGTTTATTCCCTTTGAAGCTGTTAACATATTGCAATATATAGAAAATGGGGTGTTAAAACATGACGAGCAACCTTTTCTGCTATCACATATCACATAGACATAAAAAAAAGAGGGAATATAATCTGTGGCAATTCTCAGGTACAAACAACCTCTCAAAAAATATGATTCCTTATTTTTCTGGTCTAAGTTTCTTCTCTACTTCTTTACCTATATAGAAAAAATGAATGACACGGGAGGCACCAAGCTCTCCAAGATCTAAGGTCTTATCTATATTTCAGAAATTGAACCCTAAGGGTTCTAAAATGCTAGAGGAGGAACAAGCATAGAAACACATACCTGAGCATCAAAACATCTGAGTATTTACTTTTCTTTGGAGAAGACTGCACATTATGGTGTTTAATATTAATATTACTGTGTTTCATTCCTTCTTGTTCTGCTGAAGAATGAGAACAACACCGAGGCAAGTGGTCAGTCTGGAAAGGCACAAATGGTAGTTACCTCCCTGCTCCAAGACACAGGTTCTGTTTTGCAGAGGTCTATGTGACTCAGTTACCTAAATCTCCAGCAGATTGGGCCAAGCTGCTGAATTGCTTTTGTAAACAAATTTGTACCTTGCAGATGTTTTTGAAAACAGACTCATGATTTGTTTTGCACTAAGGAAAAGACCTGAAATGTTCCTCTTCCACTTGTTACTCTTGGAATAATGTGATAGTCTGTTAGGGAAGTTCCAGGTTTACATAAAAATTTACTGTCCAATGGCCATTTATTTTGTGCAAACAAGGGTAAAGGTACTGTAAATTCTCTGTCTTATGTGCCTTTACAATTGTTTATGATAGAGAAAATTGTTACTTGCTAATTCATTATGGGTATAATTTTTAAATTTCTCTTTCTTGCTCCTAACTCACCAAGGCATGCTCTGAAAGTCACCCTTAATGCTGGCTTTATTTCCTATTACCTGAGGTCATACTTTTATTTCTAAGAAAAGGATGCATAACTTTTTGCACTAATGTAGGGCATAGGTAATGCTTATGCAATTACAGATTTCCTGAACATTAGTTATTTCCCTTTGAAGAGATGTGGTGCAAAGCCTATTAGTTTTAGCACTACATAGTATTATTACAGATTTTGGGCTGTAAGAAGGGCTTGTAACTGGGGGACAGAAACAGTGAAAGACTATCAAAGAAATAAGACTACGAGGCAACTTCTGAAGTTTCAACACAAATGCAAACAGATAAAGTTAACAAACCAGAACATCAATCCATTTTAACCTATGGCAAGTTTTCCTTGCCATCCAGTGAGCCTGTAACCAGTGCCAAACTTTGATTTAAGCAGGTTCACGTGAACCAGGAGTACAACATCTCTCACCACTGGAAAAGAGAGAATATTCATAAGTGCAGAACATCAAATCTAGCTAAGGCAAGGACCAAAGTGGAAGCAGATGTAGCTTTGTGCCATTCTGGTTCTGAGAACTCAGACAGGTCCAAAGCAGAGTTGCCTCAGAGCTGTTGTAACTTTTCATTGACTATTTCAGCTGTTGAGAATGCCCATGACATGGACATATTTCAGAAATGTATCTTTGCCTGGAAATTCCCTTTATACAACACAGCCTGCTCATCTTTCTTAGCATAGTCATGACTGATCAAAAAAATGTTTAGAAAGTATTTGCCTAGCTGAAAACACTAATTAATTCAAATTAAAAGGTAATGGACTCATATCTTAGAAAAAGAATCACTCTATAAAACAGAAAAATATGGGTTTCTCATGTCTCAGTGAGTGACCTACCACTGAACCAGTAGATTTTTTTTTATAGTTTCATTCTAATAAAGAATCAAATCAAATTCCAATATCTAGAATTTTTTTTTTTTTTTGTCATGGAAAATGGCAACTCTTTTTAGTTTCATGCCATTTGGCTAAAAATTCCCAAATCCTACTGTGTTCTGCGTTAGAATGGCACTGCAAGTCTTGCTTTTCCCACAAGTGACTGAGGCTTTGTCCCTTTGTCTACTGTGCTCTTCTGTCCTGATGAATATGTCCTGGGCACAGCTTCCATGCTTAGTCCCAGACATGCCAAAATACCTGAAGAGACAAAATAATCCATGCATGCCATCAGTAGGGGGTTTTTAGAATTGTGAAAATAATGTTTAGTTTATCAATGTATAAAATTTTTTAAAATACATGATACATAATATCAAATAAAGATATTTCTTTTTTAAAATATATATTTCTTTATAAAGATATTTCTTCTTCTTTTATTCAGAAAAATAGGGGACATATGTCCAGCTTCTGATGGATTTTCGTACTGCTTATTCCCTCATTAGGATTTTCTTATGACACTTCCTAAAATAGAAATAATCATTGATTTCTTCTACTCCTTCTGCCGTGACTTTTTTTTTCATTTCTCAGTTTTGCCTCCTGTGAAACAGGTGCTTCACCTTCAACTCCAAAGGCTCGCCTAAATGCTTTTTGATTTAACTGCTGCTACATGCCAGTGCACAAATTACCTGACAGGGATGATATGGAGTGTTAAGACCTACATCCTTCAGCAAGAGATTTACCAGGTACCCAGCTTCTTAGAGCACAGAGAGCCAGGCTCCACACTGGATGTGAATCTAGGTTTTTTTGTAGCATCATGTACTGCTTCACAGCAGTGGAATTAGCTCAAGATGTTAATAACTACAAAAAAGTGATGGCAAAAATAAAACTGAGTGGCACTGTCTCCTATTCCTGTTTCCATGATCTGGAACCTCCAAAATAATTTATAAAAATAAACCACTGTTCAGATGCTGATGAGTTTTTCAGAAAGTCTTCAAATATTTCTGTGCAATATGTGCAATATGAAGCACAACACTGGGAGAATGTAAATGCATGATATCAGACAATGCAGTGACACAAATCCTACCTGGAATCCTGATGTCCTACGTCTCCCCCAAAGATTTCTGTGGCTGCAAAAGCTTTGCTACCATGAACACCCATAAAATATTTCAACTGTCTTCCCTGTAAAGTTGTCCACAAACAAAACATCTTCACTGCTCAGTATCTACCCTGAAGCTCTTGGTTCAGCTCAGAACATACTCAGATGTGCACTGTGTGGTCATAGCTTTGGCTACAGCATGCCTTCTAGAAAGTGTCCAGGCTTCAAGGGTAAGAGAGACTTTATGGCTTCATAGTTTGTCCCATAGCTAAGAAAGTAATTTCTAGAAGCAGCACCACTGTGTCTGAACTTGCATGATTTCAGACTGTCCCACTGCTTTTTGTTACACTCTTTTCCCCTGACCTGATAAAAGCTTGAGCATTTAGGCATTTTTTTGCATTTCCTGAAATAGTATTTCATTGCACTCAAGTCACTCTTCAACTTTGTTTTTAGCATTAATAACAGACTCTGGTTTACCGCCAGTAGAAATGTGGGTTTTCCTTCACCATAGAATATACTATCATCATTGTTCTATGTAAGTTTTCCAATGCACCTTGAAATCAGAATTCTATACCACTTTTCTATAGCATGCTAAACATAGTACTGGCATGTGACCATTTTAGTCAAATTTATTTCTAGCTTCACTTTTTTTAATAGATGGCCAGACAGGGAAGGAGGCCTGGGTCAGTCCCACCAGGTAGCATCCTTAAAATTCACTTGAAACATTTAGCTCCTTAGAAAGTAGAAGAGATCTTGTTTCTAGTGGACAGTGCCCAGACTAGCAATCCTATAACTGCTTAATTTAAAAAACCCCACAACAACAGCAGAGTATAATCTAGGGATCAGTGTTAGGAATCCTTTTTTTAATTTATCCAACAGGTATCCAGTCAATATGTCACAGACTAAAGGCATACATTACCTACTCATCTCCAAATCTGGCATTCATTTTAGGGTGCTAATGTGCTCCAGGGGAGGAGAGTCTTTTCTCCTACACTAAGTAGTTATGGCAACATCCTTTAAAAAAAGAGGTTTCTGAGCCCATTAACCTAGAGGAGATTTCCCTATACCAAGTAATCTCCTTGCTAGGCAAGTGTCCCTGTTATATCTGTTAAAACTCTGGAGGAATGAGCTCCTCTTGACTGTTTATCTGAAGACATTATGTTAATTTTGGAATGGATAGAAAATAAATAACAAAGAAACAGTTCTGGGAATTCAGGGGGAACATGGGAGTGCAGGCACTCCTCCTGCCCGCAGGTATTCCCCACTAGCCTGATAGAAGCAGATGTCTGCATGGCATGACAACTTTCCAAACTTTTGTTTAATAATACAAAATTCTTCCCCGCTGATAGACTGGGAATCTATGTCTTTGAGACAATGCCTTTTCTTTGAGGTACCTTCCAGTGGAAAGGTTTCTTTTGCATGTCATGAAATAACATTGCATGCCTTTTTGTATCTTACTCTTAGTTTCTATCAGGTAATTTTCTTTTTTGTCTCTTAGTAAAATGATTTTGAGATCACTGGTCCTTCAAGCGGTCACAAATATCTAGTAAGCAAATCTTTAATATCTGTGTAATTAAATCCAGATTAGAGTTACTTTACATGTAGTTATCTATCTTGTTGCATTAGGAAACTATCAGCTTAAACTGACATCTCCCTGACAAATATTTCTAGATAGTGCAGCCAGGTGGTGAAGGAATAAATGATCCTTCTCTCTGACTTGATTCGGTGTCCTCCAACAAGCCACATCTTGAATGACACTAGTTAATACATGAGGCCAAATGCACCCAAATAGGTGACAGCATTCCCACAATAAAGCTCAGCACCTCCTTTTATGCATCCTAAACTTCCTGAAGATATTATGACCATGACTTTTAACTGTCCAGGTGTATGAATTGTCCAGTTAGCTTTCAGTGAATGCCAACTGGCAAATCCTATGCTCTCTGCTAGTAATACCAGTCATTACAAAGCTTCTTCATTTTATGCTCGTCTCCATCTTGTGCTGAATTTATTCACAACTTGTTGAGTTAGACTCATGACTGCATTACCTCTTTTTTTTTTCATTTAATCTGATGCTCTCATGTCTGCTTCTGATCATCACATTCAATGCTCATGATTGCCTCTTTTTTTCCTGTTCTTGGTACTCATGCAAATCATTAGTATCTCCATTTCTTTCTCAAAACTCTTCCAAATTTCCCACAGCGATCTTTTAACCTTGCAGTTCTTAGTGATGCATTGCCTTTGATATCAGCATGTATTGTCATCCTTACTGACAGCCTAACCCCTTCCAGTCTTGCAGCTGATGTTCATATTTACATTTCAGTAGATAACATGTTATCTGCTTGCCCTGATTTGCACTGCTGATTTTGTGGCTCACTCATCTGCTGATAACTAGAGCCAAAGAAAACATCTTTTGTAGAAAGTCAGTATGCTAAATTATTTCATGTTATTTCAAAATTGTCTACAATTTAAAGTCAAATTTATTAAATAATTTAGCAAAAATGGAGAATATAAGTTAAGTCAAAATATGAGTACCAAAACTGAAGGAAAGGAGAGACTTTACCTCCTTGAATTCTGCCCCATTTTCAAGCACAGCAAACATTTTATTCCCCTTTTACCTGAAGGGATTCGAATTCACATGACGATGCCAAGCATCATTGGGCTGTTTAGCTTTTTGCATAAAGGCTCCAACAAGACAGAAACCTTAGAATATCATGTAGCCTGTAATGGCTACAGCCTTCAGCTGGGTGGAGAAAACAGGAGTCCAGATCTCCCTCACAGGCATTTAATGCCATTGTCTGACCTGCCAGTTGTGTGCTCTAACTGTAGAGAATTGCAAGGTGCATTCCTTTCATGCATGCTTGTGTGAACTGTTATTTTCTCCTTATAAATCATTTTTAAACACATATTGGAGTTTTGATTTGTTTCAGTTAGACTACTTTCAGGGCTTCTTTACTAGTATTTTTCCATTATGTGTATTTTGTTTGCTTGAAGTTGTCCCTTCCAAAAACAAAATCCGATACCTTTTCCTTATCTGCAAAAATTTTATACAGAGGATACATACGTTTTAAAACATGGAATATGTTGCCCTTTTCAAACATGTACTGGCTGTACCTTAATAATGGATACACAATCAACTTCAGAAGCGCTGCCATATCTTACCTTGCTGCATGTGGTGAAGTTGTTTGCATTTTTCTCTTTCCTTGACCCAATGACTCAGCAATTGTTAGACTCTTAGTTGTTCCCTAATATTGTTACAGGTCTGTTTCTCCAAGTCTTTGTACTACTTTCCAAAGACTGAGCCTTTCCAAAGACTGTCAGCTCAGGTTTACTCAGGGCAATGCTGAGTTCTTACCTCAAGAATACAAGCTTCCACTCCTCCGTGTTTACCTTTTACCAATACAGAGAGAGAACAATGCTAGAGAAGGATGTCAGTAGCTTACTCACATAATAAAACCCCTTGCTAGCTGTTGATTTACATATTTTCATTTCTTCCCGTTACTTTCTACAGAAGTTGGCTGGCTTCATTCCAGCAGAGGAAAGCACAAGAAAAGAAAAATTGCTTTACCCTGGCAAACACACAACAGATACACAGCAGCTGTTCAATCTTAACATCGAGATTACGGATACGCACAAGAAGCTGAAGCAGGCGTACTTATTTCAATGCTGGTCACAATGCTCTGACAACAGTTTGTCATAAATCCTTTCACAGTCAGCTCAGATAAGGTGAAGGCACTTTTGCTGTGGGTTTCAACAGATAATTCATTTTTCCTCTGAAAAAGGAGTAGAAAACTAGGATATCCAGGTTATAAAACTCCTTAGGCTTAAGTATTTATAAAAAAGACCCCCCCCCAAATCATCAAATTTTACCTTGTCATTAAAATATTCAACAACTCATGGCTATTATGGCAACGTATGCAA
Organism: Pyrocephalus nanus; assembly: GCA_038380795.1. NCBI lineage: Eukaryota > Metazoa > Chordata > Aves > Passeriformes > Tyrannidae > Pyrocephalus > Pyrocephalus nanus. The sequence continues at coordinate 41,420,575 of CM076260.1, forward strand.
CTTTCATGTATAACTTTTAAATTTCAATGTATTACCAAACACAAAGTAATTCAACAATATCACTGTTTGACAAATAGCATGATGACCACCAGAATCAGTGAAGTGTGCTCTCCTGTGCCCTTAGATACTGACTTTAGTATCTAAACCATGTAAACACCAAGTTAAACATCTCCCTGCCTGGGCTAGTTACAGGAACTTTCTCCCGTGTGAGCTCTCCTGGCCTTCAGTATCACTGAAATTCACCCATCAGCCAATCCCTCCATTTTCACTCCCATTCAAGACACTAATCTAAAAACCACGTTTCCATCAGAAACAAGGCCATATTTTGATATTATTTACCCGTGAATATATTAAAAAACCTAAAATGACACTTACCATTACCTTATTGGTGGTTAATTTTGTGATAGACCAGTTACGTCAGCCAACTCTTTAGATCAAATCAAAATCAAAGTGGCCAGGGCAGCTTGGAGCTACAGCCAAAGATACTGTCATAGCTCCTGTCAAGGCACCTTTTTAAAAAAGACTTCTGGTCTATCTTCACAGCCAGTTCTGTAAACTCTTAGGTCACCAATGCCCAGAGGGTTCTCAGCCAAGTTCCCCACTCAAGGAATGGAGAAAATTTGCCACTCAAGGGATCCAGGGGCACAAAAAAGCTAGAAAGGGAGGTGCCTACGAGTATATCCAGATAGAAATTCTGAATAAAAAATGATACAAAAGCACTGACAAGGATCTTTGTCCTTCAAACACCTTCATATGGTTTCTTCTAGACCTAATTTATTGAGATTTGTAGCGAAAATTGATCTTCTTTGTCCTGAAGCTTGTTTTGGCACCAAAATCAGATTACCCTTTCAGAAAACATTGCTCACAACCCCCAGGAAATGAATGCAAAAGAGGATCTAGGGCATGAAATACCCTTAGAGAATGTCCAGTAGTTTGGTGCTAAGAGCACTCAGTTTAAGGACTGCTGATGTGTCTTCAAACACACATCTGCCTTATTTGAACTAAGAGCACTCATATCTCAGGGGAGTGCCTGCACTGCCAGGTTATTGGTTACACAGGGGTACACCTAAAAGGTGCACCCCAGTGATGGAAATTAAATTACTATTTATAGATAAACACGCACTGCTCAGAGCTCACAGCCTGTGTCTCTTAGATCAGAACATTACCAACTTTGAGTATTGAACTTTTTATTTTTTGGAAGGGGAAGGTCATTTCATAATCTGCATAATGCAGCATTTAAAACTGGGAATTTGCTACCAGTAAAGGATCTGCTCTTCAAAATATATTTCAAACATGGACTAAAAAGAATGGCAAGCACTACAGTAACAACCTCAGTGTGTGGCAGTGACACTAAGTGAATTGATGGAAACTACTGAATGAGCAGGTGATGAAACAGCAGATTAAATTCAATGTCAGTGCATGCAAAATAATGCAGAAATAGAAAACTAACTATAAGCATTCAGCCAGAGACCAGATAATGGATTATAAATTAGATGCTTTTACTCATGAAAGGGATCTTGTAGTCTAGATTTCTGACTTTATCAGCTCAGTATTCCTCAATGGTCAAAAAGCAAGAAGGGTGCTAAGACTTACTGTTATGAAGAAGGAATAGTCAACTAAGCAAAAAAAGTCTTTAACGCTTCTTACTGTGGTTGCAACATATCAAACAGGATATGTAAAAACAGTACAGAGAAGGATGAAAGCAATGACAAGGAGATAAGAAGAAATTAAATAGAGCAGAACAGATCAGTCTGGAAATGACTCAGCTGAGCAGGCAACAGATACAAAAGAAGAATATAATATCCTGAAAGCCAAAGAGAAGATGAATGGGAAACAATTATTCGATGTTTCACATAGCTCAGGATGTGGAAGACACTGAGTGAAATGATAAGATAGCACGTATAAAGGAAACCAAAGGAAGTTCTTGTTCTTAAGTAGAATTCACAGGCAAAAAATATAAATGAGATCAAAAAGATGGACAAAACCAGAGAATAAAATTCTATTGAGGACAATTAAATGGCACAAGCCTGATACCACTTGTGGCTCCAGATATCTTGCAGGCTGAGAACTAGGAGAGACTATGAGGGGAAGGTAATTTTGTACTTCCACTATTCTCTGATGGTCACAGTCACAAAGCCACGTGGATATCCTTCATGTTCATTCTTGTGTTCTTATATATTGTAATAAATGCTTGATTTTAAACAACAGAGAGCATTCTGCAGGTAGAGAGAAGAATACAGTGAAGTATTTACAAGCCCAATCCCTGATTTGGTCTCCTATGACACAGAAAACATTTTTCAGACTGGGCTCTATGACAGATGGATAGAAAAGAAATTGAGGCAGGAATATACCCTAGCTAAGGCATGCATATTTTGGGTATTATAGTGTCTTCTACAGATTGCTTCAAGAATAAACAGGTTATAGTCATGTTAGTCATGTAATGAAGGAAAATTTTAACAATTTCTGTTACGCAGCTTGCTGGACAAAAAAAAATAAAAAGGTTTTATTTGCAATGTAATATTTTGTATTTTAAACTTTGTTGGAAAAATTGCAGTATTTTAAGCAATTTTATAGGTCTTTTAAAAGCAAATAAAAATGAGAAAAAAATGCAAAACCCTGCTGATATTTCTATGCATTCAAAATTAAAATCTCAATAACTTTTAAATTCTTTCTTTTTCTCAAGCTCATTCACCTGGTAAGCTTCTTTGAAAAACTTAGTTGTGGTTATGAACTCAAGAAAAAAATATTGGTAGTATATTCCTGATCTGAATTAATTAGATCACAGTAATTTCTTTACAGTTGAGCTAATAGCATGTAGTTCTTTTACGTCTCTTCAGTGCTGGGCTAAAATGGTGCCAATCATAAAGCTCATTTTTTTGTACAAATATATTGCTGTATAAACTCCTATTAAAAAAAAATGGAATATTTAATATTTTCAAAAGTCCCTCAATAAACAGATATTAAGAGAAAAATACAGTTAAAATGTCAGAAACAATTTTGGAAGTCATCAGTCACATTAGACTTTTAAGGAATTTAGCACTGTAGAGAACAAATTTTTAAAAAAATACAGAATTAGTGACAGAAATTATTTTGGGAAATACTTAGGAGGAAAATTGTTTCCAGGGAGCATGGATGTTATGGAAATTATTTGTTAGCCAAATGTTGCTAAGCAAATAATTCAACAAGCTTCACTTCTTCAGTTAATGACATCCTTTGAAAATTTTGGCAGTCAATCAGTGTTTGCAAAGTGTATATTGAATGTAAAGTCAGAAAGGTATTTTTCCACAAGAATAAATATTAATAATAAATTGATCATGTATCAAATTATATTCATTTTAACATAGACTTATATTCATATTTCTTCCATTTTCCCTTTTTTATAGCTGTGAAAACAATGCATCCAAGTTGAAATATGATAAAAGAATGTGTCGTGTTGTTTCTTCATGTGGATGAAAACTTCTTTCTAAAGCATAGTGAAAAATGTGTGGGTTTTGTTGTTAATTTTGCTAGTGCCAATACTATTTTCCAGTGATGGACAAAAAACTATAAAAAAGAGTGTAACTTAATTATACTTAAATAACCAGGGCGCCTCTAAAAGGTAAGCAAATACTCTTCTGTGGCATTGCTTTTACCACAATGTGTCCTAAATTGAGAATGAATGCGTACCACAGGGCTGTATTTATACCAAGTCATGGTAAGTGTTTACTTTTTAATATCATATGTTCACAACGTATTTATAAAAAGAACTGAAAAGGAGAATTGAGTATGGGTAAATATATGGGGAGAAACTGAATATGAAAAGAAAATCAAGCTATACATAGAGAACAAAATATACAATGTGAATTTAGCAGCAAAAATAGCTACACGAACATCACAGTAAATGAATTACTCCAAGGTGGAAGGCAGCAGAGACACTTGCTCTGTGAAGCAAGGTAGGTTCTTGCAGAAGTGATTCAGATGGGCTTCCTGAGGGCTGCAGCTGGGGGAAAGAAGGAAGTTGTCTGGGGGGCACGTGGCTGCGCCTGGAGAGGACAGCAGCTGAGCAAGGCAGGGCATGTGTTTGGCTTTGTGTGGCCCTACTGCCACTGTCTTGAATGATAGCCTACCATGGCCTCAGCTGGCCAAGGCAGCAGGAGCCACAGCGTTGCTTTTGTTGCCTGTTGTGGCAGTAGTTATTTTTGTTGGCTGTGAGATTGGCAGCTGCTCAGCTTTCTGGAGCGGAGGTAGGGGCAAAGCTTTGTAGCTTGTCAAGGATAGCTGACACAGCTCACAAATCACATTTGTTAGTAATATAGCACTGCTTCTTTCCTTCACACCACCATACTAGGTTAGAGGAGTCGAAGGCAAAATTCAAGATTGATTTTTGTGTAGTATTGATCATATCAAATACATAACTAAGCTGAATGCCCAAATGCCCCTGGCTATCATTTTCGTTCATTTGTACTTCTATTTACATGGACTAATGGCCTAATGTTCTCCCTTAGTTAGCAAATGGTGTAAATCATATAATATTTGATCATGATTTATTTTCTCAATCTGGAGTCCTTCTTTTATACACAGATTCTCCCAAGTGGCCATTTACAACCATGATTCTATGGGCTATAATCACAGCTCTAGGAATACTAATATGAACTCTTCTCTACTTTACACTGAATATTCACCAGCATCTGCTATGGGATTAAAATAAAAAGATTTTGTCACACATGGCAGCCAATTAACAAACAATATGTTGATGTAGTTTGGGGCTATCCCTTCATCTTCCATGCAGAATCTGTTGTGGAGATATCTCCAGGGGTTTAAATTGCAGTCTTCAGCTTCTCAATTTACATGTGGCCTTTCATTGACTCTTTCTGTCTTAATAGTATACTTTTTCATTTTTATAAAAATATTATATGGATGTTAACCAGGATTTCCTCTTGTACTCTCTCACTGTCTATGTCTACAAGGATGAGCTTTTGTTTTTTCCAGCTGAATGTCTTTAAATTGAAATTGTTCTGATAGAAAGGTAGGATACAGAGGAATGAACACTGATTTTCTGGTTTTGAGTTGATTTTTTTTTCTTCTCTATTTATAGTAGAAATACTTTTATATTTTTATATAAACATTGACATTTCAAAGCTCAGTAATGTTGCTGTTTATTTAAATGCCATTTCATTAAAAAATGAAATACCTTTATTCTCTACTTCTGAATTAGTTTCCCTGAAATGTATTTTTTTACTATGCCAGTTTTAAGGTTTATTTTCAAGTTCCTATTTCTACACTGACTATAAAAGTAGATTGTTACACAGATGTATTTTTAAACATTGAGGTTGGTATAATTTTCCATTGCTTCCCACTACAGCATTGACTGTATCATGTGTTCCAGTTTTCAAGGCTTTTGATTCCCCATTGGCTTGCCCCCATTCTCCCTCCTACGCAAGTGGTCTTTTGACTTGTGCAAAACTACAAACATGCTGAAAGGTGAGCATTTAGTTTTGCACAGCCAAGTTTTAATTTCTCTTACTGGTTTTGTCAGGAGTTGAAAGTGCCAAGAATAAGGAGCATCAGATTATTATTTAAAAAAGAAGCTGGCTATGCTTGAGTCATTTAATTGTAATCTGTACTGTGATGAAAATACACTTGCTTCCTTTTCAAGAACTGCAAGATTAGGAATTGCTTCCTTGGTCTTTAACTACTTAAAATTTAGGCACTGAATGGAATGTAATAGTGTCATCTATGCTTCTTTTACAGTTAGAAGGAATATAGATATCTGTAATAGATGAGACTGTTTTTCATGTTGCTGTACTGCTTCCTATGGCCTCTAGGTTTGCCATGCCTGATGATTTAGTCTAACCTACTATTTTACTGTAAGTTTGGGGGTTTTTTAAACTATTTCCTTCTTTTTCTGGTAACAAGGTAAATGGGATTTTTTATTTTTAAAGCTTAAAAATACTACTTTAGAGTAGCCATCCTACTGTAACTAAAATAAAACCTTGAGTTGGCACTGCATAGGTGTATTTTAGCAGAGCATTTATTTTATCTACAATTCTATGCCCCTAATTAACAATAAAATTAAATTTGGATGAATATTTTCCACCATGAATGAGTCTTTGAATTTGAAAATCAATCTGGACATTTTAAAATTTGATATACAGAAAGAAATTGGCTTTGAAATTCTAACATATATCCAAAGCAAAAAATTTAGAGGCTTTGGTGAAAGAATTTGCCAAAGTTTATTACCTGAATGTCTCTGCCGTGCTGATATGTGCTCTTTTCCCATTGCAAATGGTAGGCAGGAGTAGAAGGAGTGGAAGAAAACCTGAAACAAATGAAAAGAGATTAAAACCAAAAGCTAGTGTAAGTAAAAAAAGTAAGAGGTCACCAAAGGGAAAGACTCAGAGTTCCTGTGATCTGGATCCAGTTATCAACCTACAAAGAAAATAATGAGGTGTTATTATTTTTATTATAATGGAATGAGTAAAATGAACATCTTTAACACTGTTTATTTATCTCAACGCTAGGTCTGAGGGAAAATTCCCTGGGAAAACAGAGTCATGTAAAAGCAAATTGTAAAGGCATTCGTCGTATGCATCTCTGTTTACGTTTATATGGACACAGGGTTGGTTATACCAGTCTCTAAATTAAGCAAAATTCAGGAAGACACATCAAATGGAAATCTAGACACTAAATATTAACCTCTAAAGGGTTCAGAGAGCTTCATTTTGAAGTAAAACAAAAGTAAAAGTAGAACTCTGTGTGCCTTGGATAGTTTCATTCTCTTCTTAGCTATTCAGTTTTCCTCATTAACCTTTTTCCTTGCAAGCTCTGAAAATGAGGAATAACCAAAGAAAAATGTTTCCAACGTGGCTTGAGGATTTACTAAGGAGTCATCTGAAGTCTTTGCATTAATAACATGATCAGCACCCTCTCTGACCCAGGTCCACTCTCACACCAAATAGCATTTGTTACTGTTCCTGCAGTAATGAAGACAGGTGGAATAATTTGGTGATGTCTGTGGGGAAGAAGATCTTTTGCCAAAGGCTGAGATGACATAGAATAGGAAAATACATTCAGTTACTTTTCAGATAGTGTCATAGAAGTTTTCAAAACACTTTGATATTTTACTTTTTTTTTGGTACATTATGCTTATGGGCCAAAGACTATGCATGTTGGTGTCACATCTTTACCTTGATTAGAAGAGAAATTACACTTTGTTACCTGAGCTGTATAAACTTAAATCTTAGTAAAAGTTAAAATATTATTTTGTTTTACCTTTGTCAATATAAGTCTGTACTTGGCACTAATTCTTCGGTTATGTGACTATATTTTGCTCAGTGGAAATATTTGAGTCAATACTCATTTCAGCAGACATTGCATCACTTGTCTCCTCAACTGACTTTGAATAAGCCTAATATTTAATTAATTTTTCTGATGTCCATTTTTCAAATGTTCAGTATACCTGAACAAAAGTTAGAAAAAAAAAGGGGAAATCTAACATATACTGGATTAAAATAGGAAATAATCATAGACTAAATAAAATTTTCTAGTTTAAATTGTGATTTCATATTGTTTTTAATGCCTTCCTATCCCAACTTTTGTAAGTATTTGAAAAATAGTTTACAAGTAGGGAAACAATTTATTTAATACATACAGGTGATAAAATTTTACTTTGTGAAACTGTATACTTTGACATATATGAAGATATATCAGACTTTTTATCATACTACACTATATCTAACATAGTTTCAAGATTTAAAAAAGTCTGTCCTGTGGTAAAAAGGAATGTTGATGTACTTTTTTTTTTTTTCAATCCTGTTTCTCTTCACTTTATTTTTTTCTTATATATCTTTCCTTCACATGATGCCTCCATGATACCTTGTCACAGAGCACAGGCCCCAAAGGATTTAAAAGATTTTCTGAAACTTAAGAATTCAGGAACATTGGAAGATGTGAATTTTCATAGGAAAAACCTTAAGGGGTTAAGTAATTTCAAAGAAAAGGAAAATAACCAAAGTTACAGGATAACTAAATACAAAGTAAAGGATGTGATTGTATAGTCCTAGACCACTAGAATTAATGAAAAAGCAAACATGTATTTGAAGCTGAACACTACAGCAAGCCAGTGACTCGAAACTATCAGAGAGTTTTTCAGATCTATTTTATCTCAGTGCTCATCAACTGCTTTGGAGGACATTTTTTCCTTAACATCTTAGATTCCTGTGTAAATTTGATGCTGAAAGAATCCAAGCTTTTAAATAACAGATGGGTTATTTTCTCAGCCACAGAATAAACATGAAAGAGCACTTGTGTTTTAAATTATAAAATGTAGGTTTGCTTACAGAAATTTACACTACTGGATTCTTTCTGTGTCAATACATAAGCATGCAAGTGTTCAAAACTTAAGTGCTCTGTTGGTCAAAATAGCATAGATTTTTTTTTTCCCACTGTTTGAATGAACCCCCTAGAGTTTGCAGAAAAAACTACTTCTGTATGTGAATTTAAAGGATTGTTTCTGTCTGGAATTATACATATCTTTCCAAAATTGTTTTTTTATTTGTGACACTCAAATTCAATTTCTTCATAGTTTGCAGAAAATCAGCACACACACCCAGCGCACAAACATAGCTGAATAAAACCATGTAAATTTTTAACCAAATATTAATGGAAAAGTTTTGTCTCCTTCAAATGTTTATTGTTGTAGACATACCTGTTCATTTTATTCAGGTTTCTGTGTTCTGAAAATTAAAATCTTGACTATTTAGTTGATAATCAGTTCATTACAAAGTCAGCTTTACCTTTCAGCTTTCATCATTTGAGACAAAATATGTTTGAGTACAAAGGCTGAACTAATTCCAAATTAAGGATCTTCTACAGGAAGAATTATGATAAAAATAAAAGAGAAAAAGATTAAAATCTTTTCCTGGGCCTATTAATCAAATTGCTGAAGATTTTCAAGTATTTTTTAACTCCAAAATGAAGATTGTGAACCAAGAAGCTAAAGGCAATTTTGGAGAGTTACTGCTCTGTAAATTAAGTATTGACTGCAATACTCAACCCCTCCTACAACTTTATGAGATAAATTGTTGAAAGTATCTATGCAAATCTATAGATAGCAAAGATGTATAGACATTGAAGATGGGGTCATGTATCTTCAAATCAAATGTATACAACTTTATTAAGACTTTAGATTAGGACAATTCTTGTTCTAACAGCAGTTCCTTCTACATGGTCAGCTGTTTGATCTCAGACTTAACACTGTACATTCATATCAACAGCCCTGTCAAACACTGGCTATTCTCTAGATCCTACAGCTGTCCTAGCCATGAGTTTCAGCTACAGCCAAGGGCTGAGTGGTGCACAGGACCACTCCAATAAGATCCTGGCATTCCATATGCTGTATAGATTCCATCAGAGTTGCTTGAATCAAACTGAGGTAGGAGCTGTGGCTTTAAAACATGAGTTCTCATATTAGTTGGGAGAGGCTGTAATTTGCTCCACCCTAAACAGTCTATATTTGGTCTTCCTGCTTGCAGCAAAAAACCGGCATAGTCTCCAGATGGAAAAAATATGTGGATACCTCTATCCAAGGCAATTGTCAAAGTGTTGCTTCCTAGATAAATTTGCAGACACAGTTAATTGCTGGAAAAAAAAAAATCAGAGCATGCAGTTCTAGGACACCTCACATACTCCTTACAGTTACACATATATATGGTTACATACTTCAGTGCAATTTTATCTGGATGAAATGATTTGTGCCGGGGCAGCACAATAGGCTGCCAGTGTGTAAACAGTCTCTTAACATTTTGCAGCCCATTATATTTTGCTGCCCGAGGCAACCTCCTGCTCTGTGTGGTTATACAGCCCTGTTTTTATTTTCTGTTGTTGTCAGATATGAGCCTATATATCACCCACTTTGGGAGAGGCTGGACTCAGCATCTCTGTATAGAACCTAACATTGGCAGCTGTGATGGCAGGCAGCTACTCAAGGATCCTACCAGCCAGTATGAAGTTACTGTGTGGAAAAAAAAAGGAAAACAGCACTAATACATAGACAAAACAAGTGAATAATATGCTTTACTAATTACTTTCATTTCTATAAATAGGATGTGTGGGTAATAAAACTCTATTTCCCGTGACCCGTGCCTGAAGTGCCATTTTCAAAGGACCAGCCCAGAGTTGGCAGTGATTCCAAATATGTTGTTTTCATGTCAGCAAGTCCATCTTGGGGATTAAAATGACCTTCCCAGATGGGGAAGCATTTGGTACTTCCCAAACCTGCAGTCAAAAGGATTCTGAAGGCAAACATGAAATTCAAAGAATGTGCAAGCATTGGTTTGGACAGTAAAATAAGCAGATTAGTCAAATGACACAGTCCTTGTGCTGAGAAATATTGAAGCCTTTGCAGGGAAGCTGCTACTAAAATGAATCATCTGCTAATTGTTAACACATGCTGTGACACTGCTGCTATCTACTGTTCTAAATGTGACAAAAACATTGTATCTTAAGATATATGGGCTGATATTTCATCCTTTCTCATCTTGAACTATGCACCAGAAGTATCAAAGTATCTGTAGCGTATTGACATGGAAGAAAAAGCAGCAGAAAGAATGAGAAATAAATATTTTAATGGAGAAATTGTGCACTTGGGATAAATCTAATATATGTAAATAAGAAGCAGAATGGGACATACGATCATCATACAATGTGAATATTAATTAGTTTAAATAGTTTTGGCTGGGCATTCAGAAAATACTCAGGACCTTGTGGGCTGTTTATTGGGAAAATGTATCAGTAGTGCCTGGAAAGTCATCCTATGCATTTCCAAGGGAACCCAGACCTATTTCCCTCAAGACAGCAAGAATCAAGCAGCAGAAAGGAGTTTTCATATTTGCAGTTGTGGGCTCGTTTCAAGCCAGCAGTTAGCACTCAGTGACACACAGGCTCTGCTTCGGTAACTGTGTCTCCACTGCTCTTAGTACTTCCACTTCATTTCCCATTCTTCTTTCTCTCAAGCACAGAAACATCTGTTTCAGTGCAATCAGTTCCCAGCCTATGGATCAAATGACACAGAGCTGCATCACTGGAGGAGATGCTGTGGGTGCTAGTCCCTGCTTTTAAGCTTTGTATTCAATAACAGAACTCAATGGCTTCTTCCACCTAATTTAAAATGTTTAGAGCTACAGTTACCAACAATTCTGTTAACTTCAACTCAAAAACCTGTTTAACCAATTTTTTTCCTGATGAACACAGGATTTTTGACTGTGTCTGTTTTCTTGCACCCAAATGGTTATATTTGGAGGTCTACTGCATGACTGATGCATATTGTTCCATAAAAATCACGTCCTCATCAGACATGAACAAGGCACTTTAGCACCAAAAATAAGTTCTTGGTTTTGAAAGTATTTGTTGTTGTTTTCCAAAATGTTGGATTTACACCAAGGGCAAGGAGAAATATTTCTTCTAAAGCTGGAAATGTTTTTGAGTTATCAGTCTCTACTGAACCATTTATTTGAGACTTTTAACTTTTTTCTAATATTTCCAGTTCAATAACTATGTTAGTCACCTCATGTCTTCCAGATAGTAACATGCCACTGATGAGTTTTTTATTTGAGTAAAGGATTTCTAAATTGTGTTTTAATAATTACATTCCTACAGATACTTCCAAATCAACTTCTGATTTTGCTAGCATCAAAATTCACCTTTTTGCTAATGACTTTAGTGTGAGCAGAACTTGACAGAGAAGGGTAGGAGGGAAGGAAGGAAAAGAACAAGAAAGAAAAAGAGTAGGAGGGAAGGAGGACCTCATTTGTTTGAAGGCATCCAGTCCCTCAGTGAAACTATACAAACAATTGGTGTTAGAATATATATATATGCTTGTAAGATGTTTTCTTAGTAATTCCTCCCTCTAACATCCTCCAGTTTAAAAGTAAGATGCCAAAGAAAAAATCTCAAAGGTATTCAGACACATAACTCATTTAGAAATATATTATTTAAAATGCCTAAAGACTCCTGATATCTCTTTTCAGCTTTGCATTGGGTAAGTTCATGTGTGGTGGTGTGCAATTCAGGATGGAAGTGTATATCCCCTGAATTTTCTAAGGCTGTATCCTTAAAATATGTACCTTGAATAAAATCTTCACACCTCCAATAGAGTGTGTGCGTGTGCATCTGAGAATACGTGTCTGTTTTATTCCTTTTCTGCTACTCTTGGCCTGAAGAGCCAAGGGAGCTTGTGTAAATTTACAGTCCTACTTGCAATAGCTTCTGTGGAACAAACACTGCCCTGCAGCCTTCTGACTGGAGCACTGGTTTGGGCTTTAATTACTATAGCAACAGGAGTCTACCTATTCAGAGCTAGCAGTGCCTTGGAAAGGACACTAAAAATCTTTTGATCAAATAAAGGGGACAGTTTAAGGAATAGCGGCAGCCTTCATAAGATACTGCTACAAGTGTCTGAAAATTTTAGTCAAACTTGGTTTGAAGGGAAAACAGATTTTTATGGATCTTTATTTTTTCCTGAATTCTCCATTGCAACTATTTTTAAGACACATGGTTGTGATGTGGATTTCAAAGCACATCATGTTCAACAAGCTGATAAAATGAACAAGACAGCTGCAGTGCAATTTTCATGCAACTCTTCATTATTTCTGAATCCAAAGGTTCAGCTTTTAAGATTAAACAAAAGGACTGCAAAAAACATTCTCAAATATGGGACAATAGAAATATACTTGTGATGCTATACTAAAAATTTAAATTACTTTTGGGAAGTGTTGGCCAAGAGGGAATACCTTATTCTCTACTGACTTAAGTGGATTCCCATTTTCTTATGTTCATCTTGAGCGTTCATTGCAGCTATCCAATCATTACTCTCAAAGCCTTGGGGAAAATTTCATTTAGGTCCCCACTTCTGAAGCAACCTGAGAAAGGATAAATGCATCAATATTCGGTTTAAAAGTGAACTCTTCATAAATAAGACTTTTGTAGTTGTAACTAAGGGTGAAGTTGCACTTCTTTCACTTCTTTTGTCAGAAGAGGTGGAGGGAACTCTACTAGATCTGGCAGGAGAAGACCTGCTTCTCCTCTTTACTGTTCATTCCAATCCTTTTGCTGCCATTTCCTAACCCTCATTTGTTCATCTGTAATTGTCCTAGTGGGTGTGCAGAGAAAGGGTTAAGCCTTTTTGTCAACCTAGTTGGTGGCAAGCTGCAACACAGGCGTGGAAATAAGCAACCAGAGTGAGAGAGAAGTTATATATCACACACTGAGGTGCTGTGAAAGTTAGTTACAGGTGAAGCTGCTCAGCCTTGGCCTGAGTCTCCTTTCCACGGGCAATATTATCCGAAGCAAGGCATTTCTGAAACCACTTTCTTTTTAGTTTGCTGGTTCCAGTGATGATGTAATTAAGACGCTTGAAGTGTTCTGTCCTTTCTTTATAGATTTCCATGGTATCAACATACATTTTCTGCACTGCTTGGAATTAAACCATAGGTGTGGGTCAAGGCATGTCTGAGACCTAAGGCTGATGTACCAATGACTTGTTGAAGAGATGCTGCAGAACACTTTCCATATAACTGTTCTTACATACAAGTGATTGAGTTCTCCCAAAAGGACACAGTGAAAACTGGTTTCTTCACATTCATAATTTTTCATTGAAGTAAGTTTCAGGCTTCAGGGTATGACACAGAGAAGACATACATAGTTTATGGGGGGAAAAAAGAGCTTTATTTATTATTATATTATTGATAGTAAATGGAACACTTGTCACCCAGTGATGTTTTGTAATGCTAAAGCTGAAGTTAAAGCATACTACTTCATTAACAGACATATCAAGTTAGGATTTATTACAAAATGAAGAACTCCAGGCACAATCATCTGATCTAAATGCTTTGGGGAGACTGAGAATGATATCCACAAGTCCTGAAACACGCAGTTGCCACAGATATCCAAAATTAATCCCTTCCTAAACTGTTTACAGTATTTGTGACAATACAGACATTTGCAAAATGAACAGAGGAGAAAAAAAAGTCCCTCAGAATGGTCCTAAAGCTTTTGCTCCATGCATACACTGCCCTTCTGCAGAGCTGCCTATACCTTAAATTAGGTAGGGACCACTGGTACCTTTGTTCTTTGCTACTGGCAGTGAATACACTCTGGGAAATTTAAAACACATAGGTGCTTTTTTTATTCTTTGGTCAGTTCCTGCTTTAAAGATGTGTCTAGCATGAATTTTATTATCCTCGTATCTCTTCTTTTTATTATGCTTGGAAACAGTCAGGCCACAGAGCAAGAGAATGGTTCTCTGATGTGATTTCCATCACTTCCTCATTGCCCTTTGTTCATGTAACATTCTTTTTCTATGACAGTGCTCTGTATCTCTATCATTTCCACACTCACAATTCCACTTCTCTGCACTACATTTTTAATTCTCATTTGCCTTATAGGAACATTATGCTAGAGGTTTTATTACTTATTAACACTATAGGCACTTACTTCTGTGGTTATAGGATTTGAACATAAATCTTAAACAGGGTGCTTAGGAAAGCAAATGATAAATGTTAGGCAGAGTAGCATGGTCCCCAAAAAGTAATTAATCAATGCACAGAATACCTGCATAGAGATAACAGAAAAAATGCTGGCTATGCAGTGCTATCTTCAACACAAAACTCCTTCTATTTAGAGAGTCACATTCAGCATTAACACATGCTGAATTACCTCTGTCTCTGCTTGCCTTCCTTATCACACTGCATGACTGCCTCTTGAGCCTCCTCACTGCGTATCCAACCTGAACAGACAATGTGTAATAACTTTAGTGATAATCTCTGAGACACTTAGAACTATACTTCATCCTCCCTTATGAAGGAAAAGCCATCAGAATTTTTCTTTCATCTACCAGAATAAGAAGCAAGCCACCCTACATCTGACCATCATACCTGAATCCAGTTTGAAGGAGATTAACAGATTGATACTCTATGGGTATTTTTTACATTTATTCTATTCCCTTCTTGAGAATAAATGCTAAAATTAAGGCTTTGGTTTTTAGGGCTATCCTCTACGAGAGAGAGGGAAAGGAATCTTCAAAAGCAATAGAGCTTGCCTAAGATCTGATCTGTACTTGATCATCCCCTTGCTGCCCACAAACTAGACTCCTAGTCAAGCAAATGTCCAGAGAGACATAGGATGAAGCTGGTTTCCACATAACCAAAGATGATATTATTAATGTTTTCCATTTTGACTAATATAATAATTTTTTTACATTCTTTATTGTGGATACTCTCAAAATTCTAGGTGCAATTTTGTCTTTTATCTTGTTTATCTTGTCTCACAGATTTGCTAGGTAAGGACTTTTTTTTCTTGTCTGTAAATACAGAAACAGATTAACTGCAGTGGCAGGAATATTCTCCAGAAAACTGTGGGTTTTTTGGCAAACTTTGTTGCACTACTGTAACTCTAAGAATCTCCTACTTGTACTGGAACCCTACTGCGGTGAAGAAACAAATGGAAAATATTTCAAATAAACTAGAAGAGAGAAACCTAAAGTTATATTAATGAGCATGCAGGTCAGAATCTAAATCTCATAAGAAAACTGTGGGAAATATTTCAAATATGGAAAATATTTCAAATATGGAAAATATTTCAAATATGGAAAATATTTCAAATAAACTAGAAGAGAGAAACCTAAAGTTATATTAATGAGCATGCAGGTCAGAATCTAAATCTCATAAGAAAACTGTGGGTTTTTTGGCAAACTTTGTTGCACTACTGTAACTCTAAGAATCTCCTACTTGTACTGGAACCCTACTGCGGTGAAGAAACAAATGGAAAATATTTCAAATAAACTAGAAGAGAGAAACCTAAAGTTATATTAATGAGCATGCAGGTCAGAATCTAAATCTCATAAGTCTCATCACTTTAAATTTTCATCATTAAAACGTTTTGCATTTCAGATGTCAAGGATATGCTAAGACATTTCTTCTGTTTATTCAGCAGGTTATGGATTATGTCCAGAAATAATGAATAATCCTGCCAAAGAACATGTGAAAATAAAGGTCTTGTTCAAATAATGGGAAGGTGTGAAGAATTACAGTTATTTAAATTAATTATTCATTGATTCACTAATCTTCATTTGATCTCTCCATTTTCTTTGCTATTTAAGTTTTGCAATTTCCAGAGAGGGAAGCTACTATGAGGTGTCATGTCACATCACAGATGTAGATTCCTGGGCTGTAGGTGTGTATTTAGCACTGTATCTGTCAAGGTCTTTAGGGGTTTTGCCATTACTGTTTGGGATGGTATTGTTTTGCACAGTTTTGAGGAAAGCAGAGGAGAGATTCGGCACAGCCACAAGAGCCAGCATCGCGGCATGGAAGGTCTGTTGGGTGGTATAAACTTGCCACAGTAAAGCATCTGTCACGGTGTCTGACAATGGATGAAGGAGATAGAGAAAGTGTATCTTTTTTCCTGAGTACTCTGCAGAACGCCATGTACACTACAGGTCCTTACATATTAGGCATATTCCTGTATGTTTCAGATTAGTGGGTTAAACCTTCTTATGCAGTAATATATCTGTATATTATTATATCTTTCTATATACCTATATCAGCACCTCATCCTCTGAAATATTTGAGAAACCCTGTACCATTGATAAAATGAATAATCTAGGTTCTGGTGCAACTTTTCCAAATTTTCATTTTCATGATGAGTTTCATCAAGACTAATATTAAAATAAGCACAAGCAGATATTAAGGCATCATATTGAAAAATATACACATGCTGTTTTACAAAATAAAATACAACCAGCATTGTTCTAATACTTTTTCAGCATTTGAAAACATATTTAAAGTTACTCTGTTGAATACATCTGTATTTGTTTCATTCCAATGAAGACACATCAAGAATTATCCATATTCAGTGCAAATGCATGTTTATTGAGGGATCTAGAAATATAGTGAACTACTTCACATCAGGAGGCAAGCTCCAATCATATAGGTCAATCATTTTCTGATTTAAAGTGAAATCTTAAAATCTCTAGAAAGCAGCATGGTCACTAGAGAAATGCAGGCACATGGTCCCCATGGGACTAACTGAATGCAAACCCTGAAGAAAATAAATAGATCTTTATGACAACAGTTAAATTCAACAAGTCATCACTGCTCTGAAACAGCTTTTTCTTTACTAAAGAACATGTGGGATAACAGGAAAAAATATGTCAATAATCATATTATGGTGACAACAGTTTAAACAGATATGTTCATCATCTCTTTTATGCTAAAAAAAAAAAAAAAAGAAAGAAGCTAAGATAGGGAACTAATCTGCTTTAATAAAAATTAGTTCCCAAGAAAATTCTCTGTAGTAACTGTACTGGAGAAACTTTTAAGCAAAGTACTACTGACCAGGAAAAAATAAATCAAGTGGTAGGTTATATGCACTAATAAACAGTCATCACAATAGCTCACACTCCCTAAAATAGCATGAAAGGATGGTTAAGTGACAAATCACGAGCTACTTCAGAAATGGAGAATGAATGATTTTCTGTAATCCTCCTAACTTTCTAATGCACTGGAAGGCTGAAGAATATAGGTCTTTTTGTGAACTTTAGCTAGCCGTTACTCATTAATAAACAAATTGTCTTGCATTACTTGTGCTTAGTGACAGAAATATATAAATATATATAGTGAGATAAAAAATAATCAAAGTACACCTGGTTATTATTTGTAAAGACTTAACTGTAAGTTTTTAATGATTAATTTATCTGGCATCTAATACCTTAATAGATCATGAGAAACATCAAGGGAGGAATGTGGTACTGCATTTTTAAAGTCTCTTTCACTCTCACTGAATGATAATAGGCATGGAAGCTATCATTAGTCTTGTTAGATGATGGTTCCTTTAGGAATCTCTTATATGTTACCTTTTAGAAGGAAGGTCAGAGAAAATCCCCCTGGGAGTCCCCTTGCAGGATACAGCTAACACAAGCGTAAACTGTATGGAAATGGCTAAATTATCTTTAGAGAGACCTTGGTCTTTCACATCAATCAGACCTTTCTGAACTAGTAAAACAGATAAGCATCCTGCTTGTAAGACTGTTATTATCCATATGTTTGTCATGACTGTCACAACAAATTTGGAATAAAAAGACCATTGTCTTACTTTTCTAGTCCGTTGGTAAATACTAAAGGTAGGTGCAATTTATTTTAGTAAGAGCTACATGAACTGTTAGTATAAAAATGTAATATTTCAGGTTGTGGTTAAAATCCAGAGAGTCAGGATACATAAAAGTTACTGCTACAAGAGCGACCTTGATGCTACCACTGCGCATATCTTGTATATTTTATGGTATGAGTTTTACAGCACAATCAATAATCTATTAAGCTTCACACTTAACGAGGAAACAGGATTAGGAATAGAGTATTTATGATCAGTAATTGTTGAAAACTTTGTGGATTTCTTGACTTTTCTTGACTTTGATTATATAAACTTGATGCTCTGCTTTTAAATTCCTTTTAGTTTTGAAGATTTTTGGAGAATAAGCTACTTGCAGTGTTTGTTGATTTTTTTTTTTTTTTAGCTTCCTATGCCATTAGAAAAAAAGATATGGGAAAGGGGGAAAGCAAGCTGTACGGTCATCCACTCTTTTTATCCTAGTAGAGTAGCTCATGTGGGCTAGAAAAGAAAGTGGCAATAGTTCTTCTGATTTTGTCAACAGTTACTGTAAGCCTGCTTTGGTAAAGGAATTTTAATTAAAAATTTAGAATTTTCATTGTCACAAAATCTAGATGAAAATTTGGAGAGACTCTACAAAATGATTGAGAATGCAATGATGGTTGTGTTTTCAAAGCCATACAACAAAACTGATAGAACAAAGAAAACTTTTCCTATAAAAAATACCATTTGACAAAGAAAAAATTTTCTCTAGGGGAATTCTGATTTTGTCTTAAACTTTTAGTTTTACTGTAAGTTTAAATTTCTGCATAATAGAGATTTTAAGACAGATATTTAAAATTTCGCTCTTCTTTACACTCAACATCCAATTCTCATAATTTGGGCATTCAGGCATTGCAGAAGAAATAATAATTAATTCCTTTAACAGATATCTTAGGGCCATACTTGAATCCTATTATGGTACCCGAGGGAAACATAGTCATGTACAATCAAGGTGATGAATAATTTGTGCCAATAAATAATCTTGACTCCCTATTGCCTTCTGGGAAATAATGAGGAATGTTGGACAGGCTGCACAGGCTTGTAACAGGAACTCTGCATCCAAGGCATATAGAGCTGCTTTTATGAAATTCTGGCTATTAGCCCATTTCTTACTTCCAAGAGTAACTCATTTAGAGAGTAAATTAACACTGAAAAGAAGCTATCCTTTCAGAAGTTAATTGTGAAATTATTTTATGGTGTACCCTACCTTCTCTCTAACAACTCTTGCCCTGCAAATTTATTGAGTACCCTCATATTTACTGGGTATTAGGGCTATGTTGGCAAGATTGCCTAAAGGAGTATATGGCTGGTGCTACTCCAAAGATATTATGTGAGTAAGGTAATTGCTACTATCATACCCAGGCTACACTGGGATACATCAGAGAACACTTAATCTGAGAATCCTACCAACATTTAAGCATAAAGTGTCCCTAAAATCTCTTGCTGCTATAGCTCAGAGGTCTTTATTTGTCTCCAGACATCCTTTCCTGTTACACTCTTCTCCATATTCATTGGCAATAAATGAGGTAATTGTAAGAAATAAAGGCGTATCTCAGGAAAGATGAAGTTTGGGGGATCTGACTTATTTCTCACTGAAGGTAGAAGTAAAATTCTAAAAACACAGTTTCTGAGATTCTGTGTTTAAAATACTATAATCTGTGCATGAGTGGCAGTAATAAGCTTCTCCAAATCCACTGAACTCAATCCATCTTGCATAATTCTCCACGTCTGTGATTCATTTTAGATTCCCTAATTTAATTCTCACCGTGTCTGGATATATTCTCTTTCCCCTTTTCTCATTCAACATTTTAAAAAGTATCTTTCCTCTACCACTCCATGAAGTGATGGCTGTTACAAGACTTTTTTTCAGTGGACTAGCAAGGCTCACAACAATGTCTAAAAAAATAACTCACTACATTCTGTGAGAGATGTTATAAGCAAGCTAAAAATCTGTTGAAGTCCGAAAGTACATGTAAGTCCCGCTCAGTGTTACATTCAAACTAAAATTAACTTAGTGGTCAATGTCTCGTTCTCATCAGTTCTCTAGGATGGAAATATATCCAGGTGTTGATATGAAAATGAGGATGATAACCTTTCTTTTCCTAAAAGGTCAGTTCTATTCCATAGATCTTACTTCTTCAGGAAAGCTTGAGTGACATGGATTACCCCATTCTGAGGAAATAATGTATCCACAGAAATTTGCCCAAGAAAGATCTCACAGAACTCTGGCTTTGATGATTTCTATCCTATTTGTATGGTTAGTGAGGCACAAACACGTTGCCCCCATTAAATCTTTCCAATACAGTCTTTCCAGTGGTTTTCCAAATTTGCATTCATAGGATGGATGCACATGTGCCTTTGAAACAGAGACCTTTTCATCTCAGGATGACTGCACCGGGAGGACCCAATTTACTTGTCTCTCACATTTTTGTCCTTTTACCTCACTTTTGCTATTCCATTTATGCTTCTCTGTTACTATATTTGTATGTTGATCAGCTTTCCTTTAAATTAATTTCTCCTGAGCTCTAGCTGGACTCTTGTGCACTTTAAAAGTCTTCAGTTCTTTTTATACAGTCCCATAAAATTTTGTAAAGTTTTCTTTGAAAAAATAATTTTACTTTTTAATTTTCCAATTTTTATAAAACTATTTTTTGTTATTTTTCCTTCAATTAGCAGCTTTTATTTTTTTTGGTAAGTCTTTCATGTTTGTGATATGGGAGAGAATTATCATTTATTTTCAGGGTCTTGGCCATTGGCTATTTTTCCTGTTTTTCTGGTCAAGTAATGTCTTTGTTGCAGCTTTAAAATTAGGAACAGAAGAGACAAGAAAAGGAAATATTTCTCCTCGTTTCCATGATACTATTATAATCACCTTAGCCAAATATGAATTAGACCACTCTCCTCCAGTTAAAAAGAAAATAAGGCTCCTTTGAATTAGGACTTCATCTTTAGATCACAGTGGTGAACTTGGAGGCTGCAGGAGTGGCTGGCTAGAAAATTTTATTGCTAGAGTTCCTAGCATCGAGTGAAGCCCAGGTCTTTGAATGAACCTATTGTTTCTCTTTGTTTCTCTGCTCTCTCTACCTCTTTTTCTTTTTTAGGCAATTGCATGATGCACTGGAAATGCTCTGTCCCCAAAGGACAGATCTCCACTTCTAACAAGTGCATTTAATCTCAGTGAGGGAATCTTTATATGATGTCAAAAGGACTGTTCTGTCAGAAAAGGTTGCTGATGACTGAGCAAAGAAAAGCAGAACAAAAGGAGAAAAGAGAAGGAAAAGAAGCAGGAAAAGTAGAAAATGGAAAAACAAATGTGGAGCAAGCAAGAAAAAAAATAAAAATGGAAGAAGGAAAAAAGGAGGTGAGAGAAGGGAAAAGGAGGGGCGGTTGGGAAAGAAAAGAAGTGGTGGAAAGAGAAAAATTATTTAGCACTGTGGTCCTAAAAAAAGGCTTTCTTAAAAGAACTCAGTTAAAAAAATCCTCATTTCACTGTAACTCTGCTTACTAATCAGTGAACTCACAGTAAAAATATTCCAACATGTCTTTCACTTCAGCTTAAGAGAACATATACCTGAGACTGAACCATGATCTCAGATAGTAATTGGGTATCCTTGGCCTAAAATATCACTATTCGGGCGATATCCCCCCAGTTCAATTTCTTTCTCATGGACATCAACAAAAAGTGCCAATTATTTGTTGTGGTCAAGGCTCAGTCTGTTTCTGACAATGGTGTCTTTTCTCTTGAAGCTTTCTGATGAGGTTCCATATGGAAATTGAAATAAAAAAAATTGTCCTCCAGCAAGACTGGTTGAGATTATTTTGTTTCCAGCACAGACCACCAGACTTTGGCTCAAGTCAAAATTTGCTACCATCAAGACTTCATTTGTTCAAACAGGATTCCAGATCAATAACATCTGAAAGTGATTATCAAATAAGATATGCCACTATTTCTTAATGCAGAAAGAGTGTAATCAATAAATAAGAAAAAGATATAAAGTAAATACTACTCCATGAGAAGAAAAAAGGAATTCTCTCATTTCTCCTGGTAATGTCATATTGTTGCAGAACCGTAGCTGTTTTATTTATAAAAACAGAGATTATTTTTCTGAAATTAAAAATTTTTAATAATTACTTAAAATACCTTTAGCATCTGCTTTGCCAGCTTAGAATGGAGCTGTATCTTAATACAAGAAAAAAAAAGCATTAGATTTTAGTGATGACAATCTCTACATTACATCTACATTTTTTTCACTAAGATTTTGTGTTAAAATATTCTTGTTTTTTTCAATGACAAACTTTAATATTAAACAATATCTTTCTCACCCATCATGTAGAATGTTAGGTATGTTGGGTTTTTACACAATTAGCTGAATTAGACTTGTATCAACATATAACTTAAAGTGAAATTATGTTAAATAATCAAATAACCTTACCTCCATCAGAGATCTATTTTTAGTGAACAAAATTATATATTGCCAACCTTTCTCTATATTTTCAAATGAAACTTAAAACTCATCTTCCTCTAATATTTATACCATGTCTTATATGTCCTGCTATTGTTTCCTTAAAATTATGTTTAAACAAATGTGTGAAATGCAACCAGAATCTGCAATTTAACTTCAAGTAAATCAGAATATTCAGATTTAAGGTGCAGCTGTTTCTGCCATTCATTTTGGTAACCACTGTACATAAATTTATACACCATGAAAAGCTTTATTCATGTTCATATGGTGTGAAAATTGAAAGAAAAACTCTAAATTAATTACCTTTTTAAACAAAGCAATTTAGATTTATCACATGCAGCAAGGGAATTTGGTCACATACTATAAAGTTGCTGTAAAATGCTGAAACGAAATATGAGTTAGGAAAAAGAGTTTATGCTCTGTAGAGACTTTGGGATGTGAAAAGCAAATTAGCTGCCCCTGACTTCAATCAGTGTGCTATTACGAGTTTGGGTTAAGTCTACCTGCTGCAGGAGCCGGGTGCCCTCCAGAGGCTCCAGAGAAACGCCAGGCGGCACAAATGCTTGTCTAGAACCACCTGAGACTTTTCTGTCCCCCGGAGAGCAACTTTTAGAATATGGACTTCAGCTGCTGAGGTAACACATTATTATTTTTCCTTCACATCTTACCAATAAATGTCGGTCTAAAGCCATTATATAGCAATATGTTTGCCTGAATACAATAAAAAGAACTTACTCTCTTCTACTTGGAAGTGTCATTTTCTTCCACATGGAATAAGTCAGTGAGTATGTAGAAAAGCATTGCTGCTTTGATTTGTGTGAATACCTCCATTATTTCTCATTGTGAACCTCAAGTTCCTCACTGCATATGCTTGATTATATCCCAGTATACCACCAGTTATTTATTCAGGTAGTGTTTGCCAGAATGCATCCCCCTTTAATTTACCCTTGGAAAAGGAAACCCCAGCTGATGAAATAATTTGCAGCCTGAAATAGATCTTCATGAAAAGGAAATACACTCAATATATTTTGACATAAGGAAACTATACTACAAGAAAACAGTCACCCAAATATAGAGGGTGAAAAGATTATTTTTCTATTTCTTTCAAACACAGCCGTGCAATAATGTTTGCTTCATAAAGAATATAAAATTACCAGAGAATACTGTTGTTCCAGCATGCTAACAAAATCAATGCTAACAAAAATCACCTCCTTTTTATCTGTTATTCTTTTGTTCCATTGAAGTAACTCAAGATCAATATGTATTGATTTGCTCCCTAATTATATTAATTTTACTTTAGAAATTAGAGAGGCCATAATGAGAATGTGAAGTTACTTGAAGACAGTACATTATAGGTAGTCTAATTTAGCAGGAGTCTGTGCATGAGATTAATTCATTAAAAGCAGGCAATTACCATACAAACAGGGGAGATAAATAAGATTTTCTCATTTAATTTGCATTTTATATATTCTTTTGTAATTTTTAAAAACTTAAATGAATTTAAAACCTAACTATACTTTTAATGTATATCCATTTTATTCCTGGGGAATATAATTGCATTTAATTTTAACCTTTAACTTTGCCTTTTAGGCATAGCATTTCACAAAACGAGATTTTGGCATCTAGGTATTAGATATTTTATGTGACATTTTTATTAAGAAAAATAATGAAATGCTAATACTTTTAACATTCCAACTTTTCTTTCCAGTAAACTTTTCTCCACTTACAGATAGTAAGATGTTCAGTTGACAGATAATGACACAGGAAATGAAGGTAGTTTGACCTGTCTTGGCTGAGGATCTGGCTCATTAATGTATCTCAGCCATAAATGACTATCTATAAAGGTAACAGAAACCATTATCCCAGGTGGATAGCCCCATATTTTATCAATGCAAATGATTGCTCAATTATATGATTTCTTTAAAAAACTTTATTTGTTGTTTGACGAGGTTAAAATGGATCAGCTTATTGTAAGAATGATTCTCTCCTTGCTGATTTTGCTTTATATACCAGCATATTCCAGATAATTGAGATACTTGATTCATTGTTGCTTTACAGCTGAAGGGCTGGGAGTATCTCCAGTGAAATATCACAAAAGTAATCACACTTGTGTAATTTAGTGTCAGTAAAGAGAGAATCAGACCCAAGGGATCTTTAAAAGAAACTTAGCGTGATTTTAAGCCACTTGTAATTTTCTTTAAAACTTAACAAAAAGTCCTTTAGCAAATTGAAGACTTTTTTTTTCCAGAGAAGATAAGTAGCATCATTCATGTTTGGGAAGTTAGAAAGCTGATAAACATTTAAAAGAAAATAAAAAAAAAAAAAGAAAAAGAAGTGTTATTAAGCTGGAAAAATTAATTGAAAATGTACATCTTGAGATACATAAATTATTGTGTAAATAATACTGTGTGTTGATAATGGTTCATCCCATAGATAATACACCTATGCAGAACATTCAGTTCAGTTGCTTTTCATTCTTATCTCTCTTCCCAATTCCTTTATGTTAACCTATAATAAAATTATGTTTGATGATACCTCTATTCAGGAACATTCAAAGAATTACTTCCAGTTACATGATGTGGACCTTATGGTAAAGCCATGGAAAACACAAGTCTTGGACAAATGGAAGGAGTCTCTTAAGTGGGGAAACTCTAAAGCTGATGTCCAGTTTTAAATATGTATATTCTGAAAAAGATGATACTGAAACTAATACTCCGTGCAGACCCTGATCCTATGCTGCTAAAAGTTGATGCAAAATATTTTTCTAAAAGGAAAGACATTTGGTTTTCAAGTTTTCCAGTTCTTTACCTCAAGCTGAGCTATTCTTTGGTGTTGGTCCCACTCAAGGTTGTTCTCAACAAGGTAGATATTAGCTGTCATTAATATCTTTAATTGATTCCAGTGGAGTGGCATCTTCACACAGTGAAGAACTGGATGAGATTTACTGGTTTCCTTGGGTGTCCACAACACAGATATTGGTGCTAAAGCATAACAGAAACAGCTGAAGAGATCAGGCTACCAATTTGCTGCAATTTCTCTGCATGCTGCAAGCTCCAGGAAACAACAAAGACGAGTTTGAAAGCAGTTTTGCCAACATCTGGTGCCTTCTTAAATCCAAGCTGCCTTTCTCTGCCAGCAATAATTAGATGCTTCATGGAAAAACATGACCAGTATGAAGAATTGTCATTTGTACTGCAAGCAGATTGCCAGACAGATAACACATCATGATAATGATGATGATGATAATGACATATAAATGTTATATATACTGCATTCCTATTACATTTATGCACTGAATGCTGCACTGCAGAGCATAAAGGAGCCTCCTTATGGAAGTGTTGAGCAAAAAACAAGGCTGAGTTTATCAAAAGTAGTCAACATCTATTTGTCATAGGTTTTTCTACTGTTGCTCATGACTGTAACCGCTGAACCCATGCTCTGGATCAGTGGAATGCTTCCACTGTATCTGGGTGAAATTGAGAACAATGAAGCCTGTCATCCCATTAAGCTTTTCTTCCTTTGTTTTCTTTACAATCTCACTAGGAGACTGAGGGTATATCTTTGCTTGATAGTCCTCAGTAATAATGTCAGGAGTATGATCCAAGCACCATTTGAGTTAGCTAATGTACAGTTTCAGCATTAGCTGACTTCCTTGTCAGGGCTTATCTTCATCATAACCATTTTGTATGAAACTTTTCTGTACCTATGTGCTTACTTCTAGGATACTCACAATTGCAGGTGCCGGCAGCAGTGTGTTTCCTACTATTTTTAGTCTATTCACTCTGATTTGCAGACAGAACATAGGCTTTTCCAAACACTGACTGACCTCTGGTCCCTTATAGCTAGTGCTGCCCTTATAAACAAAAAAAGACTTCCCTCCACTCAGAAGGAAGGAGTTAGACCCTACTGAGATCCTTCAGATTAACTCCCAGGAGCAGCTGCTCATAAAAGGGAATACAGTTCCAGCAACGTGGCAGTGACTTGCTCACACTCAAAGATAACCTGAGTGAAAGTTACAGTAACTTTGTAGTTACTTACAAAGCACTGAGGAAGGCAGGTATAGAAAACCTATTATTCTGATTTTATATTTTCTGTGTTTATTTATTACCTTACGAATCATAAATATTTCAGGTTGGAAGGGACTCCCAGGATGTCATCTAATCCAGCCTTCAACACAAATGTACTTTGTTATGTTTTCTGTACAAGGTATGAAACTTACATTTGATATGTTTGCCAATATTGTGTCTCCTCAAAAAACATACTGAAATGGAAATGTTTGGAAGAGCCACCTACAGGTGTGCGTGAACAAGTCAACACTGGCACGATATAGACACAGCTGCAGGCACTTCATTAGTTTGTAACAATTAGAGCACTCGTGAGCAGCCTTAGCTTCTTTCCCTTTCCAGCAGAACTAGGTTTTGCTCACACTCTCAAAAAAAAAAAAAAAACCAAAACAAAACAAAAAAAAACCACAAACAAACAAACAAAAAAATCCAAAAAAACCCCACCCACAACACAAACCAAAACCCAAAAAAAATCCTAAACCAACAAACCAAAAAAACAAACAAACAAAAAAAAAACCACCACACAAAAAAAATCCCGAAAAAACAAACCTAAGGCCTTTTCCTTGAGATAAGAATTTAAGAAATCTGTATCTTCCCCAACAATCAAGTTTTTTAACAGCAGAACAATGCAACTCTGGAAGTTTAGAAGGCTTTGGATGGCTTGCTCTCTGAATGAGACACATTTTCAGTACTCAGTGCAGCTGTTTTCATTTGATGGTTTCATCGCTGAAGTCCAAAATATGCTACGAAAGCAGAGAGATCTTTTTGCAGTATGAAGCACAAAGCCATCTGGAGTTTGCATTTCTAGCTGACAGTGTAACAAATAGGCCCTGGATTGTGAGGTTCAGCCCTCAGACTCTGTTTTAAGACTACTTTTGAGAGGTACCTCAATAGCAGTTAGTGGCATTAGTGAGTTGGAAACCTAGGTGTCTGTGGAAGTAACAGGTTTTAAGCTATCAGCTAATCTCATGTATGAAACTGAACAGTTCCACTTCTTGCCTGCCCACTTCTTGTCTGCTTGGCTGCCAGACTGGAGATCTGTTAAACTCTTAAACAAGGGCCTAATCCTATAGTGCCTGACAATTTGTTTAATCTCTACTCATGCAGGGTAAGTGGCTTCTGAAAAAAAAGAGGTTTCTGAAATAAAAATCAAGCTTTCACAGGCTGACAACTGTTAGGCTGCTTTTCATTTTTAACGGGCAGATACTACGTACATTTATTGGATACAGATCTATTGAAAGAATTACTCCTTCTCTCACCTCCAGACTAATAGCTCATTCTCTTCACATTTATCCAGAACCATCAGAGCACATTTGGCTCTTGGTATAAAAAAAATGTTCAGTTTTTGCAAGTTCATAACTTGAAAAATTCTGGCTCTAAGTCCCTGTCCCTGTCCCTGCGTGTACTGCCATGAGTAAAATAAGACTGAAGTATGTTAGTTGATCTTTCTGTTCCTCTCTGTACAGACTACTGTAACTGGAAGACCCATGACTGTGGAACCTGAACAGGTGATAAAACAAATTAATTAAATGAAATGCAGTTTAACTTGCCCAGCTCCTGGGGCAAAAACATATAAAAGTGCCTAAGATAAAATACACGTGATTCAGGAATTATGACACCTCATAGCTCTAATAAACAGGTTACAGACACATAGGAGTCACTTGCGCCCCTCTCCTCTTCTGACCTGAAGGCCCTTACCCTCTTGGCTGTGCTAATGTTCATCTTGAAGTGTAAAAGTGAAGCATCTGTGAATGCAGACTGTGCTTTACCCTGGCAAGTAAAGCAGCCTGATGTGAAATGTGGCTTTAAAGCCATCTGAACTGAGGCTGGAGTGGTTAACATAGACGTCTCTCCTCCTGCATGAATCCTTCTGTCAGTACGCTGTCACGCAAGCTAACTTCATTTTCCACTGCCTTCCCAATAACACCGCACTCAAATTATATTCAGGGCAGCAGTGCCTGTGTTTCTGTCCGGGGTGTACCCTGAGCTGTTGCCAAACCTTCATGGGTTTAATATGTAGTCTCCATCCCCACTGCTGTCACAGGAGGCTTCCTAAATCTGTGCTCATGTGCCTGTGTGATCAGGGATAGCTGTGTCTGGGTTAAGAGAAAGTAACTAAAAGTGGAGAGTTTTTAAAGGATGAATGGCTTCCTCCACTACTAAACTTTGTGAGTGATCTTAGACAATCCCATCACAAAAAATGAAACCAGAGTAGTCTAAATCTCTGCAAGGGGTTGTCTGAAATAACCAAAATAACCTGCTTGACTTTGCAGTGACACATGCTGGAAGAGTTCCTCAGGCAGCTACAGCTGACAGGCAATTAGGAAATTGTTCCTTGCCATTTCACAAGCTGTCAGTTAATGGCTCCCAGCTGAAGCACAGACACTGCCGAGGGGAGTGTCTTCACCGTTTCACCAAAGACCACTGAAAGAGCAGGGCTGAGGACAGGAACTCACTCGGAGATAGGCAGGAAAGCAGTAAAGTTTCTGTTTAGAAACAGTGGCTCCTACCCCTGATACCTAAGACATCTGATTGGGTTTGTGTCCTTCGCCAGCAGCGGCTTGCAGGGGGACAGGCTGGGGGAGAAGCATGGATGCAGTTAGTTCAGCTGGAAGCCATTAGTGTACAGCTGAGAGGCAACAAGAGGCAGCTTCCTAAACTGCTTCCCAGCAATACCTCTATGAGCATTTCCTTTTCAAGGCAGAGTTAAGATGACAACATAAGACTAAAACTGAAGCTGAACTTGCCTCATGCCAAAATCAAGCAAGCAGGTTGGAAGTGCTCATATGTTTGGGAATAAGTGAGAAGTAGTTTATGGACCTGTTTTCCATCATCTCTCAGCTATTTGATCCTGGCTCCCAGCTAAGACCTCATAACCAACTGTGAGGATGCCTGCAGTCCCTTTGAAAGCAAAAATCAAACAGGTGAAGACTAAATTCCATGACTTTCAGTGATTTAAACTTACATCTTTAACTTTGCTGTGAAAGAGAGCAGAATAGCTTTCTCAGAATCGAGTAATGTAAACCTGAGAAGTAATAAAGAACAACCTGTTCTATGTTAGTCTCAAAAATGGCACAAAAGTCCCCTTCATGTGCACTTTACAGTAAAAGTAGTTCAGCCCAGTTTCAGAACTTGAGTACTTGTATTTTTCCTCCAGACCCTCTTATGAACTCCATCCCTGAAGAATTTTTGATTTGGATGGTGATGATAGTGAACTAATAGAATGAGCTCAGGGATTGACTGATGTGGTCGGTTAGGTAGAACTAATCAGGTACTTTTTTCTTCAAGATTTTTCCAAGGGATTCTTGGTGTAGGTGTTTTTTTTTCTGAGCATGCTCCCTGTTGTGGTACTCATCTTTCAGCTCTAGCGTTTTTTAATGTGCTATAATAAGATTGGAAGGCACTTAATTATAGCCTTGTGCAGTCCAACCCTAATAGCCAAAAGTGCTGTAGTGACAACTGATTGGCTTTTGAAAGCTGGGCAGGAATCACTCAGATGGCCTTTCAAAACATTTATTTTGTCTGAATGATATCCGACATGTCTGATACCACCTCATGGAGCCTTTCAACTTTTTCTTTTAAGAGCACTGTAAATTAGACACTGTGATTTTGGGTCTTGCAACATATTTGTGAATATGAGTTAGAACTTTTAGGCTCTATGTTGGCCTTCTTGACATATACTTATTTTGGCCAATTTTAATATGTTGTGTGCTCTTTTAAATTCAACCATATTATGAATTTGTTTTCTTGATTAATATTGTTTCAGTGACATTCACTTTTGCTGCATGAATGTGTTTGTTCAAACATTCTCAAATAATAAGACCAAAAGTTCTTGTTTATTTTAGAGAAGATTTTAGGACAGTTCATCCGTCACAGATCCTTTCAGTTATAGCACAGGCATACGTTTGAACAAACTGCAGTATAACAAATCTGTTTTTCTGGCAGCAGCTGCATGCATAGAACACTGCAGACAGGTTTCAAGACTGTATACTGGTGGTTAATTATTTGGCTAACCCAGTCAACAACAAGATTTTCAGTCCCCTTTCTGACTTCTGTAATGACAGTATGAGTACAATTATTTACTATAAATATAAATAATTAAGAAAAAAGTAAAATAATTTACAATTATTTACAACTGTCTACTTCACTAGCAAATTTAAGGTTTGCTGTATGAATCTTAACACTGAATTAACATGAATTCTAATGCATTAAGCTTTATTCAATAATGATTCTTTTCCTCTGGAGGTTCTTTTTCATGAAATGTTATGTGAAACACCAAAAAGATCTATACAGTAAAACTTATCCCAAACTGGCCTTTGATCTAAAATATCAGCTTCAAGACATAGGTTTTTCTGTTATAAGCATGTAAATGTTCAGTATTCCTGTTACCAAAAAGAAAAGACAACTCTGCTATAGTTTTGGGCTTACTATAATTCCTTAGGAATTGATGTATGATTCTATTTATTTACCCTTCTCTTATGAACCTAAATTACTATTGTTTCAAAAAACATTATAATAATGTATATATATATATATATATTAGTATGGATACATATATAAAGTTATACTCAATAGCTTTTCAGTTTACTTACCATTTTACACTTTAGCATTTTACGCTCTGTTACTGTTTCTGTCAGTACTTCTTGAGGCAGATGTTCTGTTTCAGCAAACTTCTTGTCTTTCTAGTATATTGAAATGTCTCCCAGTGGCTTCTTCTACAGAATTCTTCCTTCAACCAGACTCATACACGCCATTAAATATTTCGGTAATGGTTAAAATGAGAAAGGGAGTTATGTGTAACAGCTGCTATAAACAGCATAAATATTAATTAAAGTCACCATTTATTCTTGGTGTATCTACCTGATTATACTCCAATACATAAAATTATGCCACAGTCTTATAAGTATAATTTAACTTTGCCAAATACTACATCTGTGGAAATACATTCAGTTTCAGTGTGAATGAATTGATATTTGTTGGGCATTTTTTACACTCCAATGAAAAAGTAATTTTAACAAATCCAAATTTATTTGGGAATTTAAAGCATGTCTTACAAATAGTTTTAATCAAAAGGAACAATTAAAAGTGTCAAATAATTTTGCATTCCTTAGGAATTAAATCTCCTTGGTTTTGAGGCTTAAAATTGACAATTTACCAAAAGATGGAGGAAAAGGTCCTGGCCCTACACATGTAGATGAAATAGCCCAGTAACGGGTATGCTCATGAAGAAGACCCAAGATTGTGAATTTCAGCCCAGGACATTCAGGCTGCAAAGCTTTTTCATGATAAATTTATGGTATTTGAATTCTTCTTTTTTATTTATTATTTGGATTTTAAATAAAATTTTAATACTGAAAAAACTTTAAAAATTATTATACAAATTTGCACTCTTCAAAGATAAGCAATAAAGCTTGAGTTCAGAGTTCTTCTTTCTCCTTTGTATGCAATGACAAATTCTGAAGAAGCAGTAAACTCATTGCAACTTCTCTGTCTATATCTGAAATATTTCTAGGTCATAAAAAATCAGCTCATAACCTCTGGCTTCCATTTTGTGAAAACAAATAACAGGATTGGAAATAACCTCAGAGCGCTATGAATCTTCCAAGGTAGAATATCAATAGCAGTACTGAATCGATATTTCAATTATCACCAGAATTTTCTCAGTATTTCTAAGCCATTTTTCAATCAGGTATTGTGAAAATAAATAAAGTAGCTCAGGGATTATGGAATATTGTGAGAGGTAGGTAGAAACTAACACTCCAGTCCTGCGGCTTTGCTGTGTGAAAACACAAACATGTCTATCACCAGTTAAACAGTGCCTGTGATGAAGTACAGCCTGAGCAGTGCAATCCCCAGCTCTGAGTCGGAATTAGTGATGCCAGAAAAGGTACCAGCCAGCACTGTTGGATGGCCTAGCCTTTCTTTGGTGAGCAAGAACAACACTGAGCCATACAGAAACCAGGCTGGAAAGCAGAGGTTAAAAAATGGAGGTTAAAAGTGGAGGTAAAAAAAAACATTGAAAGCAATGTTTGGTTTTGTGTGTGTGTGTTTTTGTTTGTTTGGTTGGGGTTTTTTCTTTGTTTGTTTGGGGTTTTTGTTTTGTTTTGTTTTGTTTTGTTTTGTTTCTCCACCAGCTTCATTGACTTGGGAAAAAGGGGAGCAGTGGACCAAGCAAGGACTCCTCAGACAGAGGCCCTCAGGACAGATGAGGGAAAGCTGAAATAAAAAATGCTCACAGTCTAACCTAAAATGCCACCTTGAATATCTAGGCAGTCATCAGTCAGGTATTGGCACATGCAGGGACCTATACTTCTTGCATGCAAAGCTTTAATTATTTGGAAGAGGGACACAAGAAACCTATGCAAAGCTGGGATTAGATCACAGTGTCATTCTTGCTCATTGCATCAAGGGCAGAAATTTCTCATTGGTACAACAGTAGAACATCATGATCCTGTTTGAGGTAGATGGCAAAAAGATCAAGAATTAAACATTTTCAAATTTTACCAAATGTTAATTAAAACAAGGATATGAAGGTCTTGCCTTCAAAATTATACATGACAAGAAATAAAAAACCTGAAAAGTATGAACACAAAACAGCCCTGCATTATATAGCATTGTTAACTCAAACTTCACAGAGGGCAAGGGACTGTCCAAGTACTGCCTAGGTACTAGCAGCAATGGGGATAGAGAAGATGTATTTTTTTTAGCAGTACTGATAAATGAAACCAAATGCAGCTTCTTACCACTGGCACTGGGATGAGTCATTCTGAAACACAATATCTTAACAACTTCAAGTCAAACCTTAAGGAATCCAACAATGCTATTAAACAATGGCCTGTTTATATCCCCATTCAGTCATTCTGTTCTGACTTACTCATGGACAGTGTGGTACATGAAGTCTGGATAGAGTCCTACGAAAACATTTTGTTTTTACTGTAAGGGAAATAGAAGAATGTATAGATTTGTAAAGGTCATCTCTGTCAATACGATGTTTCTCTCAAGTGGTCACATGCTAGCTCCTATTAGCTGTGAAGGCTAAAATACTGTTACTGAAGTCAAGTGCTTGTGTATGAATATGCTGAAGGAAGAATATAATTGTGCACTGAAGTCATGCACAATGGCCAACATGTTACATAATCTCCTTCTTCTCCACTTTTATTCTTAAAGAATTAAATAAAAGTAAAATAGGACAATGTGGAAAATTTTTTCCCCTAATAAAGTGGGCATAACAGGATTTTCTTAAATGAAAACAAGATGATTTCACAAAAAATAAAGAGGCCATTTGTTGCTCATAGTTTTTTCCAAATTAATGTCTTCCCCATCTTGTATAGTTTTGAGTTTTTCCATTGTGTGAACATTACTGATCACATCAGCTGGATTATTCCTTCCAGAGTAACGATGAAATTTTGCCAAAATTGTCTTCATATTCTTATGAAGCTGACAGGATTTGGTTTGTGTTTGTTCATACAAAGTCTTTTCATCAAGGTCCAATCCATTAATGATACTGGTTCTTCTTCAAGGAATAACAACTTTTCCTCAGAGATTATACACCTTCCTTTCTGGAGTGTCATCAGCAATTTCTTATAGGCCATACCAATTTTCTAGGAAAACAGAACACAAAAATGCAAAACCAAAATTAATCTTTTTCATTGGATAAAGGTTCTAGGTGTTCATAACATAACCACCATATAGGTCTTTGAAAGTACAGACCAATACAGATTTGTCAGCCTTTCACTGGGTAATTTTAAAAGGAATGAAGATAAGAGAATGACAAACAGTTTTCAAGGATTTTGCTAATTCTACCAGACAAATATGTAAAAATAAACTACTGTTTATTAATAAAGCAGATGAATGATATGATGATATGATCTTAGGAAAAAGTAGTAGTCTTTGGTTTCAAAATCTCAATAATAAAAGGAAGAATGCTGAGTTTCCTACATGAACTGTTAAATTAAGTAAAAATTATAGAAAAACAACACATATTCTTCCTGGGTTTGGTCAATTATCAAAGACTTAATTTAAAACGAATAACCTGTAAATAGCAGAAATTATTTGCAAATGTTGTTTTCATTACAGAGGGGCAGCAAAGAATTGCAGTTGCTGATGTCATATCTGACCTTTTCTATGGAGATTCTTGGATGTTTACTTGTATTTATATCAAAGTATCAGTGGCTTAGATTTTGCTCTCTGCCTAGGAAAATGTCTTAAGCAGAGGTAAAGACAGTATATTTAAGCAGCTTGTACAATATGATGAAATAAACACTTTTTATTTTTATTTTATTAAGAGGAAAATATTTAACAAATATACCCTAGTTGAAAAAGAGAACATTACATGTTGGATTTTACTTTTACTAAAGAAAAAATAGGTCTCTGAAATCTTCCTTTTTTCTAACTCTACAGTCTCCTTAGTCTATTTCATTTAATTCTTTTTATGGCACAGTTAAAAGTGTATTTTTTAATCTGAAGGAAAAATTGATTTTTACATGTTCTGGGTTACATCCATTTGCTATAGTCCATTATCACATTTACACTCCCCAATGTTGTAGACAATTCCCAAATATCACCAACTCTTCAAGCAATAGAATTTCAGACACATATGAGGGATGTCTTCTCATCAAGGCACTGGTCTCAATAATGAAAACATGACATAACAAGGAAAGGAGTGGAAATGAAAAGACACATGCTAATGGGGAGATTTTGCCACACAGTCATATTATAATTCTAACTATTCAGTATAAGACAGACAACGAGGATGATTGCTATTGTTTAACTGATTAGCCATTCTCTCCTTTTTTTCCCAAAAGGCACCCTGCCCAACTCTACTTAGTAAATATTGACACCTGTAAACCAAGCTGGCTGATGCCTTTGGCTCTTCATCTCTCTTCCCATCTGTTGCCTGGGAATTTTAAGTGAAGTGTTTTGGGACACTTGCTCTCTTTTCATTGAAAACTGTAAAAAAAAAAAAAAAATCACTACCCAAAAGCTAATCCTAGAGCCACATGGCTCTAGAGAGGCCTGTAGTAACTAAAGGGAAAACATAACATATGTAAAATGCATATCCCACTGGCCTCTTCTGACTACTCTTCTTTAGTTAACAGCATGCCAGGGTAATCTGCTTAGTTACCAAGTGGAGCTTTCTTCCCTTTCCCCCATGAGATCACCCTGACCACGATCAAAGTCCAAACACATTCTCAGCTAACTCTATTGTTCCCAAGAGTGGGATTAATGACTAATTATGTCAGGTCACTCATCCAGATGGCCTCTCAGATGTTCCTTTGTCATTGCCTGACCTTCCATATGCCCCTTTGACCTTGAGGTTTATTTCCATGGCAACATGAAGCCTCAGTTTCCTTGCAGAGATTGCCAAAAAGTGGCCAAAAGGGGGAATATGGAATAATCTACCCACACTTTGTATTCTGCTTCCATCTCATGCCTTGTTAAATCCAATGAATAGATAAAAAATGCTATCTGATCCCAGCTGAGTGATGACCACGGTCATGATTCTATGTTACATGCTATGTTTTTTAAATTAGCAGACAGCTTTATACATGGAAACGTGCATTTAATTTGAAGAACATCAATCGCCATAATGTGATCTTTTTATCTCATTAATGTTAAGCAAGGGTAATAGAATGGAATTACAAAATATCACTGTGAAAGGAATACAATTCAGAGAATTATAGATATCCCCCATTAAAGCCCTAGAGATGTTTAGATAAGTCTACTTGTTCAGTTTCGTAAATTAAAGATTCTTTTACCTTTCCTGAGGTTTAAAATTTAGCCTTGAATGTTGATCTTATTCTGAAGAAGGATTTTAATGTGGCTAATGCATTGAAGACTTTTTCTAAAACAACCAAATAAGTAAGTAAAAATATAAAAGGCCAGTGGCTGATGAACTCAAATAAAAATGTTGAATGGTGATTCCATGAGTAGAACTGTATTTTCTTTTAGCATTTTAAAATTAATATTCAACAAGATATGATTTACTACTCTGTGCTGTCTAATGTAGCAAGCTGGTTAACTCTCTTACTAAGCAGCCATAGAATGAAATTATAATCTTCTCCTTTATTCTAATCTCCTTAAATGTTATTCATTAATTGTTTAAAAACAATTGTATGTGGAAGAGCGAACATGAGGTTTCCTGCTCACTGTCCTAAAAGAGCATCTTAAGGGAACAGTGTCACCGTTATGTCATATCCCTAATTTTCATTGCAGATTCTGTTTTGGTTTTGTTGGCATTTTTTAAAAGAACCACTAATATGAAATAAAGGGGACATGGAATACAGCAGTCAATTTGAAAGGTCACACCAGCCATATTTTCCTAGTTTTGAAGGGTGTCAATGCATACTATTTTATAAATTGCTTTGCAAATGCATTCCAAAGATGTTGGTTCATCTCAGTACAAAGTCTTTTAATACTCAGAAGCATCTACAAAGCTAAACAGAACATGATACAGTGCCCTCAAACTGCTTATTCTCTCTTCATTTCTATCTTCTGCAACATGCACTGAAAGTATCTCAGGGCAAGTTTCTTTATGTATATGTGTCTACATAAAAATCTATAAAAACTAGACTGAAGTAATAGTATGGCTTTTAAAGATAAATGCGGACAGTTCAAAAACAAAGGTGACATTTTAATGCCCCTGGCTCTGCCCTCTGTATATTTATCAGCCAGCCTTCATGCAGGTTATAATTTCAGTTTTATAGTGGTATAACTCCAGAGTAGGGTCACTTTCCAACCTTAGCACTGTAACTCTTTGAAACTGAGTTTCTAAATGTTTCTAAGGAGAAATATGAAAAAATTTCCATGAAGGAAATTCCATTATATTGTACAATTCTCTTAAGTATCAGTAGCATTCCCTGTTCAGAAAAAAACAACCTTAGTGAAGCACAGATGTATAGTTCATTCAGTAGGCAAGAAGCCCATTCTTAAAATTCATGATACCATGAATCATTTACTTCAGAGTAGTGTTCCACAAATACAGATTAGAAATGAAATACTACTTGATTATTGTATTTGTAAATATACAAACCCTCTACAATCACTAAAGCTAGTTCACTGACATGCTTATGTATAAATAGGGCAGGTAGCACAATGATAGTACATTGTACAATACAAAGAATAAGTTTTCAGAAAAGAACTTTTTTCAGTACTACAAACACTACTAAATCAATGCACATACTTACATACATTGAAAGGCTAAAGACTTTGGATAAGGAAATAAGTAAATACAGACTAATGTGTGATTGTTTTGAAGGCACTTCATAGTCCTGCCTAGGTGTTCTCAGGAGACAACTTTGACTTGAGAAGGAAAAAAACCCTGTGTTTTCTAAAATAGCCTCTCATCATGAGTATGAAAGCTATTTTCACATCTAAGTGAGTTTTGATTTGTGCACATTGTATTGATTTTGCACAAAAGTGACAAGGTGTTGAAAGACCCGTAAAAATGATTAGTGTATTAAAGTTTTGTTCGTACAAATGCAGGCTCCATCAAGGACCACTGGAAAGTTTGCAAGATGACTAATATGCTCAGAAAAAGTTATTCAATCAATTCATCTCCTGGGAATAATGAGAACAGTTCAATGATTTACCATAAGCATTAAGCCAATATATAATGGTGTTCAATATTTTGAAATAAAGAGTTAACATGAATGAAATGGCAGAAAGATAGCAAATAATTGTTTATTATTCAGAAGCAAACTCTTTAGAGGGGACATGCACAAAGAAATGCCTCTAGCAAAGATATGCCGGTATGATCCAGAGACAAATCCACATAGCAGACAGGAGGGACAATTCCATCTTTGTAACATAATTAGTTACTTAAAAAGTAATGGCAGTGTCCAATCATTAATACTTTGAAAGTGTCTATTTCATCAAAGTTTAATGGTGAGTGTTTTATCATGCTCCAAGAAGTGATTAAGTAGAATTCAATATGTCTTTTTTAGGTCTGGCAGGATTGTCATGTGGTTAAGGATAGATCTGGGTACTCTTCATTGCTTTTCCGTTTAGCTGAGGTAAGTCTTTGAACAAAGTTCACAGATGTTCAATGTCTGTTTTCCAGCATAAGAAACTGAGCAAATAATAATAATTGCTGATGTTAAAGATGTGAAGTTAGAAGACTTTAAGTAGAGACTCTAGGTTACATTAAAAAATAATGTTTTATTGTAATTTTAATATTGTAATATTTTAATTGTTATATTTTAATTGTAATATTTTAATATAATATTGTACATTTCCTGAGAAATAGAGGTCTGAATGAAAGGCTTATGTATGCAGCTGTATATCCAGGTTCATCAAGAAAATCTTGATGTAATGTTCACTAAAATGGAGGGTAACTTTATCACCAACAAAATACTTTCTAAATATTGAGTGGGAAAAGATTTCCTATAAATTTGCAAAGCAACCAAACTTTTGCCTTAGCACAATGTAATGCCAAGGGAAAAAAAAACACAGAGGAAAGTTGTTTTATCTCAAAAATCTGTATGTAATTTTGAACATTAACTATGCATTAGAATGACCAAAGCATGATTATTCCAGACTGTCAATGCATTAAGGCATATTTTCCAGGTATTTGATCAAAGGGATGCAGGAGTTTAAGTGAGCTGTTTTGAAGTGTATAGAGTTGGTAAATCTCTGCAATGCTTTTTTCTGCAGTTAACAGCATTGGAAAGCTGTTTGGTATGTTGATATATGTGCAAGGATATTCTGAACACTTTGATGTTTACTAATTCAGTTAAATTTTCTTTTTAATGAAGTACTAATAAGAGTAAGAAATACCACTGACTCTCAGAAATACCCATGCTATGGTACTTGTACTTTTGCAGATGTGCATCCCTTAGACTATGTATATAGAATAATAATTTAGAGACTTTAAAGATCATCAGGTCTAACTGTTAACCCAGCACTGCCAAGTCCACAACTAAATCATATCCCTGAATGCCACGCTTACACATCTTTTGAACATTTCCAGGAATGATGATTTCAGTAAAGAAATGTTTCCTTATATCTAATCTAAACCTCCCCTGATACAATTTGAGGCCCTTTCCTCTCATCCTACTGCTTGCTACTTGGAAGGGGAGGCTGATCACCACGCTACAACCTCCTATTAGGTAGTTGTAGAGAGCAATAAGGTCCCCGGAGCCTCCTTTTCTCCAGACTAAACAAACCCAGCTCCCTCAGCCACTCCTCATGAGACTTGTGTTCCAGACCCTTCACCAAATCCATTTGCCCTTCTCTGGACATGCTTCTGTGCCTCAATGTCTTTCTTGAAGTGAGGTGTCCAAAACTGAATAGAGAATTTGAGGTGAAGCCTCACCAGTGCCAGGTACAGAGAAACAATCACTTCCCTGCTCCTGCTGACCACATTGCTTCCATTATGAATAGGATGCCATTGGCTTTCTTCACAATCTGGGCATGCTGCGGGCTCGTGTTCAGCACCCCCAGATCCTTTTCCTCTGGGCAGCTTTCAAAATACTCTTCCCCAAGCCTGTAGTGCTGCATGGGATTGTTGGTTCCCAAGGGCAGGACCTGACACTGCACCTTGCTAAGCCTCAAACAGTTGATATCAGCCCATTGATCCACCCTGTTCAGACCCCTCTGCAGAGCCTTCCTGCTCTGCGGTAGATCAACACTCAAAACCAACTTGGTGTCACCTGAAAACTGACTGAGGGAGCACTTGATCTTCTTTCCCCAATAAGTGATAAAGATATTAAACAGAACTGGACCCAGGACTGAGTCCTGGGGAACACCACTTGTGACCAGCTGCCAACTGGATGTATCTCCATTTCATTTCTTTGGGCTCAGCCATCCTGCCAGTTTTTGCCAAGTGAACAGTGCACCCACCCAAGCCATGAGCAGCTAGTTTCTCCAGAAGGTTGTTGTAGGAAATAATGTCAAAGACTTGACTAAAATCTAGATAGACAACACACAAAGCCTTTCCCTCACCCTCTCAGTGGGTCACCTTGTCATGGAAGATCAAGTCAGTCAAGCAGGACCCGCCTTTCAGAAACCCATGCTGGCTGGGCAAAGATACCTTCATTGAAGTGTTTTGTGATGAGCAAGGGAGAAAAGAAACACTGTTCTCTTCAAAATGT
Organism: Pyrocephalus nanus; assembly: GCA_038380795.1. Classification (NCBI taxonomy): domain Eukaryota; kingdom Metazoa; phylum Chordata; class Aves; order Passeriformes; family Tyrannidae; genus Pyrocephalus; species Pyrocephalus nanus. The sequence continues at coordinate 41,461,375 of CM076260.1, forward strand.
TCGTAAAGGACTTGGATGCAGGACTGGAAGGGATACTAAGCAAGTTTGCAGATGACACAAAACTTATGCAAAAATTTGTGGAGCTGTTGACTCCCTTGAAGGCAGGGAGGCCCTTCAGAGAGACCTCAACAAATTAGAGGACTGGGAAATCACAAACCACATGAAGTTCAACAAGAGAAAGTGCAGGATTCTGCACCTTGGGATGCAGCAACCCTGGATGTTTGTACAGACTGGGGAATGAGACGCTGGAAAGCAGTGCCATGGAAAGGGACCTGGGGGTCCTGGTCAACTGCAAGCTGAATCTGAGTCAGGAGTGCCCTGGCAGCCAGAAGGGCCAATGGTGTCCTGGGGGGCATGAGGCAAAGCATCACAAATTGATCGAGGGAGGGAATTGTCCAGCTCTGCTCTGCACTGGTGTTTGTGTGCAGTTTTGGGCACTGCAATTTAAGAAAGATATTAAGCTGTTAGTCAGTTGGTCTGTTCAGCCTGGAGAAGAGGAGTCTGAGGGGAGACCACACTGCAGTCTACAACTTCCTCATGAGGAGAGCAGAGGGGCAGATACCAGTCTCCTCCCTCTGGTGACCAGTGACAAGACTCAAGGGAATGGCCTGACTTTGTGTCAACACAGGTTTAGGTTGGATATTAGAAAAGGGTTTTTCACTGAGAGGGTGGTTGGGCACTGGAACATGCTTCTCAGAAAAGTGATCATAGCACCAAGCCTGACAGAGTTCAAGGAGTGTTTGGATGATACTCTCAGGCACATGGTGTGACTCTTGGGTCCTGTACTGGGCCAGGATCTGGACTTGATGATCCTTGTGAGTCCCTTCTAGCTCAGAATATTCTGTGATTCTGTGAAAAATGCCAGCTCATCGCTGCCACACAGAGGATACCATTTCTCTAACTTCGTGTGTGTGTACAGTAAGCTTTACAAGTGTTTTTGGAAGCTGCACACATAATGTTACACAGAGTAAAGAAAAAGAATAAAACATGTTCTATGCTAACAGCTATTTATTTTTTCCCTTTTCCTACCCACAACAGATGCAAAATGTTTTTATAGAAGTATTTTTAATATTATATAGCTATGAATAATTACTTGGGTAATATAACAACAATACAATAATTATCTTTACAACTCAAGATCCTGACCCAAAAAGATGTTGTAGTGTATAGGAAAAGATTTCAGTTGGAAACACTGAAAAATACTGGGAGGACCTATGCTGTGAGCTGGGACTTGAAAGAACAGTGTTCCAGATCCTGCAATGGTGAAATCATGGTTTTATTTAGAATGAAAGAAAATAGAATGTATCATGACAACAATAGCACCTAGAGTAAGCATCTCAGCTATGGGAGTCTTGGGTGGTTCTTTCCTGTGAGTTGGACCACTGGCAAGTTAGAAATCCCTGAGCAAGACCTCTAACCAGAGCTACAGGAAAGGCAATACAATAAAAGATTGTCTTAATAACTCAAAGGATTCACAAGGGGATCAATCACATGATAAATGTATTTGGCTTTATTGCCAAAAACCATTTGTATTTGTTACTAAAAAAAAACCAACAAAAAAACACGCAGAGAAGTGTTTTCTCCAAATCCCAGCTGCCCATGCAATTCCCTTAGCCTGGTTAACTTTATATCCTTTTGTCTTGTATATCTTGTATATCCTTTTATCTTGTATATCCTTGTCTTTATATCCTTTGTCTTGTGTTGTTTCCTTCTGTCTGAGGGTCCTCTGCAGGGAAGGAGCCAAGCAACAGGGGTGCCCCTCCTGCTTACATAGTTTATCAGGGAAAACTGGATGCTGATGTTGAAGCTGTTCTTCCAAACCTGCCTGTTTGAACTATGCTGTTGAGTAAGGAAGCGTCTCAGGCAGAGCAGTACAGTTACCATACTGCCAGATCAGATACATCTTGTCTTCAGAGAAGCCTGTATTGCTTTTGTGGGGGAAGGAAAAGGTGTCACATGACTCTGTCATGTCTCTTTTTTAAGGAAGTAAGTATATTAGCCACACAAGTAAGCTACCAACGTATGTAAATTCTTCTTCAGTTGCTGATTCTCAGTGCCAACAGTTAACTTTTCTAAGTATAAATCAACCCTTAATGTGAATGAAGCAATGAAATGGTCTCATCAGAGAACCAGGATAAAACAGTCATAAAACTAGGTTTAGGGATAGATCTGATTAAAGCATAGGTACTTTATGCCTAGCCTGCAGACTAAATTCCTGACTTCATATGGTTGTATCTCAATCTCAGATTTCATTTCAAAAGAAATTTCACTCCATGCATTTTTTAAGGAAAGGCTGAAATTCAAGCCATCTATAACCAACTCAGGGATGCGTCTTTGGGTTTTGAAGCAATCCTAGGGAGAAATTTTATGAGAAGCAAACTATCTCCTGCAGCTCAGTAGGATTTTACTCTCAAAGCTGCTTTCTTCTGGTAGCCTAAAAGTAATACCATTTCAGTGAGGAATGACATGATGTCAGGTGGACAAAAGAAGAAGGCTCTGAAACTTGTCATCTAAGGTGTTGAGAGAATCTTTTCTTTCCCATCAGAAGAGGACAGAATTGCTTCCACAGTTTCCGAAGGCACAATGGCTGTTTTTTCTCTTGGAAGAAGATACACCCATCTTGAGACATACCTTTATTATCACTCTAGATACAGACCAAGGCCATGATGCTAGAGTGGAGTTATGAGTTTGAAAAGTATGTGCTTGGAACTCTATTGTTTTATCTGTCCAGTCGTCTGAGGCATAATAGATCGTGCTTCAAAGGCTGTCACTGTGAAAGTAAATGTATAAACCAGTCACAAGGCTTCAATTCAATTTCTCTTTTAACTTATCCGTTTAGTGACATCAATGAAATGGTCTAGTAGTATATTACTAATCTTCCCAGCCTCTCATATGCTGCTCTCAGCCTGGCTTGCAGTTAAGAAATTGTCAAACTAATTTCTGTCTCTCTCCCTCTCTTTCTCACCTAACAGCTTCCCACTATTGTCTCTGCCCACTCAGACTCACCAAGCAGCCATTTCAAGGCACAGAGTAGGGGGCAACACTTTTTCACTAAAGATTTCATCAGATGACTCTCACTAGAGAAGCTGGGGTTATTCTAAGAAAAAAAATCTCTAGCAGTTGTTCCTAGCAGTATTAATTTGCAGCTTCACAAGAGGAGCTAACAGCTTCATGGAACTTTGCTAAGACATAGGATTTTCTTTAAAGGCTCAATTTAAGCATTTGATGAACCTGTGGATGAGTTACAGAAACTTAAGTATTAAATGGGATTTTATTATTTAGTAAAGAGGCATTATTCTCTACTGAAGACATAATGATTAACTCCACTTTATAGCTTGGTTTTATATTTCAGTTTGTGACATAACTGTATTGGTCTATGGTTGGCGATGATTTATAAGTTGTTGTTAAAAATGCTCTCAATCCACTCTTGACAAACCTTATCTCAGTCAGGAGCTACAATTTTTCTTTCCACTGTTATTGTTTGAAGAGAACCTATTGCCTGTGAAGACTGGGAGAGAGAATTTTCTAGAGAGAAAAAAAGGTCAATATTTCTTTTAAGATGCTAGGATATGTTTGAAGCTGCATGAAGTGAGCAGCATTACCAACTATCAGACTTCTTAGTCTATAATAACCTGTGGAAAACTCAAAATCTGAGAAGTAATTGGTTTTATCAAGTGTTGTAATCAGAAAGAGTGTGAGAAAATAGACACACACACACACAGGGTAATTTAAAGGCTATTTAGTTCTTTCCTAACAAAAAAAAACTTTGAAGGTGTTTTAGACCCTCCCTAAATTTATATTAGAGGATAGATAAACTACAAGCTAGATGTTACCACTTTCCTTCCCTCATACCACAGGGGATAAGAGTATATCTTTTCTGACCTAAGAAGCAGTAACCAATTGATGTTAAAATGACGGATGGTTCAGTGTCTTACCACTGCTTTGAAATTATGGCTTATTATTAAATTAACTTCTTTGCTACCCTCACCTTCAAACTGGGATCCAAAATTGTAAAGCAAAATTTTGGATGTACTTGGTTAGGGATGTGGATAACAAAATATTCCTTTGAGTAATTTCCTTATGGAGGATATATATGTGCTGAAATTATGCTAAGTGACCTGATAACCCAAAGACCCTTTAACTGAGATGTTCTGTCACAGGCAATTTTATTGTATTGTCTTGGGCCTATAGATTTTCAAGGTAAATAAGAAAGACCAGTAGCTGAAATAAAAGATGTATCTAATTTTTAATTCCTGCAAAACCGCATTAAAATAATGACTGCAGATATTTTTTCAAGTTCTAGCTTGTCTTTGAAAAAGAAACGGATGACTGAAGTTGTTTGTAAAGTTGCTGGTTGCTGTGAAAACATTCACTTTCAGATGGTCAGTTTGGAATTTTAAAATGGGAAAGAAAAGAAAAGAAAGTGAAATGAATTACGCATCATTCAAATCTATTATTTTCAGAGAGACCTGTTTCATCATCTGACATCTATGGGAAGCTCCTTATCTAAAATAAAAATAATAAAAACAAAAGACACAGAGTGAATTAAAATAGACAAACACCCTCCTTTTATCTGCATGTGCAGAACCACAAAGAATCAGTCCACGCTGATGCTGCAGGTAACTGGCTTGGCTGCATCCTCTAGCCTGGGAAGTCAGAAACAACTGACAAGTACTCATCAAAACCCTCCGCTGCTCCATCGGTGATCATGTTTCCCATTGTGTGTGTGTGTGCATTGATTGACAGCGCTTCCTCTTCCAACAAGCAGGACCCCGAGGGTAGCAGCCTGGCAGCTTGTTTTGTCAGCTGTGGCTGGCTGCTGTCAGCCTGGGCAGGGACCCTGCAGCCCGCGGGGAGCCTGGGCCAGGGCTTGCCCCTCGCTGGAGGCTGTTGCTGGTGTGCCTCTTGGCCCCTGAGCCCTGGCAGAGTCGTCCCCCCCCCCCCCCCCCTAACATCTCCCTGGCATCATTTCAGCATCTCCCTGGAAGGGTGGAAAGGCGGAGGAAAGGGGAAAGGCAACTGTAAGCCTTGGAAATCTGGATTTGCAGCTAAAACGCTTGCTCAGATAAAGATGAAATCTAGGACTTCAAAACTGCTTATTTCTTTGAACACTTGTGTGCTTACCTGGCTTACTCCTGCTGTATGTCAGGAATAATGCCTATAAAGAACAGCTGGTGTTCTCCAAAATAGAAAGAGGAGAATTGACTAGAAAGTCAAAAGAAATGTTTGTGGGTGTTAAAATGATTCTTCCTAATTTTCCAGTTAGCTGTGAGGACTGAATTCACAAAAGAAGGCTATCCCCTTGTTTCAAAACCCACAGTGATCTTGATTTTAAATATACTCATCTGCTCTTTACAGAATTCTAAAAGGTATAGTGCATGTGATAAAAACCCAAGCAATGTAACTTTAAGCAACAGATGCTTTATTCCAGTCTCATGGCAGATAAATGTAATCGACATAGAATCTTCAAAAAGCGTGAGAGTTCTGTTTTTGCAATACCTTATGTATTACTTCCAAATTTCATACAGAATTTTTGGATTTAAATCTAAGTATTTGCACAGTCCTATCTGCAACTTAGATGTCTTTAAGCAATTCCTTCAGTGGCACGGCATGGATTTGTAATGCTCTTCTGGCCCCTAGGAGACACCTTTTTGCTCACTATCCTCTCTATTATTTCCCAGCTCTCATGAAAATGTTGCCATCCTTAATTGCCCACTGAAATGCTGACATTTATTCTTCTGCTCCCCTCTCAGTGATAGGGTTAAAACGGTCTGAAAATTTTGGAAGAATGCAAAACACCTGTGTGCCTATTTTAAGCACATTGATTGAATGTTAGCTAATGGGGGGAAAGATTTTCTTTCTGAAATAGTGCAGCATCACTCAAACTACTTTTCGGCCTTTTACTGTATAAATAACCTTTTGCACTTCAAGGGTCATTAGATCACGATAGTTTGTAATACAATTACAGTCAGCACTCAGCTCTTATGGGCTGCCTGGTAATTTGCTTGTTAATATATTAGCACAAAGCATTGATCAAGTAGCTAATCCAATCACACGCTTGTTATTGATCTCTTATTGAGCATCCTGCCAGTGATCACTTTTCGCTCAGGCCTGGTCAATAGCAAATGCCAAATAGGCTCTCCCACACCTAATGAGCTTATGAAATAAACCAAACATTTTCCTTTGCCCTTAAGGCTAGGATCAATTGTGAGCTTTTAGACCAGAATTCAGATGATTTTTTCATCAGCTTTTTGCCTCTCTTTCTGCAAGCACGCAGGTTTGCATTAAGACCTCTATCTAAGACTTTCATTCTAATTTGAGGACATCTGAAAAGCAGCTGCCATGTCTGAAATACTCGAACAGCTGTAAACAATAAATCATGCGGGTGAGGAATTCTGGGCTGCATGTTGGCATGTGGTCTGTCAAGCCAAAAAAATAGAGACATACAAAAGATCAAGAGGTTAGGGGTACCTGAAGTCTACAGTAAAATGAACTTATCCCATATTTCATCCCAGAGAGTTGTATTCTGGTGGAAGGCCTATGCAACATTCTTTTACAGAAGCATCATACCCTTCATATGTCAGGGTGAGGGGAGGCTTGGGAGTGCTGCAATGAATTAGATGTGAGCCTTTTCATAGTGCTGCTATTGCATTAGGCAATTCCAATATCAACTAATGGAATTTCACACTACAAACACAGATTCTTGCTGGTGAAAAGCACACCCAAATTATGCAGGAAGAAACAGTTTTTCAGTTACATGCATAAGTGCCAAATACTAGTTCTTTAACTTGTAACAGTTCCCAATTTCTTACCATGCAGTACACAAATGTGACTGTAATGGATTTACAGCTACTCAGGAAAGAAAAGAGTGAGAGAGAAGGGAGGAAAGAGATTTTTTGGAAGAGGTAACTTTGACTTATCACTAAAATTTTGTAACTTTTATCAGATGTCTTTTCAGCTAAAACAGCTTATTAAGTCTCTGAGGAAAGCTCTTTGGAAAGAATATTTTCCATTTACTCAGAGGTCTTAAAGCAAAACAATAGTGCTGTAATAGTAGATTCTATTAGATCATTAAAAAAGAATGCAAGATCCTTAGATCTTAAATAACCTTGCTTCAGCTATTACTATTAGCACTATTTTATATAGCTAGGTTGCATTTTCACTTTAATCACTTTTATTCCATGATCTTGTTTTCATTATTTTGCTAAATATTTTCCTCATTACTGTACCAGATTTAAATTACAGAGAGATACAATCTGAATATAAACCAGGTACAGATTTAAAATATTTAAAAGCATTTGTAACATGTAAGCATGCAATTTAAAACCATTACCAATCTGATTACTTGCCTGGGGGGAAAAACAGGTCAGCTAGGAACATTGGCAATATCTTTTCAGATTTTCTCTTTTAAATTACTCATAATTATGCATTACAAAAATATTTGTTCAGCAGACTTTTTTGATGTCAGAGAAGATGAGTGCATCTTATGACTGTATTTTGCAAGTTTCCATTACTTTTTCCTGTGCAATCCTCTTAATAAACAGCTGTACAAACTTCTGTTGATGCGACTGGACCTTAAGTAAGAGGACTTTCCTCTACATGATAAGACCTTGCTCTTGCCATCAGTAAGTCTCATGAGGTCAGACTCCACTGACAAATACTTTACCTCTGTGGTTTGCTTCTATTTTTCACCCTTTTGTCTCATTGCCTAAACTTATTCTCAGGCTTTCTTTTGGAGTGATCCAGATAATGCCTCCAGAGTCAAGCTTCACGTGGTTCCTGGGATGATTTAACCCTGACATAATTTCTGAAAAGACTGTGAGAAGGTGGAACCAAGTACGGGCAGCATCCACATTCAACCTGGACAAGGTTCACCTTCTCAAACTTACCTGAGACTTTATGTTGCAAAAACCCCCACAGGTCTAGTCTTTCTTATGGCATTTTTGTTGAAAAAGTCACACATCCCCGAAATAACCATGGTAACACTACAGCACACCTAGAGTACAGTATAGACCACGTGCTTAGTGTGTTATTCACTCTGCTGAAGAAAAGAGTAGCTGAGCACAGATAAGTAACCTTATACCTTTTGGTTTGGAGGTAAGGGATTCTTCCCTGGGTCTGGAGAGAAGGGATTCCTCCCACAGTGGGATGTCCTTGGCTGCACAGGCAGTGCTGTGCAACTGATTTACGTCTTTCTTATGCAACCTTAAACCAAGTGACTCCCGTAAGTTAGTTGACTAAGCGCAGTATACGTGCTTTTTGAACTCCACTCAAGTGTGTAAGAATTATTTGGATGAGTCAAGTCTAGTCAGTAGCCTGCAAAATTGAGGATTTAAGTCCTTATGACATATCACATTCGTGAATGAACAGAAATACAGTATTGCAACTCTTCTTTCAGCTAAATCACTTAATGACACAACTGATTACATGTATACAGATACTCAGATTTTGCAAGAAGCTAAAAGTAGCTGTCAGAGTTAGAGAGATATGACACAAAATGTGAGCATATAACCTATTAATGTGTTCAAATACATCCAGAGGAGAGCAACAAAGCTGGTGACAGAGCTGGAAGACGTGTGAGGAGCATCTGAGGACTTCGGGCTGATCTGGTTTGGAGAAAAGGAGGCTGCTTTCTATGGCTTCCTGAGAAGGGAAAGTGGACAGGAAGGTGCTGAGCTCTTCTCCTTGGGAATCAGTGATAGGATGTGCAGGAATGGTTCAAGTTGTGGCAAGGAAGGTTTAGATTGGACATTAGGAAGCATTTCTTTAACAGGAGGATGGTAAAATGCTGGAACAGGCTTCTTAGAGAGGTGGTGAATGTCCTGATCCTGTCGGTGTTTAAGAGGCAATGGGACAATGCCCTACATGCTTGTTCAGCCCCGAATTGCTCAGACAGATGAACTAGATGATTACTGTAGGTCCTTTACGACTGATACATTCTATTCTATTCTATTCTATTCTATTCTATTCTATTCTATTCTATTCTATTCTATTCTATTCTATTCTATTCTATTCTATTCTATTCTATTCTATTCTAAATTTAATTGAAAAACATATAGTTGGACTACTGAGCTTGGCTTGTTGTTTAAATGGTCATTTCATCTTTTTTTGAAATGTAAACTTTTACTTACTTATTTTTTTTAATATCTGATACATATCTCTCAAAGAAGGAGGTAACGTTCAAATCCTGTATGACATCATGTCTCAAATCTGTAAAAATTTATGTTTTAAGAACTATATATTTATTATTTAGATAACTTTGTGGTGTAATCAGACCTTTTGGCCTGCAAAAAAAGATTCCATTTCCCTTTAAATGTCATAGTTTAGGAATGGTATTCTCCAGTTTAGTATTCCTGCTAAAAGTATGCCAATGCTCATTTCCCCCTCCAACTGGAGGCACAAAAGGCACAAAAGAGAAGAAAAATTTACTGAAAACAGCAATGAGATTAGAAAAACAACAGTAACAACAACAGTATTAAAAACAAAAAGTGTAAGACAAAGAAATTATTTACATGGAAAGCCCACAACAACAAACAAACATTGATCAACTCTCCTCTATCACATTTTCTTGATCAGAATCCTTTCCCCTACCCCCAGAAATGATGTGAGGTGTTACAGAATAATCCAGGCCTTAGCTGCACCCCTTCTTGACTACTGTAAAAGATTAAACCTGTCCTAGTCAAAACCAGGGCAGGGGAAAATGGGAGGAATTTCATAGTCTGGAGAAAGAAGAGTTTCTAAGTCCTAATTCCATGTCTTTCTCAAAATCTAAAAAGCAATATTTCTTTCTAAGTTTTTCTTTTCTCCAAAACTTTGCTCATCAACCACTAGAATGTCTTGATCAACAACAACCAATTTCTTACAACACATTTTCCTGCTTTAGAGCTCTCTGAAAGAAGGATCAAAAAGTGGGATATGACCATTAATGTTTTTCACTTTGAGATTAAACTCTAGTAGGCATCTGGCAAAAATACTGCGAATTAACTGTAGGAGTGTACATATAGCAGTAGTAGCACTCCATCTTTTCCTCTTTACTCAGACAGTCATGTCCTAAAGTGTTATTGGAACTAGTCATATGAAATTGTTGCTAAGGCCTTGGGAAAGAAAAATTTTTTTTTTTTTTTAATTATGTTTTGTACCTCTATTTCTTAGCAGCTTAGTTTGGACAGTGTTTTATGCTCTCATGAGCCCTTCTGTGCCTCTAGGGGAAAGAATTTTATAGATGTGTAGATTTCATATTGCATCTCTTTATGGAAACTCTACAGGCATGTATAACAAATAATAGCCAGCTTCCTGTAACTGGGAAAAGAAACAAAAATTGATTTGTTTTTGTCTTGTTTTGACCTATGGTGAACAACTACTTTGTTCTCTAGCTAGGTCTGTACTTTCAGGTGCACCTCATTAAGCTGCACATGATATAATTACACATTTTAAGTTAGAGAAGATGAATAGTTTCCAAGAAAGAGACTGAATTGATAGAAACAAAGTTCCAACATCTAAAGATGGTATTTTGCATATGGATTTACCAAATGCACTCTTTTAACATTTCCTGTCTGGGAGTCACCACCTTCTTCAAAGTACTGAAAGATTTTAGTGAAAATAAGAGCTATTCTAAGATAGCTGGAATAAGATTTTAGCATAATATATTTATCTATATATACATAATCATGACTTGCATTTGTATTTTTCTTGTTTATTTCTTCAGCACTGATTCTGAATTTCTACAGTGGCAATAAAGTATCTTACCTCTAGGAATGCAAAGCCCAATTGGCTACACATTACAAGGCAAAGCATTGTGAAAAAATGCAGGTAGTCAGTATGTTAGCATTTTCAAAGTGGAATGACACTGGTAATGAGACTGGAATGACAAATTTAATTAAATAATATAAATATTATGTTAGAAGCATAAGCATAAGTGGAAATATTTATTTTTCTCATTCACCTATGAAAACTGACAACAATGTTAAGCTTGGTCAAACATAAAAAGGCATGCATGTGTAGCACAAAGCTATGAAAATGCCCTTTTTCCACAAACCATTTAGATGAGTGTTTTTCTAAAGCAGTGAATAAGAAAGAAATTCTCTGCTTTGATTTGAGCAACCACCAACATTTGGTACAGAATGCTGCATGCAATCACAGTCTATTTCTTAATAGCTTCTCAAGAACTAAAAAAAAATCACAAAGCCATACTCAGCTCTGTTCTCTTGTGAAAGAAAGGCATTAAACAGAATATCAGGCTTGTACCCCAGGGAAGACTGATGTCTCTAGAATATCAAGGAGTTTCAGAGAAACGATGATTTCAAAGACAATCTTCCTTTCATGTGATCTGGTAGTAGTAAAAATTAATTACACAAACATGTTAATATGAAACACTGTAATATTGTTTTACACTTGCTGCTTTTGAAATGCATATTTAAAAAAATTTTGTGGAAAAAAGAACTTCCTAAAAATAATTCTGTGTACTAACAGCTTAAAATAATCATTTAAATAGCTAGGAAAATCCCTATCATTTCAATAACCTGAAAGAAATCAGTAAAATGTGTAGAATTACTCTACTGTGCTTCTTATTCACTACATTTTAAAAGCATTAATGTCCTTTAAAATAACTTTTAAATATTGTCTTGTAAGTACAGATATCAGAAAGTTTACAAAATAGCATGCTGTTTTAAAACTATCATCCAAACACATTAAAGCAGATACCAGAGCTGTTTAATTAATGGAGTCAGGAGATTGCAGAGAATGAGTGGGATACCTTCAGAAAATAGATTAACTAAATTTCATTTAAAAATCCAAAATATCCACATTAGGCTCTCAAATTAGATTTTTGGGACATAGAAAAAGATGGGCTTCAGACTTGTTAGGATGAGTTAGCTGCTGGTGTGGTGCCTAGCCCAAGAAAAACAGCTCAAGAAAACCTGAAGGTATATAAAGTGATTTCACCAGTTTCTTAATAGCTATGATGTAGCAGACATCCTAAAAAACCTCTGATGAGCCTTCCTTCACCTTTGTTTCTGGACCTCTGCAGAAGTACTCTGCTCTCAAAATCTAGACCTGTATTTCTTATGTGGAACTAATTTGAGCTTAAGTGGAATTTACATTTTATTCAATAACACAGAAAAACTCAGTACTCAGCAAAGAAGCCAGTACTTCTGGCTATTCTGAATATCCTAAACATAGCACTGTTAGGGTATGCGGCAAGGCCGCGGAGCCTAACCAGCAAGGAAAGAATGTAAATAAGAGGTGAACATCCAATCATATGTGAAGGCTGGTAATAAATTATAGATAACAGAGCTAAGAATAGTTTTGGTATGTAAGATTCTGCAGACAGTGTGAGTGCAGGTGTGTGAGAACAAGATGTAATATACTGGATGAAGCAATAAAAAGCTGAATATTGGCCATCATCAGAAAGGTGCCTGGTTTTATTTTCTTAGCCATCCTCAACTTACTACAACATAGCACCACCAGTAGCTACAAGTCTTATCCCTCCTGCCTTGTTCTTCTTCTAACTCCATGACTTAGGCAGTCCATGGTGGTCAGCATCAATCAGATGAGGGGAAGATAGCTCTGAACTACTGTCTGGATTGAGTGCTGCACATACAAATGTAAAAGGTTTTTATATTCTCAGGCTATGAAAGGAACCAACACTTGGTTTCTGTCTTCCTAGGCAGTAACCTAAATCACTAGGTCATTATATAAAAACAGAGAGGGTTCTCCTTTTCTTGTTTAGCTGTGTTGCCTCTGCTTTTAGCCTTCTGTAACTAATGGAGTTTGTGCTCTCTGTGCTAGACTCGGTGTTAACAGCGCAGAATCTACCATTTCTCAGGGCTGAGGTATTCATGTGATCTTCTGCTTTCCCGGTGGGTCATGATGAAATTGAGGGGAATTTGGTCACCCAGTTGCTCAAGTCAAAGCATTTATGCATACATAGAAAATGTGAACTTAAGACATCTAGCAAACTTTCAAGACCACTAGCAAGATATCTAGAAAGCTGTGTGTGACCCTGGAGGTAGATAATGTTGGGAATAATCTCTCTAAGTCACTTCAATTGTTCAGGTGCCAGCATTACACAAAAGCCCTAGTCTAAGTTGATTTTGCAAGTTTTATCTCACTTTTTGTATTTAAAGCCTGATTTGTGAGTTTTCATTTGGTTCAGAAGATGTCATCTTTTTTCATGTAGAAAAATTGTTTTTTCTATAACTAAATCTATTCTCATCAGTGAAGTTAGCCTTGGAGAAAGCTGACACCTGACATCCATTAAAAGGATGAATGACTGGCTCTGTCCAAAGGGTTTTGTTCAATCCTAATCAGGCAAACTCCCATAAATGTCAGTGGCAGCAACCAAGCCAAAACTTTAGAATTCATTCTGCACAAAACTGTAATTTTGTTAAATATTTTTTATTCTATTACAAAAAGAGAAGAAAATAAAAACAAGCATGACTCTAATATGACCTCAAATTTTCCTATAGACTCTATAAACCAAATCCATTATTCCTACTTGCAGATTCATCTGGCATACCAACCATTAGATTATTGTAGTACAAGGCCTAAATACATTTCAAGTTGCTGCTTCTCTTTAAGTGAAATATGCAAACATATATATCTTCTTGATAACTTTGATATTCAACTTGAAAGATGTCAGACAAACTGTAGTAAAGCATTAATAAGCTATCTGAAAAATTAATTTCAGAATTCTAAGTCTGCATATTCCATCTCCATAATATAGATCTTCTATATAGTAAAGTGTTTATTTTCTAAATTAAAACCACTTGTGATTATAAATACAAGGGAGGTTGTAATCACACACTGCTGCATAAATTTATGCCTTTACTTGATTAAGATTAATAACAAATTAAGAATTAGAAGGAGCATCAAAAAAGCTCTGTCAGTCATTGGCACAGGAGAGCTATTATATTTCTTTGGACATATACTTATTATTCTAAAATTAGGATACAGATACAGAAGCTGGACACCTGGAGTACCAGAAGTCATTTAACTGCAGTACCATACATCTCTCTCTGGAGCTAATATTGCTGTATTTCCCATGTCTCAGCTTCATGGTCACCTCATACAGGACAGTCCCACGGGTTTTCTTCCTCATATATGTCCATATTTGTTCCGCCTTGGGAACACATGCAGTATATTAAATAAATCACAGTTAGAGTGAAAAATAGACCTCCCTCCAACATAGCAGCAAAAAAATAATTCCTGCAAAAATAAAAAAGGATGCAGGGGAATCCCCAAACAGTCTCTTTGGTTATTAGTCCTACATAAGAATGACTGATCAGAAAACCCAGAGACTTTAGACCATCTTCATTTTATGCACTGAGCCACTCAGAAATGGAAATTCCAGGGTCAAACCTTCCACTGAAACAACCTTGCATTAAAATTTCTTTCCAAGTTCTACCAACACAGCATCATCTGAAGAAAAATCTGTCAGAACCTGGAAATACAGAGAACAAAATGCATATTTTCCAAAGTAATTTCATGACTGGTAAAGACTACAAATCTCTACTCTAATGTGCTCACTGAAAGAATTTCTGTTTAGTGAATTCTCACCACAGTATGCAGCACTTGAATGTCTAGTCATCCATGAAGCAGAAACCCCAGAATTGCACATTAGTGTAAGTTTGTCTCATAGGGTTCTCTGTAGGAAGATTAATATCTAATATTTTCAAATATGTTTTGGCAGGAACAGATGTGCATTAGGATTCCTGCAACATTTTCTAAATGTGGTTCCAGACGGCAGAAAAGCAGAGCTTCTTCTGCACACTGATATGTTAGCAGCTCCACAGACAGCATCCACTGTATTGATTGCCTTTGACACAGTCACAGGGAATCTTTCATTTGAGAAGCAGATATTCTTCAGTGAATCCCTGAAATAAGCAATAACAAATACTGTGTGTTCTTGGTTTCCTGCTGGAGTGGTAATGGGCACAAACTCAGGGTGTTATTGTTGCCATATGTCTCGACAGTCATATTGATTTAATTGGTTGTCATAAAAAATCTGTCAAGAAGGAAGCCAGTTCATAGCTGGGTATGGGCCAGAGAGTATTAGTGAATGGACTACTGAGATCTCTCAAGAGCCTCTTTGTCTTCTACCAGTGTCATTGAACTGGTTGTCTTATTCATAATCTAGAAACAATCCATTTTATGGATGGAAATGCAGGCCATTTACTTTCGGATCTGATATGTCTTACAGAATGGCAGAAAATCTTACATAGTAAGGAAACTATCTGTATAAAAGTATATAAATTCCCTGAAACAGAAGATGTTTTCACTGAGGGCAGCAGATGGACTGCCTCATCATTTGTCTCCACATCACCCATCCATAAATCTGTGTTGTATTTAAACTATTTCAGTCTTTCCTTAACATCAAAAGACAACCACAAGCAAGAACATCCATATTACATAACAGAATACTTAGCACTTGCATGAGAACTGTCATACAGGAAGCTAAGTGTGCTCTTACATATCTGTGGTTTACTGCAGGGTAGCATTGCTACCCACATTTTATGCAAAGGGAAGGAAAACAGAGATGCTTGAGAGATGATGTGCTTTGACTACAGTGTGAAGTAAAATCAGGAGTGGAGCACAGGGCTCAACTTTTGAGCTACAGACCTTACTATGAAAACTGCCTATCAGGATTTTTCCCGGCACCCCCAGCTCTGAAGTGTTTTGAAAACATGCTTCCTGTTCTGGAGAAGAAAACAAAATTAGTTACCTCCCCTCCATTTGAAAATACGACAGCAAATTCTCTTATTTGCATGTTAATTTTATAGCAAGTAGTCTGTACCTCTTATGTTCATCCATGAGGAAGTTAAGTGCTCAGCCTGTGTGAACCACCTAGGCTGCCTCTGTGTTCAGTGTCTTTTCTGGTAGTTCTTTTCACTATAAGAAATATATATCTAATGAGAAGAACAAATCATCCATATGCATTGAGAAAAACATATAAGCATCAACTAAAAATGGAGTTTGAATAATCTTGAAGCAGTCCAGTGTATCAACTTAATAAACTACAGCTTTATGAATGCTTTCCCATGCACCAGAAATGCAGTACATTGAATGCAGTCTTGTTTTAGTTAAAATACAACTTTAAAGTTTCAATAGGCAGTATTATATTTAATAGATTACATTAACCTATAAAAAGGAGGGACATGAACTTAAAGACAAAGTTCTCCTTAAAATTTTTATTATCAAAGTTCCCTAATGATTGTTACTTATTTTGAAACGGAACATAAAAGTGATGTAAAAATACTACACTAAAGAATGTATTGTGGTGTTTGTTTTTTCCTATAGTAAAGGATTCACCAGACAATACCCATTAAGACTCACTATCCAAAATATTTACTGAATTTTTTTTTTGCTCAGATGTCTATCAGTGTAGAAAATTTGTAAGTCTAGACATTTTTGCTCACAAAATGATGCCATGCAATAATCAGGTTTGACAAGCTCATCAGAAAAAAATCAAGTTCAATTCTCAATTTTCATGGCCTAGTAACTAGTCAGCTAGTTATAAATGAATTTAAATATAAAAATGAGCATCAGCATACTCCTGAGAGATGGTTATTGAAAACAGCATAGCACCATGGCAAGAACTGTATAACAATGGAACATTTCCATGCAGCAATTAAGTTGATACCCATTAGCTAAGGACTATGTGTCCAAGGCATGAAAGTGATTGAACAGATTCTGACAGTAACTGACTCCTATTTCAAAATGCTCAAGTGAACAATCCTATGTTCAAATGCAACATTATTAAATTGAAGAGATTAGCTGATTTTGGCTATTATGGCATAAAACTTGAAAAGAATCTGTGCCCCTAATAAATTTAGTCAGTTTTCACCACAAAACTTGAGATTAAGACTTGCTCTAAGGACCATGTTTGATGTGATCTAGGGAAAGCAAGGCAGATGGATCACACTATGGTGAATTACACCTATACAATCCTACTTACTATTGTTGGTTTGTTTCAGATGAAAGCTGGTACAAAGCTGTGTGTGGAATATTTGTATGTTAAATGCCTGATGGGTTTTAAATTCTTAAGGGCTTACTACGCTCTAACACAAAAATCAATTGCATTAAAGCAATACTAAGCAGTTTATTGAAGAACCTGATTTTCCCTTGTGAAAAGCTTATCTGAAATTGTTTTGTGTGGTGGCAATAAATTATTTTTCATGAATCCAGACAAAGAACTTCAGATCCCAGCTCTTTTATCCAGTTATCAACATAGTGCATACAACTTTTGTGGCCCCTGTAGAAACAGAAATATCTTGTTATTTGTTAAAGCTAAAGTAGAAATTTGAGGCATTCAAGCAGGAAAAATCTAAAATGTTGCCTCACCTTGAAGATAATATATGAAATGCTGGGTTTGGACACACACAAGTACAGAGCACCTCCAAAGAAGAAATTATTTACTTTCAACCAAGTAAATAACAGCAGATTTTGGTCTTTCCTCTTCTCTATAGGTGTTAACCTATACGATCTCATATACACTCAATCATACTTTTCTGATTTATCTGCTATTAGATTCAACATATGAAGTTCAGGACTTACAGGGAAGTTTAGGGATTCAAGTTACTGGATAACAGTGAGATGATAAAAAATCAGCAAATAGCCACTTTGCTAATGCACCACATGCCTAAAGTACCTGTATGTTCAATTTAAAAATTTCCTTTTGAAGGTCAATAAGCGTTTCAACATCCCCAAGACACTCTGGGAATTTAGCACCATTTAAGCTCACATGTATTCCAGGGGGACCATTCAAACCTGACTGTGCCCAGTGCTTAGTGCTAGAGGGTAGTACAAGAATAAGGTCCCAAACTTAGTGGGAGCTAGGCAGTCTTGTGGCATACCATTGGCTATAACACATCCAAGGCAGTGGCTGCCAGTGACTGCTAAGCTTATGAATAAAGATTAATGTCAGCTATTTCCATACTCACAAGTGATCTCAGTTTCTGCTGAGTTCCTCTAAGCCTCGAGATGTCCCATTCTAGGAGTTGTCCCATTAGAGATTTTTCTGTGTTTTCCCTCTAGGACTCAGTTTCTTATTAGTTATGCCCTCTACTCAGCTGAAGAACTATGAAGTTCAGAGCTGGCCAGTTCATATGGCCAAAAAAAAGAAAAATTAGCATTCAGAGTAGCCTTACAGAGAACAGCAATTAACCCTCTACAGAACTTAGTCTGCTCCAGTGGAGTAACCTTTTAGTTGTGTTCTCTATTTTTCATTTTCAACAGTGCTGCTTTGTATTGACCAGACTGACAACACTGCTCACTGCACCGCTTTTTGCATTGCTATTTTGTAAAATAACATCAGAAACTGTGCTCATGCAAAGAAATATATGCATACTTAAATTCTTAATGTATTTTGTCTCTCTTAGGTTTACTCCTGTTCCTACATTTTCCTTTACTTTGCTCCTTTAAAAAAAGGATAAATCATGGCAGCAATCAAGTAAAATGCCCAAAAGTCATATTTTGCATTGTTGAGGCAAATCCAAAAGGACACAATAAAGAATTTTTTCAGTGTCTTGATTGGTTTTAGAATAATCTTTATAAAAAGAAGAAGTCACTGAAAAATGTCACGGGCCTTTACAGTTTACCAGGACTCATTATTTGATTTTGATTCATACCCCACAATTTTGCCAGCATTTCATTAGCATTAAATCTTACAAAAGTAGTTAAGTGCTAAATCCAGCTCCAAAATGCATAAGTAGTTAATAGTGCACAGCAAGAAAGTATACCACTCTCAGAGAAGAAGCTAAGTGGGGTATCATCACTCTATATCAGAAACAATCGACACTCTTCGCAGTCTCACACCAATGCACTCATAGTGCCAGCATCCACACAGATAGGAGAGCTAAGAAAAAGTTTTGGAAAGTGGTCCAGAGGCAAAAGATCACAGTTGCTCTCCAAAGACTTCATTGTTTCTCTTCCTAGAGAGAACCTCATCTCTGGTCAGGGTGAGCCAGAGCAGGACTACACAGAAGCCTTGCCAGCCACATAACCAGGAGTCCAGAGCATATGATCTCCATTTTCCTTTTTACAGGTAGTATGCAGCCTGGAAGCTTCACTTCAGTAGAGGAACAGATACATCTGACTAAAAGCCATGCAAAGGTCACTTCAGCTTCCTACAGTATAACCATTTTGAGAATTTAATCTGGAAAAATACAACTCCTTTCATGGCACGGTGGTCTGGACTGTTACATGTGCAGAAAGTGCTATAGGCTCTTCAGTTAGCATCAGTGGTGGATTCTTTACTTCAACTGGAAGATGGCAGCTCCAAAAGTAAAGGGCTCACTAACTTCACAAGGAACCACTGAGTCAGTGAGATACAAAGCATAAGTTCCACCTACTGAATGACTAGAACCACTTCCTGATCCTCCTACATCCTGCCCTTTGGCCCAGCATCCAGCTATTGATCCTGTTTACTGCTAATTTGGAATCAAATTGAAGAGCCAGGAAATATGTCAGTCTAGAGAGTTAAGTCAGAATTAAGTTAAAGAAACTAAAATTTGTTTGATTTGGTTTGTTGTTTTGTTTTTTTTTTCAACATTCACGTGCTTTTTTCTTCCAAATATCACAAATACATAAATCATCCCACAGTTAAGAATTTATATCTCCAGCACACAAAAAGGATTCATATTTTAACTCTTTTTGCCAATGTTAGTCTGCAGGTATGATGAAGTTTAGATATATTAACTGCAATTGTCAAATTCAGAAGTAATTACCAAATATCTCAAATATTTTAACAAATGAGTGAGTCATGTAAGTAACAGGCAACATTGGACAAAGAAAATAGAAGTTGTGCTTGTCAGCATGAGGGATTTCACTGCAGGAGAGCTGCTGTGGCTTTCATTATTTCAATGGTCAATGGAGGTTGCTATAGAAACTACATAGTTAGCAAGGCATGTAAGCAAAAGAAATATGATAAAAACAAAACTAAAACAGCGAAAGGATAAAAATCCCAAGGATCTGTCCAACAGCTTAAAATAATTTGTTGTTCTTTCTTTCAATTATATCACTGATGGATAAGATTCCTAGTAACGATATCATATACTTACATATCACTTTTATAGAAAATCCCATAATGTATCACAACATAATAAAAACCAGCATCAAACAAAAACCCTTTCAATATCAATTTAAAAATGAAATAACATTTCAATATGTAAAAAATAGTATTTGGCTTCACAATATATTTACTCTTCATAATACTAAAAGGTAATTATAATGTCTCTTGTACGACTTTTTTTTTTTTTTCTTTCATGAGAAATAACATTTTAATATTTAAACTAGCTTTCATATGTGCCAGGAAGTACTTGCAAATAGTTAACTACATAAAGTATGCATGTGTTGATCATCACCTGCATAACAGTTTGGCTTCTATTCACACAGTTCTTGTCACAGTTTATATTTATTCAAATATTTGCATATAATGAATGAAGTCTGAAACTCTTCTTCCATTTCAGATAATCAAATAAATAGCCAAACTGAGATTTTAAAACAAGTGGGATTGAAGAGACTGAGAGATCTTATAATTCTAAAAAGAAACTATGTATATGACAGGTGGTCATATATCAGAGTTTATACAGAATCCATGGGCTATATTCTTTGAACATGTTTTGTTGATTTTTCTGTAGTCACATTGTCCTCTAAATTGATTTTTGTTGTGTACCCTTTCATTAATAATACAACATGATTTTTCTTTTTAGAAGTGAAGAACTAACAAATCCTATTATTTCATTTCCTAGTCCTGTGATCAGGGTTGAGTGGCAGAACCCTGAGCTTTTAATTCCAACTGCTGTCTGGATGGTTTTTTTGGTTGTTTTATCTAATAGAGGAGTCCACAGCATTATTCACCAAAAGAGATGCATTAAATAGGCAAAAGCCAAGACAATGAGAAAATCTGATACATAAAAATGAGAATTGTGCCAAGTAACCAAAAACAACACATACATTAGTGTCTTCAGACAAAGAAAAGAAACTTGAGGGGCATAGCAAAACCACAAAACATTTGCCCTCTATTCAACTGCAGCTTGTTCCTCTAGCCATCACAAATAAATCTTTCATTATCACATTGCTTTCCAGGTCTATGGAGAAAAGAATGCCAACATACAGAAACAATTGCTTGCATGTCCACTGAAAGCTTTGGCACTTTTAGCTCCAAAGTCTCTTGAGAAATATTGATAGGCTCTTGCCACTAGGTCACATTAGAAAAAAAAAGAATACCAAGTATTTCATAAATGTTTGCACAGGCACTGTAGGAAAACACGCAAGGATGATTAAACTGAAAGAGAGCATTTGAAACTTTTTTTTTTTATTAGAGAAAGCAAAAAAACCAGAAATAACAATTTAAATAGGACACTTCTGGTTTGCACTGGTCCATGATTTGGTCTGTTTGGTCATTTTAGCTGGACTATTAAAAGTAATTCTTGGACAAGGCACTGAGTCTTCAAGGGTCTCATTCCCTTATCATCCCAGAAGGCTAAGATTAATGTCTGCTATGGGACTGTGACAGGAACATGGTCTTTTCTTGTTAGTGCTGCTCCTGGAAAAAAAGAGAACTATTGTACACCTCTTAACACACTTTCCCCTTGTCGTGTCTCTCAACCCTGTCACACAATTTGAAAGGATATTAGAACAGACAGAGAGTGCAGAGTTGAAATCAAACATAAGTCCTTATTCCATGGAAGCTTTGCATATCACAGCTTCTGTGTTATGAAATGGTCAACTGTTTGCCCCTGAGTCCTCATCCATTACATACACATAAAAAAAAGACCATCTTGCAGTCAGAGCTGTGCAAACTGTTGGATGCTGCCTCAATCTAGCAGGAGGGAAGAAGTTCACTGCCCAAGCCCACTAGCTCAATATACTCCAGGGACCCAGGCTCAGCCGAGGTAGCTGAAGGACAGACCAATTTGTTCCTTTGCAGAAGAAAACATCTTTGTCTTTGGTTGTGCCTAAACCTTGGATTAGGGGTCTCTCACTTAGAGAGAGCTTAGAGATATACCTGTGTTTGGGGCAAAGGATACGTCTGTGGCTGGTGATGAAGATAGCTTGTCAAGACAGAAGTTCCTTAGGAATAGAGTGGATATGAGAGTATTTCTGTAAATAGAAATTATCTGTATCTTTTTTAAGAATCCTTGCTTGGTGTTAAAACTTCTTTACAGATAAACAACCTAAGGCACAAATGTCTGGATCCATCCTAGTCAGTTCATATTCTTCAGTGAGAAACCTCACCCAGGATTGCAGAGTAGCCACTAGAGGAACAGAATCATCCTGGAGAGTTGGCACACTTCACATCTAGATCATCTGAGGAGATTCTGGCAAAACATCTCAATTCAGTAGCCCAAAGCCTCCCACCAAGTTAATGTCAAACCACAGAACAGAACACTATCCTTAATTGTTGGTGGTGGTGTCAGTCAGCCATGAGGACAAGTGGTTTCAAAATATAGAGCATTCAATTGTGAACAGGGAAAAAAAAAAAGGGAGAAGTGAAGTTAATTTGATGTGACCACATTGTCCGCCTCTGTCCCAGTAGCCTTACTCAAGGCTGGAATTTTATGTATTATTTAATTTTGACAGTGTTCGTTGGCACAGCTTTAGCCAGTGCCCCATAGGTGCAAGCAATCCCCTGGCACATTCAGGAGGAGACACAAGCAGTGGCCTGCACCCAAAAGACTGAGCAGGAATTTTTGGGCTATGTGGTGTAGATGAGGTTAGCTTTATGGGCATAATGGCCCTGTGCTGCCTGCTGTTGGTGTCCTGGTCATGTCTGATCTATGGATACAGTTGTGTGTCACTACTTCAAAGAAACAGTTCAAGCGATTTTCATGTATTTTCAGCTTTCCTGTGTTTGGGGAGATAAAAAAATAAAAAATCTGTTAGACTGAATATCTATCCAAGCTCAGAATGTCTTCCTCTGGAAACATAACATGTTTTATTTATCCAAGGAGAGATTAACAAATGGCCTAACTAATAATTCTAGTGGCTGTTCTAAAACTTCCAGTAGTTTTTTAATTTGCTTTTTGTACAGTGAATTATACCACTCCTAGCAATTCTGGCTCTTGTGCTCTCTTCTAACCTAAATGCAGATCAGTGCCACTCATCTGCTCTGTATGACCTACTTTGGAGTCCTATGTTAGCAGAATTAACTGGAGAAATAATGATGGACTTATATTCTATCTAAATAAGCATTTCTATCATAATCATAAAGATTTTCCTGGAATTCCATTCTGGAAAACATGTTAGAGGCAATGATGAAATTTACAGCTTGAGAACAATATACTTGCTTTTCTTACTGGGAGGGTTTTGAGGGGGGGGCGAGGTTAAAAGAGCAATTAAGATAATAAAGTAAATATAGTAAAATAAATGGGTTTAATTTTTTTTCTTTAATGCAGAATGTTTAAGTTAATAGTTCATAGTATAAGTTCTTGAAGCAAATTCTGAGATCTTAGTTTGTTCCTCATTCTATACAAAGGAAGTTCATCGTCAGGCAATCTTTTCCTCATATTTTTACTGACATTCAGCTTTTTTTATCATCCTTTCCTAAGGCATGATTTTGTATTTTCTTCTAGACCATAACAGAAAATGGGCATACATAAATTATAAACAGGATCTGGCAGGACCTGACTAGACTTTTTGTCCCATTTGGATACAAACCAGTTTAATTTATTTCATGTGGGTTCCATGATACTTTTTCTTAAATTATTTTTAACCAGAACACAATGTGGTACTGGGTCCTTATATTGTGTATGATGTCAATACTTTTAACTGCATCAGCTGACATTGACTATGTCAACATGTTTTGCTATTTGACTATGATTAATATGAGCTTTTCCATGCCTTGAACAGAAGACTAGCCAGCTTGAATACTCAAAATGCACTGTTTATCTTTTTTTCTTATCAGGACAGTATATCTATGTTTCTTACAAATCAAAAATAGTGACAGAGAAATTAATGAGTCAACTTTCATTTATGGTAGATATAGATTTTTCCAGTCTTGTTGATTCAAGTTGCCTTGTTATATTAGATTTGCTTTAACACTCTTGCGAATTGATAGTAGCTTTTCCATTGTATTTTATAGCTGTTCTACCTTTATCTCTTACTGGAACTATATGAACAGCAGGATTTTTTTTTCTCTGTTATTTTGTAAGCATTATTCTTAAATATCTGATAGTTTCCCATGCCTATTATCATTCACTGATGACATTTATTGTGGATGAAACATTCATATGTTGTCCTTATATGCATAAACACGTTTCTATGGCTTGTCTACATATACATTATGCAAGACATTCCCATATCTTTTCCTAACTGGGATGATTTTCTAATCACAGAAAATATTTTGGTTTGTTTCAGAATTGCAGCTTGTTTCTCCAGAAAGCACTGGTCAACAACTCCCAACTAATAAGTTTATGCTAGTCCTGATGTAATGGATATGTAAAGTAAAATAATGAAAACATTTATGAGAGCAGAGAGCTACCATTTTGAAGACCATCAGTTTTCAGTGCTTAACTTGCAACACCGAGGCTTGAATTCCAGTGGTACTTATTGCTGGCAATTTACAGCACCTTCAAGAGCAGTAGTAGTAGTATACTTTTCAAGTATTAAAACATTCACAGAAGAAACCACAGAGCTAGTCTAATGCGTTGTATATTTATCACTTATTAAACATTAATTGTTTGGATTTTAAGAAAAAGAACCACAAAAGTATGCTTAACTTATTTCCACTTCTAACAAGGCAGGCTCAAAATAATGCAGAGTAACATTCAGATGGTTTAGTAACATATTACCATGGTTCCTAGATGATGTTAACAGGATGAACATATCTTAAAAAGCAAAAATCTCTTCAGACATCACACATTTAAACAGCTGCCATGAGAGGAAGTTGTATTCAGCACAGATAACTGTCCATAGGAGCTGTTGTGTGAAAATATCAGGCCATCCGGCTCTTCCCAAGGCTCAGTGACTGAACCCTGTGTGCCACTCAGACTGAATGTCCCCTGTGAAAGGGACATTTCCATGTAACTCTGAATCCATCAATACATTACACACTCAAATCTTATTATTTTAACAAGGCTTCTTACTGTGCCCGTTTCAAATGGGCATTAAGACTGAACACCAGAACAAATAGTTGGGGCAATGAACTTCATCACTGCGAACACCTGATGACTACTTCCACCAGCCCTTTCTTTTCTCTTTCTCTTAGAGGCTGCCCATTATTTTTGTACTCCTGGCAGCAATTAGCTGTCATCAGGCTCTCTCTCTCAGCCACCCTTTCTGCAAGAGACTAATCCCCCTCAACAGAGTCCATTCGTCTAGCTGTTGCCATTCTTTGTTGGTTACACCGTGTGCACAAATTAATTAGGGCTCGATTTAAGGGCTGACTCAGCCAGTTCACAGCACAAATGAGTGCAGCTGTTTTTCTGCCTGAGATTTTCAGCTTCTTGTTGGTTTTTTTTTTTCCCCCTCTTGGTTTAGAAATATATTCTCTGTGTGTGCATGTGTATGTGTGTACAAATTAAACATGAGATTTTTGGCAGATGTGATTGCCGAGGGAGGTTGACAATACAGATCTGTTTAGCCCATCTGCCCCTAAGGATTCAACTGAATTTCTTGCAGAGCTATAGGGTTAGGACTACTGAGTTTCCAGTGTCACAGGGTGGCTTCCCTACCTCAGTCGTGCTGGCATTCTGATCCTGGGAGGTCCCTGCCCCCAAAAAAGGAGAAACATCTGGAATCACAGGGGCAGCTTGTCTGCTGAGCTCAGCAACAAGGATCCCTGTAGCTGCAGCTCCACCCCACTGTTAGGGGACATAGAAGGCACTTAACAATTGCTGTCTTTACTATAGGATTACAAGTGCATTTGATATCAGATGTATAGTACAGATTTTACACATAAATATTTTTCAGGTATAATTCAGACTGAAATATATCCTCAGAAAGATAAGACTCATGATGTTTTAATTTAATTTTGTGAATATTTCTGAAATAAAAGGCTATTTTACTTAAGTAACCATGTTATGTTTATATCCTCTTACATTTGCTTGAATTTTAAAATCCTGAGTGATGATTCAACACCAATGAGGTGTTGAATAAAGCACCTCAAGTGATTGGGAAAAGTACATTCTGAACATGCATATATTATTCTTTACTGTTCATTTCAACTGAAAGAATTTAGACTTTGATCATGAAACTGGAGTATTTGATTTTGTTCTCACTGAATTCAAATGAAGGTGTAACTGTTGGATGGATGACTGTAAAATATAGGATATATGTGTTGATGAGACTTCAGCTGAAATTGTTTTTTACTTTGGGCTTCTTTTGGCTGCTGCTGGGCTTTAAAGGTGACAACAATGTATAAATGCCCCTATAATTACCTAGCGTTTAACAAAAAACATTTTCATTGACTTCATGGAATTTGGCATTCCCTGTGGTCAACTGAGGACTTATTTTATTGGCATATATCATTATTTTAGAATCCAATTGCATAAATATTGCTGAAAAATAATCAAGTACAGGTGCAAACCTCAGACCCTCTGGAATTTAGCAAAAGCTAGAACAATTAGTTTATATTTTACATCTGTGTATGTGTGTATGTATATATACATACATACCTATATATGTACACACTTGTTTCTTTACTTTCAGAAGATTGGTGTACTCATGGGGATAAGCATTGTCCCTGACTAAAGTGTACATGGCATTCAACAAGAACTTAAAGATGGGCTCGGACCCTCCATACCACCGCAATCCAAATAGGCAACTTGGCATTAGGTATCAGAAGATGTATGCCCTTAGAATTAAACAGCTGAAGTTATTTATTAGATTAGGTTAATCAGCTCCTCCCCAGAACACACTGTCATTTTAATAAGGACATTCTGTACTCACATTTACTGAAGCAAAAGTCTTCAGTTTCTTCCTATTTTAAACAGCAAGGAAATATATATTATTTAGTCTGTTCTATCTTCCTTTTTTTGTAAAAAGGTTGATACAGAGTTGTCATCAGTTCAGATGTGAACTACTACCTTGTATGTCGAATACAAATATTACATAAATTATATGTTTGAGTCACTCATGGAATAGATATGAAGTTATTAGACATACGGTATGTAAACAATACAGCAAAAGTCTCTGAATTGACCTTTAAAGGAAAGTTATTTAAATCAGTAGCGTGAAAACAAGAGGTAAAAAAGGCGAAATTCAGAAGAGAAATCCAATTCATAATTTCCTAGACAAATATGTAAATTTAAATTCAGCTGCACTAAAAAAAAAAAAAAAAAAAAAAAAAAAGGTAAATATTTACGTGATCAGAATCTCACCCAGTCCAGTCCCAACACTTGTATATATGAATAACTTTACACACTTTAGCAGTGAGAATGTCTCAAATGGCATTGTTCAGGTAAGAAATGTACTGTATTTGCAGAGTCTGTCCATTACCACATAATTGTTATGCATTGTAAGAAAAGCCTTCTAGTCTAAGGAACATAATTTGACAATCTGAAATAAACATTCTAAAATATAAAAATAAAAATTACCTTTACCTGTAGATTGTACTATTAAAAGCCACTGATTTTTAGCTCATATCTCATTAAGAGCTTCTGTACCAATGAAACCTCTTTCTAGATTGACAGGTGGCTGATTTAACAAAAAAAAATAATCTTATTTTGAAGGTTTTTTATCATGAAAAACCCTCTCAAGCAGCCCAGTGTATTGTGATTTCCCTGGTTCTTTTTCTTCTGAGCTGTTCAATTACTTGGAAATCTCTCTCTGATGGACTGAAGCAGCTTGAGTGAACGCCTGAGCGCACAACCAATTAGGCTCATTTGAAGTTGCAGAATTGCCTTCTTTGGTGTTAAAACCCCATGTCAAACACTGGGTCTAAGATCATTTGTAGTACAAAATGAGATTGACAGAGCAGCTGTACCAGGGGGCATGCCTGCTGGACGACTTAATTGTGGGGACTGAAGGGCCATCATGAACTGGCGTGTGGAGATTGTATCACCACCGCTGCATTACAAATGCTCTTTATTAACAGTGATCTGTAATCAATGAGCTCAGGCTTTTTGCCAGGGCTCCAAAATCAGATAGGCAGCTCTCCTCACAAGGAATAGGAGGAATCACTGGAGCAGGGTGTTGCTGAGAACAAGAGCAGGGATGCACTTCTTGGCACCTCGGTGGTGTGGTGAAGGTGCAGAGAGGGAAGCAGACACCCAATGGCACACCGCTGTCCTCTGTCTGCATCATTGTATGCATCAGCTGGGTTGGGCATTTGCAAATGTACAGGCAATTGCACTTATATTGGTATGAATGAAACACGATTACTTCCACAAAGTGATACTTGAGTAGTCGAAGAGACTACACCAACTCACACTAGTCTGAATAAACAGTTTTGATGGTGGCATGATGTCTGTAACTTAATGGTAATCCCCTAATGCAAATGACCCAAAGGAAATACAATAGCTTTAGTTTGACCAAATTAATAAAAAAAACCAAACCAAACCAAACCAGTATTTTTAACCTTTTGGGCAGAAAAACTTCAGCTTCTGTTAATAAGACATATTTCTTTTGAAAAGAGGTGTTTGTTTCACTGACATTTCAACTTAAAAATTTTATTTATTCCTCCCTTATTAAAATCAACATCCTCTTACTATAATGAAAGGGATTGTTTTTCTGGAAAGAAATCAATTTATCACACAAATATTCAAAGATTACTCTATTATGAGACAGATGTAAAACCAAGGTCAAAGTCAACTCAAAAGTTAACCAAAATCAGCAACATGTGATTATAATTATCTATCCAATGCCTTTGCTATGAGGATAACTTTGCTGCTTTTTTTTCAAAGGCATTTTTGCCCTTCTCTATATCACTTTCTGAAAGAATCCCAGAGAGGAAAATAAGAAACTTGAGTGAATAATACAGGAACAGCTCAACTAGTGTGGCAAATTACATGCAAATGAGCTCTAGTATAATAAAATAGAGCCTCAAGTTTGTGCTCCTTGACTATATGAGCAATTCATTTTCAGATGCATAATCTAAACTTCTGGCTTCTCGTATGAGTCAGAGTGACGGGATTTATTTTTAATTACAAGCTTTTTCCCCCTTTGTTTTGGTTGGTTGGTTTGTTGTTTTTACCACAACATGTTGTTACCTGTTCAGGTGTTTATTACAAATATATTTTTTTCTGAAGGATTTATTTTGTTATTACTAGTAATTCCCACATGTTTCTAAAGTCTGTTCAAACAGTACAGGTTCACATTGTGTCATTCTGCATCAATTGCAACATAAGAAGCAAAAAGCTGAAATTAAACCATTTTAGGAAAAATTTTGGAAATAAATACCTGGATAGGCAATTATGTTTTAAATTATCTTTAGGAACTCTCTGTTACCACAATACATAAAGGAAACTCTACAATAAACTCGACATTGTTTAAACTGGAGATTGTCTCACTATTACCTCATGGTTCCCATACGACTCTATCCATCTGATCACTCTTTCCTTATAACTAGAGACTGCATTTCAAGGTAGGAATTGTATTTCTGTTCTCTGTACAGTATCTAACTCAACACCATCATTGCCTATGAATAGTGCCTCAGGAAAACTACATGGAAATCACTTACTGCTACTGTTATCAGAAATTATAAGAAAAATCCAAGGACTCTGATGGTTTAATGTTGGAAACAAAATGTCAGTGTATTCTATGGTTTACGCAGTGTTTATTTATCTATTGCTAGACCCTGTGAAATATTCCTGATGGGACAGCAATTCCTGATAGTAAGATAGTGAAAGGTGAAGAACATGGATATACAAAGAAGAGTTTTAGTAAATCAAGATACTAAAAAAATATGAAAAGCACAATCATTTTTAAAGTAAATGAGTTCTTATGCAGTGTATATATCAGCTACACCTGACCATCACACCCCATATTTACTAGTTTTTTGCAGACAAGTTCACTCCAACAAAAACAAGTGTCTAAACGGATATTCTACCATAGTGTAAGGAAATAACTTATCAATAATGTGTGACTGAAATTAAATGGCTATATATTTGCTCATACTAGTGCTGTTGCAACTAAACTAATACCTCGCCCAGTCAATAAATATATGAAATGTCATTTCTTTTTCCCTCTGCACTTATGTTTTCTACATATTCACTTAACTTCATCTTTACCACATATCTCAGAGCATGGCCTTATGTAAGCTGAGTGCTAAGCCATCGAAATCTGGTTCTATTGTTTTTGCTGTTACTTTCTGAGTTCCACAATCTCTGATTCTTGTCTTGCTCATTATTTCTTTCAAAACTTTACTGCCAGCAAAGATCAGAAATATAATATATTTTGGCTGTGAAAAGGTCTGGATGATTCAATCCAGTCACAATTACTCTGCAAATTTGCAAGCTATCAGCAGCCTGTGAAGGTTTTCTCCAGCTATGCTGGTGAATAGGTCCTTGTCATGCTGTCAGCATTAAGTAGAACTCTGGTTTCAAATACCAATATATGGAAATTTCACAATGCTGGAAGAAGACTACAGCCTCCCTGAATAGGTGGTTGTCCTACATCTAGAAGGATGATATAATAATAAAGAAAGATTTTGTTTCCTTTCTATATCCCAGTTATTCTGGGAAACTAAGAAGAAAGAGAGTAAAAGAGCTGTGTGAAACTCATGGCTACATTTTGAAACTAAGAACTAGATTTTCATTAAAATCATACATGTAAATTATTTTTGTCATGCTCTGTTGAAGCCACAGCAATTTCCTCTTCTACTCACTGCTGTGAAAGATGCAACCACAAATTTATTAAAAATATGTCTTACTCTTTAAATCTGTTCAAATTCTCCCATGATTATTGTCTTTAAATAATGCCACAGATACAAAAGGAATTAGTGCTGATGCTTCCAAATTTTCATACTCTTTTGTATGTTATATATTTTTCTACAGAGAAATTAATTTGTCACGTCTGTGGAAATACCACATACTATACTTATCTGGATTTCTATTTAGAGAAGTCAGAGATTTTTCTGTAAGCCACATTTTCTTAGAAAACAGAAAGAAAATTAAAACAGAATGCATAAATGTATTGGCATTGCTAATCAATAATCTGTGACTTTATACCCGGTTACCAAAAGAAAGTTTCATGCAACCAGGAATTAAAGGAGAGAATATTGTCACTGGTATTCTCAAGAAAAACCTTTTAAAAAGGGGTAAATTATTACAAGATAACAAGAATATATAGCACCATGTACCAACAATTTTATCTGGAATATACAAACATATTTTTGAGACTTTAAAACCATTGCTAATCTTTAGATGGATACAAGACTTCCTAGAAGAGAACTTATTATTTACCTAGTAGCCATGGGTATTTTGTGCCTTTCTCTCTGGTGACACTGCTAAAAGACTATGTTTAATTCTATCATTTAGAGAACGAATAACAAGCTTCAATCTAGTTTTGAAATAGTTATTGCATTTCTTATCTATGTCATCTTTTTTAATTATCAGATTGTAAGGAACATCTTAAAAAAATATTCTGCTTCTGAAGTTACATATAAAAATTCTAAACGTGCAATAGAAAAATAATACAATATTATTTTTTAATTTTGTTGCAAGGTTCTTTTCCCCTAATAAAGCTGACAGACTTAAATAGCAATTGATTTGCAGCAATATACCCAGATTGGGATTCCTCTTCTATAATCTAAGATTCCTCATTTTAGTAGTTCAAGTCACTATGGTCTCCTTTAAGATCAATAGAAGAAAGCATGTAACTTCAGAAAACCATTCATGTGGACTATCTTAATACAGCCACTTTAAGATGAAATTAATTGCTTGTTTCTCTCATTGACTGACTATACATGATCCCTAGAGAGACTAACCTGAATTTAAACAACTAACTTTTAACATCTAAATTAGGGAAGGTGAATCTTCTCCCCATCTGTAAAACTGCTTAATTTATGAGCAAGCCAGAAAATTAGCTGCTATAGCTGCATGCAACAATATCCAGCCTGCTATGGTGACCCTGAAAGCTTTTACCTTTTTAGCTTTGCTGCAGTCATTGTAACTCATTAATACGTCCCTGATTTTCCACTATTAATTCTTTTCTCATTGATTACCCTTTTTCATATGTAAGGAAATGTTGACCTGCTTCTTGGAATAACATTTAACATTAACAACAACTATTGTATCTTTTTGTGACCAAGCAGGATTTAAAACAAGAAAATCTTTGCTTTTTTATGGTTTAGCAACTCTCTTCTCAGAAGCCAACCTGCTAATCATATTAAAAAAAAAAAAAATAAAATGAGGAATGCCACCCTAGAATAACTAACATCCTAAAAGCAGTAGAATTGCTAGGAAGAAAACATGCAGAAACTGAGCAGGCTACAGATAACCTTCAAAGTGCCATTTTCTGAGACTGTTTTGTTCATTTTATAGTTCTATTACCAAGCCTATTTATACATATTTGCAATGACAAAAGACCCAAAAAGTAGTTAGGACGTCAGACTGACTTCATGAAGTATCAAAACTTCTATGATATGCTTATTTAGGTTGGATATTAGAAAGAAGTTCTTTACAGAGAGAGTGATCAGGCATTGGAGTAGCCTGCCCAGAGAGGTGGTGGATTCACCATCCCTGGAGGTTTTTAAGATGAGGCTGGATGTGGCACTGAGTGCCATGATCTAGTAATCACAGTGGGGTTGGATCAAGGGTTGGACTTGATGATCTCGGAGGTCTCTTCCAACCCAGTTAATTCTATGATTCTATGATTCTATGATTTTATGATTCATGTACTGCACTTCTGTTTCTTGACAAACTTTCTAGTCATGCATAAATGCTCTGTTTCAAATTCCAAATGCTTCACAGAGATTTTTCAATGTCATTACACAAATTGTCATAAAATATAATGGTAGCGCATAAACGGCTGCTATAGTTAGGAAGTATCCAGACTGTTATTCTGCAGTGCCAATGAGTCCTACCTTGTTACTAATGTTGGTGGATGTTTCCAGAGATTGTTTCTCACCACAATCTTGGATCATAATGCACTTAGTGACTCTCAGATGGAACTGCACACTTACAAGCTCCTCTCTATAGACCTTTTCCTGAGAAATATAATGGAAAAGTCAGGTGCCAGTGAGTGCACCTGGGAGCCTGAATCTGAAGACTTTTGGACTTAATGTGCAGAAACATCAGCTAGGTTCTTTCCTCTTTTGCTTTTAGTATGGCCAATTATTAGATTTTTTTCATATCTGCATCCTTTTTTAATCTTGTATACTTCTTCTTCCTGGTTTATTTTTGTTGTTGTTGTTGTTTGTTTGTTTGTTTGTTTGTGTTTTTGTTTGTTTTGTTTTGTTGTTTGTTTTGTTTTGTTTGTATTCCTACCACCTTCCTTCACACTACCTTCTTTTCAATTCCTCTGCTTTTTATTTTTTTTAATATCTTTTCAATGCCACTCTTCCTCTAAAATTTTGCTCATCACACTGAGTGGATTTGTCTCACTGTAGAAATGTTAGGTATTTTTCTAAGGCAGTTATCTCAACTTCCTTTATGGTCAACAGAGAATAAGTGTGTTGAACAAAGTTATTTTATACTGGGCACTTTTCACCTCAGCCTTAGCTAGGGTCATGCAAGGCCTCCTAGCAACGTCCACAAGGAGGGAGATCGGAGAACTACTTTGGACCATATGATGAACTTTGAGACAGTTACAGCCTGGCAGTGTAAGTCCCATCTTTTATAACTATCTCGTTGTCCTCTTCTGCTGTAAGCTTTACATTCTTTAGTTTCTCTTCACTAACTCTATTGGTACTTGCCCACTCCAGCCTCCCTTTGTCTTCCGCTTCTTCTGCAACTTTATTAAAAAAACCAGTGACTATGGATCTTAGTCTATACTGTTACTTTCCTTTATCCTTTTTTGCTTTCTCCCTTCTACACGCATGCTTTCTTTCCATTTGGCTACAAATTTCATTTGGCTACAAATATGTGGGGACCATATGGGTTTTTTTTCTGTAAGTCAGTTGGTACATTTTAGATACTCTCTCTTTTTAATAGTACTCTCCCAAGGGTTGATGGGATGGAGAGTGGACTCAAGACAGATATTTTCGGCTGAAACAGAAGACAGCCAACTTTT
Organism: Pyrocephalus nanus; assembly: GCA_038380795.1. Lineage (NCBI taxonomy): Eukaryota > Metazoa > Chordata > Aves > Passeriformes > Tyrannidae > Pyrocephalus > Pyrocephalus nanus. The sequence continues at coordinate 41,495,488 of CM076260.1, forward strand.
CCCAGGATGGTATGTAGGCATTCATTCTGATGATGAAAGTACAAGATAAGCTTCTAAAGAAATGCTAAGGACATTTCTTCTCCCTCTGATTCTCTCAGGGGTTTTTTCCCCACAGAAAAAAAAGAAACAACCCAAATCATTTTGTTCAAACATCCAGTGTTTAATTGGGGAAAAAACCCAAAACAAACCCACAAAGAATAGACCAACAAAACAAGGAAACAAACAAGGAAAAAAAAAATCTCTGTAACAGCTTTATCTTTCACATGTTTTAATAAATTTCCTACGCAGATGACTGGTAAATTAAATGCAACTTAGTCAACCACAAAATGATCAATTATTAAAAGAAATGTTTTATTTAGAAGCAAAAGAAGTATTTCTGGCAAGTCATACAGCTTTTCTAGGCAATTAAATCTGACATGCAACATTGGTTGTTCTTTACATCTATACTTTAAATATAGACTAAATGCATCCAAGAAAACTGTAATTGCTTTTCCTAGGAAAAAATTAAAAAAAAAATCATGCATATTAAACACCCTTTTTTCATTATTTCCCAGCAACTTCAAAATGTTCAGTTTCCAAAACCCTAGTCAGATAAGTGCAAAACTTCACCCACTAGTAAATACCTCAAAAATTACTGTTCAACATCACATAGTTGCACATGAAAAAATGAGTTTCCAACCAGGTGTTCTTTCCTTGCCTAAAACAGAGCAAGAATCAAAAAAACTAGGTTGAGAAGTTCAAGAAGCATTTCATGTGCAAAGGCTGATAAAAGGAAAAGCAGAACATGCTAGCTAGGAGAAATGAGGGGAGACAGCAGGTAAGCAAAAAACCCTCCTCATCTGAAATAGCTGGGATACCCTAACTGAAGGCTTTGCAGCTATGAAAAGTTCCGTGAGGCTTTATTGATCTTAAGAGCTCAGTCTGAGTTTTGAAGGAGAGATATATATCCAATGTTTTCTGTCCTGAATTATGCTGTCACAGCTGCACTGACAGTGCCACAAAAATATTTTCTTCTGACAATAAAATCATAAGAAGAGAGATCTTGTTTGTTACAATCAAAGTACTTTAGTCTGAATGTTTCTCCATCCAGGCAAAAGTTATTTCAGAATTTTACATCATCTTGCAACGCAAGTACTAAAAAGTATGAAAGCACCCCTCCTGACTTTTCTGCACTGCCCCACTTCCTCCAAAAAATCAAACCAGATGACAGTTCAGTTTATTTGTTATTAGGAGAAGTGGGAAGAGTCTAATGTTCTATACATCCTCATACCATTCTTTCTGTGCCAGCTTGAGTTTCGTAATTTAATTCAATTCCAGTAGGGCAGAGCACAGCAATACATTTCATAAAACAGTAAACTATGCAAACATGACATCGAAGTTATAATGCAGTATTCATATGCATGCTGAGTTGTCATTTTTATAACACAGCATTTTCACCAGAGGGACACTTAATTAAAAACAGATTCTTTGTATCTGGTATCGAACTAGTACCAACAATTAATTCATTCTAATGCTATTTTTCTATCAGGAGCTAGTCTTTAATTGTGTTGAAAAATGCAGCATGCACATTTGATTTGAATTAAAGAAACCATACTAAGTCTCAGCAAGAAGCAAAAAGTGGATAACCAATTTGCAATAGTGAAAAAAGATCCCAACCATGTACAAACTACAGGAAACCATGACTGAAGAAAAAGGAGGTTGTCAACATCATACAAGATGGACAGGTGTAAAAGTAATCTCTTAACATTATTTTCTCTAAGTTATTTAATGCTGACAGTATCCTTACCTAATACAATACCCAAACAAAGATACTCCCTGCTTCTAATCTCTGACTCAGATACACAGGGAACTGGACCCAGTGGAAAATGCTAAGGCTATAAATATTGAGTCTGAGGATTTTCTTTTCTTAAATTCACTTCTGTGCATTTAAAGAGAAAAAGTGCTTTAGCAGGCTTTTTAATGAGCTCAAAGTGATGGGTTCATAAACAGAGGGGCTCAAAATGATCCATATATTGCAGGAAACATGGGAAACTACACAGAAAAATATATATGGCTGCTCATGGTGGAAAGACTGGAATACTGGAATAAGTAGGGACTGGATACTTTTAGGTAAGAAGTTAAGTTCAGAAAATCTTTTCACAGAAAAGCTCAGTAAGATTTTGACAAACACTTTTTTGCAGAAGATTTCTGTGAACATCTGCTGCCAGATATAATTCAGAATCCCAGAAGCAGATGACTGCCCAAACATGAGCCAGAGCTTTTTACCTGAGACAGACTCTTCCTTAGTACCAATGTCTCATGCTTCAATGCCTTACATCACATCCCTGGGTCACCACATAGTGTAAAAAATATTGGCCCCAGACTTGGGGAACTGAGCCTGGGAATTGGCCCCAGAACCTGAGGATGGTCAGACCTGTGTTATATTTCATTATGAAGGTTCTGAAGATGTTTTAAATCAGCTTTACTGTACCTCCCTTGTCTGTACATAGCTCTCATTTGAGTCAAAAAAGACTAACAACCTAGTTGGCCTCATTAGCTTTTCCCACAATCAATGTTATGGTAATCTCTCACCGGTCTGTGGCGTGATAGATATTCTATCTCTTTCCAGCAGTTCTATTAACTGCTACTTTCTTCCACTGTTTCCTGCTTGGGCTTTACTTGCTTTATGGCATGTTATTCTTACTGCTTCTCAAATGTGTTTTTGTTCCTACTTTGAACTAATTGGAAAATTACTTCATCTTTTTCTGACAAAAAAGCAGAATAGGTTCATGGATCCAGTGATTTTCCTATATCTCACATCTCAAATAATGTTTTTATCTGAGAAAGCATGTGCTTTCCGCTGTGCTTTTGATGAACAACATAAAGAATATCAGACTAAAAGTCTAATATAAAAATCTGTAGCTCAGACTACATACACAGCCTAAGCATCACTGTTTGTACTACTCAGCCCTTGTTCAACAAGTGGATTGTTCTTCATCTCAAGAGTTGGCAGTACTGCAATCAATCTAAAAACCATAATGCTAACTTACTGCGAGGAAAGTATGGGGGGGTTGACCCTGGCTGGATGCCAGGTATCCACCAAGCCACTCTGTCACTCCTTTCTGCAGAAGGACAGAGGAGAGAAAATCTAAACAGAGGTTCATGGACCACCTTCTCCCCCTCTTCCTTCACTGTCTGTGGTGTCTGCAGAGCTGTTTCTCTCATGTTCCCACTCTGCTCTTCTCTGGCTGCAATTACTTCTGCCCTTCTTAAATGTGTTATCCCAGAGGCGCTGCCACCGTCACTGATGGGTTCGGCCTTGGCCAGTGGCAGGTCCATCTTGAAGTTGGCTGGTATTGGCTTTGCTGGACATGGGTGAAGCTTCTGGCAACTTCTCACAGCAGCCCTCTTGCAGTTGCCCCACTTCCAAATCTTTGCCACACAAACCCAACACCCATCATAGATAGAGTGAAGGCAGAATTTAGGTACCTGTGTAAAATATGTACCGAATTTACTTGCCCCTTTCTTGACCATCTCATCTAGGCAGGTAGCTGTCTGGCGCCCAGGCTTTTGACAAGAAAGCCACTTTGTTAAACAGCAAACATTCCAATTTTATTGACCATGGTGTAAATCTGTTGGTGTGACAATAAATCTAAGCTTAGTTTGTTTTCAAGGGTTTGTTGTGATAAAACCCAAAACAAAAATGATGAGTTTAGCAGGAAGAACAGGAGCCCTTGGTGCTACCACACTCTTTAGTTAGTGGCACTTTAAATGCTACAGGCATGAGTGAAGCTTTTTGCAGCAGTCACAAGCAGCCCTCACACTGGGCCACAACAGCTGTCTCTTTTGGGCATTATGAGTTTGCAAGTTGTGAAGGATATAAAGAGACTAATTGTACCTAAAGGGCGTGAATTTTACTCCCATGGTTGAAATGGTGCCTGTCTACCTAAATGTGAACAGTACCAAACGTATAAATGTACCTCTGAGGAAATAAAATATTATGTCATTTTAGCCAGAATTAGTCATTTTCTGATACTGAATCATAGACTTAGTGATATCTCAATTTTTATTTTATCTATTTTATTAAAGAGGGAAATAAGCAGTGGCTTAAGCCTGTCCATTCACTGATCATACAGGGAGCCTGGCTACACGTGCCCAGTCTCCTGTAAAGATGGATGAGGTTAGTCTAACTCTTAATTTCTGAGACTTAAGTATAACACTGCTAATAGTTGCCAAGTGCAAGTACACGCTATTAACCAGAACTTACTAGAAAATAAGTATTTTTCTGGCCTAAAGAAGAAAATAAGGGTATAGCTACATCAAGGTTATTGGGGTTTTCTTTTGCCATAACAAACTTTTTTGGTTTCAAAACAACTTTTTTTTTTTTTCGAAATTACTTTTTTAGATTAAGTGTGAAGAAGATAAATAACACCAGTAGTTATATTTTTATAGACATAGTTTTCTTAAGCAGTTATTTTTGTTTCATTTTCATATATTTTTATTTTTGGGCTGCCCAAAGAAGTTTATTTATGCCCATTGTAAATTCTGACGAACGCATTTGTGCAAAAAAACGTCTCAGAATAGCATTTGTTGAATAGTCAAAGAAAACATTTTTTTTCTCACAGGCCTCTGGTAAACACTGGTGGATAACCAAAGGGAAAAGAGCTCTGAAGAGGACCAAGGGATCTACCTGGGGGCTTCTTGGTACAAGACAGCCTTGGAGGTGAAAAAAGATAATGAAGAAATGGATCATATGTCATATGAGAAAAGGCTGAGAGAGATGAGGTTGTTCAGCCTGGAGAACAGAAGGCTCAGGTGTATCGATCATTGTGTGCAAATACCTGACTGGAGGTGGGAGATGGGAAAGACAGAGCCAGACTCTTCCCAGAGTAGCCCAGTGGGCTGGTTTGAAAGTAAACCAGAGGGAGAAATGAACTCGAGAGATTACAAGTCAGAGTTACAATTTACTAAAAAAAGATTACAATAAATACAATAAGAAAAAGCTGGGTTTAACCCCCAAAGACAGATGTATAACTCAGCACCCTGGGACAAGGACAGAATAGTGTTTGTTAGCCCCTGTGCTGAGCACCATGTGGCCCCACTGGGTGCAAAGTAAAAGGAAAGGAAAACTGTTGGTCCAGATGATGGTGGCAGTTCTGTTGAGATAATGATTGCAGTCCTGTTGAGAGTGGCAGTTGTAGTCCTGTTGAAGTTCTGGTCCTCCTCTGGATCCAACAAGTGGTACCAGAAGTCCCAAAACCTGAAGATTATATATGCTCAAGTTCAGGTGGGAATGTCCAGTACCTCCCCCAGGGAGTTTCACAATGGATGATTTAATTCTGTGAGTCATGGGATATTTTTGGAGTCTCTGATGGTCTAGGCTGTTGCAGCGGCCTATTATGCCAGTCCAGTATGGCCCATTAGCAGACATGACCCCTCAGGCTGGGTGTGAAAGTGCTAATGCCTCCTTAAAGGCATTAGTGTGAAGACAAAGAAACTCACCTCGCAGAGGTCTTTAACACCCAGCTTGTAGCCTGAGGTGTCAGGTGTGCCCTGGGCAGCTGCTGAAAATGTAGAGGGAATATATGTAAATCTAATCTATTTTTGTTACCCAGAGAACCTAACACAACAAGGTTAAATTTATGTTAAGGGAAGGCAGAGTCCGTGTAGGCAAACATGCACAAAAGAGCATACGAAAGTAATTAAGTAATGCTCTGATTTGACATGCAAGTAAGTATAAACTAATACTGACTTCAGCCTCCTAATCATGTTCACACTGATTCAAATGAAAATGCGTATTTTCTATTACAATGTTTTTACCACTGATTTAATGGAATTTCTCCCCAGCTAAGAGTGATTATTAGTCACAGAAGTGCTGTAATGCTGTGACCCTTTCAAACTTTTGCTATGAAACAGTTGTTATTGCATTTCTGATGTCCAAATAGTTGCAGTTGGATTCACATAATTTGACAATTACCTTGCAACAGAATATCCATATGTAGAGTTTTCTTATGATGTCCATTTTCAGAAATATAACAGAGAGTACTTAATCTACTCACTGGAGTAAGCAGTTAACTGATTTAGAAACATTCCTCTCCACAGATTTGACAGGATCATTTACAATAATATTCAACAAGACAAAACAAATTAAGATAAATCATTAAAATATTATCTGCTATTCTTAAACATTTTTATACCCTTCAACCAATTGTAACACTGATAATATATTTTTGAACAGATGATACTGTATAACTGGTTTTTGACATTAAATTCCTAAGTGATTAAAGGACTTCCTTTCCTCTCATTTTTACATTAATCTTGTTGGTTAGTGTTGGTTTGTATACTACACTTTTTACACAGATAAAGCTGTACCCATGCTAGCACCTCACTATTATGTAACTTTTCTATAAATATTGGTGATAAAACATAGAATCATAGAATCACTGAATACTCTGAGTTGGAAGGGACCCACAAGGATCATCAAATTCCAACTCCTAACCTGTCCAGGACAGTGCCAAGAGTCACACCACGTGCCTGTCTGCATTCATCAAATGCTTCTTGAACTCAGACAGGCTTAGTGCTGTGACCACTTCCCTGGGAAGCTTGTTCCAGTGCCCAACCATGCTTTGGGTGAAGAATCTTTTCCTAATATCCAACCTAAACCTCCCGTGGCACAGCTTCAGGCTGTTCCCTCAAGTCCTACCACTCGTCACCAGAGAGAAGAGATTGGCGCCTGCCCCTTTACTTCCTCTCATGAGGAAGTTGTAAACTGCAATGAGGTCTCCCCTCAGTCTCCTCCAGGCTGAACAGACCAAGTGACCTCAGCAGCTCCTCACACAGCTTCCCTTCAAGGCCCTTTTCCATCCCTGTTGCCCGGCTTTGGACGCTCTCTAATGGCTTAGGGTCCTTACATTGCAGAGCCCAAAACAGCACACAATATTCCAGGTGAGGCTGCACCAGTGCAAAGCAGAGCAGGACAATCCCCTCCCTTGACCAGCTGGCCATGCTTTGCCTGATGCTCCCAGGTACACATTTGGCCCTCCTGGGCTGCCAGGGCACTGCTAACTCATATTCAACTTGCCATGGACCAGAACCCCCAGTTCTCTTTCTGTGGCACTGCTTTCCAGCTTCTCATTCCCCAGTCTATATGTATATCCAGTGTCAGGTGGAGAATTTAGCACTTATCTTTGCTAAACTTCATATGGTTGGTAATTGCCCAGCCCTATAATTTGTCTGATCTCTCTGCAGGGCCTCTCTGCCCTCAAGGGAGAGATGACTAAAACAAGTAGCAACAAGTTGTAAGTGGACTGAAGACACTGGCCCATGAGTTATTATATGGCTTATCACACACTGGAGACTGAATACCAGTAGTGAAGAAACTGCAGTCAGACCACTGCCGTAGCATGTCCCTGTGTTCACAGTGAAAAGAGGTTTTGCAGGTTCCTGTAGACTTATGTGATGCTGTTAGAAAAGTTTGCATAGGTAGCTTTGCAACATCCAGCACAATGATGGATTGTAGAGGCAGAGTCGTACTCTGAAGTGACATATATGTATGTCACAAAAATTTTATGTCCAAGAGCAGCTACTCTGACACTTAGGGCTGTTCATAGATCTTCAGCTTTTTTAATACTTAGCAAATAATAATATTTAAATTTCTTGGACATAATGAAGATAAGTAATCTTTTCCTTTCTTTTTTTCTTTTGTGTGTGTACAAAGACATATTTAGGGAAGTTGGTCAACTGCCAGTTCAAGAGAAATACTAAATGTGAGAAGTGCTTTAGATATACATTAGCTAGATAAATTAGATAGCTTGAAAGCTCCTTTCCTCACTGTAGGATAATCAAGCAACTTGGTCAACCTCCAATTCAAGATATTTATTTGACTTGCTGGAAGTTACAAAGGGACATACAATACCTCGTAGCATTTGGAAATGCAGAACTGAAACAGCCGAACCTGAAGGAAAAATACACTTGTGACTATCAGCAGCCAGGAACCATCCATCACTGATACAGAACCCCAGAATCCTGACAGCCTGCATGGATTTGGTTTCATATTTGTAGTCACATCTTGCTCCTGAAAGCAGTGAAACAGTCCTCTGTGACACTACAGTTATGATAACAGACCAAATGATTTCATCCTCCAGACACTAATTTGGCTTGCCAAAACCTGGAAATACCCTTAAAAATTTATTTCTTTAAGCCATGCAAAGTGTTTAAAATTCACTTAGTCAAAGATATGCAGGGCTATACTTTCTGAGTTTTGCATAATTTATCATAAGGTTTACTATAATTGTTGCCTTAATTCTACACTGAGGCCTTTGAGAATAGGTTGCTAAAGGACTGCAAACAGCCTGACTGTTGTTCACACACAGGGTTGTAAAAAAACATGACCCTGAAAGAGTAGTTGGTGCTAGTCTTTAGTTTGTTCATTTCTGTTTTCTGTCTGTTGACTTTGTCAACCTTTACTTTCTGTGTCACAACACATATAATGCCTAGAAAGCCTTTCAAGCCTTAAATCACCTTGGTTTGTGGATTTTTTTTAAATTTCATTCTAGATTAAATTTTATAATTTATAATGAAAGAAATGTCTAGTTGTAGGTTCACCAAGCTATATTTTGTCTCTTTCAGTATCCTGATATGGTCAGAAGAGGGTCAGAGGAACACCCTGGCCCTTGTTCCCAATGCTTTTCCTCTTGCTGAGATGGAAACTTAGAAACACAGCATCTCTCCATCTTCCCTGGGAAGGATCGACAATGTACACCACCACCTTCTTGGACCTGAACATGTAAGCAACCGAGTGGACAATCTGCTCCACTGAATTCATCTGCTCCACAGTCCAGAGACACGCAGCCAGCCTTCCACTGAAAACATCTTCTTCAGGGGAAGTGCCGACGATGAGACAAAACTCAGTCCAAGTGTTAGAGGGCCTGCTCTATGTAATGTTTAATTTTGGTTTTTTGGTCAGACAGAGTCATAATATTTCACAGTACCTTCATAACAACTTGTCATGGTTTTTCAATAGATATTTTCTGCTTTTAAACCTCAGCTGAATTATGTAGCTGAAGGTTTTGTAACTCAAAAGGGCCTGACATGAGGGTGAATAAGAGGGCTAATCATTTTTGCTGTAAAGAAGAAAAATATGTATATTTTCTCATGCTTAGTAGAGTGTAATAGATACCCTAGATGATAAAGGCTCACAGTTGTAGAGCAGTTAAAGCAGAGCTGGTCAGTTTAAATGAATTAAAACCCTTTTAATTCCTCAGAGGCCTCTCAATTTCTCTTCAGATTTAAACTGTAGTCACAGCCTCCTGTTAACTAATACGCATGCTGAGGATTTTCCATCCTATTCATCACAAATTCCTGCAGTAGTGGGAATGGGGGAGAGGGGGAGGAAAGACTTCAGCTCAGTTATAAATCACCAAGAAATGACTGACAAATACCAACGCAGACCTTTGCTCAGCACTGTGCTGGAGATGGCACATTGCCAGGCAGGCTGCAGATACACATGGTATTATCTCTGAGCAATTTTAGGGAAATGATATGTTTATTCTGAAGTAAGAGGAGGGTGTATTTTCATGGAGCTCTTGCCATCTCACTTGTAAGACGGTGGAAAAACTATTAGAATTGCCTTTCCTGTTTTATTTCATATGCAAATATGGAAAAAAACAGGGGAAAAAAAAAGAAAATTCAATATCATACACTGTGAAAAATAAAAAAAGGTAATTAAGTTTATTTAGTTTGTTGTAAATGATTTCTGCATTTAATGTTTCTTCCCCAGGCTTTGGTCACATTTTATTATTTTTGTATGTAACATATTTGACTTCCACAATATTTTAAATTTCTGAAGCAAACATTTTTGCTTGAAATAAAAATGCAATTTCCAAACCATTTCCATCTAGTTAATTGTATAGGTTATATGTTTACTTAATAAGGTCTCTTTAAATTTGATCATTTCTATAACTTATGTACACAGCTGTCTTATCACAGTTTGGTACTTTTGGCACTTACCATATAGCTACAATTATGCAACATGAGACTTAAATTATAATTCTTCAGGTCTATGCTATTTTTTGTTGATATTTGTTTGATTATTTGTTGATATTTTCCAACAGAAACAGGGTCTGGCTCTGCACATTGCTCTCCCAAAATACACATGTAATATTATGGATCATAGGATATGCAGCTCACATTTATGCACTGTCAAAAAATATCATACATATTACACTTCTAGAAAAATATTTATCTTGCTTTTTCCTGCGAGTCAGTATCAATTTTTTAAAATCCCTAAAAGAGTGTTCAGTTTTTTGGAAGACAAGTGTCATATTTTTCAATCAGTTTTATTTATGCCAATAGCATAAAAATGAATGAATGAAAAAGAATACAGAACTATTTTCAGGGTTAAAAAAAATACAGAAAGGAAGCATTCAAGTCACAATCCCTTTCATCTCTTGCAGCTTACTGATCACAGACAGAAGGGAAAAATGTGGAACATATTCCAGATTTCCTACTTGACTTGTTGTTTCAGTGCCAAGAGGGAAACAAGTAAAATATTATGTAAAATATTAAACATTATGAGCCAAATATTCTTCAGGGGGTCTGGAGGAAAGACAGCCAAAAGAAAATGCTTTTCAATAGGGGTAATGATATTAACTTCCTTTCTAAAACACTTTGGAATACAATTCTCAAAAGCGGCAAGTATGTTTAGCAATTAATAAAAAAATAACCCACTCAGCATTCTTACAAAAGTGACTATTCAGCACAAATCACAAACATAAAAGCTAATTTCAATCAAATTTCAAAAAAATTAAAACCACTGAGTTTCAGAGGTGATGAAAATGAAGTGTTAATTGATAATCAGATTACTCAGTGTTCCTTCTTTTCATAAATATGGCTCTTGAAGTTACATAAGCATACACTTGATCTCACTAGTGTTTATAAAAAGCCAAGCATGGGGATCTTGGCTGGCAAGTTTAGTTATGGCAATGCCACGTTATTAGTTTTCCTTCTCCCTGTGAATAGGCATTGAACAAAAATCAAGAACAATGACTGGGATGTAAATGTCTTGCATTGTAACAGTGAACATCAAATATAATAACTAATATATAAGAAGTCAGCAAGCAAAGCAAACTTCCAAGATTACTTACGCAGTTGCTTAGGGGGTTTTGTTGTTTTTGTTGTTTGTATCATATAAATAAAATTCAAAATAGACATTGTGATCCCATTGTTTGTGATGTCAGGGAAATCTACAGGTTCAAGAAAAGAGAGCAAGAGGATATATCAGGGTGTTTGTTTCCCAAAGGAAATTAACAATCCACAACTGCAATTCTGCATGTCTGTCATCCCTGGCTGATTACTTGTAGAATCCAGCAGAGATGATCAGAAAGGTATTTTAATGAAAACAGGTTAGCAAATTTGAGGTTTTATTTAAGAGAAAAATCTGATATCACCCATGGACATGATCAAGGGCAGAAGTGGATAAATCAGTGTTCAGTATTGGGAAGACTGTTAAATGTATACAGAAAAACCCAGCATGGGGTAAGCAGCTTTGAAGAAGGATACAGAAAGGTTTGACTGGATCCTATAGAGACCTTTGTAAAGTTTGTAAGACAGGTATGTTCTCCTCAACAGAAGAAACAAGGAAAATCACTTTTCATGCTCAGGTCAGCATGGGTTATTTGGACCTGAGAGGAGGAGTGGCAAAACTGGTCAGAAGGAAGCAGTGATCAAGGAATTAAACACCATCCTCCAATATCGTTCAAGATACAGTGACTTTGTCATCTCCATGAACATCCAGACAAACTGCTTTTTGTTTATGCCTTTTAGTCAGGAGCAGAGATGATCAGATTTATCAGACTTTGAAACTGAGTTGTGGTTTAAACTATACATATAGTCCAACACTGTAGTGGGTTTACCCTGGCTGGACGCCAGGTACTCACGGCAGCTGCTTTCTCACTCCCCTCTGCAACTGGACAGAGGACAGAAGAAAAAAAACAACCAAGGATTCATGAGTTAAGAGCTGGGAGAGGTTACTTATCACCATCCCAGGCAAAACAGACTTGAAATGGGGATATTAATTCAATTTATTGCTAACAAGGTCAGAGCAAAAGAGTGAGAAGTAAAATAATCTCCCAAACACCTTCTCCCCACCCTTTTCACCTTCCATGTTCTCCCTTCTCCCTCCCAGCAGTGCAGGGGGACAGGGAATGTTACGGTCAGTTGTTGTTTCTGCCGCTGCTCAGGGAGAGTCCTTCCCCTTCTCCCATAGGGTCCCTCCCATGGGAGAAGTCCTTTATGGATCTCTCCAGAATGAGTCAATCTCACAGGCAACAGTTCTTCACAAAAATGCTGTCCCGTGGGTCACTTCTCTGTGGGGTGCAGTCCTTCATGAATGAGCTGTAGCAGCGTGGGTTCCCAACAGGGGCCACAAGTCCTACACAGGGAAAACCTGCTCCAGAGTGGGCTTCCCTGTCTCTTTCAGGACCCTGCTCCATCTTGGGCCTCCCAAGGGGTTACAGCCTCCTTCAGATATCCACCTGCTCCAGCATGGGCTCCTCCATGGGCTGCAGTGGCACAGCTGCCCCACCATGGTCTGCACCACGGGCTGCAGGGGCCTAAGCTCTAGCACCTGGAGCACCTCCTGCCCCTCCTTCTACACTGACCTTGGTGTCTGCATTGTTATTCTCATGTTCTCACTCTGCTCTTTCCAGGCTGGAATTTTCCTCTGCACAACTTTTGATTCTTAAATATGTTATCACAGAGGTGTTACCAGTACTCCTTATTGGCTTGGCCTTGGCCAGCAGCAGGAAGCCCATCCTGGAACTGGCTGGCATTGGCTCCATGGGACAGGGGATGCTTCTTGCAGCTTCTAACAGAAACCACCCCTGCAGCCCTCCTGACTACCAAAACCCAGCCACAGAAACCCACTACACACACAAAACTGATAAGGAGTTGCACCCAACCTGGAAGGAGCCAAAGTTTTTAACGTATATTACCATAATCTTGACAAGCAAAGTCCACTCATTCTAAGGACTATCAAATTCTTTGTATATTTTGACTGTGTATGTTCAAATCAACAACTCAGAAAACTGAGAGCAGCGTAGCTGTAGCCAGAACACAGCAGAGCCAGATGTAATGCATGCAGGCAACACGAGAGCTCCCCGTGTGTCTCCACCAAGGTCTCCCAGCCTGAGCAGAGCAGGCCAAGCTGCAAGTAGGTATTATGAAATGGAAAACCCCTTGGCAATTAAGATCTGGTCAGCAATGTATTGTCACTTGTTGACAATGAGCTCTCATTTTGAATCAGAGCTCTTACAACTGAAGTCTGTGCAACACATGATATGTTTTTTTTCACCCAGGCTAACCCAGAAAGTAGAGCCTTAAAGATTTATTTCACTTTATGTTTCATTTACATTCCACAAATTTTATCACAGACGGTTGCTGTTTGTCTTTGTGTCAGTGTAGGGACCTAAACCAGCAGAATTATATTCATAATTTTTTATTATTTAAGATTGTTTGGAAACAGAGAAAACTGTACCTTAATAATTTATCAAGTGAGAAATTTCTACTTAGAATAAAAGAAATTTCTGAAGAAGTGACCTGATAACTTCTGTGGTCTATTGACTAGTTTAAAGAGATGAGAGAAAACAAATTAAAAAGACTGACTAACACCAGTTAGCTCAGTTTTTCACATTGAAAAAAGATTAATTCAGACACATAATTTTGTCAAGATGCTTCCATAAAAAAATGTTTGCAAATGACTGTTCTGAATTAAGCTATAATCATATTTCTGGATGCATTCTTTACAGAATAAAATTCTCACATATTTAACATGGAGGAACACATTGAACAATAAGCACTCATCATTTTATGGGAATTTAATTTTCTTTTTTTTTTTTTTAACTTCTGAAATGGCATTATAAGTCAGCATGTCAAAAATGTTTCCATGTGAAAAAAAGAATTGGATAAAGAAATAGAAGGTGGTACGTTTTACTTTATTTCTTCTTTTTCTTTTGAAAAAATTAGATTTTTAAATGGTATTTTAAAAAACATTCTTTCATGGAAACAGTATTTTTGTGTAAGGCAGTGAACATGACTGAAAGTATTTTTCCTCAAAAAAGCAGCATGATAGGTATGTAAGTAGGTAGGTAGAAGATTTATAGATAGATAGATAGATAGACAGATAGATAGATAATGTTCTGCTTCTGTGTGACTAGATCTTTTTCCAAAGAACTGCAAAAACATTCCTGAGGTAAAAGGCAAGTATGTATTTTAGAAAAGGAAGGATAATGAGGAGGGATGCAATAACTGTATGACCCAGTAAAGTAGGATATCATTACTCATTTCTTTCAGAGTTCCTATAGCATATGTATGCAATCATAACTTGTTAATTTTAATTTTCTTAATTTACAGTTCTAATCTGTGCTTTGAACTTCAGAAATGCTGACTAGATGACTGTTTTCTAATATGCCAATTCATTCCATTTTGAGCATATGACCAGCATAATTTCATGTACATTTAATGTACAATACATGTACAATAGGATGCTTTGCAACCCAACCAAATTTTTTGATGTGCTAGGAAGAAATTGTTTTCTCTTTGGGTGCCACTTCTTCATTTGGACCATAATTACATTCTCAAAAACCTAAAATGCCCATACAAATTAAATAAAAAAAAAAAAAAGGAAAAAAAAAAAAGAAAAATAATAAAAAAAAAGTGTTTACAATAATTTTTTGATTCAGTGATTCAATACGTGGAACCAAATGCAGCACCAGAAATGTAGCAGCAAGATTTATCAAGGAGCCTTGGAAACTCCTTGAGACTTGCAAAGAAAATTAATAAATAGGGAACAACAAAATAGGCCATCATGACCCATCATCCTAGCTGCACTTGAGTTGATGCCCAGAAAGCTCTACACAGTTGTGTATTTCCTGCTGGTTCAACCAAGAATTCAGGTGAGCAGCTGATAAAGGTTTCCAGAATGGAAAAAGCTGTAATAATCCAACCTTCATGGTACAGAAAAATTGACCAAGCCAGTGACATCTCACCACAGAAGCAAAAAGCAGCTACAGAGGAGTGGAAAAGGGGTATTTCTGGACTATATATGATGATCGTAGTTGATGGATTAGAAGCTTTTACTAACATAAATAATTCTGTGATTATATGATCTATTTGCCGTTAATAGCAAGCATCCCTCCAAAAGTGTGGACAATCTTTGGATCTTTTTACTGACTTTGGAGGGACACAGTGGACAGCCATTATATGAAGCCCTATTACAGAACATAACAATGTAAATATATGCAAAATCAATAGATTTTTCCAGTGTCTTTAATTCTTTTCTCTACTTTAATATTGCATCAGTGAAACATGGAATATTTTCTTAGAAAAATCTCATGCATATGAAGACAGAAAAAAAAAACACATACAGGTAACCCTACTGACTCACTGGTTGGTTTTCTTGCCACCTAGTTCATGTTTATATAACTAATGTTTCTGTCCTGTATTTGCACAGGGACAATTGTTTGGGGTTTTTTGCTTCAGCAAATCAAAAAATTTTGTTTTAATAAAAAAAAAATGGCAACGTGTCACACAGCAGGTAATAATTCGGCATGAGGGGAAATCAGATATATGTAATTATGTGGGTAGCATTAAATATTTGCTCTAAAATGAGTGGATTTTTTTTTACGTTTTATCCCTGTTTTTCATTAGGTTCATTCTCATCTTCTGTTGAACTTCCAGTCAAAAAAGCCAGAAGAGACTGAGGTACTGAAGAAGGGCCAATATCTCACTCTGGCTTCTTGCTCCTAGACTTCATGTAGAAATTTGAGAGAACTTTGGAGCCAGCTTTGCACAAATGATGGAAAGACTGACAGCAGCTCCTTTCCTTGTAAAAACCCTCAGCCAGCATGAAGCCTACTTAATACAATAAACAACACAGTGTGAACTATTTTTGCAGGTGAGGTGTCCTGCTGGTGGCCCACCCATAAATCAAGGACACTGCCTAACAGCAAGGGAAGCAGTCGGAGCTAAAAGAAGGGGAAATGAAGTGTTGCATATAACCCCCTACTGATTGAAGGTCACAGACTCATTGAGACTGACAATTTATTATAATTTATTAGTGCTGCATTTCTTCTTTAAACCAGCAGGAGCATCAGAATACAAGCATATGAGTCCTGAAAACCTGAGAAAGAATAAAGGGTCTTTAGACAATGTGCTGTGTGTGTATGAAGAGAAGTAAGGTAAAAATAGTGAATTCAGTTAATTTGGTTTTGACAAATCTAAAGTTTGAATAATGGGTGAAAAGCAGTATTTGTAATTGAGAGGTCATTCATAGAAATGTGCAAAAACTTTACTTTTCCCAATGCCTGGCACTTAACATTTAGACCTGATAAGAAAGACCTCCTGGAACTGTTACTGAAAAAAGTAATTAAAAGAAGCCAATATTTTGGTTTTATTAGGAAAGAGATTAATGCCATGTGAAGTCAGTAAAAACCTAGGGTTTTGAAAGATGGGACCCAACTCTGTAGTCTTTAATTTAAAAAGG
The DNA here is from genome assembly GCA_038380795.1 of Pyrocephalus nanus. Classification (NCBI taxonomy): domain Eukaryota; kingdom Metazoa; phylum Chordata; class Aves; order Passeriformes; family Tyrannidae; genus Pyrocephalus; species Pyrocephalus nanus. The sequence goes on from CM076260.1 coordinate 41,512,007, forward strand.
ACATGAAGCCCACCAATGCCTGAACTCCTCTGATCATACATTAAAAGATTTCAGCTGACGCCAGCATGCATAGCTCGACAAAAACTGTTCATCTGCCATGCAAAGAGACAACCAAAAGCTACAGAACATCAGCACTGTTTATTTAACATAAGAGTGGGGAAATATGCAATAGCTTATATATATATTTTTTTTAACAATATATTTTTTTTTTAACAAATGTTCCTAGCAAAGGGAAAACACTTTTCCTACCTTTCTTAGAGTTTTCCCACATTTAGATAATACACTAGCTAGTAAATTCTAGTGCTCATGACGTGTTTAAAAGTAGGAATTTCCACACTTCTGACCCCAAAATTGTGATTTTAGGAGTTAAGGTAGACTTTATGTAGTCACAGAATCATTTAGAACAAAATAACAAAACTAGCCAAGTGAAAATTCACTAGTTTCACATGGCTGGACTGATAAATCCTAAAGATTTCCTGGGAATTAAATATGAATATCAAAGTCATGTGTTGGGGAACATTTTTTTAATCAGTTATACCATTGAAAAATCTCCTAAACCAGAACAATACAATGCCCCTTAGGAAAAGGAATGATCAAAAGAGCAAACCCCTTTGGCAGATATAAATCACCCCACTTAATGCATTCCTGGAGGGTTCATATATTCAGGCGATGAGGACAGTTTGAAAATACAAGTTTGACCATGTGATAAAATCTCTCATAATTTGGAGGGTAAGATGCCAGCTTCTTATCTTTGACTGCAGATCCCAAAGTCGGGTCGTTTCCCCTCCCCCAAATGTTCAAATGACCTTCTGTTGTAACTTCAATTGCTTTGATAGTGAACTACCACTTTCTGTCTCTCAGATCTATCTCACTGAAATTTGGCTATGACAGCTCTTTTCCGGATGCATTCTTACTTAACAGTGCTCTATTACCCTACTTGTTTTCCCACTTGAAGTGATCAGTTCTGAACTTGGAAATGCCATTTTCCACGGCACATGGGTGAAAGCATGCTCCTTTAAGAAACAGGTACAGATGGCAAGTCCATCAGCTAAGTTCAAACTGGAGGTCAAGAGAGGAAAAGGAAATTACCCCTAGTACTCATCTCAGACTCTGCCCTCTTTTACTGTCTCCTCTGACTGCTGGCAAATTTAGCTCATCGTTTCCCCAACCAGCACCCAGCTTAGAAAATGACAGTGGGAAATCAATATATCCACCACATTTGACCTTATCACCTTTAAACCAGTATCTTACAAATCACTCCGGATAAACAGTCGCGATCACAGGGTTAGCTAAAGGCAGAATAAACTATGCCTATACTATTCCTGGCAGAGGTTTGTCTAATGTTTTCTAAAAACTTCCAGCAACCAAGACTCCTTAGTTACCCCCAGAAATCTCTTCCACTGTGTAATTATCCTTACTGATAGAAAATCTTTTCTTCTGTCTAATCTAAATTTTCCTAGTTGCATTTTAGCAAGCTATTTTTCAGTGGATCAACATTCTGAACAATGCCTGGAAATCTCACCTTAACAACAGCCTTTTAAATATTTGAAGACTTTCACCTACCCTTTAGCTTTCTGTTCCTTCTACCATACCACCCCAATTCTTTCTTTAAAGCCACATTCTCTAGTTTCTGATTAATCTTTTTGCTCTGTTTTGTCTCCCCTTCTTTTAATCCACAAACTTCTGCAAATATGGTTCCTCTAATTGGATGCAGTAATGCTTCAGCTGAGGCCAGTATTCAGCAGAGCAGCTGTTTTACATATAATACTCATGTTTATACATCCCGATACAGTGTTTGCTTTTTTAAAAATATTTTTGACAGAAGTTAAACATGGAGAATACATGCTAGGTTTGCAGTCTCTTGTAGTTCCTGGGCTCTTTTCTATAGAACTACCAGCCAGGTGGAGATCCATCTTCATGAAACAACACAAAACCAGGAAATTCTTCTCTTCTCTGTCAGAGGATTCTGATGTGAGAAAATACTGGGCTGGTTTGACAATTCATGTTAGTTGTTACATAACAGGTTTTTGTCTTCAATGTGTGTACACACAGTGTGTTTGATTATTTGTTCCCTTGTTCCTCTGGGACTCCAATTACACCAGCTCTTCAGTAACATCTTCTCTAGCAAAAAGAAGACAAAATCATATTTCTTGCCAGCCTTAGGCCAAAATTGATGTGTGCATTACATGTGCATGCCTCTTCAGGAAAAAAGTCATGTGAATAGAAGATGGTTACCTCTCTCTCATAACTAAAAACAAAGGGAGATCTTTTTTAAAAGAGGTCTAGGTGGTCTAGGAACTCAAGTTCTACTAATTATATCTCTGGGCTCAGCAGTAAGTCCTTGTTCAAGTAATCCCACTGATTTAAACCAGTTGTGGCCATGAACTGAAGTAAGAGGCCCAGATCTGTTTTATGTGCAAATAATACAGTCTGCAGTGGTAGTTCAAAACCAAAATGATTTACTCAGAGGTGTTTCCAAACAAAAACATATTAAGCTGTTTCTGATGAATTGCGAGGAGTTTTAACATTTAGATATCCAAGAGGATGCTTCTTGCTTACTTCTGTATTTTAGGCTATGTTACCTCATAGCAGTAGCCAGTGCCCAGGGAACTTGGCACAAAACGGTATGCAGGGTGCAGAAAGCAAGGAAAAATTGTTTCACAGCTCAGCTGATAAGCACCTGCAGTTACAGAGCACACTGATTTCAAAGGTTTCACAGTGTGTATATGTGAACCTGTGTTCATCTTGCTCAGCTTTAATTCATTTGAACAGATACATTCAGACTAGGCATGCATACACTTTCTTCTGGAGTCAATTAAGAAAGGGTAAAAAATTATTCAAAGTCTCTAAGATCTGAATCATGACCTGGAGGTATTAATCTCTGCCTTATAAGTTAGTAGTCTCTGTGCTCTAAATCCCTCTGGTTGGATAACACTGGTTTTTCTACTTCTTAGGCACCTGTAGAGTTTTTCTACTTCTTAGGCACCTTAACTGTAGAGAGATTGGTAAATATCAAAGTTATGTAAATAATGGGGTGAAAAACTTACTGTGAATGGAAAAAAAAGGACTATTAAAAAAAAAAAAAAAAAAGATTACCCTACAAGCTAAATTTCTATCTTCATCAGAAATGTGCTTCATAATGGAAAAGGCTATCATTTAGCTACCTGATTCTAATAGTGACTGCATTCCCTATGTGATGCACAGCTACTAGCCTGTGACACCGAGCTGGGCCAATGGAGCTGCTTACCTATGTATTTCCTTCTAGAATGACCAGCAAATTACAGAGCTTTGCCCCAAGTCATTCTCTAAACAAATACTCCTTTTTCATCTAGTCAAGAATGTTATGACAGCACAATATTTTGGGGGCTTAAAAAGCATCATTGACACTATTGTTATTAGAGCAGTAATGTCTTGAACACTCTAGATTGCAAAAAAATGGGTGGGGAGTTTCTTTTTACAATATCATCATAATAAAAGCTTTTCTCTTCTTCAGAAAATCTCTCTCATGCTGAACTACCAAGGTATTTTTAAAGGACTGAAATAGTGAGATTGATTGTATTTTATTTCTTTTTCTAATCAGTTCACAGAGATTCTACAGGTAGATATCAAGAGCCAAAGTCAGGAAGACTTCACTGTTGCTGTAAGGATTAGAAAAATTCCCAGTTGGCTCAGGCCTGCTTTTGAGCACTTCTGATTATTTGTTTTACATTCTTTTCCTGATGTGGTTTTTGGGGTTTTTTTTTTGGTTGTTTTTAGGACTTGTTTCCATTATTTCGACATATGCATTCATTGTTTGACACAGCTACAAATATCTTCACTCCCCTCATCCCTAACTACTATTCTGAAGGTGCCATTAAGTCATGCATGTGGCATAATTTGTAACAGGAGAGATAATTCTTAGTGCAGCCCAGACCAATCACCAATATTTAATACCTATTCTAAGAACAAACTTTTGAAGTATTAGATATCAGTCTGGTTTTTTTTCTACCACTAATTCAGGGATGACCATAGTCAGCACAGAACTGAGTGATTTTGAGAATAACTCTAACCAGAAATTTTTTCCAGTAAAATATATTAAACTTTCAAATCTTGCACAGCTGCTGGAAATGGAAATGTTTGCATTTTTGCCTGGCCTCTGCTCAGAAAAGGGTAGTTATGACTAAATTACCCATATTCACTAGAGTATTGGTGAAGAGATAAACTTACAAACCCACAAATATGGAGATATTTGCAAACAAATTCAACTTCTCTGAAAATGTCACTCAGAAATATGAAGAAGCCTGTTCAGCTCCATGTGCGAAAACCCAACCACCAAACATTCTGCACACTAAACTTAGTTTTCACTCATACGAGAGCAAACAAAGCCTGTACTGTAATGGCTTTTGATCCTATAATCCACACCAGAGCGAAGAGGTGAGCCAGCAATTTGCAGAGCTTTCTCCCTGAGCTTTGTTGGCACTTTTCTGCTATTCAAGTACACACTGTCCTGGTGGCTGATCCAAATTACAGATATGGTAGAAAGCAAAGGAGCTTACAGAGCATTCTCTGAAAACTTCAATTGCCAACATTTTTATCTTTTTTTTTTTCCTTCCAAGGAAAATTTCTCATCTTACACCTAAAACTGTCATGTGATTCAGCACAGCACAGCATTGTGCCTGCCAACAAGTCAGCATAAAAGTGTAATAGCTGACAAAAAACCCACTTTATTTCACATGGCTTCTCAGCATCTATATTATAACATAAGCCAAAAGAAAGTAATAAATTGCAATCAACTTATGAGCTACTCTGAATACCTATTTTTGGGCATTTCACTGTAATATTCATTAAAAACTTGAGTAATGTTTGATTTTCGTATTTTACTGAGATTGAGTTCTCTACCATGAGAAAGCACCTCTTATGGAAACTTTGGTTGTCAAAGATGATATTTTGTTCTGGTTTATTTCTTGTCTGTATTACCAAAGAAATCCCTCAAAAGTTAATTTACATATGGAACAAGAAAAATATCTTGTCCAAAATGTGCTAAATGCCAAAGGGGAAGCACGATCAGTCAGAGAGGATTAGAAAAACTTCTTTGGCTTACCCAGAACTACAGGGGGGGAAAAACCACTAAAAATTATGGGAAATCAGAAAAAAAAAGTCTGAAATAACCCAGATTAGTTAGTGGTCAATTGCATTGCACTAAAAGGTCAAGACAGAGCTACCTGCAGACCAGGCTAAACCTGCTCAGGACTGGGCAGAAGAGAACGCAGATCTCTGCTCTATCACAGGGTTCCCACAGAAAGCAAGTAATTTTTCAGCTTTTGGTCTTAGTTCCTCATTATTGGGAGAGAGAACATCCACTGCTGTCTGTGCCATTTATGCTCTCATATATTTTTTCTGTGCTGCATATTTGTTATTCCCCATAAAAAGTTAGCCACTAATCAGGCATTCATGGAGACTCCTCAAAATATATCAAGATTTTACAACAACCTCTCAACCTGTTAATAACCTGGTGGACAGCACCACTAGGAGTATAATCCTCCTTTAGAAATGTAGAAATTTTGACTGAGTTAAATGAGAGGTCCTGTATCCTGATCCAGCTGTGGCAAAAAAGTGCACAAAGATCCTTTAAAGTATGCAAAAAAAGGTTAATGAGAGAAAATACATCTTTTTAGGAAGTAATCTTTCATTCATTCATTCATTCATTCATTCATTCATTCTTCTAAAATTTGATCTTAGACTCTTTTGTTTAATGCTTTTTCTTATTGTTAAAATAAATAAAAAACCTTTTAATATTGTAGGGGTATTTTGCAAGTGACTATTTTGTAGCAGTTAATTTCAGAAAGAGATTATACTTTGTACAACCATGTAAACATATAAACATGTTTGGTGGTTTTTTTTGGTTTTGTTTGGGGTTTTTTTGGTGTTTTTTGGTGTTTGTTTGTTTGTTTGCTTTGGTTTTGTTTTTTTTTTTCATCTTTTAAATTATTGAACTTGTGCTGTCTTTCAGTGCACCTGAACCAAGAGCTTGCCTCTGGAGTCTTTACCTGTGTCAGATATAGAGAGCAGTGTTCAAACAGTTTCATATATATATGAACAGTTTGCCCCTCAGTGAGTGAGAAAATTAATTACCTTAACAAGCCTACTGCAGAGTTTTGAAAATCAAATAAGAGTGTCTTCAGGTATTTCTTAGGACAATTATTGGGCTCCTGGGCTCCTCCAGCAATTTCTGACACCACTGAGCAGGAGACAAGACGTGATGACATCCTGTAAGTTTGATGAGTATATTATCATTATCCTAGATAGAGCACCCTGTTATTCTCACAAATGACAGGGAAAAGAACAGGCAAAATCCCTGTGATAGAAGGGTACTACAGTCCTCTAGCACCTACAGAAGGTAGTGGAAAAGAGGGATACTCTCTCCTGACCTGCTTAAAACTGCACAACAATATAGCAATCAGTTCCACTCTGTTAGGGCTCAGAGATGAAAAAAGATTGTACTGATATGAGCATCTCAGGTAATGGTTCACCAGTTAACTGAATCCCCTCACCGACAGTTTTGCCCTGAACCAACAATGAATCTTCAAGTACACAATCCACTCTCTTCTTTCAGCCTAGCTGAAGGAGTCTTTTCTCAGACATCTTGGTTTGACACAGAAGAATTCACCCTCTAGGGCTAAAAACACAATGAAAAAAACATTCACCCAAAGCTTTTCATAACCTGAGCCTCCAATTTTGCTCACCAGTCTTGTAGCTCATCTCAGGATGAGTCCATCTAACAGATGGTTTTGTAGTCTTGGGCTGTCTAAGTCTTTTCTAAAGCAAACATCTGCATGAAATACAAAAGAGTAACCAGCTAAATTATTCATGAGCACTTCAGGCAGAAGGAAAATACCATAAAACATCTTCAAGCACTCATCTAAATCCCAACTATTATACCTGAAACATGCATAGCACATTAGTTTTTTTCCTGGATATAACAATGCAATGTATGATGCCTCTGAGGGGGATTTGTACCTTTCAAGGTTCACTGAGAAGCCCTTTTCCCAATGCTATCCCAACAGCCTCATCCTTCTTCAATCTAGACCCCAGTGAGCTGTGCTATGTGCAAATCCACAAGTGGGAGAAAAGAACATACAAAGGCAACAAGTACTTTGGCATGGTGGGGGCCACAAAAGTGAGAAAATCACTGGGTAAAGGTAGAATGATGAGCTTCCTGTTGGATTTCTGTCACTGAGAAACAGCAATGACTTGCTACAACAACACCCATTGCCCTGAACTAGTTCAAGATGTGCATTTCCAGACTAAACTACATGAGCCTTCAACATCTCTGATATCAAGGTAGTTTGCCCTTCTGCCTCATGCCTGTATTACAACTGCAGAGCATGGGATGGGAAAATGGGCAAGCCGAAGTAGAAAATGATTCTTGCAGCAAACAAAGCTTGTATCTCTTTTACAATCTGACTGCACACATGGCAGATGGGAGATGCTGGGACCTGAAGAAAACAGCCCTGTTGGGGGGGGCAGGGGTCAAACAGTGGTCAGGACTGTGTACAGGAAGTGGTCAAGGCATAGAGCTGTCACTAAGTTGTGATTAGTTCATATCATTCAGATAGATGATGCTGTAGGTAGAGTTGAAAGGTATGAATGTACAGATCAACCCTTCAGAAAGGGAGACTACCTGAACAGTGGAGATTTTCAGAAGACTTTACAATGTGTGGGTTCTTGTTTTTGCTCAGTGGTGAGCCCAGATTTCTCATTCCTCAAATGGAAAATGTAGGGGAGAGGAGGATTTCCTGAGACAGCATTAAGCTACATGTAGCAGGCTGCTGCAAGGCCAGACCTGAATTTCCCAGCACCCCACTTACAATACACAGGGGTCAAGGCCGCAACAGAAATCCAGGGAACCACTCCCTGACGGAATCACGTGGGGCTCATTAATAAGACAGTGTAGATGCCGTCTAGAAGATCAAGAGACATCACCATTGCAATACTTTTGAGGATTGAGGGGGAGCACACACAACATATTAATCCCTTATGGGGATAGCTGATGAAGCCCCTCAGGAATGAATCTTGTGAATCATAGAGGGATTTGGCTAGGAATTAGGCTCCAAGTTGCTCGGTGTTATTGAGACCAGGGTGTTCCTAGGTCCATAGAGAAACAAAACATGAGGGCCTACTTAGAAATCACAGTCTCCTCTCATTTTTATGTTGCCTTCCATATTAGGCAGTGGTTGAATAGGACCTTTGCGGCTTTCCACAGTTACAAATAAGCAGCTAAACCTTACATTCTCTTGTAATATTTTTTGAAGTCATTTGGATGGTATAATCTAGTTCTAGTGGTTGCTTGTCTATGAAGCATCCAAATGTTCTAGTATCTTTTTTATCTTTCAGCCTATGAAAAAGTCTTTACCTTTCATATTATTGTCAAAAGAGTCTTCTGATGTTCTTTTCAGTCTGACACAATTAAAAGAAAAAAAGACCTGTGAGAGTCCTCTTGGTGGTGGTTATGAGTTATATCTACTCCTGACTTCAATGGAAGTGACCAAAAATGAGAGGAATCTGCATGAAAGAAGCAGACCTGAAAAAACATTTCTGAACAATGACATAAGAAGCCAGTAACTCTCTGGAGTCAGTTCTAATTCTGAGCACTAAATATTTTCTCATGCTACTCACACATCCTTAAAGCTAGAGCAAGAAGTTTGCAGGCTCTACAAGCATGCTCCATGAAAGTCAAACTTTTCACTCCAAAAGTTGAACGTTTTATTTGACTGAAATATGATTCTGCTAGCTAGAAGTAGTGATTCTGCTCATTGGACATAGTTCTGCCCCATCAATAATTGCCATGCTCATTTTGCCAAGGATGATGTCTTCAGAAAAGTAAAGGAGAATTGTTTAAAAAAAATTACTTTGTTCTGAATTTCTGTACTTTGAATGTTTTCTCTTATTGTTATGTTTTGCCTTGCTGGTCTCTGCTGTTAACTGGAGGACTTCAGTTCTAATTTTAAGTACTTACTATTTTATTTAAAATATGATTTTTAAGAACCTTTCCAAGTTTTTAATCAAAATTTTCTAGTACTTCCATTGTTTTGAGGATTTAGGTGAAATTCCTCTAACCTTTACTTTAATCTACTATCCCAGCAGTTAATAAATGAAGACCCTTTTATTTTTGTTACTTTATTGAGCACACAGGTTAATGAGTGGTTTTAGTCTCTAGAGGATTTATATGTTGTACATGCATCATATTTTCTTTCTTAAGAAGATCAGATGAAATATTATAAGTCTGACCCTGACAACCAACATTTTACTAATCTTTTGTTGCTTTTAGAACAAGAAAGTGTATATAAAGTAATATGGAAATGTTCTGCAATCAATTAAAAAAGTGTAAAAATATGTAACTAATTTTGCAGGCTAGGTTTGCACTATTGCAAATGGCAGCAACATGCATCAATAAATTATTATTCCAGTCAGGTCTTTTGTAATATTAATTGGTTACTTTTATATAGCTTTGAATCAATAAACTAATCCAAATCATCTGCACTAGCTTTCAAACTTTTATTTAGCCATTAACTTCTATTCAACAGTATCACACCAGATAGAGACAAGTCCCAGCTACAGAATGCTGAAGAAGTTTGGATATGAATACCACAGCTGGACTCCCTTAAAAAGACCCTGCCTTAGAATAATTAACATAATTTTTAACCTAAACTGCTGACAATTTTGATTCTTCAGAGCTTGAAGAACATCAGGCTAATTCACACTTAATGATCACAGAACCACAGAATGGTTTGAGTTGGAAGGGACCTGAAAGATCATCTCATTCCACTCCCACTGCCATGGGCAGGGATACCTTTCTCTAGACCAGGTTGCTCAGAGCACTGCCCAACCTAACCTTGAGCACTTCCAAGGATAGGACATCCACAACTTCTCTGGGCAAATGATAAGGCAGAATAAAAATTTTTGAGCAGGAATGAGAGTCAGCTCCTCAGATAGTTCTATGTTTGATCTTTTATAGCTATAGTATCCTTAAAATAAGGTGAAATGCAAAATCAAGTTGCTGGTTTAGACTGCTTTTCCCTGTACCAAAATGTTTTTATGCATACTGTAAAAATCATTAACTCAAAACATTAGTTCAGGTATAGTTCTAGCTAAAATTTGCAAGAAAATACTTATTACATTCTTTCTTGGGCAAAAAAAAAAAATCATATTCTGTTAACCATTGCTATAATGAGTAACACATATTTTTATGTGTTGGAAGTGTCTTATTTCAATACTTATGTCTTAAAAGTATTTTATATATTAAAAGTATCTCTGCTGAAAAGATCAGTCCTTTATGTAATATTAAACCAGTAACAACAATTTAATATTTAATATTTTTTTCTTATTTTTCTTAAACTGTCAATCTGCCATTCCCATTGTTCCTTGGACACTATTCTTATAATTGAAAATACCAAGAAGGGTTGCATAGCTGTACTGAATCCATTTGTCTCAAGTACACCGGCAACTGCTGGTATTGTTCTTTTGTTTCTTTGCTAAAGCTCCCATATGTATCACTACTTGTATAAGAGCCACCATTCACTTAAGAAAGGAAATTCTCTCCCACAGACTAGATCTGTTATCTAAATGTTTAAAAAGATACACAGTGTCACTCTGAAATGTGACACCTACAGGGTAGAGCCCGTTTTCCTTTTAAATCTTTGCAAGGTTTACTATTTAACCTAAGAGAGAGAGTTCATCAAATGATAGGGTTTGTGTATGATCCCCACTTATACATGTGAGAAGACTTCTTGACATGCCAAAATGTATGGAGGTCAAACAGCAGTTGGCCAATGTTCAATTTATTGTCAGCTCTTGCATACGTAGCCGTACCTTAAAGGGGCTCACAAGTCATAACAAGAGGGAAAAGAAGCTTTGATGCTTACAGCCAAATTATTCTACAGCCGAATTATTAAGACTTGGACCACTGCTCAGAAAGGTTCTTTCCACAGTTCACCAGATCTGATGAAACTGCTCTTTGCTGTGCTACACCAACAGATGAGACTGGCCCTAGTGGGGCAAAGTCAAAAAGTTATACAAGTCTCCCCCTTATAAAACCTTGTGTGTGGGGATATGAGTATGTGTAGGAAAGGGAGGGAGAATCATTCTGATTCTTACATACCCACATCTGTCTGCAAGGTGTGCAATTCCTCAGGGCGGAAGACCTGAGCCTGGCAATTGGTAAAAGCTAAAGAAGCCACACTAACTGCTAGGAAAAAATAGCTAGCAAGAAAACAGATGGTTATACATGTGAGGTTTCTCCCAGAATTTCTACTTAAGGCTTATTTGGTTTGGGGTTCTTTTTGTAGCAAAATGGAAAAATATGAATGCATACAGAAAAAGCCACAGATTTATTTTCTGATTTTGGTCACAGTATTTTTATAAAAATGAAAAACTTACAGATCTGGAAACAATCTTACTGCCACATAGCTAATTTCAGAAAAAGAAGTGAAGACTGTAAAATGAGCATGCAGTTTCCCACAAATATTTCCGTGTGCATGAATGTAAGATTTTATGGGAACTTTATTTACATGTGTGAAATTATGTGGTTACCTAGTGATGCAAATTTGCAGGCATAAAATAAAATCACAACTCCTGCAAATAGACAGCAGTCACATGGAGACCAAAACTCTAACTTAGCACAGAGCTTTTAAAACATCCCAGGAATAAAAATTATTCTAATTTTTTTTTTAATCGGAATGGGGAAAATGGTTCAGTCCTCATTCACTGACATGTAACAGGTTGACTTAATGACCATGGGCCATACAGGGTGTGGAATTCAGGTGAACTACTTAAATAATGTATTATTTCTGTATTGGTTTGTCTGTCTTCATTCCAGTATCCTTGTGCTGACATAAGGCAAACACAGCATGGCCTGTGACAACTAAACTGAATGGGGGGAAGGGAGCAAGAAGGCAGCATAAAACTGACATGATTAATAGAGCTGCCACAATTTGTTTACCAGAATGACTTTGATGAACATGTACTTTTTTCAAGACTGTTAGTTCACTGCCATTTGTCTGTTGGTTCACATTAAGGGTAAAATCAGGCCATCAAACTGTCTAGAAAAAAAAAAAATCCCACCCTAGCAAGCTGGCTGAGGCAGCTGAAGATATTACAGGAATGTTTAAATGCTCAGTGATCACTGCATGGTACATTTGAGTCATCTTTGTATGCTGTAATATAAGCTAAGGACAACACGGGACCCTTATCTTTACTTCTTTAAAATTCTCTGAATATTCACAAATAATATTCCTCTTTGATAAAAACGACAGAATGAAATGAGCTGTTTGAATAAAGCAGAAAATATCACGTTCCAGTAACTAAAAATCTTAACAGTAAATTTGAACCAAGCATTTCACTAAAAGTACTCTAAACTTATTTACAGTTTAAAAAAAAAAATCAAAATTAAGATGCTTTTCCACTTAAAACCATACTGTTGTCTTTCCTTGATGTGAGCAACTAGCCAAATTTAACAGATTTGCAGCTTGCTCTGATCAGAGGAGACACTGATTCTTTCAAGGTACAGACAGGATAAAATCTTGAAAAAACCCTTATATGAAATCCTGTTTACTTATGGAGCATGTCTGAAGTCCCAAAAGAGCTCAGATACAAGACAGTTGATTTGCCCACGGATATAAGCTTCTTTTTCAGACAACACTTGACCCAAAAGTTACATCTCAGATTTTCTCAAGTCATACTTCCAGAGCATCTTTGTTCTTTTTTTTTATGTGTGTAGCCATCCTGTTTCTGGCACTTCCCTGCAATCCCTGATCCATCCATAACCTCTGTAGACATTCAGTTTATCTTACTGCAGAGTTTTACACATAGGACTGTTTCAGATGAAACTACAGACCAACCAGCTGGCTCCACAGAGAGATTTGTTTCTTCCACCTGAATATTCTTCCAAGAATATTTCTTCTAATCTTTTGCATAACAATACATTACATGATTTTTTTTTTTACTCTTTTAAAACCTCACACATAAATATCATTATACCAAGGCCTCAGGTGTACAAAATAGGGAGGGAAAGTTTTTTAAAGTTAATGGTTCAGTAAGTTGAATTTGTAACTCCCACTGTCTCCCAAGTGACAGATGCTTGGGCTTTTCATGAAATCATTGAGTAGGAGAAATGCAGCTTAACAATTAAGTTTTTTCAGTTTTCTGTTTCTGGCTTTTCTTCAGTGTCTCTCATAAAATCTGTGAACTTCACAGAGATCAAAATGGTCCTTGTGTGGCCCACAGGTGATGTCTCCCAAACTATGAATTTAACTGCCCAGAATAAGTCAACTCAACTGGAGAAGTTTTTGTCAGACTTTTGAAATATGAGACTTCCATTTCTTGTGATATATAACATTATTTCCACATTCTCTGTAAACATGCAAGTGAAGAAAAAAAAATAAAAGCCCATAAACTATTCAAATAGAAATGAGAAAGAAAATCTTAATCAGTTATGTTAAAGACCAAAGCTGTCAGTGTCTCTGAAGAAGTTTAGAGACTGAAGTTCTCAATTTACGGCTTCAGGCTTACAGCTCTCTCAGGTGTTGTGTGCACTCGGACTCAGGGAGCCTTAGTGAGACTTTTAGTTCCTGGGCACTGTGACCCAGACAAGACAGATATATAAGCAGTTCAGTAGAAGAATTATTTGTAAATAATGGTCTGAGAGTGAATTTTCATACTTGCTACTAAAATATGGATCATGGGATATTTTTAATTTATTGTAGTCATTCAGTTATTACAATTAGGTTCCAGATTCACTTTGTATTTAAAAGATTTTTTTGATCAATCTAATACTTAACTTTTAGGAGACCATTTATTTACATATGGATGTTTTGCATTCTTAAGTAAGATAAAACTTTGAGAAATGTAAATGTAAAAACCCAACCCACTGTATAAATAGTATAAATAGTAAAATAAATGAATTGGGTTTGTTCATTAAAAATATTTCAACAAGTTTATTTAAATTCATAACATAATAAAGGACAGAGATTATTGTACGTAACATGCTAGTTCTCCTCTGTATTGTATAAGTCAACAAACTCAAGGCATTATCTTTCTCTAACAGAAAGACAGGGCTCATTTTGTAGTGTTTAGTACTTTATTTCTGGTAGTAAATAGGAAAATTATTCATAACTTTATAAATAATTATTTTAAAAAACTGTTTGATATCAGAGTTAGTCAAGTTGGAATCTCTCCACCTTCATAAGCCTCGAAATGTAATAACCATTAAAAAGTTTCCTATACAGTATGGTTGATCTGAAATGGCACCTAATCTCCTTCTACAAAACCAAAGTTTACATGGATGAATACAAAACTAAGTACTCCAGTTCAAAATTTTACAGGGCATCATTACCACTGAACAAAAATTTAGAATATTGGAAGAATAGTGGAGGGGGTTGGACACTGGTTTTTCTTCTCCAAGAAAAGGAATTTTGATGTGATATTGATTTGCCCTTTTTTAACCAAGTGTTGTTTGTTATGGGAATATACATGTACATCTGAAACCAGCCTGTTCTCCAACTACTGTCTGTCAGATCACCACATCACAATGATATCAACAGTTACTTAGCTTTTTCTGCTATACAACAATTGGCAGTGGTATGCAAACCATTATACTACAGAATTTTCACAAAAAGTCTGTAAAAGCAGAAAGCCTAGATATATTGACAGTGAATACTTGGGATAAAGGAAAAATCTGACAGCCGTGGAAGAAATCTCACAGTACAAACACATAGTTTGTAATGAGAAACCTATGCACAAAACGCTCTTTCACAGAAAACTGAAAGTCCTCCAGGAGCATCACTTATTCAGGAGCAATTACAGACTTAAAAATCCAGTATGAATTTGAAGAGAATAAAAAAAAAAAAAAAAAGACTCATCAGTCTCTCTTCATCCAGTTCTTCCTATCTTCATGGTATGAGATAATCCTTACAAATAACCAAATATTTTATATGCACAGAAGTAAAACAATTGTGCATTAAATATAGCAATGTAAAAATCTAGAAATTTAAGATTTTAAAATCCAGTCCAAACCAACACGTATTTTAAAACAGGTTAAAAAAATGTAAGCCATCAAATATAATTTGGACGAAAATAAATAATATATAATATTATAGCCCAAAGTAATTCTGAATGAATATTTTTTAAAATATGGTACAAAAAAGATGTTACCAGGATCTGTTAAGAGAACTCTTTTTCATTCTTTCTCTGCTTTTTAAAGGAAATCATAATGAGCCTCTAAAAATAAGATTTAAAGCCATATGTAATGACCCAACAGACATATCACAAGAGGGCAACTTGCCAGTATAGCATTTGGATTCCCTTCTTCTCAACTCATTTATGAAATGCAGTACTTTCCATTATTTAACCATATATAGACACATTTTCTCACTGTAAATTATAATTCATATTATACTCACTCCAGATCTGAAAAAAATCTCCTTATAATTTTTACTCATTAATTTTAATAAATTTAATATGATACTAGGTTAAAATAAGATTAGGGTTTTTGTCAGAGATGATAAAAGTATAGTCACTGGTGGTATATCATTCGGGATTGGCATACTAAAAACTTCATCTGTTGTTTAGTTTGGACAGCAGTGGTTAGGATGTGTTTTGTGGCACTGTATGTCAATTCCACATGGAGTAAAGATCTGTTACTACAGAGGTATGAATAAATCAAGCATTACATTAAACTTAAAAAAGAAAAAAAAACAGAGAAAACAAACAAACAAAAAATCATGAATTGTTTCTAATTTTCAGTAATACAGCATGTAAAAGATATAGTAAATAGATAATATCAAACTGGGGTAACGGGGGAAGCAAGCAAGGTCCTTTTTGTACCTAATGATCTAATTGTTCTAATATTCCATGTCTCTCAAAAGTTCTTGCAGCCAATGGTAGAGAAGCCCAAATGAAACACATCTGCAGAACAGAGACACTGTTACCCACATCCTTCTTCTCTAGGCAGCAGAACTAATAGTAGTTTTATTGCTTACAAAGTCTT
Source organism: Pyrocephalus nanus (assembly GCA_038380795.1). Lineage (NCBI taxonomy): Eukaryota > Metazoa > Chordata > Aves > Passeriformes > Tyrannidae > Pyrocephalus > Pyrocephalus nanus. The sequence continues at coordinate 41,528,028 of CM076260.1, forward strand.
TCAGAAGCAGCAAGTCTGAATAACTCCTCCATTTTAATATTTTGTTTGAGACAAGAGGGCTGAGGTTTAAATCGGAAACCATTTTCAAGATGTAGTACTTAGAGGTGGGTGAGGAACATGAAAAAACCTCTTACAGAATATTTATGCTAAGTTGTCATGCTCATTTTGTTTTAGTTTTCACTTCTCCATCAGTACACATCTCAAGAAAAATTCTCTTTAAATAACATCAGGTAAGAGGAAGAAATTTGTTCAGTAGCCTTTTGTACTGTTTTTTGTGACAAAACGAGGAACAGAAACTGAGGATCAGGCATAGAGACCATGTAGTGTGACTAACTTAACACCATATATCCAATTACTAAAGTAATGCTCAATTTTTATGTAAACAATACAACTAAATGTGTACAAATATAGTAGCCTTTCACCAAATTAAGATTAAATTATTTGTATTTTTTCCTGCATGAGAGAGTACTTCACCAAAAAATAGAAAAAGATAATCAAGGAAAATTGTTCACGCTGAAAAGATAAATCACCCCATACTGTGTTAATTAGCAAGATACTGTCTTTGAACTGACTTCCCTACACCTGAATAACAGCATTAAGAACTCAGACTTTTCTTCAAAAACTCTGGTTTAAAAAAATGTAAGTGCCACGATGTCGATTTGTTCCAGAAGATCTTATGCAGTCAATTTTACTTATGCAGTCCAATGTGTGAAACGATATTGCAGAAAGTTTCCAGGAGAAAATAAAAATATTATGAACAGCATCTTTAAGTCAAAGTGTGTGAGACCAACACCACAAGAAGATAATTTTTTCAATTCCTAGAATTACTGCATCAAGTTTCTGTTATTGCAAGATGAGTTTTTGCAAATTCTTTATGTTAAATGTAATGAATTAGTAAATTGAAGAAAAGGACAATTCTCTCTTCTCAAATCCATTTCCAGTTGAGTTCAGCTACAGTTTCAGTTGTTCAAGAAAGGACATATTTTATTCTGAAAGTAAGAAAGGGGAAAAAAACCCAGTTGTATCTGTCTGATGATGAGACTTCAGTATTGTTGCAGTAAATTCCTAGGCAAGTTCCTCATAACCTGCTCCTCACAAACTGATTTTTCTATCTCTAGTCAGCCACCAGTACTATGTTTATTTTAATTATTCTCAGAGTTTTTTCCATCTTCATATCCAATTTAGGAAGTTCGTTGATCAGTGAAAGACCTCACTTTACTTCAGTAATATTTCCAACAAAAATATTCATATTTTTATTTATCAGGAGATATAAAAAATGCTTCTGCAGTGTCACATCCTAAAAACTTCAATTTCCTTTTGTTAGTGTCGCTGCTTTCCCAGGATTTGCACCAATTCCTGAATAAATCACAGCCCTTTAAAACACATCACAAAAAGAAACTTGAGAATCTGTGGAAAATGAAAGAGAAAACATTTTCCCCTTATCAAAAAAATTCTTCTATTTGTATATTGTTGCCCAAGTTAGCAAGTAGCACAAGGAGTACCTCTGTTTCTCCTCCATTAATTTTCTATTTTCATTTTTAAAGTCTTACATCCAATATTCTAGCCAGCAAAGGATTTTTCATTCATCTTCATATTAATGCTTATGCTGTATCCAAATTGTAAGTCATGTTGCTTTTAAGAATTCTAATAGCATGATGCATACTTCATATATTGCCTCTATTTTCCTCTTGCTCTTTCAACCTCGTTTATAGTTTTCCATAATTTGTAATCTGCTCAGGAGGGTGAGATAATTGCCTGGGTAAAGTGGAGAATATTGAGGCAGGGCTTGAGCCTGAAAATCCTTTCTTGGGTAAGCAGTCCTTACTCAAATAAGTATTAGCCAATGAATTCAAGAGAGTTTACATAAATGCAGTTTGTGTCTAGCGTAGGAGGATATTGAACACTGTCTGCAGTTTCCCTACAGAAATGCATATCAGCTATGCTTTCATTTTCAGTACAACTGGAAAAGAATTAGTTCATTAGGCCATGATGGATCATCCAGCTCTTAGCTTTCTAAGTTACTATAAATTTTTAAGGCCAGATAAAACCAGTGCATCTCCTGAGACTTCAGCAGAATTGTAATGTTACTCATGAGAAAACTCCCATTCCCATTTTACAATAAATCTTATTATAATTTCCAAGTAATATTGTATTCCACAGGAAAAAAAAAAAAAAAAAAAAAAGAAGAGAAAAAAAGCATAACACAGTTTTATAAATCACTAAAAAGGCCCAGGAGTTCAAAAAGTATGTATAGAATAGTAAACTTAGCAATTTTTATGTATTGGGTTAATCAGGAAAAGACAAATCCATAGAGAACAAATATTTCTTAAAATCTGATTACTGTTATACAATCATAAAAATGGAAACAGGAAAGAGAAGATGATGTCCAGCAAATTTCAGTGTTAATAACATAAATCAGCTCCATGCCACCTATTTTTCTTTAAGTCAATGGAAATGTTTCCATTTCATTTCCAAAGGGAAGGAGATAAAAAGGCTTTAATTAGTATTCCATAAACAACTCCAACACATTCATTAGAGGACAATAAACAAATGAGAAAGAATGTAGATCTTCAAAAGTGACGAACTGTTTGGAGAAAATCTGTAGAAGCAGTGGGAACAAAAATAAAAAAGAGCCTAATAGATGAGGTATAATCTCTGTAAGAAGAACAAGATGCACAGAGGATAGGCAAGAGCATAGGTTAGTTGGGGTTGTTGGAACTGACACATCTAATCCAAAGAGTAAACTAAACAAAGAACATTTGTATTTTGAAACCATCTTAGGTAGCAGACTTTTGTGTGCCTTCTACCTTTTTAGTTTAGAAAGGAAAGTTAAAAAAAAAATGCAAACCTTTTGATGGAGAGTAAATGGCATACTTTAGAATCTCACTAAGTCACAATCGCTTTGCTGTTTGATTAGAAATGCATTTGAGAGTCTGGACACATTCTTTGAAACTTGTTTGCTTTTCTTCCTCTCTGCTTCTCTTTATTCGACATTGTCTGTCTGTGGTGCCAAGATTTTAGAACTCTCTTTACCCTTTAAACTGTTGCTGTCAAAGACTACAATAAAAGAGAGATTCATACTAAAAAGCACATTCTGCCAAGATGCTTCTCTAATATATATTGCCATTATGTATCTTGACAGACCCTCATGATTAATATTGGCATGCTAAGCCAATGAAATTGATCCTGTCATCACCTTTTGAAGAGAAGACAACTAAAGGAAAAAGTTCATTTCTAGGGTTTACACAGGAGACAAAAAAAAAAAAAAAAAAAAAAAAAAACCAAACAAAAAAAAAAAAACCAAAACAAACCAAAACCCAAAAACAACCAAGCACTTTTGAATGGTTATCATGCAAAAAGCAAATTCCTTGTACATGTTCACTATAGACCGGAGCCAACTGTGCTGTACACAACAAAGCACCTTGGACTTTATCGCTATCTAAATCTAGTGTCCCTGACACACTTTCATTAGTTGCATTCTCCAGCAGCACAGAGTATTTTCACACAACTTGGAACAAACCATATGTTGCTAGCAATTTATCATCCTTGTCTTAAATTCTTCTGCTCCTATAGACACACAGTAAAATTCTCAGGCCAAATAAAACGTGTCAGGGAAAAACACAAATCAATCTAACAAACAGGTAATAGAACAATTTCATTGGACAAAAGGCATTTACAATAAAAGTGATAAAGACATAAATACTGCACCTTTATCAAATTCCTTTTCTCTAGCTCACTTTTTTTCCTTCTTCCTGCTGACAGTACATAAATGTCCAGGGAAACTATATCTTCTTTGGGTATAGGCAATCTTTTTGATAATAACTTGCTGCTTCCTTCCTTTTCCATTTTGCTCCTTGAATGAAAAATACTTCTGCAAAACTGCATTTTTGGCTGAATTGATTGTCTGAACCTTTAATTCTAATGTTTCAATACATTGGCTCCTGGAGATTATATATGTGTCTTGTATTTCATAGACTTAACTTGTGATAATTTAGGCTTAGATTACTGATAATGCTAGACCATTAGAGAGTATATATAGTCTGACAGCAGTCATAAAACAGGCATTTGTTACTGCACTGTGTTTTATGTTGGTTAATGGTGTGTCCACAAATGTTTCCAAAACATAAAAGATACCAATATTTTAATGATGCAATAAGACTGAATCAAATAAAAAGCCATATCTTTGTGACAAGAAAATTTATTCCAAAACAATGGCACCAGAATTTAAATGAAAAGTTTTATACAATAGTATGCTTGTCAGAGGTTTATATATGTATGTATTTATTGGTGTGCTAAATTGATTATATACAGTAAATGGCATTGCTGCTATTACACCATATTCTGATCATTTCCATATGCTCTAGGCTTTTATTTTGACTTTGCAATTATGAATGTATAATCACCGTTATTTGAGTAGGTTACATTCTGCAGGGAGAAAAAGTGACTGAGTAACAAAATAACACATGAACACAGGAAAGTTTAGGAAACATACTGGTCAGAGGGAAAACCAAAGCACAGACTATTCACAGGTTTTGAAATACATGCTACAAGTTTCTTAACTTGAAATTTACCATGAGTCAAGGCCAAATAAACAGCCTACAGAAACAAATGTGAAGCTGCTCAGGTTTGAAAGTAGAGTTACTACACTGGCAGCAGTCTTTCTTATTTTGTTATATCAGCTTTAAGAGATAAGAAACTGAGACAGGCAAGGGATTAAGTCACTTTTCCCAGATCAGAATTTCATATTAAATTCTGTCTACCTCAAATGGTCTTTGCAATAACAGCAATGCAGAGGACCACACAAAAGAGCTGCCATAGGAGCATTTACCAATCTGTGATGGATCAAGTTATTTCCTTCATCTCTTTGTGGGTTTATCCCTTGTGTGAGCCCTGCGCTGTAGCTCTGGAGCAGAGAGCTCACTAACCTCACCACAAGCTGCCTCTAAGCAACAGAGCAGCTCAGGATCGAAACTCAGAGCCCCAAAGTGTGGAGATGGAGATATGGAGCATGAAAGCAAAGGAAATTGCCCTGACTTATATTATAAAACAGTTGGGCATCATAATGGTGGAACTGCAGCTGCACTGTCATGCAAGGTAATGGCATTCCCTGAAAGGGCAGAAGCGCCTGAAGTGAAGCACTACTCTGACCACTTTTCACACCTTTTTCAAGCTCAGACATAAAACAAGAGGCAATAGCATGGGGAAGTGGGACAGCAGAGAAGCCAACCACATGGGGAATGAGCTGAAGGGAAGCCTCCTCTCTTCTTGCTCAACCTGCAGTGGGAGAGACATCATCTTTCAAGAAAGACTGCTGCAAGAAGTTAGAGAATTTGAGCCAGTGAACTGTCATACAGAGTATCCCATGGGAGTTAGCAGAAATCTTCGGCAAGCAGAGAAGGGCCTGAAGGACTTCTTGCCGAAGAAGACAGTGGGCTGAGACACAGCGTTACTAGAGCTGTACCACAGGATAAAAAAAGAAAGATTGATGAAAATGCACAAGGTAATGAGTGATACAGCTTAAGATAAAATGGCATAAGAGACAGGTTTACTTATTTTCTACCTAAATCAGGCTCTCCAGATGCTTTTTCCTCCATCATTTTATTCTTTTGCCTCCTTTATGGTAAGTGATTCCAGATAATACTGACATTTACCATTTATGCCAATACTTTAGCAAGTGATAATTTCAGCTTAGCAGTTTATAGAATAGTCACAAGATTTTTGGAACAATAAGTCCCCTGATATTTGACTATCCTTTGAAAACATTCTGTTGTATTATTGATTTCAACAGCTCCTCAAAGATTTGTAATATTTTATGAATAATTTCTTGAGGATTTTGGATTAGATGTACAAGCACATTCTGATTTTCACATCAAAGAGTCAGCAACATATAAATGTATCCTGCTTTCAAAGAATGGAACCATTTCTGCTGGGGTCTTTAAAAAAGGAAAAAAATTGATAGCAAATTGCAAGTATTTTATTTAGTGATAATTAGGTAATTATTAATTATCAGTAGGCTATTATGTGCATTAAAACAATGAGCAAATATCTGCATACTTCAGGTTTTATATCCTTAAAGCTGAAAAACATTCCTCTGTTTATAACTAGAATTGCCTGCAGGGCAGTAGTATTTGACATTAGCAAAAAGAAAAAACACTTTAGAAATTCATATTTAAATTAATATGCAAAATACTGGTTGTATGACAAAGTGTTTTTAATCCAATTTTTATAAAGGACGGTAAACAAAACAAAAACGTCTCTAAATACAGTAAAGGTATTCATACTTCACGGGGAGGAGACTGCACATCCTTTGTCCAGAGATGGTTCCAAATAACTTTCTGACAATAGAGAGAGAAAAGATCTTATACTCAATTTTATGCCTATGTGCCTCATAATTAATGGAAGTCAGACAGAGCAACACAAGCAATTCAGGGGTTGTATTTTGTATTACAAGTCTGAATCTATTATTTTAAAAGAAATGGAAATTTTGGTGGGACTGGGCCCTTGCAGAGGTATAGTGTGTTCAGAAATTAGTGTGATCTACAACACATCCTCAAGAAAACTTTTGAGAGGAGCAGGACCTACTTTGCCTTTTTCAGAAATCCAGGAAGTTGACAGAAAATTACCTTGGCTTTTAATACTACTATCCCACACAGCATAACAATGGGTATGGAATAAATATGTCTTAACCAGAAGTGATACCCCAAAACTGACAATAGAAAAAAAACAGATCTGCCTACAGCTGAATTTTATTTTTTTTTTTAAAGCATAAGGTTTTATTCAAGAATGTACAGTCTTCATTCACATAGGCTTGTTACAGTTGTCTGCAGCTTGGTTTCCAGTCTGTGGTTGTCAGGAGTGACATGTGGGTAAATGCCACTTTAAAGTGGGTTGTCCAATTAAGGAGACATATTTTTTTCCTCTGAATTTAACTTTATGTAGGGAAACAGTGCACTACAGAGTTGTAGCCTCAGGTTCAGCAAAGCAGATGGGTAGCTCTACTAAAGCAGCATCTGTTGGTGACCGCACTTGTCCTGTAACACGGACAGTCGACTTGGCTGTAGGCAACAAGGCATTTGAGGACAACAATCCCCCCAAAGCACAGCTATGGCTCTGCAGCTAGTGCAAAAATGCACAGTTCAGTTTTAAGGTAATCTTTTCTATTCAACAGCAGTTCTCCCCTCCCCGTTTCAAAAAAGCAGCTGTGGTGTCAACAGGCACATTATGTAAAAATAAACCACTTGATAAGTGGATGGAGAAGAACACTCTTTGATCAGCAGAATATACAGACGTCCTCAAGTGCAAGGGGCACTGGAAGAATGCCTAAGAAGTAAGTTCCAGCAAGAGTGAATTTGCTGGAAGGGTAATTGCGTGAGAATCTGTCAGGCAGCAAGAAAGAACCATAAGCTTCCAAACCATATGATCTAAACCAAGGGAGGGGAAAAAAAAAAAAAAAAAAAAAAAGAAAGGCACTTTTGCTTTTAAAAGTCTCCCAAATGACTAAAAATAGATAATGGGAAGATGAATCAAATAATAATTTATTCTGAAACCTAACTTGCAGACAGAATACACAATCCTTTCAATCCTTTGATGTTTGAAAACTATTGAAGAAGGTCAGTCTATTTCAAAATAGCACCATTTGAAAGTTTTCTTTGTTCCCTCTTTTTTCTGAAGTTTGCAATGTGGGTAACCTTTGCTGCTGCTACTGTATATTTATGCATCAAAATAAAGGGAAAAAAAGGCCATGATTCTGGGTAGATAACAGATTTCTGTCAGTGGTAAATCCAGCAGAACACACCACAGTTAAACAATCACCCCTAGGATTTACTAAGATCACATTTTGTTCAGCCTCTAAATAAAGATCAGCTCTCTTAAGTAAATAACTTGTAGTTTTTCCTGAGCTCACAGACTTACAATTTTCCATGTACACATCAGGAAGACAAGCACCCAAGGTTTTACTCTGCAAGATGTCCTAATTGTAATGAAAAGTGAAGGCATTAAAGTGCCTTCCCCTTTATAAATTCTTCATATTGAGAGGTCAGACTACGCTTTTAAAGTTATGAAATCTAGTGATCCATATTTTCTACGGTAATTTGAAGACAGAATCTTAAGATTAATTGTACTCACTGGAATTGTACTCACTGGAAGAATCCTGACAACTGTCTTAGTCCCAAGTTATTATACTGATTATCTCCTTTTGCATTTTAGGATTTGAAACGTGCAGTTGATCTAGCCAGTCAAGTGGCAAAAATTCAGTAAGATATTTTTCCCCTCTTACTTTTTGGGTATATTTTCATTCTGTAAGAAGAATCCAGTTTATCAGGAGGTAAACTTTCAGGGAAAATCCCAGATTCCTGGTTTTAAAGATTACCAGCAATTACTGAGGATACCAAACTTCACTGAGACAGGAAAATACAACACCTGCAGAAAGATAACAGAGGAGCCCAGTGTCTTTTCAGAAACAGCAGCAGTATCACAGTCACAGCTAGATAAATATCACATGACACAAAGTGATAACAAACATACTGCCATAAGCTCAGGAAGAACTAAGTTTACAAAGATTAAGGGGGAAAACAAGAAGAAATGCAGCTAAACAAAGAGCCTAAAAGATACTTTTCTTTTGCTTCAATTGTGGAAAAGAAATCAATAGAAAATACGAAGAATGAACTCGGTGTGTTGAGATCCTTATAAAAATAACTCAGAGCAAATGCAAGCAAGCTGGAAAATCAGCCCCACACCAGTGGTTGTTAAAGTGCTACCAGAAGGACTTAAGCCCTGGACTCATTGGCTTTCAGATCACAGTTTGCTTTACGAAGGGGAGGCAGTATGCTGCAACTGAAGGTCTCAGCTTTGGTTAACTGGTGACAAAGTGAGAGGCACACAAGGAACTGCTCAGATCAACCTGAAGAACTCCGTCTCATACCACAGTAAACTACATCACCCACTCCCTACCCTTCCTTCCCAACCAGTGCTGAGATAAATGATACTTCCTGTACTGAATTGTGCTGCCTTGGCTGTTCAAGAACCTAACCAGCCTCTGCATTAGTATTGACACCTCCACTTCTGGCCAACCTGACTGCAACATGTCAAGTCAGAGAGAATTCATGAGGAAAAGCGTCATAGTTTTTTTAAGTGACTTGCCCCATATTTTGTGTTCTCAGTACATTAACTTCATGATATTCTGCTGGTGCCTGTGTGAAACAAACGAGACGAAATCATCTTTCTTAATTTGTTGGGTATATGAAAAGAAAGATTTATTAACAGCAAAAAAATTAAAGAGTCTTTGAAACAATGAGTATAATTTACTTCATATTTTGACCTAAACTTCCCATCTGAGTTGGATTTTTACACTATGCCTTAATATATTTTAATATTTATTTTCTAGATGTATTTTTTTCCCAACAAAATATAACTCCAGCTTAGATTTCATAGTCCTTGCTATCATTATTGGATGAAATATTTTTTAGTTATTTGCCACACATGATGAAAAAGTTGTACAGATGGATCATCCTTCTTAAAATAATGGCTTTTTTTTTTGCACTGTATACAGCAAAGATGGGAAAAATATAGTAATAGACACTCTTTATTTTGTTTAACAAATATGAGCCTGTAAAGCACTGACCATATGAACCCACATTCATTTTTCTGAAACAGCAGAATACTTTGCAGATCCTAGGTATAAACATGTAAGCAACCAGGTAAATCTCTAGGGCCTTTCCTGATGTTTAAATTAAAATAAAAATTAGACTTTTGAATGAAAACTCTTTCACAGCTACTTATAGTCAGGGACATATCACACAGCAGAGGCAGAAGGGTAAATATTTCCTTCCCACCTATGGTTGACAGAGTGGGTTTGGGATTTCCTACCTGACTCTATCCCAGGAGAAAATGTTGTGTCTTCAGTGCTAGTCACCAGTCCTCAGCATTAGCATAGAGCTAACATGTTCTCAGCATTTCTTGTTCTCCCTCTTCAGACAAAGGATGCCTATTACAGGCCCCACAAAGGCTATAATGGACCTGCTCTAGCAGATGAGACTTCAAAGGTCTATCAGATATGGTCACATATCTTTTACACAACATTTCCATTTCTTCTGTGTTTCAAAGGCCAGTTGAGAAGTAAAAAATGTGTTTTACTAGCACCTTTCAATTCAGTTATAGGTTCTAGGTATCAGCTATAACCTCTGGGACTATTTACTGCCAAGCAAGATTAGTGAAGGAGTTTTAAAATTTTCTCCTAACAACATTTTCAGTTGAGTAAATTAACTGGCAAGTGATAGACATCTGCCCACAATCCTGACCAAGACAGGGAAGACATTGCTTACTATCCTCCTAGAGTGATGTTTGTTTTCTAAGGTATCTGCTTTATCTCCTTCTGAAGATTACAATTACCACAGACTCAGATGTCCCTGTGTCCCGCTTAACAACAGTTCTACGAACTGCTGGGATAAACAGCGTATTGAAGTACTTTTATTGTCTTACTGATGAAGCTGATTTGAACACTCTTCTGCCTTCACACAGAATGTACCTCCTGACACTCGGTGGTCCATTGCCCCCAAAGTCATTGAAGTACTCAGAAGTTTTATGACCAGTCTTCCGGCAGGAAGTTACTTGCTAACTGAACCTTCAGGCATGTGAACCATCCCATTGAAGTAAGTTGCAGATTTCAAGTTCATACCCATGTGTCTGTAGGATGACAGTACCTCAGCATCATCATTGCCTCTTGATTAAAGCCTGGTAATTGGAGCCAGCTTCTGGTAGCATGGGTGACATTTTCTTCTGCCTCTCTGAGGGCTCAGGATAGGGTTGCTCCTGTAATAAAAAGTGAAAAAAAGGACATCCCTGGGGAGCCAGACTTGCTGCTTCTGTAAGGGGCTATTGCTGCACTTCAGATCACAGTAGCTTCTCTAGGACTCCAGCTCAGGCAAAGGGAAAGCTGTGAGCTCTTTGCTGTCCTCATCTGATCTTGGTGCTCCAGCAACTGTTAGCATTTTGTGTGCCTGGAGATGCCTGTGATTCTCAGGAGTCATTCTCAGCATTGTCTCTGAGATTGCGTGAGCCCAGAGATGCAAGTAAGGAGTAAAACGATGACTTGATACACTGCAAAGTAAAAGAAACTCAGACCTACGGAACCTCCCACTGAAGAAACAGACATTTCTCTCTGTTGTTCTCAAGCCAAACATAGCTGGACATCTGTGAGGCCTCCTGAGAGTCCACTCTTTGAGGCCCCTTCCACACGTCTGTATGTGAGGCGTAACTTCTACCATATTTTCATCTCTGCTCAAACACTGAAAAACTAATGAAAGAGAACACCAAGGGAATAAAAGATGATGGAAACACCTACTTGGAAGACAAAACTAGAGAAGGTCCAGGTATTTGCCATAAATAAGCTTTGGGACACAAGCTATCTCTATGAAGAGAAACGTTGTATTTGCTCCATTCTCAGTAGTGAAGACATTTGGACGGCATCAAACCGCAGAGTGGGAGAGGATTTTAAACAGAATTTCCCCTGCCAAAGATTGCGTGTAAGGAAAAGAGCATGATTGTCATAAAGCTTAATGTTATGATGTTTTCAAATAGTTTAAAAGCTTTTTCAATTGATCATTTTTATTATGGTTCTGCAGTTATTTTGTAACTTCTATTTGGATTATGTCTCCATTTATTAAATTTTTTATTTAAATTACATTGCTTTTTCAAGTGTTATCATGTGTGAATACTTTGCAAGGCCCAGTTGGGGTACTTAGTTTCAACTTTCAGGGACTAATTTTGATTTAATTTTTTAAAAAGTTCATGTTGTGTTTGGTTTTTTTCTATTGATCTGATTTTGTAAGGCTTTGTGTGAGGCTTAGCTTTGGTTCATTTGAGGTACTTTGCAGAACTTCAGCTGTTCTCTTCTAATTGAGATTCATAAAAATTCAGGTTCTGCACCTTTTGTAAGTTAGTTCCCTATTAAATGTTTTAAAAGTCTGAAAACTGATACATCAAGAGCGTTGTTTGATGATATCCATGCCGCATATACTTTTAATACATAAGCACCACAGCTAAGTTCCAATGCAAGACCTATGTGGAAGATTTGCTATGACTGAAGATTTAGTATTAATTGGATACAAATTGCCATAAAAGAATTATCCTAAGTACTTTCAGCTATTAAATATAAGTAACTTGATCTATTTCTAAACCAATTATAAGCCACAAGGAGTTTGGGGGAGAGAGGGGAGATGGTGTAGGATAACTGGAAAAGGAGAAAAGAAATGGAGAAAAGGATTCACTAGACATAAACAGATGGTTTGTCTGAAGGGAAACACATCTGTAATATTACCTATAAGACCAAAAGGACACATGACAACCTATCTGCCTTTTTTTGCTAATAATTTATAGACCCAAGATTACTTGTAAATCTTGCCATATGCTGCCCATGTAAGAAAAGTGTAAAAAACAATTACTTCAGTGATTCTGATTATCTCTGCTTCACAAAAAAAGGGTTGGGAAGAGGTAATAACTAGATTAATGGGATATTTCATTCCTAAAGCTAAAAACCATGGTTATTTTTTCCATTCTGCCACAGCAATTGTTTCCTTGCATAACCAACCCCAAATACTAACTGACATGTCTGCCAGCTATAAAAAAGGACCACACCATAGCAGACCGACACCACAGAGCAACCTCATCCCACAGCTGGTGTTATTAGGTTGTCCTTAATCAATCTAGCAGAAGGGAGTCAGCATGAAGCTGAGATCAGTTTATGCAGGTGTTCAATAATTTGGCACTTATTCCTCTTTCCACACAAAATTCAGGGATGGAGGAAAAGAAAAGAAAAAAAGTTTTCAATGTTTTGAACAGCCTTTCTGGAAAAAAAAAAAAAATGGTCTTCTCAGATCACCAGAAAAGTAGAAAAGGAGAAATAGGACTGTGTCAGGACTCTGAATGTGTTGCCAGAATCCAGCTCAGAAGCAGGAGGAGCAGGCTGGACAGAGAAAAGGTGAATTTCCTATGACCTTTTTTGGCAATAAGAAAAATTTTCCATTCACCAAAATGTTTGAAGACCTAAACACGCAAAAGACTTACATTTGTTGCAACATGCTTCCCAAAACTCTTTGATTCTTTGTAAGTAGAATAAAAAGTTGAAATACAATTCCACGAGTAGGATAGGCTTAAAAATACACGTTTGCCAAAACCAAAAGATAAAGATTTCAGCAGCACTCAATTTGAAGCAAGAAAGCCAAGCTTTTAACTTCAGACAGTCCCCATTTCTGATTATATTCTGTAGCACTCTGATTTCCTTTCCCAGAAAATGAAATCAGATCACAGAAAGGGAAAAAAAAGATACCAGAGAGGAGACCATTACTGACGGAAGCCATGTGTCATTAATTCAGTTATAAATTATTAGCTGAAAGCAGCCTCTCAGCATTTGTATTTGATGAACAAAAATTGATTGCTTCAAGGGCATTTCAATCCTTTTGATGTTACCATCTTTTAGTCCACCACAAATCTGAATCCTTAACAGAATGATTATAGCATTATAGTAATCCTAAGAGCCAATACTAAAGGATTTGGAAGAGCAACAGAGATCAATAGATTGAAAAAAAGCATGTCTTTTTGAGTTGACAGAGCTGTCTAGCCTGATAGTGAACCTGAAAAAAATAAGTGGAGACTAAGTAAACAAGCAATCGTGCAGACTGAGCTAAACTGAGGTGATGAGCCACTTTTCTGAACAGTTGAATACACTGAGAAGCTCTGAATATTTCCACAGGATTTAAACAGAACTAATGGCAACCGAGGGATATTTTGCCCACAATAAAAATAAAAGAAGTTTCATAAATATGTTTGCAAGTGTTTTCAGAGCTTTTTGAACAATTCTGGAGTTTGGAGAGTTCTGCGAGGTCAACATTTGTGTTTTGCATAGACTTTAAGATTATTTGAACTGGGATTTGAGGGAACATTGTCTTAATGATTGTCTTCCTTTTAGTCGCTTTGAAATCCAGAATCTGGGCCATATTCCAACATAGAGATGAAAGTGCAGTCCTCTCAGCAATGAGATTGCGAGAGATACAGTAGACAGAAGGACCATGCATCCTTTTCATGTAATCTCTATCAAACTGTAAAAAAAAGTTTAAACTATGGAAGTAATAGGTAATGTTTGTGGAAAGTTCAGGTTGTGCTAGGTTGTAAGTAACAAAGTCTTCCTAGCACAGCAAAGCAGAAAATGAGCTGAAAGCTAAAGCCCCCTTCAACAGCTCAAGGATTAACTTAAAATTATACTTTAAAGGACGAAAAAGAACAGCATTGCAACAGTGGAGTATTGCAGAAGATTAGTGGAATGAAGAGAGGGAAGAAAGGGAATAAAAAAAAAAAATCCTTACACCAAAACACTGCAAACTGGCATAATGTTTAGCAGATATTAACAATTCTTTTGGTGTGCTAAACAACAGATTGACTTCACAGTACTCAAGTGAAAATTCAGAGAAATTCAGATGCAACACATCTGGAGAGCATCCCATGGCAAATGGTGAGTGGCTAAGTAATCTATTTCAATAGCAAGACATGTAGTGATAATTTATTGTTTGTAACCACGGCTGTGAGCCTACCAATAATTCTAATGCAAAAACTTCTAAAATTACATAAAGGATAAATGCAAAACCTCCAACAATCACATTTCTTTAGTGAGACATATATCACTTATACATATTATTGCTAAAGGATAAAGTAATAAAATTCATTCAAAAAAGGCTGTGTTTTTCAGTTCTGTATGATTGTGCATATGAAGACTAGTGAAAAAAAGTGCAGCATGTACCTTTTATGCTACTGCAGATGATTTTTTTTATGGGCCATAGCTTTTTAGCTTGGTTCATGTTTTCACATTTCTTACATCTGAAAGAGTGGCACAAATTAAATGCACATTAAAGACATGATTTCGGAACATTGTGTTGAAGCAGATTTAACCCATTATTTTGAAGCTGTGCATGATAACATGTGAACTTTAAGCTTAACCTTTATCTCAAGCTGTTTAAAATGTTTTGTAGCTGTTCTTGTCTAAACGAATAAAGAGGATGATAAGCAGGGACTGGCATAAATAATAGCTGCTTTAAAATGGGCAAAGAAATTGATAGCTCTACAAATGGCAGCCACCTGTATCAGGAAAAAGAAAGACTGAGTATTCAGTGGAGAAGAAAATACACCAACCTTCATTTTTTTCTTTTTATGGGAATGTAGTCTGAATCATGGTCTATATTACTTCCACCATATCACCCTCTCTCCTGAGCAGAACTAGAGATTACAAGCATGAAAGAGGAGAAAATTCTGCCTGTGTCACAGTAACATCTCATGATAAACCTGCAAGAGTTGATGGCTTTTCACAGAGGTTCACAGAAGCAGAGGTGATTAGCAAAGTACAGCTGGTTGACAAAAGACACGGACACAATTTGTGAGCAGCAGACGAGGAGACAAAAGGAGATAACAGTATAACGACTATAAATCACAGGATGCTGTGACATTCAGGTAGTCTTGTGGGGGCAGAAAAGGCTAATTTGTGAGGTCTGAGGTAAAATCTGAACCAGTGCTTTCCATAGTGAGAGACATAAAGACAAAGCTATATCATATGCCATGTTACAGCTTCTGGGAGACTGTAATATCCTACTTGCAAAGCTAAGTTCTTGGAAATTGTTACATCTTTTTCCTTCTCCTGACCCATATTAACACAAACACAAGAGAGATTCTGCAACATTAACAGGTGATTCAGATGTCCTGAAAAGCCAGAACTTCTCTGTCTCTCTCTGCATGTTCAGCTCACAGGCAGGGAAAAAATATTATCATTCTCAATAAAACTTTTCATTGTCTTGTTCCGTAAACTTTTCTAGTTTGCTATAATTTAGAGAAAGTAGTAGTTCTTCAAACATTAAGCTACTGTGAATTGACTAATGTTAGTAGTGAACTGCACTACTAACCAGTTGGTTTTGCATTTACACTCCACATCAACATGGAAAGGCAGTAAATATGTTATTATCTTTAATCTTTAGGAAAAAAGTAGACAAAACCATGGCAGAAAAAGATCTGTACCTCCCCCTAAGGTCTGACATATTCATCTCACCCTACACTTCTATAAGAAACTTATGGAGACTTTTCAATTGGTTATTTCTGGGGTAGATTTGAAATTTGCCTTTATGGTCCTCAAATTACTGATACAGAATCATAGAATAGTTTGGTTTTGAAGGGACCTTAAAGATCCCTTCCCTCTTCCTTCTCTTCCCTCCTAGGGATCCCTAGGTTCCCTAGCTCCAAATCCCCTGGTTATTCTCAATTATTTTCAATGGACAGGGGCACTTAGCACTAGAACAGGTTGCTCAAAACCCCATCCAACCTGGCCTTGAACATTTCCAGGGATGGGACATCTATTTCATGGCCATTGGGTTGTCAAATTTATGTGTTCGATAACATGATTTTCATTCCAGATAATGTAGTTTTATTCCTAAAAAAAATGCTTATATCATTTCCGTCTTTCTATTCCATATTCTCCACAAATGTAAATCTCTATACAGATTGAAGTTTCCAAAGGTCCTACTGACATTGGTGGCAGTTTATACATATGCAGTTTGTTCTACACATGAATGAAAACGAAATAGAAATAAGAGAACTTTTTGCAAATGTCAAAAATTTTTGTAAAGCTTGAAGGGAAATGAAAAACATTGAGAAAATACTTAAACCTTACACCGGTGAATATCTCATACAGAAATATAGTGTCTTATATAATCAAAGACTCTTAAAAAGATTTTAGCTGGAAAGGACTTCAGGAGATGATCTATCCTCACACATGTACTACCTTTTATCAAGACCAACTTGCTTCTACTGTGCTTATCAAAGAATAACTCACCCTAGTTAATGTTCTTCACCTGTGGTAAGAGAAGTCTCAAAAGTACAGTATGTGAACTGCAAAAGGTTTTACTTCTTGTAGTGTCTGAAGGATTAACCTCATCTGGATTACTCTCCTTCTTGAATTTGCCCCATCACCTTTTCAGTCCTTTACAACTCACTATGACCCTCTTCTGAAGTTAGAAGCTTTTATTAATTGCCTACTTGTACACAAGTTGCTAAAAAGCTACGGGTAAAACTTCACAGAGGAAAGACATTGTGTCCCATTTGCTCTCTGCTGCCATTCAGCTATCCTATAAATAACTTTGATGTGGAAAGGACTGTAATACAGCATGGGTTTCCTGCTCTTACCAGGACATACCTTTACACCTTGAATCAAAACCAAGGAAGAATATTTCTTGACAAGACATATAAGACATTAGCAGACATCTCAATGAAACATTACTAAACTGAGAACAAACTTGTATGTGCACTGTGTTTCTGTGTTAACTGATGGGTCTATTATTTTCTTCACAGGACTTTATTGAACTTTCTTGTTAGTGCTTCCCTTTGAGGAATTAAACTAGTATTAGGTAAGTCAATCTATTATCACTGGAAAAGAAGACCCACATGGATCAAGTTTTTTGGTATGATTGAGATCTCTTATTACTGACTTGCATAATGAAGTCAACAGCTATTTTTTCTATTTGGACTTTAGTTGATCCTACTTTATTTCTGTTTTGAAGCCTTATTATCTCACTAGAAAAGTATGAAGATCTGATAAGAACTGAGCCCAGTATAGCCAGCCAATTCCATGTAACACTAGGGCAGTATGCCATACTTTTTTTCATTGGAAACTTATTTTAGTTCTGCAGATGTGAGGCAGGTCAGGGAGAAAGATGCCAATACAGAAACATAAGATCTTAGAAATAATGTCCATGGACTATGACTGAAAATATTGTTTAAAACATAATCTTGTTTCAGGGGACACTTTTGAAAACAGTTTAAATACAGTGGAGCAGCTCTAGTAGGAACGATAAAGAAAGGACTTTCCGTATCTTCTCTATTACTTGTCACACTCCATGGGATATTGGTATTTTGCTACACTGAGGTTAAAATCCACTTCATGCTTACCCCTCAATGGAAGTATCCTTACAAGTTGCCTGTAGGGAAACATTCACATGAACTTACTCCCTTTCTTGCTGTACATAGAGTGAAGAGCTCCCAAGATAGAACAATTTTGCTTTCCAGGCTAGTGGTTAAGGCAATTCTTTCAGAACCCTGCAGAATGATGATTACAATATTTCTTTTGTTCATTGAGGCTCAGAGAGATGGGGGAACAAGAACATGAAGTCTGAACCTGGGTCTCCTGCCTGTTTTTGAGTACTCTCTTAATTCACAAATATGTGCTGAGAGCTAATAGAGCTCAAGGAATCAAGGTCCTGTTAAAGAAAGAAATAGGTTTTTTAAGCACTCTACTGAATATAATTTAAAAATTCAGCAAGTGAATACATCATACAAAAAATTATAAAAATATGAATACTACGCTTTTAAAAACATAAAAAAATATTAATAATCTAGAGGTTATTACAAATTTGAAGATGTTACAAGTAGCCAGTCTGCTAGGGGTAAATTTTGCTTAAATCTTAGATATTAAGAAATGCTGCTGTTACTTGCATTTCTGCACAGAAGTGGAGGTATCACCGCATTTGCAGATGGGAACTTTGGCATGAATATGAGTTCAACACCAGATAAAGGCTGCCTCATGGAAAAGTCTCTTCTACTATCTAATCACTAACATTAAGCTGCACTAGTACAAGTATGACAAATGAATTCACTTAATGTCCCTGGGTGAACTAGATGTGACTTTTGTCCTAATGCATACGAAGTCATTGTTACCTAAGTGAGTCTGTTATTATTCTGGAGTCACTTTTGGTTCTGGGAATGTGAAAAACTAATTCAGTGACCATGTCTTTTGATTCTCATTTCCTGAAATCTTCTTTTGATGTAAAGGCCAGTCAGGTCCTAACTTATAAATCTTAGACCTTTATGTGTGCCTAGGTGTATCCTTCCTGTTTATTCCTGGAAGCAATCTTTTTACTCTATTTACAACACTCCTTCCTTTGGCTTTAGAATTGTTAGAAGTTTTACAGATGAAAAAAATTCTCATAAGAGAATCTAAATCTAAGCCCCTATTTTCATACTCTAAGTGCCCTAAGTTATCTTTTATTTGTTTTATGGCAAAGGACAGTAATTTAAACATTTCACTTTGGAAACAAATTTTTTTTTTCTCCTGTATTTTGCTTTATCTGCTCCACTGAAAAGAGAAGAAAGCTTAGCATCCAGCCCTGAGAAGTCATATATACACAGAAACCCCGTGTACAGAATGCTTCAAAACATAGACTATTGGCAAAGGTCCCTAGAATTTTTGAGTTCAGGTGGGCAGTCAGAGGAAGCTGACAGAATTTGGAGACTTGTCTGCATCAAAGAACGTGAAGAAACAAATAAAGAAGCCTGTGGAGTCATCAGACCTGTTTTCCAAAAATCATCTGAGAGAACAGACACTGATGATGCATTCCCATAGGTGGTATTACTGTACCTACGTGAGAAGCAACTTTATTTACATTGCATTTAAAAATTGTAACTTTTGCTTTCAAAGCTTATATTCTGTTGGAATCCTCAAGGCCAGAATTCACTGTGGGTGAAATACAGACTTTCCTTTTTCCTTATTTCTGATTATACCAAGGCCAAAGATAAGGCATTAGGAATAGTAACATCTGTATCATCTGCCACTAATTTAAGCCACTAGGAAGTTACAAATTCTTTCAGGATCTCACCACTCCATAATACTCTTCACAGATGTGTATACTGCACTATCAGGTGGAAAAAAAGTCATTTTTGTGCATACCATTATTGTTAAACCATATTTCAATAAAATTTTCTGTTACTACTTCCCAGAATTTATCCTTTAAAGAACTATAGTGTCTAGAAAAAAATATTTGATGCTTAACAAAGTGTTCCCTGTACATGTCTAGTCTGAAAATCATTGTTTATTTTACTACAAAATAGAGTTGTTAGCCCAGCAGAACTAAAAGGTGAAAGAAAGGGCAATCTATTCTTCCTCAAATGAACTAAAAGGACCATTTAAGCTAGATATATAAAATCGTTATTACTGAACATTTAAAAAAAAAAAAAAAAAGAAAAAAAACCCACAAAAGCCAACCTGCCTCAATGTCATGATTTTTAGATAAATATGCAAAGTTAAATATTTGGAAACCCAAATCATCCAGATGCAATTAAAATCTCTGAATACTGTTTTAGACAATGAGAAGGCTGGCATTGTCATTCTAGTTATGGTCAACTTGTACCTTATTTCACCTTTCAGAAAAATCCTTTAGCAATGTCCTGATTTAATAAAAAACTATTCCCTTATACTAACATACTTTTAGAATGCTTACCACAGAAAAGAACTTCATTTTTTTTTATCAGTTCTTTATAGCTGGAGACTATTTGACTTCCTCAAACCATCTCTATAATTCCTCCAAAGGAATTATTTGGGCAACAAATTCATTGAAATCAAGGGCTTTGCTAGCCGAGTCAGTTCATTCCCAAACTCATTAACCCCATAAATAAATCTTCTTTAGTTTCACAAAATCTAGAGGCACCTACAGGCATTACGGTTTTGGTACAAGGGTGGCTGTAAGTTTGTGGTGAATGAAGAAGTTTCATTCTGAGGTTGATTAAAAAATGTTTTAAGCAGAAACATACACTTCTTTAACAGCATTATTCCTGTGATAGCACTGCTAATGGTGGCAATCTCTGTCCAAGGTGCTTGCTCCACCAGCCTCTCCCTCTTCTAGCAGCTGCACAGGGAACCAGATGGAGGAGCTGATCCAGCAGAAATACAACTTTCTTGCTTGGGTAATTTTGCAGTCGTGTCACAGTTCTGATTCAGTTCTCTTGGTGGTTATCCAGCCGAGGGGTGTCTTTGGAAGGACAAGAATCATTAAAGCTGGTTTAAGCATTGCTGCTGTCAAATGTTGGCACAACACTAAAAGCTTGGCCAATGCCCAGTAATGCAGTGAACTGTTTACCCTCTGGAGAAGTGACAACTGCATATGTCTACTCTTAGGGATGTCAGAGTTATGATGGGTTGAAGATGAAAATGAACAGTAAACAAAGGAGAAAACTCCTTTCCTGATACCTCCACTACTAACATTTGAGGTGGGAGCAAGAAGAAAGTGAAAAATGGGGAGTTGGTTTAAATGGCTTCCCAAGAAAAGTTTGTACTATAAAAGCAGGTCTCTAGCCTAGATCCTTCTTCATAAATGCAACGTAAAGATATGAAGCTGAAACAGAAAGAGTAGCTGGCACTAAAGAGCCTGTGGTTGCCTAACAAAGGACAAAAGAAACATTTGGGAATATGCTGCTAAGCATATCTACCAGTGGAATCCTTTTCACATTTATTCACCTATTTCCATGAATTTTTCAAACTTACTACAGGAGTGAGTGATAGAGAGGATGAAAAGCACCTCAGAATTTGTTTTATGGAAACTTTCTGCTTTTCACTACCAATGTCTTCGGTGGTCTCAGTAATGAGTTGCTGAAACAAAGCAGAGTAAACTCTAAGGAAAACGTGAAATTTTAACTTAGAGATTCCAGTTCATTCTACATGAGAAGCTTTTGGAACTGTAGTTAAGGATCTTCTATAGCCACAAGAGAATATAAGTGCTGAAGACATACAATCACAAATTGTCACTTTTTTACAGCAAGTGTAGGTAGAATATAAAGAAAGTATTATCTGGTGATGTTAAAGAATAATTGATCTTCATAAAGACACTATGAAAAGAAGCAGATATTCAGTTAAAGAAGCAGTATTGAAGCATTCTGCACAAAAATTATACTGTAAAGAGACAAGTACATTTAAATATTCGTTGTCCTTTAAGTTCTATCAGCTCTGAAATATTCGAGTCTTTTAGGCTAAATTATTTTGGCTTTTTGCCAAAGGTTTAAATGCAGTTATGAAAGGTACCTGCTAATTGCATACCCACATAAAGGCCCAGCTTTTAAACTTCTTAGCACTTTTCTCACCATGACTTTTCAGAAGAATTTTACCAGATTCTCCTTTGCTTAGCAATTGCACTGTACTCAGAGAGTACACAGTGAAAATAATCTGTGGAACCATGGTGAGGTTTATGGCCTTTTACGGAAGGCTGGACTAGATTATTACATGGTCCCTGGCCTTACAAGAGGAAGAAGAAAAAGTGTTAGAATCTCATCTAAGCTGTTGGAATTCCCTTTTACACACATGAGTTTAATACCCATGCTCTGGTTCTCAAAACTGTTATGCCTTACTTCAAGGAGGCAGGGAAATTTGAAACAAATGTAGAAACAATAATTACAAAAAATATATACTAGCCAGCTGTAAAGGAAATGTGAAGCATTTTTATATGCACAACATGCTACTACTACTTCTTTCCCAGAATTAAACACAAAGCAAACAGAAAGAAGCATATTATCAAAAGCAAATCTGTATTAATCAAGCCCATGGGTGACAAAGGAAAACAGATCCTGAAAAAAGACCATTTTGAGGATTACTACCTAAGAAATTTAATCAGGAAGAAATACAAGAAAAAAATGCTTACTGCAAACTTACATATATTTATTCAGTCATCTTTTCCCTGATATGCAAATCAATAATTTTTCTGGCATGAAATTTAAACAGACTGAATTACATTGCTCTGGAAATTTGATATTTATTAATATTATTAATATCCATTATAACAATCCAGTGAGCTTTGCAACCTTATATGATACAAGTTTTCTTTTCACTATTATCGTGAAGCAACTAGGTATGGATTTTTTTTGTATTTCCTTTTTATCTAAATGGAACTTTCCCTTATGCATGACAGAGGTTGACACCACACATTTCAGAAGTCACCTTGCAACATGCAGAACCTGCCATCAGCATCTTATCCTTCCTTGGTAGTGAGAGAACTTTGTAGTGTTGCAGTGTGAGAGATATATATTTGATCTTCCTTTCTGTAACCTTAATTATTACACCCTGCATGTAATTGTTAATCATGTGAAAAGACAGTTCCTCTTTCAACTCTGCCAAAGGGTTGGTCTTTACTACTTGCTCACAAAGCTCTGTGCTGCTGCCTCAGCTCTAGATTGTCTATCAGTTACTTAAACTGCATTTTCCACAGAGGCACACAAGTCTCCCTGAAAGAGGAGTTAGTGCACCTCCTTGCAAAAGAAATGCAGAAGTTTGTACAGACATTCAGAAGTACATGATATTTGTCTCACATATATACTAATATATTTTATTATAACTTGATAGAAAAGTTAGGGTCTAATTCTTCACTGGATAGAAGTCAAAGAAAACTAATTTAAGAATGTGAACAAAGTAGCTCAGGATAAAGTAGTCTGCAAACTTACTCTGCTCTCAGCCTACAGAAAATGCTCATCAAGAGCTCATTCAAAGCAGCTCATCCACTGCTGACCTCAAGACCATTTCCACACATAGGAAAGTGGCCCTGTGTAACTGGCCTTTAATATAGCTTAGCTAACCCAGGCAGCTGGTTCAAGAATCTAGTCTCATGAGGACTCTTGCACAACTGAAGTAGTTTATTACAGCTGAAGACTCAGCTCTCAAGGTGTTGTGAGGGTTTTTCCTTTAGAAGAAAGGATAAAACAAATATTTCACTCTGCAGATGGAGAGAATACAATGTTCAAATACTTTTTCAAGGAAATTTTTGTTCTTTAAAACATGAAAGGATGCCAGCTCAAAAACAGAAATGTACACTTTGTTCTGGGCTTGAAGACAAGGTCTTCAGGACTTATGGGTGCTAAGAACATTTTACACAAAGAGCTGTCAAGGGAGGATGCTCTAGTTGCTAGCCAGCTTTTGGGGAAGGTCAAACCAGCGCAGTCCTAAATTTTCCTCACATAATCAGCTTTAAAAAGGGGGATTCCTCCCGCTGCTTTTAACTAGTGTGAATTTTCTTTTTAATGAGGGACATCAGGCCTGTTGGTGTGGAGAATCAGTTTAAGGAGTAAGTATGATGCTCTTGCCAGCAGTCCATGGTGCTGATGAAGAGATTTATATTTGAATATGGTCAGTGTCCTCAGACTGCAGCTGCAACGGATTATTTCCAACATTTTTTGAAAGGTCAGTTGGTGCGTTTCTGTGTCAGCATTGTCAAGGATTTATGGACAGCAAGTAAAGGTCAATAATGCACACAAAATGGCCTGCCAAAATGAGTTGTGATCTAGTAGTGGGTTGTTGCTCTACAAAGTTCCACTAAACTGGAGATATACAGAAAACCCACTTGTTAGTTTACCATGCTGTTTGGCAATTGGTCAGCAGAGCTCAGGTCTCCTGCTGAGCTATGAAAAAGTGGTACTAAAAGTCACAATAGGAAAAATTTCAGTATATATCATCTTCATGGTTCATTTTTCTTTCATGTACTTCCCCATAATAATGTAGTGTTCGCTGGATTTTCATGGGTGTTCGGGGTATACACGTTAAAAAGAGCTGAGCCTATTCAGAAGTACATTTGCCATTTTATGATATTGTGTTATAGGATCCTTACCTGTGCAATATTTTCATTAAAAAGGTTTTTCTGCCTATCTTGTGGCAAATTAAGAAAGGAAAAAGTGTGGCAGGTTGATATTATGAGATGCTTTTTTTAATGACTGTGTTGTCACGTCTTACAACAGTAACTGATAATGGCTGCACATAAGGAACAGAGCGCACAGATAAACTTTCCCCACACCGCCCCCGACCCTGTCCTCTTCATCCAAATTGCATCCAGACCATCACATGTATTAGCAACTGACTGATCTATCCTTCATCAATTTGGATCCATTTAGCTTTTGGCTTACAGTCAAAAATCTATAGATCTCGGAAATACGGAAGAAGAAGACTGTCTAAGTTGCCTGTCAACACCCGTAGTGATCCACTGAGCTCAGACACAGACCAGAACTGTTCTCACAAGCACTCACAAAAACCTCAGCCCCTCAAAGCAAAGATGTGTGATGAGCGTTAAGGTACCCCTAGGACAGGGGGGTGACCAAGTCTCAGCACAATTATCTCCTCCCAAGTTCTCAGTTCTCCTTGAGCAGAGAGACAAAACCCAGACTCTTCTTCTCTAACCAATTCAGAAGGTCCTGCAGAAAACAACACAGTATTGTTTCTCCTAAAATCCCACACTATTTCCCTAGGCATTTGGCTACCTTCTTCTTGGGATTTTTCCTGCCTCTCTCTGAGACAGCGGAAAGGGTGCATTGCTTTGACTCCTCTTTTTGGCTGTGGACGAGATGGCTGAGGAGCTGCTTTTGCCTGGTGACTTGGTCACAGTTGCAGAAAGATACAGGCCTCAAACTAGAAAACCCTTTTGGAACACACCAAGTCAGGTGTTCATGCCCTCTTCTCCATATAAACATGCAGAAGTCAGTACAGCTACCATGTTTTGCATCAGACAAAGGTCCCTTCCTCAACCTGCTTCTAGTTTATTGCTGTTACTAGATAAATTATGGAATTACATCAAAGAAGAAATGAAAACAGAAGTGCCTTTTTTTCTTCTCTATCAACCACTGACTGTTATCCATTTCTGTGTCTCTAGCCTTTTCAAAGAAGTCAGATAAACTTCAGATAAGCAGTCAGAAATCTGTTATACAGATTATATATAATATATATATTATATATTATATGCAATAGATATATAATCTATATATATGCGCCATTGTTTGTGCTGTCCTTCTAGTATGGTCTAGTGTGACAATCCACTAACAAATAACCATTATATTTAACATCACATTAGAAATGTAGCAAGCAAGCTCACTGTGGTGTTCTTGCCATGGCCTCGGATAAGGCAGCAGCAAAATGGAGAGAATAAACACAAAGAAAAGCTACTTTTAAGTCTCACAATGGTTCTTCCCTTTGAGTTTTGTTCATCACTGGGATTCATTCCAAGTTTAATGAAACAGAATTTCTCAGTCATATTTCCACATTACATATCCATCTTTCATTAAAGTAGAGCCAGAAAAGCACTTAAGCACATGCTTAAAACTTCCAAATGCATTCTCAACATATTGCCTAATTCCTGTGATATTTTTGTTCACTGGGGGTCTTCACAAGTTCAGATTAATACTAAAAATTGGCTTTGATTTAGATAAAAGCATTCTTGTCCTAAAAGAGGTCAAATATAGCAAGACCAAAACCTGAAACCTTCACATATGCTGGGGCAGACAGACACTATCATTCTTTCCTATGCTCATGCAGCTAAAACATTGGCCAGTTAGAAGCAATATGAAAAGAAACAACTCCTCTAGCTTCCTTGTTGCAGACAGCTGGCCCATTTGCTGGCCCATAGACCAGGTTGGCTCAGTTGCTAGCACCAAAAGCAGTGACTACTTCCAGCAGGGTGACTTGCCAAGTATAGTGCTGTCCAAAATGAATTTTAAAAGACTGTAAAAGTGGCAGCGCCCAGCTTTTTAGGACAGTCTTTTTTGTTATTAGTGGTTCCCTCTGTCAAAGAAGAGGCATTTTGTACTGGAGGATGTTCTCTAAGTCATTTCCTTAGGGACCCCCTGTTTTCACATAAAAGTGCAGGATTTCCTAAGTGGTTCGTGAACAACAGGCCAAAATCTTAATCCAGTTTCAAAGTAGTATTTTCTGCAGTAGTCTTCGTGAGGAAGGCTCAGCTCCCAGAAAGCAGGAGCAGATTATTTTAATAGAGTGGAACCCAGACCTTTAAAGGGGTTCAAGCTGCTCTTTATATCTTCCAGAAAGCCTTGCTCTGAATAGCATGCTCTCAGTGTCTGCTCCCTATTCTCACCTATTCTCCTTCTTTCACCTGAGGAGTTAGGTAATGTCTGGCCCAAGTACAATAAGGCTCCCGCCCCCTTTAAAGACCATCTTATTCTAGAACAACGTTGTTTATGTGTTCCATATGGTCTATCATTAGTGTTATCCTTGATTCTCTGTCTCTCACTTTCCTCTTGTGCAATAAAAGAGATGAAGTAACACATTGTAAAAGAATGTGTTTGCAAGATAGAATAGACAGCTGCCTCTCTCCTTCAGAGGCTGCTGCAAGAACACAGTTGCTACCTATTTTGCCAATTTGGCCCCAGGGTGTCTAGGGTCTCTCAGGGCAATTGTGCGTGAACACATCAATCTGTTGAAGAGCAATAGCTCTGCCTCTGATTTTACTTTTTTGCACTGTTACTGGCACATTTCATTCAAAGCAGTACCAACAAGTTTTGGTACTGTTACAAAAGATGTTAAGGATCTTTTGGGGAAGATATGTGACCCAATATTTCTGGAATATTTTATAAATTTTTGTCTTGCTTTTTTTAAAGTAAATATCATTCTTTGAGTCAGCAAGTCCTGCATGCCCAAGCAAGGCCAAGATGTTATCACTTTCAGAATTGAAGACTGAACATTTTGAACATTTCTAAGAAAAAAACAATCCACTCCAACTCGACCACATCATTGTAAAAAGGCTCATTTTGCCTTTTCTATGCTCTTGTACTATCTTTAGTTAGCAATACCTCTGGCTGATTTGCCACAATTAGTTGGCTTTACAATTGGTTGTAAAGCTGTACAAAGGTGGATAGCTTCTGATGGAAGTAGAGACAGCCCCTCCTCCCCTACCCCGACCTTGCACTGGTGTGGCTGAGATGGTAATCAGCCACAAAGACTAAAAAAACCGATCTTTAAACATACATTTGGTGCCCTGTCAAGGTTAACAGCATTTGAAAATCTGTTTGTATGTCTCATTTCATTGTCTGCTAGCAATAAGGCCATTGTTTAAACAAAAACAAAACAAACAAACAAACAAATCAAATCAAATAATTGATAGTATGTCTTATCATTGCATGGAAGAGGATATAGAAATATAAATAACCCAAAAGCATCTGTCTTTCTGGATTATATGAGAATAACTTTGTCTTAATGAAGATGAAAATTATATGTTTTAACAGAACGTAAAGTATAGACTCTGATGGAAAGAGAAATTATAATTTCTCTTCTATTTTCTAAGTGATCAGACTCACATACAGTTATCTTCATGTTACTTCCCAGATATAAGACAAAGCCTTTTTTTAAAACACTGTATCTGTTCTTTTCTCTGCATTGAAAACCTGATGTTTCACTGTCTTCAGAGAAGACTTCTGCTGCAGTTACTGAAATGTTGTTGGAGTGAGGTATGTAAAGGTGGGCAGACTTGCCATAGTGATAAAATTATTTTTCTCATGCAAAAGAGAGCAAAACAACCAACACAGATAAACAAAAGCATACTATTTGCTAGCAAGTCCTCTGAATCTTTTTAAGTTAGAGGAAGCTTAAGTAACTGCCTTCCTGCCAACTTCATGCTGAGATCTTATGTCTGTCTTCCTTCTACACACATCCATCAGTTTCCAGGCACACATATAATTACTCGGTAGTTCTGTGTACTTCTTTTTTTATCTTGTAAGAACATGAGTGACTTTTGCCTCGGTCATTTTTTTCCTCTGCCTTCTGAAATCTCTTTCATCTGAAGTTTTCTACAAGATCAGAAACAAAGTAAATCCAAATATACAAATTGTATGAGAAAATAAAATTCCTCAGATTGTCTTGCAATTTTGGGCGTAAGACTGGTCAAGGCAGTGACTAGATCCTTCACAATAGCAGCAATCAGGCAATAGATAACCACTTTCCAGGGTGTGGAGGTGTACAACTGGCAAAACATTTTCCATTCACCAAAAGAGGAAGCTCTTAAGAAGGACAAATGCATGAATGTCGTGGTTTTGCCTTAGGTCAATTTGCTTTCACACCCCCCACACAATTACTATTAGTTGAGAGAAGGTTTATGCAGACAAAAGAGACTTGATTTTGGGGATAATAGTATGAGCATTTATTACTAGTAAAATAAATTAAAAGCTACAATAATGCTACTTAGATAAAAGTACTTTGTATTTACAGAAAATACTTCTTCCCCCTTTATATCAGTCCAAGGAGGAGAAGCAGTCTTTTTCTCCATTCTTGGAGTTCCAGCTCTCTCTCTCCAGTAACCCTGCAGCACCCTCGTTGCAGCTGGAACTCTTTCCTTCTCTGTGTCGGCCTCCAGGGCTGGGCCTACCCCCCTCCTGGGCTAAGGCCAGAGGCTGGGGGGTTACCCAGGTCCTGAAGGTTCTTCTTCCATGGACTTACAAGGGGACACTTGCCTACTATGGATCTTCTTCCACAGGGTTACGGGGGATAATGGTTTTTGAGTCCACCCCTGTTTCCCTATGGAGGTCCCTCTCCACAGGAGAACAGTCTTTGATAGACCTCTCCGGCATGAGTCTAGTATAGATCCCATGCATGGATCCCAACATCCTTACTCGAGCCGTTTTCTGCTCCAGCGTAAGGCTTTCTCTCTTTCAAAGTCACAAATCTTCAGTAGCAGCATGGATCTTTCACACAGATCCCAAGCTTACCCAAGCTGTTCTGTGCCAGCCTAAGCCTCGTCCCTTCAGGGTAATAAATCTTCAAGAGGCATGGATCCCTCACTCGGATCCCAACATCCCACCTGAGCCATTCTGCTCCAGCGTGGGTTTCCCTCAGGGTCACAAAATCTTCAGCAGGACTCTGCCTCACCTCAGTCCTTCTCATGAAGTCTCAATTCTCTGGTACATCCACAAGCTCTTCTGTGAGCTGCATGGGGGTCTCCTCACCCCAACAATCTTCTAAAGGTAGTAGGGATTACTTTTCAGTCTTTTCCCTGCTGAAGAGAGAGAGTGAAAAAGGGGGAGAAACAAGCCCCCCTTTGCACAGTTCTTCTTTCTCCTCTGGCTGCCAGTTTTGACCTTGGAGGTCCCTTATCTCTTCACTGGAATTTCTCTGCAGTGGTTTCTCATTCAAGCAACCAATCCTCTAAAGTTTTTTTTCTTCACTTTCTTACAAGAGAGAAGGGAAGCTTCAGTGCCGCATCTGCCCCCTCCGGCCCAAGCCGGGGGAGGAGGGGGCCTTGGCCCACTCGGGGCCCGCCACCACCTCTTCTACATGGCTGCCTAATTTCAACTGCGACACAAGCCTTCTCTTCCATTTTCTTAAATATATAATTAGCTAAGGCATTACTGAGAGTTTTAATTGGCTTCTTGTCCAGAAATTCACCTGGACAAAACCATTCTCAGCCCCAGGGGCTGGCCGGCTGGGCAAAAACACGACAATGAAGAATGGAGTACAGTGGGAGAGACACTAAAGATCTTAACCTAGACATATTCATATAAAATTGCAAAACCTCAGTTCACTTTAGGTACATGTTATTTTAATATTATTACCTCTCATTGACAGTAAAAGTGAGTTGGAAGAGTGTATTTGAAAAACCTACATGCATAATGCACTTACACCAAAATCTAGTTGAACTTCTATATTTGTAAGGGTCTGCTTATTGGTCACTGCTTTTTACACTGTTTCATTAGAACTAGATACTGACAAAGTCTTATTTTCTCTAGCATACTTACTGCAGTGTAATTTATTGTGTTATGCAGATGCTGGATCATTTGAAGCTCCATTCTGTTACACATAATTTACATTGTCTGTGGCAAATAAAAAGATAAGTGCAATCCATATTGCAAATGAATCATACCACTGTGAATTTGCATGCTTTCTCCTTGTTCTTCTTCACCCCATGGAATGTATGTATTCTTTTTATGTCTGATATCATAGGGAAAACATTTTTATAAGGTATGCTTGGATTTTAAAACTAGCTGTTTACTGTTTGTGACAATGTATACATTGTCATGGCAGTCTTCATTATTGCTCCAAATAATTCCCAAGTTATGGTAAAAAACTCTCCTGAACTGAAATATTACAGTAGAAGTAAGGAAAGTTCTTGGAAATACCTATTCAGGCAAGCATTCCTAAATCAGATTATTGTTTTTTAAAAATTAAATCACTTTACAGATTTAAAACCATTTGTAATAGAACACTTTCTAATCTCAGTTTATCTCCTGATGTGAGAGATCACCCAGCCTTTTCCAGGCTCAGGCACATGAAGTGAGCTACCAACTAGAATTGAGTGGATAGTTATGAAGTAATATTAAATGCAATAAAATAAACACCTCTATGAGAAGATAACCCACTGAATTTCACTCCCTAAGGTCTGGTGTCTTGTGTCAAAGTTTCCATGTTCTAATGTTGTGTAAAGGAAAGCTTGTGTCTCACTTTACTTGAGCTGCAGCACGGAAGGTCCCTTGCATCTCTGTAGCATTCTATTTTTACAAAAATTATGAGAATTTAAACTGATATCTCTTTTAAAAACTTAGTTCAGTTAGGTTGATGAATTGCAAAGAAAAATGGGATGAAGTGATGAATGGATGGACAAAGAGACAATATGGTTGCATGTTCATTCTCATAGCAAACCATGATAACTAGAAAGAGATTTAGAGATCTTTAGCTGGAACAAGTTGGCACTGCTACACTTATTTTGGTGAGCTGAAGTGACTTGCTGAAAATCTGAGTACTAAAAATAGATAGTAATTAAAATGGAATTACTGGGCTGGGCAAACTCTACCTGAATGTTCACTCTCCTCTGCACTTCCTTGTAATACAAGTACAGTGTAATTGAATTCTTCACATATTCATATAGTAGCATGATTTTAAGTGAACATTAAAACAAGCACTTTAGAATATCAATTGTACAAATACTCTGTAATCAAACTATAAATTCTTTTGGACATAAACGAAAAGTTCTATTCTTACTCTTGACTTTTTGATAGTATTTCTGTAACACTGCCATTCTGGTTCAGGAAAAATGATGCCATATAAAAAATGGAAATGCAGTTCCTCTATTTATTTTCTAATCATCTTTCCATAGCCTTTTGATAAACTACTGGGATATGTTCACAGTAATTTCTAATGCTATAAAGTACCTGTATTTTGCGCAGCCCTGTGAAGCCATAGCCTAATCAAGTGCTACATAATAAATAAATAAATAAACTAAACCCAAAATATAATCCGTTATTACTATGTGAAAAAATGAAACAATTAACTAAGATCTGTTTAAAAACTTTTCTCATCATAAATCACAGCTTGCTAAAAATGCAAATACATGAACTATTTTAAAGAATAGAAGCAGAAAACGTAGAACTTCAATCCCTTTTAAATTTTCACTATAAATAATAACCTCTTACATTAATCTGATGCAGTACTTAACCAAACATTATTGATTAGTATACAGAATCTGTTACATGCTGGTGTATCTGATTAGGGAGTTTTTTAAGCTACAGAACTCTTTAAAAAATTCCCTTCCCCAGCAGGGTATCTCAGGTGGGATGTTAAATGTATGCTCAGCCACTGGCTGCAAGAATCCACTAAAGCAAACACTGAAGCACCTTGGTATTGAGGCAATTGCAGCCCCAATACTATCAACTGACACTTCTGCTCAGTGACCCTCTCAGATCTCAGAAATGGTCTTTTCGGATTCTGGGTCTTGCTGTATTGATTTCAATCAGCAGATTTTCCTAAGAGCCCCACTTTGAAATAGTCTGCCAGAATTTCTACTCTCTAGCCCAAGTTTTATCTCAGGGTTTTTGTTCACATTCGACATCACTGAGCTACATTACAAGAGAGGATTCTTTGTGTGTACTTGTTTCCTTACCCACATTTTTTTTTAATTATGTTTGTTCCCAACATGAGTAAATCTTTCTGTTTACTTATGCTTTCACTCGCTCTATTGAGGGAGGCACACTGAGCTGCCTCAAGTGTTGTTTTCAAAATGTTTTTACATTTTTGGCCACGCTTCAGTGGGACCAACTTATTTCTGTCAACGACTTCATTACTGCCAGAATTTTACCCCTGCCTTTTGAATACTGGAGGCACCCCACTGGAGGCTCTCTCACCGCTCAAATTCCCATGCTTCCCTCTTACCCTTAACAGAGCAGCAGAGGTTTGACAGCCCACACACCCCTGTGCACAGTCTAGTGAGGCACCAGGCAGCTGCTGCTCCACGGCAGGGCACAGGAACCGGGGCAGAAGGACAGAAAAGTCCATTAGGCTTCTACTTCGCAAGACGCTGCACCCATTGCACCACAACACCAACAGTATGGAGCAAGGAAGGTCCAAGGGGTAAGGCAAAATCACTTAAGCTGTGTTTGCACCTCCTAACTTCCATAGCTCTTGGCAAAAATTGGAGCAGCCTAAGGGGTTTTTTTGTTTGTTAATCTTCAGGAAGAGGGGAAAGGGTATTTCAAACAGTAAAAAAAGTTTCAAAGTTTTTCCCATTTTCTGTTGGGTTTTGTTGATTTTTTTTTTTTTTTTTTAAATTAAGAAAGCTATCAGGAAATCCTCAGCAGAAACTGAGAATGGGTTCCTGATGGCTGGCTTGATTTTGCCAAAATCCATTTTAAGGTTTACTTTGAGTAAGCTCAAATCAGGTTGCCATATGGAATTACTCCATGCAGCAGCCTGACCCAGAGCAAAACTGAACAAAGCTGAGATTATTTACTAAACTCCTAAACCACTGGCTGGTTTGCATCTCTCCCACAATGGATCTAATTCCCTAAGTAAATAAGCACATATTAAGTTAAAAGCCCAAGTCAACTAATAGACCAAATAGTTGTACTATTGTAGGCTAGCTATTTCATGACATACAAAACACAAACATGGGTCAATGTTCAAGCCTCAGACTGTCTTAAAGCTTGCTGACACCTGCAGTTTAGCATATTTACTACTGTAGCCAAGAAGATTGATCACAGGAAGCCAAAGTTGTTCCTTTAAAAAAAAAAATAAGAATCAGCTGTTTTCTTTGCAGTCTGTCAGATAACCAGCCTATTGAAACCATGGGCATTTCTCTTGAGCTCAAGAAACATGCTGGAGAGGATACTGGAGTCATTCTAATACTTTGCAGTTGTTTTGGAGTTTAAATAGAAAGCAGCACAAAAAAAAGACTGTTCCTTTGTGATTAAAGAAAAGTCCGAAACATAACATCAAAATGCACAGTTGTGCCCTTGACTGAAAGAGACTTAACACTTATGCTGTATTTTTCTCCTCCCTGATGTGCTCCAAATTGAAAACACAAAGGTGCCTTTCCCTGGTATTCTTTTTTTTAAAAATGACACAACTGTCCCACAGAGAAACTAGACAGACAAAACACAGTCCTGCTTTTGTTAAAATAATTCATAAGCTGATGAAATGTCTTGTGCTAGAATCAAAACCAAGAAGCTTCAGATGAAAAATGCATCTAACTCCTGTCAGAGCTGCATAAGCTGCTTTGCAGTCTTGGCTCTTCCCATCCTGGGCTCCAAATGGATGCAACACAAAAAGGAAAGGAACAAAAGGCTCTGCAGACAGCAATCTTAGTGTCCTTTGACAGGACACATCACCAGTTTAGAAAACATTGACGTTTATGTGTGAACTTTTGGCATACATACCACGTACGTACTAATATGGTTTCACCAGCCATCCCACTGGCAGAGCAAAAGGGTATTCTCAACAAAGTTGCCTTACCTGGTTACATACAGGCAAGACTCCACTGGGCAAGCATTTATTCTTTTATGATGAGAAGAATCTTTTGCGTCTTCACCAAGTTTTGCTGGGCAGTATGGGAGAAAAAGTAGTTTCACATCACCTGGTACCTTCTGCCTTGCTTTGCTTACCTTTTGTGAAGTTAATAGCACAGGAGAAAGGTGGCAGCCTAAACCACTTTACCTCACAAAATAGACAACACTAATGTAAAAAAGTGACTTTGAATGGTGGTGAGATGCTCGCGGCTATTTCAGTTCTCTTGCACTTGATAACTCTCTACAAGCCAGAGGGACATTGTTTTTCATATGTGACAAACAAGTAGGCAGTCATGGTAGGTGGTACAAATCAGTGTAGTCTCAAGGCTGCTCTAGCAGATCCCAAGTAGCCAGACAGTTCAGAACTGCCTCAAGCTTCAAGGGAGATAGAAGCAGGCATAGAAAGATTCCAGCTTGGCCTTTGGAAGTGAATCAAATGGTCTCTGGAATTATATCTTGAGAGGAAATTGAAAGCACCCAGCTTAAAAAAGTACCTTAAGCTCTCATCATCATTTTCTCACATTTCTTCTTATCAGGGAAAAAAAAAAAAAAAAGAAAGAAAAAATTCAAATGTATGATATTTGATAATGTACAAGTTTATCTGTTTGCAACACAGCTTTGGTATAACTTTGAAATATGTCATACTAACAACCCTAGGAATATGGCTGGATGTGAAAATTGGCTCCCATATGATATTTAGCACCTGATACACTGTGTAAAAACTGTGGAGCTTATAGTCAGTTGAAAGCTTGGAATATGGTGATACTTTCTGGGTTTCATTTTCCAGGTGTCCATTTCTGCTCTGCATTTTATATTAATATTTTTATTATAGAATACTTTTATTTATAGATGAAAAAAGAGTATATATCTCAAAGGACAAATAGAGATAACATGATAAAAAGGACAATGCTGATGACAGATCATGATAATAATGAAAAAAAAGAAAAAATAGTGAGATAAACAGCAATAACAAATATTTAATTATTCACATGTAATTTAGTGCATCTTTAGACAGTGACCCTATTTTTAAGTTTCCCCCTCAGGTATGTCTGATAGTAGCTTTTGTTGCTATTTTCAAATAAAGCATATGTCCTCTGGTTTCAGTTTTCATCTTCATGTTCTGTTTGCAGGCCAAAAGTGACAATGTTTTGCAATGCAGCTAAAGTAGCATGTGTATTTGGTATGCTGAAGGCATCCATCCTCTTTTGTCTGTAGCTTTTCTGAAAAGTTCATCACCTCCATTCCCTTAGCCAATAGCTTTCTTGTAGCAGAACTAATGCCTGTGAGAAAAACATTGCAGGGCCCTCAGCATGGCATTTATACCAGCTGTATAAAGAAAAGAAAGGGAAACAGGAAAGCAAGTGATGGAAACTGTTGCCAGATAGACATTTTCCTCATGAAAAGGAAAACACAATTTTCAAGATCCACAGACGACACTTGCTGAGCAAGCTAGATAACAGGATTTGTGAAATCACAGGCCAAGACTTGAGGCAGAAGAGAGGAAAGGGAAATAGAAGGGGTAATTCCTGTGAGAGACAGAAATGAGAGGACAGACTGCTGGAGAAAGGCAATGGCAGACTGTGGGCAGAGAGAGATGTCTGCAAGGAAGAGCAGACTTTATGATGGTGAGGCCCAGATGTTTCCAAGTATACACAGCCTTGCACCTGGCCCCTGGACCATAGTCTAGAGTGTTGCATGCATGTGTAGTGAGACTCCTGTTAACATCCATGAAAAAAACATGTAGTCCGTCAGGCTTTGTGCTGTGGTGGGTAGTCCTTTTTATTCACACAGGCACACAGCAGGCTATTTGTGACCTTCTGACAGTCAGAGGAGCTGTATCAAATGAAATTGCTGATGCTGAAGCTCTGATGGCCACCATATGGGGATAGAGGAAGTTCCTGATGGTATTGCACACTTTTATTACAATGGCCATGACAGCAGATTTCCTCAGTGCAGAGCAACTTGCCAGTGAGCATAGAAACCAAGAGTGAATAGATACAATCAGTAGCTACACTTCAGGCACTAGGAGAGAGACTGAAGAGCATGGAAGTGGCAGGACTTGAAGTACACGGAGGCAAGGATGATACTCAGTTTTGTTGCAGAGCTTAGCATGGAGAAACTAGGACAATTGCTGTCCTACGGATGACGATGTGGTCTCATGACTGCCTACTTGATCTCAGTGTCCCTTTTTCAGTGTGGTCTTCAAAGAAAGAGAGATAGGTCAAAAAAGGGCATTTCTGAAACCCCTCACTGATGAAGACAAAGGAAAGAAATGAAAGAAAGATAAGAAAGAAAAGGAGGAAAAGGGAAAAAAAGGAAGAAAGAAAGAAAGAAAGTCAACACATGTTTTGCCCAGCTAAACAGCATAATTTGGGGAAAAGATGATACCATTTCCTGCCTGCATGAGAACCAGGGCCAAAATTCAGGCCAAGGAGGGGGAACTGCCTAAATTACCCCAATGGAAATGCTAACATCATGACTGTAGTTTAAACTTCTAACTCAATGTTGCACAGTATTCCCTAATCCCAGGAATATCTATGAGAACCAAGTGCCTGTATCCATGCAGGAGTAAAGGGTCAGTGACACAATTGCATCTCCATTTTATGCAATTAATTGACTTGAGACTCAAAAATTACTCCTCTGTGCATCTTACATCCATCCCTGCTGCTTATGTATTTGCTCTATCTTGTGAATAGGAAATATGTGAACAACCACTTTCTCTCCAGAGAAAGCTGCTCTCTCACTGAACCACGTCATCAGGGTCTCACTACTCGCTGGGACCATCTGTCTTGCAGTTATTCATCTGCAGGGAAGAAACTCAGTGACAGTGTCTGAGAGGATGGGTTTGATGGCTTAGAAACTGGTCTAGAAAGTAAGAGCTGTGACTCAGAACTCGAGCTCAGAAGGACCTAGACTCCAGACCAGGCTAGGGTTGCAGCAGCTGAGCTGCTGCACACTGGCAGGTTGATTGAACTATACAAGCTCACAGTTCCAAGTAATAGCCAGTTCTCACATCTGAGTGCAGTTGAACATAACTTCTCACCTGTTCCTTTGTCAGAACACTGCTCTTCGAGTATAGTATTTTAAGCATCTAATGTGCATCATGCTCCAAGTCAGCAAGCTGATTTGACTGAGGCACTGGGATGGGAGACGGCTTCAAGAAACAAAGCAAACTATTCACAAAGTAGACAATTAATGTTAATTAAGCCTCTGTGAGTCAGTTTTTCCTGACAGAATAGTATTTGAGCAGATTCAGACATCCTGAATGGGGTAGAAGTATATTATCTGTGTCCCTTCGTATTTTGATAAACTTCACTCAAGATTCAGGGAGCACTTAGGATTCACAGAAATAAAAAAAAATTACTTTACCATGTCCCCTCCCAATTCTGAGAAATACTGTCAAATATAATCCTGAAAATGTATACTAGATAGGACAATTCTTAATTTAAAAATGTAGAAAAACAGACAAAAATTACATATTGGTAGCTATATTTTAAACAAACAAAAAAAATCTTCACATAATAAATACATCTTATGCACATTTACTTCAAATTTACTTCAGAAAGCTATTTACAATATAAATAATTATAAATGGGAACACTTTGCAAGATATTGTTGACATAGCTAAATTGTGTTTTCTACATTACATTCCAAAGGAAAACTACAGATGTTATGCTACAATGTCACCAGACCCTTTACATTGCAAGGCATGGTATTTGAAACACTGGCAATCTCTGTCTTTTTTTCCATAAACGTAACCATTGTTTTAAAGCAAACATGAAATGCTTCATCTTGTCTCAAGTGGGTTTTTTTGTTAGATTAGTATATTCCATGCACTGAAATATTTACCTTGGGAAAAAGTTGCAGTGCCCTAAAAGTACTTTTTCTAATAGACTTCATTTCTGTACAATGTAAAGGTGCCAATGTTTCATATTGTGTGAAAAAGATTATTTCTTGCATTTCAAAACTTCCCACTGTATCAGTAGCTGAAAAGAAAAAAAATAAATGCAGTCCAAATTTCAATAAATAAAAACCTTTAAAATGGTACTTGGAATCCTAGAATAATAGGAAAGCTTGAAAACCTTGTGTGAGACGGGAGTTAAATAGTGAATACAACAGACAAAAAGCTTTTTTCTTCCTGTATTTGATCTGTCCTTTCAAATACAGCTTCATAGATGGTCATAAACTTACTCTTTTCAAAAAGGGATGTATTCCTAGCAACTTGGAGCCGGATTTATCTACAGAATTCTTATATACATAAGCTAAATGCCACAGTGAAGTTTAACCTCATTCCATTTTTTTCATTAATAAATGCTCTAAGAAAATGTGAAATGGAATCACACTAGTGCTCTCACTGTTCTGAACAGAAGACTATTTATTTTTTGATCTTCAAAATAACCTCTAAATCCTCAGCTACACCTCTAGCAAGCTTCAATAACACCACACTGAAGGGTTACAGAAATATGAGAGGTTTTTTGATTTGCTTTTTCTGTTGTTGGGTTTGGGGTTGATTTTTGTTGTTTGTGGGGTTTTTTTTTTACATGGCTGAAATGTTTAACCATCAATACTAACTGCAAATAAAATAAAATAGGTTCTTCTCCACACTGCAGAGATGTCTGGAGTTAAGCCAGTATACCTACAGGAAAGCATGTTGATCCACCATTGTTCCTCATAACAAAGCCTGTATTGCCTTTAGACTCTTAGGTGTTTTAAGTAAACTTGCAACTCATGGAAAGACCAGAGCCTGAATCCATTTGCTGCAAGACATTCACTATAGCCACCTTAAAACAGACATAGCTAAGTCTAATCCTGGAACTGTGTGCTATAATCCCCATTATATACAGCTTTGTATGCAGAAGGTCTGAAACCAATGCGTACGCCACAGCTTTGTTCCGTGACTGAAAGGTTATCTGACCTTTGGAACAGCCAGTCTGATTTTTTGGGGTGGCTGTGCCTTTTCCAGAAATACTATGCAACCTTTTATTTTTTTCCAACTCACTCAGCATGCTCACACAAATGAACATATGGTGGTTAACATACTTAGGGACATTAATGAATAAATGCTGCATGTGCAGAGGCAAAAATGAGAATCAGATAACAGTGATTAAAAGAGTTTAAAAAAGCAGAATTTCACTGTGCAACCAGTGGCAGTATCATGGACACAACAAAAGCCAATTAAAAGCTTTAAGCTTAAGAAACACTTTTGGGGCTCCTCGGTGCAGAGATACGCTCATTTTTCAAAACAAGCATAAATAACACTGTTATAGAAACACAGCCGTTACAGCTATTATCCTCCAGTTTCCATACTCACATCTTGAGATGTAAGGAAACAAAAAATATAAAACAACCCTCAAACTTATTACCACTTATCAGCTTTTTGTTCCTCACCCATATTAAGTAGTACCTTACTCCACAAATATTCCCATTTGAGTCAATGGGACAAATTGCTGAGTAAGGTTCTCCTAATTTAAGAGTTGATTTGCAAATTTGTCCAAAATCACAAACTCTATGCCCCTGGGTGTGATTTTGTATAAAGACTAGAAGGGGTTTTTATTTCTTTAAAAAAAAGAGATATACTAAAATTGTAATGCACAAAAAACATAATGCACCATCCACTGATATCAATAAGAAATGGTTTGAAAGACCTGTGGTCACTCTGTATTTGCAGTAGTTACAAAATAGTAATTTGGTGTTAACAGCAAACTGGTATTACGTTAGAGAAATGATGCAATACAACCATTTATATTGTTTCTGTTCCAAAACACAACATAGATACCTTATTTAAACTGATAACCTTTAGCTAATGTGATATATTTGAAACTTATTTGGTTCAAATGCCTTGCATTTTTCAATT
This sequence comes from Pyrocephalus nanus, assembly GCA_038380795.1. NCBI lineage: Eukaryota > Metazoa > Chordata > Aves > Passeriformes > Tyrannidae > Pyrocephalus > Pyrocephalus nanus. The sequence goes on from CM076260.1 coordinate 41,568,250, forward strand.
TTGCAAAATGTCTCTTTTCATCTCATTTAGAAAAGAAAAAAATATAAGAAAAGAAGATATCCTTGAAGGATACTAAATAAAAAATTATATTAAATAAATATGTAATGGAAAAAAATAAGCTTTATATCATATTCAAAAGTATATGTAATATGAGCTGCAGTAATATATGCTATAATTAAGATTGCAGACTTGCTTTCATGTAGCATGCGGAGTCTATGTTTACAACATTCAATGCTTTCTGTCTATTAAGAAGAAATTCCTGGCTATCTAAAGAATCAGGATGGCAAATTAGCTGACAAAAGACATCCATCTCCGGCATACTGTACTGAAGTGCTAAGGAGTGCCAGTTGCTGGAATCCCATGAGGGGAGCAAGCATCAGCCTTCCCTTGTAGCACAAGGTGGCTGCACATCTTGACTGATTTGTTCCATTCATTATGGTGCATTTTTTTTTACATTTGTAGTGGACTGGAAGTATTGAAAATAAGATAACTACAGTTCGGGAAGTCTTATTTTGAGATCACTGTGAATAAGATTGGGGAATTTTTATTGCATAGCACACTGGATTTTTTTCCTAGGTGAAATCATACAGAATACAAGCATCTTACTCTGTGGCTGTTTGTTTTATAAGTCTTCTATTTTTCAAAGGTGCCTGTCAGAATGCAAATACAATAGTGACCAAACTGAGGTTTCCTGACATTAGCCAGGGAACCGCATCTGGTGTGCAGAACTCTATTGCCTTCTAATTAAAAGCTTGATAACAAGAGTGCTTGGAGATCCCAAGAAACTTGGGTGCTGAGAAAATCCCATTCATTCAAACAGTTTAAGAAACTCTTCTGTAATACAAAATAATATTGACACTTAGACTTATTTTTATATGTACTAGTAGGGATAATATGATACCATGTACCTCTACTCTAATTCGCTTTGCAAATTGTATTTTAATACTGTAAAATGAGACTCCAAATACAAGTTTATTCATATTATTCATAGGAATAAGTGAAATAAATATGTATACAGAACTAGATTTATCAAAAATACTTTCTTATTCCTATGCTTTAGGAATGTATACAATTGTTGGGCTGAAATAAGTCCATTTTGGTCCATTACTTCCTTTGAGTTAACAGTTGTCAATGTTTTTCTTCCCTTCAATTATTTGCCTTGTTTTTATCTTAAACAAATAAACAAACAAAAATCTCTAGCTGCTTCTTTTTATGACCTTTGTTATTCATTTGGCCGTGAGTCAAATCATTTTGTTCTCATTTTGCCTTGGCTATCATTCAATGCCCTGTCTCTGATTTCTGCTGCTAATCTAGATAGTTTCAGACCATTATTTACCTCTCCTCTCTGCAGAGCTTGGTGCACATCAGCGACATTACCCCTTCCTCTTTTCCCTTACAAAGATGACAGACCCAGTTTATTTAAAGTTTTTATTAGATCTTTCAGTCTCTTTATCTTTTGCTGAGCTCTGCTCCACCTCTTCTATTATGAGGTTTAGATAATAAAGACCAGACTCTGTTGCTCTTCCTTGTGTTCAATGTGCATTTCACCAGGAGCGATCACACCGCAGCCAACAAAGGTTGCTTATGGAGTAAGGTACTACTCAATTCAAGATTCACAATCTGCCTTGGAGTGATCAGGACTATACACAATATTCCAAGTTCAGAGAGGTAATTTCCTCTGCTTTCAAGTATATCTCTACTTAAGTGGTTTATAATGTTA